>OY725330.1:43996505-45371505 GCA_963242795.1 Inga leiocalycina | reverse complement strand
ATAGAAATAGATTCGTTCAAAAAAGACTCCAGAAGATGTTAATCGTAAATAAGAAGATTTGTTACGGAGAAAAAGAAAGATGGATTCGTATTCACATACATAAGAATTATATAGGAACAGGAAAAATCTTGGATTACTTTTTGAAAAAGTAGAAATCCTTTTTTTTGGAGTAATAAGACTATTCCAATTACAATACTCATAAAGAAAGAGCCTTAATAAATGAAAGGAGGAGGCATCTTTCACCCAGTATTGAAGGGTTTGAATCAAGATTTCCAGATGTATAGGGTAGGGTATTTGTACATTTGACACATAATTTAAATATGGAAATCTTTCCTCAAAAAAAGGAAATATTGAATGAATTGATCGTAAATTATAGGATTTTATGTTTTCTGCCTTCTCTAAGGAAGAGATTAATTGTAGGGAAAATGGAATTTCCACACTGACGGCAAGCCCCTCTGATATTATTTGAGAATACAAATTCTTGTTGTACCCCCAAAATGGATTTTTGTTAGAATTATTAGCAGAAATAATCAAATGATTCTGTTGATACATTCGAGTAATTAAACGTTTTACAATTAGTAAACTAGATTTATTGTCATAACCTAGATTTTGCACTAAAACGGAACTATTTAAACCATGATCGTAAGCAAGTGCAAAAATATACTCCCGAAAAATAAGTGGGTATAGGAAGTCATGTTGACGGGATCTATCTAGTTCTAAATATACTTGAAATTCCTCCATTTTTTGAAATTTGATTTGGGCCAAGGATCGAAGATTTATTGGGTTATCAAATAATACATAGTGCGATACAGTCAAAACAGGGTATTCTATTCTAATAAAAAAGAAATAGATACCTAGAAAACAAGTAAGACTCATCAACGGACTCTCTCTACTCGCTTTTTCCATCTAATTGTTTTATGTTTGTTCTAGGATAACAAGATAGTTAGAAATCCTTTATTTTCTCAACCCAATCGCTCTTTTGATTTTGGAAAAAAAAAAGATCTTTATCAATATACTCTTTCTTCTACACATTTATCGCCACCCCATAATCTAATTATAATGGAGAATAGCTAATAGTTAGGATTCATAACAAAAATCAATAATCCATTAATGGGAAAAGCTTTTCCCCCATCAAGTACTAATATTTTTATTTTTAACGTATAATTAGATGGGGGAATCAATCAAATTCAAAACAAAAGTTCGTTCCTTTTTGTTTCCCTATAATTGGAGCCACCAAACTCTATCCATTTATTAATTCAACCCAACTGTGAATTTCTTTTGTTGCGAGCCAAGAATACAAACATGAATTTGGGCCCGATCCAATAAAAATGAAATATTCTTAGAATTCTCCATTGATACGACATGCTGCTTTTTCCATTCATTCCTTTCTGGATCAGTCGTGGTCTTACAAACTCTACCGATGGTATGGACGAATCCATTGCTTCATAGAAATGTGTAAAAATTTGAGTCGCACTTAAAAGCCGAGTACTCTACCATTGAGTTAGCAACCCTAAAAAAAAACTACAAAAATAAACTAATAAGATGTGTAGATACAATCGCAATCAAAATAAATAAAAAGATTGAATTGGATAATCAAAAAAAATATTCCATTAAAATATAAAATCCAGAATCCAGAAAAAAGATTTTAAATGTCGAAGTCGAATCGATTCTGAACATAAAAATGTTCAGATCAGATTCAAATACAAGAGATTTTCTCAGATAACACTCAGATAAGAGATAAAAAAAGAAAATAACAATTTATAGACCGCCTCTTTGTCGCCTATGTTATACGTTATACATTCTTTTTTTTTTTCATTTCTTTTATTTAATTATTTATATTTATATATTCCAATTTCTAATTTAGAATTTAGATTAGAATATTATTATTCTATATTTATATTTATATATTCTATTTTTTATATATATTCTTTTATATATATATTCTTATATTATTTATTTGATTTTTTTTATTATATTAGAATTATATTAATATTATATTAATGTTATGATATTATATTAATATTATAAGTTATAAATAGAAAGAGATTATTATAAATTATTATATTATTATTATATTTATATATTATATTATTATTCTATTTTATTATATATTATATTATTATTATATTAGAATATTAAATAATATATTAAATAATATAGATATAGATATAGAATATAAAGAAAATATAAAGAAAAAGAAATAAAGAAAGAAAAGAATTTCTTTAATTAAAAAAAAGAACTTCTTTTCTTCTTTCTATCACAGAAAATCCAACGAACCCATCTAAGTAAAAAAGATCCTATGGAACGGGAATAAAAGGATCCATTTATTCACGATCGGATTATATTTGTTTGATACACTGTTGTCAATATTAATATTAATGTTGAAAAAAGAATACAATGAAGAAAATAAACGAATTCAAAATAAAAAACTTAAATATTAAATTGAATAAATACCAATTGAGATCCAATTGAATTGAATTCAAATTACAAATGAATAATAAAAAATAATAATAAATACTAAGAAAAAAAATAGAATATAAAATATATATATTATATTATATATTTTATTACTTAATTTAATTTATTTTTATTCATTTGCCCATTTTTATATTATCAATAAAAATGGATTTTTGTGGTTATAAAAAACAGCATTCTATGGCAGCAATAAGAAATCCAAAATTAGGTATGAATAGAACAAGAGAGCGGGGGGGGGGAGGAAGACTTTTATGTAGATTTTTAGAATCTTTTTCTCTCTTATCTCCCCCCCCTCTTCTTTTTTTATTATTTATTTAAATGGAATTTCGTTTGTTGATTAGGATTAAGTTCCATAAAAACACCCGCCTTTTTTGAAATATCCTGAACAGTTCCTGTAGGTTGAGCGCCTTTTTCAAGGAAATATAGAATAACAGGAATATTTAAATAGGTTTGATTCTTTATCGGATCATAAAAACCCACTCTCCGAAGATCTCTCCCCTCTCTTCGGGATCGAACATCAATTGCAACGATTCGATAAACGGCTCATTGGGATAGATATAGATAAACAATACACCCCCCTAGAAACGTATAAGAGGTTTTCTCCTCGTACGGCTCGAGAAAATTCGAAATTATGTTTATGTATAGAATTATGATGTCAAATAGATTCATAAAATCATCAAATCAATTAGACTATGATTAAAATGAAATACTTTTTCTATTCTTTCCCAAAAAAGAATCACTCGTATTCGCAACCTCTTAACTCAAGTTGGATAACTCTCAAATAACTCAAAGGAAAACAAAACCTTTAGTTAGGTATTTTATTTCATTTATTGAGCGGTCTCTATCCCCTTTCTTGTCTGTCTCCTTTAGCTTTATAATCCATATTTTTTTTTGTCTTCAGTCAGTGTAATATAGTTCTTGAGACAATTGAAAACGGTCTTTACTTGTTCCACGATCCGTTAGCTTTTCCTTGAATCATTGGGTTTAGACATTATTTCAAGGATCTTTAATCATTTCAAAAATGGCAGCAACATACCCATTTTTTTATTTCTTTCCATCAAAGAATCGTACAAATAGATGGTTGATTCCCCCAGATCCACTTTTGATCGAAATAGTTTTACCAATTCCAACAAATTTTACTTTCTTTTTTTTTTTAACTTGCTCGAATTGGATCCTTTCGATTTCTATAGCGAAAATATACTTACGAAGTTGTTGGAACTTATTAATTTTCACTAACCCTAGAAACTTGCCCCTGAGAAATGAATCAACTCGAGCTCCATCATATACTATTTCCACCATCAAACCCTCCCTCCTCCCCAAAAAAAGAAATTCGAGTGGAATAGAACAAACGATGTCGAGAAAGAGCACCTTCATTTCTATATAATAGAAAAGATGGTGGATGTAAGAATCCACGACTAATGTAATCATATCTTTCAAGTCGCACGTTGCTTTTTACCACATCATTTCAAACGAAGTTTTACCATAACATTCCTCTAGTTTGGAGCCGGCATGTAATTGATTCAATTCTGAAATCATGAATAGTCATTGATTCAATCGATCCATAATAATCCATATTTTTTCTTTCTATATGAATGGAAAATTTCTAAAGTAAAAGTAAAGAAATATCAAATTAAATAAATAAATAAATAAATAAAAAGAAGTTCTTTTTGAATCCATATTTTCAAAGTGACTCGATTTAGAGATGAATCATTAAAAAAAAAAAAAGAAGTTCTTTTTGAATCCATATTTTCAAAGTGACTCGATTTAGAGATGAATCATTAAAAAAAAAAAAGAAGAATCACATTCTACCCAATATTATATAATCTTAAACAAAAGGTTTATAAAAAAAGGGCAATCTTGATTATGATATATAATTTGTATTCAGATATGATATATATCATGAACGGATATGCTCTCTCTGGGACGGAAGGATTCGAACCTCCGAATAGCGGGACCAAAACCCGTTGCCTTACCGCTTGGCCACGCCCCATTTTGATTTCTATTCGACACTACTAAACACTATTATTGATATTGGTTGTTCGTCAATTCCAGTCCAAATATCTAAATATCTATAGAATAAATTGTTGCTAGAATTTTGATATGTCTAGATATAGAATGAAACTAAAATTATTGATCATTACATATAATTCAATTAAGATATTGCATGAAAGTTCAATTAAGATATTGCATGAAAGTCTGATTTGTTCTATTTTTTATTTCTTTTTATTTCAGAATGGAAAGATTTTGAATTTGATAAGTTCAAATCAAAGAAAGATTTTTTTGGTCTACTTTTTGTTATTTGATTCATCATTTTATTCGTAATTAATTCGATCTTTTTTCTTCTATATATTAGATTCTATATTCCATATTCATTCTTTTTTTTTTTATTCTAATATCTTAAATGAAATAAAAAAAAAAGAAATGAAATTGAAAATCCATTTATTAGAAAATTCAGAATATAATATAATATATTAATAATAATATAAACTTAAAATCTAATAAAATATAAACTGAATCTTAATACTTAATACTTAATAATATTAACTTAATTTTAATTTTTTTTTTAATTGAATTCACAAAAAGAAAAAATACAATTATCTTAAAGAACAAAATGTTTGTTATGCTTAATATCTTTAGTTTTGTCTGTATTTGTATTAACTCTGCTCTTTATTCAAGTAGTTTTTTCTTCGCGAAATTACCTGAAGCCTATGCTTTTTTGAATCCAATTGTAGATATTATGCCAGTAATACCTGTACTCTTTTTTCTCTTAGCTTTTGTTTGGCAAGCTGCTGTAAGTTTTCGATGAGATCCTTAATTTGAATAATAATACTCTATATAATAAAAAAAGATATTTAATAATTTATTCGAAAAAAAGATTCGAACATTTTAATAATCTTGATTTCTAAGATCAGATAAGTTTTACAGTGTGTGTACTATAGGAGAATCTATTCTCTTTCTTTTTTTTTTGATCTTGGAGATTGTGTAATGCTTACTCTAAAACTTTTTGTTTACACGGCAGTGATATTCTTTGTTTCTCTTTTCATCTTCGGATTCCTATCTAACGATCCAGGACGTAATCCGGGACGTGAAGAATAAAAAATATTATTTTTTATTCTTTTGTTTTCTGTGTTTTCCTTGCTTGTGCTTGATTTTGAAATATTCTTATTATCCATTTTTCATCTTTCAATTTGAACTTTTATAAATTAGAAATTCTAAATAGAAATTAGAAATCCATTTTCGAAATATATTTAGAAATATATTCAATTCAATATAGAAATATATTGAATATATAAATAAATTAGAAATCAAAATTAAATATAAATAAATTAGAAATCAATATTTCTATTCTATTTTCAATATTTCAAAAATGAAAAAAAAAAGGTAAATAAGATACCAAATCATTGATGAAAACGGAAAGAGAGGGATTCGAACCCTCGGTACGAAAAATTCGTACAACGGATTAGCAATCCGACGCTTTAGTCCACTCAGCCATCTCTCCCCAATTGAAGGGGGCCCTTTCTTCTTTTTTTTTTATTTATTTAATTTGATATTTCTATCTTATCTCTATTTATATAATATATATAATATATAATTAGAATAGAATTCTAATTTCTAATATAGAATATTCTAATTTATATAATCTAATTTATATAATTAGAATATTCTATAGAATAATAAAATTAGAATACTCTATATAAATATAATAAATAATAATAATACTCTATATAATAAAAAAGAAAAAGAATATTTAATAATTTATATATTAATATATTATTTTAAATATTATTTGAATTTAATATATTCATCTTATTACCTTATTACTTATTAATTTTTAATTTAAGAATAAACAATTCTAATACTAATAAAGAATCTAACTAATAACTAATAAAGAATCTAAAAAAAAATACTTGTTATTGAAACAAGATCAAACATAAGAATGTCATTTATTATTACTCTTTCTTTTTTTCCCGTAAAGTATCTAAAAAGAAAAAAAAAAAAGAATGGAACTAAGGATTTTTCCATCATGAGTGTCGAGAAAGGGAAATGTTTGGACCATTTAGTTTACGGTTATTTAAGAGAAACCGTTATGTTGTTTTTCTTATATGAAGTTGGAAGACAAATCGTTTGTATGTTCATCTAACGTTTTATGATCGTTTTACCGTAATAACCGCCAAACAATATATGAAGGTTATAAAGTACAATCGTTATGTATTTGCATGGTATTCTAATAAGTGACCGTTGTTACTTAATAACCATAATATATATACCTTTTTTTAAAAAAATATTGGTAGCTGATTATGCAACCACCATTTTACAACAACAAAAAAAGACAAAGTAAATAAACAAACTAAAAATAAAAAGTTATGGAAATGTTTTAAGAATCTAATACATCATCAGATTCTTCATTCTCTAGTTACTTGTCCACCTTCTCGTTCAAAGAGCAACTGAGAGAGGTATGTTCCTGCAAGGTCTGATCCATGCGTCCTTGCTCTAGCAAGTAAACCTGTACCATATGATAGAGCTTGTAGTTTGCGTAGACGAGATCTTCAATGCTTGTTAGCTGAGGGAGTTCATCTTTCAGTTTTTTGTCAGATGATGAATCAGAAGTTCTCTTGCATTTGTCCATGATGTTTTGTTCAATCAGAAGTTGAAATAAAAGTAGAGAAGTGGAATTCAATTTTTGGACGTTTATATAGAGAGGGCTTCGTGGATTATCAACCTGTCACATCTTTTAGTATTTAAGATCATTATATTTTATAAATGGCAACGGTTAATTCTTAATAACCGTTACGTATTTGAAATTTTTTTCTTAATTTATTGGTGTCCACTGTTAATTGGATAATCAACCACAAAATTAACTTAGAACCGTTAAGTACACTAACAAAAATAACATATGGTTCTTAATTAATAACCGAGAATTATTAGTTTTTAACTTCATCTCCCTTCAATGATGATGAATATGAGGATGAGAACGAGGAAGAGAAGGATGAACAGGACGATGAGGATGGCAGTGGTGGACTATCATCCTTATCATCTTGTCAATCATCCTCTTCCTTGACCCCTTCCTCATTCTCATTATCGGAGGAGGGAGATGAAGGTAGGGTCAGAGTATTATCATCAGCATGGGGAAGGAGAAAGGTTTCGAACCATTACAATGTTTGTTGTTTCATAACAATTTTTCTTAACATCGATCATTATTGTAAGGCAAAATATGATGGTTACTAATAACCACCATTATTTATTTGCTTAGACTTCTATTAAGTGACAGACTTTATTTAATAACCATTTTGTATATCAAGCTGACGCCTCTGGCCCCTCTGCCAATCCATCTACTACGCCGAATGGCGAGATGGCATAAGAGAAAAGAGCATTGGGGAAGGGTCTTGTTATCATGAAGGTGGTCCAAAGCAAATTACGAGAGAGGGGAGGAAACTTCTTGTACGGTGGAACAAGAAAGGACAAATTGTAAAATTGTAAGATTTCAAAATTTGACCTTTCTTGTCCCATCTTTAACCCCCTCACCGTAATTATACCCGGATTATGAAATTAAAGTCACATAGAGACCAATAAGACAAAAACACATTTATAATCTCAAATCTTCAAGATAGGGTATCATGAAAAATAGTTCAAAAACATAACTAATCTGGTCTCATATTCACTTCCAGATACAATTACCTATGTAGTTAAATCACATTCATAAATATCAGAATACGTAACAAAAATCCCGGCAGCCCCGGTTTACATGTATATATATAATGGGTTTAAAGTTTCCCAAAATGGGTATTGCATATCCAAAAATTATATTTACATCCCATATACATACAGTAATCCCAAACCATTATAGATAACCAATAATCCAAAATTTAAAATGTCCCAAAGATATCTTAACCACTTCGGGTTATCCACTTCTCTTTTGAGCCACATGCCCTGTTTGAAATGTTAGTCATTGGAAAGAATAAGATTCTAAAGAATCCCAATAGTAATAAATCACTAATACAGTATATAAACACATAGCATGTAAGTTTATCATGTTCAGCAACAACTCAATGATTCATAGCTTGCGCCACGAATGACAGCACTCATGGCTGTAATCACAATGCACTATGCTCGTTTTCGCGGTAAACACTTTCGTTGTAATCACTATGCCAGCTTTCGCTGTAATCACTATGCAGCAGCATCACAAGGCACAAAGCATCACAAAGTATCAGCAGCAACACAATGCATGACAACCATACATACATGATTCACACACAGTATAAAAGAAAGAGTCACTACCTTATTCCTTCCTGACCTTTCTCGGCATAGTGCGCTCACGAGTCTGGCAAATATCAAATCCTATAACCAAATTAGGGACAACCAATCAATCTGTTTTCCAAATGCTTATTTCCATAATACTCTAAGTTGGTTATCATTTAAACTCTTTAGGATGACCATTAGAGGCCTAAACACATGCTAAAAGGGTTAGAAGAAGCTACCCTGAAGACCACTTTTTTGGAAACAAAACACTGATTTTTGGTTGACTCACTCAAGTGAAGATGACCTCACTCGAGTGATAAGAGACTTGCACTCGAGTGAGGGTGGCTCTCACTCGTGAGTGTTTGGCAGTGAGCAATAACAACGGTCAGAAGATGCTCACAACACTCGAGCATGCGGTTTTGCACTCGTGTGATAACTCCAAAATCACTCAAGTCCCCAAAAGTGCAACACAGAAAGTGATGACCTGAGAGCACAGCCAACTTCAGAGGAAAAAACTCACTCGAACACAACCATTAGCACTCGGGTGAGAAGACCATACTTGTGAGTGTCAAGAACACTCTTGAAAATTGGCCAGCGAGTGAGGACCCGAGAGCAACCTTAACCATAAACTCACTCCATCACTTAAGTGAACCCATGCTCACTCGAGTGATCACCAATATCACTCGTTGGCAGAGAAGTGCACTCGAGCTTTCTTCATGAAAGCCCAGGCAAAACACAAAGGAGAAAGGGAAATTACACGACAGCACTCGAGTAAGACCCCCTTCACTCGAGTGATGCTATCAGATTGCCAGATCGCAGCAATTAACAGAAATTCCCAAATTCTCCAAAACTAATCCCAATGGTTCCCAAACTTCACACAAAGCTCATTTCCACTCAAAATCCCACAAGGAACACATTGGTGGCCTTAAACGACCCCAAAAACCCATTTTAACCATAATCTTACTCTTGGGTCTATGTAATATAGACATTACCCAAATTTATTCAAATCACTTCCAAACTTCAAAACCATTACCAATATTCAAATAACCTCACAACATACCAGTTCCAACATTATTCATCATGAAATTCATGCATTCAAAAATTGGCACAAAACTAAGGAAAATTCTAAAATTTATCAACCTTAACAAAAAATCACAATATATATACCAAAAAGCCTCGAATCCTTACCTCTTCAACTTGCCAAAGCCAAAATCTTGATTCTTCAACTTTCAAATTGCTCCAACACTCAAACTACCACCTTTCAAAATTCTGAAACCACCAAGATGAAACTCTTTACACTATGAACAAATTTAATGAAGAGTGTTTGAGCATTTGAAAATCATCACTCACCAAAAATTCAAGCTTTCTCTTTCTCTTTCCACCTTTGGTTGCCGGAAATGGAGGATGGGGGGAGAGATGAGGAAGATGATGATGATTGTGTCTTTTCCCTTTGCCCATACTCTCCACCGAATAAGAGAGAGAAGAGAGAGAAAAGTGATTGTTTGTCTTATGTGCCTAATCCTTTGGTCCACAAATTGACACTTGTCATCATCTTGCTCACTCCCAAGTCCCACCATGAGCTCACATAAACTCAAAGCACAAGATTCCAACCCATAGCCAATGAATCTCAACCTTTGATCTCTAATCACCAATGAGTTTCCTCTTTGGTAACTGGCCAATTGGTCGATAAATTTCCAATTTTACCATTTTGCCTCTGGTTTCACTATGATTAATAAATCATCACGATGAACATTTATATCAAATTCACATCACATTTCTTCAAAAGTGTTCAATTACACTAATTATAATCCATCTTAAAGCCATTAGCCCTTAATCTCAAATTGGGTCATTACAATTCTGCCCCTGTAAAATAAATTTCGCCCTTGAAATTTGTCAAACTACTTTAGCCATAAACTTCAGATATCGTCTCCGCATATCTTCTTCTGCTTCCCAAGTTGCTTCTCTCTGGGTCATTCCCCTCCATATCACTTTCACATAAGGAATACTTCGGTGTCTGAGCCACCATTCTTCTCGATCAATCATCTGTTCTGGCTCTACCGCATATGTGAAATTGTCTTGCAACTCTACTTCCTCATACTCAATGATGTGAGATGAATCCGGTTGGTACTTTTTTAGCTGGGAAACATGAAACAATCGTGGAGTTTGCTCAAGTTTGGGGGTAGGGCTACTCGATATGCAACAGGCCAAATCCTTTCAAGGATCTCAAAAGGACCTATATACCTCTGACTTAGGTTCTTTCTCTTGACAGCTCTCCCGATGCCAGTAACTAGAGATACTCTCAAAAGCATATGAACACCAACCTCAAATTCTTGAGGCCTTCTCCTTTTGTCTGCATAACTTTTTTGGCAACTTTGCACTACAATAAACCTCTTACGAATAATTCAAATTTTTGCTGAGGTTTGATCAACAAGCTTCGGACCATAAAGCTTCCTCTCAGACAATTCATTACAGCACAATCGTGATTGACACTTTCTCCCATACAACGCTTCATACGGTGCCATCTGGATGCTCGCATGATAGCTATTGTTGTAAGCGAACTCAGCAAGTGGAAGAAAATGATCCCAACTCCCTTTGAAGTCGAGGACACAAGCTCGTAGCATATCTTCCAATCTCTGAATTGTCCTCTCTAACTGTCCTTCTGTCTGAGGATGATTGGCCGTACTAAATCTCAATTGATTTCCCAATGCCTCATGCAACGCCCTCCAAAATCTCAAAGTAAATCGGGGATCACGATCAAAAATTATATTCTTCGGTATGCCATGGAGCTTCACAATCTCACGAATGTAAACCTCTACTAGCTTGTCTGGAGAGTAACTAGCACTGATCGGTAGTAAGTGTGCCAATTTCGTCAATCAGTCCATGATTACCCAGATCGCATCATAGTTCCTGATCATGGGCAATCCCACCAGAAGGTCCATGGTCACACTTTCCCATTTCCATTCCAGAATCTCAGGACTCTGCAACAACCCTAGCGGTTTCCAGTGCTCGATCTTTACCCTCTGGCATATGAGACACCTTGCCACATATTTCATCACATCACTCTTCATTCCCGGCCACCAAAACACAGATTTCAAATTATGATACATCTTGGTCATACCAGGATAAAGAGTATATCGGCTCTTATGTGCCTCATCTAGGATTTTATGTCTCAATTCTGCCTTAAGTGGAACACAAATTCTCTTTTGATAACGGACTAGTCCACTAGGTGACAAATCATAACCCTGAACTTCTCCCTGTTCGATTCTAGCCAGATTACGCTGAATCTAACCATCTTGCCTCTGAGTGTCTTCAATCTTAGCTCTCAAGTCACTTTCCCCTTGGGAAACCGTATAGTTGGCACAGATGATTTGGTTCGATAAATTCATATCTCAAAAATCAACAATCAATTTCCCCTATTGTATCATCATTGCTGCCACAAGCATTGTCTTTCGACTAAGAGCATCAGCGACTACATTTACCTTACCTGGATGATATTTGATTTCCAGGTTGTAGTCCTTAAGCAATTCCATCCAGCGACGTTGTCTCATATTCAATTCTTTCTAGTCATATAGATACTTGAGACTCTTATGGTCGCAGTACAGTTCTACCATCACACTATACAAATAATGCCGCCAAATCTTCAATGCAAACACAATGGCCATAACCTCCAGATCATGAGTGGGATAGTTCATTTCATGAGGTTTGAGCTGTCGAGAGGCATAAGCCACCACACATCCCTACTGAATAAAGACGCACCTTAATCCCTGCTTACTGGCATCACTATACACAACGTAAGTCAAGCTGGGATCAGATATAATCAACACAGGTGCCGTAGTCAACCTCTGCTTCAGCTCCATAAAGCAATTTTCATAATGTTCATCCCACACAAATGGCTAATCCTTTCTCATGAGCTTGGTCATCGGCAAAGCAATATGCGAGAAATTCAGAATCAATCTCTAGTAGTAACCAACAAGACCCAAAAATCTGCGTATCTCAGCAACAGTTTCCGACCTCTTCTAATCCAGTACTACTTCCACTTTACTGGGATCCACAGAAACCCCTTCTTGCGAGATAACATGGCCCAAGAATTTTACCTCTGGAAGCCAAAACTCGCACTTACTCAGTTTAGCATAGAGATGCTTCTCACGCAATGTATTCAACACAATTCTCAAATGATGCTCATGCTCTTCTCTACTCTTAGAGTATATTAGAATATCAACAATGTATACCACAACGAACTGATCCAGGTATTGTCAGAAAACATGGTTCATGTAATCCTTGAAAACTGCAGGTGCATTTGTTAGCCCAAACGACATCATCAAAAACTCATAATGACCATACCTAGTCCGGAAATCAATTTTCAAAACATCTTATGCTTTCACTCGCAGCTGATGATACTCCGACCTTAGATCAATCTTTGGAAATACACATGAACCAGATAGTTGATCTAAAAGGTCATCAATTCTTAAGAGAGGGTACTTGTTCTTGACGGTAATCTTATTTAACTCTCTATAGTCGATACAAAGACGAAGACTCCCAACTTTCTTTTTCACAAACAAAACTGGAGCTCCCCAAGGCGACACACTGGGTCTAATAAACCCCTTTTCAAGAAAATCTTCTATATGTTTCTTTAATTCCGCCATCTCATTTGGGGCCATATGATATGGGGCTTTGGATATAGAACTAGCTCCAGGCACAATTTCAATCAAAAATTGAACTTCCCCTTCAGGAGGCAACCCACTTAAGTCATCCGAAAATACCTCAGGGAATTCATTTACAACGGGTATACTACTCAAAGTCTCACTGGTTCTCCTTGCACAGAAAAGAAAGCCATATACCCCTAACAACCATTTTGCAAATATTTCTCAGCCTTAGCTGTTGAAAGAAAATTTAGGCTGACATTCTCGTCATCATCGCTTTGAGAAACAGGATACACTATCCTCTTGTTCCCACAATCGAGCAACACATTATTCGCTCTCAACCAATCAAAACCTAAAATGACTTCTAATTGGTAGAGCGGTAAACAAATCAAATCTACTACAAACTCATAACCCTTAACAGTTAATACATAGTTTAAACAGACTTCTATGGTTACAGCCTTCACACCCATCAGTGTTGACACAATCAAATCAAAAGGCAATTTATGTACAACCAATCCCAGGCGCTTCACATAATCATATGTGATAAAAGAGTGGCTTGCACCCAAGTCAAACAATGCTTGCAACACATATGCATTGAGAAGAACTGTACCTTGTATCAGCTCTGGGGATTTTCGGGCTTCCTCGTGAGTCATAGCAAATACTTGACCCTGAGCCCTCGGTCTCTGCTCCTGTCGTGGTTGTCCATACTCAATGGATGTATGCCCCACTTGCTTGCAATTGAAACAGATCACTCGACCATCGCAAGTCTTGCCATGATGTGGCTTGTTACAATGAGGACATGTCCATACTGTAGGAGCTCTTTCCTGATCACTACTCTCAGACTGGTAGGGCTTCTTACCACTACCCTTATACGAAGATGATCTCAAGTCTTTCCGCTTCTGAGAAGCACTGCCCTTACTGGGCTCACTACGGCCAATAACAGCCTTATCCGGATACAATTCTTTTATATTGCTTTCTGTGATATGACATTCCTCAACCGCCATGTTGAACTTAGTGAACTAGTAGGTGGCTAGTCTCTTCCTCATATCACGCCTCAAACCCCATACTAACATATCCGAGCTAAACTCCTCGTCATCCATCTTCCGTAGATAGGAATAATACCGAGACAAGCGGATGAAACGGGACAAATACTCATCAAATGACTCTGTGTCCCCTTTCTTGATATTCAGAAATTCAGTCTCCTTCTCAAGCTTCACTGACTTAGGAAAATATTTTTCATTAAAGTGTTGCTAGAATACCTCCCAGGTCAGTGGTATGTTTTTGCTCCGTAATGACAAAGCAATGTTTCGCCACCAGCGATCTGCATCCCCCTCAAGCTTATACACCGCTAATCGAGCTTTCACCTCTGAGAGACACCTTAACACCTCAAAAATATTTTCAAGACGGTTCAACCAATATTCAGCCGCCTGAGGAACAAATCTCCTTTTAAATACTGGAGGTATGTGTTTACAAAATTTGGAGACCCAAAATTGAAGATCTCTTTCCTCTCTAGCTGGGACTCCATATGATTCAGGGTTTGGTCTAGCATGAGGAGGTGACTCTAGTGGTCGCGTCGACCCTTCAGCAGTTTCTTCTCTATGGGTCCCCTCTTGAGTCTCCTCTTGAGTAGACTGACCCTGGCCCTCATTGTTCTTAGCTCTCTCAACTCTGAGCTCTTCTCGTAGCTCAGCTATCATATCCCGCTAATCCCGAATCAACCCCATCATTTCTTCCAACAGGTCCGGTGGATTATCATTGACCATTTCCACCTCAGGATTTACTTGTTGTACTCTAGGGCGACCTTTGGTTGCTCTTTTCATTCTACAAATAATTCACCCTATTAATCCAACGATTATGGTATACACATAATTCCATAAATCATATATCTGTCCACATAACAAGAACACATATGTGTATACAATAGTCATTCATAAATAATCTACTATCACTAAGGCCACACTATGGGAGCTATCCTAGCAAACCTACCCTTACCAGGAACTACAGCTCTGATACCAAAAATGTAACCCCCTCACCGTAATTATACCCGGATTATGAAATTAAAGTGAAATATAGAGCAATAAGACAAAAACACATTTATAATCCCAAATCTTCAACATAGGGTATCATGAAAAACAGTTCAAAAACATAACTAATCTCGTCTCACATTCACTTCCGAATACAATTACCTGTGCAGTTAAATCACATTTATAAATATCAGAGTGCGTAACACAAATCCCAGCAGCCCCGGTTTACATGTGTATATATATAATGGGTTTAAAGTTTCCTAAAATGGAGATTGCATATCCAAAAATTATATTTACATCCCATATACATACAGTAATCCCAAACCATTATAGATAACCAACAATCCAAAATTTAAAATGTCCCTAAGATATCCTAACCACTCTGGGTTGTCTGCTTCCCTTTTGAGCCACATGCCCTGTCTGAAATGCTAGTCATTAGAAAGAATGAGATTCTAAAGAATCTCAGTAGTAACAAATCACTCATACAGTATATAAACACATAGCATGTAAGTTTATCATGTTCAACAGCAACTCAATGATTCATAGCTTACGCCACGTACGACAGTACTCACGGCTGTAATCACAATGAACTATGCCCGCTTTTGCGGTAAACACTATGCCAGCTTTCACTGTTATACTATGCAGCAGCATCACAAGGCACAAAGTATCATGAAGCTCCACAAAACATAACAAAGCATCACAAAGCAGCAGCAGCAACACAATGCATGACAACCATACATACAATGATTTACACATAGTATAAGAGAAAGAGTCACTACCTTGTTCCTTCCTGACGTTCCTCGGCACAGTGGGCTCATGAGTCTGGCAGATATCAAATCCTATAACCAAATTAGGGAGAACCGATCAATCTCTTTTCCAAATTCTTATTTCCATAATACTCTAAGTTGGTTATCATTTAAACTCTTTGGGATGACCATTAGAGGCCTAAACACATGCTAAAAGGGTTGGAAGAAGCTACCCTGAAGACCCATTTTTTGGAAGCAAAACACTAATTTTTGGCTGACTCACACTAGTGAAGATGACCTCACTAGAGTGATAAGAGACTTGCACTCGAGTGAGAGTAGCTCTCACACGTAAGTGTTTAATAGTGAGCAACAACAATGGTCAGAAGGTGCTCACAACACTCGAGCATGCGGTTTTGCACTCGTGTGATAACTCCAAAATCACTCAAGTCCCCAAAAGTGCAACACAGAAAGTGATGACCTGAGAGCACAGCCAACTTCAGAGGAAAAAGCTCACTCGAACACAACCCTTAGCACTCGGGTGAGAAGACCATACTTGTGAGTGTCAAGAACACTCTTGAAAATTGGCCAGCGAGTGAGGACCCGAGAGCAACCTTAACCATAAACTCACTCCATCACTTGAGTGAACCCATGCTCACTCGAGTGATCACTAATATCACTCGTTGGCAGAGAAGTGCACTCGAGCTTTCTTCATGAAAGCCCAGGCAAAACACAAAGGAGAAAGGGAAATTACACGACAGCACTCGAGTGAGACCCCCTTCACTCGAGTGATGCTATCAGATTGCCAGATCGCAGCAATTAACAGAAATTCCCAAATTCTCTAAAACTGATCCCAATGGTTCCCAAATTTCACACAAAGCTCATTTCCACTCAAAATCCCACAAGGAACACATTGGTGGCCTTAAACCACCCCAAAAACCCATTTTAACCATAATCTTACTCTTGGGTCTATGTAATACAGACATTACCCAAATTTATTCAAATCACTTCCAAACTTCAAAACCATTACCAACATTCAAATAACCTCACAACATACCAGTTCCAACATTATTCATCATGAAATTCATGCATTCAAAAATTGGCACAAAACTAAGGAAAATTCTAAAATTTATCAACCTTAACAAAAAATCACAATATATATACTAAAAAGCCTCGAATCCTTACCTCTTCAACTTGCCAAAGCCAAAATCTTAATTCTTCAACTTTCAAATTGCTCCAACACCCAAACTACCACCTTTCAAAATTTAAAAACCACCAAGATGAAGCTCTTTACACTATGAACAAATTTAATGAAGAGTGTTTGAGCATTTGAAAATCATCACTCACCAAAAATTCAAGCTTTCTCTTTCTCTTTCCACCTTAGGTCGTTGGAAATCGAGGATGGGGGGACAGAGATGATGAGAGATGAGGAAGATGATGATTATGATTGCGTCATTTCCCTTTGCCCATACTCTCCACCGAGTAGGAGAGAGAAGAGAGAGAAAAGTGATTGTTTTCTTATGTGCCTAATCTTTTGGTCCACAAAATGACACTTGTCATCATCTTGCTCACTCCCACCAAGAGCTCACATAAACTCAAAGAACAGGATTCTGACCCATAGCCAATGAATCTCAACCTTTGATCTCTAATCACCAATAAGTTTCCTCTTTGGCAACTAGCCAATTGGTTGGTAAATTTGAAATTTTACCATTTTTCCCCTGGTTTCATTATGATTAATAAAACATCACTATGAACATTTATATCAAATTCACATCACATTTCTTCAAAAGTGTTCAATTACACTAATTACAATCCATCTCAACGCCGTTAGTCCTTAATCTCAAATTGGGTCATTACACCATCTACAGTATGTTTCCTCCCTTCTCTCTTAATTTTCTTGCAGAACTCCTTCATAACAACAAAATCCTTCCCTAGTGCTCTTTTCTCTTATGTCATCTCATCATTCGGCACAATAGGTGTAACCCCTTGCCTTATAAACTGTAAATATAATTCAAAAATGTGTAATTAAGATGAATTAAAAACCATCATATGTTAAAAGACATATTTCCAATCCCATCAGCAAGATAGGGTTTTCAAAAATTTCTCTCAAAACATTTTTAATTTGGCCTCATACTCACATTTTGAACATAATTAACCTGTGCAGTTCAATTGCATCTATACATATCAGAGTGCACACCACAATTCCCGGCAAGCCCCGGGTTTCATATGTTAGATCTCATATTTTGATGATAACAAAAGAATGGTATGAAAAAGAATTGAATAATAAATAAGTTTGAACAAAGTAATAACAGGGATAAGCATCACTTAAAGTTAGCATTGGAGCAATGAAGAAAGGCCAAGAGAAAATGCTAAGAAACTTGATCAAAAGCAAGTTTTCTAAGGCATTACTCGAGTACGTACTCGAGTAATGAGACAAAACTTGAAGTAACCAGAGGCATCTTCCAGTAACCTGCCAACGTTACTCGAAGAGGTACTCAAGTAATAGTGTAAGTATTTTTAAGTTGCTCTCGGCCTGCCAATGTTACTCGAGGAGCTACTCGAGTAACCAGATAAAAAATTGCAGTTGCTCTCGGCCTGCCAACGTTACTCGAGGAACTACTTGAGTAACCATATGAAAACCTTCCAGTTGCTCTCGGCCTGCCAATGATACTCGAGTAACTCTGTGTCTAGAAATGTGTTGCTCTCGGCATTTTGTACCACTGCCAATGTTACTCGAGTAGGTACTCGAGTAACGCACTGAAGTAAGTGAAAACTTGAAGGTGGTACCCGATTAACTTGATATAATTTTATCTCATTTTCCTCGAGTCATTACTCTAGTATGCAAGTATTTAATGTTCTATTTTAAGTGGATTCCTCGAGTAGGTACCCGAGTATACAGAGATATTTTCAAGGAAAACCTCAAGTCATTACCCGAGTAAGTTGTGCCCAAAGAGTAAGTTTACTCTAGTAAGTACTCGAGTAACAAGTTAAGTGCTCTTGGCATTGAAATCCTGCCAACATTACTAGAGTAAAGCATCGAGTAACCAAAAGTTTATTTGAAGGTTTACTCGAGTTGGTACCCGAGTAACTCATAAAGTTATGAGTGGATTACTCGAGTAGGTACCCGAGTAAACATATATTTCCAAAGGTTTGAAAATTGGTTATTCCATGCACTACCCGAGTAATCTTAAATTTGTCTGTTGACTTGCAGTTAATCAAAGATTTCCCAATGATACTCGAGTAAGTACTCGAGTAAACTTCAAGGGATACTCGAGTAGCTACTCGAGTAAGCAAACCCAGAAATCCAGAAATCATTCAAACGTTCATTGATTTGTTTCCTATATGATTAATCTTTCATTTTATTAGTATTCTTAGTCTATCTACAGATGAACAATGAAGAAATCATATCAAGTAATGGAAGTCAAATGAAACGTTCAAATGCCAACCACCGCCAACGGATATTTTTCAAAAACTGAAAAGTCAATAGTGGCTGCGCACTCTCCAACGGACAAAAGGAAAATGTTCCAACGGTCTTCACCAACATATCTATATATATGTGAACATCCAGACAGAGAAAAATAACAAAAACACACACAAACGTATCATCAAGTTCATTGCTCTGTTTTCACGTTGTAATTATATGTCTATGCTTCAGTGATTCTTATTTACTCTGTAAGAGAGATATTTCATTCAAACTCAATATTTGTTATTGAGATAACTTAAGGTTGTGGAACCTTGAGTTGGGATTGGATTACAACTTGTAAGGGGGAGCATGTGTCCAGGTGAAGGAACTTGCTTGTACTGAGGTGTCAAGGACCCACTGAATCTTGGAATTTATAGTGAAACTCTCAGAGAAGCTCTGAGGACTGGACGTAGGTCAAAGTGGTTGTGACCGAACCAGTATAATTCTCGGTGTACACTTCGGTGATATTTCTCCTTACTCCTTACTGTTTTAATTTCACTGTTAAAGTTTACATTTCCGACGAAATTTTAGTATCGCCCAATTCACCCCCCTCTTGGGTGAAACGCTTGTTCTAACATCATATAATAACTTCAGGGTTTACGGGCATTACCGCCTCAATAATTTTCCAACTAGGGGATTACATAACATCATACAAAAATTTACATCCATAATATGTACAATAATCCCAACAAAAATTTTACAACCAACTATCAAAATCATATCCCTAAAGGAGTTCTAGCTAACCTTGGTTGTTTGTTTCCCCTTTGAGCCATTTGCCCTGTCTGTAGGTTAGTCAATGTAAAGAATGAGATTCAAGAGAATCCCAGTAGTAACAAATCACTCATACAATATATAATCACATAGCATGTAACCAAATCATCAATTAGCCCAGCAGCAATAATCACAATATACACATTACCTCAATGGCATACATACAATCTTCGCAGCATACACATAGCCTTTCAGCTTACACATGTCTTCGTAGTACACATAACCTTGTGGCTTACACATAGCCTTTTGGCTTTCACATAGCCTTACGGCTGTTACATAGCCTTTCAGCTTACACATCCACAAGATTTACAGCATTCGAAATCATAGCAAACCAATAATATAACACATATACAATGCATCACATATAGTATAAGAGAAAGTGTCACTACCTTATTCTTTCCAGGTGTGCTCCGGCACAGGTTGCTCATGTTCAGGGCATATATTGAGTCCTATCAATCAAAATCAAGGGCATAGGGTTATTCCCTTTTCAAATTCCTTAACTTTAAAATACTTAAAATTGGTTGTCATTTGAGTCCCTTAGGTGGCTATGATAAGCTCAACAAAAGCCTAGAAGGTTTGGGAAAAACTATATCAAAAACCACTTTCAAAAATGGAAATACTGATTTTTGGAGGTTGGCCGCAGCCAAGAAATATTTTTCTGCGGCCAAAAACAAGTCATAAAGTTTTTGGCTGCAGCAAGAGATTTTGGATGCGACCAAAAAGAGGTCAGTAAGTTTTTTGTTGTGGCCAAGAGTTTTCTGGCGGCTGCTAAAAGCAGGTCAGAAACTTTTGGGCTGCGGCCAAGAAAATTCTGTTTCTTGGCTGAATTTCTAAAAATCATAACTAATTCTAGAAAAATTGAAATGAGGTGATCCCAAAACCTATGGAAAGCTATTTAAGTCCTCTATATAGGAAAAATATGAACTATCACCAGACACCACCACACAAATACAGAATTGCGCAAAATTCCATACTGCTCCAAAACAGATTCCAGTTTCGATCCCAAACTTTGGAAAATCATAACCCCCAGCACAAATTGAAATGACACACATTATATGTCCATTTTGAAGCTTGGCATGTGAACTATTAAACTGGAAAATTTTAGAAGTTTTAGAAACCATTTGACCATTCAAAACTTCCATGCAACCCGAATGCCTTGCACAGAGTTTACACTTGACAAAATTTCAAATTTTCAACCGATGTGTCCAATGGTTCCAAAATCAACAACCAACCATATTCTCACACAAATTTTCATAAGGAACCCATTGGAAACACCAAAATAACCAAATTCACATCACATTGACATGTTCCACATTGGCCACAACATATCAACACAATATCTTATACAAGACATTGCAATCCTTTCCATTCCAAGTTCCAAACCAATTCCATGGTTCTAATGACACAATATGACACCAATTCTACCATAATACACTAGGCAATTCATTCATTCCAAAATCACACTAAAATCAAGGAAAAATTCACAAATTCCAAAACTTAACCAATGACTGCAACAGATATGTCAAAAAGAAGCTATTACTCACCTCTTCCACTTTCTCAAGCTTGTTTCTTGATTTCTCAACTTTCAGATTTCCTCAAGTACTCAAACACGTTCTTTCAAAAATCTAAAATCATAGAGATGAAGCTCTCATCGACATGAACAACATCAAAGAAGAGCATTTGAGCATACAAGGTCATCTCTAGGGTAAAAAACTCACCTTTTCTTTTCTCTTTCCTTCCTTCACTTGGAGAAAATGGAGTATTGGAGAGAGGATAATGAGATGAAGATGATGATGCAGATTTTAGTCCTCACACTCCTCTTTGGCTGAATTAATGAGGGAAGAGGGAAGAGAATTAGTGTTCAATTTTTTATCATGTTCCCATGGCTCACATGTTGCCAAGTGTCAAGATCTTGAGCCTCCTTTTAACTCTTTCCATGTACAAACAAAAATGGGATGATTCCTTCTATAACACTTAAACAATTGTCACACTTCTTAATCTCTTATGTTACTAATAAATTCCTTCTTCGATTGCTAACTATTTAGTCGGTAACTTATATTTTTCCTACTTCGCCCCTGACTATGGGAATTCCTATCAAATCACTACTTCGCACATTCTATCTTTCCATTACACCTTACCATGCGACCTCCCTCTAACTTAATTCAATTTAGATATTAATCCATAATTGAACTTAAATGCAAGGTTTAGGCACTGATTATAACACATTCAGATCACAATTCACATCATATTCTCCAAAAGTATTTATTTAATAATAATTACATTCACTTTTGAAGTCATTTACCCTTAATCACATTTTGGGGCATTACAATAGATGGATTAGCAAAGGGGGCGTATGCGCTGGCTACGATGAAGGGCGCGATGTGGTTAGGATCCTCAGTGCTTGAGCCATTTGTTTCCACTAACAAGCCTTAATGAGGAGGAGGGGGTGGCGGTAGCGGAGGAGTTCCTTGAGATCTTAACATGATGAAAGAGAGAAGGAGAAGGACGATAAATTTTCTATATAATTCTCTATATAGGTGAGCCAAAACTGCTAATCCCTACCTAAATTTTCCAACTTCTTCAAGGTTATAAAGAAGTGAGGTATATTAAATGCACCCTAGTACCTAATCTATCTAACGTGAGATATCTGCTAATCAACTTAAGGATGTATGCATTAGGAAATTTTTGAATTTGTACATTGTCTACATCATGGGTAGGTGATTAAAGTGTTCTTCCAACCTATAAGCAGTCGTTACCCATGTATTCTATCTATAGGCATTCTAATACCTAAAAGCCATTCACAAACATTTAGCTAAGCGAAGTCAGTTTGCCCTATGACAGTCATTCCTATACATGGAAGACCCAATTGTATAGCTACATCATCTAATGTTAGTATGCATTCTCAAAGTGGAGTATGAAAGGTATGAGTCTCAGGATACCACCTCTCAGCAAGATTTAACCCCAAACTCTAATCACAGTCAAATTGCCCTACTCTGGTAATGCCATAAAATCCAGGTAATTTGATATATTCCATGATTTAATTAGGTGGTTTAATCATTTTATTAACGTGCACGACTCATCTAGGATGTAGGATCCTAGAAACCTACAAAGGAAAATCAAATAAAAGTAAGATTGAAGTATAAAATTAAGGGTAAAGACGCATCCAACACCCCGATCTATTTTTGGAGGCGCAATCAACATCCTAAAGTATTTAAGGGTGCAATTAGCACTCTAAACTATTTTTGGAGGTGCAATCAGTACCCTAATATATTAAAAGTGGAGCAATTACACCCCTTCACTAATAGAATACTAACTCTGTTTGCTGATACACTCTTTCCTTTCCTCTTCCATCGATCTTAAACCCTAAACCTTGAGTTAATATTCTGCTAGTGAAGGGGTGCAATTGCTTTATTTTTAATATATTAAGGGCAAAATTACACCTTTAAATACCAAAAGAAGGGATGAACATGTTGAAGATTGATGAAAGAGAAAAGGAAAAAGTGTGTTAGCAAACAGAATTAGTATTCTATTAGTAAAGGGGTGTAATTGCTCTATTTTTAATATACTAGGGTTCTTATTGCACCTCTAAAACTACATTAGGGTGTTGATTGCACCATCAAAAATACTTTAGGGTGTTAATTGCACTCTTAAATACTTTGAGGTGCTGATTGCACCTCTAAAAATAAATCGGGGTGCTGAATGCATTTTTACCCTAAAATCTATCATCATTAGTAAGTATAATTTACTTACATTGTCACTCCACACTAGTTGTGAAATATGTTGGGGTTGTAAGTACAAAAAGTACCCATCCTCTGAGCCAAGTTTAATGACCTCTTCTAGATATTATGTCATTTTAAATGTCTCAAGACAAGCTAAAGAATAAATATTCACATAATATAAAAAAATTAAGAAAACAATTACAATTTCATCTTATTCATAAACTATAATTTTTTTTCATAAAAAGTGAAATACATATTTTGTTGTCTAGATGCCACACTTTATAAACAAGTAAAGCAATTATGACTAATTTGTCGACATGGTTCACACTTGTTAGGTTGGTTAGATGTAGTCCAATCTATCTCATTACGTATGCGACTTGAGCAAGGACATCCTTTTTTTCATATCATAAATAGGTCATGTTTTAGAGTAGGACAATCAATTTGTGGCCAGTATGTCCAAGCCACAATTGGGTGGAATACATTACTATAAGCCATTTGCATGATTTTCAACCTACTCATGCATAAGCAGCAACAATATGCATACATTGAAACTTTTCTGCTTGAAGCTTTCTACAATTACATTATTTGTCAATTAACTTAACCTTGCAACACTGATGAAATTGTTCTAATTGAACAATGTATGGCTCAGCAACCTCAAAAGATGTTGATATTTTATCAAACTCCCAAAAGACACATGTAGATACACATTGTGCTACTATGCCCAACTTCTTTGTTAATGTCTACTGGAATTCGTGCATGAACTCATTAGCCATGTTTAACAAAATAGTTATTGACTCTATACATGGTTGCCTTTATTAGTGCAAGCGTTTCACCCAAGAGGGGGGTGAATTGGGTGATACTATAAATTTCGTTGCGTATAAGAAAATTGACGAAATATTTAAAGCAGTTAAGAGCAAAGAGAAATATCAACAAAGTGTACACCGGGAGTTATACTAGTTCGGCCACAACTACTTTGACCTACATCCAGTCCTCAGAGCGTCTATGAGAGTTTCACTATATTCTCCAAGATTCAGTGGGTTCTTGGCACCTCAGTACACAGCAAGTTCCTACACCTGGACACTCGCTCCCCCTTACAAGTTGTAATCAAATTCCCAACTCAAGGTTCCACTACCTTAAGTTGTCTCAATAACAAATATTAAGTTTGTAATGAAAAACTCTCTCACAGAGCAAATATATAATCTCTGAAGTATAAATAAATGAGTATATGAAAACAAAGCACTAAAAGTGTGTTGATCAATGTAATCTCAGTTCGTGTCTTGTTCTGCTTCTCTTTGAATGCTCCATATATATAGATGATTTGTAGTATCCGTTACAAGAAATTCAAACTTCTCCGTTAGAGTCGCGCAGCAATGGTTGACTGTTCTTCAAATTTGAAAACTATCCGTTTGTGGTAGGTAGCGGTAGGTGAACGTTCGGACACTTTATTTGACTTTGCTCTTCTTGCATGATCTCTTTGTTATTTCTCTGCAAATGTACGTAGGATACTAATGCAATGAAGGGTTAATCATATAGATAACAATTTAATAAACATTCGATCAAAAACATAATTTCTGGACTACCTTACTCAAGTGGTTACTCGAGTGGTCCCTCGAGTAAACCTATCAAAAATATGGCAGTGAGCAAATCAACATTTTAAATCAGATATCGCTCAGGTAAGACCTGGAGTGATATATTAGAAACCTTGAAAATACTTAATTACTCGAGTGGCTACTCGAGTGGCCATGTCTTTACCTTCACAGGTTACTCGGGTGATCACTGTGGTAATCTGGTTACTCGAGTGGGCTTCATTTTTGCTTCACACCTGACTCGAGTGGTCCCTCAAGTGGCTTTCAAATAACCCGACAGATTACTCGATTACACCCTCGAGTAAAGGCATCAAATTCTTAGCCGAGAGTTTGCTTTTTGGTTACTCGAGTGACTACTCGAGTAAAGCTTTAAATAATTCTGCAGATTACTCGGGTGGTCCCTCGAGTAATGCTATTTTCTCACTAGTAACTTGAGCGGTTACTCGAGTAATGTGTTCCATTTCTTAGCCGAGAGTCACTGGAAGATTTTTAACATGATTACTCGAGTGGCTACTCGAGTAATGCCTGTGAAAATCATGTTACTCGAGTAATGGTCTATATAACTTTACAGATTACTCGAGTACTCCATCGAGTAACTTCTTCCAAATTTTGGTAGTGCTTCACTGGATGAAATTCTTCTTGCTTACTCGAGTGGCTACTAGAGTAATGGCTTCTCTTACCCGAGTGGCTACTCGAGTAAGCCTTCACAAAAGTTGATTATCCCTCCAGTGCTTACTTCAAGTAATGCTTTGCCACTTTGTTCAAAGATCCATTTATTTGTTATCAAATCCTTTAATATCATTGATCCAATCTTTGTTATCATCAAAACATATGAAATCTAACATTCTCCCTTCTTTTGATGATGACAAAACGTGGTGATTTTGAACAAAGTTTTTGAAATTTAGTTTTCAACATATGCTTCTCAAATATGAAATCTTTTGTTCAATTTAAACTTGAAAACTCTTTTTGAAATAGCTTATTAAAGATCTTTTCAAATTTTTTGTTCTTATATTTACTTGTTTACCTTGCATACACAATCGAAAACACATTAGTCCCAAAATGCAATATAATTTCGATGAAATGTCATAATGGAACAAATTGCATAATGAAGAATTTAATACATAAACTTAAAATTGATCAAGAACAAAAAGAAACAAAGCATCCTATAACCCCATACACCCAAATCCCAATATAAAGACTCAGCTATTCTTCACAAAATCACTCAAGGTCTTCTACCCGTTTTTGTCTTTATCACAAAGGTGGAATCAATCATGAGGAGGAGTAGGTGGCTTGGTGGTTGAGATGGGAGTGACAGGAAAAGCTAATGACTCATATGAACCATTAGAACTTGAAGGATCTAAAGATGATGATTCAGGTTTAGGAAGGTTCACTGGCGGTGTCTGAAGATCATATGGAGGATTCACCGGAGGAGATGAAGGGTAAGGAACCAGAGAAGTAATCTCTGCTTCCTCTGTAGCAACCGGTAAAGACTCAAGTACTTCCTCAGTACGTGCAGGAGATGCAATGGGAGTAGGTATGGGCTCAGGCTGAACAGGTTGAGGTGGTTCATCAGAGGTGATGTGGATTGGCTTAGATGTTTCAGGGTCTAGCATGGAGAATAAGATATTGCTCGGTCCACTCTCAGAGGGTCTATGCTCAGTAGGGATAGAGGGTCCAGGTTCAGAGGTAGGTATAGGCTCAAGAATACCAGAAGGACCAGAAGATCCAGATGCCATAGCATCAAGTCTACTAACAATGGATCTTAGAAGCTCACCCTGGGCACGTTGTTCAGCAAGCAATTATTCGTGCCTCTTGTCCATTGTCTCCACAAGTTGTCCCATCTTCTTATTCATATGGGTTACTAACTCCCCATTGGTATTCGCAATATCAATATAGAAAATCCTCATGATATTCTCCATGAACATTTGCATTACGGCACCAAAGAAAGATGGAGAAGACGTGTTGGCTGGAGCAGAAGACTGTGTGTCATACATTCAGCTTGTTGCTGTGTCAGTCTTCTTCTTTTTCTTGGGACTTGCTTCTAAAGGTGTCTTCAGAGGAATCTCAATATTCAATTTTCCAATTTGATTCCTTCCCATTGGTGCTAACCTCTATACTGGCTCCATACTCTCCAAATACCAAATCTTGTTCTTCTTGAGAAACAAGGAAATAAGTTAAGGATAGGGCATTAGAGTAGTTGGTTTTTCCTTATATCTATACCTCTTGATCTCATTGAAGATATACTCTCCTAAGTCTTTTTGCTCTTTGCGGATCACTGAGGTGAATTTTTTGAAGTCCCTCTCAATGAAATGAATGAAGTTGTTGGATTTATTCACCATGGCTCTAGAGTAGATATACCATAGGACTCTATGGAAATCACTCATATCACTTGGATTGAAGTTGAGAGGTCCCATAATCTCACCAGGTCTAAGAAAAGAAAATATTTGGTTTGAAGAAAGGTTAGGGTAATCATCATCAGGAGGATTTTCTATTCCTAACCAGGTATTGATCCGGGAGGGTGAGATAAGAATTCTTTGACCTCTAACCTCAAAAGTCATTTCTTCTTCTACTAACTTCCTAACGGAATCATTAATCAGTTCGAGGTTACAATAGAAATGTCTTACTACTTTGGTGCAAAAAGGTAGCTTGACAGATAACCAAGGCATATAGGAATCAAGGTAGGGACTAAGATCAAATTTCAATACCTCTTGAAGCACCTTGTAGTCAATGTAGTACATCTTGCAGACATTCCTTCTTGCAAAATGACTCAGGTACTTCTGTGATTCCTCAAGCTTTTTCACATTGAATCCCTTTGGAGGAAATGTGATTTCTTCATCCTTCTCTTCAGTTTGCTTTGAAGTTTACCCTTTCTTTGTTTCCTTAGACCGGAAAGCTTCCTCAAGCATGCCTACTATGACTTTGGTAAGCTTCTCATCAACCTTGGGCTTCTTCAGAGGCTTAGGAGAAGAGGTTGGAGTATCGGATGAATCAGAGGAAGGAGGAGATAGTTCTTTTTTAGTTTTCCCTTTTCCAGGAGGTGAACACTTCTTGGATTAAGCTCTTGTGGCAATGGGCTCCTTAATCACAACTCCTTTTACCTTTGGCTTGGTTTGCGGTTTGGCTTTGGATTTTGGTTTGGGAGAAATTTTCCTCTTTTTGGTAGGAGGACAGGAATGTGTATCAGAGGGTTGATATAGCTCAAAAAACTCAGATGGAGTGCTAAGGTTGGGAGATTTTGTCCTTACCATTTTGATTTTATAGAATGAGAAGTTTTAGGAAAAATAGGGACGAAAGTCGCGAGTTTCGGGAAGCGATTCAAAGCTATCTGAGAGGTTTTTAAAGCTGTGAATCACTAGGTTTTGACGGTAATAGGAAGAGAAAGATTCCTTGAAAAGTTTTTGTGAGAGCACAGAAGAATCACTTGAGGAGATTTTGTGTGAAATGACTGAGTTTCGAGTAGAAATAACCTAGAACCTGATATCACTCGAGGGCTTACTCGAGTGATCATCATCATCACTCGGGTAGCTACTCGAGTTTCATATGAAAAATTTTAAAATACAGCAAATTTGAGCGCGTACCTGGCATGAATAATATTGTAATTATCCATGTATATTCCCTTGATCATTGGATGACTCTTTAGAACAGATATGAATTGAAAATCAGATGATTTAAAATTTGCACCCAGGTTCACTCGAGGCCTTACTCGAGTAACATTGAATATCACTCGAGGCCTCCCTCAGGTAAGCTGTCTCTTCTCCTTATGACTGTTCATTTCAATTGTTGTGCCATTTTATTTGAAATTAATGCTTCACTGGCATATTTCCAAGCTCATTACTCGAGTGACTACTCGAGTAATGCATCCTTTACTTCAAGTTGTCACTCCAGTGATGCATCTATTACTTGAAGTTGTCACTCCAGTGATGCTCATTACTTGGAGTTAACACTCCAGTAATGTTGCCCTCTATTAACCTCTGTTATTCATACCCCAAAATGGAATATTATGATCCTGCAAGAACAAATTGCTAGAAGCTCCGATACTTAAGTTAGTAATCATCAAAATATCAATAAATAATATCATCTAACATTTCGTAAACACTAAATAACTTACAATTCATTGGAGTTTACCATTCCCAATTCTCGTCTAATGTATAAAAATTGATCTTTAGCAAGAGGTTTTGTGAAGATATATGCTAGTTGAAGATGAGTTGGAATGAATATCACTTTAACTTCTTTCTTTTGGACATGATCTCTGATGAAGTGATGTTTAACATAAATATGCTTGGTTCTGGAATGTTGAACAGTATTCTTTGTCAAGCTTAACGTGCTAGTGTTGTCACAGTATATTGGTGTTTCTTTCAAATAAATACCAAGATCCTGAAGTTGTTGCTTTAGCCATATTACTTGTGCACAACAACTTGATACTGCAACATACTCAGCTTCTGTTGACGAAAGAGACACTGTGGTTTGTTTCTTGCTAAACCATGATACAATTGAGCCTCTACGAAATTGGCCTTGTCTGCTTGTACTCTTTTTGTCCGTCTTGTATCCTCCATGATCAGAGTTTGAGTAAGCAACTAGATATTCACTTCTTCCTTTGGGATACCAGAGACCCAATTCTAGCGTGTCAGCAAGATATCGAAAGATACGTTTGACGGTTTCAGCATGTGATTCTTTTGGTGCTTATTGATATCTTACACACATACCCACACTGAATTGAATGTCAAGTCTACTTGCAGTGAGATAGAGTAATGATCCAATCATTCCTCTATATTTTGTGATATTGTAATCTTTTCCCTTGACATCCTCATCAAGCAATGTGGTTGAGCTCATGGGTGTGTACATTCCATTTGCTTCATCCAATCCAAACTTCTTCAATAGCTCTTTCAAATATTTCGTTTGAGATATGAAAATTCCATTCTTTCTTTGTTTGATTTTGCAAACTGAGAAAGAAATTCAATTCTCCCATCATTGACATCTCAAACTCACCCAGCATTATCTCAGAAAATTCTTTACATATAGTTTCATTAGTAGCTCCGAAAACTATATCATCAACATATATTTGCACAATTAATATATCATCTCGTTTTCATTCTGTAAAAATTGTTGTATCAACTTTTCCTCGTACAAAACCTTGATCAATAAGAAATTTACTAAGCCTTTCATACCATGCTCTAGGAGCTTGTTTCAAACCTTATAAAGCCTTTTCGAGTTTGAAAACATGGTCAGGTTGGGTTACATCTTCAAAACCTGGAGGTTGCTCTACATATACTTCTTCCATGATGTAGCCATTTAGAAATGCACTCTTTACATCCATTTGATAGAGTTTGAATCCTTTGATGCATGCAAAGGCTAAGAGTACTCGTATAGCTTCCAATCTAGCCACTGGAGCATACGTTTCTTCATAATCAATCCCTTCTTCCTGATTATAGCCTTTGGCCACCAATCTTACTTTATTTCTGACAATTATTGCGGATTTATCAAGTTTGTTCTTGAATACCCATTTAGTGCCAATGCTCGAATGATCCTTAAGTCGGGGTACCAAATCCCAAACTTGATTTCTTTCAAATTGGTTTAGTTCTTCTTGCATTGCTATAACCCAATCATTGTCTGATAAGGCTTCATCAATGTTAGAAGGTTCAATCTCAGAAATGAATACAGAAAAAATTCCTTCATTGAAAATTTTATTTCTAGTTTTGACTCCTTCATTCACATCTCCTATGACTTGATCTAGGGGATGGCTCCTATTGTATTTCCAGGCTTTAGGTTGACCTAGTGACTGATCTTCTTCCTTGGTTTGATCAACTTCTGGAATAAGAGATTTAGAAATAGATTGACCATTTTCTTGATTTAAAACAACTTCCTGCTTATCATCAATGGTTTTGTCAGAAAATTCAAATTCATCAAATACAACGTGAATTGATTCTTCAACAACACATGTTCTTTTATTGAAAATCATGTATGCTTTACTTCGATTAGAATAGCCTAGGAAAATTCCTTCATCTATTCTAGAATCAAATTTTCCTAAGTTATCTTTATCATTATTATGAATGAAATACTTACAACCAAAGATGTGTAAGTAAGCAAGATTTGGCTTCCTTCCTTTGTATAGCTCGTATGGTGTCTTTCCAAGTTTTGTTCTAATGTAGGCTCTGTTTGAAACATAGCACATTGTGCTCATTACATCGGCCCAGAAAACTTGAGATATGTTCTTTTCATTCAGCATTGCTCTAGCCATTTCAGTGAGCACTCTATTCTTACGTTCCACAACTCTGTTTTGTTGTGGTGTCCTTGGAGCAGAGAAATTATTATCAATGCCATTAGTATCACAATATTCTTTAAAGGCTTGATTTTCAAATTCTTCACCGTGATCTGTCCTGATACCTACAATGAACATACCTTTCTCATTTTACACTTTCTTGGCAAAAATAATGAATTCTGCAAAGGTTTCATCCTTTGATGACAGAAAAATAGCCCATGTAAATCTAGAGAAATCATCAACGATGACCAATGAATATAAGTTGCCACCAAGGCTTTTAACTCTTTCTGGACCAACTAAATCCATATGTATCAATTGAAGTGGTCAATTTGTAGTAATCTCATTTTTCAATTTGAAAGATGATTTAGTTTGTTTACCCTTTTGACATGCATCACAAATCAAATCATTTTTAAAACTTACTTTGGGTAATCCAAAAATAAAATCCTTTTTAGTAGTTTTCCTGGTTGGTGCATGTTGACATGAGCTAGTCTCTTATGCCACAACCAACTTTTATCGGCATTACTCAGAAAACAATTTTCAGAATTATTTCTATTGATATCAAGTGTATAGAAGTTACCTTCCCTTTTTGCTCTGAGCTTTTCCTTGATATTTTTCTTATCAAGTTGTAAGTCCTTCTTGTTGACAATCAGACATTCCTCTGAATCAAATATTATCCAGTTATCTTTATCTGCACTTTGACTTACGCTCAGCAAATTATGACACAAGCCTTCAACGTAATATACATCTTTGACTTGTATTCCTTTGTCATTTTTTATTTCACCAATTCCTGCTATTTTTTCGGATTGATTTCCTCCAAATTTTACCTTTCCATCTTCCTTAAGTTGCAATGTGGTAAAACTTTGGAAATCACCGGTCATATGTCTAGAGCATCCACTGTCTATATACCACTTGTTGTTTTTGGATGCTTTGAGACATATATGCAATCAGATACGATTAAGTCTTAGGTACCCCACTTCTTTTTGGGTCCTTTTGGGTTAGTACAAAAATTTTTCGAAACATATGAACCTTTAGGTATCCATTTGTAGGTTCCTATATTTCCTTTCTTTCTATGAATGCATGATGAAGTATAATGACATTTTCTATTACAATAATTACAATGTGCAAAAGGATTTGATGTATGCATAGAATGCTGAAAATAATTCAAGTATGATTTACCTCCAGCTTTCTTTCTTCCTTTCCTTTTGTCTGATTTTGGATCATATCCAATTCTAGATCGATCATTCACAAATCGTTGAGCTTTTAAAATGACATTTAGCATTTCACTTCCTTTCATGAATTTTTCAAGAGATTTAGTAAGATCAGCATTTTTCTTTTTCAAGGAAGTACAGTTTTCACAATCCTTTTCAAAATTCTCTTTAAGTTCAACTTCAAGAGCTTTGTTTTTCTTATTGAAAACAACTAGTTCCTTAACTACTTTGATGAATTCAGAATGTAAAGCATTATATTCATAAAGTAATTCATTATAGGTAGGATCAGAATTAGTTACCTCTTCTTCCGTTTCCTCTTGAGCAACTAGACAGATATTGGCTACTTCCTCCTCATTTCTTTCTTCGTCAGAAGAACTATCTCCCCATATGGCAGATACAAAGGCTTTCTTCTTGTTGTAGAATTTGCGTTTCCTCTTTTCTTTATTCTTTTGAATCAGTTCTTGACATTCTGATTTGAAATGTCCTGGCTTTCCACATTCATAGTAAATGATGTGTTCTTTATTGCTTGTTCCTCCTTTCTGAAAGTTTTTGAATCCTTGGCCTTTCTTGTAAAATTTTCTAAATCGTTTTATGATTAGGCCCATTTCGTCATCATCAACCTCTTCATCTTCATCTTGTTCTTCTTCTTTTGCTTTGAGTGCTAGACCTCTTTTCTTCTTATCACCAATATCATCTAATTCTCGTTTGAACTTTAACTTACTTTCATATTCAGAAAGACTTTCGAATAGAGAAGCAACCGATAACATCGATTCACCTTTTGCTTCCTCAATTGCAGTGACTTTTGCCTCCCAGTCTTTAGAAAGAATATTTAAAATCTTTCGTACTTGGGTATGTTGATCATTGATTTTTCCAAGTGCTGCAAGTTGATTAACAAGGTGAGTATATCTAAGTTCAAATTCAGCTATCGACTCACCTGATTTCATACGAAGTAAATCAAACTCAGTAACCAGAGTGTTGATCCGGTTTTCTTTTATTCCCGAAGTTCCTTCATGAGCTATTTTCAAGGCTTCCCACATTTCTTTAGCTGTTGGAAGTGTTCAGATTCTGAAGTACTCATTTTGACTCAAGGCACTTTGAATCATTAAGATTGCTTTGCTGTTGAGTGTAATGAGTTTCTTGTCATTCTCATCATTTTTTACTGGTGTCTTGGGAACTCTCTGTGAATCTACAATCTTTTTAGGTTTGTAGTTTTCACTCTCGATCACATCCCATAATCCATATTCAATAGCCATTACGAAGACTTTGAACTTTGCTTTCCAGAATGAGAAGTGTTCGCCATTGAAACCCGGAGGTCTTGTGATAGAAGCTCCGTCGGAAGAATACTTTCACCCATCCTCGCTATTGGATCCTTCTTAGGCTGTTAAACCCTAACAAGAAGACCTATGCTCTGATACTAAATGTTAGTACAAGTGTTTCACCTAAGAGGGGTGAATTGGGTGATACTATAAATTTTGTTGCGTATAAGGAAATTGATGAAATATTTAAAGTAGTTAAGAGCAAGGAGAAATATCACCGAAGTGTACACCGGGAGTTATACTAGTTCGGCCATAACCACTTTGACCTACATCCAGTCCTCAGAGCGTCTCTGAGAGTTTCACTATATTCTCCAAGATTCAGTGGGTTCTTGGCACCTCAGTACACAGCAAGTTCCTACACCTGGACACTCGCTCCCCCTTACAAGTTGTAATCAAATTCCCAACTCAAGGTTCCACTACCTTAAGTTGTCTCAATAACAAATATTAAGTTTGTAATGAAAAACTCTCTCACAGAGCAAATATATAATCTCTGAAGTATAAATAAATGAGTATATGAAAACAAAGCACTAAAAGTGTGTTGATCAATGTAATCTCAGTTCATGTCTTGTTCTGCTTCTCTTTGAATGCTCCATATATATAGATGATTTGTAGTATCCGTTACAAGAAATTCAAACTTCTCCGTTAGAGTCGCGCAGCAATGGTTGACTGTTCTTCAAATTTGAAAACTATCCGTTTGTGGTAGGTAGCGGTAGGTGAACGTTCGGACACTTTATTTGACTTTGCTCTTCTTACATGATCTCTTTGTTATTTCTCTGCAAATGTACTTAGGATACTAATGTAATGAAGGGTTAATCATATAGATAAAAATTTAATAAACATTCGATCAAAAACATAATTTCTGGACTACCTTACTCGAGTGGTCCCTCGAGTGATCATATCTGTTATTCGAGTGGTCCCTCGAGTGATCATATCTGTTACTCGAGTGGTCCCTCGAGTAAACCTATCAAAAATACGGCAGTGAGCAAATCAACATTTTAAATCAGATATCACTCAGGTAAGACCTGGAGTGATATATTACAAACCTTGAAAATACTTAATTACTCGAGTGGCTACTCGAGTGGCCATGTCTTTACCTTCACAGGTTACTCGGGTGATCACTGTGGTAATCTGGTTACTCGAGTGGGCTTCATTTTTGCTTCACACCTGACTCGAGTGGTCCCTCAAGTGGCTTTCAAATAACCCGACAGATTACTCGATTACACCCTCGAGTAAACGCATCAAATTCTTAGTCGAGAGTTTGCTTTCTGGTTACTCGAGTGACTACTCGAGTAAAGCTTTAAATAATTCTGCAGATTACTCGGGTGGTCCCTCGAGTAATGCTATTTTCTCACTAGTAACTTGAGCGGTTACTCGAGTAATGTCTTCTATTTCTTGGCTGAGAGTCACTGGAAGATTTTTAACCTGATTACTCGAGTTTCTACTCGAGTAATGCCTATGAAAATCATGTTACTCGAGTGGCTACTCGAGTAATGGTCTATATAACTTTACAGATTACTCGAGTACTCCATCGAGTAACTTCTTCCAAATTTTGGCAGTGCTTCACTGGATGAAATTCTTCTTGCTTATGATAAGTAAAATATTTGCATATTTAATTTCCCTTATATGATGATTTTATGGACGATATTTGCATTTAATATAATAAATTTGGGTGTGATTGATAAATAAATATTGTTTTTGGAATAAACAACATTTAAAAAAAATAAAAATACTATAGTAGCCACCGGACACTGTAGCATGTCGACGACCCTGTAGCAGCCGCCAAAGGTATAGTAGCAAGTCAACGGGTACTGTAGCAGCCACCAGGGACTGTAGCACCCGCCAGATCATTGTAGCAGTACTGTAGCACATGTTTTTCCCCCTATAAATAGAGATCAATGCCAAGCTCAAAGGGAGGAGGGGAGGAAGAGAAGCAGAGGTTTCCTTCTCCGACCGGGAGAGGTCATTCTCTGATCGGGAGAGATCTTTCTCTAACATTTTTGAGTTCTTTGTGTTGTTTCTTAGATTTAATTTCATGTATTGCATGCCTCTATCTTGGAAGGCTTAAGATTGTATTACTTTTTGCATGCCTCCATCTTAGAAGGCTTAGGATTTTATTACACTTTGCATGCCGCCTACATGGAAGGTTTTACCTCCTAAATGGACGGCTAGATTTCTTCATCTTTCATGCATCTTTTGGTTGTATATGTATGTTTGAGAATTTAATATTCAAGTTTATGCAGTATTTCTGAGGCTTTCATTCTAGCTTTATATAATGTCAATTTATTTTGGTTTTGTTTTTAATTTCATCATGTGCTAAACTTTCATTTTCCTAGGGTGATGACGTAGCTTACTCATGACGGATTGAATTTTAACTTATTAAATCTAGTTTGCATTTCTCCTTCATGATTGAGTTTTAATTATTATTCTTAATGCTTTTGATTGATTGGCCATCTTTTGAATGATTTCAATATGCATGTTGAGACCGGAAGGAGATACATGTGTGTAGACCCTATAATTAAAACCATGATTTGCATATGAAATAGGAATATATTCATATGAGTTGTGTAGTCTTACTGAGTTCCATAAATCTTAATGCATAATTAATTGCTTAAATTCATATAGGAATATATTGGATTAGCAATTGATTATAGAATTGCTTGACCTTTGAAGAGGCTAGTAATTAAATTAGGGAAACTCGACTATCAATCATGTGGAATAAATTGGGCTAGAATAGATAAGTGATTCAATCTGAAATTTGTTAAGTGAAATCTAATCCCTAGGGCTTTTTTCTCATTTTTGCTTTCATATCATCTGCATTCATATTTAATTGTCTTTCTTTTATTTTGTACTCTCAATCACCAACTAATCGATTGACTAAATAGAGTTAAAATTGCTCATTTTGGTACTTAGTGAACAATCCTCGTGGGAACGATACTCTACTTACTTCTATATTACTTGATTACGACAGTGTACACTTGTACTATTTAATTGATCATCTGAACTCGTATCAAGTTTTTGGTGTCGTTGCTGGGGATTGTTGTCATTAATATCAATACCAAGTAATTTTAATACTAATTTAGTCTGCATGTAAAATTTAAAGAAAAAATGAATTATTCACAGCATTCATTTGGTGATAACTTGTCATATCTTGGCTCTTTTTCTAGAATGCATGTGAACGGAATGAGACATGAAAATATAAATGCTGGTTGGATTGAAAATTCTTCTCCTTATAATTGTTTCTCTTGTGCTTATTGTGGAGAGTGTCATTCTTATGAGCATTGTCCAATATGTGAGAGATACCGGTCATTATGTGAGAGATGATTTGAATATGAACCAAACTTGTTTTGATCATTCCTTTTATCCTGGTGGAATTTTGGAGCAACAAGAGTCTTTGGATCCATATGTCAGGTATTCTCCTAATCCTCCTTTCTACTCTTATCCATATATTGAAGAACAAACTCTTGAGTATAAGGAAAAATCTGATTTAGAAAGATTAATTGAGGAGTTTGCGGAATCAACAGAGAGATTTTGTAGAGAGCAAAAGGAAAGTGACACTAGAGTCAAGTCAAGTGTCCAAAACATTGGAATATATACGAGTCAAATTATTGCATCACTTGAAACTATGAGGCAAGATAATTCTTTGAGCATGATTACCACTCCTTATGTTGATGATGATTATTGTGAGGAAGTTGAGGATGTGGAATTGAATGAAACTTTGCCTCTTGTGGCATGTGATAAGGAACTTGAAATCACTTTTGGAGAGAATAATAGATGTCCAATTAAGGTTCCGCCTGTGGAGCCTAATGTTTGTGATTTTGATATTGAAAATAATGTGGATATTCCAAAAGATGTTGTTCATGTATCTCTTGTTAAAGTATTGACTCTTACTGATAAGAGTCAAGTGGATTTTATGGGATGCTCTAAAATTTTGGAAATTCCTAAATCTGTTTGCAAATACATACATGCTGTGCTTTCTTTGATTCAATAAATAATTGTACTCTAAAATTGTCTATGATTGAAGAAGTACAATTAATTACTTTGAATGATCATTGTTGGTTTCTGAAATATCGTTGCTTGAAAAGAAATGAAGACAAGGTGATCCTTGTGTTTGATACTTTTAATTAGTAGTTTGTGTTTGAGAAGTTTGGCTGAAGACTATAAATTTAGTGCTGCTTGGGAGGCAACCCAAGGTTTGGTTTGATGTTTTGTTGTGATTTTGCAGGACTTCTGGTAGCTCCTGATGATGTATTCTACTTTGATAGTTTTTTTTTAAAAGGAAAAAAAAGAAAAAATAGAAAAAAATATTTTTTTTATTATTTTTTTTGTCTAGCTAAAGATGTTAAAGAAGAGCGGTTATTTGGAAGACAACCCAAAACTTCTTTCCTACTCTCTCAATTTTCTTACCCACTCTCTCAATTTTCTTTCCCACTCTCTCAAAATTTCTTTCTAACTCTCTCAAAACTTCTTTCCTACTCACCGAAACACATTGCACTGCAGTGAGATTTTAGTTTTCATCATTTTCATTTTAAGTTACCATGGAGGAATCTCTTGCAAAGCTTAAGAACAGGTTCCCTACTCTTCCCAAAGATGTGCTCAGGAAGATCTATAGCTGTCGACTTGAAAGGATGAAAGTATTCAATCGTTTGGGCCTTCCTGTGGATATACGTTGGATCATTGAAGCTAAGGTACGTTTAGCAGGTGAGATTCATAATTCATTTGTTAAACCTTTGCCAGGAATGGGAAGAAGTTCTTACTCCAAAAAGAGAAGAGCTAAAAGAATGAAGGTCTGCCATAAATGTGCAAGGTGGAATTGTGATCAGCGCTGTAGGAGTAAAGGTATGGTTTCTGTAAATCGAGAAGATAAAATCAAATTTATAAAGGATGGATTGAGTAAGGAGTCACAGGATGATATCATTCAAACTCTTGAGACGCATCCGAGTGGTGATGTTCATTGTATTCTTCTCGATTTAGCAGACATATTCAACAGAGAAAAAGAGCGCTATTGTCTTAGGAATATGACGTTAAAAGACCCTGTTTGCCAGTTTATAAGAAAACTGGATGGGAAGCAAATCCTCGATTCATAGAAAGCGTTTAAGCCGTTTCTGGACGTAAAACCAAAGGAAGATGTGAGCCAAAATCACAACTACTATACGTAATCATGCGTATGTTTAATTTGTTTTGTCTTTTTCGTAGCTTGTGTCTAATCTTTCTTATCCTTTCGGCATCTTTTTCCTACTCTACTGTATCTTTTGACTTTCTTTCCTCTTTTTGTTTAATTTCTTCACGCAGTGGCCCACCGGTCATTTGTGTCAGAAATTTTTTTTCAAACTTCTTTGAAAAATGTGTGATTTTGTTGTCGTTGTTTTAGTATTATATATATGTACTCTTTCATTTGTAAATATGCACACTTCCATTTGTAAAAATGAATTCTTTCTCTTGTAAGCGTACATGGTCCGAGAGAAACAAAGAGAAGGGTATCACACAAAAATGTAAATTTACATCTATTTGCATTTTTGGTGAAACTGATTTGGGCAAGAAAGGAGAGTTTATAACAGCAGCAAAAGAACTTGGAATTGCATTAGCTGCCAGAAAAATCAACTTTATGTACGGGGGAGGCATCCAGGGCCTAAAGGGAAGTGTGGCCATTTCTGCATCCATGAATGAAAGCAAGGGTTTAAGTGTAAGGGTGAAGGAGTTGCAAGATCATGCTTTTTCCTTAGGACAAGAGTTACAGGTCTCAAGCTTGCCTGAACAGATGGGAGTAATGTTCCACCATGCTCAAGCTTTTATTGCTCTACCCGGTGGTTTGGAGACATTGGATGGCATTTCAAGTGTTGCATATTGGGCCAAGTTAAACTATCACAAAAAACCATTAGGATTGTTAAATGTTAATGGTTTTTATGATAATCTGTTGTCTTTTCTTGATCATGCTGTGGAAACAGGATTCATACCCTAAGCGACTCGCCACTCCATAATTGCTACACCAACTGCTGATCAGCTACTCGATCAAATGCAAACCTATGAACCTAAACCAGATCTACTCGTCAAGCAAATAGGTGGGCCATCTTCAGATAGCAATCAGAAGCAGAACCCAGATACCACTCTTAAGTTGTAACTTTCCTTAATCTCTTGGTTTTACTTTATTGTGTGTTTATGTTAAAAAAAACACCTCCTCTAAGCTCTAGAAGACATTGGGGACAATGTCTGATTTAGGTTGGGGGAGGAGGAAAAAAAAAATTTTTTGTTTTTCTTTTGTTAGTTAGTAAAACCATTAGATGCATGGGGTGTGGAAAAAGATGGCAAAGTAAGGAGTTATTCTTAACTCCTGAGACGTATTTCATTAGTTGCATTTTATTAGTTGCATGATTTTTTTTATCTTTTTCAAAAAAAAAACTTTTTCAAGTGCTTTGTAATGATCTTAAGAAGTATATAAGTTTTAAGTATTGATCAATTGAATTTAGAGATTTTATAGCATGAATGAACAACTGATTGTTGCAATTGGTGATGAATTTTGAGATTGAATGAACTGAGTTTAAAAATTCCTAGCCGTGAGCTTCTGAGCCTATAATGATTATTTCTCTTGTGTGTGATATTCATCTATTAAGTTGTCACTCTAGAACTTGCTTTAAATCTGGTTGAAATTACATCTCACATGCTCATTCAAAAATGATAAAGGCATTCATTTTCTTTAGCCAGAGCCAAATAGCCAACCTTGCAATTATACCGTTGATAAGCCCCTTTGAGCCTAATTGACTATTTCTTTGTTTTCAACCCATTAACATATGCTTTAATGATATATCAAGTGCTTTTACCTTATTCGAAAGATTAGTGGAGCATTTGAAATTTTTGTGAAATGGGCTTTTGACAAAGTGTGGGGGTGTATCTATCATCAACTTTATAGTTGCAATTCAAAAAATAAAATAAAATAAAATAGAAAAAAATTATGAAAAAAAAAAGAAAAAAAATGTTAAGTGTTTGAATTGTGGGTTGTTGTGATGAGATAAATTTATAAGTAGCCCATTTTTCAATTGCTCTATTTCTTTAGCCTTTCATATCATATTTTACATTCCGTTACCTTAACCCCATTACAACCCTTAATAAGTCCTTTTGATTTGAATTATGCATGTGAATTAGGTAGTGGAGATTGAGATTTTTAGCAAGCCTATGGTAGTGCAATTTTTTCGGTTGAATTTGAGCGAAACACTTACCCTTAAACACTTGAGAGATTGAGAGAATGAGTTACAAGTACGAACTCAGTTTATTCATTTTCAATTAAAGTTACCAATTTATATTTTCGTTGATTCATTAATACTATGATATCTTTATTTTTCAATTGTGTTCTTACTTATGACCTGATACTTCTGATTTTGTTGGAAGCACTTATTGTTTACTTCTTGTCCGAGGACGTCCAAGAGTTAAGTGTGGGGGAATTTGATAAGTAAAATATTTGCATATTTATTTTCCCTTATATGATGATTTTATGGACGATATTTGCGTTTAATATAATAAATTTGGGTGTGATTGATAAATAAATATTGTTTTTGGAATAAACAACATTTTAAAAAAATAAAAAAATAAAAGTACTGTAGCAGCCACCGGACACTGTAGCAGCCGCAGCACTGTAGCATGTCGACGACCCTGTAGCAACCGCCAGAGGTACAGTAGCAGGTCAACAGGTACTGTAGCACCCGCCAGATCACTGTAGCAGTACTGTAGCACACGTTTTTCCCCCTATAAATAGAGATCAATGCCAAGCTCAAAGGGAGGAGGGGAGGAAGAGAAGCAGAGGTTTCCTTCTCCAACTGGGAGAGGTCCTTCTCTGACCGGGAGAGATCTTTCTCTAACATTTTTGAGTTCTTTGTGTTGTTTCTTAGATTTAATTTCATGTATTGCATGCCTCTATCTTGGAAGGCTTAGGATTGTATTACTTTTTGCATGCCTCCATCTTGGAAGGCTTAGGATTTTATTACACTTTGCATGCCGCCTACATGGAAGGTTTTACCTCCTAAATGGACGGCTAGATTTCTTCATCTTTCATGTATCTTTTGGTTGTATATGTATGTTTGAGAATTTAATATTCAAGTTTATGCAGTATTTCTGAGGCTTTCATTCTAGCTTTATATAATGTCAATTTATTTTGGTTTTCTTTTTAATTTTATCATGTGCTAAACTTTCATTTTCCTAGGGTGATGACGTAGCTTACTAATGACGGATTGAATTTTAACTTATTAAATCTAGTTTGCATTTCTCCTTCATGATTGAGTTTTAATTATTATTCTTAATGCTTTTGATTGACTGGCCATCTTTTAAATGATTTCAATATGCATGTTGAGACCGGAAGGAGATACATGTGTGTAAACCCTATAATTAAAACCATGATTTGCATATGAAATAGGAATATATTCATATGAGTTGTGTAGTCTTACTGAGTTCCATAAATCTTAATGCATAATTAATTGCTTAAATTCATATAGGAATATATTGGATTAGCAATTGATTATAGAATTGCTTGACCTTTGAAGAGGCTAGTAATTAAATTAGGGAAACTCGACTATCAATCATGTGGAATAAATTGGGCTAGAATAGATAAGTGATTCAATCTGGAATTTGTTAAGTGAAATCTAATCCCTAGGGCTTTTTTCTCATTTTGCTTTCATATCATCTGCATTCATATTTAATTGTCTTTCTTTTATTTTGTACTCTCAATCACCAACTAATCGATCGACTAAATAGAGTTAAAATTGCTCATTTTGGTACTTAGTGAACAATCCTCGTAGAAACGATACTCTACTTACTTTTATATTACTTGATTACGACAGTGTACACTTGCACTAGTTAATTGATCACCTGAACTCGTATCAGCTTACTCGAGTGGCTACTCGAGTAATGGCTTCTCTTACCTGAGTGGCTACTCAAGTAAGCCTTCACAAAAGTTGATTATCCCTCCAGTGCTTACTTCAAGTAATGCTTTGCCACTTTATTCAAAGATCCATTTGTTTGTTATCAAATCCTTGCATATCATGGATCCAATCTTTGTTATCATCAAAACATATGAGATCTAACAGCCTTTACTAAACTAGTTATTAGTAGACTTTGAACACCCTTGAATACACCATTCATGCACTTTGCAAGGTAGGTTGTCATGCGTCCAAAGCGTTGACCTTCAAGGTCATATACACATGACCATTTTTCTTGTGGGATGGCTCCAATCCATATATCGTTCATAGGCATACCCTACAAATAGTTACTAGCTTGTTAAAGATTATAAAATCATATGATTATCACATCATAAAAGCACAAGCAATCTTACCGATGTTTATAACTTCTCTTTCGAGCAATTTTATTCCATATGCTTTGTGAAGATTAGAAGTCATGTACCCCAGACAAAAAAGGAATGGCCGTTAGTCTTTGTATAAAGCAGTGCCAAATTTGCTTTCTCTTAAAATGAGCATGTCTACTTTTACACCCAACAAAACATAATTGTGTTGAGTTCTCATAGTGAAAAACTTTATTGCTAAATTTGCACATTTACCCTTTATAAATACTACTGCATATCCAATGAAAACATATATTGCTATATATGAATGTGATATAATCTTATTTCTTATTGATAAATTAAAAAAGAAAGTTATACACTTCTTATATGTAATAACCTTTTATATGTGTGTATATTTAATCTTCTAATAAAAATAAATTAAACTACAATTTATTTTATAAGAAAATTAATTACATGTCTACATCTATAGTTAAAAAGGTTAACATGTTAAAAAAATTGATGACTAAATATCAAGGTATTAAAACCCGACCGAGTATTGAACCGGTCGAGGTACTGGGTTAAGGGTCAGTGGATCAGACCGGGGCCAAACCAGAGCTAAACCGGGACCAAACCGGTGAGAAATTGAAACTTTTAAATTTATAGTATGAAATTCTAAAGGAAAAATTTTTTAAAAAAATTTTAAAAATAGTAACCCCGACCGGTTTACCGGCCGGTTCGCCAGTTTCCAGGCCGAACCGGCCGATCCGATCCAGGTTACATAACATTGCTAAATATAAAACTCACACTATCATTATTCAACAAAAGAGATATAAAAAATTAAAAAACCAAGCGCAATGTACCTTAATCAGATAAAAAATCAAGGTTCAAGTTGAAACAAATACTATACGTAGCTAATACCACAAACTCCACTGAATGAGTATGGAATAGACTTTAAAAAGGAGGAAGTTGAAATGGCGTGAGCTGAAGAAACCAAAACAGATATTTGAAAGTGGTGGATGAAGGATGTTGCATGTTCATTATATACATGAAGAAATCCTGTACACTCACATGCAAAAGGCTTGATTTGATGAGGCAACAAGGGAGTCAATATTCACTGCTGTTGGGAATATGTAGGAAAGGAAATTTTTCTTTTGTTAAACCAGGCTCATAGGGAATTCTTAGGGAAGGAAAAAGGTTGTATGATTTATATGGAAGTTGCAAATGTGAGAGAACGTGTTGGTAAAAGACAAAATGGAACTTGTTCACACTGTGGACGAGTTCACTTTTTTTATTTGACAACCCCAAAACTCATTCAAGTCATGAATGAGTTCTATATAAAGTTAAACTCGATCTTCATGTGAATGAATTTCAGTATATTATTTAGATAAATATTTTTCAAAGTATAGTATCTGATAAATTTATTTTACTGTTTATCGTGTGAAGGTAAAAAGCCCTAGTCACTCCAACTAAACATATATATCAGACACTTGAACCTCAAGAAAAAGTTAACACACAATAACAATAAACACAATGTATGAAGAGAAAATCAAGATGAGATACTGAAAGTCACTATTTATAAGGTAAATCAATTTTCATTTTTTTTATTCATATAAACTTAATCATTAATAATTATTAATTTTTATATAAAACCAATCATTAATGATTTTCCATTAATCATATTTAATTAACACAACTTATACTAATTACATAATAATTGCTAGTATTTGTTATACCATTATTAACACTTTCCTTCAATTATTTACTTATAATTTTCATTCAAATCCTTATTTATTAAGGGGAGATGTTAATGTTGGGAAGGAAATTAATGAAAGTGCTCTAGAAGTGATAAATTTTGCAAATGTTCAGTTCGAAAACAATTTTTGTTATATTTCAGTTAATGAGATGATAGACAATATTAAAAAATTGTTGATGAAAGTATTCATTTTATGATGTGTTCATTGGATGAACAATTTCTGGTGTAGTATTTTGTAATAATTCCCATCATATAGCATTTTGGTATTTTCTTTTATTATTTAAACATATTGGTAAAATAGTCATAGGTTGTTCATAAAGTACAATAATGTCAACCTGCTTAATTAGTTCATAATTGGTTCTTTTACCAATATAATATAAACAGTAAGAGATGATATATAGTGATAAGTATTTACCAAAATACTACATTAGAAATCATTTATTAAGTTAATGGATCGTAAAACCAACGCTTTCAAGGATTGTTTCTTCAATATTGACTCAAACTAAAGTGTTGTAAAATCATTTATGGCTTAACGATTTGCAAACATCACGTCTTGAACAATATTTTCAGTATCTTCTAGTGTTGAGATCTCTCCCGAATAAATGAAAATAAAATGCTTTGGATAATGATTTAGTAATCATTCATATGAAAAATTATGAGTAAATAAAGAAAGTATTAACAATTACATGATAATACTAGCAATGACTGTGGAATTAGTATGAAATGTATTAATTAAAAAATCGTTATTGAGAAATAATTAATGATGAGGTTCTTATAAAAATATATAATAAGTAATTATTAAGATTATATGAATGAAAAATAGAAATTGATCTACTTTATAAATAGCGACTTTCGGTAATACATTATTTGATCTACCTTATAAATAGTGACTTTCAGTAATACATTTTGTTTTCCTCCTCATACGTTGTGGCTGCTGTTGCATGTTCACTTCTTCTCAAGATTCAAGTGTCTCTTTTATCTTTGTAGTTAGCATATTTAAATCAAGCTAAGGTGATTCATCAAAAAAAAAATTCAATTACCAAAGGGTGGCAAATGTTTCATGTGATGGCCCACTATGCTCAATAGTAGAAGCATTGTATTTAGCTAAAACTAGTGTGCGGTTATCAAATAAAAACATGAACAACTCAAATTGAGCATAATAGGGTGAGTAGGAATGGAATGATGATGAGGGTGTCATGTAATGAGACTTAAATTGAGTAGGATTTGGTAGAAGTTAAAGGGGGGTGGTAGGGTAGTTGTGGTGGGGGTGCTAGCATGTAATGAGACTAGCTAAAAATTTGAGGTTCTTGTTCTCGTACATTTTCCTTTTCCATTGGTGATTGAGTAGAAAAGTAACCATTACGTAGCTTACTTTGGTCTATCACGAGGAATTTGTGCAAAGGGCAATTCAACTATTAGTGGAGCAGGGTGAGGTTTCATGTTAAATCATTTTTATCTCAGTACAAGTAAAATGTTGTATATATTGGTCTCGAGCAACCCTTTCTTAATAATCAATGCAATTAGAGCATGCCAAACAAGAATTTTAATCTTTGAACTGTATAACTCATCTACTATATCTGAAATAAATAATAAGACATTGGATTACAACACATTTTTATTAAAGAAAAAATGGTATTGGTGGAAAAAGGTAAACAACATGTCGTGTAGCCAGTATCACTACTAATACGTTGGATATGTTGTCTTGTAAATCTCTAATATCATTACTTATACTTAAATGTTTAATCGAATTCATCAAGTGCCAGAGGAACATTAACAATAGCATGGACCATCTATTACATGATTGAATGAAGTTTGAGCATTGTTCAGTTCAATTTCTTTTGTCTCGTAGTTGCATTGTGGTAATTTTCCAAATGAACTGGTGTGAGAATTACTTATGACAAAATTGCCTTGGTACTCTATCAAGGTTATGCCATTCTATGACATGATCATATAATAGGGTTAAGGTGTAAATTTTTCCTGAAAGGAGCAATGAATACCCTGAAAGTTTTTTTAGGTTCAATATTGCCTCTGTAGTGTTAAAATTGAGCAATGTTGCCCTTTTCTGTAAAAAAAAGTTAATGGTGAACATCAATTTCTTAACGGTACGGAACAACATGCTATGTTTTGGCACTTCCGGGGTGACATATTGAACCTGAAAAACCTTTCAAAGTAATATTACTCCCCAGCGAAAACTTTCAGGACAAATTTACGCATTAACCCTTATATAATATGACACAACAACTAAGAGGAATTGAAGCAAGCCAAATCCAGGTGTTGCCAAACAATACTCTAGAATTAAATGGCACACTTCGATAGAGTCATACGGCCCATTTATCTTATAGTCAATCTTTTATCAAGGAAACTCCTATTTCGAAGTAAAGACATGACAATTGGATGAGGGAGTTATCAATCATTTTTTCATCTATTTGTTACAACAAGAAACGTTAGAATTTGTGTGGTTTTGATAATAAGTGCGTGTTGGATGAGTTTAGCATACCTGAAACTCGAGGGAGGTACAAAAATGTGGATGCTATATTGTGGTGGCATTACATAATTATTTGTATAGGGGAACCAAAATAGTAGGTCAAACCTATTTTTTCAAGTTCTTCATTATTATAAAATCATGGCAAGTACATTAAATACGCCATATTACCCAATCTATCTGGTATGAGATATCCAACAATCAACTTGAGGATGTATACACGGATGAATTGTTGAACTTGTACATCATCAGGTAGGTGATTAAAGTGCTATTATAAATAATTTATACTTAGCTGCTACCTATGTATTCTTTTTGTAAGTGGTCTAATGCGCAAGGGTCATTCAAAAATGTCTAGCTAATTAAAGTTGGTTCCTCCAATGACAGTTATTCTTGTGCATGGAAAGCCCAATTGTGTAGCTACATACTTTAACATTATGGTGCAGTCTCCACGGGTAATATGAAAGATATGGGTCTCAGAATGCTACCTCTTCATACGGGAATTATAAAATAAAACTTTAAAAAAAAATACAGGGATTTGATTAGCTAAAACCCTAGAGGAGTTTGTCCCTATATCCTTAACTATAAAAGGCACCACAAGAGTTTATCAAAGTCTTAAAAACCTAACCGTATTCTATCAAGAATATAAACTCACTAAGTAAAAACTTGCAAAAAGAAATTTCTTATTTATAGTCCAGTGTGATAGATCCTATAAATATACAAAGAAAAGTTGAAAAGAAGTCAATCAATATTGAAGAGTAGAATTTATCATCTATAGTCAACAGAATTTACTTTCATTGTCATTCCTCACTTGTGAAATATGTTGAGGTTATACACTTCTTATATGTAATAACCTTTTATATGTGTGTATACTAATAAAAAGAAATTAAACTACAATTTATTTTATAAGAAAATTAATTACATGTCTACATCTATAGTTAAAAAGGTTAACATGTTAAAAAATTTGATGACTAAATATCAAGGTATTAAAACCCAGACCGAGTATTGAACCGGTCAGGGTACTGGGTTAAGGGTCAGTAGGTCAGACCGGGGCCAAACCAGAGCTAAACTAGGACCAAACCGGTGAAAAATTAAAAATTTTAAACTTATAGTATGAAATTTTAAAGAAAAAATTTTTAAAAAAATTTAAAAATAGTAACCCGGACCGGTTTACCAGCGAGTTTGCCTCACTCCCTCTTAGTGTTTACCTTTTGCCTTTCTCGCTCTCTCACATATGCCCACTCTCTCATGTTTAAAAAGGATAAGTTAATAAGGCAATACATAAAAAAAAAAAAACACTGCAACACATTAAATGTGAAAAAATTAAATATTATCAATAGAAATACATATTCACAAATTTTCGTTTAAAAATTATTATAACTTTAAATTTAATAGCAAACCTTTAAAATTATAAATTAATTTTCTTTTTGAAAAAATGATCTCTAAGATTTAGCAAGCCTTCATAAGATTGATTTTGTCTTTACAAATTTTGTCTTTGAAACAGAATATTGGTAGTTGTTAATTATTTCATATTTGTCGGTGACATATCTGATATCAGTCAAACTTATCATTCTTTTCTTCCACCTTCTTGTCTAAGACGGATCCGCTTGCCTCCTTTTTCTTTGCCATCTTTTTCTATTATTTTTTTAATGTGGACTGTTAGATTAAAATATTAATGGTTTAGATTTTTTTTTTATTATAAAAATAATAATATTATTATAAATATTAATAATAATATTTTATAACATATTAAATATGAATCATTAAAATCTTAATCCAAAAGTCTAAATTAAAAAGCAGGAGGGGAAAATGACAGCTCCGTCCAAAATATATTGGTGCACGCAACAAAAGATAAGTCTCATATGATCCCTGCGTCATCCCTTCAATTATTATTAATTTAATTAAAATTTCAATAAGTTCTGACAATTGTTCTAATCTGGTAATCTATATCACCTATCATCTTTAATAAGTTCTCACAAATTGTTTTAATCTATTATTACCTCTCATCTTTAATATAAAATCTGATTTACAGGGGAACTAAAAATAGTCCTATTTGTCTCTTGCCATTAATCATTCCCTTAATATAGTTCCGTATGTTGCGAAAACACAAATGATGCCAAATCGATATGATACAATTGAATTAATTAATGAGACCACACCTTATAATAATAATAATAAAGACATTAAAAATTACAATCACATTTAACTGTAGCCCCAGGCATTCATTCATACGGAACACGTTGCCACACCCCAAAATACAAAAGCAAAAAACGACAATACAACGTCTCCATCAGCTCAAAACGGCTCGTCGTCCAGTTATCCACATAAAGTAGAACTGGTACAAAGGTTCGGATAGGAAGCAAAAAGATAAGAGATCAGATTAAGCGCGGGAGGGCATCTTAGCATGATAATGATGCAAAAAAAAAAAAAAAAGACCCCATTAAAATTGAAATAAAAAAATTGTGTTTCTCATAGATATACAGAAATGGAGAAAAGATAAGAAAAGAAATAAAATAAAATAAAAATAATAACAATAACATTCATCCTCCAAATTTCCTAGCTTAACCAGAGTGGGGTCCTGCTTCTGGATGATTATCCTCAATTGGTAGATAAAAATTTACCTGACAACACATCCTCTCTGTAATGCCAAAATCTCGTCCAAAAAATAAATCCCCACCAGTAATTTCTTTTTAATAAAAATAAAAACAACAATAATCCTAGCTTTTACTATTACAGCAAGCAGTGTACCTTTTAGAATCTAAGAAAAGATAACCAGAAGATAAGAACAAGAGGAATCAGTAACTTAGTGCCTTCCACAAGAATCTTCCCACCACTGCTATTATCATTGAATGGTGATGATGGGCTAATTCCAAACACAGGACTTGCGGTGCCGGTGCCTGTTCCCGTTCCGGTTCCGGTGCCGGTGGGTGGTACGATGGTGGAAGGAGATGTGCCAGGTGTAGCAGTGGTTGGGCTGCCTGTGTTGCTGCAAGAAGAAGCTAACTCATTGAATCAACAGTATTAAAAGGAAGTTTCAAGAAACCTAAAATTGATCAAATGTAGTTTTAGGACAGATCTAGGATTAACAACATTAATGGGTACAAGAGGACAAATATCTGATGAAACGTCAAGATCACATGCCAGTTTAAAATAAAATGATTTAGAGTGAAGGAAGAAAAATGATGGAATTAGGAAAAAGACCTTTTAACAGGACTATACTTCAGAATCTGGGAATGTAGATAGATCAGCCAAGAACATGTTTTTATGACTCTCTAAGCCAAAATATCAATTCTTCTTTACAAAAACAAATCAGTTTGAGAGGTGTTCTTATGACTCTCTAAGCAAAAGTTGAACCCAAAAAAAAAAAAAAAGCAAGCAGCGAATTAGGAAATTAGCAACAGAGTATGAAAAACAGAGGATTGGTTTCTTGACAAAAAGATATGAATGAAAACTGGAAAAGATCAATCAGATTTCAACAAGATTCCCAATTTTCTGGTTAGAAAAGAACAAAATAAAATTTAAAAAAAAAGGAAAATACAAAAAAGTTTTCCAGTTCCACCCACCAATTTACAGAACAGAAGTTTCAAGATCCAAAAATCAGGAAACATACCTTGAACTAGAGGGGAAAACACAAGATGCAGTTGCAGTAGCTGCAGATCATTGAGGGGGGAAAAGCCACACAAAAAAAAAAGAGAGAGAGAGCATTAGAAAAACCAAAATCCCTCAAGTTTGAGTCAAAAAACAAAACAAAAACGAAAAAATTTTGGAGAATCAACAGATAGTCTAATTACATGGTGGATTAGCACTTGTAGTGGCAGAGCCTAAAAAATCACAGCTTCCCTGAGTTTGTCCTTTTCTCTGGAAATAGCTATTAACAGCCCAATTACAGTGATCCTTCACAGTGTTAGGGTTATAACAAGCTCCATTTTGAAGAATAGGAGTACAATCAGCTCCTGCTCCACAAGCATAATCTATATTTTTCTGAAGGACTTGATCACCCACACCATCTTTGCATAAACAGTAAAGAGCACCTATTGAAGAAGATCCAAGAAAGAGAGACAGAACAAGTTTAAGTCTGAGTCCCCACAAGATCAAACCTTTTTCTTCAAAGAAAACACAAAGGAAGATTGAAAATAAATCCCCACTTTTTCTTCCCTCTTTTTAATCTTAAAAGGAGAAAAGGTCACAGGCAAAACATGTCTCAGAACTTTCTTTAATCAAAAAGCAGGGGGGAAAAACCATCTCACAAATTCCAAGCTTTTTCATAAGAACAAAACAAAAATTATAAAAAACCCCATCTCATATATCAGAATCTGGTTGAGGAAAAAACACAAACACGTGATAGGCATAAAACACAAATTGCTTACTCGACTGGCCAATTGAAGCTGAGAAAAGCAGTAAATACACCAAGAAAGCCATGATGATGATGATGATTCTTGATGATGGGTGTTATTCAATTTCAACAAGCTCTCAGATATTGGATTAGTTTGATGAGGCAAGAGAGAGAGAGAGAGTGAAGAACAGAGAAGAGAGATTTCTCAAGAAAAAGGCGAGTCCAGTGTTGATATGGGGTGGTGGTGCTGGTGGTGGGTATGCGCGTCTGTATGCGAACACTAATGCCGAGCTTTACATCATGTCCAATAAAGATAGGAATGCTTATTTATTTATATGCCCAAAAAAGAATTAAAGAGTACAAGTTTTTATTACAGCGAATGAATGGTTTGTTCTGGGGAATTGTGTAACTCATAAAAGCGAAAACTTTGTGTGAATATAACTTCAATACTGTGATGATGAATCATGATTCATTGTCAAAACGGTCCTAAACTCATGAGGCTGGTCTAAAGCTAACCCCAATCTGGCTCTGGTTAAGTTTGGAATTCTCAAAAGATAAATAAAATAATAAAATAAATAGGGTCTCTGTGTTTGTCCAAAAAAAATAGGGTCTCTGTGGGCCGCAGAATTAGAAGGTCGGTGTTCCCTTCTTTGTATATTTTGCTGGAACCGTGCGCTGGCACCAAAACACAGAAGCATTAATCATGAATTTAAATATTTAGTTCTAAATATAATTCGTATTTATTAAATTTAATTAAATTAAAAAAATTAGTTAAATTAGTTAATATAATTTATATTTTTTAAAACATCCTAATTATTTTTCTTAATTGCTTCATTCACTCTCCTTCTTAATTAGTATTGAGGCAGCATCAATACAGGTAGATTAAAAAAAGAATTATACTTACATCAAGTTTCTTATATTCATTATATCAAATTTTTCAATCACATACGACCATATGTCCTTTTTTTTCATATGGATTTATAACTAAACGATAATAATTTAAAAATAGGACACATAGTTATATATGATTAGAGAATTTGAAAAAATAAATATAAGGAACTTGACTTAAGTATTTTCCTTAAAAAAATTAATCAATATTATAAATATATATAATATTTAGAATCAATATCAACTCTTAAAAAAATACAGGAGGAAATACATAACTTACTTCCATGTAGTTAAAACAATGAATTGGTGACCCAATCACTTAGGGCCCGTTTGGTTCGACCCCATTACACCCTGTAGTACAGTGCAGTGCAATGTAATATTAATTACAGGACTAGTGTTTGGTTTGATTTTGAAGTAAGATTCAATAAGTTATTATTTTAACAATTATTTAAAATTAATATATCAGGCAAAGTTTATTTTACCCTTAATATAATCTTTATAGAAAATATAGTTAAGAGTCATTGGTGGAGATGGCAGAGGTAGCGAAGGAGGAGGAGGTGGCGGCGGTGGCGGTGGGTATGACAGCTGCGGTGGAGGAAGAGGTGGTGGCGGCGGCGGCTGGTGTGATGGCAGCGGTGGAAAAGGAGGTGGTGGTGGTGGCTGCGGCGATGGAGGAGGAGTTGGCAGCGACGACGGTGGGTGTGACAACTGTAATATCCCAATTTTTTATTAAGGGTAAATCATGATTATTGGGGATAATTATAAATTTAAATTGAATTATTATGTGTTTTATGCAAATATTAATTAATATGTCATAATTATTGAAAAATTAGAAGAATGGAATTATTGGCCATGAGTTGGTAATTAAGGGAGAAATTAATTACTAACTAAGAGAAAATGGGATGTGTGATTAAAATGGCTAATGGAGAGATTAAAGTAGCTAATTGGTGTAAGCCAATAGCAAGTTGACATGTGGAAAAAGGTGTGTAAACGTCAAAAGGGAATAAAGAAGCTTATTTTCTCTCTCTTCTTCCCTTGTATTCGGCTGGAGGTATGGGGGGAGTACTATTATTTCTTCTTCCTCACACTCCATCTCACCATCTCTCTCTCATTCTTGCTCTCTCTCTCGTCAGCCATTTTTGCAGCAAAAGAAAGAAGAAGAAAGCTTGAAAAAGGTAAGGAAAATGGCTTCTATTGCTCAAACTTCCTTCTCTAATATTGATCCTTGAGTGATGAGCTTCATTTTGGTGGTTGTAGCTTATCCATTGGTTGTGGTTTGTGATCACACGAAATTTTGGAAAGTAGTAAATCAAGAACTCTCTTTGGAGAAGTTGATAAGGTGAGTGAGACTTATCTATCTACCTAAGTTTTATACCATTTGAAATAGTTTGAATTTTCTGGAATTTTGGGCTCATTTTCGAAAATGAGGGCCATTGGGAGTTTGGTATGTGTTTGGTATGGAATTGGTATGTTTGAAATGCATTTTGGATAGATAGAATTCATTGGGTTGGAAATTGTTAAGTTTGGAGGTTTTGAGACTTTAGTGTTTAATGTTACCCAAAACCAAAGCATGATAATGGAATAGGATTGTGGTGATTTTGACATTCCCATTGGATTCCTTGAGTGATTTTGTGTGGGAATGAGCTTGGTTATTGATTTTGGGTTCATTTGGATCACTTGGGAAAAGTTGGAAATATGTCTTGTTTGAGCTTTGTTTTTCGCAGTCTGTTTGGGCGAGCGTTTTGAATAACCAAATAGTGTTGGAAAATTCTGAAACTTTCCAGTCTTAAATTTCACATCCCAAGCTTCAAAATGGACATATATTTTGTGTCATTTCGTTTAGTATTCTATGAGATATGATTGTCCAAAGTTTGGGACGGAAATAGAACTCTATTTGGGAGTAGTGTTTGGTTTTTGGTGATTCTGTATTTGTGTAGTGATTTCTAGTGATGGGCCATATTTTTCCTTGAAAGAGGACTTCTATACCTTTCATTTGGCTTTGGAATCACCCCGTTTCGATTTTTCTAGAATTAGTTATGAATTTCGGAAGTTCAGCCAAGAATCAGGGGATTTCTTTGCCGCGGCTCAAGATGGCTGGCCGCGGCCCAAACCTTTATAGCCTGATTCTGGCCGCGGCCAGTGGCCTTCTGACCATATTTTGGCCGCAGCCAACCCCTGTGTTCCAGCACTTTGAGTTTTCGGAAGGAGACCTCTAACTTATTGTTTCCCAACCTTTTATGGCTTTTATTAGAGGCATTTGTGGCCTCTTAAGGGTCAATTATGATAACTAAATTTAAGTGTTTCAAGTTAAATAACTCTTGGAATAGAATATAACTCTTCGTCCCTAATCATGATTCTAGGATACGACATTTGCCCTAGGCGGGAGAGACCGGCGCCAGAGTAAGCCCGGAAGGATCAAGGTAGTGACTCTTCTCTCATATTATGTATGATATTTTGGTATGCATAACTTATCGTTGAATTTGTGAAATGTGTGCCATGGTCCATTACGGCGTGAGCAGGTCAACGTGATCCGTGTAGGGATTGACGGTGGTCATCTCTAGGTCGGCCGTTGAACTGCCGTCGTAATCGACATGGATAATGTGAATCCGACCCGTGGGGCGGCGTTTGTGAATCCAGCCGTGGGCTGTGTGTATCTTGCCTGTATGGCTTGTGTATGAAATGCATTATATGAATCCCAGCTGTGGTGAAATGTATTGTGTGGATTGCTGTGATGCAATGCAATGTGAGCAATTCAGCGTGAGCAATCGTAAGGGATGACATGTGTCATACTAACCACTGCCGTTGTAGTTGTTTGTTGTGGTTAATGATTTGCTTACATGCATTATTATTGTACATTATATGATTGATTTGTTATTACGGGGATTCCTTAGAATCTCACTCTCCCAAAAACCATGTTTTAGACAGGGCAGAGGATCAAAGGGAAAGTGGATGACGAAGAGCGGATAGAGCTCTGATTTAGATGTATATTTTGGGTTATTAATTATCATGTATATCTTTTGGATATTTTTGGGAAATAATTGTATATAATGGGATTGTAGTATAGTTTTGTGTAATCCCCAAGTTAAGGGTAATGAATTGTGGGCTTTGTGCCTTTGTAAAACCCTTATTAATGAATGGAACCCGAGTGTGTCAGGAATTTGCTTTATACTCTGATATTTGTGATTGAAATCAACTTGTACAGGCCAATTAGTATTGAAATGTGAATATGAGACCTTCGTGAACATGTTTTGTAAAAGTTTTTGTAAGCCATGATTTTTGGGAAGTTTGGTTTTGTTTAAGTCCCAAAATCATCTAAGGTCTCTAATTCTACATCAATTACGTGTTTATGAACTAAATCTCGGCCTTAAGCGTGAAAGGGGTTACAACAACAGCGATGGAGTAGGAGGTGGTGGTGGCTACAGCGGTGGACGAGGAGGAGGTGGCGGCAGCGGCAGTGGAAGAGGTGGTGGAGATGACGGTGGGTGTAACGGCTATGATAGAGGAGGAGGTGGCAATGGCGGCAACGGCAACGGCAGTGGAGGAGGAGGTGGCGGCAGCAGCGGTAGGTGTGGCGGCAAAGGTGGTAGCTGGTGGTGATGGCGGGGGTGGAGAAGAAGGTAGTAGAGGCGGCAACAATGGTGGGGGTGGCGGCAGTGGCAGTGGTGGAGAAGGAAGTAGTAGCTGCTACGGGGGTGGCGGAGGAGGAGGCGGCAGCGGCAAGTCAAGGTGATGGCGGTGGCGGGTGTGGTGTGATGTGCCAAGTGAAACAAAGACATGTGAAACTAAAGGGTAAATTGGACTTTTGTAACCATGCAATGGGATGGCAATGAGGATTCATAGGGGGGAGGTATGAATGAGGATTATCAATTTTTTGGTAATCATTGTTACCATGGTAAACCCTATTACCATGCTAAAGAGCAACCAAGCACTCTTCTATTGATAATACAATCATGATTATCATTGCAAGCATGCAATGGGATTGAATCAAACGGGCTCTTAATTAATCATATCAAGAGTTTTATATTTGTCGATTGGATTGGATTTTATATTTCTTTTCTTTTCCTTTAAGAGCCTAAACAACCTTGTTTTGAGTTTTTTTAGAAGTAGCAATTTATTATATTTATATTTTAGTAACTCTATGTGGTAAAATAAAGTGTAATATATATATATATATATATATATATATGAATGTTTCATATACTTATGAATTTATGGCTTTTATTTAATTTATATATAAACATTTTTGCATAAGTCAATCACGATTTAGTTGAGCTCGATCGATTCAGTTATAGTTAGACTACACACCCTAAAAGCTACTATTTTATACTCATTCAATGGCCATTTTGTTTTAAAATATTTTTTTTATTTTAAAATATGTGGAAATATGATATTGAGACCCATATCTAGTTAGGGAGGGATATTGATATATGTCATACCATCTTTTTATTTTCACCTATTTCAGAATACTTGTGAAAAATGATACGCAATTCAGTAGACAATACATAAATAGTATAGATATATTGATATTACTTGTATAATTACGAAAATTCCCCTTAGGTGTTCGTACTTGATAATTACAATTAATGTAACCCGCAGTACTACATGGGTGTCTAAACTCATCCTAGTAAAACAGATACATCTTCTCGTCTTCGTTCCACCATTGCGATCCCCTTTGTACGATTCTCTACATTGTTCTTAGCATATCGTCTGTCTTCTCCTGTCTTAATCGCCCTTCCCTGATCTTCGAATAACATGCCTCGATTTGTGTGCCAATCCCTCGAGCTCTCCACTCGTTCTTCTTGAGATTTTGAATCCTCTCTCTTTTCTTGAGCTCAAAATGTGTCTTAAACTTCTTCTTCTTTCTTCTCTCTAGAACTTGAGAGCTCTCTCTCTCTTCTCTTCTTGTGTTGGATGAAAATGAGGAAGTGAAGGGAAGAGAAAAGCTTCATAAAAATACTCCCTTGATCCTACACCATTAATCTCATCAAAGGTTGAGATTTCAACACTTGTCGAAGACATTATCCCTCTTCTCATACCTCCAACCATGCCTTCTACTTTATATCATACCCCCTCAACCATGCCTTCTACTTTATGCCATACCATCTCATCAGTTGGGTCTTCTTGCCTCTTAGCCCTTAATCTCATCAAGGGACCATAATGTGACACTTATCACAAGCATACATCCACCAAGAATATTCTAATTATGAATTTTTCTTTATTTTATTTGATTAATTGAAATTAACTCCAATTAATTAGAAAATAATTAATCTTGGGCTAAAATGACAAAATTATGATTTTGCTATCACCTTTGTAATTTAATTCAATTCTTGAATTTATTTGCCTCTTTCCTTATGAATATGAATATTTCAAAATTCACAATGTCTAATTCCCATAAATATTCATCATTTTATTGAATTACTCAAATAATTATAATATAATTTTTGTGAATATAAAATTTGGGGTGTTATAATATAGAGAATGATAAGGCCAAAACTTCAATTTTCTCTGTTTAATTTTAATCAATATTTTAATTTTGTTTTGATTTAATCTCTCAAATACTTCCTCCTTGTCTTTGATTGTTTGTATCAAACACATTATTTGCATGTTGGTATTCACATTGTAGCAGCCGAGACGCCTAATTTGAACTTGGATATTATGCTATCAAGACATCAAGCTAAGTCTATTATCAAGTAGTCACATTTTCTTAATTCTTACTATGTCTTGTCTTTAAATATAATATAATAGCTATTTGACTAATTTAAATAAATTAAGAAAGTTAGTTATGTTAGTTATTTTTAACAAATATATGTTTATTTCCTAAAAGATCATATTTCTTCATGACTACCCCTAAATAGAAACTCTTTCATGTGTATAATCAAAATAAGAATATTTTGTAAAAAATTATAAATTTAGAAGATAAAGTGGATTAAGGTTTATATTTAAAACTAAATTTAATCTCCAACTAACTCTTATTTTAAGGACTAAAACATACCACCACAATGATAATGATGATTTCCCAAACAACGTACAAGTAATTTTACTCCTGTAATTTAAACTTTCCTTAAATTTTATAATCTTGTCAATTTTTTCTTGAATTAGTTTTGTGAGAAACTTAATTAATTTATCTAGCATGGCGCGCGATTATTTATCCTGCTTGATTGGACTTCGCTTCTCTATGTTATTTTCTTTTATTTCCCTCAACTTCCTTGTTTCTTTGTATGATCATGTTTTCTAAAAGCTCTATGGCTTAGAATAAAAAATACTCCCTCCAATCCTGTTTGCATTGATTCTAAGTATCTGAATTTATTTTATCTTTCAATTTATAATTTTTCTCTCTCAATATATTCTTATTGATTTTACATATTAAAAGGAGTTTATGTTAATAAGATAGCTTCATTATCAATGATTAAAAGATTATTTTAATAAAACCAGCATATATTTTTTGCAAAATAACTAACTTAGCGAATTTTCTTTATATATATGATTTAGTTATTTAACTCATAAGTTTAGGATGGAACGGAGTACTACATAATTAAAATTTTTTAAAAAATATTTTTTGAAAAACTTTATAATATGTACTTATTTTATTTTAATAATTAATGTTATCTTGGACATTGACCATTATAGTAGACAAGGTCATGGTAAAAAAATTATTATTATTTGTCTTAAATTTTTAAAGGGATCGGAAATTTTAAACAAAATTTTTCTTAAAAAGCATTTAAAAGGCAAAGAAAGTTTGAATTCAATCATATTCTTCTTGATCATTTTAAATATTTGGTTAAATTATATAAATTTATTTTAAATTTTGAATTATGTACAAATGACTTTCTTAACATTTAAAATTAATAACAAATCATCCTGAGGGGTTTTTTTTTTTTTTGAGTTTGTGTGATGACTCTCAACTACTCCCTCCGGTCCTAAATATAGGATAAAGTTTGTAGTACAATTTGCACTAAAAATTTTATCCTATATTTAGGACCGGAGGTAGTATCAATTTTTGTACTTATAACCCCTCAATCTTTAAATGATATATTATTAATAATCCCCTAAATTTAAGTTATGTGCGGATAAGTAATGTATAAAATTAATTGTGAAAAAGTTATTTACATAAATGTAAGAGCTTAATAAAGTTTATAGTAAAATTTTAAAGAGGATGGAGGTTTTCTGTACATTATCACAGTTCTAAGGGTCATATATAGTTTAGGCTGTTTAGCCTAAACATTTATTATGTGATGGGAATACCTACTCAAACAAAACGTAAATATGTAAGTGTCTCATTGGGAGTCAAATATAGGATGGTGTACTACTCAGAGGGCTTGTTTGTTTTCACGACAGCTTAAAAAATAAGCCCGAATTAAGCAAGCCGAGAAAAAACTCCTCTCACATACTTACCTCGTATACCGTGAATCACGAATTATAAGCACGTTTTGGACAAAAATAAGCCATTCCAAACGAACACTCTATGTATAGAGTCTGCCTTGTTAAATTATTACAGTAAATTTAAACATGTGCACAACTATTCCAACGCCGAGTGTAAATTTGGATATCATCCAAGCATGGCGAGTTTGGAGTAACTTGCCATTCACCTGTATATAGCCTATCAGAAATTAAGAAGGTTTTATAAATTAGTTTATATGCAAATATGTGGTTGGGTTAAAGGTCTTTTTTATCCTAAAAATATTGAATCAAGGACAGTTTTGTCTTGAAAGTTTTAAATGTGGGGGCAATTTCACCTTAATTGTTATCTCAGTTAAGTTTGACTATTAGTTGACTAAATTTCGGGGCAAATTTGCTCATAAGTGAAAACTTTCAGAGCAAATTTGCTCATAGGTTGAAATTTTCAGGGCAATTTTTTCGTTCATATTATTTTTGTTAATATGCAAATTTGTCCTGAAAATTTTCACTTTAGAGCAAATTTACCCCTACATTTGATCAACTAACGGTCAAACTTAACTACGATAACAGTCAGGGCAAAATTGCCCCATATTTAAAACTTTCAAGACAAAATTACCTCTGAAGCAATATTTCCAGGGCAAAAAATGCCTTTAACCCTATATAGTTTTACATTGGCAAATAAGCATAGTTTTTTTATGGGCAAATTTCAATAAAATACCATTTAAACTTGGAAAATCCCAAAAAATCTATTAACAAATGAAAATGATAAATAGGTCTCTAGAAGGAATATGAAATTTTGAAATGTTGTGCTTTGTGTAATATCCTAAAATTTATATTCACAAAAAATATTGTAAATATTTGAGAAATTCAACAAAATGGTGAATATTCATAAATTTAGAATTTATGAATTTTATAAATGTTCATTTTCATGAGAAAATGAGCAGAATAATTATGAAATTAATTTGGGTAATTTAAAAAGCCAAATATTAAGGTCAAAAAATGAAGGAATATTAGATAAAATATTTGGTCAAAAAATAGATAGAAATTGGCCATAGAAAAATAAGAGAAGAAATTGGATTAGAAAGGCAATGGTAAAATCGTAATTTGGCCAAATTATCATAAAATTAATTATTTTCCAATTAATTGAAGTTAATTTCAATTAATTAATGAAAATAAAGGTGAAAAATATATTTAGAATATTTTGGTCAATTAAGTATGAATTTATGAAAAATTTGAGCAAAAATGTAAATTTTGACTAAAATTGGACTTTACGTGTATACATAACTTGAACAAGTTGTGAAGCCAATTGAAACCATAGGGAGGGACCCCTAGGTGTCTCCTACATGTTGCAAAAAGAAGAAAATATCGGTTGGGCTTAATGAGCATTGTTACATATATATAAGGATTTATGTACATAAGTTCATTTTTAGAATTTTGGAAAATGAAACAAATGAATAAAATAAGTTAAAATATATGATAAATATCATCATCTTCCTTCTTTCTTCAGCCCATTTCGTGAAAAACAGGTCTAAAATAAGAGAGAGAAATTTGAAAGAGTTTAGAGAGAGAAAGGAAAGAAATCTCGCAATGTAAGCCAATTTCTCCGATGATTTAGCTTCTAACGCGTATAACTCTGACCCTAAGCTACTCCTCTTTATTCCTTAAGGTTCGGAGGCTCAAAAATCTGTGGTTGAAGGGTTAGGGTTTCAGCCATATTGGGGAAAACCCAGAGGAAGTGAAAGGTAACTTCCAAACCTTCGTATATTGACTATTTTGGTTGCTGTAGACAATTTAATCGGTGAAATTTCGTCAGATTGTCTTTGCTTGTAAATTTTGAAAATGTGACATTAGAAGAGTTATAATACCCAATTTTAATTCAAATGGTAGTTATAACACAATTAGATAGTTAATAAAGTGGTTAGAAGTAGAAAGGAATGCGTTTACGAAGCCAAAATCATAAAACCCTGATTTTTCCTGGAGAACACCATAATTTCGGCTAGGGATGTTTGAGGCCCTTAGATTTGGATTTTAAATGATTTGATGGTTCCATTGGATTCAGGAGGGAAAATTAGGTGGGGTTACAGTTAGGCACTTTTTCGGAAAAGGCCGACAAAGCATAATTACGGAAACTCCCATAAAACCTTAAAAGTAGGGCTGCCAAGGGCAATTTCGTAATTTGACATTGAATTTGGTAATTTTGAGCCCGGAAATGGATTCCTTAGGTGAAAACACTTTAGGATAGCCCTAGTCAAAATTTTGGGAATGTTAGATCCCATATGTTTTGATGATAACAAAGATTGGACTAATGATAAAAGAGGATATGATAACAAATGAATTTGAACAAAGTAAATAAATGGCAGACAAAGCATTACTTGAAGTAAGCACTGGAGTAATGAAGAAGATCTGAGAGGAAGAGCAAAGGAAGAACATCACTGGCAATGGTCTATGTTGACTCGAGTGACCACTCGAGTAAGGAACACTGTTACTCGAGTAGTCACTTGAGTAAGGTTGAAAGAAAATGTTTTCGAAGGCACTGCCAACATTTGGAATAAGTTACTCAAGGGGCCACTCGAGTAATCTGCAAAGTTATATGAACCATTACTCGAGTAGCCACTTGAGTAAAACATGAGAAAAGGCATTACTCGAGTAGTCACTCGAGCAACCAGGTCAAAAATTTTCCAGTAGTTCACGGTCAAGAAATGCAACAATTTACTCGAGTAACCAGGTGAGAAAAAGGCTTTACTCGAGGGAGCACTCGAGTAATCTGCAGTGTTATTTAAAGCATTACTCAAGGGGTCACTCGAGTAATCAAGTGATCAAAGAGCAGGTATTCTCGCCCAAGAATTTGATGCTATTATTCGAGGGATTAATCGAGTAATCTGCAAACTTATTTGAAATTTACTTGAGGGATCACTCGAGTAACTTGTGAAGAAAAGACATGACCACTTGAGTAACCACTTGAGTAATCAGCTTACTGGAGGGAGCACTCGAGTAACTTGAGAGGAAAAGACATGGCCACTCGAGTGACCACTCGAATAATTTGGTATTTCCAAGTTTTGTGAGTTATCTTACTCCATATCTTACCCGAGTAATACTTTATGAATTATATTACTCTCTCATATTTTTGATAGGATTACTCGAGGGACTACTCGAGTAATGAGCATGATCACTCGAGTAGCCACTCGAATAATGAAGTCCAGAAAACATATCTTTGATCCAATGTTTATTGAATTTTTTTCTATATGATTAACTCTTTATTGCACTAGTATTCTAAGTACGTACATTTGCAGAGAAACAATGAAGAGATCATGTCAGGAGTGAAAAGTCAAATAAAAGGTCTGAATGCTCACCTACCGCTACTTACCGCAAATGGATAGTTTTCAAATTAGAAGAATAGTCAACTGTTGCTGCGTGACTCTAATGGACATGTTTGAATTGCTTCCAACAGACACTACAAATCATCTATATATATGGAGCATTCAAAGAGCAGAGAACAACAACTAAGAACATACAAACATACATTGATCAATACATTCTTAGTGCTCTTATACTCATTCATTGTACTTCAGTAATTATATATTTTCTCTAAAAGAGAGTTTTTCATTACAAACTCAATATTTGTTATTGAAACAACTTAAGGTTGTGGAACTTCGAGTTGGGGATTTAATTATAACATGTAAGGGGGAGCGAGTATCCAGGTGAAGGAACTTGCTATATACTGAGGTGCCAAGAACCCACTGAATCTTGGAGAATATAGTGAAACTCTCAGAGACGCTCTGAGAACTGGACATAGGTCAAAGTGGTTGTGACTAAACCAGTATAACTCCCGGTGTACCCTTCGGTGATATTTCTTTTTGCTCTCAACTGCTTTAAATATTCTGTTAATTTTCTTATACGCAACGAAATTTTTGGTATCACCCAATTCACCCCTCTTGGGTGAAATGCTTGCACTAACAAGGAAAACGTGTCATCGGGCCAAGTACAGCGGGGCCGGGCCGGGGTCCCGGGGGCATTTTGGTAAATTTTTACCATAGGCTAATATAACCACAATAAACACTATGGAAGTGTCTAAAATGATACATGGATAGGTTATAACCTATTTCTTGTACATTTGGTATTTTAAAACTGAGTTAGGAGCCTGGAGTTGGTACATTCCACGAGGCAAGCATCTCGAGTTAAAAAGGGTTGAGGTAGGGACTACTATCTTTCATGCACAATGTGATTAATTGTATGTTATATGTTACTGTATTTCGTGATATGAATACGTGCTAGAGGCACAGTACCTGGTTATGGTTCGGTGCCCAGCCAAGGTATATCGAAAATCCTAACTGTAGTCGGTGACTCAGTTGAGGTACATGTAGGGGTTCTAACTTGATGTTTGGCCCTGAAACTTGTGTGCACATATGAATCGAATTGAACTTTCATTTTGTCTAATATGGTGCATTGCATATTTAATTTTCACATTTTATATGTCAATAATATGTTTCTACTGAGATTCTTTGGAATCTCACCTCTTTTTCTAAACCAAACATCTCAGCGGGTACTAATGGATCAAAAGGCAAGGACGTAGATAAAGGAAAGTGACTGGCACGTGTCTCAAGGAAAAGTTAAAATTCGTGGTTATAGATAGATTATGTTGTAAATATTGTCGCCTTTTGTATCTTGACTTCAAACTGTAAACAAATACTTTTATCAGTATATATGTACTTTCCTGTATGCATGTGAAACTTGATCTCTATTACTATGTGAATATCGAAATAAAAACGGGTGTTGACACTTTGACCAAAATGCCCCTCAATTTTTTTTCAAAGGAAAGAAACCTCGCAAGCACTGGAACTCGGCTGCCACCTCTACCTCTCTAGCAAGCCTATCGCTGAAGCTTCGGCCACCGAAGCTTCCGTGCAGGCGGGCGGAGCTCCGGTGACAACTTGAGTAATGAGATTAATTACTTGAATATAGATATTAACTACTTGAGTTCTCTAAGAACTTGAATATAGAGATTAACTACTTGAGCTCTCTAAACCCTATCAAGCGTTATTGACAAGTTGAATAAAGATAATAACAATTTAAAGGAGGTTTGCATTATCTCATAATAGATTTATATGAGTTTTAAAAATAAAAGTCCATGTGATGGTTTTTTGATCGAAAATCATATAATGTTAATATACCTGACAAAAAAAGGTCTAGATAATCTATTATATTTTTAATTTGGGAATGGTATATAGGATTGCCTTCTCCATGTGTAAACCAAAAAAAAAAAAAAAGAATAATGTTAATAAAAATTAATATAATCAATGAAGTCTGTAATATAAAAAAAATAATAATGTTTATTTTTTGTGGGGATAAAGATTTTTTAATGACTAAGATATTAGATGGAAAATTTAACATCTTCTAAATTGGTCTCTTTTACTTAGATTCTATTTTATATAAGATTATATAAATAAGGAAAAAACTTAATGATTTAAATGGGTCAGTATCTATGTTAATAATTAAATGATATATTTTAAAATATAATTATGTAAATGTTAGTTAAAGTTAAAAAAAATGATGATTTTGGCTGTTGTAATTTTTGTGAAAAATAAAATCGAAATTACTTTTAAAATAGAATGTGGGAGAGATTTAAGGAGAGAATGTAGGAAGTTTAATCAAGGATATTTGAGTATTTTTAAATTTATATCTTGATTATTGATTCTTCTAAATAATTACAACTTTTTTCTGGGCAAAAAAAATTACAACTTTTACTGTTCTTTTTCAAATTCCAATAAATATCATTTGCTCTAGGTTCTTGGTTCTAATTTTCCCTATTAGTTAACCCAAATTATAAATGATCTAAATACTCAAATAGGGTAAAACTAAAAAGTTTCATATCTAAGGATATATTCCTATCAATAATATGATGCTTATTAAAATGAACCGTTTTCCCCTAATAGTGATACTTATTGTTCGCACCGAATATCAACTTTTGAAGCATAATAATACTTTGTACATGAAAAATATGCCACTTTACAGCTCCAATTAGCCCCTAAAGATTGAGTGCCTCATCTTTTAAGAGATTAAAGTGTAAAATTGATTCTTTTTTATACAACAATCTTATATTTAATACAATTAAATCATGTTTAGGTATTATCTAACTTAATTAGAAATAATTCTCGCAAGTGAATTTTTTAATTTATAAAATCCAAAATCATAATATTCTTTAACAGAAATCAAGCATCTCGTTAATAATTATAATTTTCTTATTTTTTAACATGCCATTCATATGATTTGTTTAGTAAAATAAGATCTTATGTCATCTAGTCTCTTATGCGGGCTATATATTACACACTTATAACATTCCATTGGACTAAATGGCTTATTTAACTAACCTAAATATAATACTTCATTATTTGATATCATTTTCTTAAAATAAATTCATGAAACTTATGTGCATGATCAAAATAATTATTTTAGTTAATACTCCTTTTCTATTTTGTATCTGAACGAGTAAAAAATAATTATATTTATGTAGATGATTTGATGTACATTAGTAATAAAAAATAATAAAGATTATATAAATTTATGACGTGTACTTAATTGGACAAAACTTGAGTCGATTTACTTATATTCATTAGATATAATTCTTCAATTAAATATTATCATATATGATTTTTATTATTATTAATAGTTCAAAAATTTTGAAATTTTTATCAATTTGAATTTTCTTATTAGGAAAAGTCCCCCTTACAATATTTGATTGAAGAATTGAACATAATGGATATAAACAAATGGATCTAAGTTGTGTCCTGTGTAAGTATAGTTGTAATTTTTCTTTTTAAATGTTTTTCTTATTACATAATAAATCCTTATCATCACACATAAGGCTACCTGTCTTATTATTACATATTAAAAGAGTGCTTTTGTGCTAGCTTGGCCAATTTATGTATTAAAAAAAAAGAGTGCTTTTGTTGGCATAATACCTAGATAATCTTTTACGGCCATTAAATTAAACCAATAATCCGATCAAGGAGTAGTAGTACATCCAAATTCCTTGAACTTCCATTTGTATTTAATTTTATTAAGGATTGGAATTTTATAAAGACAGGAAAAGGGCATTAAAGTCCAAAAACAGTTAAAAGTAAACCTGATTATTCTGTGTTGATCAAAGTTTTATCAGACAATAAAAATATAGAACACGGTGTGTTAAAATTAAAGAAATAATTTTTTTATTTTTTATTTTTTATTTTTTTGGCTAGGATGGGTAAAAAAGTCAACCATGCATACAGTTGAATGCAGATTCCCTCAATTGAGAGTAGAATATGTAAATTCAACTGGTTTAAGTTTGAATTTGATTTAGGTGGTCTAAATTAAATTATTTATTTTCTTTGAGTGGTTAGTTCAGGAAAAATTTGGCACCTAACATCTTTAAACAAGGCCACAGGTGGCATTGTGAATTGAAAAAAAAGGGTCAAATTATAATTATAAATTTAAAAAACATATAATTTAATTGAAACAAATGAAAAAAATGTTAACGTGAATGGAATCTTCTGCTGAAAAAAACAAAACGTTAGTTTGGAGTATAAAAGCTATATTAAAATCATATAAATAATAAATGTGTAAACTACATGTGGAAATTTTGTTTTATAAAAATCTAACCAATAGTCATAATTTTGTGCCTATAAATGTAAGAAAAACACCATAAAGCTATGGTTGAAAATCTTGAGGTTGCTTGAATATTACTTTACGTGCGTGTTTCAACAAAGTGCTTTGATTAAAGTTTTGAAATTTCAATTATGGGCAACAAAAGAGAATCATTGGACATATGGACCACATTGACCCCCATAAAAAAACAAGGGAAAGACGCATGACGTATCATCAATTTATCGAAAAACCTCATCCAGAGCTTATTATATGTGACGGCTCTAACTAGTTTACACCAACCCATTAAAATATTTAAAGGTATTAAATTTGTCATAAAATTCAATTGATATCTAATATTACCCTTATCAATCACAATAAATTTAACATCGTAATAATTTCTACCATTTTTCATTATCTTTATTAAATATGAGTATATATGAAAAATATTTAATACATATTATGTTAACACCCGTTTCCATTTCGATAATCGGAGAATAATAAAGACGGAATTCAATGGGCATACAAAAAGGTACAATTATGCTGATAAAAATATTTGTTTACAATACATATATCGTTCATCAACAAAATACAAAAAATACCATGAAAATTTAATATTTACAGGATAACCCAAAATATCTAAGGCATAAACTAATTATAACTACTATATTACCATCGCCTTAAGACACGAGTTGATTACTTCTTGGCGTCCACGCCTTTGCCTTTTGATCCATTGGCACCAGTTGAGATATTTGTTTTTGAAAAAGGGTGAGATTCTAAAGAATCCCCGTAGAGACATGCGATCTGCAATACCCCGAATTTTGAGACTCGAGGTTAGAGAATAAGCCTAAGAGAAGTGGACTGCTAAGCCCCATTTTAGCAAGATCTCAAATTGTGATTAAGGGTTAATGACTTCAAAAGTGGATGTGGTTAGTGATAAATAATCCTTTTGGAGAATATGATGTGATTTGGCACTCGAATGTGATTCGTGTGTGTTGTGAGCAGTGTCAAAACCCTGTATTTGAGTTCAATTGTGGATTAACATCCAAATTGACTTAGAATAGAGGGAAGAATTGAATGTGAATTGTGTTGACATATTGAGATTGTTGTGAAAACATGTCAATGTGATGTGAATTTGATTGATTTGGTGTTTCCAATGGATTTCTTGTGAAAATTTATGTGGGAATGATGTTTGGTATGAAAATGGAACCAATAAAAGCAAAGATGCAAAATCTGAAATTATGTCCAGTGAAACTCTATTCTGGGCAGTCAGTTTGTGTGAACGTTTTGAATGACCAAATGGTGTCTAAAATTCTGAAACTTTCCAGTCTTATAGTTCATATCTCAAGCTTCAAAATGGACACATAATTTGTGCCATTTCGTTTTGTGAACTAGGAGATATGACTGTCCAAATTTTGGGATGGAAACTGAACTCTGTTTTAGGGCAGTGATGAGTTTTATGTAATTCTGGAATTGTGTGGTGATTTTTATTAATGGCCAATATTTTTCCTATGAAGAGGACTTAAATATATTTCATTTGGCTTTGGGATCACCTCATTTTGAATTTTCTAGAATTAGTTATGATTTTTCAAAGTTTGGGCAGAAAATCTGCCAGAAAATCCGAAAATGGGAATTATGACATCATCAAAATAAAATATGACATCATAATGGAATTAAAAGCAATTCCTCCATCTTCATCAGCCATTTCCTGATGCCATTTCAGAAACAAAAACGTGAGAGAGAGCTTGGAGAAAATAGGGAGAAGGAAGGAGAAAACTCGTGAGGTAGGTCGATTTCTTCGATGAATTTGTACCTAACGCGTATAATCCTTCTCCTAAGCTTCTCTTCTACATGGATTAAGGTACTTTAAGCTTAATTTTGCTGTTTAAAAGGGGCTAGGGTTCAGCCATAAGAAGGATAAGCCAGAAGGAGCTTAAGGTAACCTCCGAAACTTCAATCTTTGATTGTTCTGGCTGCTGTGGTTGATTTAATCGGTGAAATTTCACTGGATTGTCTTTGTTTGTAAATTTGAAAAATGGGTTGGCCTAGGTGTTATGCTGCCCAAATTGATACTAAATGGTAGTTCTAACCCAATGTAATGGTTAATAAAGTGGTTAGGAGTAGAAAGAAACACGTTTACGGAGCCGAAACCGAAAAACCCCAATTTTTCCTGGATTACATGTATATTTCGGTTATGGCTATAAATGGGTCTTAGAGTTAGATTTTCAATGATTTTATGGTTCCATTGAGTTCAGGAGCAAAAATTAGGTGGGGTTACAGTTGGTCACTTTTTCGGAAAAGGCCGAAAAAGCATAATTACGAAAACGCCCCTGAAGCCCTTAAAGTGGGGCTGCCAAGGGTAAATTTGTAAATTGACATTGAATTTGATACTTCTGAGTCCAGAAATGGATTCCTTGGGGCGAAAATATGTCAGAATAGCCCATGTCAAAATTTCAAAAAAAGTACAGCCGAACCGGGTACGGTGGGGCCGGGTCGGGTCCCTGGGGGTATTTTAGTAATTTTTCCATATAGCTTCATATAACCCCCAGAAACACTATGGAAGTATCTAAATAGTACATTTGACATTGTAGGATCGAACGTGAAGTCTCGAGTTGTTGGCACGTAAATCGAGGAGAAAAGATTGGAGGTAGGGAACTTATCTCTCCTGCATGCTTTGATAACTGTATTAATGTGTTGATGCATGTTATTGCTTTGCTTGATTATTTGGAACATGTAAGAATGATTTGAAGCTATGTTTCAATATATGCTATGGCCATATATGTATCGTTCGAAGCATTGAGCTTATAGATTTGTCATTGTATGTGTGCATAAGTTATGTGATGCAAGTATGTCATGCATTAAACACTTATCTTGCCTGCATATTGATAATGTTTCCCTACTGAGATTCTCTTGAATCTCACCCTCCCTTACCAACAATTTAGACAGGGCAAGTGGCTCATGGAGGGAGCGGCTAGGACTCCTTCGAGATGAGATTGTGTAATCCCCATTTGAAGAATTGTAATGGGCAATTGTGCCCTGTATATCTTTAGCGAAGGTATGTACCCTAGATTGTCGGGATGATTATGTTGTGCACTCTGATATTTATATGAATGTGATTTATCTTCACGTAGTAATTGTATTCGAAATGTGAATATGAGACCAAGTTTATAAATGATTTCGAAAGGTATTTTTGAAAAAATTATTATTGGTCTCTATTTCATTTTAATAACGTATTTCGGATATAATTACGGAGGGGGTTACACGATCGACATATAAAATGTGAAAAATTAAATATGTAATGCACTAAATTAGGCAAAAATGAAAGTTCGATTCGATTTATATAGATTTACCTCAGCCGAGTCACCGACTACAGCTAGGATTTCTAATAATATACCTCAACTGAGTCATCGACCACAACTAGGATTTTTCGATATACCGTTGTTGGGTAGCGAACCACAACTAGGTACTGTGCCTCTAGTACGCAATTATATCACAAAATACAGTAAAAAATACATATAATTATTCACATAGTGTATGAAAGATGGTAGTCCCTACCTATAATTAAACCCTTTTTTCAGTGTGCCCCGTAAAATGTGTCATTTCTGGCATCTGACTCGGTTCTAAAATATTAAATATACCAGAAATAGGTCATAACCTATCCAAGTATCATTTTAGACTCTTCTATAGTGTTTCTTGTGGTTATATTAGTCTATGGTGAAATTTTCCCAAAATTTTGACTGAGGCTATTCTAATATATTTTTGCCCAAGGAATCCATTTCTGGTCTCAAAATCACCAAATTCACTATCAAATTATGAAAATACCCTTGACAGCCCCTATTTAGGGATTTCAGTGGCGTTTTCATAATTATGCTTTTTCGGCCTCTACCAAAAAAGTGTCCAACTATAACCCCACATATTTTTGCCTACTGAGTTCAATGGAACCATTTATTTCATGAAAATCCAACTCCTACCCTTTGTGTTTTATCTTCCAAAACTTGTACTCTTCCACTTCTAATCCTTGATTAACTCACTTAAACACATCTTAACCATGATTCAAAGAAATTTGGGCAGCATAACCCCTTAGGGTTAGGACTTTTCAAATTTACAAACTCAACAAAATAATCAACTACAACTACAACCATCAACAACAATCACATACTAGCATAGTTTTAGGATTTGAGAAGTTACCTCTTGAGTTTCTTTCCTCTCACTCTCTAAACATCATCCTCCCTCTCTCCTTGGGCTCAAGATGAACTTGCTAAATCATGAAAATAGAGATTAGAAAAGAAGCTTATGCTAGTTTAGAAGGAAATCTTAAGAAATCACAAACCTACCTTGATCCTTCTCTCTAAAGCTTGAGTTCTCTTAAGCCTCTCTCTCTCTCTCTCTCTTCTCTTGGCTCAAAACGAAAATGGACAAAGGAAGAGGAAGGGAATAGTTCATAAATTTCCTCTCTTAAATCTACACCATTGATCTTGTTAAGGGTTGACATGGTGACACTTGCTAACCACCATACTTCCCTTCATGCTTCCACCCAAACTTCTTCACTTTTTGCCTTACTTGCCCCATTAATTCTTCCCTTGTCTTGCTCACAAAAAAAATGTGCTCCCCCTTCTCATGCTTTAACCAAATCAAGTGTCCTTCCAACTAAATCAAACTTGCACTCAATGTAGCATACCATTTCATCATTATTTGTCCATATAGCATTATTTTAATGCAATTTGACATGTGCTCATATAAATCCATTATAATTTAATCCCCTCCTTATATGATCATGACACTTGGAATTTTAATTCCATTAATCAATTTCTAACACATTTTATTTTCAATTTTCGGAATATTGCCAACTCCAGCAGATTTTTTGCCTTAACTTTGAAAAATCATAACTAATTTTGTAAACATCGTTTTGGAGTGATTCCAAAGGCTATGGAACCCTTATTGAGTCTAGTTTCCAGAAAAAATATGAAATTTTACTAGCTAGGATCATGTCATCCCCAACCTTTGATCGCTGCTCCAGAAACTTTCTAGATTTTCTGGGCTAACTTCAAAAATTTATATCTTTTTGTACATAGCTTCAATTGATTCATATGACTCATCAAATTAAAGCTTAGGTTGTCTAATTTCACCCTGTAAAATTTCATAATTTTTTCTCATCATTTGGTCTTCCAAAACCATATGACAATCTCACTGCCTCACAAGCGATTTCACTGAAAATACTATTCACCTTTCAATTTTCAATATTTAATTCTTTTGGCCTTAAATATTCACCATTTTATTGAATATATATAATAATCACAATATACTCTTGGTGAATAATGTAACACTCCAAATTTTATTCACCAAATATATATTATAATTATTTGAGTAATTCAATAAAATGGCGAATATTCATGAATTTGGATATTGTGAATTTTGAAATATTTATATTCATAAGGAAATGGGTAAATTAATTCATGAATTGAATTAAATTACAAAGGTGATCAAAAAATCACAATTTTGTTAATTTAACCCAAGATTAATTATTTTCTAATTAATTGAAGTTAGTTTCAATTAATTAAGGAAAATAAAGGAAAATGTATAATTGGATTATTCTTGATGGAATAATTCAAGAATTGTGAAATTAGGGGGAATTATACATAATTCAATTATATGAATTATAGAATGTATGAAAAACATTTTTCTCCTCTTCCTTCCCTAAAATTTGTCCAACAATAAGGGGGAAGAAATGGGTTTAGTTAGAGTAAAGAGAAGGATCGATGTTTGTGTAATTAGAAGGGATTTAGTCTCAATCCAATTGGACCCAAATGATGTGAAGGGATGGCATAAAGTAAGAGGGTAAGGTGTGAGATATGGTTGGAGGGATGGTGCATGCAAAGTGGAGCAATCACAACTATTGATTAAATTAAGGGCTAGGAAGAAAGATGACTAAGTTAATAAAACATCTTTCCCTTCCCCTTCATACACACATTTCGTCCAACCACAAGGAAAAGAAAGAGAGAGAGAGCTTGTGAAGTTCTTGGGAGATTTAGAGAGCAAGAGGAAGCAAAGTCTAAGGTAAGAGTTTGAGTTTCAAGTGATTAAGATTCTTATCTTGTGTAGTTCATCCTCTAATCTCTTGTTCTTCATGGAAATCATGGTTTAGCAAGCTATTCTTCAAGGTTGAGGAAGAGAGAGAGAGGACATCCTAGAGTGAGAAACACTAAGAATCAAGAGGTAATTATATCAATCTCAACATTATGTTAGTATGAAGTTGTTGTTAGTAATGGTTGGTTGGTTTATGTGATTTTTGGTTGAGTTATGAAATTTGAAAAGCTATAGCCCTAAGGGTTTATGCTGCCCAAAATCCTTTAAATCATGATTATGAAGTGTTTAAATGAGTTAACCAAGGATTAGAAGCGGAAAAGTACAAGTTTTAGAAGCTAAAACACAAAGCTCCATTTTTCTATTTTTCCCTTCAATATTTCGGCCAAGACCAGAAATGGTAGTAGGAGTTGGATTTTAATGAAATAAATGATTCCATTGAACTCATTGGGAAAAAATAGGTGGGGTTACAGTTGGACACTTGTTCGGTAGATGCAAAAAATGCATAATTACGAAAACGCCATTGAAATCCTAAATAGGAGCTATCAAGGGTATTTTCGTAATTTACAGAATTTGGTAATTTCAAGCCCGTAAATGGATTCCTTGGGCAAAAATACGTAATAATAGCCTTAGTCAAAATTTTGGGAAAACGCGCCATTGGGCCGGGTACGGCGGGGCTAGGCTGGGGTCCCGGGGGCTTTTTGGTAAAATTTTATCATAGACTAATATAACCACAAGAAATGCTATAGACGAGTCTAAAATGATATTTGGATTGGTTATGACCTATTTCTGGTACATTTAATATTTTAGGATTGAGTCGGACGCCGGAACGACATGTTTTTTGAGGCACACTGAAAAAGGGATTTAACGAACTTTGAGGTAGGGACTATCATCTTTCATACACTATGTGAATAATTATATGTATTTTTTACTGTATTTCATGATATGATTGCGTGCTAGAGGCACAGTACCTAGTTGTGGTTCGCTACCCAACAACGGTATATCGGAAAATCCTAGCTATGGTTGATGACTCAGTTGAGGTATATTATCGGAAATCCTAGCTGTAGTCGGTGACTCAGCTGAGGTAAATATATATGAATCGAATCAAACTTTCATTTTTTCTTAATATAGTGCATTGCATATTTAATTTTCACATTTTATATGTCAATCGTATGTCTCTACAGGGATTCTTCGAAATCTCACCCTTTTTCAAAAACAAATATCCCAACTGGTGCCAGTGGATCGAAGGGCAAGGACGTAGACACCGGAAAGTGAGTGGCACGTGTCACGAGGCTAGGACAAGATAGTGGTTATATTTAGCCTATGTTTTGGATATTCTGACAAAAATTCTGAATATTAAGTTTCTGCTGTATTTTTTGTATTTCATCGACGAACGATATCAGTATTGTAAATGAATAGTTTTATAAGTATAATTGTACTTTTCTGTATGCCCATTGAATTTTGCCTTTATTACTCTTCAAATATCGAAATGAAAACAGGTATTGACAAATAAAATTTGGGGCGTTACAGTTCTCTCCCACTTAAATAAATTTCGTCCCTGAAATTTGCTTCACATTCATAACCATCAACTCTGGGATAACACTTTTGCGTATGTCTCACTGACATCATTACCGCTAATCAAAATCTACTGATACAGACTAAGATCCCTAAAATTCCTCGATTGGCTTTTTACTCATAAATCATCATATCATCTACATTATTTTCTTGGCTCAATGTGTCAGCGACAACATTAGCTTTCCTTGGATAACATTTATGTTCCAGGTCATAATCTTTCAACAACTCTATCCACTTACATTGCATCATATTTCACTCTTTTTGGTCATACTCACATCTCAATCTTTGTGGTCGTAGTACAACTGTACAATTACACTATAAGGCAACATTTCCAGCTTTCCGAAGCTCCCCTCACTGACATCATCCCGTGCATAATGATGAGTTCCAAAAAATTTTGATATAAACATCCCATAATAATCAACAAGACTCAGAACATTGTATATCACAACCATAGTTTCTGGCCTTCTCAGTTCAATACTACTTTTACTTTACCAGGGTCCTCAGGATCCCTTACTACTAGACTACGTGGTCCAGAAATGTTACCTCTGAAAACCATCACTCATATTTACTCGACTTGACATAGAGTTGTTTTTCCTCTCACCATGTTCAATTCTATTCGTATGGGAATCTATGCATTCTTTCTAATTTCACCACCTTTCTAGGGTAGCCTATTTATATCGTTCAAAACAAATTTCAAAGAATTCGTCAGCCTACCAGGCTATCAAGACACGATTCCCTACCATCCTTTATTTATACCTTTCAACACACTATCTGCCATCACCAATCGACTTCTAGTAAAGCCTCAGGTTCATAGAATAGTCGATAGGTCAATTATTTCTTTCATCAGGATCTTTACCCTCATTGTACAGGGATACTAAAAGCCAATCATACATTTTATTCTCTGTCTCGATCTTGAGACCCTATCTTGTGGCTACCTTTGTTCTATCAAGAATTATTCTCATTCCCATTCTGCCTACATATTGCACTACAACCCACACAGATCACCCATCACACATTTTACACCGCACAGATCACATATCACACAGAGATTACATACCACATAGATTATACCACACAAAGATCATATAAGCTTCCACATAGCAGACAACACAGGTCACTACATAGGTCAACACACTACAGACTACACAGGTCACCACACAGGTTAACACACAGCAGATTACACAAGTCACCTCATTCAAACCATATAGGTCGCACCACATAGATTATTTTATCATAGACCATACATATCACATCACCCAAACCACTCAGTAAGTTAATCCTTATAAGTCATAGCTGTTAGTGCAAGCGTTTCACCCAAGAGGGGGGCAAATTAGGTGATATCAGAAATTTCGTTGCGTATATAAAAATTGACTGAAAATATAAAGCACTTAAGAGCTAAAAGAAATATCACCGAAGTGTACACCGTGAGTTATACTGGTTCGATCACAACCACTTTGACCTACGTCTAGTCCTCAGAGCTTCTTTGAGAGTTTCATTATATCTTCCAAGATTCAGTGGGTTCTTGGCACCTCAATACAGCAAGTTCCTTCACCTGGATACTCGCTCCCCCTTACACGTTGTAATCAAATCCCCAACTCAAGGTTCCACAACCTTAAGTTGTCTCAATAATGAATATTGAGTTTTGTAATGAAAATCTCTCTTACAAAGTAAATGTATAAACACTGAAGTATAAAGAATGAGTATAAGAAAATAGAGCACAAAGAGTATATTGATCGATGTGTGATTGCTTATTCTCAGGTGTTGTTTTATCCTTTGAATGCTCCACATATATAAAGATAATTTGTGGTGTCTGTTGGAAGAAATTCAAACATGTCCATTAGAGTCGCGTAGCTACTATTGACCGTTATTCAATTTTGAAAACTATCCATTTGCAGTAGGTAGTGGTAGGTGAGCGTTCGAACGATATCTTTGACTTACCACTTATGGCATGATCTCTTCATTGTTTCTCTACAAATGTACCCAGAATACTAATACAATGAATAGTAAATCATATAGAAAACAAATCAATAAATATTGGATTAAAAACATGTTTTCTGGACTGCATTACTTGAGTGGTTACTCTAGTGATCATACTCATTACTTGAGTAATCCCTCGAGTAAATTTATAAAAAATATGGCGGAGAGTAATTCAACATGTACATAATATATTACTCGGGTAAGACATGGACTATGATACATCACAAACCTTAGAAATACTTGATTACTCGAGTAAGCATGTCTTTTCTGCACAGGTTACTTGAGTGATCCCTCGAGTAAATTTCAAATAAGTTTACAGATTATTCGGGTGGTCCCTCGAGTAATGAGACTCAAATATTAGCCGAGAGTACCTGTTCTTTGCTGACATGATTACTCGAGTGATCCCTCAAGTAATACTTCAAATAACTCTGCAGATTACTCGAGTGCTCCTTTAAGTAATGACTTATCTCATGTGGTTACTTGAGTGGTCCCTCGAGTAACAAGGAGCATTTCTTGGCCAAGAGCTACTGGATGATTTTTGCTCTGGTCACTTGAGTGGTCACTCGAGTAATGACTTATATAAATTTATAAATTACTTGAGTGGTCCCTCAAGTAACTTCATCCAAATTCTGGCAGTACTTCTCTGGAAGATTTTTATCACCATTACCAAAGTGCTCACTCGAGTAACATATTCCATTACTCGAGTGCTCACTCGAGTAACCCCTTGCAAAATCTTCCAGTGCTATTTTCTTTTCTATGCTTTGTCTCTCAGTTTTTCTTCATTACTCCAGTGCTTACTTCAAGTAATGCTTTTGTTTGCCTTTTAGTTACTTTGTTCAAATTCTTTTGTTTGTTATCAAATCCTCTTATATCATTAGTCCAATCTTTGTTATCATCAAAACATATGGGATCTAACATTCTCCCCCTTTTTGATGATGACAAAACTTAGTGATTTTGAACAAAGTTTTTGAAATTGAGTTTTCAAACATATGCTTTTTAAATACTTTTCATACGAAATCTTTTGTTTAATTTAAACTTGAAAACTCTTTTGAAATAGCTTAGTAAAGATCTTTTCAAATGATCTTGAAAAATTTAGTTTTTTTTCTTATTTACTTATTCACCTTACATACACAATTGAAAACTCATTAGTCCCACAATGCAATATAACTGAATGAAATTTAACTTTAATGGCATAAAGAAGAAAATCGCATAAAGAAGAATTCATTACGTAATCAAACTTAGAATTCAAAGTTAAAAGCTCCCTAAAGCCCTATACACCCATATCCCCTTTACATACATTTACTCAGCCATTGATCACAAAATTACTCAGGCTCTTCTCCCCCTTTTTGTCTTCATCACAAGGGTGGAATTAATCATGAGGAGGAGTAGATGGCTTGGCTGCTGAGATAGGAGTGACAGGAAATGCCAAAGATTTATGTGATCTATCTGAATTGGAAGAATATGAAGATGATGGTTCAGGTTCAAGAAGGTTCACTAGGGGTACTTTAGGATTTTCTAGAGGGTTTTGAGGTTGAAATGGAACCAAAGAAGTAATCTCTACCTCCTTTGTAGTAGCAGGTGAAGATACAAGTACTTCCTCATTGTGTGCAGGTAAGGCAATAGGAGTAGGCACTGAGTCGGACTGAACTGGATCATCAGTGGTGATGTAGATTGGCTTGGATGTGTTTGGGTCAGGCATAGAGAATAGAAGATTATTGGGTCCAAGCTCAAAGGGTCTATGCTCAGTAGGTATAGGATCAGAAGGAATAGGCTTAGAAGGGCTAGGTTTAGAAGGTCCAGGTTCAGAGGTTGGTACTGGCTCAAGAATAACAGAAGGACCAGGAATAGAAGAGCCAGATGCCATAGCATCAAGTCTGGCAACAATTAATCTCAGAAGCTTACCTTGGGCATGTTGTTCTGCTAACATCCCTTCATGCCTCTTATCCATTCTCTCCACAAGCTGTCCCATCTTCTTATTCATATGGGTTAGTAACTTTGCATTGGTATTGGCAATGTCGATATGGAAACCCTTCAGAATGTTCTCCATGAAAGTTTGCATTAAGGCACCAAAAAATGAAGGAGAGGATGTGTTAGCTGGCGCAGAAGACTGAGTGTCATCCATTCGACTTATTGCATTCTTAATCTTCTTCTTCTTCTTGGGACTTGCTTCTAGAGGAGTCTTCAGAGGAATATCAATGTTCAGCTTTTCAATCTAATTTTGCCCTACTGGAGTTAATCCCTTAATTGGTTCTTTACTCTCTAAGTACCAGATATTGTTCTTCTTCAAGAATAGAGATATAAGCTGAGGATAAGGCATTGGAGTAGTAGGTTTTCCTTCAAACCTATATCTTTTGATCTCAACAAAGATATATTCTCCTAAGTCCTTTTGTTCTTTGAGAAGTAATGAGGCAAACCTATATCTTTTGATCTCAACTCGATGAAAATCACACATATCACTTAGATCGAAATTGAGGGGTCCCACTATTTCACCAGGTCTTATGATAGAGAACGACTGGTTTGAATCAAGATTAGGATAAATATCATCAAGAGGATCCTCTATTCCTAACCAGGTATTAATTCTAGAAGGTGAGATTAGAATTCTTTGTCCTCTAACCTTAGAAGTCATTTCTTCTTTCACAAACTTTCTAATAAGATCATTTATGGGCTCTAGATTGCAATAAAAATGTCTCACAACTTTTGTGCAAAATGGGATTTTACTAGACAACCAGGGCATATAGGAATCAAGATAAGGACTTAGACTTAGGTCAAATTTCAATACCTCTTGAAGAACCTTGTAGTCAATATAGTGCATCTTGCATACACTTCTTCTTGCAAAATGACTCAAGTACTTCTGTAATTCCTCAAGCTTGTTCACATTGAATCCATTTGGAGGGAATGTGATTTCCTTTTCCTTCTCTTCTGTCTTCTTTAAGGTTTGTCCTTTCTTTGCTTCTTTAGACTGGAAGGCTTCTTCAAGCATACCTACCATGACTTTGGTGAGGTCCTTATTAAGCTTGGGCTTTTTAGGGGGTTTAGGAGAAAATGTAGGTGTGTTGGATGAGTTAGAAGGAGGAGGACAATCCCTTTCACCTTAGGCTTAGCTTGCAGCTTGGTTTTAGCTTTAGGTTTGGGAGATGATTTTCTTTTCTTGGTAGGAGGAGAGGAAAGTGAATCAAAGGGTTGATAAGGTTCAGAAGACTCAGAATGAGTGCTAAGATGAGGAGTTTTTGTCCTTACTATTATGATTGAGAAAATTGGGATTTTTTGGAAAAACTGGAGTTGGAAGTCGCGAGTGTAGGGCAGAAGATTCAGTAAATCTGAGAGGTTTTTTGTAAGCAAAAGTCAATGGGTTTTGATGGATATAAGAAGAGAAAATGATTGTGAAAAATTTTTGTGAGAGCACTAGGAGAATCACTTGAAGAGATTTTGTGAAGAATGATCGAGTAGCGATTGAAATAGCCCTAAAGCCCGACATCACTCGAGGGGTTACTGGAGTGATCATGAGCACCACTCAAGCAGCTACTCGAGTGATCATACCAGAAATTTCAAAATGCAGTAAATTCAAGTGCATACCTAACATGAATAATATTGTAATTACCCATGTATATTCCCTCGATCATTTGATGGCTCTTTAGGACATATTTGAGCTGAAACTCAGCAAATTTGTGATCTGCAATCAGGTTTACTCGAGGCCTTACTTGAGTAATTTTTGAAGTTTACCCAAGGCCTCCCTCGGGTAATCTGTCATTTCATATTATGACTGTTTATTTCCAACCATTATGCCGTTTTATTTAAATTCATTGTGAATTAATGCTTCATTGTCACATTTTCAAGTTCATTACACAAGTGGTTACTTGAGTAATCTATTCAGTTACATCAAGGTGTCATTCCATTAATGCTAGTTACTTGAAGTTGTCCCTCCAATAATATTGTCCTCTGTTAACCTCTGCTTTTCATACTCCAAAACAGAATATCAAGATCCTACAAAACAAATCGCTAGAAACTCCGATGCTTAAGTTAGTAATCATCAAAACATCAATAAATAACATTATCTAACATTTTGTAAATACTAAATAACTTACAATTCATTGGGATTTACCATTCTCAATTCTCTTCTAATATATAAGAATTGATCTTTTGCAAGAGGTTTTGTGAAAATATCAGCTAGTTGAAGATGAGTTGGAATGAATATCACTTTGACATCTTTTTTCTAGACATGATCTCTGATAAAGTGATGTCTAACATCAATATGCTTGGTTCTGGAATGTTGAACTGGATTCTTTGCCAAACTTATTATGCTAGTGTTGTCACAATATATTGGTATCTCCTTCAAATAAATACCAAGATCCTGTAGTTGTTGCTTCAAGCATAATACTTGTGCACAACAACTCGATGCTGTAACATACTCAACTTTCATTGACGAAAGAGATATTGTATTTTGTTTCTTGCTGAACCATGATACAAGTGAACCTCCAAGAAACTGGCCTTGTCTACTAGTACTCTTTATGTTTGTCTTGTATCCTCCATGATCAGAATCTGAGTATGCAACTAGATATTTACTTCTTCCTTTGGGATACCAAAGACCTAATTCTGCTGTGCCAGCAAGATATCAGAAGATACGTTTGACGGTTTCAGCATGTGACTCCTTTGGTGCTAATTGATATCTTGCACACATACCCACACTAAATTGAATGTCAGGTCTGCTTGTAGTGAGATAGAGTAATGATCCAATCATTCCTCTATATTTTATGATATTGTAATCTTTTCCTTTGACATCCACATCAAGCAATGTGGTTGAGCTCATAGGCGTGTCCATTCCATTTGCCTCATCCATTCCATACTTCTTCAATAGCTCTTTCAAATACTTCGTTTGAGATATGAAAATTTAATTCTTTCTTTGTTTGATTTGAAAACTGAGAAAGAAATTCAATTCTCCCATCATTGACATCCCAAACTCCCCTTACATTATCTTAGAAAATTCCTTACATAAGGTTTCATTAGTTACACCGAAAACTATATCATCAACATAAATTTGCACGATTAAAATGTCATCTCGTTTTTGTTTTGTAAAAAGTGTTGTATCAACTTTTCCTCGTACAACACCTTGATCAATGAGAAATTTACTGAGCCTTTCATGCCATGCTCTAGGAGCTTGTTTTAAACCGTATAAAGCTTTTCTTAGTTTAAAAACATGATCAGGTTTGGTTATATCTTCAAAATTTGGGGGTTGATCTACATACACTTCTTCCATGATATAGCCATTTAGAAATGCACTTTTTACATCCATTTGATAGAGTTTGAATCCTTTGATGCATGCAAAGGCTAAGAGTACTTGTATAGTTTCCAATCTAGCTACTGGAGCATACGTTTCCTCATAATCAATTCCTTCTTCTTGATTATAGCCTTTGGCCGCCAATCTTGCCTTGTTTCCGACAATGATTGCAGATTCATCAAGTTTGTTCTTAAATAGCCATATAGTGCCAATGATCGGATGATCTTTAGGTCAGAGTACCAAATCCCAAACTTGATTTCTTTAAAATTGGTATAGTTCTTCTTACATTGCTATCACCCAATCATTTTCTGATAGGGCTTCATCAATGTGAGAAGGTTCAATTTCAGAAATGAATGCAGAAAAACTAACTTCATTGAAAATTCTATTTCTAGTTTTGACTCCTTCATTCACATCTCTTATGACTTGATCTAGGGATGACTTCTATTGTATTTCTAGGCTTTAGGTTGTCCAAGTGACTTAACCTCTTCCTTGGTTTGATCAACTTCTGAGATGAGAGATTTAGAAATAGGTTGACCATTTTCTTGATTTAAAATAACTTCTTGCTTATCATCAATGGTTTTGCTAGAGGATTCAAATTCATCAAATACAACATGAATTGATTCTTCAGCAACACATGTTCTTTTATTGAAAACTCTATATGATTTGCTTTGGTTAGAATAATCTAGGAAAATTCCTTCATCTATTTTAGAATCAAATTTTCCTAAGTTATCTTTACCATTATTATGAAAGAAACACTTACAACCAAAGATGTGTAAATGAGCAAGGTTTAACTTTCTTCCTTTGTATAGCTTGTATAGTGTTTTTCCAAGTTTTGTTCTAATGTAGGCTCTATTTGAAATATAGCATCCTGTGCTCATTGTATCGGCCCAGAAAACTTGAGACACGTTCTTTTCATTTAGTATTGCTCTAGCCATTTCTATGAATACTCTTTTCTTTCATTCCACGACTCCATTTTGTTGAGGTATTCTTTTAGCGGAGAAATTGTGATGAATGCCATTAGTATCACAATATTCTTCAAAGGCTTGATTTTCAAACTCTCCACCGTGATCTGTCCTGATACTTGTAATGGACATACCTTTCTCATTTTGCACTTTCTTAGCAAAAATAATGAATTCTGCAAAGGTTTCATCCTTTGATGACAAAAAAATAGTTCATGTAAATCTAGAGAAATCATCAACAATGACCAATGAATATAAGTTGCCACTAAGGCTTTTAACTCTTGCTGGACTAACTAAATCCATATGTAGCAATTGAAGTGGTTGATTTGTTGTAATTTCATTTTTGAAAGATGATTTAGTTTGTTTACCCTTTTGACATGTGTCACAAATCAAATCGTTTTTGAAACTTACTTTGGGTAATCCAAGAACTAAATCCTTTTTGAATAGTTTTTCTAGTTGGTGCATGTTGACATGAGCTAGTCTCTTATGCCATAACCAACTTTCATCAGCATTACTCATAAAACAATTTTTAGAATCATTTCTACTGATATCAAGAGTATAGTAGTTACCTTCCCTTTTTTGCTTTGAGCTTTGCCTTAATATTTTTCTAATCAAGTTGTAAGTCTTTCTTGTTGACAATTAGACATTCCTCTGAATCAAATATTACCCAGTTGTCTTTATCTTCACTTTGACTTATGCTCAGCAAGTTATGATACAAACCTTCAACATAATAAACGTCTTTGATTTGTATGCCTTTATCATTTTTGATTTCACCAATTCCTGCTATCTTTTCTGATTGATTTCCTTCAAATTTTACCTTCCCACCTTCTTTTATTTGTAATGAGGTAAAGCTTTCGAAATCACTAGTCATATGTCTGGAGCATCCACTGTCTATGTACCACTTGTTGTTCTTGGATGCTTTAAGACATATCTGCAATCAAATACGATTAAGTCTTAGGTACCCATATCTTTTTGGGTCCTTTTGGGTTAGTACAAATGATTTTCGGAACATATGAACCTTTAGGTACTCATTTGTAGGTTCCTATATGTCCTTTCTTCTTATGAATGCATGAAGAAGTGTAATGACCTTTTCTATTACAATAATTACAGTATGCAAAAGGATTTGGTGTATGCACAGAATACTAAAAATAATTCAAGTATGATTTACCTCTACTTTCTTTCTTCCTTTCCTTCTATCTGATTTTGGATCATATCCAATACCAGATTGGTCGTTTACAAATCGTTGAGCTTTTAAAATCATATTTAACATCTCACTTCCTTTATTGAATTTTTCAAGAGTTTTTGTGAGATCAGTGTTTTTCTTTTTCAAAGAGGAACAATTTTCACAATCCTTTTTAAAATTTTCTTTAAGTTTAGCTTCAAGAACTTTGTTTTTCTTTTTTAAAACAACTAGTTCTTTAACTACTTTGATGAATTCAGAATGTAAAGCATTATATTCAGAAAGTAATTCATCATAGGTAGGATCAGAATCAGTTACCTCTTCTTCTGTTTTTCTTGAGCAACTAGACATATATTAGCTACTTCTTCTTCATCGCTTTCTTCGTCAGAAGAGCTATTTCCCCATATGATAGATACAAAGGCTTTCTTCTTGTTGTAGAACTTGCCTTTTCTCTTTTCTTTATTCTTATGAGCCAGTTCTTGACATTCTAATTTGATATGTCCTGGCTTTCCGCATTCATAGCAGATGATGTGTTCTTTACTGCTTGTTGCTCCTTTCTGAAAATTTTTGAATCCTTAACCTTTCTTGTAAAACTTTCTAAATCATTTTATTATTACGCCTATTTCGTCATCATTAAGCTCTTCATCCTGATCTTGATTTTCTTCTTTTTCTTTTAATGCTAGGCCTCTCTTCTTCTTGTCACTAATGTCTTCCAGTTCTCGTTTAAACTTTAGCTTACTTTCATATTCAGAAAGACTTATGAATATAGGAGTAACCGATCACATTGATTCACCTTTTGCTTCTTCTGTTGCAGTGACTTTAGCCTCCCACTCTTTAGAGAGTATATTAAGAATCTTTCTCACTTGGGTATATTGATCATAGACTTTTCTAAGTCCTGCAAGTTTATCAACATGATAAGTATATCTAAATTTAAATTCAGCTATTGACTCACCTGATTTCATTCGAAGTAAATCGAATTCAGTAACTAGAGTGTTGATCCGATTTTCTTTAATTCCTGAAGTTTCTTCTTGAGCTATCTCTAAAGCTTCCCACATTTCCTTAGCCGTTAGAAGTGTGCGGATTCTAAAGTTCTTGTTTTGACTTAAAGCACTTTGGATTATTAGAATTGCCTTGCTGTTGAGAGTGATGAGTTTCTTATCATTCTCATCATATTCCGCTAGCATCTTAGTTAATTTCTGGGAATCTACAATTTTTACAGGTTGATAGTTTCCACTTTCAATTACATCCCATAACCCATATTTTGTAGCCATTAGGAAGACTCTGAACTTTACTTTCCAGAATGAGAAGTGTTCGCCATTGAAACCCTGATGTCTTGTGATAGAAGCTTTGTCAGGAAGAATTCCTTCACCCATGCTTGCTATTAGATCCTTCTTAAGCTATTATACCTTAACAAGAAGACCTACGCTTTGATACCAAATGTTAGTGCAAGCGTTTCACCCAAGAGGGGGGTAAATTGGGTGATATCAGAGTTGCGTATATAAAAATTGACTGGAAATATAAAGCACTTAAGAGGTAAAAGAAATATCATTGAGGTGTACACCGCGAGTTATACTGGTTCGGTCACAACCACTTTGACCTACGACCAGTCCTCAGAGCTTCTCTGAGAGTTTCATTATATCTTCCAAGATTCAGTGGGTTTTTGGCACCTCAGTACAACAAGTTCCTTCACCTGGACACTCGCTCCCCCTTACACGTTGTAATCAAATCCCCAACTTAAAGTTCCACAACCTTAAGTTGTCTTAATAATGAATATATAGTTTTGTAATAAAAATCTCTCTTACAGAGTAAATGTATAAACACTGAAGTACAAAGAGTGAGGATAAGAAAACAGAGCATAAAGAGTATATTGATCGAAGTGTGATTGCTTGTTCTCAGCTGTTGTTTTATCCTTTGAATGCTCTACATATATATAGATGATTTGTGGTGTCCATTGGAAGCAATTCAAACATGTCCGTTAGAGTCACGCAGCTAGTATGGACCGTTATTCAATTTTGAAAACTATCCGTTTGCGGTAGGTAGCGGTAGATGAGCGTTCAAACGATATCTTTGACTTACCACTTATGGCATGATCTCTTCATTGTTTCTCTGTAAATGTACTTAGAATACTAATACAATGAATAGAAAATCATATTGAAAACAAATCAATAAACATTGGATTAAAAAAATATTTTCTGGACTGCATTACTCGATTGGCTACTCAAGTGATCGTGCTTATTACTTGAGTAGTCCCTCGAGTAAAGTTATAAAAAATATGGTAGAGAGTAATTCAATATTTACATAATATATTACTCGGGTAAGACGTGGAGTAAGGTACATCACAAACCTTGGAAATACCTAATTACTCGAGTAAGCATGTCTTTTCTGGACAGGTTACTCAAGTGATCCCTCGAGTAAATTTCAAATAAGTTTGTAGATTACTCTAGTGGTCTCTTGAGTAATGAGACTCAAATCTTGGCTGAGAGTACCTGTTCTTTGCTGACCTGATTACTCAAGTGATCCCTTGAGTAATGATTCAAATAACTCTGGAGATTACTCGAGTGCTCCCTCGCGTAATGACTTATCTCATGTGGTTACTTGAGTGGTCCCTCGAGTAACAAGGAGCATTGCTTGGCCGAGAGCTACTGGATGATTTCTACTCTGGTCACTCAAGTAATGAACTCATATAACTTTGCAGATTACTCGAGTGGTCCCTCAAGTAACTTTATCTAAATTTTGGCAGTGCTTCTCTAGAAGATTTTCTTCACCATTACTCGAGTGGTTACTCAAGTAACAGGTTCCATTACTATTGCTGTTGTGGGCAATCTTTAGCAAAATGACCTGGCTTTCGACAATTGTAGCAAATCCGTAACTTGATTAGGCATGGTTCATCACCATGTGGCTGGCCACAATGCTGACACGTCTTATTCCTAGAGGATCTCTGCTCGCTACCGTTATTATCCTGATACCGCTTTTTATGATTGCCCCCAGCGGGAACTTCCTGATTCTTACATTTTGAGGAAGAATTCCCACTGCCAGACACACCCTTAATGTTGTTTTTGATAGCCAAGCTTGTCATACATTTCTTAATATATCGGCACTCTTCTGCTGCTTTGCTGAACTCGGTGAAATGCATATAAATCAATTTTTCTTTAAATTCGAGTCTCAGCCCTTCAATCATCATGTCCGCGTTCCACTCTTCATTATCATTCAACTTGGCATATGACGAGTAGCGCGACAGTCGGATATACCAGGCCAAATAGTCATCAAAGCTCTCTCAGTCTTACTGCTTGATACAGAGGAATTCTTTCTCTTTTTCCCTTCTGATAGTCAGGGAAAAATACTTCTCATTGAACTTCTCTTGGAATAGTTCCTATGTGATAGGAACACTCCTCCCCTTCTGGGTAAGATCCATGCTTTTCCACCAGCGATTGGCATCACCCTCCAGCTTGTATATGGCTAGTCGGGCCTTCACTTCATTTGGACATTGCAGCATATCAAAGATCTTGTCCAAACGAGCTAACCAGTCTTCCACCATCTGGGGATTGAACTTTCCTCTGAACATAGGCGGCTGCTGTTTACTAAATTTGCTCAACCAAGCTTGGATATCCACCTCAGGCTCTGGTGGTAAATTCTCTAGTGGAGGTTCCTCATGTATTTCTTCATAATTCCCCCATATGAACCCATCCATGTAATTCTCCAGGTGGTCCTATCTCTGCTGTACTCCCCAAAGATCAGTTCTTATCTCATTCATTGTCTGTTATCGTTGCTCTACATGTCCAATATTTGCTGTTGGATAGGGTCAGGCCTCAGTTCACCCTCGTTGTTTCTACCACGCCCTCAGCCTCGACCTCTACCTCGACCTCTACCGCCTTCTTCTGGTTGTACTATTTCCATAATTCACCCTACACGAAATTAGGAGAGTAAATTTTGATACAAGAGCAAGGGCATTCTTGTCATTTCATAAAAAGTCAGGGGATAAATATGTTATACAAAGCACATAACGATTATTTACAGTAGTTATGGGAAACTAGAGACATTATGCAACCTACAAACTAATGTATAAAATATCAATTATGATACCATTATCAGAATTGTTACTATTGGCATTCTGATAATGTCATTGCTTGTATCGATTCTTCTATCCAGCGTACTACTCTCGCTAACACATTGACTGGTCACTGGTACCCCCTTAGCTTGCGCTGATTCCTTTGTCCTTTGATGCCGTTGACACTATTCTGATACCGCTAGCATCCTCCTGACACCACTATCACAAGGGCAGCTATCATTGCTATATGTATTGGAACCACCGATACTATCAATTGGGTACTGTTATTGCCTCTGATGTACTGATACTACTACTTCTTGATACTCCTGATACCATCCTGATACCACTGATATCATCATGTACCACTGATACCATTGATACCATACTTATATCATCTCCAGGTGCACCAGTACCACCGATACTACAATCCGGGTACTGATATCACCTCTAAGTACTCTGATACCCCATTCCTTGATATCGTCGTTACCGTCTCGATACCATTTTGTCACAAACCTACTTACTTGGTATCCTTGTCTCTGCACCGTCAATGAATGTTAAGTACCGGCCTCTCGGGGTATCGTGCTCCTGTAGTGCTCTTGGATACTTAGGCTTGAGAAGATAGGAGAACTCCATGTCCGGCTGTAGGTTGTGCGACACTTGTACTGACTTTGTCTGAGACTTGTGGTCACTCACCTCATCCAACAGAATATCCTCTGGTTCGTAGTCAGAATCCCACTCTAGGTACTCTTCTGGTGCATCTCCGGTCTCGCCAATCTCTGTCTCTTCTGGGGATGCCGGCTTCAGCTTTAGACTATGTACGAGATGCCTCAACACGTTCTACCATGCTGTGTACCTTATGCGTATACCACCATACTTGAAACAATCAATCATCGGCCCTTTGTCAAGAACACACCGGTTCACCGTCGTCTCACTCGAACTATCCACGATCACGATTATCAGCTCACTCAGACCATCCATGAATAGTTCGGTCGCCATACAAACAAAACTTATCAGTATACATTTCTGATAATGCTAGAACCGCTTATTAGCTCTGATGCCAAAAATTTGAACACCCATTTCCTTTTCAATAATTGGAAAATAATAAAGACGGAATTCAATGGGCATACAGAAAGGTACAATTATGCTGATAAAAATATTTGTTTACAATAACGATAACGTTCATCAACGAAATACATAAAATACCGCAGAAACTTAATATTTACAGTATAACACAAAATATCTAAGGCATAAACTAATTATAACCACTATATTGCTCTCGCCTTAAGACACGAGCTGATTTCTTCTCGGCATTCACGCCTTTGCCCTTCAATTCACTGGCACCAGCTGAGATATTTATTTTTGAAAACGGGTGAGATTCCGAAGAATCCTTGTAGAGACATACGATCGACATATAAAATGTGAAAATTAAATATGCAATGCACTATATTAGGCAAAAATGAAAGTTCGATTCGATTCTTATATATTTACCTCAGCCGAGTCACCATCTATAGCTAGGATTTTCGATAATATAACTCAACTGAGTCATCGACCACAACTAGGATTTTTTGATATACTGTTGTTGGGTAGTGAACCACAACTAGGTACTGTGCCTCTAGAACGCAATCATATCATGAAATACAGTAACAAATACATATAATTATTCACATAGTGTATGAAAGATGGTAGTCCCTACCTTTGTTAAACCCCTTTTTCAGTGTACATCGTAAAACGTGTCATTTCCGGCATCCGACTCGGTCCTAAAATATTAAATGCACCAGAACTAGGTCATAACCTATTTAAGTATCACTTTAGACTTGTCTATAGCATTTCTTGTGGTTATAGTCTATGGTGAAATTTTACCAAAATGCCTGCGAGACCCCCGCCCGGCCTCGCTGTACCCTGCCCCATGGCACGTTTTTTCAAAATTTTGATTAAGGCTATTCTAACGTATTTTCTCCCAGGGAATCCATTTCCAAGCTCAAAATCACCAAATTCACTATCAAATTATGAAAATACCCTTGATAGCCCCTATTTAGGGATTTCAGTGGCGTTTTCGTAATTATGCTTTTTTGGCCTCTATCGAAAAAGTGCCTAACTGTAACCCCACCTATTTTTGCCTACTGAGTCCAATGGAACCATTTATTTCATAAAAATCCAACTCCTACCCCTTGGAACAGTGTTGGCCAAAATATTGAAGAAAAATGGAAAAAAAAAATTGTTTTATCTTTCAAAATTTGTACTCTTCCACTTGTAATACTTGATTAACTCACTTAAACACATCTTAACCATGATTCAAGGAAATTTGGGCAGCATAAACCTTTAGGGTTAGGACTTTCCAAATTTACAAACTCAACAAAATAACCAACTCCAACCATAATCATCAACAACAATTACATCTTAGCATAATTTTAGGATTTAAGAAGTTACCTCTTGAGTTCCTTTCCTCTCACTCTCTAAACGTCCTCCTCCCTCTCTCCTTGGGCTCAAGATGAGATTGCTAAACCATGGATTTCATAGAGAAAATAGAGATTAGAGAAGAAGCTTATGCTAGTTTAGAAGGAAATCTTAAGAAATCACAAACCTATCTTGATCATTCTCTTCCTCCTTCTCTCTAAAGCTTGAGTTCCCTTAAGCTTCTCTCTCTCCCTTTTCTCTTGGCTCAAAATGAAAATGGACAAAGGAAGAGGAAGGGAATGGCTTCATAAATTTCCTCCCTTAAATCTACACCATTGATCTCATCAAGGGTTGATATGGTGACACTTGCCAACCACCATACTTCCCTCTATGCTTCCACCCAAACTTCTTCACTTTTTGCCTTACTTGCCCCATTAATTCTTCCCTTGTCTTGCTCACAAAAAGAACGTGCTCCCTGTAACCCCCTTCAAGCTTAAGGCCGAGATTTAGTTCATAAACACGTAATTGATGTAGAATTAGAGACCTTATATGATTTTGGGACTTAAACAAAATCAAACTTCACAAAATCATGGCTTACAAAAACTTTTACAAAATTTATTCATGACGGTCTCATGTTCACATTATAATACTAAATGGCCTGTACAAGTTGATTTCATTCACAAATATCAGAGTATAAAGCAAATTCCCGACACACTCGGGTTCCATTCATTAAATAAGGGATTTACAAAGGCACAAAGCCCACAATTCATTACCCTTAACTTGGGGATTACACAAAACTACACTACCAATCCCAATACATAATTGTTTCCCAAAAATATCCAAAAGATATACATGCTAACCAATAACCCAAAATATACATATAAATTAGAGCTCTATCCGCTCTTTGTCGCCCGCTTTCCCTTTGATCCTTCTGCCCTGTCTAAAACATGGTTTTTGGGAGAGTGAGATTCTAAGGAATCCCCATAGTAACAAATCAATCATATAATGTACAATAATAATACATGTAAGCAAATCATTAACCACAACAAGCAACTACAACGGCAGTTACAATAGCAATGGTTAGTATGACACATGTCATCCCTTATGATTGCTCATGCTGAATTGCTCACGTTGCATTGCATCACAACAATCCACACAATACATTTCACCACAGCTGGGATTCATATAATGCATTTCATATACAAGCCATACAGGCAAGATACACACAGCCCACGGCTGAATTCACAAACGTCGCCCCACGGGTCGGATTCACAATATCCATGTCAATTACGACGACAGTTCAACGGCCGACCTAGAGATGACCACCGTCAATCCCTACATGGCTCACGCTGACCTGCTCACGCCGTAATGGACCATGGCACACATTTCACAATTTCAACGATAAGTTATGCATGCCAAAACATCATACATAATATGAGAGAAGAGTCACTACCTTGATCCTTTCGGGCGTACTTTGGCGCTGGTCTCTCCCGCCTAGGGCAAATGTCATATCCTAGAATCATGATTAGGGATGAAGAGTTATATTCTATTCCAAGACTTATTTAACTTGAAACACTTAAATTTGGTTATTATAATTGACCCTTAAGAGGCCACAAATGCCTCTAACAAAGGCCCTAAAAGGTTGGGAAACAATAGGTTAGAGGTCTCCTTTCGAAAACTCAAAGTGCCGGAACACAGGGGTTGGCCGCGGCCAGCCCTTCCTTGGGCCGCGGCCAAAATATGGTCAGAGGGCCACTGGCAGCGGCCAGCCACTCATGGGCCGCGGCCAGCCACCTTGGGCCGCGGCAAAGAAATCCCCTGATTCTTGGCTGAACTTCCAAACTTCATAAATAATCCTAGAAAAATCGAAACGGGGTGATTCGAAAGCCAAATGAAAGGTATTTAAGTCCTCTTTCAAGGAAAAATATGGCCCATCACTGGAAATCACTACAAAAATACAGAATCACCAAAAACTAAACACTACTTCAAAACAGAGTTCTGTTTCAATCCCAAACTTTGGACAACCATATCTCACAGAATACTAAACGAAATGACACAAAATATATGTCCATTTTGAAGCTTGGGATGTGAGCTTTAAGACTGGAAATTTTAAGAATTTTCCAACACCATTTGGTCATTCAAAATGCTCGTACAAACGGACTGCGAAAAACAGAGCTCAAACAAGACATATTTCCAACTTTTCCCAAGTGATCCAAATGAACCCAAAATCAATAACCAAGCTCATCCCCACACAAAATCACTCAAGGAATCCAATGGGAATGTCAAAATCACCAAAATCCTATTCCATTATCATGCTTTGGTTTTGGGTAACATTAAACACTAAAGTCTCAAAATCTCCAAACTTAACAATTTCCAACCCAATCAATTCGATCTGTGGGGAATTTCTACAAATGGGAAATGGTCGAGGATAAGGACATTAAACTACAAATCAATGAGTATCATAAATTGCTTGAAGAACTCCGGGCTGAAAAGATCAATCTGCCAGATGAGTTTGTGGCGGGAGTCTTAATTGAAAAGCTTCCAGAGACGTGGAATGATTACAAGCAACAATTAAAGCACAAATAGAAGCAGTTGTCACTGTCAGATCTGATTACACATATTATCATTGAAGATACCAACAGAAAAGCAATCCAAGCAGCAAAGGGAAGACAAATGACTGCAAAAGCAAACTTAGTGGAAGGAAAGCCGCACGACAAGAGGTATGGCTCTAAACATCAGCATAAAAAGAAGTCTAATTACAAGCCTAATGATTCTAACCATAACCCCAATTTCAAGAAGAAAGGAAATTGTTATTTCTGTGGAAAGCCAGGTCACTTTGCTGCTCAATGTAGGAAAAAGGCAAAAGTTGAAAATCGTAAAAGAGACGAAAATCCTCCAAAGCCAAAAGTAAATTTGGTTGAAGGAGAAGAAAATAGTGATGATGAAATTATTGTTGCGGTAGTCTCTCAAGCCTTATTGGTCTCTGATGTGAAGAAATGGGTGGTAGACTCTGGTGCCACTAAGCACATTTGTGCAAATAAGGACATGTTTGCCTCCTTTGAAGAAGGAGAAGACCGCATTTATTTGGCTGATTCACAAATTGCAAAAGTTCAAGGAAAGGGAAAAGTGGTGCTGAAACTCACATCTGGGAAGACATTAGCACTGAATGATGTTTTGTATGTGCCTGAACTTAGAGCAATTTTAATATCTGTGGCTCTATTAGGAAAATTTGGGGTTAAGGTTTCGTTTGAGTCTGATAAGATCATTATGACAAAGAACAATGTTCTGATAGGAAAAGGTTATTGTAATCAGGGGCTTTTTGTACTGAGTGTTGATGAAAATAATAATAATGCATCTTCTTCTGCTTACTTGATTGATTCCTTTGATTTGTGGCATGCTAGACTAGGACATATACATAGATCTTATATAAAGCGATTGCAAAATCTTGGGATAGTCTCTGAAATTAATATGAACAATGTTAATAAATGTGAAGTTTGTGCAGAAACTAAATTGTCTAAAAGAACTCATTTCCCCATACAAAGAGATAGTGAGTTATTATCACTAATTCATACTGATTTAGGAGATTTAAAACAAACTGAGACTAGAGGTGGAAAAAGATATTATATAACGTTTATTGATGAATTTTCTAGATATACTAAAGTATACCTACTAAGGAATAAGGATGAAGCTTTTGGAAAATTTATTTTGTACAAGGCAGAGGTAGAAAATCAGTTAGATAGAAAAATCAAAAGAATTAGGTCTGATAGAGGAGGAGAATATTTACCATTAAATGACTTTTGTGAAAAAGAAGGCATAATTCATGAAATAACTCCTCCATATTCACCTGAGTCTAATGGGATAGCAGAAAGGAAAAATAGAACTTTGAAAGAAATGATGAATGCCTTACTTGTCAGTTCTGGTGCACCTGATAATTTATGGGGAGAAGCCTTATTAACTGCCTGTTTTCTACAAAATAGAATACCTCATAAGAAAACCAAGAAAACACCTTATGAGATATGGAAAGGATATACACCTAACTTGAAATATTTAAAAGTGTGGGGGTGTCTTGCAAAAGTTCTTTTACCCGATCCCAAACGGAAAAGGATTGGTTCAAAAACTGCTGATTGCATGTTTATTGGTTATGCTTTACAAAGTACTGCTTATCGTTTTCTAGTTTTGAAAAGTGATATTTTAGAGCGTAATACAATTATTGAAACAAAAGATGCAGAATTCTTTGAGAATATTTTCCCTTTAAAAATTGAGCAAATTCCTAGAAGAGTCGAAAATTTGTCTGAACAAATTTCAAATGATGATTTGATTGAAAATTTACGGAGAAGTAAAAGACAAAGAAAAGAAACATCTTTTGGAGATGATTTTTATACATATCTAGTAGAAAATGAACCTAGGAATTATTATGAAGCTGTTTCTTCTTCGGATGCAAATTTTTGGAAAGAAGCTATTAAAACTGAGATAGATTCTTTGAATCAAAACAAAACTTGGGTTTTAGTAGATTTACCTATAGGAGCAAAGCCTATTGGTTGTAAGTGGGTGTTTAGGAAAAAATACTTTCCTGATGGATCTATAGACAAATACAAAGCTAGATTAGTTGCCAAAGGTTTTACCCAGAAAGAAAATATTGATTATTTTGATACTTTCTCGCCTGTGACAAGGATTTCATCTGTTAGAGTTTTAATTGCCTTGGCATCAATTCATAATCTTGTTATTCATCAAATGGATGTCAAAACAGCATTTTTAAATGGTGATTTAGAAGAGGAAATTTATATGGTTCAACCTGAAGGATGCATTATTCCCGGGCAAGAAAATAAAGTTTGCAAGCTAAATAAGTCATTATATGGTTTAAAACAAGCGCCCAAACAGTGGCATGAGAAATTAGATCAAGTTTTAACAAGTGGTGGTTTCTCTACTATTGAAGTAGAAAGACGTGTTTATATAAAAACTTTGAATAATGATTGTGTGATTATTTGCTTATATGTAGATGATATGCTTATCTTTGGTACTAGTTTAAAGGTAGTGCTTGAAATAAAAAGTTTCCTTGCTTCAAACTTTGATATGAAAGATCTTGGAGAAGCAAAGGTAATCTTGGGTGTAAAAATCATAAGGAATGAACATGGTATTCAACTTTCTCAAGAACATTATGTTGAGAAGATTTTGAGAAGGTTTGAAAAGTTTGATGAAGAGCCTTTGAGTACTCCTTATGATGGTAGTATACATTTGAAAAAACATGATGGAGATCCAATAGCTCAATCTAAATATACACAAATTATTGGGAGTTTGTTGCATTTAATGAATTATACTAGGCCAGACATAGCATATGCTGTGTGTAGATTGAGCAGGTATACTCACTGCCCAGGTAGTAAGCATTGGGAGGCTCTTATAAGATTATTACGATATTTGAGAGGTACCATGAATTATGGTATACAATATAGTGGATTTCCCGCTGTATTAGAAGGGTACAGTGATGCTAACTGGATCTCAGATTCAGATGAGACAAAATCCACTAGTGGCTATATCTTTATTCTTGGTGGTGGTGCTGTCACATGGAAGTCAGCCAAGCAAAACATAATAACACCGTCCTCTAGGGACTCTGAGTTTGTTTCTATGGAGTTGGCTGGTACTGAGGCTGAGTGGTTGAAAAACTTCTTAGCGAACATCCCACTAGGTGACAAACCAACACCATCAGTGTCGTTACACTGTGACAATAAAGCAGCGATAGCCACAGCTAAGAATAAAACCTTCAATGGTAAGAGTAGACACATACGATTGAGACATAATATTATAAGGCAGCTGCTAAAGGATGGTGTTATCTCAATCGATTATGTAAAGTCAGAAATGAATTTGGCGGATCCGTTAACGAAACCTCTTGGGAGGAAAATGGTTGTTGAAACGTCAAAAGGAATGGGACTAAAGCCGACTACTAATTGACAGCGATGGCAACCCATCCTTTGTGATTGGTGATCCCATGAAGAAGGTTCACTGGGTAAGAACAAGTCGTTCGTCAGTTCTGACTAGCACAAATATTTACATCCCTTCCTATGACATTTTGAATGTGCTAGACTGCATTACTGTAGGTTGAGCAAAGCTCTTAATGATTTCATAGTCCAACAAGACAGTGTGCATAGTACAGGTACACTTATATGAAATCACCTCTATGAATGTGGAGTGTGGCCGCTTTTATGAGATCATGGCAAAATCTCTAGAGCATTCATTACGCACCAGGCACGCGCATGGCCGACATAACGCGCAAAACCGTCGTTAACAGCGGAAATGTTAGGATATAATCTGATTATTAATGCCTCTGATATACACCAAAGAAATGTGAGTTCATAGTCCATAGGACCACTGACATCTCTGTGTATCATGTGTTATTGATCTTTCATAGTCCATCGGACCACTAGATACAATGGTTATATCCTGTGGGTAACACAGAGGGTTTCTTTGACACATATGGGGGATTGTTGTAAAATATAAGTGTTTAAGTGGGTGTGTCAAAGAAGCTAGTCCCACATTGCTTGGGAGTAAGAGGTCACAAGCCTATATATATTACTTTACTAACTTGGGCTTGTAAAGAGGCCTAGAGGAGTGGTGGGCTCACGCGCACACAACAATGGGCCACCAGAAGGCAAACGTAGTTGAAATCCGGCGATTTCCCCCCTGCGCGTGAATAAATACGTGGTACTGGCACTTTTTGTGAATTATTTTTCTGCTCACCGAAAATATTATTTTTAGACAATAAAATAATATTAATTTTGGCTTGCCGAAAAGTCACTATATTTTGGGTTTTCGAATTCGTGACCCTCCGTGACTGGTAATTGCTGACGGTCAGGCGCTTCGTCAGGAGACCTTCCCGTTCGCAATTATTAGCCTTGTCTGTTCGGTGGTGCCTTTCCGGTCTCAACGGACGTATTGTCCAGGTTCCTTCGTGACCGATGCCTCTTCATGAGAACGCCTATAAAAAGAGACACAGGCGGGGTGCTCAGTACACACTGCAATCTCATCTCCCCTCCTCTGTTCAATATTTTCTGCCTGTCGTTGCCATTATCTTCCGCCAATTCTGTGGCCTTGATAATTCAAGAAGGGTCTGTTTAATCCTGGGGAGTGCCGCTTCCTCTCTGCCGGTGGTTACGGAATAACTCTATAGGACAGTGTCCTCGGACGCGACTCAGATCATCCGTTCCATTCCTTACAGGTTGTTCGTCTGTTCATCCGGTTGCCGTGAACGTCTACAATTAGACCTTTTCCAAATCTTGAATTGAGATTTACATATTTTAGGAGTATTTTTACGTCATTGTATGAAAAAGGAATATATACACACACCAAAAGGAAAAAAAGAATTATGGAAAATGAAAATAAGCTTGTACATAAATCCCAGCTAAGATCCTAAAAGTGGATAGTTTTAAATTTCGCTGTTTCTGTGACACACGATACCTTTATTCGTGTTGTAATTCATAGCCATACTTGGTGTTATTCTCTTTTTTATTTGATGCCTGAAAAGAGAGCTCAAAAGTGGGTTTAGTTATAATTATGCTTTCCGTTGGAACTTGGAAGGAAAGAAATTAATGAAGCAGGTTTTTAATTTGATAATAACGAACTTTTGAATTAATTGATGACATCTTTATGCTTAAAGGTTTCACCAATATCAACACAGGTGTATGTATGTAATGAACCAAGCACTTATATGTAGGTTATATAAACAATTTTAATTAAGTTTTTAGTCTAAATAATTTTTTAAATATTTTACAATTATGTTTTTATTCAAAATAATAACGTAAGTATAAATAAAACAATACTTACATATCAAGATCCTTATATTCGGGATAAGGAGATCTTCAATTACACATGGGCATGTATCTTATTCTTTTCATGTCACAATCGACCTCACCTAGTGGGATAAGACTTATTATTGTTTATAGTTAAATTAATAATATTTTTAAAATAGGATAAATCTATTTCACAATTATGTTTTATTCAAAATAATAACATAAGTATAAATAAAACAATACTTACATATCAAGTTCCTTATATTCATGATAAGGAGTTCTTCAAGTACACATAGGCATGTATCTTATTTTTTTCATGTCCAAGCTGATTGCATCTAGTGAGATAAGATTTGTTATTATTTATAGTTAACTAATACTACCTCCGGTCCTAAATATAGGACAAAGTTTGTAGTGCAATTTGCACTACAAACTTTGTCCTATATTTAGGACCGGAGGGAGTAATATTTTAAAAATAAGATATATGGTTACGTGTGATTGGAGAACTCGATATAATATATATAACTTGACCTAAGTATTTTTCTGTAGATTAATTATATGTAATTTATTTAAATTTGAATATAATTTTTTTAAAAAAAATTAAGATAATTCAAGATTAAAAGTTAGTATGTATACTACATTCGTATGTTTGCCTATCATTCAGCAATGTACCTTTTAGGACTTGGTCGCAAAAATATGAGCAATGGCAAACGCTTAACAAAATCAATTTTGATTGATCTGTTAAATATTGATATTTGCCCCTATTAAGGTATATAAAATCTTGATAAATAGTTAAATACACAATATTTATTATTTAAAGAATTCTTATATATTTAAATAAAAAAAATTTATCCAAGTCAACTTTATATACCTTTTATGGCAAAAAATTTTTATATGCTGTTATGTGTTTTAAAATTAATTAAAAAATGAAAAAAGATTCGAACTAACACCTCCTATGCTTCCTTAGTTCCTCTCATTTCCTTCTTTTTTTGCATGACATATGTATTCTTTTATTGGAGATAATTATGTTTAAAGCATTATTAGATAGTAAATGTGGGATGCTCTCCTCTCCTCTCCTCTCTCCTCTTCTTATTCTCTTCTTTTGATCCTAATCGTTTGATCAAAATTAATTTTTTTTTTTTAAATATCATATCTGAATCAATGACAAGGATAATAAAGAAAAGTATTGCATCCAGCCTTTTTAGGTGGCATACATGCTTTTCTAGTTCATACTTCAATGCCATTTCAAATATATATATATATATATATATATGAAAAATTAATTTGGAAGTGGCTATATTTTAGTTGATTTTTATTCTGAGTTTTATAGTTTCAGGTGGCTAATAAAAAAAATTACAAGTAACTGATAAAAGTCGAGTGCAACTATAGGCATTTGTAGATTAATTAATATATATACATATTAATAAAAAACTGGGTTAAGTAGCAAATCCGCCTAGGAAGTATATGTTCAGAAGTAATGTTGCCATAGAAGTTTTTTTAGGTTCAATGTTGGCTCGAAAGTTTCAAAACGTAGCAAACTTACCTTATACCATTAAAAACATAAATGTTGACCGTTAAAAAATTGACATTGACCGTTAATTTTTTAATAGTATAAGGTGAAATTATTATGTTTTGAAATTTTTGGGATAACATTGAACCTAAAGAAATTTCTAAGACAACATTATTCCTAGACGTATACTTTCAGAATGGATTTGCTATTTAACCCGTAAAAACTGATTACAACTTTTCCTTAGACCGTCCACTGGGGAAAAAACAAAACCACAAAAACAGTTTATGTTTTGATACATCTTGGGCCTAGTCAGTGTTAAATGACTGGCCCACATTATTAATGGGCCTAAAGTTCAACATGCAGGTCTAATATTTTGCAGAAGCAACGCAAGGGATCAAACAAGGTTTCTTTTTCTTTCCTGGAAAGGAAAATACAAGTTTCCTTCAAAAATTCAGTTACTTCCCGATCGAACACCTAAAACCCTAGCGAACGAAAAAGGTATGATCATTTTCCCTTTACAGTTTCACTGAAAGTATTTATATTCATCTTCGCTAAAACTGTTTGGTTGCTGATAAATAGTTAGGTGCTTATTCGAAGATGGGCAGTGGGGGCAAACCCAAAGAAGAGGAACAAGATGGCGCGTCTGTTCATTCTCCATGCAAAGCACCTCCTTCTTCTGCTTCTTCTTTACCCAAGGTTAATCTCTCTTTGTACATGTCTCTGATGTGAGATCACTGTCGCGCATTTTGAATTTAACGTTGATTTGTGATTCTGGTTGTAGGAACCAACGCAGGTCGAGTTGGAGCTGAGACTGTTACAGGGTCTTCAGATTTATTCTCTGAAAAAACTACAAGGCAAAGTTGTTTATTTGCAATCATTATAGTTTTTTTTTTTTTGGTTCTCTGCACGAATTTTTGTGTGTATATCAATAGGACTGGGGAAAGTGTCGTTTCTGATTTGCTAAAATTATGGTATGCTGATTATTTTGGCTGGTTTGCTTTCGTCTTGAGATTTCAGTAATGGTAACTGACACCTTTAAGAAAATGATTTAGCTAATGATTCCAACTCTTGTCTCGCAGATCGTGAAGTTATGTTTGATTGAGTTGGTAAATAACGGCACCGATGGTTATTCTTGAAGATGGAATTTTTTTACTTAAATACGTTCCTGTCCTCTGATAGGACATAATTGCTTTCCCTCCCCCGGTAGGGGATGATGGTGTGTAGAATTTTATAATAATGAAGCACTAGAACAAGCACGCTTCCATGAAAACAGTTAAATGAACCACAAATATATGCATGTGTGTCACATGTCATGAATATATCTGATTATGTAACTGGACCCTCCAGACTCTTGACGTCTTGTTGGCATTTTCATTGTAAAATCCTGTGTTATTTTGGCCTAAATCCTCCAAAAGAAATTGACAAAATTATGCCATGTGGGCCAGGCTTGATATTTTCCCCGCTTTCTGTACTTCCCCCTTGTAAACATGCAAATGATGAAATGGTAGTATTGTTTTCCATTTCTTTCCTTCCCTTCCTAACACACCCCTTTCTTTTCCATCTGAAACTCTATTTCTAAAACATGAGATTTGACATCTTATGACTTCCTTCATACTGAGAGTCTGCGGCAAATAATAACTCCTGAGTACCTTGTATAGAAGCCTGGTGGAGGCAATTTGGTGTTATCCTGGTCAGGTAATTTTGTAGCAAGTACGAGCATGTAAAGTTCAAGCGATTGCTTTTTCTTAGTAAGTTGTCTTATGACAAGTTTTATTTTGACTGTATGAAGAGGATCTACACTAAGATGGATGACAACTTGTGGCAATTTTACAAAGCTTTCCTAATGTCAATAAAGGAGTTAATTATTATAATTTTTTATGCTTGCTGAAATGGTTAATTTTTTCATGCAGGCATTCATCGCCACTTTGTTATATATGGTCTGATGGAATATCTGCGCAGGAGGTTAGGTCCTCTAACCACGACTCTTTCCTTGTAGTATGTTTGATTATCAGGAATAATCTACTGGATCTGCTTCTCGTTACATAATTGAAGATCTCAGTATGGTCCGTTAACAGTTTTGACCGATACTTTTCTTCTGAGGAAGTCCTGCAATTGCTGGATCGATTTTACAATTTAGAAATGCTGGTACTTAATCATTACGCTCTGGTTTATCTGTTTCTATTCATACTCGTGAAATTATTTGAGCTTTATTTTAAGTCTAAAATAGACTAATAGTTTTTATCTCTTTTATCTCCCCTCCCTAGAAACCAGACGATGAAGAGATGGAATTGCTAAACCGTGAACAAGTCTTCTCTTTGCCTCCAAGTTACCATGTCAAGGAAGATACAGACTAGCATTTTTGGAGTATGTTCATTTTTATATGTGACAGTTGTTCAGCTTTGAATGTGTACAGCTGGGTTTTCCATTCCCCTCAATTTTTGGTTAGATCATATTTTGGGGACAAAGGTTCTTCTAAAGTGCAGGCTGCACTCTAGAGGCTAAACTGTAGAATAAATAACTGTTTTATGAAAAATTTCAATGGATATGATCTGTATATGATACGATAAATTTCTTTAGTGTAATCACCTGTTCTTAATTGCTGAAGTAGTCTTTCCATTGCCCCCAATTTTTTGTTAATAATCTATCCAAATATGTAGTTTTGATAGGGCACAGTAGATCCCATCTAATGGGATAAGACTTCGTTAAGCATATCTTCTTAAAAGCGGCTGTTATCACATATTTCAGTAGAATTTTTATTGGTCAATATTTTAGTAGAATTTTAGGTGTCTTGTATACGAGGGGATTGTTAGTTCTTTCAATGTGGAGCGTTGATAGTTGTGCGCACGAGTGCAATATCTGAAAGTATCAAATTGTAATGTCATCAGTATTGTAGCTTCTCCTAATGGATTAGCTCTCAACTAAATTATGGGAACTGGCATAAGCGAAATAAATGCGTCAGGACAACGTTGGAGTTGTGCCCTTAAAATCAACGAGGAAGGGGATTGAATTGGATGATGTTCCAAAGACGTGAAAGGAAAAGGAAACCTGAGGGCCTGTTTGGTGTGCCGGGGTGGAATTGGAAGTGAAAATGGAATTGAGATTTTGAAAAATATGTTTGGTAGCATGGAATTGAGGGAACTTGTTCTTTGGGGTGGTTTGTGTGGCATTGGACGGTGGTTGCTTGATCAACGGCTAGGCTTTGAGTTGAGGCTTTTTTATTTTATTTTATTTTAAATTTCTAGCAAGTGTATCGTGGTATTTTCAAATTACAAATATACATATCAATGAAAAAATTATGCCATGATTCCATGATTTATCGGTTGAAATCTCACTCCTCCATACTGGAATTCTTCTTCCACTGGATCAATAAGCATGCCCATTGTAACCAAAAAAAATAAGCATGTACATATCTATTCATAACAAGAATGGAGTCTACACTATGGATCAATGTATTTGATTATTCAACTTAATATTAAACTGAATAACAACATTATAGAAACTTTACTACAAATTCCAAGTCCAAATATATTAAAAATTAAAACAGAACACAGCCATCCTACAGAATCTACGACAGAAAATGCTTATAGAAGTAAATGCAAGTCATGCACTGGCTTACTTATAAAATAAAAATAAAGGCAGTAAATCCCCAAAAAAAAGAAAAAAACAAATAAGACAGTGGATAGCATTTCTAGCTTTGGTCGGATATATAACGAGAGTGCAGGAACTTTGAAGTAGCCACTGTCTGCATTGTCTGGTCCAGCTCCATTGCAAGAGAAGCTTAAAAATGCCCCCTTTGCAGAGCTACTTAGAGATATCAGACTATTATGTCCAGCTTCAGAGCTACCTTAGTTTGTCTGCAAAATAAAGAATATCACAATTCTCATTTTAGAATATGAAGCAGCCATAAAAAAAAATCATGTGTATATGGAAAAGAAATCATTATCAAAACAAACCTCAGGCTCAGCTGGTTTGGCTTCTTCATTTTTGGTACTTTCTTCACCTGCATCAAAGCATTAATTATTTGAACCTCAACATTAGAAAAATTTCAACTGATATATTTAAAAATCATCCAACTTGATTTTCTTTGGTAGTTGGGAAAAGGAGGGACTAGGTTGGAGGGATGTTTCCATTTCACCGTACATCAAACTTCTCTGATGGTTTTGGACAATGTTTTTCAGTAATTTACAGAATAAGATTGTCCAAGATGAAACTCAAATGCATCCTACAAGTCAACTCAAAGTTTCAATCAACACCCTACCTCCCTCCTCCGGCAAATCGGAGGTCCACAGAGTCAGGTTATCTCTCAACAACTGCATGATCAATGTGCTGTCCTTGTAAGACTCCTCACTCAATGTATCCAACTCTGCAATTGCCTCATCGAAGGCTTGTTTAGCCAAATGACATGCCCTATAAATTTCAGGGACAACATCAACACAACCGCAAGCAAAGTAGGCAGCTCAACAACCCGTGCCCGTAATGGGAAGAATCAGAGAAATACCTTTCAGGAGAGTTCATTATCTCATAATAAAACACAGAGAAATTAAGCGCAAGACCAAGACGGATTGGATGTGTCGATGGAAGTTCTGTGCTAGCAGTGGCTGAAGCAGCCTAGCATGAGAAATAGGGACTGCATCAAGTAGCTATATGATAATGAATCAATTTCGCACTAAAATACTAGAAAGGCACATACTTCATATCCCTTGAGGGACTGCTCAGCTGCCTCTTTCCTTGCTTGGTCAGTCTTGAACTCAGCAAGATACCTATAGTAGTCACCTTTCCTGCATCAAGAAGATGCTGAGATCAGGGAGGGAGAAAAGTAACAGAAAATAAATTCATACGCAGTTTCATGGCTCCTCCATGGCATCAAACATCTGTATGTCTAAGGACCAAAAAATAAAAAGAGAGAGAACCATAACATCTATAAAAACACCATATTTTTCTCACTCTGGAGCCAATATTTTAATTGATACAAGTCAAATATGCAGTTAAGGAGAAGGTGAAAGAAGTGAAGATGCATAGACTGGAAAAGGAAATCAATTAATCAAGGAGTGTAAAATAGTGGAATTAAGCAGAGAAGCAGCCTGGCTCACATCTTATAGTAAAAAACTGTGGCTTCTCCGGATGTGGAAGCGGGTATAAGATGCTCATCAATAATTGTGAGAATGTCACCACAAATCTTAGAGAGTTCCTCCTCAACCTTTTGGCGGTAACTCTTGATCAGTTTAACATTGTTCTCATTTCCCTTGGACTCTTCTTTCTGCTCAATTGAAGACATAATACGCCAGGATGCTCGCCTAGCACCGATAACGTTTTTATATCCCACAGATAGGAGGTTCCTCTCTTCCACAGTAAGCTCAAGATTAAGTTTTGCCACTGTCTTCATATGCTCAACCATTTCTGCGTGACAAATACAAATAATCAAATATTCATAATGTACAGCTCCCCGAGCACAAATCTGCCTCCAATCCATACTATAATGCCCCTTTTAGAACCTTTTCATGATCCATAATATAAGACCATTTGCAAAATTTGGCAAACCATTTACGATGTATTATAAAAAATGCCCTTAATGTAATTAATCCTCAATTTATTGGAAGAGGGAGTAATTAATAATATGATAGAGGTCAATGAAAGGTAGTTTTGGAATAATTTGATAATTTTTTTAAAGAAATCAAAGCATTAACTAATTGTAACTGCCTTCTTAAACTGTGTGATTCCTTTAAAAGGATCATAAACCGGAGGTAGTACCACGTTTAGAGAAACAATAACAATTATATAAATGGCTCTTGTCTTCATAGGGCTAGCAACACAACAAAAGAACATATATTTAAGGTAGACAATGGAAGAACATAAGTGAAAAGGAGATCGATTTTTATTTTTTCAGGGGTGGAGGTGGGGAGGTTTTGTTTCTCAATATACGCCTCACTTGCATTACAAGCAACAACAGAAACCCCATTCATATAGCAAATTTTAGAATCTAGAGTCACATATTCAACCAATTGAAACAAAATTGACAGGAAAGACAGAGTCAGTTTTACAATATGTAATGTGATCCAACAGAAGCGCAATATAACCCAACAAACAGATCAATAAAAACATTGACAAACTAAAAGTCGAAGACGCAACAAAAGGCACCTCAGGAAAATCAAAATGGGTAGAGGAAAAAAAAAACACGTTACCGTCGTATCTCTCGGCCTGCTCAGACAGCTTCGCCATGTAAACATTGGTCTCTCTCTCCTTGTCGGCAGCCATTGTTGCAGAGAATAACCAGAGTAAAAAAAACACAATAACAAGCACACCGTCAATTCCAGGTGGGGGCATACGAAGAAGAAACCACGGGAAGGTTTGGGTTGGGATCACGTCACGGGGAAGAAGAATGCATAAATGGATGCGAAGAACGAGGGCTGATGTCCTAAAAGATCGAGCAAGTTGTGGGGTAGAGTGTGGATCGGATTTGGACCGTTGGATTAAATATTTTTCGAAAGAGGAGCGCGAAAATCGTTATTTTACTGATTTGAGGCCACTTTTAATCCACGAACACGAAGTTGACTAACTCTTTTTTTTTTTTTGAGAATTATACTTAGGTCCTAAGAAAGAAAATAAATAAAAAAATGATCTCTAAAGATTGCAAATGAAAAAATGATCCTATTAACAACTCCAGGAACCTATATTAACAACTCGTTAACAATTTCATGAGCCTGTATTGACAACTCCATAGGGATCATTTTTTCATTTTGCAATCTCCAGAGACCATTTTTTCATTTCTATTCTTCTTTAGGATCTGAGTGTAATTTTTCCTTTTTTTTATATATATGATAAAATATAAAAAAAATTTAGAAGGCTTACAGTGAAGCAAAACTAACAGAACAATCATAATTAGAAAATTAACTCACTTTAATTAAAGAAAATTTATATTTTTCAAGTATTATTTTAATTATGATTAATATTATCGATTAGTTAGTATAAATAATAGAAAAAAAAAGACATGGGTCCAATTGGTAAAGAATTAGTTTAAAACAGACAAAGTTGTAAGTTTAAATTCTGTTATGAGTGGTCCCTTGGGGCCTAACTTACCTAAAATTTTTTACATTACAAAGAAAGACATGGAAATCCTTCAAAGTATGTAAATTCCCCAATTAGGATTTTGAAATGACTCAATTCACTGAATACATCTTTATTATTTTTTTTAAAAAAATATCCAATTAATTTAAAATACATAGTGAATAGGCTGATATAGGACTTATTTAGGGGGGGTTTATTTTGATTTTAAATATAAGACCTATTTACAATATTGGTTAATCTTTTCCTAATTTATTCATATTGATTTTAAATATAAGACCTATTTACAGCTGCAGGGGCAGGTGTGATGTACATCACCATTACATTTGCTCACGCTGTATTGCACAACCACATGTTTCACATCATATATTTCACCGCAGCTGGGTTTCATATAAAACACTTCACAACACATAGCCATACTGGCATGTTTCACAAAGCAGGAATTCACAATTCCACAACAAAGCCCTGGTAATAACAATGGCAATTACAATGGCAGTGGTAGGTGTGACACGCATCACGACCTACGACTGCTCACGTTGAAGTGCTTAAACACCACAAAATGGAAAATCTAAAACCATTAAAATGAAGCCCTCAACCGAACAAACAATATTAAAGAAAGGAGTTTTGGCATTTGAAGTCACGATCTTACCTTAATCTCAAGCTTTTCTTTCCTCTTTCTTCTTCAAAAATGGCGAAATGAGAGAACTTGGAGAGAGAGAGAGAGAGAGTTTTGAGATGATGATGATGAAGAATGGCAGAATTTTCTGCCCCCATGCCTTACTCATTTGCACAAAGAGAGAGGGAGAGAGAGAAATGAATACTATAAAATGATTTATTTGACTTTCTCACCACTCCTTCATCATCTCCTCTTGCCACTTGTCAAACTCTCATTGGCCGTTATAAAGTAAGTAACTAATTAGTTACTCCATTTGAGATGAGATTGTGTAATCCCCATTTGAAGAATTGTAATGGGCAATTGTGCCCCGTGTATTTTTAGCGAAGGTATGTACCCTGGATTGCCGAGATGATTATGTTGTGCACTCTGATATTTATATGAATGTGATTTATCTTCACGTAGTAATTGTATTCGAAATGCGAATATGAGACCAAGTTTATAAATGATTTCAAAATTTATTTTTGAAAACCCCATCATGTGATGGGTTAGTAAATGTTATTTGATTATTATTGGTCTCTATTTCACTTTAATCGCGTATTTCGGATATAATTACGGAGGGGGTTACAATATTAACCCACGACACCTCACAAATTAATTAATGGCCAAGAATCACTGCTTGAGGCGTGAAGGAGAAAGGATTTCCATGGAAGCTTAAACTCTTTTGGAGGCAATTTGGGAGGAGCATGGAGGAAGTTAGAGCCTAAGAGCTGACATTTGAAGGCCACAAGGGAGTGTTTTTCCTTGTATCTTTTTAACTCAAGACTTAGGATTATTTAGTTTTAAATGATTTTGAGTTGTACTAATTGAGAAGAATCTAGTTTTAGATTGTAGACTTATTATTGATTTGGATTGAATTGATATTTTAGACTTGATTTGTTCTTAAATGATTGTTGGGATTTTTGCAAGCCCTTTGATTGTCAATTAGATTATTAACTGAGTTTTCATTATTAATTTAATTGTCAATTTGGGTTTAATCTCTTGATTGTTTAATTAGGGTGATTGATTGTCAAATTGTTTAATTAGGCAATTGTGAACATAATTTCCAAAACTATCTTAAACTATTGTGACTGGTTTTTAATGAATTTAATTAACCACCACTTATTTCATTGTGAGTTTTCTAGTGGAATAAGTGTTATTGAGCTTGAGGGTTTCCTATGTTTCATTTAGGTGATTAAGTTTATTAATTCCAATTTTTCATCAACCTCCCTTTGGTCTAATAAATTGAATGGCTAAGAAAGCGAAATCCATGTGAATCCTGAGTTGTCCCCTTCATCATCATAATTGAACTAAACACTTGTTGTTTGTCTTGATTTTGATTATTCTCTTTGCTTAGCATTTAATTCCTCTTTAATAAAAAACCCCAAAAATTGCATTCAAATTCATATAGATTATTCTCATTCTCATATAGTTTTTAGAATTAATTGTATTAGTTCACTTAGTTAGTCTAATTGCATTTAGTTAGTAGAGTCTTATATTCTAGTTTAGGTCCATTCCATTGCATTTTTTTTGTCGCTTGAAAATTAATCCTAAAGAAAACCCTTAGCTTGCTCCTTGGGAGAATGACCTAGGTTTTCCCTAAGCTGTATAATAATTTAGGACCTAGTTTAATTAATTGCTTTAGCGACAGAAGCACGCATTAGCTTTACTGCATGCGGCCACACCCCAATCCTAGCTCTTTCATATCATGGTACACAATATAGTTCACATCCCTAACCCTTGCTTATTCACATCTCATCTCAATACACAATAAAATCAAACTGGGACTGGATATATTCAACACTGGTGCCTTTAAGACTTCACTTTTGGCACCGTAAACTCTTTTCACAATATTCACATCATTCATCCCACTCAAAGATTGATCCTTTCATGTGAGCTTAATCATCGGAGAAACAATCCGAAAAGAATTCTGAACGAACCCTTCGGTACTACAGCAAGATTCAAAGTTGCACGTCTTAATAACAAGTTCTGGCCTCTGCCAACCTAGCATTACTTCAACTATACTTGGATCCTCTAAGACTCCTTCTCACAAGATAACATGGCCCCAAAGTTTTACTCCAGGAGCCAAAACTAGCACATTGTTCTTATTGCCTCAAGCCCTTGCTGTAATGACCCAAAAATGGGATTAAAGGCTAATCACTTTAAAAGTGGATGTAATTATTGTTAAATAAACACTTTTGAAGAATAAAATGTGAATTTTGATTCGAATGTGTTCTGATCGTGCCTAAACTCTATATTTAAGTTCAATGGTGGATTAACATTTAAATTGAGTTAGATAAGGTGTAATGCCCCAACTTGGGCTTAACGGCTAATGAGTTCAGAAGTGAATGTAAATATTGTTAAATAAACACTTTTGAAGAATATGATGCGAAATTTGATCTGAATATGTTGTGATAAGTGCCTAAACCCTGTATTTAAGTTCAATTGTAGATTAACATCTAAATTGAGTTAAATGATAGGGAGGGCGCATATTAAGGTAATATGGAATGATAAAATATGCTTAGTGGTGATTCAAGTGGAATTGCCATAATCAGGGGTAAAATGGGAACACAGAAAGTTAATGACCGATTGATCAGTTACCGAAGAGGAAACTCATTGGTAATTTGAAGATCAATGGTTGAGATTTATTGTAAGAGGGTAAAATCAAGTGTGTGTGTGTGTGTGTGCGCTCATGTGTGATTATGCAAGAAGTTACAAGATCATGACAAGTGGCATATTATGGACCATGGATTAAGTCAAAAGTTCAAATATGCTTTTCTCATCCCTCTCTCTTTCAAGGTTGGCTAGTTGCATGGGAATAGGGAAAAAAATCTGCATCTTCATCATTCTCATCTTCTCTCTTTATTCTCCATGGTCATGCAAGCATAAGGAAGAAAAAGAAAGAAGAAATCTCAAGGTTAGTGTTCTATTTGACCTTGAATGATGAAATTCTCTTCATTAATCTTGATCATGGTGATGAGAGCTACATCTTCATGGTTTTAGATTTTTAAAAGGTGGTGTTTGAAAATTTGAAGGAATTTGAAAGTGAAGGAATCAAGGATCTAACGTTAGGAAGAGGAAGAGGTAAGAAAGAGCTTTTATTTGATATATTCAAGGTGATCGTTAGTTAAGTTTTGGAAATGTGTGATTTTCCCCTGATTTTGGTGTCATTTTGGAATGGATGAATTGCCTAGTGTATGGTGTTGGAATTGGTGTCATATGGTGTCCCTAAGCCATTGGTATTACTTTGAAATTTTGGAAAACAAAATGGTTATTTTGTGGTTTGGAGTTCAAGGTAGTTAGAAATGTAGAATATGACATTGTGATGGGAATTTGGTTGTTTTGGTGCTTTCAATGTATTCCTTATGAAAATTTGGTTGGGATAGAGCTGTTTGTGAATTTTAGGAACTAATGGATACTTTGGTAGAAAATTTGGCAAATTCTGTTAGTTGCTGCGGTTTTGGCTTCTGATAAGCCTCACTCAAGTGCACTAGAGTGTCACTCAAGTACTGCATTTTGTTTTCCCTTTTCCTTTAGTTTTCGATCACACTTCCAAGTCAAAAATACAAGGGTGCACTTCTTCACTTGTGAGTGATAGGGGTCGTAACTCGGGTGATGTTGGTGTCACTTGAGTGCAAAGGTATTCTGTACAATGAACTCGCATCTTGAGTTAACACTCATAGACTATTTTACATGAGTGTGTATGTGCACTCGTGAGTGTTATGATATCACTCAAGTGCCAAGGGTAGTGCTCGGGTGAATTTGTCACTGTAGGGTTTTTGGTTGCTCTCGGGTAGTCACTTCATGTGCCTCACTCGGTTGGACTCAGGTGAGTATAAGGCCATCACTCGAGTATTGAGGTCAGAACTCGAGTGCTGTGATAACTTTCTGTCTCAGTGTGTGCTCTCGGCCAAACACTCACACGAGTGATCTTCTATACTTGAGTGCAAGTCGCTCTATCACTTGAGTGAGGTCTTCTTCACTCAAGTGTCTGAGTCAAAAATTAGTGTGTTCATTTTTGAAAAGGGATCTTCGGGGTAGTTTCTTCCAACCCTTTAACCGTATGTCTAGGCTCCCAGTAGCCACCTAAAGAGTTCAAATGATAACCAACCTTAAGTGTTATGAAGATAAGAATTTGGAATAGAGAATAACCTATTGTCGTTGATTTTTTATTTATAGGCTTTGACATTTACTTTGATCACAAGCAACCGATGCTAGTGCACATCAGGAAAGAACAAGGTAGTGACTTTTTCCCTTATACTATATGTAATGCATAGTATGTTTGATTGATCATTGTTTGTGGTCTATCACCTGCGGCCCATTAGTGTTGATGGTGGGAGGATCGTACCTTTGAGGCAGTGGAATCTGGGGGATGAGACTATGTGAAAGCCGAAAGGCTATATGTGAAAGCCGAAAGCCTATTTGTGAAACCTTCACCCGCAGCCCATCGGTGTTGATGGTAGGAGGACCGTGCCTTCGGGGCAGTGAAATATGGGGGATGAGATTATGTGATTATGTGTATATGTGGAAGCCTGCGTGCTGTGTTTTATGCTGTGATGCTACTTGATGATTTACTTACATGCTCTGTGATTATATATGGTATGCGTGATTTGTTACTATTGGGATTCTTTTGAATCTCATTCTTTCCTTTGACTAACCTTCAGACAGGACAAGTGGCTCCAAGGGGAAGGAGACGACCAAGGGCGGATAGGTCTCCTTCGGGAGATTTATATTTTGGTTGTTGGTTATCAGTTTTGGTACTGGGATTATTGTATGTAAATTTTGGATATGATTTTGTGTAATCCCCTATATAGGAATCTGTAAACCCTTAGTATATATGTATGAAACCCGGGGTTTGTCGGGATTTTTGTCTTACACTCTGATATGTATAGATGTGATTTAAATTGCACAGGGTAATTATACTCGAAACGTGACTTGAGACCAGGATAAGGTGGAGAATTTTGGAAAGAATTTATAAAAACTCTACCGTAAGGAAGGGATACTAAATGAGTTTGATTATAATTGGTCTCTTTCATTTTAATTGTGAATTTTGAATCATAATTACGGTTTTCAAGGCAGGGGGTTACATAAGGGGGAGGGCGCATGGTTGAGTGATATGAACCATAAACATGTGGTTGGTGGTGTTTTAGTAGGAATTGCCATAATCAGGGGAAAAATGGGTAAAAAGAAAAGTTACCGACCAATTGGTCAGTTACCGAAGAGGAAACTCATTGGTAATTGGAGATCAATGGTTAGGATTGATTGATCAAGAGAGTGGAATTGTATGTGTGAGTATTCATGTGTGTCCATGGAAGGTGAACCAAGATTTTGCCAACTGTCAAGGTGTGGACCATGGATCAAGTGAAAGTTTCAACAAATGTTTCCTCTCTCTTCTCTCCCTTTAGGCCACCCAAGAGGAGTCTTGGGGGCCAAAAATCAGACCTCATCTTCATTATCTCATCTTCTCTCACCTTAACCTCCATTTTTGTCCAACTAGAAGAGGAAAGAGAAAGAAAGAAGTGCAAGGTTAGTGTTCTATTGGACTTTAAATGCTCAAACACTCTTCTTTAATGTTGTTCATGGTGTTAAGGGCTTCATTGCTATGGTTTTAGATTTTTGAAAGGTGGTGTTTGAGTGTTTGAAGAAAGTTGGAAGTTGAGGAGACAAGAAACAAGCCTTGGGAAGAGGAAGAGGTAAGAATTTGGCATATTTTGATATATTCATTGTGGTTATTGGTTGAACCTGGAATATCTGGATTTTGGCCCTTATTTTTGTGTTATTAGGGCCTTGTGGATTGTATGGTGATTTAGTATTGGAATAGGTGTCATATTGTGTTTTGGTGCCATTGGAATTGGTTTGGAACCTTGAATGGAAAGGAATTGCATTGTGAGCTTTGGTGTGTGATATTGTGTGACATGTTGGGTTACTTGTGGAACATGGCAATGTGAGTTGAATTTGGTCATTTTGGCATTTTCAATGGATTCCTTGTGAAAATTTGTGTAGGAATGGTATATGTTATGAATTTGGAGCCAGTAGAAGCAGTTGTACAAAAACTGAAATTCTATCCCTTGAAACTCTGTGCTGGGTAGTCAGTTTGTCTGAACTTTTTGAATGAGCAAATGGTATCTAAAAAATCTGAAACTTTCTAGTGTTAAAGTTCACATGCCAAGCTTCAAAATGGATATATAGTTCATGTCATTTCATTTTGTGAGCTAGGAGTTACGATTTTCCAAAGTTTGGGATTAAAACTGGAATCTGTTTTGGAGCAGCATTGAATTTCATGAAATTCTGTATTTTGTGGTTATGGATAGCATTGATCCATATTTTTCCAGCGAATAGGACTTAAATAGATTTCACTGGGCTTTAGGATCAACTCATTTTGATTTTTCTGGAATTAATTATAATTTTTTAAAGTTTCTTTGGCTGCAGCAAAAAGTTCTTGGCTGTAGCGCAAAACTTTCTGTGCGGGTTTTGGCCACAGCCAGAAAATCTTGGCTACAGCCAAAAACCTTTTGTGCTGTTTTTGGCCACAGCTAGAGGATTCTTGGCTACAACCAACCCTTATTTTCAGTACTTTGTGATTTTGGAAAAGTGGTTTCCAACTTAGTACTTCCCAATCCTTTAAGCATGTGTCTAGGCTTCTAGTAACTACCTAAAAGTGCAATGATAACCAACTTTAAGTGTTATAAAAGTAGAAATTTGGAATAGATATTAATCCGTCATCCTTGATTTTGGTTTATAGAGCTTGATATTTTCCCTGTATGCTAACAACTTGTGCCCGAGCACCTCTGAAAAGAACAAGGTAGTGACATTTTCCCTTATACTATGTGTAAACATTATATGTGTGTGTTATCATTGTTTTGTGATAATCGTGAATGCTACAAGCCAGTGAGGCTATGTGAAAGCTAGAGAGGCTATGTGAAAACCAGTAAGGCAATGTGTTATGTATATGCCAGTAAGGTAACATGTATATGTGATAGCTGATATGTTGTGTTTTATGCTGCTGTGCTGTTTGATGATTTACTTGCATGCTATGTGATTATGTGTGGAATAAGTGATCTGTTACTACTGGGATTCTTTTGAATATAATTCTTTCCTTTGACTAACGTTTAGATATGGCAAGTGGCTCCAAAGGGAAGGAGACGACCAAGGCCGGCTATGACTCTTGTAGGAATATAATTTGGGTCATTGGTTATCTGATTTTGGTTTGGGATTACTGTATATTGTTGGGATGTAAATATTATTTTGGATACGGTTGTGTGATCCCCTAAATGGGAATGTATAAACCCTTAGTGTGTGTGTGTGTGTGTATATATATATGAAAACCACGGGTTGCCTGGATTTTTGTTGTATACACTGATATGTATAATTGTGATTTAACTGCATAGGTAATTATATTCGGAATTTGAATTTGAGACCAGGGTAAGGCAAAAATTTTGAAAGAGTTTGTGAAAACCCTACCAGAAGGAAGGGATTTGAAATGAATTTTAATTATCCATCGATCTCTAATCCATTCTACTTACGCATTTTCGAATCATAATTATGGTTTTCAAGGCAGGGGTTACACTTGCTCAGTGCAATTCCCAAACACATCACATTCACTATGCTTCCACTGCGTGGTCTCAAGTTTATCTCCTCATATGTGCTTTAGTAATGTTAGGTTGATTTAATAGGAGTCCCATAGGAACCTCGCGTTACACCTAACATCACTCACAATCTATGTTCCTCTATGCCTACTCTTTGCCTGTTTTGACTCAAATTATTCCGGGCCGTTGCATATGGGCTTCCACTATCAGTTCAGCTCCTGACATATTCACAAACTCTACAGCCCTTATCGAGGTACTCTACCTACGTTATACAGGGAATCCGAAGGCCACTTGTATATTCAATTTTCTGTCTCAACCGTGTGACCATATTCCATAGCACTTGTCGTTCTATCGAAAACTATTCTCATTTAATATGGGAATATCTATTATTAAGATCTTTCCCTATGCTAGATTAGCAACTAGCATCCTTGAGAAACCTCTTCCACATTTCAATTCATTTTAATATCACGTTCTAGTACCTTAGACCCTCCAGGTTAAATCAAATTCCTAAGAATCAATTCAACTATTGAGTTTAATCCTTGGATCATAGTTCAACTCTTAGAACCTCAACATTAGCTGAGCTGGGAAATCACTTTTCTCATTTCCACGGAGCATCACTAACCCAACACAAGCTTAAGTAGATCTGCCAGCCTAAAGGCACACTGGTCCCCTAGGTCGCTTTGGACACACAAGTCCACTATAACATTACTGGCATGTAATATCATAAAGCCTAGGGTCTCTAATCCAATATTTAGGTTTATCGTGAAATCTAGAACCTTAATATCACATATATTGGAAATCATTTTCCTTAATTATACTTAATAGGTTTCACTAAGATTCAAGATCAATAGAACCTACTCTACTCTTCAGGTATTTGGGTAATAAACTCAAAACATTACTGAAAGTTCAATATTATCCATCATGTTCACATGGTTTGAGCTTCTGTCATGCACCAGAACCATAGTGCAACCAATTCGTATTTCGACCTAAGCATTATTTTAGGTTAGATTTAATTTAGGCCTATTCTCAACCTTTAGTATTATCAAATTGGATCTCCTATGATCAATAAACGATATGGTCATCACTCCTCATATAGCCTCGTATATTGTATGTACATTCCTTTGACCCTACAGTGTTACTAAGGATCATCACTTAGTATGGAGAAATCACAAAACATTTACTATGCCTTAAATTGCCATATCCCTATCAAGTGGACCTTTCTAGTAGTATTTGCTATGATAGAACTGTCCCAATTCAAAATCAATGCTTACATTATCAATATCTCCATACATCTAAGCACCCTTTAAACCATCTCACTTAAATGATCATTAGTCATGGAGAAACCTCAAGATCATAATCATTCCTCAAGTCTCTATGACTTTACTATCTCAACTTCTCAAGGCCACCCATCCTAGGATTTTCCCTGGGTTGAGCACACTTAACTTTTGCATATTTCTCCACAATTCGGCACTCCTCCACAGCTTATTAAATTCAGTAAATTGTTTAGAGGCTAACTATTTCCTCATTTCACACCTCAATCCTTTGATTAATATATCAGAGCTTTACTCCTTATTATCCATGTGTCGTAGGTACGAGGAGTAACGGCCGGTAGCACCCTCACCACAGTTGAGCATTTTAAACTTCAAAAATTTTCTCGAGTGGGACCAGCCAACCTTTAGCCGCTTGGGGATCAATTCTTCCCTTTAACTGTAGATCTCGATCCTTTCGGGCTGGCACCACATGTGACTCTTGATTCGGCTTAGAGTATGGTCCTGACTCCTGAGGTCGAATCATCCCTTCTGTCATTTCTTCGTAATTCATCTCATCTTGTGTCACTTGAACTATATCTTCATTTCGTTCTACTATCAACTCTCAGAGATCATTCCTCAATTTATATATCATATCTTGTTGCTCCAACAGCATACCCATCATCCACTGTATGAGATCAGGTGGATTATGGCTTATCTCTCCCACCTCTGGTTTTACCCGTCAAATCTCTGGTCAAATCATTGTGTCCTTTCCTCTCTAACATAAATGATTCACAACATCAATATCACACTAGGTGTATACACATGTTCCTTAAAACTCATATACCAACTAACAGGAATATTCATGTGTATGCACAACCACTGCCAGCTATCTTCTATTACTAAGTCAAAGAACTAAGGCCACTATCCTAGCAAAACTACCCTTGCCAGGAATAACTACTCTGATACCACAAATGTAACCCCCGTCCTCATCAAGGCCATGGTTAGTATTTCAAACATGTCTTATAATTGAATAAAAGATCGAGGTTAATTAAAAACTTCTTATAAAAACTTGTATAATATGATCTCAATTTGTTTTAAAGTAAAACAATTGGCATGTTTGGTTTGTCACATACACAATATCAGAGTGCTAATAAAATTCCTGACATTCACTTGTGATATATTCATTGATCAAAGGGTTTTAAAGGGCATCATTGCCTATCTCATTTTTCTAAACCGGGGATTACACAACAATTACCATTCTAGGGTCAACAAATATATAAAATTGTTCAAAATGATAACCAAAAACCAAAAGCTAAGATTACCACCGGCAATCTTAGTCGTCCTTGCTCACTTGCTTGTCTCTTGATTTGCTTGTCCTGGCTAAAATTTGTTAATTGGAAAGAGTGAGATTCAAAAGAATCCCAGTAGTAACATTTCACATATATGATGCATAATTAAACAAAGCATGTAAGCCTATATCACAATTTAGCTATATAGCAGCATTCAAAGCAGGGCTACCTGCCGTGACTCAATCATTCATTCAAGGCCAGCCTAACTGCGACGTCCTAATCAACAACATTCAAGGCCGGGCTAACTGCCACAACCCAATTAGTAACAGCAGCATTCAAGGTTGGCCTAACATTCGCAACCCAATCGTACATTCAAGGCCAGGCTAACTGCCACATCCCAATCAGAACATTCAAGGCCAGGCTACCCGCTACGACCTAATCAATCATTCAATGATAAATACAAACAAGCAATGCATTAAATATGATATAGGAGAAAGTGTCCCTACCCTGGTCTTTCCATTCTTGTTCAAGCATAGGCCTTTTACATTCTAGGCAAATATCAAATCCTATAATCATAATTAAGGAGGACAAGTTATCACTTATCCCAATACTCAAATGACTTCAAAATACTTAGATTTGGTTATCATTAAATTCCCTTAGGTAGCTATAAAAGTCTCTAACAATAGCCTAAAAGGATTGGGAAGTACTAGGTTAGAAGTCACTTTTCAAAATTACAAAGTGTTGAAAACAGGGGTTGACTGTGGCAAAAAACAGCACAAAGAGTTTTTTGCTGCAACTAAGAGTCTTTTGGCTGTGGCCAAAAGAGGTCTGAAAGTTTTAGGCTAAAGCCAAGAATCCTCTGGCTGCGGCCAAAAGCAGGACAGATGCTTTTAGGCTGCAGCCAATAACCTTTGGCTACGGCCAAGGAAATTTTTTGTTTCTTGCCTGAACTTCCAAAAATCATAACTAAATCTAGCAAAATTGAAATGAGATGATTCCAAAGCCAATGGAAATCTATTTAAGTCATATTTATAAGAAAAATATGAATCACTACTGACTATAATCACAAAAATACAGAATTCAACAATTCTCCTTACTGTTCCAAAATTGATACCAGTTTTGGCACCAAACTTTGGAAATTCATAACTCCCAGCACATACATCAAAATGACCTCCATAATGTATCAAATTAAAGCTTGGTATGTCTACTATAAAACTGGATAATTTTAGAAGTTTTGACACCATTTGCTATTTCAAAATGTTCATGAAAAACAACTGCCAGCATAGAGTTTTTCGCCAACAACTTTTTCAGTTTTCAACAAATGTTTCTAAATGTTCCAAAATTCTCATCCAACACTACTCCCACACAATTTTCCACAAGGAATAAAATGGAAACATCAAAATAACAAAATTCTCAATCCTTTAACATGTTCTATTTTTGGGGCTACAATTAACACAAAACCCCAACACTCCAAACTTCACATTCAAGTTCAATTCAAAACACAAAATAAAGCACCATTTCTATTATTACAACATGCCATACTCTCTAACACCCTAATCCAATGAAAATAGGGCAAAAATTCTAGAAATTATAGGCTCAAGCAATGGTCACAAAACATATATAGAAAGGTTCCTCTTACTCACCTCTATCACTTGCAACAACTTGTTCCTTGCTTCGCCAACCTTTAGATTTTCTTGAGGGCACAAACCACCACCAATAGAAAATCTAAAACCATAGAATCAAAGCTCTCAACCTAAGGAACAAGATTAAAGAAGAGGGTTTTGGCATTAGAGTTCATCTTAAGGGTCAAATACTCAGCTTTTTCACAAAGCTTCTTTCTCTTTGCTATGCTTCCATGGCTGCAGAAATTTAGAAAGAGAAATGAGAGTGAAGAAGATGAAATGATGGGATCTTCCGTTGCCCATACTCTTCAGCTGAAATGGAGGGAAGAGAGAGAGAGAGAGAGAAATGCTTATAATATTTCATTTGACATTTCTAACACCCTCTCTCATCCTCTAATCAAGCCAAGTGTCCAACTCTTATTGGTTGTCATAAAGTAAGTAACTGATTAGTTACTCTAACTACATCATTAGCCATTTAGTCACGCATCTCATTCCTTTTAGTTAGTAATTAATTTCTCCATTAATCACTGACTAATTGGCTTGTAATTTTCCATTCTTTCAATTTTTCCCTTGATTATGGCACATTTACTTGAATTGCCACATAACACATATTTTAGTTCTTGTCTTCTTCTCCATATGCCATTCCCTCTAATTTTATCCCAAGAATTACTTTGTCACATAATTATGTTAAAATACAAGGTGTTGGGTACTTCCAATAATTAATTTGGGTTTCAAATCAACTTTGTTTCCCAAAAATGCTTTCTCACATTAATAACATTCTTAATAAATGTCATTAGCCCTTAATCAAAATTTGGGGCATTACACTTAGCGCCTGAGTCTGGATAATCCATTGGTCCCCGGTCCAGTCAGGTACTTGACTTTCTCGAACACCGAGCTGGGAGTCTGGGTAAATTGTTAGGGCCCCTTCCTTCCCCTGACCATTTTGGTGCCACCTAGGATGAAAGAGAATAAGGAAGATGATGCAACTTGGACACTTGGCACAATAAGACACCATTAGATTAAAGAAGGGGACACATGGCATAAATTAAACACCTCCCTCTCCCTTTATGAGCATTTCATCCTGTTGAAGAAAGAGAAGGGGAAAATAGCCAAAAATCATAAGAAATTGGAAGAGGAGAGAAGGAGTGTGAATAGTAAAAATCCCGGAGTTCCAGAGCCGATTCTGACCCAGAATCTTCATTATTATTCAGTAAGTCCTTTAGAAAACTTCTTCTACTCACTGAGAGCTGCATTTTTATGGTCTCACTTTTTTGATTAGAGGTGTTTTATGTCATTTAGTTAGCCAGAGTGCTGCCAAAATACCGAATCGGTTATAGAAACGTGAAGAGGTAAGCGTAGGCTTCACTTTGAACTGATTAAGTTGTGATTTTGTCAAGTTTTTTGGATTCTTGGAAGGCCTAAAGTTTTAGGCAAGAGGTGTTTTTAAGGTCTTTAATGGATTCTGCATGAAAAATGGTGTGGGAATAGCCCCCCGGTTATAGTCTTAAATGAATCAGAATGAAAAACCAAAAGTTGGGATTTTTGTATAGGTGCTGCCAGATTTTATTTTCTAGAGGCAGTTTACTTGTGATGAGTTTTTAATTCACCAAATGTTATCCAATGGGCATGAAACTTCCCATAATTATAGTAGACATGATAAGCTTTAATTTGATATTTAAAGTGTGTTATTTGGGTTTGTAGATTGTGAAATATGAATTTTTAAAGTTAGGCATTGAATCTGGAACATTTTTTGGACGAGTTGTGTTGTTCGAAGATGCTGGGAAATTATCCTTGTAATTGGTAGTGGATACTAATTTTTCCTATGTAGAGGACTTAAAAGCTTCAAGTAGGACTTTAAACTACTTGATTTCAATTTTTTGTAGATTAAGTTATGATTTTTGGAAGTTCAGTCAGGAATCGGGCAGTTTCTTCACTGCAGCTAGACCCGCGGCCCTAACATTTTTGGAAATTTTGGCCGTAGCCAAAGGATTCCTTAGTCGCAGCCAAGACCCCAACTTTCAACATTTCATATTTTTCCGAGAAACGTCAAATTGTTTAGCCTTCCTAACGTCTTGGACATTGATATACACTTGCAATGACTTTCTATCATATCTCTAATGATGTGATTGGGTATCTAGGGCCATGAGAGGTCAAGGAAGAAGAAATTGAAGAATTTTCAAGAAGCTACAATAGTTGGAAGAAAAGGTACAGGAGAAGGACAGAAAGACAAGAGGTAGTTAAACTCTTCTGACTTGCATGTATTTGATATGTGTATTCTTGTGTGATGATATGTGTTATTGCTTTGATAAATTGTATGGAACATATATGAATGATTGACGCTCTGTTTGTACTTATGCTATGGCCATGAGCTTATTGTAAAGCATTGAGCATGCATTTATCATTATGTTGGCATAAATTTATGTAGCAAGCATGTCATACACTAAGCATTATCTTGGATGCATAGTTAGCATTGTTTACTACTGAGATTCACTTCGAATCTCACTCCCCTAACCAACCATACAGGTGTGATGAAGTACATAAAAGTACTGCAGGGAGTTGTACAAGAGGGAACTATGGTAGAGAAGTGAAGATTGATCTGTTGTGTATTATATTAGACACTTTGGTTGCCTTGTGCGGCTACATTGTCTATATAAATATACAAATGAATGAACTGAGAATGAGTAGAGGAATAATCTAGCTAAATAAATGAGCAGTGAATCACTATGATTGAATTAAATAAAGAAAAGAATTGATGAGTAGTAATGAAGTTGCGAACCATTGAATGATGCTTCCGCAAGATTTTGAAAATTATTCTGAAAAACCCACTCAACTACAGGTTTGAGTCTTGTCTTGAGGTTAGGAATTGAAAGAGTTTTTACAAATGAATAGCGATGAGTATTTTTAATGCGCTGTGTAAAAGTCATCAGATGACCATAAAGGTAAGGGTGTTACAGTTAGTGCCATGAAAATGAATGTCTAAGGTGGCTACACTAGCCTCAAGTGCTTATCTTTAGCCTTGGAATTGAACTTTATTACAACCTGCCTTTGGATATCAAGCTTATTACATTCCATCCCAAGCACTAGCACTTATTTCTACCTTTAGAGTTCAAGGTAATTACATTTTGCCATTGCCTTTTTAATTTTGCACAATGACTAAAAGCTGTCAGAATCTTCATCAAACTTTGAAAATTCATATCTTTATTTACAAATGTCCAATTGCAGTGGTTTTTAAGGCTATGTAACCCTTATTAAGTCTATTTTAAGGGAAAAATATAACCCTTATCCAATTGAACACACAACATTTCAGAATTACCATTCATTGGACACTATCACAGAAACATGCTAGTTTTACTTGACTAACTTCAAAAATACATAACTCTTAATGTACCAATTCAAATGGCACAAATAACATATAAAATTAAAGTTTGATAAGTCTACTTTTATTATAGAAAATTTCATGGTCATCGGACAACATTCTATTACTAAAAAACATAACACATTTTAGCTGCCACGTAGGAAACCCTAATTGGCAACAACATTTCAAGTTTTGGAATTCAAATCCATTTTTCTAAAATCATTCCAACAACCTATCCCTACACAATTGTGCCCAATGAATCTATTGGAGACCTCAAAATTGGCAAAATCATGCTCCTTCTTCATGCCTTATTCTAACCGAAAACTAGGTCATAAGGTAATAATTCACCAATTCACAATTTATTCACTAAATGGGGTTCATATGCTTCTCAATCCTCATATAACCACATGTATATGAGAAAAGCATTATGAAACCCTAAATACACTATTTGACCAAAATTAGGGTAGCATAAACAAGGCCCAAAAATTCCACCAAACAACATAATACTTGGGTCAAAATGAAGCTTATGATCACCTCTTTTACTCTCTAGGGCTTGTTCTTGAGTTCTCCAACTTTGGTATTTTGTAGACAGCACAAAACACCTCCTTTCAAGAAACTAAAACCTTAGAAATGAAGATTTCAGAAAGAGGAACAACATTCATGAAGACCTTAAGAGCAACAGAGGTGATTTGGAAGGTGAAAATCAAGCAAGAAAGCTCACCTTTGCTTGTGTCTTTCTTTTTTCTCTTCCCTTAAGCTTCTTGGCTGAAATTTTGAATGTGAGAGAGAGAGAGAGGAACATGTTTGATTTTTCTCTTCCCTTGCCCTTTAATTTACTTGGCCAAAAATGGCCCGGAAAAAGAAAAATATGTGCCCTTAAATTACTTTTCTTGCACATGCCACTTTAATTTACCATGTGTGGTAAATGTAACTTATGTTGACTTTCTTTTTCCTTTTTCCTCCCCTTTTTGGATGACATTTTAGGCTACCAAATGGAAGAGAATTTGTTGACTAATCTCCGCAATTTGTGTTGCCATTAGTCCATAATTTTTCAAGTTGAGAACTTTGACTTTTTGACTAAACTCTTATCTTCCTTCTGTGCCCTTAATTTGGACATTTTTTATGGCCTTAAAGGAGTGATAAAATTTGCTTTTCATCCTCATAATTGCTTCTTACTTTTCAAGAGCAAATCCTAGCGCTTCATTTTGATTTCCAATTTTGACCTCAATATCAAGTGACACTTGACTTTTTTGCCCTTGATTATGGGAATATTAATTCTTATGCCATTAATTATTTTAATTCTCTTTCTTACTTCCTTCTAGACACCATTTCCCTTTTCCTTTCTCTTCCAAGATGCCATTCCCTCTCTTTTAGATCTAAGTTAGGCTTTAGATCCTATTTGACTTTTGATAATGGGGTTGGGTATTTTTCCCTTACTATTTGGAACTAAATCCCATACTTTAGTTCCCAAACTAGTCTCTAAAAGTCATTATGGCTCTTAGACATTCTTAGCACTCTTCCCGATTTGGGCTTAGTAGTCTACCTGATATTGGCTTATCTTTAAGTCTCTAGGCCCAAAGATCAGGATATTACAGTAACTCTTCATGGGAGAGTTATTTTAAATAACTATTGGTTATTTAAGTTATGTTGGTTCATGAATATAACATATAGTTATGACTTTTAATTGAAAAGGTGTTGGTTGCTTTAAGAGGCACCACTTTAAGATGTGGCTTCATGGTCTATAAATATCATGCACCATTGCTTCATTTGTTACATACAAATCATATTAGAAATCACACAACAACAAGATATCAAACTTATTGCTATTGTCCTTGAGTGCACGTAAAGATAAAGTCAAATTATCACTTCATAAAAAGCCATTATTGTCTTGGCTTTAGTGTTAGGAGTGCAATCAATACTTAAGGGTCTTCATTGTATCCTACATAAAATTTGCCTATCAATCCAAATTGCACCCTATAAGATAGGTATAGGTGGGGTCGAATTAAGCCTAAAGGAAGTTGCCCACGCCTTGAAGACATTGTGCACTACTCTCTTTTTCATCTCTTATTCTTGTACTCCTTAGAGATCCAGCCCCTCTAGCACTTGCTGCAGTCAAAACAGTAAGATAGCATCATTTTCTGAGGAAAAAAAATGCATGACTAATTGCTTTTAAAGAAATAGATAGTAGCAAAAATTCTCTAGTTATAATTGGTAATGGACAAACCTACACCATGCACTTCCCACCTAGCAACTTAAGGGTGACTTGACTTTTGTTTTCAAATTTTTTTTTTCTTTTTCTATTTTATCATTCTAAATTGGCTTCAATTCATTATTTATTTCATTTATTATAACTTCCATTTATTATTTTAGTGAAGAGAGTGTTTTGGAATTAGGTTCCCTTTAAATAGCAAATTAGCTGTCGGTTTCTCAAATTATAGTTTGAATACCAATTGCATTTAGATTTTAACAGGAATAGTACTTGAATAATTAAATAACATTTAAAATGTGAATGCTATTAATTGTCTAATCTCTTTACAGATTTAATGCAAGACAGCAAGAGTCAATTCCTAAATATTTGTTGTATGAGGGGAGAATTGTAATGTCCCAAAATATTTGTAGGGGCTCAATGACTCCAAAAGAGAATGTAACAAATGTTAGAAAAACATTTTGGGGAATAAAGTGTGATTATGACTCAAATTAGCAGTAGAAAATGCCCAAACCCAGTATCTGATTTTAATTATGATAATAAAGGCTAGATTGGCATAAAAAGGAGAAGGGAATGGTGTAACCCCCTTACTTGAAAGCAATAAATATGGTTTGAAAATGTATCATAAAGTAAATGGGAGACCAACGGATAATTTCAAAACTCATTAGAAGTCCCGACTTCAAGACAGGATTCAATCCTGTGATAAAGTAGGTTTTCGAAAAATTTTCAAAACTTGTTTAATAAGGTCTCATTTCCACTTTTTGAATCTATTTGGCTTGTTCGGTTCTGTTCCATTCATTAATATCAGAGTATTCAACAGACTTTCCTGACGAACTCTCAGGTTATATTCAATAACTAGTAGGGTTTACAAGTCATATTCGCTCATCTTAGTTTCCCATACCGGAGATTACATACAGATACACAAATCTATGATAGGTATGTCAACCTTTACTACATTGTACTTATAATTACATCATATACATTAATCCATAAGTTTGATAACCAACTAATAAAACTCAAATCCCCTAGCCGCAAGCACTAGTCGCTCTTGTTTACCTGCTTCTCCTTTAATCCGCTTGACCTGGTTGTAGGTTAGTCATTTGAAAGAGTGAGATTCATATGAATCTCAGTAGTAACATTTCACGTATATGATATATAATTTCACAAAGCATGTAAGCAATCATCACATAGCAGCATTCACAACAACATACACAGCAGCATACAAAGCAGCATTCACATTCGTAACATTCACAACAGCTTTCACAGTTGTATACACATTCGTGACATTCGTCACATGTTAGGATCGGCAGGCACAACGGTAGAATTTTAAATTTTTTTATCGAACCTAATCGAGGATCTATCAACGGCGTTTAAATCGAGTTAGAAAGATTCATACCTTTTTCAACTTAGGGTTTTCACGATCTCAAGGAGCCAACACCTTAGGTCCGCTCCCTTACCGGTATCTACACGAATGCTCTCCAACAAAGACTGCGTGCTAGCGCCTCCAAATGTCTCCTAGGGTTTCCCTTGCGGCTCTGAATTCTCATGCGTGTATGAGTATATCTGCTCTATCAAGTTTATAACTTATGAGGGCTATATTCGAATTTTAAAATTAATCTTCATTAATTTTGAAATTAATTAAGAATTAATTATCTTGATGAGCTAATTAAATAAATTCAGTTTAAATTAAATTTGTCCAACAATTTTAATTTAACCAATTTATTTAATCCAAATAAAGAGCCATTAGATTTAAGTTATCTTCATAAATTAAACTTGAGATACTATATCTCTATCATGTTAGTTATTAATTTAATATATCTTAATAGATTAAATTTAAAACTAACACAATATAATAATATCATATAATACACACACACACACACACACACACACATATATAAGATATGTATTTCAAATATATATATATATATATATAATATTATTAACGAATTTTATATATTATATATATATATATATATAATTCATCCATCCTAAATTAAACATTATCTAGTATTGGGCCATTCTTGTGTGTGACCCTGTAGGCCCATATGAAGTTGGCAGTGGGCCAATAACTGTACTAACCCAAAAGTCGCGAGTGGCCTCTAGTAAGACATTACGACTACCAAATTCATATGAGGATCATTAACATGATGCAACCTGTCATACAACCATGTCACGTCCCTTTTGTCACACGATTAATCGATCAAGGATAAGGCATGGATAATGTCATCCTCTTGTTCCTGACCATTACTTTCTCGATTCTTGAGTAGCATAACAATAGAAATAGAAAATCCTTTCCATCGTAATATGGCCATACATTTCTCAGACTCACTCATCGAGGGGCCCAGTAATGTCTCTCTACTAATGTGAGGGATAAATTCCATCTTGATCATTCATATTCCTCTGCATGAAAAACCATTAAGCCCGATCGTAGTCTTTATCATCACCCAGTCAAAAGTGACTTTTGACTAGTTCAAAGCTTAGCAACTCTCATGTAGGAATCCATGATGACCTCAGGTCTAAGGGCATTGTGACGTAGTTATACATGAGAAAAGCTTATGACTTGATCCATGTAGCTTTCTCATAGTAGGTCGGTCCAGCACCTTGTACTCTTACAATTGCCTAAGACTTTGATTCCTATCCCTATATCTTATCAAAGTCATACTGGTCTTGTTTCATCTTTGCTCTCGTATAGATGATCGACCAGGGACATTTTAGGATAATCTTTATGATTTATCCAAGGATACAATTATCGCAATTAACATGCAAATAATATGATAACAGAATGGAGAAATTTCATTAAATTAATAATGTTCAAAGTACAATGATTGGCCCTTTGGGCACAATTTCCAACATCCTCCCACTTGCCCTAGGTACAGTCATTAATTTGCCTAATTCCCATTGTCCTAACATGACGTTCATGCTTTATTTGTGCAAGCGGCTTAGTAAGAAGATCAGCAACATTGTCTTCTCCTGCTACTTTACATATCTTTATATCACCTCTAGCATTGATTTCTCTAATAAGATGAAATCGCCTGAGTATATGCTTGGTCCTTTGATGTGACTTAGGCTCCTTGGCCTGTGCAATAGCACCACTATTGTCACAGAATAAATCTATTGGATTTGAGATGGTAGGCACCACCCCTAGTTTAGTAATGAACTTTTTGATCTAAACGGCTTCTTTAGCTGCATCTGATACTGCTATATACTTAGCTTCTGTTGCAGAATTTGCTACAGTGCTCTGCTTGGAGCTCTTCCAGCTTACTGCTCCATCATTTAAGAGGAATACATATCCAAATTGCGATTTAAGGTCATCTTGGTCAGTTTGGAAACTTGCATCTGTATAACCAGTTACACAGAGCTCATCATCCAATCCACCATAAACCAAAAATAAGTCCTTAGTCCTTCTTAAGTAGTTTAGGATATTCTTGACAGCAGTCCAATGACCCTCACCAAGATCTTGTTGATATCTACTGGTCATACTTAAGGTAAATGAGACATCCGGCCAAGTACATAACATGGCATACATGATGGATCCAATGGCCGAGGCATATGGAACCTTACTCATGTGATCTCTCTGATCAGGTGTACTAGGACATAGATCCTTACTAAGATGGATGCCATGAGACACGGGCTTGTAACCCCTTTTTAAATCCTGTATACTGAACCTATGCAGTATCTTGTCTATGTATGTGCTCTGACTTAGACCTATTAGTCTTTTGGATCTATCCCTATAGATCTTAATCCCTAGGATGTAGGTGGCTTCACCTAAGTCTTTCATTGAAAAGGACTTTCCTAACCAAGACTTGACACTCTGTAAGGTAGGAATGTCATTCCCAATAAGTAGGATGTCATCTACATAAAGACTAGAAATACAACTGTGCTCCTACCAACCTTCTTGTAAACACAAGGTTCATTAATGTTTTGAATGAATCCAAACTCTTTGACTACTTCATCAAAACGATGATTCTAGCTCTGAGATGCTTGCTTCAATCCATAAATGGATCTTCGAAGCTTGCAAACTTTACCAGAGTCTTCTGGACGCACAAAACCTTCAAGTTGTGTCATGTACACATCTTCAAGAAGCTTTCCATTAAGGAAGGCTATTTTGACATCCATTTGCCATATTTCATAGTCATAATATGTTGTAATGGCAAGAAGGATTCTTATTGATTTGGCCATTGCAACTGGAGAAAAGGTTTCATCATAGTCTACACTATAATGAATCCTTTTACAACCAGTCGTGCCTTGAAGACATTTACATTGCCATCCATGTCAGTTTTCTCCTTGAAAACCCATTTGCACCCGATGGTTTTTACACCTTCGGGTGGATCGACTAAGGTCCATACCTGATTTTCGTATATGGATTGCATTTCAGACTTCATGGCATTTAGCAATTTTTCAGAGTTTGGTTACACTATGGCTTCTCGATAGGTGGTTGGCTCATTTTGCTTAATGAGCAACACATCACGGCCTTTAGTAATCAGAAATCCATATATCTGAGGCTGATGCCATGTCCTATCAGATCTTCATGGACCTTGTGTTACTTGAGGAAGCTTAGCAACTTGTTGTGATTCTTCTCTGATTTCCATATATGGTTATGTACTATCTTGTGACTCTTAAACTTCTTCGAGATGTACCTTGCTCCCACTGGTTGTTTTAGAGACAAACTCTCTTTCTAGAAAGTTACCATTTCGAATAACAAACACTTTGTTATTGGTGGGATTGTAGACATAGTATCCTTTCATTTCTTTAGGATGCCCCATGAAAAGGCATTTCGAGGATCTGGGCTCTAATTTACCAAAGGCTTGTTGCTTAACATATACCTCACATCCCCAGATCTTGAGAAAAGATAAACTTGGTTTCTTTCTAGTCCATATCTCATATGGTGTCTTTTCAATTGCCTTAGATGTACCACAATTTAGTGTGAACGTGGCTGTCTCTAGGGCATGTCCCCAAAAGGATGGTAGAAGATCTATTTGAATCATCATAGATCGAACCATATCTAATAGTGTTCGATTCCTCTGTTCAGAAATGCCATTCTATTATGGTGTTCGTGGAGGAGTTAATTGTAAGATTATCCCACAACTCCTAAGATGGTCAATGACCTCTTAGCTCAAATATTCACCACTTCGATTAGATCGAAGTGCTTTAATTGTTTTGGCAAGTTGGTTTTGCACTTCATTTTGGAATATTTTGAACATTTTAAAAGATTCAGATTTATGTTTCATTAGATAGATATAGCCATATCTACTAAAGTCGTCTATAAATGTAATGAAGTAGACATAACCTCCTTTGGCAGTTGTATTTAATGGTCCACATACATCTATATATATGAGGCCTAATAATTCAGTGGTCCTCTCACTGTGCCCAGTAAAAGGTGCCTTTGTCATCTTTCCTAATAAGCAAGATTTGCATGTATCATATGATTTAAAATCAAATGAGTTAAGAAATCCATCTTGATGGAGTTTAGAAATGTGTTTCTCATTTATATGGCCTAGACAACAATGCCATAGGTAGGTGGGATTCAAATTGTTTGGTTTTATCCTTTTAGTAGTTACGTTATAGATATTCCCATTATTAGGATGTTCCAAATTTAATATATAATGACCAACATGCAAATCACCATCAATATAGAAAATGTCATTACGATAAATAGAACATTTACCATTCCTAGTAATGGAAGTATAACTTTCCTTATCCAAATAAGAAAGAGAAACAATGTTACTACTCAAAGCAGGAACATAATAGCAATTGTTCAAAACTAACAAAAGCCCACTGGGCAGAACTAATTCATAAGTGCCTACAGCTAAAGCAGCAACTCTTGCTCTGTTTCCAATTCGTAGGTCCACCTCGCCCTTCTTCATCTTTCTACTGTCTTTGAGACCCTGCACAATTGTACAAATGTGAGAACCATATGGAGTATCCAATACCCATGTAGAGGAAGTAAAAAAATGAATGTCTATAACATAAATACCTGAAGTGATAGCCCCGCAATCTTTCTTGTTCTTTTTCAAATCTTCGAGGTAGAGTTTGCAATTCCTCTTCCAATGACCGGGTTCATTGTAGAAGTAGCAGACTCCTTCCTTTGGAGGCTTTGCCTTCTTGGATGCAGGCTTGGTTTCAGGCTTGTTTGACTCTTTGGTCTTACCACTCGAGCCATTATCCTTCCATTTGTCCTTCCCTTTCTTTTTTATACCCTTTCTTATCTGAACCATCAAAATAGTACTGGGCTTTTTCTTAATGCTTTGCTCTGTATTTTTGGGCATCCCATGCAGATCATAAATTGATTTCTCTATGTTGTTCATGTTGTAGTTCATGACAAACTGGTCATAACTCTCCGGGAGTGAGTTCAGGATCAAATCCGTAGCTAACTCCTGGCTCATGGGAAATCCAAACCTCTCAAGGTGATCAATATAGCCTTTCATCTTTAACACATGAGTACTAACTGATGCACCTTCAGCCATCTTATAGGAATGTAAGGCCTTTGTGGTCTCATACCTTTCTTGCCTTACCTGTTGCTAGAACATTTCCTTGAGATGGACAATCATCTCATGAGCCTCCATAAGTTCTAGATCTCTTTAGAGCTCTGGAACCATAGTTGCAAGCATCAGGCAACCTATATCCACAGAGTCATCCTTATGCTTTGTGTAAGCATCTCTCTAAGCTCTTGGAGCATTGGTTGCTGGCTCCTCAAGAATGGGTTGATCTAGGACATAAGCCTTTCTTTCCTGCTTGAGAACAATTCTCAAGTTCCTGAACCAGTCAAGAAAGTTTGTCCCATTGAGTTTGTCCTTCTCAAGGACCCATCACAACGATAGTGTAGCAGTATTACTAGTCGACATGATTATACAATTAAAATATGCAAAGTTAGTTAGTAATCTCCCACTAAATCAACCCTCAAAATAATTAGTGGGCTAAGATCCATATTTGGCTTAAACTTAAGTCCGCTTTAGCAAGATGCTTGAATTCAAGTTATTTAGGTAGGTAACCTATTTACCAATTACATCACATATAACTCTTAGATGTTTATGGGATTCGATCATCATATGATCCGGCATGTTTACTCCCATCTAACGCCTTGAGATTCAAAACCGTTTTGTTAATCTCAATTAAGTCAAAATAATAATGAATATTATGAGCAGCACCATTACTCATGCTTGTCTCATCAAGATAACTCAAGTGCATCCACTTTGGTGGTTTCCACAATTGAGCGATCTAGGTTTTGACAAGTATTCATTAATTGACGGCATTATGACTTAAGATTTGATTCAGAAGGCTTAATTAATTAGTCTTGTTTATATGAATACAATCGTGGTCGTATCTTATACAGATAAATACATATAAATGCAAAAGTATTCATGCAATGATCTAATCAAAAGCATAATTTAAACGTGACCCAACATGGCTTACCCAACAAAAAATCCTCCCAAGCCAATGAGAAGACTTCTCTAAATAAGAAAAGAAATACATTGAGAGAAACCTCGTTTAAACATTCGAGGGGAGTGAGATGAGAAGAGAATGTACATTGAGAGTATTTAGAGGAAGGCACGGCACGCAGGCCGTATTTAAATATTACAACCATTTGTAAAATCTAAAGCCATACTGTTCACCATACCCAAACAAGTATAAAAAATAAACCACAACAAGAATTCATACAATATGAAAAGCAATAAATGCCGTGATTAGATTATATTGCGCTACAAATAGGTAGTTACGGCAGTCCCGCTAACCGGTTAGCAGGCGGGGTCAAGGGGTAGTGCCCGTGTGGGGTTGCAAGGGGTAGCGCCCTTGGAGCTTTTGAAAAAGGCACATTCCTTTTAAAAGAAATATTTGAAAAATTCTAAATTTTAAAAATTTCTGACCCAATTTTTTAAAATATTTGTTTCAGTCCAGTTCTGAAGGCAAGTTTCAAAAACACAACAACGACCCAGAACGGATCTGATCTGGATTGTCTTCCCCATAGTTTTGGATCCCTAATACTCGAATATAGATCCGAATTAGACTCGGTAATTCTCCAAGATTCAGATCCCTAAATCCTATTAGAGGTCCTAACGTGTCCGTATGCCACGATCTTCAACCTTTTCGAAACCTAAATGATGAATTCTACTTCGGATCAAATCCAGAACATAAATTGCGATGCCAGTGGCGGAATTGAAACGTAAACATGTTGCATATAATCAAAACAATTTCACCAGATCACATAAACATACAGCACCAAATCACATATGTTCAACTTTCTCAAAAACAAAACAAAAATTAGATACATATTCGATCATCTTCTTATAAGCATACATATATATATCCCATATATATATCACATGTATAAGAACATAAACTCAATTTAAACGCACAATTGACCTGTCTTTGATACCTCTGTTAAGATCGGCAGGCACAGTAGAAGAATTTTAAAATTTTTTAGCGATCTTAATCAAGTTTCTATCAACGGCGTTTAAATCGAGTTAGAAAGATTTGTACCTTTTTCAACTTAGGGTTTTCACGATCTCTAGGAGCCAACACCTCAGGTCCGCTCCCTCTACCTGTAATCCCTTCGTAATTATGATTCGAAATTCATAATTAAAATAAAATAGAGACCAATAATCATAAAACTCACTTTTGATCCCTTCCTTACGGTAGGGTTTTCACAAAACATTTTCAAAATTTCTTCCTTCCTTGGTCTCAAATTCCATATCCCGAATATAATTGCCTTGTACAATTGAATCACATTTAAACATATCAGAGTGTACAACAAAAAAATTCCGACAACTCCCGGGTTTCATATGTAACTAGAGGTTTATACATTTCCATTCAGGGGATTACACAACCCTATTCAAATATTATTTACATCTCAAAACAATATACAGTGATCCTAAAATCCAAAGTGAATAGCCAGCAGTCCAAAACTAATATCTCTACAAGGTTCTAGCCGCTCCTAGTCATACTTTTCTCCTTGGAGCCACTTGCCCTATCTATAAGGTTAGTAAATGGAAAGAATGAGATTCAAAAGAATCCCAGTAGTAACAAATCACTCATACAACATGTAATCACAAAGCGTGTGTAACCCCCTCACGGTAATTACATCCGGATTTTGAAGTTTACGTGAAATAGAGACCAATAAATCAAATCAACAATTTATAATCCCTCAACTCGGGATGAGGTATTTCAAAATCAATTCAAAGCGTATTAATTCCGGGTCTCACATTCACATGCGGATATAACTACTTGAGAAATCAAATTACATAAGAAATATCAGAGTGCGGAAACTAAAATCCCGGCAAACCCCGGGTTCATCTATATATATCATGGGTTGCGAGTTCCCAAAAATGGGGATTACATATCCAAAATATTCATTTACATTTCATATACACTTAGTAATCCCAAAACCAAAACAAGGATAACCAACATCCAAATATAAAATGTCCCTAAGCCCTAACCACTCCTGGTTGGTCGCTTCCCTTTCGAGCCACTCGCCCTGTCTGAAAAGGTTAGTCATATGGAAAGAGTGAGATTCTAAAGAATCCCAGTAGCAACAAGACACTCATACAATATATAAACATAGAGCATGCATGTTTATCATGTTCAGCAGCTTCACAATGATCTCTGGCTTGCGCTACATACGACAGCACTCACGGCTGTAATCACAATGCACTACGCCCACTTTCGTGGTGAACACTATGCCAACTTTCCTGTATTCACTATGCACAACGCCCGCTTTCACGGTGAACACTATGTAGCAGCAACACGAAGCACAAAGCACCACCAAGCATCTCAAAGCACAATGTATCACAAAAACTCCACAAGGTATCTCAATGCACAGGGTATCACAAAGCAGTAGCAGTAGCATCCACACAATGAATGACAAGCAAACATACAATACATTTACACAAAGTATAAGAGAGGAGTCGCTACCTGTATCTTTCCTGACAATCTTTGGCACAGTGGGCTCACGCGTTCGGCAGATATCAAATCCTATACCAAATTAGGGATAATTGATCAATCTCTTTTCCAATTACTTAATCCCATAATACACTAAGTTGGTTATCATTTAGGACTCCTAAGAGGCCACAATTGTCTCTAATGAAAGCCCTAAAAGGTTGAAAAACAATAGGTTGAAGGTCACTTTTTGAAAACACTAAGTGCTGGAACACAGGCTTGGGCCGCGGCCTACCCATCCTTGGGCTGCGGCCCACCACTCTTGGGTCGCGGCCCAAAATAGGTCAGAAAGGCTTGGGCCGCGGCCCAGAAATTTCCTGACACTGGGCTGAACTTCGAAAAACCATAACTAATTCTAGAAAAATCGAAATGAAGTGATTCCAAAGCCAAATGAAAGGTATATGAGTCCTCTTTCAAGGAAAAATATAGCCTCTCACTGGAAATCACTACACAAATACAGAATCACCAAAAACTACACACTACTCCAAAACAGAGTTCTGTTTTCAATCCCAAACTTTAGGCAACCATATCTCACAGAATACTCAACGAAATGACACAAAATATATGTTCATTTTGAAGCTTGGGATGTGAACTTTAAGACTGGAAAGTTTCATAATTTTCCAATACCATTTGGTCACTCAAAACGCTCGTCCAAAATGACAGCAAAAAACAGAGCTTAAACAAAACAGATTTTCCAACTTTTCCCAAGTGATCCAAATGAATCCAAAATCAACAACCAAGCTCATTCCCACACAAAATCACTCAAGGAACACAATGGTGACTTCAAAATGACCCAATTCACAACCCAATTTCATGCCCTGTTTTTGCCCAATGCACAAAATCAATATAGAGTTCTCAAACTTCACCTCTAAGCTTCAATTCAATACCATTCATTTAAAACACTTAACAAGGCACTAATTCCATGTCAACAACAATTCAAACACCACAAGACCCTAATTTTCGAAAATGGGTCCAAAATTCCAGAAATTCCAAGTTAAATCATTTGGCACAAAACTTATATAGAAAGGTTTCTTAAACTCACCTTAACAACTTTCTCAAAGGGAGTTCTTGATTCACCCAAGTCCAGAATTTCGTGTGGCCACAAACCGCCACCAATGGACAAGCTACAACCATAGAAATGTTGCTCTTAACTCAAGGATCAACTTTAATGGAGGGAGTTTGAGCAAAGGAAGGCATTTACTTACCCAAAAATCCAAGCTTTCTTCTTCTCTTTCCCAAGCTTGCGCCAGAAAAATGGAGGAAGGAGAGAGAAAAATAGTGAGATGGAAGGGATGATGATGAAATGTGATTTTCCTCCCCTTATGCACACACTTTACCGATGGAGAGAGAGAGAAAAGAGAGGAAAATAGTATTTTGTCCTCTAGTGCCTCATCCAAAGGCCTCCACTATGCCACATGTCACTATCTCATCCACTTCCACTATGAGCTCACATAGACACAATGTATAGGATTCCGACCCATCAATGATCAATCTCAACCATTGATTTCAAATACCACACACATTCATCTCAAATTTACATCATATTACTTCCAAAATATTTATTTACACAAATTACAATTAAATCTCAATGCCATTAGCCCTTAATCATAAATTGGGATATTACAGCATGTAAGTAAATCATCAAGCAGCATCATAGCATAAAACACAGCATGCAGGCTGTCATATATGCACATAATCACATAGTCTCATCCCTCGAATTCCACCGTCCTGAAGGTACGATCCTCCCACCGTCACCACCGATGGGCTGCAGGTGATAGACTCACAAATAGCCTTTTGGCTTCCACATATAGCCATTCGGCTTCCACATAGTCTCATCCCCCGGATTCCACCGCCCCGAAGGTACGATCCTCCTACCGTCAACACCAATAGGCTGCAGGTGATAGACTCACAAACAATGATCAATCAAACAAACCATGTATCACAATAGTATAAGGGAAAGAGTCACTACCTTGTTCTTTCCTGACTTGCTCCGTCACAGTTCATTCACGACCAGGGCAAATGTCAAAACCTATAAACTGAAATCAAGAACGATAGTTTAATTCTCTATTCCAATTTCTTTCTTCCATAACACTTAAAGTTGGTTATCATTTGGACTCTTTAGTTGGCTACTATAAGCCTATACCCATGCCTAAAGGGTTGGGAAAAGCTTGCTCAAAGACCATCTTTGAAAGTTCAAAATGCTAATTTCTAATTGTTAGCCGCGGCTAGCCCCTCTTGGGCCGCGGCCAACAGATGGTCAAAAAGATTTGGGTCATGGTCAACACCTTTGGGCCACAGACAAAATCAGGTTAGAAACTTTTGGGTCGCGACCAGCCCTATTAGGCCACGGCCAGCAGATGGTAAAAGGTTTTGGATCGCGGGAAGCCTTTTGGGCTGAGGCCACCTAATGACCTAACTGCTGGCTGATTTTCAGATGTCTATACTTTGTGCACAAAACTCAAAATAACACAAACTTTATATGGATAGGAAGCTTGCAATGTGAACTTCAAATCTGGAAAGTTTCATAATATTTAGACATCATTTGCTATGTCAAAATATCATGCAAACTTAAGTCCCTGCACTGTATTTTAGACTTTGCAAAATTCCAGATTTCACACATTGACTTCCAATGGTTCCTAAACTCCAGTCAAACACCATTTCCACACAAGATTTAGTAAGGAATCCGTTAGGGACATCAAAACAACTAAATTCAACTCCCCTTAACATGTTACACAATAGCCACAACATGTCACACAATCACACAATTCAAAACTCAATATTGCAATCCTTTCCATTCTAAAATTCCAAATCAATTCCAATAGCACAAAGACACATCTTGACACCAATTTCACCACAATACACTAACCAATCATGCATGTCGAAATTCACATGAAAATCAGGGCAAAAATCACAAATCTTAAAACTTAGCCAATGGTCACACTAGTTAAGTCAAAATGAGCCAAATTCTTACCTCTTTCTCTTCCCAAAGTGAATCCCTTGATTCTTCAACTTTCAACCTTTCACAAGTTCTCAATCACCACTTTTCAAAAATATGAAACCATGGAGATTAAGCTCTCATCACCATGAATTGAAATGACCTTTTGTTTCCTTATTCTATAAATAACCCACCCCATCAATATCACATATAAGGTATACACATATGTTCACAAATCTCATATATATCCACATTAACAAAACATACATGTGTATACACAACAACCATTCACCAATCATTTCTATCACTAAGGCCAAACTAAGGGAGCTATCCTAGCAAACTCTACTCTTATCAGGAACTACAGCTCTGATACAAAAAATGTAACCCCCTGCCTTAAAAACAGTAATTATGATTCAAAAATGCGTAATTAGAATGGATTAGAGACCGATGAATAATTAAAATTCATTTCTAATTCCTTCCTTCAAGTAGGGTTTTCACAAATTCTTCCAAAATTTCTGCCTTACCTTGGTCTCAAATTCAATATTCCGAATATAATTACCTATGCAGTTAAATCACAATTATACATATCAGAGTATACAACAAAAATTCCGACAAACCCCGAGTTTCATATATATACTAAGGGTTTATACATTCCCATTTAGGGGATTACACAACCATATCCAAAATAATATTTACATCCCAATAATATACAGTAATCCCAAACCAAAATCCGATAACCAACGACCCAAATTATATTCCTACGGGAGTACTAGCCGCCCTTGGTTATCTCCTTCCCTTGTGAGCCACTTGCCATAGCTGAAGGTTAGTCAAAAGAAAGAATGAGATTCAAAAGAATCCCAGTAGTAATAAATCACTTATCCCACACATAAACATATAGCATGCAAGTAAATCATCAAATAACACGTGGCACACAAAACACAACATATCAGCTGTCACATATACGTGTTGCCTCACTGGCATACACATAACACATTGCCTTACTAGCATTCACATAGCCTCACTGGCTTTCATGTAACGCCCTAAATTTTAATTAAGGGCTAATAATGATTATTGAGGATAATCATTGAATTAAAAGTGGAATAATTATATGTTTTGTGGCAATATTAATTAATTTTTCATGATTAGTGGAAATTGAAAGAGTAAAATTGTTAGGCAATTGGTTAGTGATTAATAGAGAAATTAATTACTAGATAAGAGAAAAATGAGAGATGTGATTAAATGGCTAAGGAGGGATTAGATAAGATAATTGGTTGCTTATTTTTATGAGAGCCAATGAATTGCTGACATGTGGCAAGTTTGGAAGTGTAACCCCCTGCCTTTAAACACGTAATTATAATTCGATAACACATATTTAAATCGGATTAGAGACCATTGGATGCTTTAACCTCGTTTTAAACTTTCTGTCTCACAGTAAAATTTTTACAAAACTTTCAAAACTATTTTTTTTCCATCCAGGTCTCAATTTCAATATTCGAATATAATTACCTGTGCATTTAATGTACATTCAATCATATCAGAGTGTATAACCGCATCCCCGGCAACTCCCGGGTTCTATGCATAAAAACCTGAAGGTTTATAAGTATATACACTAGGGGATTACACAACCAAAATCGAATGTAGTGTTCCTGATTCAGAATATACAGTAATCCCAAGTTCAAAATACTTAACCAACGTTTCCAACTCAACTATATACCCCCAAGGGCCCTAATTGCTCCGGGTTGGCCGCTTCCCCTTTGAACCACACGCCCTGTCTGAAATGTTAGTCATAGGAAAGAATGAGATTCGAGAGAATCTCAGTAGTAACAAACCACTCACACAATGCATAAACACAAAGTATGTACATAAATCACAAACAGCAACAGCAGCATCAATCTCAAAGATACATGGTTTTCACCACAAACGACAGCACTCACGGCTGTATACACAATACGACAGCTCTCGCTGTAATCATAATCACGACAGCTTACGCTGTAATCACAATAACGACAGCTTGCGCTGTAAACGATAGCTATCACCAGCTGTAACCGTAGCAGCATCAAAGATTCATCACAAAATAGTGATAACACACACATACAGAGTATTACACATAGTATAAGAGAGAGAGTCACTACCTTGTCCTTTCCTGATGTCCTTCGACGCAGTTGGCTCACGAGGGCGGCAAATATCGAATCCTGCAATTCCAAATGCACCATTTAGACACTTCCATAGTGTTACTTGGGGTTATATGAGTCTATAATGAAAATTTACAAAAATACCCCCGGGGGCCCGGCCCGGGCCCGCCGTACCCAGTCCGGCTGTACTTTTCTTGAAATTTTGACATGGGCTATCCTGACATATTTTCGCCCAAGGAATCCATTTCCGGACTCAGAATTATCAAATTCAATGTCAAATTACGAAATTGCCCTTGGCAGCCCTACTTCTAAGGTTTTAGGGGTGTTTCCGTAATTATGTTTTCTCGGCCTTTTTTGAAAAAGTGCCCAACTGTAACCCCACCTATTTTCGCCCACTGAATCCAATGGAATCATCAAATCATTGAAAATCCAACTCTAAGACCCATTTACAGCCTTGGCCGAAATATACATGTTCTCCGGGAAAAATTGGGGTTTTACGATTTCGGCTCCGTAAACGCGTTCCTTTCTACTCCTAACCACTTTATTCACTATTACATTAGGTTATAACTACCATTTGAACCAAAATTGGGCAGCATAACCCTTAGGAAACTCAATTTCCAAACTTTAAAACCAATGGCAATCCGGCGAAATTTCACCGATTAAATTGCCCACAGCAGCCAGAATAAGCAATATACGAAAGTTTGGAAGTTACCTCAAGCTCCCTCTGGCTTTTCCCAAATTTGGCTGAACCCTAGCCTCTTTGAAACACCAAATTTTGAGCTTCACAACCTTAAAGAATAAAGAGGAGTAGCTTAGAGTCAGAATTATACGCGTTAGGAGCTAGATCGTCGGAGAAATCGGCTTACCTTGCGAGATTTCTTCCTCTTTTTCTCTCTTTTCTCCAAGCTCTCTTCACGTCTTTTTTTTTCTCCGAAATGGGTCGGGAATGGCTGATCAAGATGATGGAATTGCTTTTAATTCCATGTTGATGTCACCTTACCACATGATGGTGTCATAATTTCTAATTTCACATTTTCGGATTTTCTGGCAGATTTTCTGCCCAACTTTGAAAAATCATAACTAATTCTAGAAAAATCGAAATGAGGTGATTCCAAAGCCAAATGAAAGATATTTAAGTCCTCTTCATAGGAAAAATATTGGCCATTACTGAAAATTACCACAAAATTCCCAGAATTTCAATCTTTGCATACTGTTCCAGAAAATAATTAATTTCGCTGGGCAAACTTCAAAAATCCAAAACTCTTAGGTCACAAATCAAAATGATACAAATTATATGTTCATTTTGAAGCTTGACATGTGAAATTTAATACTGGAAAATTTCAGAATTTTTAGACACCATTTGCCTATTTAAAACGTCCATACAAATTGGCTGCCCTGTACAGAGTTTCAATGGACAGAGTTTTCAACTTTTGCACGATTGTTCCCAATGGTTCCAATTTCACAATAAACACTCTCCCCACACGAATTTTCACAAGAAAGCCATTGGAATCATTAAAATATCCAAATTCCCATCACACATTCTCCAAAAGTGTTTATTCAACAATAATTATATCCACTTCTAAAGTCATTAGCCCTTAATCACTTTTTGGGATATTACAGGAAGAAGAAAGAAAAGTCAAATATTATTGTTTATTATTTTCTCTTTCTTCTTCTTCCTCCATTTTGGTTGACCAAGTAGGGAGGGAATAGCTTCATCATTTTCTCTCCTTCCTCAAACACTCTTCTCTCTCTTCTCTTCTCCTTTTTCCGGCGCCATTGTTGGGCAAGAGAGATAAAAGAAAAGCTTGTGATTTGAGTAAGCAAATAGCTTATATTGCTCAAACTCACTTCATTAAAGTTGATCCTTGAGTAATAAGCTTCATTTTGGTGGTTGTAGTTTCTCAATTGGTGGTGATTTGAGGAGCCACGAAAATCTGATAGTTGGAGAATCAAGAAGTGTCTTTGGAAAAGTTGACGAGGTGAGTGAAACAAGCCTTTCTATCTATGTTTCATGCCATTTGATAAAGTTAGGAATTTTTGGTAATTATAGCCTTAAATTTGAAAATGAGTGTCATTGGGAGTTTGGTATGTTATTGGCATGAAAATGGTATCTTATGGTGAGTTGTGGATAGATAGAAAGGGATTTGGGATTAAATGATTAAGTTTGGTAAGTTTGGAATTTTGGATGTTTATATTGCCCTAAACCAAAGCATGTTAATGGAATGGGATTTTGATGATTCTGTTGATTCCATTGAATTCCTTGGATGTTTTTTATGGGAGTAGCTTTGGTAGATGTTTTGGGTCCATTTGGATCACTTGGGCAAGTGTTGGGAAGTATGGTCAGTTTTTCTGCATTTTCTGGTTTATGATAGAATCACTCGAGTGATTTGGGGTTCACTCGAGTGTGGGATGAACATCACTCGAGTGGTGATGAGTTCCACTCGAGTGCGGTAGTGCAATTGTTATTTCTGCTCTTTGTTTCATGTTGCACTTCCGTAGATAAGGCAAGAGTGTGCCTTAACACTTGCGAGTGTTAAGCCATCACTCGAGTGCTTTGTGTTTCACTCGAGTGTTCCACTTTGTGGAAAACTCTTATACTCTCGAGTCCTCACTTTTTGTGTTCCACTTCTTGGTACTCGAGTGAGCATTTGGCTGTCACTCAAGTGTGGCATTCTGGACTCGAGTGTGGTAGTCTTTTGAAGGTTATTGTGCTCTCGGGTGTGTACTCGTTATGTTTCACTCGCTAGTACCCGAGTGTTGACCGTACCATCACTCGAGTGGGGTTTTCTTCACCCGAGTATCCGTACAATATCACTCGAGTGAGGCCATCTTCACTCGAGTGTCTTAGTGAAAAATCATGTCTTGTGCTTCCAAAAAGGGGATCTTTGGGATAGTTCTTTAGACCCTTTTAGGACTTGTGTTAGAGCCATATGTGAGGGCTTAAGCAACAGTAATGATAACTAACATTAAGTGTTATGAAAGTAGGAACTTGGAGTGGAGAATAACCCGAAGTCCTTGATTTGGTTTATAGGGTTCGATATTCTCCCTGATCATGAGTAGCCGGAGCTGGAGCTTATGTGGAAAGAATAAGGATAGGGAACTTACCTCTCCTACATGTATTTGATAATTGTGTTGGTGTATTGATGCATGTTATTGCTTTGCTTGATTATGTAAAACATACATGAGTGATTGAAGCTCTGTTTCAACTAATGTTATGGCCAAAAGTATATTGTGTGAACATTGAGCATGCTGATATGTCATTATGTGAACATGAATTATGTATTGTAAGCATGCATTGCATTAAACACTTATCTTGCATGCATATTGGTATTATTTTCCTACTGAGATCCCCAGAATCTCACCCTCCCCTACCAGTACTGTAGACAGGGCAAGTGGATCAAGATGGAGCAAGCAACCAAGGGCGGCTAGGTCTCCTTATGGGCAAGTGCATTGGTGGTTGGTTATCGTTCTTTGTTGATATAATTGAATGTGTTGGATGTATATGTTCAGATAACATATTGGATTGTGTTCGGAAAGAGTATTATGTAATCCCTATTTCAGATATTGTAAAGGGCGTATATGCCCTATAAATCTTTAGTAAAGGTATGAACCCGGGATTTCTAGGATTATTATTGTGCACTCTAATATTTATATGAATGTGATTTATCTTCAAGAAGTAATTGTATTCGAAAAGTGAATGTGAGACCAGATTGATTATATTTTTAAACTGTTTTCTGGACACCCATCTTGAAGATGAGGGATTATAAATATTATTTGATTGTTATTGGTCTCTATTTCACTTGAATTTCATATTTCGGATATAATTACGGAGGGAGGGTTACATTTCACATAGCCTCACTAGCTTTCGCATTGCCACTCTGGCATTCACATAGCCTCACTGGCTTGTAGCATTTACAATTATCACAAAACAATGATAACACATACATACAATGCATTTACACATAGTATAAGGGAAAGTGTCACTACCTGGTCCTTTTCGAGCGTGCTCTGGTACGGCTCGTTCACGATCAGGGCAAATGTCGAACCCTATAACCAAAATCAAGAATGGCAAATTAATTCTCTATACCAATTTCTTACTTCCATAACACTTAAAGTTGGTTATCATTTGGACTCTTTAGGTGGCTACTAGAAGCCTAGACCCATGCCTAAAGGGTTGAGAAAAGCTTGCTCAAAGACCATCTTCGAAAGTTTAAAATGCAAATTTTGAATGGTTGGCCGCGGCCAACAAATGGTCAGAAAGATTTAGGCTGCGGTTAGCACCTTTGGACCGCGACCTGAATCAGGTAAGAAACTTTTGGGTCTCGGCCAGCCTCCTTGGGCCACGGCCAAAACCAGGTTAGAAGGTTTTAGGCCACGGCTAGCCCCTATTAGGCCACGGCCAGTAGATGGTCAGAAGGTTTTGAGTCGCGGCACACCAATTACCTGACTCCTGGCTGATTTTTAGACGTCTATAACTTTATGCACAAAACTCAAAATAACACAAACTTTATATAGATGGAAATCTTGCAATGTGAACTTAAAATCTAGAAAGTTTCACAACATTTAGACACCATTTTCTATGTCAAAATATCATGCAAACTTAGGTCCCTGCACTGCATTTTAGACTTTGCAAAATTCCAAAATTTTCAAATTTCACACATTGACTTCCAATGGTTCCCAAACTCCAATTAAACACCATTTCCACACAAGATTTTGTAAGGAATCCATTGGGGACATCAAAACAACTAAATTCAACTCCCCTTAACATGTTACACAATAGCCACAACATGTCACACAATCACACAATTCAAAACTCAACATTGCAATCCTTTCCATTCCAAAATTCCAAATCAATTCCAATAGCACAAAGACAAATCTTGACACAAATTTCACCACAATACACTAACCAATCATGCATGTCAAAATTCACATGAAAATCAGGGAAAAAATCACAAATCTCAAAACTTAGCCAATGGTCACACTAGTTAGGTCAAAATGAGCCAAATTCTTACCTCTTTCTCTTCCAAAAGTGAATCCCTTGATTTTTCAACTTTCAACCTTTCACAAGTTCTCAATCACCACTTTTCAAAAATATGAAACTATAGAGGTGAAGCTCTCATCACCATGAACAAGTTTAATGAAGAAGATTTGAGCATATAAAGCCATTTACAAGGCAAAATACTCACTTTTCACTTTCTTTTTCTTGCTTGATCTCAACGAAAATGGAGGTTAGATGAGAGAGAAATGAGATGGTGAGGATCATAAAGATGGAAGCATATTTTTGGGGCTCCAAATGGCCTTTAGGCTGACTTAGAGAGGGAAGAGAGAGGAAAAAGAGGTTTGACAATTTGACCAACTCATGGCTCTCATGTTGACAAGTGTCACTTTTTTGTTTCACCTTTGTTTCTCCTTCCATGATCACACATAGGCTCACAAGCATAGGATTCTACCTCTTGATTACTTAACAATTAATCCTAACCACTGATCTTAAATTACCTGAGTTTTTTCTTCGGTAACTGACCAATTGGGCTGTAACTTTCCTTTTTCCCATTTTGCCCCTACCGCTAATTATGGCAATTCCACTCAAATCACCACTAAACATATTTTTATCTTTATTTCACTCAATCATGCGCCCTCCCTACCATTAGGGTTCATTTTAAGCTTGCCACACAATTATGCTCGAATGCAGGGTTCAAGCACTGATTGTAACACATTCAAATCGATATTCACATCATATTCTTTAAAAGTGTTTAATTAACAATAATTACATCACTTTAAAGTTATTAGCCCTTAATCAAGAGGAACAAGATTAGGGAAGAGATTTTTAGCAACAGAGGTCATCTACAAGGTCAAAACCCAAGAAGAAGAACTCACCTTCAACCTTGAACCCTTGCTCTTTCCTCCTCCTTGTGCTTGGACATTTTGTGAGCTTGGAGAGAGATAAAAATCTGATGGAATGAATTGTATTCAGCCCCTCCTAGCCACTTACATGAAAATAAAAGGGGAGAGAGAGAGTTTGCAAATTAATTATTTGACTTTTCCACTCTCATTGCTTGGATCAAATGGTGCCAAGTGTCAAAATCCTATGGCTTCTTCAAAACCATGTAACCATGTAGTTACTTTAACTAATTCCATTAGCCATTTGTCACACATCTTACTCTTTTAGTTGATAGTCAATTTCTTCTTCGGTTGCTAATTAATTGGCCAATACATTTTTTTCTTCCTGTTTTACCCCTGACAATGGCAATTCTAGTTAGATTTCCATGATGCATTATATAATTCCACTTCCTCATGCCATGCACCTTTCCCTTCTCTTTTAATTCAATTTGGGCTTTGTCACACTAATCAAGCTTAAATACTAGATTTGGGCACTACTAATTCGGGTCATTAATCACACTTTATTCTCTGAAAGTGTTTGTCTAACATTCATTACATCCACTTTTGGAGTCATGAGCCCTTTCATATATTTTAAGGCATTACAAATGTCGTATGGAAAGGAAAGAAAGAAAAAAGAATGAGATGAGACACCAAATGGTAATTTAATTAAAATTTCCATAATTAAGGGCAAAAAGGAAAGAAAGAAATTATTTGTCAATTGGCCAACAATTTTCCTCTCCTCTTGGAAGAAGAAATTGGTTATTAACTAAAAGAACAAGAGGGAAGACTAAAGAGCTAATTGAATTAGTTAGAGTAACTAAGTAGTTATTTACTTTTAGTAGAGCCATAAGATGATGACACTTGGCACAATTAGAGCTAAGCAATTATAATTAGATAAAGTCAAACCTTTAACTTTCCCTTTCACCTCTCAATTTCGGCTAAAGGGATAGGAAAGGCTGAAGTTGAGTCATTTATCACATTTCTCTCTCTCTCCAACCTCTCAAGTTCAGCTAGCAAGGGAAGAGGAAAGAGAAGAAATCAAGGTTAAGGTGAGCTCTTTCTCTTCGATTTTGACCTTGTAAATCACCTCTATTGCTCAAAACTCCTTCCCGAACCATGTTCCTCTTTATGAGAGCTTCATTTCTATGGTTTTAGTTTTTCAAGAGGAGGTGTTTAGTGTACTCAATGAAGAATTAAGGTTGAGAATCAAGGAGCAACCTGAAGAAAGTGCTAGAGGTGAGTAAGAGCAACCTTTTGGTGTACATATTGTGATGATTGGTTGAGAACTTTGGTTTGTGCAATTTTGCTATGTTTTTGAGTAAATTAGGGTTTTGAAGTTTCATGGTGTTTTGATTGTACTAATGGTGTCTTGTGGTGTGTATTGGGCAAATGAAACTAGTTTGAGGCTTGAATAGGAAGTTTGGAAATTGTTGGATTTTGGGTATAAATTCTGTCAAACTAATACATATAAAAGAAGTGGGAATTTGGTTGTTTTGAGATTTCCATTGTGTTTTACACGAAAAACTGTGTGGTAATATCCTTGGTTGTAAATTCTTGACCATTGGAAACATATATTACAAAACTGAAAGTATTGTCAATGAAGGTTCTGTACAGGGCAGTTAGTTTGCATGACGTTTTTCAATAAGTAAAGGATGTCCAAAAAATGTGAAACTTTCCAATTTAATAGTAGATATGTCAAGCTTTAAAATGATATAAAATGGGTGTCATTTGGATATGTGTGCTGGAAATGATATTAAAATGATATAAAATGTGTGTCATTTGGATATGTGTGCTGGAAGTTATGATTTTTGGAAGTTCAAACAAGAAACAGAACAATTTCTTGGCCACGGCCAAAGGTTCTTGGCAACAGCCAAAAAGCTTCAGACCTGTTCTTGGCCTAGGCCAAAGGTTCTTGGCCGCAGCCTAAATGTTACTGACCTTTTTTTGGCCGCAGCCAACACCCAATTTCAACATTTTATACTTTTGAAAGGGGTGACTGGTCTAGCTCTCCATAACCCCTTTAGGCATTTGTTTGAGCTTCTAATAGCTGCTTAAAGAACTCAAATGATAACCAACCCAAGTATTTTGAGTTATTAAAGAATTGGAGTAGGCAATAATTTGTCGTCCTTAAATTCTAATTTATAGGATTTGATATATGCCCTTTACGCAAGAAATCAGTGCAAAAACAAGATTGAAAAGACCAAGGTAGTGACTCTTTCTCTTATATCATGTATAATGCTTTGCATGTATGTTCATTTCATCAATTGTTACAAATTTTAAGAATGTTATGAATGTTACGACTGTCAAGAATGTCAAGACTGTATGACTGCTATGAATGATAGTGATTGTTTACATGCTCTATGAAATTATATGTCATATGAGTGAATTGTTACTACTAAGATTCATATGAATCTCACTCTTTCTAATGACTAACCAACAACAAAGGGCAAGCAGGTAAACAAAGACGGCTAGAGCACGCAGATAAAGGATTAGGACTTTTGTTGGTTGTCGAATTTTGAGGAATTGTATATAACTTATATGATGTACATGATGTGTATATATAAGTACCCTGTAAGGCTAGTACTCCTAGCAATAGTAAACGTACCGATTGTATACCCGAATATTAGTATGTAACCCTAGTAAAAGGAACTAAAATAGGGTGATCATGCCTTATGGACTCTTTAGTTAATAAACTTAACCCGAATGTCCGTCGAGGATTTTGATAAGTACTCTGATATTAACAAATGGAAATAGAACTGAATGAGCCAAACAGATTTGAAAAGTGAAAAAGAGACCACATCAAACATGTTTTGAAAAGTTCTTGAAAACCCACTTAAGTATAGGATCGAACCCTGTATTGAAGTCAGGACCTCGAATAGGTTGTAAACTGTTTTTGGTCCCTAGTTTAACTGTGACACAATTGGAACTGTTTTCAAGGCTTTGAAATAATGATGTTTCAATATTACTATCATTAGTTATTATTATTATTAGTTAGTAATAGCTAGTAATAGCATTAGTATTCATCGTGCTCATAGTAGTAGTCTAAGTACTTCTACGCATCCACACAGATTATAGCCCACTTAGTTTTAGTGAAACTTATCCATTGAAGATGCAGGTGCACCTTTACATGGGAAAAATGCAAAGTGCCAATAAAGCTGAATAGAGAAAGTAGCATTCAATCTTACATTGGGATGTTTTTGACTGAATTGGAACCTTTTCATAGAAGCATAGGTTTGAGGTTATCAAGTCTAAAAAGCAAATGATGGAAAATGTAGAGGGTAGCCTGAACCCTATTATGAAAATAAGGCCTTATATAGCACAGAGGTGCAACATAATGATAAATAATTTTCACAAAATTAGTAACATTCACAGTTAAACATGGTAAGCTGATGCTCTCTGATGCACTTCAGGTACACAAAAAAATGAAATAGCTGCTTCGAAGAAAGAGAATGATTGGAAGGTTGACCATAATATGCACCATATTCACAAGCAAGGTTGTCTGAAAATTTATCTTACCTAAAGTTTATACCAAGCATATCAACAACATAGCTAGCAGGATTGTATATAGTAAGACGAATCTTGATTCTGCCCAGAAAAAAAACACAAACCTTAATGAAACAGACCAGCCTGCTAGCAATTTTTAGTGAAGATCAAGGCAACTAAATCCTTAAATGGACAAAACAATATCAACATCATTTGGATATACAAAAGATTAAGACTCAAGCATGTTATAACCTACTGTGAAAATCCAGCTGTTGATGGATCAACTCACAAGAATGTTGCATAAATGGGATCAATGAAACAGATAAAGACCATAAGGTAATGGACTTGAAAACTTGAATGAGTATTGGTCACTGGTCAAAAGAGTATACCTTGCAAATAACATGTGCATTGGAGTCAAACATGAACACAATGAAGAACCACTATATAAACCACACAAGAAGTTAGTCAAGGGTTTGTAGAAAATATAACTTGCATAAGTTGTTATGCACAAAGAGATATGAGTGAGTTCCTAGAATTTCTTGAAAGTGCATTATACACAATCCTCCGCCGTTGGCTGGAGAATAGTGTATCATGGCTACGAATAACTTGCTATATTTGGTATTTCATCAAGCTTATCTTTTGTCTCATATGCCATATATGCACGTTGCCAATACATTCTCAATGTGCATATTTCAGTAAAATTTAACTGAACCTTCTCAACATTAAAATGAGCTTTGGATTTTACTGGATCCTTAATATGTTTTGCTCTGCTCTGGCTGTTGTTATGATCTACATATGAGATGATGTTAGATCCAGATGACTTAAATGTTTCAACGAAGCAAAGAAGGGAGAAAGGAACTAACATTTATGTCTTTGCTACATATCATAACTACCCAGCGGGCCTGAAGACATTATGTCCAAGAAGTTTTATAGACGCATATGGTGTCCTATTTGAAAGTTATAAAGTTAGAGCATAGACAAAGATTAATGAGTTAGCATTGCATAAAACAATCTATTGAGCTGTTGTGCTATACTTTATAGCCAACCTCTTAGTTTTGACGGGATAATCCTGCAAATCAAATCTGGTTTGTCCAAATAGCCTATCAAAATTGGACTTACGATGTTATGAGCAACAGATGTTTCTACAAAAAATGAGTTGGTAGACCAACATTTTAATTGACGGAAATGTGAGAGGGCAATGGCAACAGGAGGGACATATGCTTTTCAATTTAAAATGTGAATTTGGAACAAATTTTCATAAGAGAAGGTTGCTTGGATAGACACAGTTGTAAGGCAAAACAAATAGTTAAGCCTCGCCATCATGAGTTAAGAAGCCCGAAGCAATGATTAAAAAATGAACTTAAATCATAGCTGTCCAATCCTTGTGAACAATGTTTATTTGAGAGAGAAGCCGAATCCAAGCCGATGATGGGGAAACGGCTTGGTGGAACAGTATTGATATATATATATAGATGGTATCTTATAAAAACGAACATGGGAGTATAAAATAAGTCAACCTGGGATGACCCTATGTTAATACGGTCGAGTCAATCCAAACGAGTCAGGTGGACATGAGTTGGTAACCTCCCTCTTTTTCAATACTCTCTGGCACTCGTTCGTTTCTGTTGTCTCTCCAATCTCAGGCGTATTATGTACGTGTACATGTATGATGTGTGTGTGTGGAGAAAGAGAGATAGACTCTGACCTCTTGTGTGCTCTGTCTTCTACTTCGTCATTTCAAGCTTTGTATGGTGGCTTATCCTTTTTCCCTCTTGCTTCGTCTTCCCTACTGAGTTTAATCCATTTTTCCCAGCGTTTACAAGAGGTATGGGTTAGTGAGATGTTCCTAAAAGTGAATTAAGGGTAATGATTAATAGACCTTGAAGTGCTCGTAGCATATAGAATTGTTGATTGCTTCTTCGGTGAACTGATTATTCATTTGTATAAATAAAATATATAAGAGATAATAAGTTGGTAAGAGTCCATGTCAGGTTTCAAAGTGTTGTATATATCTAAGCTGCTAAATTTCCTTATTTAACAATCCATTTTCTTTACTTATCAACAAAGGATAAACATGAATGCTTTGTAATTTTAATGAGTCGAAGTAATTATCTTGTAGAGTTCATTGATGAAGAAACAGCCAAACATCTTTGGAGCTACAGTGAGTAGTGGCAATATATTTGTTACTTTGTTTGCTTCCTTGGTGCTAACTGAAACTACTTTAGAATTTATGGAAGTGACTGGTCACTGTACATGAGAAGAAAAGAAATTTTGGTGAAGCTATTGGAAACTTGTTGCAGTAAGATTTTAATTAAGCAGTTGCATTCGCTGTGTTTGAAACCATGTCTTGCACATGATAGGTTTATTGCAAGTTTGCAACCAAGCTTAACGTACTAAATGCTAAATATGCATCAATGAGGCATGCACATATATTGTTCGAAGAAACACCTTACAAAACTGCTTATCTATGGAATTTCATGCTCAGGAGCTTATGTTGGAAGAGAGCATAGGAAGAGACCTTATGGCTATTTTGCTAAATGATTGTTAATGATGTGATCGCTAAGGACAGACCTGACAGCTTCACGTTGTCTGTTGCTCTAAAATCATGCACAGTTCTTTTGGAGCTTGATTTGGGAAAAAAAATTCATGGATTTGTTAAGAAGAAGATGGATATGGACATGTTTGCGGGGTCAGCTTTAATTGAGCTATATTCAAATTGTGGACAAATGAATTATGCTGCCAAGGTTTTTTTGGAATATTCAAAACCAGATGTCTTTTTATGGACTTCAATGGTTACTGGGTATAAGCAGAATGGCAATCCTAGAGCATTTAAATCCTGACCCAGTGACACTTATTAGTGCTAAATTATCTGATTTTAAGCTTGGAAGTAGTATCCATGGTTTTATAATAAGGAGGGGCTTTACCACGAAATTAGCTTTGGTTAATTCATTGCTAAATTTATACGCAAAAACTGGTGCCATCAAGATTGCAGCTATTTTGTTCAAGGAAATGCATAGTAAGGATATTATATCTTGGAGCACAATGGTTGCATGTTATGCCAATAATGGAGCTGGAAACAACACATTAGATATTTTCATTGAAATGATTGATAAAGGAATTGAACAAACTCAGTCACTGTAGTTAGTGCATTGTGAGCCTGTGCATCCACCTATAATTTGGAAGTAGGCATACAAATTCATAAGTTGGCTGTTGATAAAGATTTTGGATTGGATGTATCAGTATCTACGGCTCTGATCGACATGTATATGAAACGCCATTAACCTGAAAATACTGCTAATATCTTCGAAAGAATGCCCAAGAAAGATGTAGTCACATGGGCTTCTTTGATAAGTGGGTATAGTCAAATTGGAATGGCACAACTATCAATGGAGGTTTTCCGCAACATGTTATATCATAGACCTCGACCAGAAGCAGTTGCCATAGTGAAGATTCTTACTGCTTCATCTGCTTTGGGGATTCTTCAGCAAGCTTCTTGTCTACATGGTTTTGTTCTTAAAAGTGGGTTTGACAGTAACGTATTTATTGGAGCATCTCTCGTTGAGTTGTATGCAAAATGTGGTAGCATATGATGCCAACAAGGTTTTCAAAGTAATGATAGATAGGGATGTTGTTGCCTGGAGCTCAATCATTGCAACATATGGACTCCATGGGCAAGGAGAAGAGGATTTGAATTTATTTAATCAGATAATAAATGATTCAGATGTTAGGCCTAACAATATAACCTTCCTTTCAATTCTATCTGCTTGAAGTCATGCAGGTTTGGTTGAGGAGGGCATAAAGATGTTTGATATGATATTGAATGAGTACCAACTAAAGCCACAATCAGAGAATTATGGTATAATGGTTGATCTTCTTGGTCGCATGGGAGAATTGGATAGGGCAATGAACATAACAGAACATATACACATACCAGCTGGGCCTCATGTTTAGGGAGCCTTACTTTTTTTGGTCAAAAGTTTAGGGAGCCTTACTTTTTTTGGTCAAAAGTTTAGGGAGCCTTACTTGGTACATGTTGGATACATCAAAATGTAAAGATGGGGGAGATTGCACCAATGAATCTTTTCTCATTAGATCCTAATCACGCAGGATATTATATACTTTTATCAAATATCTATGCAGTTGAGAAAAATTGGCATAAAGCTGCAAGGCTAATGATGTGATAGTGGGAATAGGTTGAGAAAGATAGTGGGACAAAGCATGGTTGAAATAAAAATTGAGGTCCGTAGTTTTGTAACTAAGAAAATTAGATTTATGATGTACTAAGAAAATTAGAGGGAAAATTGAGGGCAGAATGGTGTGCTCTTCGGCTACAGGAGTAGGAAACTTTGTTTGTTCTACTCATGATTGTTTGTGATCCAATGTCTGATTTGCAAGTTATACTCAAGTTTTCTGACTCCAAAGTGTTTTAGTGCTGTTGGGATATCGCCCATGTTTAATCTGACAGTGTTACACACACAAAGCAAGGGCTTATTCTCCCTCCTTCTGCCATTTATACTTTGCTTAACCTCCTACAGGCAATCTTGAAGCTTTCCCAAGTCCCTATCATTTTAACTCATATATCTTATTACTCCATTCTGTTTCTTCTCTGAATTCTTATCTAGTCTCCCTTCTAAGTGAATACTGATTATTGAGTATGTTTGTGTAAACTGGCACCCTTGTTCTCAGTGGTACTCGCTTTTTCTTGATGATTGCCAGAAATTCACTGTTGTTTTAATAACATCCGAGAGAAATAAATCTTTTGCTACACTTCTATGTTCAATTCCTACTTGGATAAGCATTATTGGTCTGTTTAAATATTTTTAAAGCTTTTAATTTGTAACATGTTAGAGGTGTTTTTACTTTTTGTTATTGAAGACCATCACTTTTGTAACTGGGCCCGTACTCGTATGTGATGTAATGGTTTTTATTGTGATTTTAAACAAAATACTGTGTGATGGTATTGAGATTTATAAAGTATTATTAATCAATATATACAATAAATGTTGAGCCAGCTGATTAATTTAAATTGACTACTCAAATATAACAATATGACTTGCAATTACATTTTCAACTAGCTTATTGGATGGCTTATTTCTTTTACTGAGATAGCTGCATTTCTTTTTCACTCTTTGCAATTTCATTTCTTGGAAACTCATTGAGTTTTTTCTTCCCTTATTTTCAATGGTTCTTCTTTCTTTATTTCCTGTTTACATTATCTTTCTTCCTTTACCTTTCTTTGTCTTCTGCATTTCTTATTTCTTTTTGGCTCTTTAAATTTTTTGTCTCTATTCTTCTTCATTTTTCTCTATTCCATCTCTTTACTTAACTCTTTCTTCTATTCCAGTTTTCTTACTTTTTCTTTACTTGGATCATTGGTCTGGCAGAACAATTTACAGGATAAGGATGGATGGATACTTTCCAAGCTTGAAGTAAACCAGTTTTACTGCTTTTACTTGAATTGGTGATTGTTTCCTTCTGGTTGTATAAATTATTTCAAATCAGGGAACTTTCCATTGATTCTGCTTCATATATCCATTAATATTGTTTATTTGCACTTCGGAGTAGTTGTTTAATTTCCATAGTTTTTCTTTTTCCTATGTTTGATATCTCTCTCTTTCCCCCTCTTTATCTATATGGACTAAACAACTTATTTATAGCTTTTATCCAATCAATATTTGAGCGTCATGTTCTTTTTATGGATAAGGGTCTTACCACACGTCATGTGATTGTATAAAATTGACATTGAGAAAGGAGCTTTTATCCAGAAAAGGCAATAATGGGAGTCACTATGGTTCTGGCCCAACAGTGGAGGGATGGAATTGATGCTGTGATGTGCATGTTAGTTATTACTCTCAATCCTATTTTTGAATCCTATTTTGTTATGTTTAATGTTTTGCAAGGAGATTAATTAACTGACAAAGAAAATCATTTGATTTCTATATGATATCAGTCTTGAAACAATTGTTAATTGCCATGATTGTTTCTGAATAATATTGCAGTTGAAGCTTATGCCATCATTTTTTTAATATGGTTATTTGATTGGGTCATATTCAAGCATAGTTAGGCATAACTGGGATGGCTTTCTTAAAGGTGTTTTTTACATTTACACGGACTCAAACTTAGACCTTAAATTGGATTTAGTTTTTGAAAAGTATATCTAAACATAAATTATATTGCACTTATAGAATTTTATCCCAACTTCAGTTTATAAAAATCAGTTGAAATTTGCAAATATTAATTCAAACAAGCTCTCAAAAGTTTCATTCCTTTCTTGCTTGCTAACTTAATCTTATTGGAGTGATAAACATAAGGACTATTTCCTAGCAAAGAAAGCTCTTCGTATGTGTTACTAGGATTAATATTTTCACTGATGTTTTTTTTTTTTTGGGTTGGATGCATTGCTAAATAAGAACTTGATGTCTATCACTCAGACTCATCTTTAGTTTGAGCTTTCCATGATTGTATGAAAAGAAGAAGAAGAAGGAAACATTTCTTTATCATTAATGGATCATAGTCAGATTCCTTCTAGTGCACATAATCCTCTAAGAGGCAAGTGTAGACCATACTTGAATCTTTAGAGACAAAAGTGAGAAATTATAAGTTTAGGTTTTCAGGAGAAAGAAGAGACTTAGAGAGAATTACTTTATTATAAAAGGAAGTTGGCACAACTTGTTCTACCCTCTAGGACTAGTAAGGCTTCCTTTTATAGTCCTTGGGGACTCACTACAGGACGAAGCATTTTTGCTTAAGACTTGAGATAAAGTCAAAGCTTATAAGATTCGCACAAGACTTGACCCAATATTAGCATAAAATAAAGTTGACAAGATTCTCACAAGACTTGATATAAAATAAAGTTGATAAGATTCTCACATAATCTAACACAAAGTTGACATAAAGTAAAGCTGACAAGATTCCCATAATGACAACTCACCGTTCAAACTTACAGATAGACTTCTGATTGAAGGAGAGATTGGAGTATAGTTTCTCCAATTCTTTCTTGGCTATGAGCTATCAAGTCTAAACCTTCTACAATATCAACATTTTGCTGGTTACCTTGAAAAAAAAAATGAAGATATAATCATCGAAAAATTTTCATTACTAGTTGTCTAAGAATTCATTTCTTATGAGGGCAGCCAATATAAATTGCAAACAAAGCTGCCTTTTTTGAGAAATAAACTAAAAGAACAGCCAATTTCTTCCTTGCACCTAAAGAGTTATTATGCCAATATTTTAAAAAATAAAAAACAATTCATAAAAAAGTCGTGTGAACGAAAAATGTTTTTTGAGTACGTACTTTCTTATGTTGACATAAACCATTTAGCTTTGAAGTAAAGCCATTTTTGTTAAAAAAAAAAATTTAAAATTGGTGTATTTATTACCGTAGGAAACTACACTATTCCTAAATGTACGGGCTAGTAAAAGAGTTTATCTTATTTTTACATTTAAGACCACAATCCACTTTTTCTTCTAAATTTATTTAATTTGTTCTCCAAATTATTCCTGCTAATTTGTATGTAGTAAGAGGGATTTTTCTATGAGTTAGTTCTCAATGCAAATAATTAGGAAAGTATTTTTTAAAAAAAAATCTATGTACATTTCTTACCAATAATTGATTTAACTAATATTTATAATATTTATAAATTAGTTATCTAGTTTCTAAATTTAGCATTGAAGAAAAACCAAAATAATAGTTTTAGTGGAAGAAATATACCCAATATATTTTGGTAAGAAAAATGTGACTGTTTATTTTATTTTAGGGTTAATACAATCTTCAATATTTTAAATTTGTCGTTATTGTGGTTTTAGTATATTAAATTTCAGACCGTAGGTTTCGGTTTCTCAAATTTCATTTCGTTCAAGTCCTTATAACTTAATAAAAATTTAGACAATTTTACTCCTTGAAGGATTAAAAATCATAGTTTGAAACCAAAATGATGGTAAATTTAAGGAACCAACGATTATATTAATCGAATATTTTATTTTGGACTTTGTTTAATCTGGGTTGACCAGATTAATGTGGGTTGAGTCAACCCAAACGGGTCAGGTGAACATGAGTTGGGTTGACCATCCTCCCTCCCTGGCACTAGTTATCTTCCGTAGTCCTTGTACCTCATGCGTGCTTCATCTTCCACTTTGTCTTTGAAGTGCCGTGACCTTTAGAATTCTTTGTTACTGTTTAGTTAAGAAAGTTGTTCCTTTGCAAAAATAACAATATATAATAACTAATCGTTTGATAATAATGCAAGTGGGGATTTAGCTTAAATGGTAGAGCACTCGCTTTGCATGCAAGAGGTACATGGTTTGATCCCCTGCATCTCCACTTCCATATTTGTATTTTTCATAGATCCTTACCAAATCCTGCTTGCAGTGATTGTGAGCTTGTGGGTTATTATTGCTATCTCCATACTCATCAATCTCATTGTCCCCAAGCTATATATGGTAAAGCAAAGTTTTTTACACTTTGAGGTATAAATAGCTGTGGATGCCTATGAATGATTTGAGGAAACTTGCTTGTCTAATTTCAATATGATTGATGTTGGCCAAAAAAAAAAAATTCAATATGATTGATGTTGGCCAAAAAAAAAAAATTCAATATGATTGATACTCTTGTTTTGTAGGATGAAATACTTCATATGCCACAGGCTCAGAAATATTGCAAGAGAGATTTTTGTAAGTTGGGATACTATGATTACTATGTCTCCTGGCCTGTATGTTCTTGGAAACTTTAAGCTTGTTGCCTATACATCTGAATAGACATGTTACATACATTTGAATTAGACATTTAATACTATAGCTGATTGATCTGGTTGACTGAATAAAATGATGTAGAAATATAGAAATGCAAAAAAAGTACTTCCTTACTTCTGACTTTAAGTAGTTCCATTTAATTTGGAAGGGTAGCATTGATAAAATTACTGCAATCAGAGTTTTTCCTCCTTTCATGTTTAGACTGTAATGCTATGATCTTTAAAGTCATTAAAGACATGTGATTGTGGTAACTGATGTCATTAAATTTGTGCGATGCCGTTGTTTTCTGAAATAATTGAGTATGTGTATACGGCATAAGTTGAGCTATATATTATTAAAAGTTTTGTTTATTGATCTCATTTCATTCTTTCGATTTTGTCAAATAGTATTTGAAAACATGGTGATTGATACATAGACTTTGTTTAGTGCTTCTCATGTTTTAGGAGCTTGAATAGTCCCGTATAGGCAAATATTTTTTAATCACCGATAATTTCAAATACCAAGGTTGATCTTTGAAATATTAAAACTTTTTAGTGCCCGTTTGGATTAGTGGTGGATAAGTGACTTTTTTTACCATTTGACTTTTGAAAAGGTAATGTAGGACTAAAAGTGAAATTGTACATGTGATTTGTGTTTGGATTAGCGGTGGCAGAAATGTCATTTTTTTTAACCTTAAACCTATTTGGATTAGAGTTTAAAAAACCTGTTTAGATATAAAATAACTGAAAAGGGCATAGATGTTATTGAATACTACATATACACACACACGTAAATTTGATAAAATAAAGAAAGTTCAATTATTTTATACTTTTTTTAATTATTGTTCTATTTCTTTATGTTTTGTTTACCCTATTATAAACAAGCGAATGTTTGAAAAATTATTTGAGAAGCAAATTTAAATGGAAAAAGTAAGAAAATGGCATGAATCTTATTGAATATTATATATTACATATATATATATATATATATAAAATTTATATTTATTGTGCTAATTGAAGTGAAAAATTATAATTAAAATTTGATAAAATAAAAAAAGTTCAATTATTATTGAAAAAAAAGGAAAATACACTAAAATATTCAATTAAAAATGAATAAAATTGTATTTAAATTAGAATATATACATTAAGTAGATCATTATTGGATCACCTATCCCTGACAAAAAATTATTATTTATATATTTGAGGATAAAAAATGTTTAGTAAGTTAACATTTTTACAGTACTTATTATATTACACATTTATGGATGAGTATTTGTAAGAATGTAATTAATTTGATGATAAATAGAAAGATATCATTCCTTAAATGTAAATTCTCCTCTGCTTCCTTCCATCTCTCTCCTTATCCATTGTCATCATCTATCATGGAATTGGAACCCCACTTGCTCCTTCCTTCCCTCCCTCAATCCTCTGGTTTCTCTATTCAACATTTTGGATATGCTTCCTCTCTCTTTCTTTTATCCTCTAACGTCGTCTTCTTCTTCCGCATCTTACTCTCTCTAATTCATTTTCCTTCTTTGTTTCGTCCCTATTAGCTGCAAACATTACAGAAGGAGGTGTAAGATCATAGCTCACCTTGTTGCAATGAAATATTTGATTGTCGCCATTGCCATAATGAAGCTAAGGTATTCCCTCTATGTTCTTTTCCTCTCTTGGATTCTTCTCATTTCTTTTACCAGCAATTTTTGACGAGCTCCAAACCGTGATGAAAGAAGCAAAAAGCAGCTACTCTAAGCTTCTTGAATAAGCCACAGTTAGACAAAAAGCACGATTGGTTCAGAAGCTTTCCCAAACACCAAAAATTTGCCCACTGTGCTTTTGGGAGAGTGACCGCAAGTTTAATTTGGACCCTTGTGCCGCTTTCCCAAACACGCTCTTAGGCATTATCTTTCATCTACCCATGTTGCTTCTTTGTTTCTAGGCTTTTACTCTGTGCAAACTGTTGGTTGTGTATGGGTGTGCCAAAGAAAAGAGTCTCTTCCGACATGACATATCATTTGGACGTGTCTTATACCCTTCCATCATCTATAAAAAGGGGTTTGTTGACAAAAGAGTTGGAGACATCAATCTTCATCCTCCAACTGTCCTTATCTTCTTTGGCATCTAATCATTAGTTCTTTCATCTTTCTTTATTTCCTCACCATGCGTCCTTCCAGGAAAGGTTCTTTATTCTTAGGGAGTGCCTCTTCCCAATTCACTGAGAGTTGCAGAATATCTCTGAAGGAAATTGTTCTTGAACACAACTCGAACCGAATATTTTCTTGTTCCTTGTAGATTTTGCCAACACTACAATTCTTTGATCATTCAACTATGTCTTAGAAGTCATATACACATAATTTTGTATGACATAAGCACTCACTTGCAGCCATCACTTGATAAAAAAGGTGATGCTTCAAGCAGTGGTTCTATCCTTGTTTTTCCTCCACTAGTTCTTCACTTTTCTCTATTATACATATATCATATCTGTAGGTAACTGTAGTTATGTATCTTGCATGTTTGATAATAGAATTACTGGCTTAGTATTGGTGAGTTTCTTTTAGGAGTCTATTTCGTAAACTATCTGTTTATAATGAAATTTCTTTGATTTATTTTGGTGGATATAATATTTTCATCCTAGAGTCCCTCTTTCCTAGTATTTTGTATCATTCCTTGAGCATGCATTTTTAAGGTAGTGATTTTCAACAAAGATTCCTGCCATCTAGAATTATTGGCAATGTATAGATGTATAGATAAAAAAACAGGTGGCCCGATGTACAAGGCTTCCATTATGTGGCAATGTATAGAAGTAGTTTTTAGGATTTGATGAGCATATGTCCTACACAGACCTCAGGTATTTAGTTTTTAGGATTTGGTGAACATATGTCCTACACAGACGGACAGACCTCAGGTATTTAGTTTTTAGGATTTGGTGAACATATGTCCTACACAGACCTCAAGTATTTCTCGATGTTGTTTCTTGGGTTCTTACTAGCAACTAGGAAAATCATATATCCATGTCGTTGTTTAAATAAATCTCTGCTAGTTTTTGGCTTGCATGCCTACAAGTGCAAAGCAATAATCTACACCTCAATTTGGAACTAAGTTCAAGAAACTTAAATTTTATAGATTACCTGATACTATGTGAATTCTATCTATGCTTATTTTCAAGTCTATGCTTGGTCCAAATGAATCCTTATCTTTCTTTTTCTTGCATGCCTCTTTGGTTGCATATCATAAACATTTAAGTGTTGGTTATTTTACATGGATATTGGGCACTATTGTATGCAACATTTGATGCTTATGTGATCAAGAGTGACAATTCTTGACAGTCTATTTGACACAGGAGAGTTCTTTCGATATAGCTCTTTGTTTTTCCTTTGATTTATGCAATTGGTGCATTATACATAGTGAGTGTTTGTTTTGTCTTATTTGAACCCAATAAGTCTGAAATAAAACGTAACCCAATTGCTGATTGTTTGGCTGATCTTTTTGTAAGAAAATATAAGCCTGCAAAATGAGCTTTTTAAATAAGCCCCATCATGTTACTTATTTTTGAAAATTTGCATGAGCTTATTGTTTTTTTGCTCGCAAAACAAATTTGGGCCATGTTCCGTCACATACACATAGCTGTGAGAAATAAATATTTAAAAATTGGTTAGGACGTGGGACGGTGGGGGCAAGGTTATATGTTTGATGAATATGAAATACTTTCTGCAGTCCTAATTATAAGATATAGTTGATTTATTTGGAGAAATTAAAAAAGTTAATTAAATAACTTTAGATGTTATATGTAATATTTTTATGTGAAATTATGTATTTTGGCATCACATTGTCTAACTTCACTTTTTCCACTTATTTTTAATTTTAAATATCTTGTTTTCTTATAATTAACACAAATTTTTACTTTTAAAAAAGCACTTATACAATCGCCAATCCAAACAAGTTTACTTATTGAAAATCACTTATTCAATTGTTCATCTAAACATAAAATATATTATATAAACTGACTTTTCAAAAAAGTCATTTTTAATAAGTCAGAATCACAATAAATCATTTTTCCCACCGCTGTCCCAAACACACACATAGTTTACATGTAAATGCTAAGTTTTATAGTGGTAGTAACTAATCCAATTTTATATATGTAGGCTGGAGCCTTTTCAATTGTTTTCAACAAACATATATTGCCTCTATCCATTATTATAAGATCCAAATAACCGAATTGTTTGGTTCAATAACCTGTCAAAATTAGTTAAAAGTAATAAATACGAAGAAATTGTGTTTTTTTCTCCAAATATGTCCTTAGTAAGAGTGAGGAAAAGATGAGAGACGATGTATGTAAAAAAGATAATGAGAGAGAGTATACTAATTAAGGGTTAAATCAATTAATATTCGGGCAAACCCAAAGTGAATCTTATAAAAGGGAATGGACCGATTCAAAAATTTGAATCTTATAATAAGGGGGAAGAGGGAGTATTATATGGGTGCTTTTTGTCGCATTTACTCAGATCATAGACATTGCCATAACCCATAGAAAGAAAAATGCATCCTCTCCTTCCTCTTCAGGTTTACTATTTACTTATTTAGTAAAACCACCTAGCTATGATTTTTATATGCTCATGAGGAAGTACATACGCTGGAACCTGGTGATTGCAGAAAAGTTATTCCCATCTCGCTTCTATATACTTGAGGATATTTGGGCAATCCTTTTAACGTTATGGCACGTGAAGTGGGAACTTTTGATCTCATTTAGCCCCTTCGTGGTATTTGTTAGCAACACCTCCAAAAACACAACATAAAGTATACTCCTCCAATCTTTAATATAAGATATATTTGAGGAGTTGATTTTTATCCCAAATATAAGACATAATTTTCATATTTATCAATGTTTTTCTAATTTACTCCTATTGATACTCCCTCAACAATAATTAAGAAGGAGAGGGAAGGAGGGAATTGAGGAAGATGACTAGAGTATTTTAGAGAATACATATCAACTTAACCAACTTCCATAATATAATCAAATTAGATAAATATATCTTATATTAAAAACTGGTGGAATGGTTTGAGTCATGTTCAAAAACACTGCCATTAGGACTTAAGAGATATTCCACAACTCCTTAGTAAATCAAGATGCAACACTCCCCAGGTTAAAATGATACTTCTTACAGAAAGTAGGATGACAAAACAGTTGAAATATAACAATGTAACTTAGGAGAAGAGAGAGGAAGGGAGCTCAAGGATAGAGCTCAATGTCACCTATGCTCTAACCTTGCTCTGACCATTCATCAAATATTGCCTTTTATAGGCAAAGAAAATGTGATCGTTGACAAGCCATAATAGTCATTAATGACGGCTTAATGGCAATTAAAATAGCAATTATAGAACAAGGATAAGTGAAGATTTAGTGCAATAAAACCATTTAAATGTCATTAAAACTTACTAATTAGACCACATTAAAAGTCTAATGGCTATCTCTAGCAATCAGTTCAAAGCAATGTTTTAAAAAACAAATTGGATATCAGGCCAGAAAGATCAGTGGATCATGGTTCAACCGGTTGGAACGGTCAAGCCATTCAGTTAGACCGGTAACATAATAATTAAATTTAAAAATAATATATATTATATATTACAATTAATCTTCAGTTTAATTTCATATGAAGTTAATAAAATCAGAAAATATCATTTAAGAATAACATTAAATCAATCATCAACCTAACAAAATGCATTAACAATAATAATTTCATGACTTGTCAAACATTGGTGGCTCTTGAATGATCCAAGCATGAGTTTCTTGAAAGATATTTGGCCCATATCACTCTGATCTTATTTATAAGTCCTTTTTGACAAACAAATTTAGTCCTATTTATAAATCCAGTTTCAGTGAAATAAATGAGATTGTGACTATTTTACTCCTATTTATTGTACAAATGAAGAAATAATTTGAAGATAGATATAGAAGAAAGAGTTGAAAAGTACCCATTCATAAATGAGGGTATAGTTATAAATTTATCCCATAATTATTAAGTTAATTATCTCTCCTTGGTATGTGAGACTTAGTTAAAATGAACTTATAAGTAGGACTAGAGTGGTAAATGTCATCAACTTCTTGAGGAAATGACCCAAAATCAAGACCTTCAACTCCAAACTCAGTGCTTCTAATTTCATCATTAGCTTGAGGATAAACCTCATTGCCTTTTTCTTCAAAAACATTTTTATAAAATAGTTTGCAACAAACCAAATTATTAAAATTAATAACATAAAATATAAATAAAATAAAGTAACATGTCTAAAATTTTTATGCCATGTTTTTTTCTTTTTTTTCAACATCAAATTTGTTTAAATTTTTTTTTTTTTGCAATGAAAAAAAAATCCACTTTTTTATTGGACCGGACGGTTTTTGAAAAATCAGTCTAGTTTCTGGCCTAATAATGGTTGATGGCCCAAAACCGGCTAAATGACGGTCCAAAATAGCTCCCCAAGAAAAACAATCCAACACATATATCTAGCCCGCTTCAATGATCGCCGACGGTCTAACTGGTCCGACCGGCCGGTCCAATCCGATTCTCTAAACAGTGGTTCAAAGACTTTTTTATTGGCCTTTTTACTAACTCAAGCTTACACTTTGTTAGACATTAGGGTGTTTTCAATCTTGAATTATACGAGACTTTTTCCTTTAACAGTGCTACGGGTTGTTTTTCTTTTTTTGGTCCTATGGAATGGGAGTATTGTTTTGTGTAGGATTCCTTCTGTTATTATTATTATCCCTTGCTAATTCTATATCTTGTATTTTGCAAGTGCTTTCTTGTCACTTGAATTCGAGACGAACATTTCTTTGAGCTATGGTATAATTATTAGAGTTGAGAGTGTTTGTAACATCCTAAATTTCAGTCACCAAAATTCCTTATATCAAAGGGAATAAAATGGTGAATTTTGACACATTTGGAATGGCCAAATAGTGATTACACACGACATGATTATATTAGGAACACAAATTGTAAAATGTGGATGTGCTGCTAGTGTGTTTTCCTGTGTGGTAGTCTTCTTTTGTAATATTTTTAAATAGGCAAATGATGTTTAATGCCTATGAAATGTTTCAGAATAAAAGTAGACTTATCAAACTTTAATTTGATAGGTCATATAAATCATTTGGAGCTGTACACAAAGAGTTATGCATTTTTGAAGTTAGCCCAGTGAAACTGGCAAATTTATGTGACAGCGTTCAAAAATGGAAATTTTGGTAATTATAAGCTTCCAGTTGGTTAAAGACTATATTTTTTTCCTAAAAGTAGACTTAATAAGGGTCACATAGCCTTTAAAACCATACTAATTGGACATCTATACAATTAGATATAAATTGTCAAAGTTTAATGAAAATTCTACTAAATTTCCAGCAAAGTGCGAAAATGGAAAAAAAAAATGTAAGGGCAAAATGGTTATTTGACCAATAAAGTAAGAAGCCATTTTCCTTTAATTGGGATAAATTTTGGTTGATGTAGGGAGCAAGAAGAGAAAAATATTTACTTGGTCCATATTAATTCAAGAGGGATTAATTATGGCCAAGTAAAACATACACATGCTTATTTGCATTAAACAATATTATTTCCAAAAGCAAATGGAGATATTTCAAGAAGCCGTATCCCTTTTGCTTTTTCATTATTTCATTCAGCTACCCAAAAAGAAGAGAAAAACATGAGAAAATGAAAGAGGAAAGAAAAAAGATGAATAGTGAAAGCTCTTGTGCTCTAGAGCAATTTTACCTCCGATTCAGCGTTTTCAGCTTTCGGAGTCTTTTCTAACGTTGTTCCTCTCATGGAGAGTAACATTTCTTTGGTTTTATATTTTCAATCAAAGGTGTTTAATTCCGTCTGGCTAGAGGAGGTGCTGCCAAAATCAAGAACATATCACATATTCAAGTTCCGGTAAGTGTATGCTTCGATTTGAACCAAATATTCTGTGATTTCATTGAGTATTTCTTGAGATACCCAAACCTTAGATTTCTGCTAGAGGGAGTCTTTTAAGGTTTGATGTTCGTATGATGATGATTATGATATTAAAAGAGGTTCTATGATGATTTTGGAAGTTTATGTTTAAAGTTACCTGAATTCGTTTTCTGGAGGCAGTGAACTTGCAATGTGTTTTTGATCAGTCAAACTTGGTCCAAATGCTATGAAATTTTACATGATTAAAGTAAACATTTAGGGCTTTAATCTAATAGTATTTAAGCCATTTGGACTAGTAGATTGAGAGTTATGATTTTTCAAAGTTTGACCTTGAATGTGAAATGAAATCTGTAACAGTTTGAGTTTGACAAATTTCTTGAAACTGTGTGGTTATAATTGGGACTCTGTAATATTTTTCTTTGAAAGAAGACTTAAATATCTTTTTATCAAACTTGGAACCAACTCATTTGGATTTTTGTAGAATTAATTATGAATTTCCATAGTCTGGTAAACAAAACTAGCAAATTGGGCTAACCTATAAATTTATGGCAATTGTGTAATGTCATTAGTAGTGGGCCAAATATAAGAGACATGTCCTAAAGGCCCATATAGCCCCATTGGACATTCATTTTCATGGCTCTAATAAGATTGGTATTTATTAGGGCCAAGAGAAGTCAAGAAGAAGCATCTTCAATGGTTGGAAAAGAAAAGGTACAAGGAGGGGACTTGAAGACAGAATGTAGTGAATTTACTTAACTTGCATGTATTTGATGTGTTTGCTATGTATTGATTTACAGTATTGCTTTGCTTGATTATGTGAATCATGTATGAATGAATGAAGCTCTGTTTCTATTTATATTGTGGCCATAATTATGTTGCATGAAACATTGATCATGTAGAAATGTCATTATGTGAACATGAGCCTGTAAGGCAAGTATATCTTACATGCATTGTTAGTAATTGTTTGCTACTAAAATTCCCTTGAATCTCACCCTCCCCAAACAACCATTTAGACAGGTGAAAACAAAAGGTGTTGAGAATAAAGAAGAAAACTACATGAGAGAGATGCAATGGTGGAACGAAGACAGGAAGATGTCTGTATCATTGTAACGGGTTTAGACATCTTAGTAACCTTGTGCGGCTACATTATTTGTAATTTTTATATACAATCCTTGCAAGAAATTTTTGTAATCGAGTACTTTTTATCAGTATATTTATGTTATTCTTGTGTGCCCACCAAACTCTGCATTGCTACTCTGGTTAATATCAGAATAAGGGTGTTGACAGTGTTGGCCAAAAAAAATATTAGAGTTGAGAGCAAGGGAGGAATCACAATTAGATTAAAAGTAACAGTTGGGAATACTGCCTATTGAAAAAAAAAACCCCGTTGAATATTGTTTTTTTAGGGTTAGAGGTCAATTTGCCTCGAAGTTTTCACCGTGGGGCAACTTTGTCCCGGAAGCTTCTTGGGGGGCAATTTTGTCTCAAAAGTTTCAAAAAGGGAGTAATTTTCCTTAGCCATTATCCTAGTTAATTTTGACTGTCAGTTGATTAAATATGCTGAGCTGACAGTCCATATGTGATCCATGATATTTTTGTTAAAGTGTAAATTTACCTTGAAAAGTTTTAAATCTTACTTTGAAAAAAAATGAAGTAGATGACCCCATGGACTTCCGGGGGCAAATTTGTATTTTAACAAAAATAATATAGATGATATATGGACTGTCAACTCAGTATATTTAGTCAACTAATGGTCAAAATTAACTGAGATAACGGATAGGGCAAAATTGCCCCTTAACCCTTTTATTTATGAATATGTAATCATGAAATTTAACTTCTTCTTCTTTAAAGAAAACAAACATTTATTTTAAATAAATTATTATTGTTCAAACTATATGAGATTATTTCATTTGATGATTGAAAAAATAGTTGTTGTTCAACAATTTGAATCAGTAATTTCAAGGGGTCAAAATGTAAAGTTATGAATTTTTTTTCTTTTTGGGTGTAAGTAAATTGCTTAAATTAAATGAACTAGTACAGAATTTGCGCAATGTACTGGTGCAAGTCTAGAAAACTATCAATTTGTATTGGTTTTCATTCCAGTAACAAATCTTGAGATTCTTGTATGTAAATTGGTGATTTGAGATTCAAAGAATCAAAGGAATATGATAAACTAATCTAGAAAGCCGCAGTTTTCAATGAAAAATCAAGAGATTGAGATGGAAAGATTGAGATGGAAAGAGTAAGATGTCAAAATTCACTATAATGAGCTCAGTGTAATTTAATAGAGTTTGGAGCAGTAAAATTGGTGTCCTTCGCGTGACTATTACTGCTTCCCGTATAGTGGAAATTGGGCGGACCATGCTAGTCTTTGGCCAAATAGGCCTCAACTTATAAACTTGAAGGCATGCATTTTTTAGGCTCAGGTTTGAGTCTTTAAAATTTGAGTTTTTAAAAGGCTTGATAAGATTTGAAATCTTTTTAAATACCTATTTATAATGTAGACATTTTTAAAATCTCATATCGCAGGCCTTTTTAAGTATGTCTTAAGCCTATTAAAATTTGCATTTATGTAGGCTTTTGGTAAGATTCAAAGTCTCCAATTGTGTAGGCTTTGAATAGGGTCAAAGCCTATTTAAAGTATAAATTAAATTAAAATAAGACTTGATTTAATTATAAATTGTTATATTACAAAATTATATATATATATATATATTTATATATATAAATAGGTCAAGAAGGAAAAGAAAAAGGTAAGGGTTATAGGCTTATGGTCTAGGCCTTTAAAAAAAAAATACTTGGCTTATTTAAACAAATAGACCTGAAGCTTAGTCTCTTTATTAAACAGGTCAAGTCTTAGTGGCTTTAACAGGCCGAGCTATAGACCCCAATTATAAGTTTGACCTATTTCCACTTGTAATCTCTTATCCTCCCATAACTCAAACTTGAAGGGGGAGAGAGCTAATTTATTGGGAGTAAGTGGATTCATACTAAGATTGAATCTTCAACATTAACAAAAGAAATCAGGTCAAATTTAATGTTGAACATGATGCACAATTACATCTTGCTTTACTAATTCACATTCACATGCACTATGGCTGCAAGCAACAAGGATCACAGTGATTATGTGAATAAAAGATAAAAATGCATATTGTTATCTTAGATTTTAATTTATGGCTGCTATTTTTTTTATGTTTTTTAAAGTTCCATTTTATTATTTTAGATAATAACAAATTTGCTTGGTGATATGATTTGCTTTGAAATTTTGAAGTTTAATCCATTTTTTAGTTTTCCACTTATATTGGGAAGTTATTGGTTTAATCAAAATGTATCCTATAAATAGATGTGTGAAATCTATTATCGAAAATAATTTAGGAGATTATAAAAAAAGGAAATAGTTTTGGATATCAGAAAATTTGTAAAAGAAATGCAAGTATTAGGATATTATATTAATATGCTAATTTAAACAATCTGAATAATTCAACCTAAACTCACAAAGTTAGCGATTTGAAGTTCTATATGTAATAAACAAATCAAAAGGTCGATTGGTTGAAGGATAAAAATGCACACGTGGGGCGGTGAGGATAATAGCTTGAATTTCGACTAGGAAGTTACCAAAAGAATCCTTGAGAAGCGGAGGTGCTTATGTGTCGCTTGGAGAACCGATCACACCTATACTTTTATATAGTAAAAAAGTGTTTTTAATTAGAATGTATTCAAAATAATAACTTTTTAATTTCTCCAAATCAGAACAATAACAAAATATAATACGAACACAGAAAAATCAAAAGAACGATAATAAATTCCTCTCACTTTCTAAAACGGTCAATTATAATGAATGTAAACAGGATAACTAAATAAAGATACATAGAAGACGACATGGCACATGTGACATGGAGACAAAATATATATAAAAAAAAAAAATCAAACCACATACTTAAAAAGAGACTCCAACAAAGTAGAAACTCCAACAACAGGACATAAGCAAGTAGTGCACTATATGAAAAATCCTTGTAGTGTAACGCTGCAAAAGAAGGAGATCATAAAATGGAAGTTGATGAAGATTATGCCACTAAGCTAACTTCACTTGTAAAAGAGAAAAAGGGCATATACCTAACGGAACTTGAATAAAATAGATTCAAAACCACCAATAAGTCGAGAATCACATAACGATAATGTTAACACTTGTAGAACTGGACATTGGAAATTCCTCTCACTAAAGCCCACTAATTACAGCTTATTTATTCTATTTGTTTATTTTAAGAATTACAATTTACCAAATTCAGCCTACTTGGTGTGTTTGGTTTGAGGGGAGGGGAGGGAGGTGATAAATTATAGTTTTAGACAAGAGAAACCTAAAATTTACTTTCTCATTCTTTTAAATTTTGGATCTTTGTCCAAAGTTTACCCTCTCATTCCGAACCCAAAATTTTAATACCTTCAACTCAAAAAGGTAATTTAACCCCCTCCCCTCAAACCAAACACACCCTTAAACTTTGAGTTTCTCGTGTCTAAAATTGTAGTTTGCCACATTTCCCCTCCTCTCCCCTCAAATCAAACACACCCCCAAACTCCACAGCAATAAATTATTGGCTACTTTCCTCTAGTTGAGATAAGATTTACGGTTTTTTAGGGTTTATTGTCAATTTTCAATATTCTAATAACATGCCATAAAATAAAGGGAAAATCCCTTAAAAATACCACCGGAATAGGTAAATCCCGATTTAGTGCAGCAAAATTCCAAAATCCCGATTAAGTGTTGTGTCAGTATGGATGAACAGTGCGGGTATGCAAAAAGACTATTTTGCCCTTCAGCCCTCCTTTCGCTACTTTAGAATAACAAAACGAGACTCTTAATTAACAACTCCGGATTCTTGATTAATAACTCCGCTTTATTCTTTCACATATTCGTATCTAAAAAATATAGTGTTGTTAATGTAAAATATGGTGTTGTTAATAAAAAAAGAGGTGTTGTTATTGGCCCTGAAACTTAAATTACGAAGTTGTGAAATAAGAAATGGAAGTTATTAATGTAGAATATAGTGTTGTTAATAACAAAACCAGTGTTGTTATTGTGAAAGTAAAAAGAAAAAATTAGAGTTGTTAATCAAGAATCGGGAGTTGTTAATTAAAAGTTTCGTGTTATTATTCTGAAGTGGCGAGAGGGAGGGCTGAAGGGCAAAATCGTCTTTTCACATACCAGCACGTTCATCCGTACTGACACAGCACTGAACTGGGATATCGGAATTTCGTTGCACTGAATTGGGATTTGCCTATTTCGGTGGTATTTTTAAGGGATTTTCCCTAAAATAAAATATAAATTTTAAAGCATAGATGGAATTATTTAATTTTAAAAACTAAAAAAACTGGGGCAAAAAGCTCATAAGGCTCGGACATACTTCTCCACGTTCCCTGGAAGCTATATAATCAGAAAATGGCGAGGTGTATACCAAAATTGCCAAGTCATAACAACCCTTTACAAATTCTGTTTTGTCGGTTAAGTCTCAGTTAATTTCAAATCACAATCACACCTCAACATTTATAATGTAACTGATGAGACGATTTAAATCAGGAGAGAAAGCAGCGTTACTTGCTAGAAAAGAAAAATTCTTCAGCGGTGCAAGGCTTATCATATAACTGATGATTGAAATGGTTCGAGGAAAAGCTGAGATGAGATTTTCTTGTGAACAATCTTTCCAGGTACTTTCATATGTGATTATAAATTTTTTTATCTCTTATTGTTTATGATGTTTATTACTTTATTTCTGCTATAATCCGCAGAAATCACACTATTTTTTTTTATTTAATCCGATGCAATCATACTTAATTTTCTCTTTCATCCGATTCAGTTCGAGAAAACCTCAATATTCATTTTGTGAGGAATTTCTGTTGTGGTTTGAACTACATTTCTTCTCTCCGAAGGAAAAAGAGCCGAGGGAATTTTGTGGCCACCCATTTGGTGATATAGTTAAACATTTCCATAGTTCTGAATGTCTGATGCATGATTCGGTGCAACTCTTGAAGTTTTTTGAGGTTATTATGCATTTTATGGCATTTTGGAGTAAATGGGTTGTGGTTGGAATCTCGTCCAATCTTTTTTTCAGTGAAAATAATCTCGCCCAATATTTAATTCATGATTTTGCATGGCAGGATTGTTGCCATTCTTTAATTAAGAGTGAGTTGGTGAATTCAGCTGGTACATTGCTTGATACCGATGTTTTATTCCCATAATCTGGGTGATATTTCTGGTTGGTTGTTGCTCGGTTTTAATTGAGGTCTATAGTCAGATTTAGAAGAAATTTCTTGGGAGACATTCTTTGTCAGTTCTGGCTGTGCATTCTTTCTTATTTTGGACAAGATATGGCAACATTTACTTTTAAATCACTGCCCCTCACTATGGAAATTAAAACCACAAAATTCATTAAAAATAAATATAATATATCTATGCAATATAACGGCAAGGGACATGTATAGTTTTTCCCCTTCTTTTTGTTCTCCTCTAATATTTCAAAGTGACAAAAACAACAAAAACTTTATCCCGCTAAGTGGAGTTGATTTCTAATATTTTAGAGTAACGTTGAAAGAATTTGTAAAGAACATGTTTCTGCTACAATCTGGTCATGCTATGTCAGTTTATGTGATACCGATCAAGTACAATTTAACAATGAAATTCTTCTCTTTAGGTGTTGGCTCTCTTAGCTGCTAAGGTTAGCTAACAACTGATAAGCAAAATTTTGAATCAAATTGATGTTTTAGACTTACGGTTAAAAGACTAATGATGTGGATAGTATCATTGCTATTAATCAATCGATATTGTTCTCTAGTAGTGGTCAATCAATGGGACATTGTTGGATAAAGTATGGTGGTTGTCTAGTGTAATGGGTAGTTTTAGAATTGGAACAAATCAGCATGAAAATTATCTTCTTCTTTGTGGTTATTGGAAGTTGAAACAATGAATTTGCATTGATTTTTTTAATATTTTTCCTTTTGGACTATTCAGCATATGATATACATGAAAAATACTCTTGAAAGCATCTTAAAAGTAAATGGAGTATTTAGATATGCATAACAGATTGACCCCTTCAGTGTCCTGCCTCAATTTTTTTGGGTTTGATTTTTCCTATATATCTATTTTCTTTTCTTTTAGTTGTTTATCATTTTTCTGTCAAGTTCCTATCATTGATCATCATTTATATTTGTTCATTTCTAATGGGAAAATATTTCTTTCGGCAGGATGTCTTACTTTTGACGGATTTTAAGGGACTAATCTGATATTGGTGAAGGATCAAACTAATACAAAGTCATCACAAATTTTGTCAAGTAAGTTACATCTTGCAACTCTTCATACATATCTTTCTCAGGTTACGCTTGAAACTAACGGTTTGAACCTTTATCTAGATTGTTTCATAAATATTTCTAATTTGAAGTCAAACCACTAATAAAAATTCATTGTGGGTTGTGTTCAATACAGAAAGGTGGCTGTGGGTACTAAATACTAATAATTTTACATTTCAATTATTTCAAATTTATTAAACAAAAATAACTGATACTCCCCATTATGGCCTTGAGTTGCCTGCCTTGTTTTTGAAATAAAAAAGTTAGACCTTGCTATATCTGTAGTGCTTGGGTCTAGTTAGTATTCTATAACACTCCCCCCCCCCCCTACATGTAATTTTCACAAGATTGTAGTATATTTTAAACTAAATTTTAACCCCATGCAGCACTACATATATAGATAGTTTGTGTAAATTTTCTACACTTTGATAAGAGTCATTATGTGTTTTCTACAACTTGAGGTAGTATTTGTTATTCTTGCCTTTAAAGAAGTCATTGTCATATGTATGTGTTTTGTTAAGTGTAGAGAAAGAAGGAGAAAGTGATAGGAATAGAGAAGAATTGCTAGAGGGAGAGAGGAAAGGAGAGAGAGACTACAACTTCTCTGACTAACTCTAGAAGGATGCTTTGACAGCCAAGGAGTGATCAACGATCTTTCGAGAGCATAAGCATTAAGAGATTCGTGGTTCAAGTGTCTCTCTTTTAATACCATTTTAAACTGGTAAGACGACTGCGCTTACAAAACTTGCAAATTCACAATGAATGAGATTTCCTTTTTGAACAATAATAGGTGGATGTTTGATATTCTTGTATATGTCTTTAATAATGATATTCAACTCTTGGAGCTATTTATAGGAGGCCTATAAACATTATGTTTTCTCAAATTTTATCTTGAATATTCGCATCTCCGAGAAATTGCTTGCAGATTATACTTTATAAAAATTTTATTCACTGCTCCCTTGCATTTAATCTTTTGACAAAATTATGAGAGCAATGTATGGCATGTCTATGTCTGATGCAAATACGGTCTGCATCTCATCTTATTCTTGCCCTCAAAAAGGGGGAATAACAAAAATTGAAATCCCTAGTGCCAATGCTTGTGTTTGGAGGCTGCAATCAAAAGAACTGTTGTTGTTATAGATGTCTATGCTGTTTGTTACTGAATGTTATGAATGTTGTTGTTCTAGATTTTATTGCAGTGATTTATTTCACTGTTCGGCTATCTTTTCTTTATAAAAATTTTTCCATGACCACACTTTTCATTCATTTGGTAGGCTTTGCCAAAATGTTGTCATTTGGAGGCAAATTTCTTTTTGTGGTTTCTTTTATCTCATGTTCTGAAATTTGGTGTTGTATGGGATCTTTCTATGGCAGGGTATATTTATTGGATTGTGAACCCATTGATACAAGACACCAGCCAAGAAATACCATTTAACTTTTAATATCTCAGATCTGGAAGTATCATTGTAATAATTGTGCTATTGATTTCATTGTGATTATAAGGCACACTAGATTGTTCATAGCTATCTTACCCTGTTGAAGCTCTTCAGATATACTGTAATATAATTGAACCAAACCTTATCTTGATGTGTAGTTAGAGATCACAGTGGCCTTGCTCAAGTCTTACTTCTATATCTAAATCATCATTTCTTTAATTTTACCCATCTCGTTAGAAGAAATTGTGATCCTGATTAACACTTGAGGCAGGGCAAGGAACTCTCTCCTAAAAGCTAGTTATTAAGGTGGGAGAACCAGCTTTGCTGAGTATATTGTAAAACATTCCATACCACTAAATCTAGAAATTGTGCATCCTATATTACCTTGATTTCCGTCAATTGATCATCCTTTTAAAGCTGGTTCCTCAACAACTCCATTTTGCGATACTTCACTTAACTTCCTTGTTGGTCAAAACCCCTTGCAGGGAGCCCTTTTTAAAGTTTCCAACTATTCATTTTAATACCAATTAATGGGCAATCTGGTAGTGTGAGAACCCTCCCCCAAAAGATATCTATTAAGGTGAAAGGACCAATCCACTCAACTCCACTGAACATCTCATCTCGATGTGAAATTTTAGATTTTCCACATCACCTTGGTTTCTTCGAGTGTTGAACTCTGTTATAACCATTTATCTTTGAGTTTACTCTAAATCACCTACCCCATAGTTATTGATAGCGCTAATTTGAAGCTAGGTGATACAGCTCTTGCCACTATGTCACATGTGTAGCCTTGCAACTTTCTTTAGATCTGCTATATCTGTGCTACAAAAGATATTTTTGTTTGGCCGTGGTTCACTCCATAAACCCTACAGATAAATAGGGCAGCATACTTAATCCATCCTTGCACTATCAAAATTGAGTTCTTGTGATACCATTGACCCAATCTCTTCAAACAGATTGATTGTTAATTTGCAAGGTGGACAAGGAAACTTCTCACGAAATGAGGGGAAATTGAGGGATTGCATGATGATCATTAAGAGGCTTTTCTTTTTTGGCCAAGTCATTAAGAAGATGTTTTATTTTATGAAAAATGGGAACTGGTTTAGACATACTGATATCTTAAGCTAAAGCAGAGGCTCAAGCTTTGTTGAACATTGATTGTTTTAAGTACTTGATATTGTGATTCATAAATCATTATGTTCAAATGTTTCTTTTAATGTAAATTTGGGTGCATATTCTAGTTATTACAAAATTGTGTTCTGATTTATATTAAAACATGTTTGCTACATTTTCATATGGCATGTGCAATTATATATTCTGTGCACCTTTCAGCATTTTGGAGACCTTTGTGCAAGAAGTGTGCGACACATGATTAATAACTATGCCTCCCCCAAACCCATCCCCAACTAAAGACAAGTCTGCAGAGAAAAACCATCAATCCTGAACTGTCTATGTTTGAAAGAAAACTATTCAATTTAAGTGCTACTTCTTTCTTTAAGAAAGAACTAAAATATAAGATCACCAAAATCATTGTTCTGTTTCATAGTTTTATATGTGCTTATTTTATATTGAAATCACTGGATGCTTGAGCACAAGTTTGTTGATTTTTGCATCATAATGATGAGTAATAGTGATTGAATCATTGTGCTCTCTATTTTCTTAAACTGTTTGCTCATAGTTTAAGCCTTATCTATGTAGCCCTATACTGGCTAACCCATTTTCAAGAAATATGAAAACTTTATTCTATCATTCACTAAGAGGAAGCTAAGGAATCTCTTACATATGAAAACTTTATTCTATTATTCTAACAAATAAGCATTAGGCCTATTTTCTTAGAAATGCAAAAAAGGTCCAGAAACTCGAGTATGCAACTTTTTAAAAGCATGTTTTGGATAATGTTCTGGACGAATACATGCCATAACGTAATCAACTACATTAAAACTTTGAAAATGACAATATGGATTAGCAGATATTTTGTACTGTTCATTGTCATTGTTCATTTACAAATGATATCAGCATGTAATTCATGTAGGTGTTGGGCAAAGGATTCTGCAGATTTAGAAGTGCAAAAAGACAAAGGGATTGGCATGAGGTCAATAGGCTGTTTAGGATTAAAACCTTGAACAATTTGAAAGGAGCTCATTCCTATGAACCTATTCACTGAGTTATTGTAGGCAAACTCTGCAATTGGTAAAACCAAATCACAATTCTTTAGCTTATCCCGAACTAGACACCTTAACAAATTTCCCAAACTACGATTGGTCACTTCTGTTTGACCATCAGTTTGAAGATGAAAAGCAGAGGAAAACTCAGTTGAGTACCAAACTATTTCCAAGGGTTTTCCAAAAGTAGCTTACAAATTTAATATCCCTGTCTGAAACTATTGTGGTAAGTAACCCTTGTAAGTGCACAATCTCTTGGACAATCTCCTTAAAGAATATTTTTGCCAAGTGCGAAGCATCTATAGTATTGCTACTAGGAATGAAATGAGCCATCTTAGAGACCCTATCAACCACAACCAAGATGGAATCATGTCCTCAAATTGTGTGTGGTAATCCCAAGACAAAATCCGTGCTTAAATCTTTCCAAGGTGCTTCAGGAACGGGCAAAGGAGTGTATAGACCAGCATTTTGCTTCTTTGCTTTAGACATGTTCCAATTGAATCCTTGAATGAACTCGATCCACTTGGCACACTTAGAACTTAAATGCCATTGTGAATTAATAAATCGGAGTGCTTGATGGTCTAAGTATAAAACAAATTGCTGTGGAAGGAGGTAATACTTCCAATATTCAAGAGATATCTTACAATTACGTAAAATTCCCTGTCATAATGGAGTATTTTTGCTTTGTGTTATTCAACTTCTCATTGAAGAAAGCCACTGGATGACCTTCTTGACTCAAGATTCCTCCAATTCCTTGTCCCGGGGCATCGCAAGTAACTTCAAAACATTTTCTAAAGTTAGGTAAGGATAAAACAGGAGCTTCAGAAAGCCTCTTGTTTTCTTGAAAAGCAAGTGATGCTGCTACTTGCCAAAAGATATATAATAAACTGATATTTTCTATGGTAAGTTTTTCTATATTTCCGATCATTCCTTGATTGCATTTTGATCCCTGATACTTCATTCTTTTGGCTTGCTTCTTCAAATTGAGTCACTGTAGTGTCACCTATAGCATCACAATTCTTTAATTCTTTTATTTTCATGGTTGTTTAGGAAAGTCACTTAAAAGGCCCAATGCAGTTTATGTAATTGTTTTTGCGCATTTTTAGGTATTCAAACAAATGGTATATGCCTTTATGATTGTTTCCAGAAATAAAATAAAGTAATATCCGATGGTACTTTATAATTTGCAGGAAAATGAACCAACAAAATCAGGGATCAGGGTTTTCAAATCCTTATCCTGGAAAAAGGAAACGTGGGCGGCCCCGCAAAGATGAAAGAATAGTTCAGGTAGAGCCTTTAAGATGTTTCCCTGACACTGTGATCAACCCCAACCAACCAGGGGCCACGACTGGTAGTAACATTGCGATCAACCCCAACCAAGCAGCGGGCACGACTGGTAGTGCTAATGACGAAATGGTTGGGAGGGTGGTTACTGGTGTAATTGAGGGTGGTTTTGGTGGTGGGTATCTCCTCAAGGTTCAGATAGGAGACCCTCCAAACTATTTACAAGGTGTTGTATTTCGACCAGGGCAATATGTTCCTGTTACTCCTGAAAACGATGTGGCTCCTCATCTTGAAATGATTCAAAGGGCAAATTTTCCAATTCCAGTTCTCAACCCGCAGGCTCAGATGCAAAGTTCTATTCCCTCATCAGGACAAGGTAGCAGACAACCTATTGAGCTGCAACCTCCAGTTAAGGACCAAGTTTCCCCAACTGAAATCCATTCTGGCACCTCAAGTACGCTCCAGAATCAATCTGCATATGTTCAGGCACCCATGACTAACATTCCAACAAGTGACTCGCCCATTTCTGTCGGAGGAATACCACAGATTTTATCAGATCCTGGGCAGGGGAGTCAATCTGCATCTGTTCAGGCACCCATGACTGACATTCCAACAATTGACTCGCCCATTTCTGCCCAAGGAATACCACATTTTTCATCAAATCTTGGGCAGGGGAGCCAATCTGCATCTGTTCAGGCACCCATGACTAACATTCCAACAAGTGACTCGCCCATTTCCGCCCAAGCAATACCACAGGTTTCATCAAATCTTGGGCAGGGGAGTCAATCTGCATCAACCACGAAGATGGAATGCGACAGAATTGTTGAACAAGATACATCCAGACAGGTAAAAGAACCCGGTGCAGATGAAGGAACAGAAAAGGATTTAAAGTCAACAGCTAAAGACACCAACTTGCTTCTAATGACTGAAAATGTCGACAGGGAGCTTAAAACTGGGCAGCACTTTGGAAGTTCTGTCCAGCTGAATGAACAGGTGCAGGATTTACCAAAGATTTCAAATTTTGAACTCAACCAAATGCCTGCACCTGTTGAACCTGAGCCCATGCAAAGTGAACAGATTCAGGATAAACCGATGAACTCAAATATTGAACTCAACGAGATGCCTGTATCTGCTGAACCTGAAGCAATGCAATCTGAACAGATTCATGAACCAAGGAACACAAATCTGGAACTCAACAAAATGCCTGTATCTGGTGATCCTGAAAACGTTCAGTCTGTAGACAAGCTTGAGGATAAACCTGACTCTCCAAAACCTGAAGATGGAGCAGACGTTGCCACTTCCGAGTCCAGGTTTGGCTCTAACCGACCCGATTTGCTAGAGATGAGTGATCCCTAGAAGCAAGGTCCTTCAGATTCAGGTGAGATTATTGAGGATGATGTCATTCAACCCTGAGGTGACAACAAAGTCTGTGGAACCTGAAAACCTCATTAGACCAGACATTCTTTGAAAACTATTGCTGAAAATGCTTGAAGACTGTTGGCATTGGAAGAAAAATTGTTTGAGCCCGGAATAAATCACCGATGCTAGTCTTGCATTCTGACAGTGTTAGTGCAAATGGATTAGCCATTTAGCTTTATTTTAATAGTTAGTGCCAATTCTCTTGTACAGTCGGCTTATCATTTTGGCTTACTTAGTCTTGACTTCAATTTTGGAAATTTTGTTTTTTCCTTCCCCAGTGAAGTTTGCTGTTTCTCGTTGGTTTCCTTGTTAGAGGAAAACGTACAATGTTTTGGGTCAATGACTGATCTATAGATGATAGGTAGGACTTAGGAGTGACAACAGTGTTGTTTAAGAAGTTGGATGATTTTTTCTTTCTTTTTTATGCCAACTGGATGATTTTTTCATAGTACCTACCCTCGTATGGAATTTTCAATGAATGTCAAGTGCCTACTTGGGTAAAATGCCAAGATAATATAAATAGGCTGCTATCAACAAAAGTTATGCAAGTTTATTGGCAGATGTATTAACTTTTTTTTTTTTTTTGAATGAAAGCTGGATTACAGTACCCTATTACTGGGTAACAATATTACACGTTTCACAAAGGAAACCCCAAAAGCACCACAATCATCCATGATCAACTACTACCCCCTGGAAAGAAGGTGGCGGGTGATCCAGGATAGTAAAGTTAACATGCATACTATGAGCTAAACCAGCCAAATAATCCGCAAGGATGTTTTCCTCCCTAGGAACAAAAGATAGACACACTTGCCAATCATTAGACAACCACCGCCTTCCCTCCTCAATCACATCCCAGAAGGGGTGGTCCCTGACTGAGCCACGAGTGAGAAGATTGATAGCCTCCAGGCATTCTGTGGAAATCATAATCTTCTTCAGGTTCCTGTTCCAGCAAATTTGAAGCCCCTGAATAATTGCAATTATCTCAGCTACCACCGGTGGCACATGGATAATCCGACTAACGTAACCAGAAATCCATCTTCCCTCTTCGTCTCTGATCGCTCCCCCGCATCCTGCCATGCCTGAATCCAGAACTGAAGCGTCTGTTTCCAAGGTAGCAAAACCCCTTCTTCCCCTCAAATCAACTTGCATCTCTGCAGTGCCATGTTTGTAGAAGCGACAGCAACTGATTAAGTCATGATCCCAACTAGCTCGGTATAGACTTGAAAGACCACCTTGATTTCCCCGCTCTGGATCATCTCCAAACAGCTTCGAACAACGAGCGACCCATATATCCCAGCACACATACCCAAATAGAGTAGGCCAGCTAACTTTAGTAGTGAAGTTCCTTCCCGCTTCATTTTTAAGGTTCCATTGTATCCACTCCAGCCCGTGCAGATTAGAGAACCTAGCCCACTGTGTTGGCCTTATCAGCGAGATCCACCGCTCCTTAGCATTAGTACAGTCCCTCAACATATGCATCAAATCTTCATCCTCATTGCATCCGAACGGACAACTTGCATTTTCCAACAGACCTCTTTGCTGTTTGAGCTTAGCTGTGTGGGCCCTTTCATGAGCCACTAACCACATGAACGATTTAATCTTCTTTAGTACCTTCCACCTCCATAGCTGCTTCCAAAAGACTTGATTCGGGTTCCAGCTACCTGCAAAACAGAAACGATATGCAGAACTAATAGAAAACTTACCATCCGCAGCTGACATCCAGAAATACTTATCCTCTCCCCTCTCCTCACAGGGGGGTGCATACTCGTAATCTGCTCGATGATTGGCCATTGAAACCATTGGCTAAGTTTAGTTGAATCCCACCCGTTCCACTGGTTCACATAATCTTAGACTTTCTCATTACTATCCATGAAGTTTTCCAAGCCCGGAAGAAGTTCAAACAAAGGTCTATTTAAGTTAGACCAATTGTCATACCAAAAAGAGGCCCTCTCACCATTTCCTATTTTAACCTTCACACCTGCCTGAAATTTCTCCCATATTGAACAGATACCCCTCCATGTATAAGAAGCACCCTGCCGAGTAATCGAACCGTTCATTTGGTCCCATTTATATTTGCTTTTAAGCACATTCACCCATAAGGCATCCTTATTAGTAAGAAGCTGCCAACACAATTTCATGATGAAGGCTTCATTTTGTTTATGCAAGTCCCGGATGCCTAATCCACCATCCTTTTTATCTTTCTTGATCTGATCCCACGAGATAAGGTGAAATTTCCTCTGATCTTCCCTCTCATCCCAGAGGAAGCTCCTGCTTTTCCTCTCCAGCTCTTTAAGAACCCCTTTAGGAATTAACATAGTCTGCATATAGTAGGCTGGGAGGGCAGAAAGAACAGATTTAATGAGGGTAACTCTTCCAGCCATATTCAAACACCCCCTTTTCCAACCCGTCAATCTCTTTTGCGTTTTCTCAAGAATAGGGTTAAAAAGCAACTTGGATACCCTTTTATGCATCAGAGGAATGCTGAGGTATTTACCCAAATCTCCAGTTAAAAGAATACCCATTTTCCTGCTGAGTTCATAAGCTCTGTTGAAATGAACATTCTTAGAAAAACAAACTCTAGTCTTACTTTTATTAACCTTTTGTCCAGAGACATTGCAGAATTTCTGAAGACAATCCATCATTTGATCAACCTGATCCTGAGACGCCTCTCCAAAAAGAATAAGATCGTCCGCAAAAAAGAGGTGTGAAATGGGATGACCTCCTCTATTGAGCCGAATTGGTTTCCACAGGCCCTCATTAACTGCATCTTGAATAATATGACTTAATCTCTCCATGCATAGAGTAAATATATAAGGAGAGAGAGGGTCACCCTGTCTGATTCCACGGGAAGAGTGGAAAGTATTAGAAGCCTCCCCATTCCACAGTACCTGAAAAGATGGGCTCGAGATACAAGCCATAATAAGATCATAGATTTTCCCCTCTACTCCAACCGCCTTCAGAGTATCGTGAATGAAAGACCACTCAAGCCGATCATAAGCCTTTTCGAGATCCACTTTCACAGCCAGCCAACTTTTTTTCCCCCTCTTCCTTCTCATTGAGTGAATGACCTCTTGGGCAATAATTATATTGTCACTGCACTGCCGACCCGCAATGAAGCTACATTGATGCTGACCAACTAGCTTAACCATGACTTCTCTTAAACGGCAGCTAAGAATTTTCGTAATTATTTTATAACTCACATTACATAAGGAGATGGGCCTGAAGTCCCTAATAGTCTCAGGGTTATCAATTTTCGGAATGAGCACAATATTTGTATTATTCACATTTCTGATTTTGTCTGGCTCTTGAAAAACATCGTTCACCATCTCAACAATATGCTTCCCAACTACCGGCCAATATTCATGATAGAAAATCGCTTGAATACCATCAGGCCCTGGAGCTTTGAAAGCACCTATGTCAAAGGTTGCACTTTTAATAACCTCCTGCGAGACAGAAGCATTTATCTTAGCTATTTCAGAGTCGCTTAAGTCGGGGAATGTGGATTGAGTATCAATATGATTAAAATTCTGGAGCCCACATTGAAACAGGTCTTTATAATAATCCACCGCCTGGTTCTTAAGCTCGTTTTGGTCAAAGATCCACTCCTCATTACTATTCCTTAGACCTTCAATCCTATTACGCCGCCTCCTGACAATAGCTGTCGTATGAAAGAACTTACTGTTTTGGTCCCCCCACTTCAACCAGTTGCATCTCGATTTTTGGTACCATAACAGTTCTTCTTGGGCTAATAACTTGTTGTAATCCTTCCATAGCTCGTTTTCAGTTTGGATCAAGTATTGGCTATCTCGCCTGGCCCTAGCTCTTCCGACACCTTCAATTCTTTGGAGAGTCCTTCATTTTTTTTCATTAATATTCCCCACACGCCTTTTATTCCACTCCCCCGCCTTGTTCTGAAAACTCTTAACTTTTAGATTCCAGTGTTCTCCATTCCAAGTCTCCTCTACCATATCCCGAAAGCCCTTTTCCAGAAACCAAGCAGCCTGGCATCTAAAAGTGGTTTTAGTCCTCCGGCTATCTGAAGGGCAAGCTCTTAATAAGATAGGCCTATGATCAGAACCAAATTTTGGCAAATGATGAACTTTAGAAAGCGGGTAAGAATCGTTCCACTCTGAGTTCATGAAAGCCCAATCAATTTTCTCTTTGAGCATACCGCGCTCCCAAGTAAATCTGTCTCTGACGGTCTCAATATCAAGAAGCTGGCACTCAGAGATACAATCCTGGAATTCCCTCATAGATCTCCCATTTAAACCCGAGCCCCCACATTTATTGTCACTATATAAATACGCATTAAAATCCCCTATCACAATCCACGGCATACTGACAAGACTGCTTAGCTCATTTAACTCATTCCATAGATTTTGATGGAGAATACGATTCGGTTCATCATATACACAAGAAAGCACAAAATCCTTAACATTACCAGTCCCCACAATTTTCATATGAATAGATTGAGTAGAAGAGGATAGATAATTAATAGATAGATCTTCATTGTTCCAGAGCATCCAAATGCCACCAGCAAAACCCGTAGCTTCCAAACGGACCCAAGTGTTAAAACCCAATTTCTTCATAATTTTATTAGCCTTAATACCACTAACACGAGTTTCTATAAGAATTAATATCTTCACCTCATTATTCCTAATTATATCTCTAATTCTGCCCGAAAAAGTTTTAGAAGTTGCACCCCTGCAGTTCCAAGACAATATATTTATAGAATCCATAAAATAAAAGATCAAGAGAGAAAAACTAACCTGAGAAGACGCTACTGTTGCCCCAGATCAGCCACTTGCATTACCTCTACTTCCACCAGATTCTCCTTCTCAAAACCATCTGGAGTCTCGGCTTCTCTGCTTAATTCCGCATCCATACCCCCACTTTCAGTTGTTATTTGCTGACCCATATTAATATGCTGTTCCGGAGCTTCCATAAGGGCCAAATGACTATCTTTTCCGTGCTTACTGTTTCTATCTATAGGTGTTGTAATTATTTGACCCACAGCTTCCAAAGATATGGGTTGAATGCAACTAATTGGATTAGATAAATCCAAATTAAAAGACCCATTAAGAGATGAGGACCCAAACACTAAATTATGACTTCTGCCTAATATTTTCTTTTTACTCTGTCCTGAAGCACTTTTGGTTCCTTCTCCATTGACATTTTTCCTGCATTTTAGTTTGTCCCAGTAAGGCCCCTTCTTCCTTTTAATTTCCTGGCTAGATGATCCCTTACTTTGGTCTGGTTCTGGCCCACCATCAATTTTCATATTTTGCTCTTCACATCCATTTGCTTGATCACGTCTTTCACCTTCCCTTAATCCTTGGCCTTGACACGGCCCACTACCTCCTGTAGTTGAATCAGCCTTCTCCTCTTTGTGCTGGGCTTGTTTCGGCCCACTTCCACCTTCACTAAGCTTCCCCTTACGCAGATCTTTCTTTGCCTTTTCGTCCGTGTTTTTCACCATCACCGACAGTTCCTCTTTCTCCTTCACACCTCTCACAGCATCTTCGGGAAGCTCCCTCACGGAAATCACGCTGCTGCAACGTCCCTCCTCGAAGATAGAGATAAGGTTATCAAGCTTCTTCAATTTCTTGCCCTCACTGACAGCTTTAGGTAGGTTTAGATCCCCTTTCTTCCTCCACTGAGCCTCGATAGATTTCCCTTTTCTATGCATTTTGGGTGTATCTTGTGACAAGACCGCCACATCTTGCTCCTGTAGGACGGCGTATCTTGACCCATTCCTATGTTCAGAATCCTTGCCACCTTTCCGATGCGAAGTAGCCGTTGAGCCCTGCTGACCTCTGTCCGACAGCACCGTTTGGGATTTCAGATTTCGCGATCTAGCCGAGGACCTCACCTGCATCCAGGGTCCGTAGGCTTCTTCCACTGAGATTCCAGGTACAGAAATAGCTGGGTGTTTTTGGACCCCATCTCTGGCTTCTACCTCTGCCTGGGTTTTTTCCGGCGACGTTGTGGTCTTTAATTCCGGTGACTGAGATTGGCATGTATCTAATGTATGACCATATAAACCACAATTAAAACATATCGCATTTAATCCTTCATACTCCACTGCGTACACTCTTTTCCTGAGAATAAATCTGGATTTAAGTCTCTTGTTGAGATCAATCTCAATACTCACACGAGCATATTTCCCCCTTTCCACTGTCTGTTTGTTGTTTTCCTGCTTGGCAAGAGTATTCATATCAACTTTCAGAGACCTCCCTATTAAATTCCCTATTTCATACATGCATTCCTCTGAGTACATATGCACTGGGAGGGTAGGCACCCTTATCCAGACAGCAACCTTTCTCACTTTATTGCAATAAGGATTGAAATTTGGGCTCCAACGTTGAACCGCCAGGTAGTGTCCTTGGATTAACCAAGGACCATCAAACAGCAAACGTGAGCACAGCGTTTTATCCACTGTTCTGAAGACAAAATAATTGTTTGGTAGATCGATTAGTTCAAAATTCTCAGACCTCAATAGCCTCTTGATTCTGTCTTTCATCATGTAGAGATTGGTTTTTCTGCCCAGAAGAGTAATTATAAGGGCCTCCTTCCACGGTCTACACAATTCTTTCAGCTTTTCATTAGACATTTGTAGTGCAGGGATTGACTTCAGATTGTTCTTTTGTTCCTCTGTAAGCTCTGGAGCCAAATCTTCTTCTTCCTTTAGCCATTCTATCATCTGCTCCTCGAAATCTCTATCCTGGTTTTCCTCTACTTCCCCCAAGAGTTTAGCCTTGTATGATATTTGACTCTTCAGGCCCTCCCTCATACTCTGGTTTTTCTGTGTAACTTTGGTTAAAGCAACCTCCATTGCTACACCATGTGGTTGCTCTCCTTGATCTTCAACATTACTGTTTATTTCAATATCCATCTCAGTGGACATCTTCTTAATGCTTCTTCTTAGTAAATCATCTTCCTCTTTCGAATTACCCTTTTCTCCATTGGTTTGATTTTCCGCCGGAAACAGACCGGTGATATTCATCTCAGAGAGAGTTGAAAACTATTTTTTATTACAGATGTATTAACTAAAGAGACCGAAATAAAAAAAACGTTTATAAAGATAAAATAATGCTATCAGCAATAAATCATGCAAGTAGCTCTTTGTAACTACATTTGATCAGTAAAAAATGTGTAACTGTTGGAATTTTTAATTTGCACACAATAATTTCTTGGTTATATTTTTAATAGGTAAAAGGTAATAAATTTTTAAGAGGCATGATGTATGGGGTAATAAATTTTGGAATAAAATATGTTGCTTGTTTTTTTAATATGTGCGAGATATCAAATTATATAATATAATAAGTTATTTTTTGAAATAAAGAAATGGTTTTCTGTATTCATTGTTAAATATAGTTATTTATTGAGTTTGATTTTTTTAAAAAAATAGAGTGGTGGTGTTTAAAATTTGGAAAAATGCCAATGCTAATTCACACATCAGGTTTGTTTTCATTAGTGTTTTCAAGCTCGGACCGGATTAGCCGATCCAACCACAAAACCGTCGGACCAGTGGTCCGACCAGTCTGGTTTGACTACTAACCCCGGTTTGACCGGATTTCATGCGGTTTGACCGATTTTTTCACGGTTTGATCTGTTTTTTTAAATTTTTTAAATATTTTATTCAAATTTTTATATAAATAATTCTAAAATCTTCCCTTTCTCACCGATTTAGCTCCGATCTGACTCCGATCTGACCCACTAACCCTTGGCCCAGTATCCCGATCGATTCAGTGACCTATCCAGATTTTAGAACCTTGGTTTTCATCGTCGATAGGAAATTCACAACTTGTTTTTGAAATATCGAAAGTCTTATGTAAAGGTTTTTGTTTAAAATTTTTAATGATTTTTACGTATTATTAATATCTACAAAAATTGTCACTTAGCGATTGGGGATGTAGCTCAAATGGTAGAGCGCTCGCTTTGCATGCGAGAGGTACAGGGTTCGATCCCCTGCATCTCCATTTTCGCCGCTTCACCTTTTTGATGTTTAGCTTTCATTGTCGACAGGTTTTGGTAATTTCATCTTCGACCTGTTTTTTTTTGGCCAGACATGGCCTCGAAGAATGCTTCTTCGAACCAGAACAACCCTCTTCTTAAACAATAATCTTCTCCGCCACCACCTCCGCTCACTAGCAAGCGCCTTGCCGGAACCCCACCTCGCCAAACCCATCACGCCGGTGAACCCCCAACAGCTCCTCCGAGTGTGCACCGTTCTCTTCCAGCAGCAGAAATCGCCGGAGCCCCGCCTCCATTCCAAGCTCCGATCCTGCGAGTTTAATCTCACCCACGAATTCTTCATTCAGGTATGCAACAACTTCCCCTGTTCATGAAGACCTGTATACCGCTTTTTCCAGTTCACGGAAGTAAACCATTCGTTCAATCACACCCCCATCTCCTGCAACAAGATGCTCGATGTCGTCGGGAAATCCAGAAACATCGAGCTTTTCTGGGGACTTTTACAAGGGATGGGACGGCGTCGTTTAGTGAACGACAAGACATTTCGGATTGCGTTGACGGTTTTAGGTGCTGCTAGAGAGCTAAAGAAGTGCGTGGAGCTCTTCCACTTGATGAACTCCAATGACTATTCCTGCAATTTAGGGACTCTGAACAAGGTGGTTGAGACTATGTGTGGAAATAAGCTTGTGGTGGAGGCTAGATTTATTGTTTTCAAGTTAAAAGAATGGATAAAACCCAATGGGATACTTACAAGCATTTCTTGATTCAGGTCTGAGCAACTCTATCTAATGTACAAGGAAGGATCACGATGGAGGGATACACCACTTGTGAATACGGGTCAGGTTAATCCAAGCGGGTCGGGTGGACATGAGTCGGTAGACTCCGACCACATGCGTGCTCTGTCTTCCACTTCGCCATTTCAAGCTTTGTACGGCGGCTCGTCCTTTTCCCTCTGGCTTCATCTTCCCTGTGAGCTTAATCCATTTTTCCCAGCGTCGAGAACAGGTATGAGTTGGTGAGATGTTCATGAAAGTAAATTAATGGTCGTGTTTCATTGGCCTTGAAGTGTCCATAGTGTATAGAATTGTTTATTGCCACTTCGATGAACGGATTATTCCGTTGCAGACATAAAATTATTTAAGAGATAATCAGTTGGTAAGGATCCATGTCTGGTTTAAAAAGTGTTGCATATAGCTAAGCTGCCAAGTTGCCTTATTTAAAAATCCATTTTCTTTACTTGTCAACAAAGGAGAAAGATGAGTGCTCTGTAATTTAATGAGTTAAAGTGATTGCCTTGTAGTGTTCATCAATGAAGAAAGATGAGGGCATGTCTGATATGTATTTCTTTTGGCAGAGGCTGATCAAACAACTTTGGAGCTGCAGTGGGTAGTGGCAACATAGTTGTTACTTCGTTTGCTTGTTTGTTGCCAACTGAAACTACTTTAGAATTTATGAAAGTGACTGATCACTAAACATGAGAAGAAAAGAAATTTTGGTGAAGCTATTGGAAACTTGTTGCAGCAAGATACTAATTGAGCAGTTGTACTCGCAGTGTTTGAAATCGGGTCTTGCCCATGATCGGTTCATTGCAACCAAGCTTAGTGTACTGTATAATAAATATGCATCAATCAGGCATGCACATATACTATTTGAAGAAACACCTTACAAAACTGCCTATCTATGGAATTCCATTCTTAGGAGCTTATGTAGGAAGAGAGCATGGGAAGAGACCTTATGTCTATTTCGCCAAATGATTGTCAATGCCGTGTCCGCTAAGGACAGACCTGACAGCTTCACATTGTCTGTTGCTCTAAAGTCATGCACAGGTCTTCTGGAGCTTGATTTGGGAAAAGCAATTCATGGATTTCTCAAGAAGAAGATGGATATGGATGTGTTTGTGGGGTTGGCTTTAATTGAGCTGTATGGAAAATGTGGACAAATGGATGATGCTGCCAAAGTTTTTGCAGAATATTCAAAGCCAGATGTCTTTCTATGGACCTCAATGGTTACTGGGTATGAACAGAATGGAAATCCTAGAGAAGCATTGTCTGTTTTTTCTCGTATGACTGTGTCTGAGCATTTAAATCCTGACCCAGTGACACTTGTTAGTGCTGTTTCTGCTTGTGCTAAATTATCTGATTTTAAGCTTGGAAGTAGTATCCATGGTTTTATAATAAGGAGGGGCTTTACCACGAAATTAGCTTTGGTTAATTCATTGCTAAATTTATACGCAAAAACTGGTGCCATCAAGATTGCAGCTATTTTGTTCAAGGAAATGCATAGTAAGGATATTATATCTTGGAGCACAATGGTTGCATGTTATGCCAATAATGGAGCTGAAAACATTGCATTAGATCTTTTCCGTAAAATGATTGATAAAGGAGTTGAACCAAGCTCAGTTACTATAGTTAGTGCATTGCGAGCATGTGCATCGACTTCCAATTTGGAAGTAGGCATACAAATTCATAAGTTGGCAGTTGATAAAGATTTTGAATTGGATGTATCAGTATCTACAGCTCTGATTGATATGTATATGAAATGCTATTCACCTGAAAATGCCACTAATATCTTCAAAAGAATGCCCAAGAAAGATGTGGTCACATGGGCTGCTTTAATAAGTGGATATGCTCAAATTGGAATGGCACACATATCAATGGAGGTTTTCTGCAACATGTTATCTCATGGAATTCGACCAGATGCAGTTGCCATGGTGAAGATTCTTACTGCTTCCTCTGATTTGGGGATTCTTCGGCAAGCTGGTTGTCTACATGGTTTGGTTCTTAAAAGTGGGTTTGACAGTAACGAATTTATTGGAGCATCTCTAATTGAGTTGTATGCAAAGTGTGGTAGCATATACGATGCCAACAAGGTTTTCCAAGTAATGATAGATAGAGATGTTGTTGCCTGGAGCTCAATCATTGCAGCATATGGACTTCATGGGCAAGGAGAAAGGGCTTTGAAATTATTTAGTCAGATGGTAAATGATTCAGATGTTAGGCCTAACAATATTACCTTCCTTTCAATTCTATCTGCTTGTAGTCATGCAGGTTTGGTTGAGCAGGGCATAAAGATGTTTGATATGATGTTGAATGAGTACCAACTAAAGCCACAATCAGAGCATTATGGTATAATGGTTGATCTTCTTGGTCGCATGGGAGAATTGGATAGGGCAATGAGCATAATTAATCATATGCCAATGCCGGTTGGGCCTCATGTTTGGGGAGCCTTACTTGGTGCGAGTCGGATACACCAAAATGTAAAGATGGGGGAGATTTCAGCAATGAATCTTTTCTCATTAGATCCTCATCATGCAGGATATTATATACTTTTATCAAATATCTATGCTGTTGAGAAAAATTGGCATAATGCTGCAAGGCTTAGAACATTGATAAAGGAGAACAAGTTGAAAAAGATAGTGGGACAAAGCATGGTTGAAGTAAAAAATGAGGTTCATAGTTTTGTAACTTGTGATAAATTGCATGCTGAATCTCATCAGATTTATGATGTACTAAGAAAATTAGAGGGAAAATTGAGGGAAGAAGGGTGTGCTCCTCAGCTATAGTAAGATGAAATTTTGTATGTTTTACTCGTGTGTGATCCAATGCCAGATTTGCAAGTTGTACTCAAGTTTTCTAGCTCAAAAGTGTTTTATTGCTGTTGTTATATTGCCCATATTTAATCTAACACTGTTACACACACAAAGCAAGGGTATATTCTCGCTCCTGCCGTTTATGCTTCGTTTAACCTCCTACAGGTAATCTTGAAGCTCTCTATAGTTCTTATCATTTTAACTCATCTATCTTATTACTCCATTTTGTTTCTTCTCTGAATTCTTATCTAGTTTCTCTTCTAAGTGAATACTGATTATTGAGTATGCTTGAGAAAACCACCCCCTTGTTTTCAGTGGTACATGCTTTTTCTCGATGATTGTCAGAATTTCACTGTTGTTTTAATAACATCCGAGAGAAATGAATCTTTTGCTAAATTCTTTATATATTTTGTCTTTTATAAAGAAAAGTGAGTTTATCAACTTTGTGGATGAATTATGGCCTCAAATCAGTACTAATACAAAGTTTATCAACTTTGTGAGTTTATCAATTTTATAAAGAAAATTGATTTTTTTGAGGTGATTAAAGAAGTTAATTAAATTACTTTAAAGTATTTATATTGATTGTATTTTCTCCAGACTAATTTGTCTAAGTTATAAAACGATATATAATTTAATCATACATAGTATATGATATGATTAAATAACTTATTTAGCGTTCTTGATCTCTCCAAAAAATGTCAACTAGATCTTATATTTAGGACCGGAGGTAAAATAACGATTTTCGTGCTCCTCTTTCAAAATATTTAGTTCAACGGTCCAAATCTGATCTTCACTCAACCCCACAACTTGCTTGATCTTTTAGAACATGTAACTAGAAAGAATATGAAACTATACATTTATTCATATATCAAACTGAGAGGATTTACAAAGTATTTATGGGAGAGAAACAAAGATAGACACTGAGTGATTCACGGAGAGTGGTTGAATGAGAAGTCGACCAACTTATACCACTGAATAGCTTCTTGAACAATGTCATGCCATCGATCTGATTCTACATTCCTAACACTCCCCTTCAAGTTGGAGTGTACATGTTAATCGAGCCTAACTTGTTACAAAGATAGACAACATGAATCCCATTTAAGGCCTTAGTTAGAAGATCTCCTAATTGGTCACTTGATGGCACATGCCCTATAGAAATAAAAGTCTCCTTGATCTCATCGCGTACAAAGTGACAATCTATCTCAATGTATTTTGTACATTCATGAAACACAGAATTAGAAGCTATGTGCAGAGTAGCTTTATTATCACACCATAGTTTCGCAGGCAATGAAGTGACAAGATCGACTTTCTTCATTAATTGGTGAATCCACAAAATCTCCTATACTGATTTAGCCACGGCTCTATACCCAGCTTCCGCACTTGACTTAGATACCACATCCTATTTCTTGCTCCTCCAGGACACCAAGTTTCCACCCACAGACACACAGTATCATGTGGTGGATCTCCTGGTCAACTTTGACCTAGCAAAATCTGCATCACAAAAACATTCAATCTCGGTGTGGCCATGATTCATGTAATGTATACCATAACCAGGCGAGCCCTTCAAATAATGTAAGACATGCTTTAAAGCTTCCTACCATGTAATAGTCGGCTTGGTCATAAATTGGCTAAGCATACTAACTGGAAAAGTCACATCAGGGCGAGTTACCGTGAGATAGTTCAATTTCCCAATCAATTTACAATATCTCTCAAGAGATGCAAATGGTTTGATTTTCTCTGAATCAACCATTTTCCTCACATTCTTAGGTAGCTCGTCATACAATATGCTATCATTAATATCCACAAAAAGATTAGGAATCATGGGAAAGCTACTTGGTGCTGCTCCATGCTTTTCGATTTCTTTTAACAGATCAAGAACATATTTCCTCTGTGTTAAGAGGATACCTTTCTTGCTTCTCATAACTTTGATCCCAAGAAAGTATCTTAATGGACCCAAATCCTTTTTTTGGAAATGAGATGTAAGAAAAGCCTTGAGTGATAAGATTCCTGAAGTATTGCTACCAATAAAAACAATGTCATCGACATATACTACTCAGAGAATCGTACCAGCATTCGTTCGCTAATGAAACATAAAATGATCACACTTACTTTGATTCAAACCAAACTTCTTAACCACAGAACTAAATCTGTCAAACCAAGCATGAGGGCTCTGCTATAAACTGTATAAAGATTTCTAAAGATGACATACCTTCCCATACTCCCTTTGAGCAATAAAACCAGGTGGTTGCTCCATATAAACTTCTTCAAGAAGGTCACCATTCAAAAAAGCATTCTTAACATCAATCTGATGAAGATCCCAATCATAGGTTGCTGCAAGAGAGATAAAAAGACGATCAGAAGATAACTTGGCCACAAGGGAGAACGTGTCGGAATAGTCAGCATCATACGTTTGAGCATAACCTTTGACAACCAAATGAGTTTTCAAATGTTCCAAGGTGTCATATGCTTTTGTTTTAACAATAAAAAACTATTTACACCCAATAACATTCTTGCCAAGAGGTAAATCAACAAGAGTGTATATAAACTTCTTCAAGAAGGTTACCATTCAAAAAAGCATTCTTAACATCGAGCTGATAAAGATCCCAATCATAGGTTGCTGCAAGAGAGATAAAATGACAATAAGAAGATAACTTGGCCACAGGGGAGAACATGTTAGAATAGTCAACACCATCCGTTTGAGCATAACCTTTGGCAACTAAACGAGCTTTCAAACGTTTTAAGGTGCCATATGCTTTTGTTTTAATAGCGAACACCCACTTACACCTAATAGCCTTCTTTCCAGGAGGTAAATCAATAAGAGTCCAGGTACCAACCTTATCAAGGGCCATCATTTCCTCTTGCATTACAGCACGCCAACTAGGATGGGCTAAGGCTTGGTGGAGAGTAGTGGGAAAAATGATAGAATCTAAGTATTCTATAGAGGAACAAGATTGAGGAGACAGGTGGTTATAGGAAACAAACGATGAAATAGGATAGACATATGTACGTTTACCGTTATGTAAGGTGATGGGTAGGTCAACAGAAATATCAAGATTATCAAAATGGTCATCGGAAGGAGCAAAAGGATCAAGAGTATCATGCACTATTTCCGGTTCGGGTTCAGTAGTAAGAGCAGGAGGAACTGAATTCAGATCAGATGCCGAAGCGGGCATTATTGTTGAATCATGAATATAGACGACGACATTACTTTCCCAAGGACGTGTCTGATAAACATGATGTACAAGTGTTTTGCAGGTGCCAAAACAGACGCTTTCACTGGTGGTAACTAAACCTCATAGTGTAATATCCCAATCGATGATTAAGGGCTAATGACTCTGATATTGATTGTAATTAGTGTAATTAAACACTTTTAGAGAAATATGATGTAAATTTGATATGAGTATATTTGGAGATTTGAGATCAAGGGTTGAGATCTATTGACCATGGGTCGGAATCCCATGCCTTGCATCTATGTGAGCTCATGTAAGAGTGTGTAAGATGGTGGCATGTGGCATTGTGTAGTCCCTTGGATGGCACAAAAGGACAAAACTTCACTTTTTCTCTCCCTTGTCTCTCCTAAGTGGTTTTTGTGTATGGCTAGAGGAGGGAGTATGCTTCATCATCATCATCTTCCTCACCTATCATATTCTCTCTCATCTTTCTCCATTTTCGGTGACCTTGAGCAAGGGAAGAGAAAGTAAAAGCTTTGATTTTGGGTGAGTAATGGTCCTTCTTTGCTAAAATCCTCTTCTATAATGTTGTGTACCTCATTGAGAGCTTCATTGTGGTGATTTCAAAATTTTAAATAGTGTTGATTTGGGTGTTAGATGAAATTGGAAGTTTGAGAATCAATAATCTAACTTTGGCAAAGTGAAGAGGTAAGGATTTGATGCATTTTGATATATTATTTGTGATTTTTGGATAAGTTGGGTAAAATTTGGAAATTTAGCCTTGAGTATGTGTCAATATTGAATATATGGATTTCATAGTGGATGATATTGAAATTAGTCTATTGTGGAATTATTTGATTGTTGGGGTTGATTTGGAAAGTTTGAATTGAGTTGAATGAAATTTGGACATTGGGTGTGTCAAAGAGACCTAAGTGTTTGATTGTGGTTAGAATGTTTTTTAGGTGTTTTGGAAGTTGCCTATGTGTTTCTTAGGCATGGTTAAGCATGTATGTGCTTTATGTGAAGTTTGGGAGTCATTAGCATTAGTTTTGGCCATCTAGGAATTTTTTGTTATCTGTTGCGATCTGGGTAATCTGATAGCCTCACTCGAGTGAGGGAGGAACTCACTCGAGTGTTGCGTGTGTTTCCCCTTTTCTGTTTGTGTTTTGCCTGGGTTCTCATGATGAGGGCTCGAGTGCACTTCTGTAACCGCGAGTGAAGTTGGTGGTCACACGAGTGAGCAAGGGATTGCTTGAGTGATGGTGTGAGTCCAGAGTTAGGGCTGCATCTCGGTTTGTCACTCGCTGGTTGATGTTCAAGAGTGTGTTTTGGCACTCGCAAGTTAAACCGTCTCACCCAAGCACTGGGGGGTATGCTCGAGTGAGCTTGTCCCTCTGGTGATAGTATGTGCTCTCGGGTTGTCACTCTTTGTGTTGCACTTTCGGGGACTCAAGCAGATTTGGAGTCATCCCCGAGTGCAAAGCTTTATGCTCGAGTGATGTGAGCACTTTTTGGCTGAAGTAGCTGCCCACTGTCAAACACTCGCGAGTAAGAGTCGTTCTCACTTGAGCAGAGTCGCTCATCACTCGAGTGAGGTCATCTTCACTCGAGTGAGCCAGTCTAAAATCACTGCGACGCCTTTCGAATAAGGGTTTTCAGGGTAGTTCTTCCAACCCTTAAGGCATATGTTTAGGCCTCTTTTAGCCACCTAAAGAGTCCTAAATGATAACCAACTTAGAGTATTATGGAAATATATATTTGGAAAAGAAATTGATTGGTTGTCCCTAATTTGGTATAGGATTTGATATCTGTCGCCCTCATGAGCCTGCGGAGCCAAAGAACGTTAGGAAAGAAGCAGGTAGTGACTTATCCTTCATATCTTATGTGATGCATTGTATGTGTGTTATATCATTGGTTTATGATGGATTCGTATGCTGCAATATTTGTGAAATTGTGTATGCAGCGCTATACAACAGTCCCTGAGTCGCTAACAACGGTTCGGGTAAGGGCTGTGTGCCTTCCCGACAGTAAAAGGGGATGAGGTTAGGATGTAACATTTGTGATTATGTGAGCCGAAAGGCTATTTGTGGGCCGAAAGGCTATATGTGAGCTGTAAGACTATTCGATGCACTACCGTACCAACAATCCCTGAGTCGCTAATAATGGTTCGGGTTAGGACAGTGTGCCTTCCCGGCGGTAAAAGGGGATGAGGGTGGAGTGTGATTTGTATTGTTGTTGTTATGTGATGATTTGCTTACATGCTATATGATTACGTGTGGCATGAATGATTTATTACTACTGGGATTTTTTAGAATCTCACTCTTTCCAAATGACTAATATTTTTAGACAGGGCGAGTGGTTCCAATGATAAGCGGCCCACCAGGAGTGGTTAGGGCTAGTAGGGACATACTGGAATTACTGGGATTCTTTAGAATCTCACTCTTTTCAAATGACTAATTCTTTGAATTTTGGATTTTGGATTTTGGGATTACTGTGTATATAAGATGTAAATATGAATCTTTTGTCATGTAATCCCCATTTTGGGAAACCTTTAAACCCATTATATATATATATAAGTAACGCGGGGTTGCCGGGATTTTGGTTATGTACTCTGATATTTATTATGTGATATAACTGCACGGGTAATTGTATTCAAAAGTGAATGTGAGACCAGATGAATTCTGTTTTAAATGTTTTGTTTGTACACCCCATCTCTGGGAGATGAGTGATTATAAAAAAATGATTTTGTCTTATTGGTATCTATTTCACTTAAATTTCGTAGTTCGGATATAATTACCGTGAGGGGGTTACACTTTTGGTTTCAGAGCTACAGTTCCTGGGAAGGGTAGAGTTTGCTAGGATAGCTCCCATAGTGTGGTCTTATTTATAGTAAATCATCTGTGAATAATCGTCGTATACATATATCTGTCTGGTTATATGGATATATGTGCTTTGAGGAATTATGTGTATACCATAATTGTTGGATTAATGGGGTGAGTTATTTGTAGAATGAAAGAACAATAAAAGGTCACCCCAGAGTACAACAAGTAGACCTCGAAGTGGAGGTTGTCAATGAGAATCCACCGGACCCGATGCAAGAGTTAATGGGTCTGATAAGAGATCAGTGGGATATGATAGTTGAGCTTAGAGAAGAGCTCAGAGCTGAGAAAGCATAGAATAATGAGGGCTGAGGTCAGTCTACTCGGGAGGAAACGCAAGAAGAGACTCAAGAAGGGACGTATAGAGAAGAAATGGCTGAAGGGTCGGCATGGCCACTTGAATCACCTCCTCGTGTTAGACCAAAATAGGAATCATATGGAGTCCCAGCTAGGGAGGAAAGAGATCTTCAGTTTTGGGTCTCTAGATTCTGTAAGCACCTACCTCCAGCATTCAAGGGGAAATTTGATCCCCAGGCAGCTGAGGATTGGCTAAACCGCCTTGAGAAGATTTTTGAGGTTTTAGTGTGTCCCTCATATGTGAAAGCCAAGCTGGCCGTGTACAAGCTTAAGGGAGATGCAGACTGTTGGTGGCGGAACATTGCTTTGTCTTTGAGGAGTAGGAACATACCATTGACCTGGGAGGTGTTCCAGCAGCACTTCAATGAGAAATATTTTCCCAAATCGGTGAGGCTTGAGAAGGAGACCGAGTTTCTGAATATTAAGCAAGGGGACATGTCATCTTTTGATGAGTATCCGTCCCGATTCACCCGTCTGTCTTGGTATTCCTCTTATCTTCAGAAGATGGATGATGAGGAGTTGAGTTCGGACATGCTGATACGAGGTTTGAGGCATGATATGAGGAAGAGACTCGCTACCAATCAGTTTTCCAAGTTCAACAAGGCCATTAAAGAATGTCGGATTACAGAGAGCAACCTGAGATAGTTGTATTCGGCTAAGATTGTTGGTGGTCATAATGAGCCCAGTAAGGGCAGTGCTTCTCAAAAGCGGAAGGGCTCAGGATCGTCTTCGTATAAGGGCAGTGGTAAGAAGCCTTATCAGCCCAGAGATCGTGAACCTCCGAAATTGGTGACTGAGTGGAAATGTCATCGCTGTAAACAATCGCATTATGGCAAGAATTGTCGGGGTGAAATGATTTTTTTAATTGTAAGCAACCCGGACATCTTTCTAGAGATTGCCAGCGACCGCAAGAGGAGTAGAGGCCGAGGACTCAGGGCCGAGTATTTGCTATGACTCATGAAGAAGCCCGAAAATCCCCAAAGCTGATACAAGGTACAGTTCTTCTCAATGGATATATATTACAAGTATTGTTTGACTCAGGTGCAATTCACTCATTTATTGCATATGATTGTGTGAAGGGCCTTGGAATGAATATGTATAAGTTACCATTCGATCTGATTGTGTCAACACCGATGGGTGTGAAGGCTGTAACTACTGAAGCCTGTTTGAATTGTGTTATAATCGTAGAGGGTCGTGAATTTGTGGTAGATCTGATTGGTTTACCGCTCTGCCAATTGGAAGTCATTTTGGGTTTTGATTGGTTGAGAGCTAATAATGTGTTGTTAGATTGTGGGAACAAAAGGATAGTGTATCCTGTTTCTCATAGCATTGAGGACAAGAATGTCGAACTAAATTTCCTTTCAACAGCTAAGGCTGAGAAATAATTGAAAAAGGGTTGTCAGGGGTATATGGTTTTCTTTTCTGTACAAGGAGAAACAGTAAGTCTTTGAGTAGTATACCCATAGTAAATGAATTCCCTGAGGTATTTCCAGATGACCTAAGTGGTTGCCTCCTGAGAGGGAAGTTCAGTTTTTGATTGAAATTGTGCCTGGAGCTGGTTCGATATCCAAAGCCCCATATTGGATTGCCCCAAATGAAATGACTGAACTGAAAAAGCAGATTGAGGATTTGCTTGAGAAAGGGTTTATTAGACCCAGTATGTCGCCATGGGGAGCTCCAATTTTGTTTGTGAAAAAGAAAGACGGGAGTCTTCGTTTGTGTATCGACTATAGAGATTTGAATAAGATTACCGTCAAGAATAAGTACCCTCTCCCAAGAATTGATGACCTGTTAGATCAACTATCCGGTTTATGTGTATTTTCAAAGATTGATCTAAGGTCGAGGTATCATCAGCTGCGAGTGAAAGCGGAAGATGTTCCGAAGACTGCTTTTCAGACTAGGTATGGTCATTATGAATTCTAAGTGATGCCATTTGGGCTAACTAATGCGCTTGCGGTTTTCATGGATTACATGAACCGTGTTTTTCGACAATACCTATATCAGTTCGTTGTGGTATTCATTGATGATATCTTGATATACTCTAAAAGTAGAGAAGAGCATGAGCATCATTTAAGAATTGTGTTGAATACATTGCGTGAGAAGCAGCTCTATGCCAAATTGAGTAAGTGCAAGTTTTGGCTATCTAAAGTAAAATTCTTAGGCCATGTTATCTCGCAAAAAGGGATCTCTGTGGATCCCAGTAAAGTGGAAGCAGTACTGGACTGGAAGAGGCCAGAATCTGTGGCAGAGGTACGTAGTTTTCTGGGTCTTGTTCGTTATTACTGGAGATTCATTTAGAATTTCTCCTGTATTGCGTTGCCAATGACCAAGCTCACGAGAAAGGATCATTTATTTGTGTGGGATGAGAAATGTGAAAATTGTTTTGTGGAGTTGAAGGAGAGGTTGACTACGGCACCTGTGTTGAATTTGCCTGATCCCAGTTTGATTTACATTCTGTATTTTGATGCCAGTGGGCAGGGATTAGGGTGTGTCCTTATGCAGCAGGGATGTGTGGTGACCTATGCCTCTCGACAGCTCAAACCTCATGAATTGAAATATCCCACTCATGATCTGGAGCTTGTGGCCATTGTGTTTGCCTTGAAGATTTGGAGGCATTATTTGTATGGTGTGATTGTGGAACTGTACTGTGACCACAAGAGTCTCAAGTATTTGTATGATCAGAAAGAATTGAATATGAGACAATGGCACTAGATGGAGTTGCTTAAGGACTACAACCTGGAAATCAAATATCATCCGGGTAAGGCAAATGTAGTCGCTGATGCTCTTAGTCGAAATACTGTGCTTGTGGCAGCTATGATGATGCAAGAGGGGAAATTGATTGCTGACTTTCATGATTTAAATGTATCGAATCAAATTCTCTGTGCCAACTATACTGTTTCCCAAGGGGAAAGTGATTTGAGAGCTGAGATTGAAGAAGCTCAGAGGCAAGATGGCTGGATACAGTGTAATCTAGCTAGAATTGTGTGAGGAGAAGCTCAGGGCTATGATTTGTCACCTAGTGGACTAGTTCGTTATCAGAAAAGAATTTGTATTCCATGTAAGGCGGAGTTGAGACAGAAGATCTTAGATGAGGCGCATAAGAGCCGGTATACTCTTCATCTTGGTATGACCAAGATGTACCATAATTTGAAATCTGTGTATTGGTGGCTGGGAATGAAGAGTGATGTGACGAAATATGTGGCGAGGTGTCTCACATGCCAGAAGGTAAAGATCGAGCACCAGAGACTGCCTGGTTTGTTGCAAAGTTCTAAAATTCCGGAATGTAAATAGGAAAGTATAACTATGGACCTAGTTGTGGGATCGCCTATAATCAGGAATTATAATGCGATTTGGGTTATTATGGACCTGTTAACGAAGTCAGCGCACTTTTTTCCGATCAATGCTAGTTACTCTCCGGACAAGCTAGCATAGATTTATATTAGTGAGATTATGAAGCTTCATGGCATACTGAAGAACATCATCTTCGATCGTGATCCTCGTTTCACCTCGAGATTCTGGAGGGCATTGCATGAGGCACTGTGTACTCAATTGAGATTCAATACAGCCTATCATCCTCAAACTGACGGATAGTCAGAGAGGACTATTCAGACCCAAGAGGATATGTTACAGGCATGTGTTCTTGACTTTAAAGGGAGTTGTGATCGTTTTCTTCCTCTTGCGGAGTTTGCCTACAACAATAGCTATCATGCGAGCATTTAGATGGTGCCGTATGAAGCGTTGTATGGAAGAAAATGCCAATCGCCATTGTGTTGGAATGAATTGTCTGAGAGGAAATTATATGGGCCAGATCTTATAGATCAAACCGCAGCCCAGATTCGGATCATTCGAAAGAGGTTTCTTGCAACTCAAAGTCGGTAGAAAAGTTATACTGTCAAGAGAAGAAGGCCTCTAGAGTTTGAGGTTGGCGACTATGTGTTCTTGAGAGTATCTCCTATCACCGGTATTGGGTGAGCTATCAAGCGAAAGAAATTGAGCCCAAGGTATATAGGTCTTTTTGAGATCCTTAGAAGGATTAGGCCTGTTGCATATCAAGTAGCCCTACCCCCGAACTTGAGCAGACTTCATGATGTGTTACATATTTCCCAATTGAAGAAGTACCAACCGGATCCGTCTCACATCGTTGAGTATGAGGAAGTGGAGTTGCAAGATAACTTCACGTATGCGGTGGAGCCAGAAAAGATTATTGATCGAGAGGAACGATGGCTCAGACACTAAAGTATTCCTTATGTGAAAGTGATCTAGAAGGGAATGTCATAGAGAGAAACAACCTGGGAAGCGGAAGAGGATATGCGATGGCGATATCCGGAGTTTATGGCTCAAGCGGTGTAGCAAATTTTGAGGGCGAAATTTATTTTTGAGGGGAGAATTGTAATATCCCAATCTGTTATTAAGGGCTAATGACTATGATATTGATTGTAATTAGTGTAATTAAACACTTTTAGAGAAATATGATGTAAATTTGATATGAGTATATTTGGAGATTTGAGATCAAGGGTTGTGATCTATTGACCATGGGTTAAAATCCCATGCTTTGCATCTATGTGAGCTCATGTAAGAGTGTGTAGGATAGTGGCATGTGGCATTGTGTAGTCCCTTGGATGGCACAAAAGGACAAAACATCACTTTTTCTCTCCCTTGTCTCTCCTAAGCAGTTTTTGTGTATGGCTATAGGAGGGAGTATGCTTCATCATCATCATCTTCCTCACCTATCATATTCTCTCTCATCTTTCTCCATTTTCGGTGACCTTGAGCAAGGGAAGAGAAAGTAAAAGCTTTGATTTTGGGTGAGTAATGGTCCTTCTTTGCTAAAATCCTCTTCTATAATGTTGTACACCTCATTGAGAGCTTCATTATGGTGATTTCAAAATTTTGAATAGTGTTGATTTGGGTGTTGGACGAAATTGGAAGTTTGAGAATCAATAATCTGACTTTGTTAAAGTGAAGAGGTAAGGATTTGATGCTTTTTGATATATTATTTGTGATTTTTGGATAAGTTGGGTAAAATCTGGAAATTTAGCCTTGAGTATGGTCAATATTGAATATATGGATTTCATAGTGGATGATGTTGAAATTAGTCTATTGTGGAATTATTTGATTGTTGGGGTTGATTTGGAAAGTTTGAATTGAGTTGAATGAAATTTGGACATTGGGTGTGTCATAGAGACCTAAGTGTTTGATTATGGTTAGAATTTTTTTTAGGTGTTTTGGAAGTTGCCTATGTGTTCCTTAGGCATGGTTAAGCATGTATGTGCTTTATGTGAAGTTTGGGAGTCATTGGCATTAGTTTTGGCCATCTGGGAATTTTCTGTTATCTGCTGCGATCTGGGTAATCTGATAGCCTCACTTGAGTGAGGGAGGAACTCACTCGAGTGTTGCGTGTGTTTCCCCTTTTATGTTCGTGTTTTGCCTGGGTTTTCATGATGAGGGCTCGAGTGCACTTCTGTAACCACAAGTGAAGTTGGTGGTCACTCGAGTGAGCAAGGGGCTGCTCTAGTGATGGTGTGAGTCCAGAGTTAGGGCTGCGTCTCGGGTTGTCACTCACTGGTTGATGTTCAAGAGTGTGTCCTGGCACTCGCAAGTAAAACCGTCTCACCCGAGCACTGGGGGTATGCTTGAGTGAGCTTGTCCCTCTGGTGATAGCATGTACTCTTGGGTTGTTACTCTTTGTGTTGCACTTCCGAGGACTCAAGCATATTTGGAGTCATCCCCGAGTGCAAAGCTTTATGCTCGAGTGATGTGAGCACTTTGTAGCTGCTCACTGTAAAACACTCTCGAGTGAGAGTCGTTCTCACTCGAGCACGAGTCGCTCATCACTCGAGTGAGGTCATCTTCACTCAAGTGAGCCTGACTAAAATCACTGCGTTGCCTTTCGAATAAGGGTTTTTAAGGTAGTTCTTTCAACCCTTAAGGCATATGTTTAGGCCTCTTTTAGCCACTTAAAGAGTCCTAAATGATAACCAACTTAGAGTATTATGGAAATATACATTTGGAAAAGAAATTGATTGGTTGTCCCAAATTTGGTATAGGATTTGATATTTGCCACCCTCGTGAGCCTGCAGAGCCAAAGAACGTTAGGAAAGACGCAGGTAGTGACTTATCCTTTATATCTTATGTGATGCATTATATGTGTGTTATATCATTGGTTTATGATGGATTCGTATGCTGCAATATTTGTGAAATTGTGTATGCAGCGCTATACCAATAGTCCCTAAGTTGCTAACAACGGTTCGGGTAAGGGCTGTGTGCCTTCCCGGCAGTAAAAGGGGATGAGCTTAGGGTGTAACATTTGTGATTATGTGAGCCGAAAGGCTATTTGTGGGCCGAAAGGCTATTCGTATGCATTGCTATACCAACAGTCCCTGAGTCACTAACAATGGTTTTGGTTAGGACGGTGTGCCTTCCCGGCGGTAAAAGGGGAGAGGGTGGAGTGTGATTTGTGTTGTTGCTGTTATGTGATGATTTGCTTACATGCTATGTGATTATGTGTGATATGAATGCTTTGTTACTACTGGGATTCTTTAGAATCTCACTCTTTCCAAATGGCTAACATTTTTAGACAAGGCGAGTGGTTCCAAGGATAAACGGCCAACCAGGAGTGGTTAGGGCTAGTAGGGATATACTGGAATTCGGACCATCGGTTATCTGTTTTGGATTTTGGATTTTGGGATTACTGTGTATATGAGATGTAAATATGAATCTTTGGTCATGTAATCCCCATTTTGGGAAACCTTTAAATCCATTATATATATATATAAGTAACCCGGGGTTGCCGGGATTTTGTTTACGCACTCTGATATTTATTATATGATATAACTGCACGGGTAATTGTATTCGAAAGTGAATGTGAGACTAGATGAATTCTGTTTTAAATGTTTTGTTTGTACACCCCATCTCTTGGAGATGAGTGATTATAAAAAAAATGATTTTGTCTTATTGGTCTCTATTTCACTTAAATTTCGTATTCCGGATATAATTACCGTGAGGGGGTTACACATAGACCAATATATCATCAAGACTGGCACTTGGTGTAACCCCCTCACCGTAATTACATCCGGATTACGAAATATAAGTGAAATAGAGACCAATAGGATGAAATCACAATTTATAAACCCACATCCAAGAGATGGGGTATTTCAAAATTCTTTTCAAAACATATATATATATTCGTGGTCTCACATTCACGTGCGGATATAATTATCAGAGAAATCAGAGTACATAATAAATATCAAAGTGCGGAAACCAAAATCCCGGCAAACCCCGGGTTACTTACATATATAACTTGGGTTCAAAGTTTCCCAACAAGGGGATTACATCACCAAAACATTCATTTATATTAGATGTACAACTTGCAATCCCAAATCCAAAATTATAATAACCAACTACCACTTAGATCTCGGAGTAAGCCTAACTACTCCTGTTGTCCGCTTCCCTTTCGAACCACTCGCCCTGTCTGAAAAGATTAATCATTTGGGAGGGTGAGATTCTAAAGAATCCCCGTAGTAACAACTATTTCATACCACATGCAATCATATAACATGCAAACACATCATCTCATATCAGCAGCAACACAAACTCACTCCACCCTCATCCCCTTTTACCGCCGGGAAGGCATACGACCTTTACCCGAACCGTTGTTAGCGACTCAGGGACTGTTGGCGTGGCAGTGCATACAAATAGCCACACGGCTCACATATAGCCTTTCGGCTTTCACAATGGCCCGTCGGCCTTCACAAATATCACACCCTAACCTCATCCCCTTTTACCGCCGGGAAGGCATACGACCTTCACCCGAACCGTTGTTAGCGACTCAGGGACTATTGGTTTAGCGGTGCTACCACAATATCACATAACGCATATATAACACCCTAACCTCATCCCCTTTTACCGCCGGGAAGGCATACGACCTTTACCCGAACCGTTGTTAGCGACTCAGGGACTATTGGTTTAGCGGTGTTTCCACACAAAGTTTTCACAAAACTTGCAGCATACAAAATCCATTTAATCACAATGATATAGCACACATATCATACATCACATAAGGTATAAAGATAGAGTCACTACCTGTATCTTTCCTGACTGGCTCCGGCACCGTGGCCTCACGAGGGCGACAAATGTCAAATCCTATATCAATTAGGGACAACCAATCAATCTCTTTTCCATGTGTATATTTCAATAATACTCTATGTTGGTTATCATTTAGAACTCTTTAGGTGACTAAAATAGGCCTAAACATATGCCTAAAGGGTTGGAAGAAACTACCCAAAAGACCCCTTACTCGAAGGCAAAACACTCATTTTTGGTCATCTCACTCAAGCACAAATGCTCTCACTCGAGCACAAGTACGGACATCACTCGAGCACAATAGCGAGTGAGACTGCGAGTGAGTACCCGAGAGCACAAGGAAACCCTCGAGCACTGGCTCACTCGAGCACGCTGACCCTCACTCGAGCACAAGGCCAAATGCCTCACTCGAGCACCCGCGAGAGAAGTCCAGGAAGTGAGGACCCGAGAGCACCCAAAGCTCTCCAAGCACGGGATCACTCGAGCACAGCCATATGTGCTCGAGCACACACCTCACACCCGCGAGTGAGAAGGCTCACTCGAGCACCTTACTCGCGAGTGAGAACCCGAAAGCACAACTCCCACCTGAAGCACACTCTCACTCGAGCATGACCCCCTGTGCTCGGGTGAAACGGCTATGCCCGCGAGTGACAGAGCTCACTCTTGGCATCAGCCCACGAGTAAAGACCCGAAAGCACACCCTTCACTCTGGACTTACACCCACACTCGAGCAGACCAAGCTCACTCGAGCAGGTTCCTTGCTCACTCTAGCACAAAGCGATGTGCTCGAGCAGCACTCGCAGAAAACCCAGGTGACTCGAAGCACAAAGGGAAAAACTTGCGCATCACTCGAGCACGTTCTTCCTCTGCTCGAGTGATGTGTATCAGAGACCAGAAACGCAGCCAAAAACCAGAAACACCAGATGGTCAAATTCTCCCCCAAAGGTTCCCAAACTCTTCCCAATGCTCATACACTCTAAGCACTAACAAGGGAACACAATGGCAACTCCAAAAACACTCCAAAACCTAATTTGACCACAATCAAACACTAAGGTCTCAATGACACATCATATCCAAATTCCCTTAACACCTTTTTAACATTCCAAATTACATCAAATGATCATATATCTCTAACTAAATCATTTCCAATCATCAATCATAACAAACTTGACATTTCCCAAAATAGGCATATTTAGGGCAAAATTCCAGATTTTACCATACTTAGCAAAATATCACACATTATACTTCAAAATGCTCTAAATGCCTACCTCTTCACTTTGCTCAATCCAGAATCCTGATCCCTCAACTTTCAATTTCGCCCAAATCACAAATCACCACTTCTCAAGATTCTACAATCATCACAACGTAGCTCTCATTGATATGAACAATATTAGAGAAGAGGATTGGAGTAAAGGAGAGTCATTTCCTTACCAAAGATCAAGCTTTTTCTTCTTCCTCTTCTTGCCTCAAGGTCGCCGGAATCAATGGAAGAGAGAGAGAGAGATGAGAAGGTAGAATGATGATGAAGAAGCACATCATCCCCCCTTGCCCATGCCTCCAACCGAGTAGGAGAGAGAGAAGAGAGGAAAAAGTGACTTTTGTCTTCTAGTGCCCTATCCAATGGCCACCATCAAGCCACTTGTCAACATCTACACAATTCTCTCCATGAGCTCACCAAGTCACCTCACATAGGATTCCGACCCATATGAAATACATCTCAACCCTTGATCTTAAATACCACTTGTATTTATTCTCAAAATTATCATTACATTAATCCCAAATATATTCAATCAAGATAATTACAATAATTATCGGAGCCATTAGCCCTAATCACAAATCGGGATGTTACACTTGGTGTAGAGGATGAAGATGGAGTAGAAACAGGAAAGAATGGAGTCAATTAATGGAAGGTAACACCAGTAGACACAAGATAACGCCAAAGGGTGGGAGAATTGCATCGATAACCTTTTTGAACCCTTGAATACCCTAGAAAGACACATTTAAGAGACTTGGGATCTAGTTTGGTAATAGTAAGAAGGATATCTTAAACAAAACAGACACAACCAAAGATTTTTTGATTAATGGGGAATAAGGGGTTGGAGGGGAAAAGAGTTATGTAAGGGATATCACACTAAAAATAAGAGATGGCATACGATTAATAAGGAAATATGCCCTTGACACAATATCCGCCCAAAAAGATTTTGTAACGTGCATTTAAAACATGAGAGCCTAGGTGACCTCTAATAAGTGCTAGTTTTTTCTTTTGGCAATACCGTTTTTAGCAGGTTGTCAGCACATGAGGATTGATGAATCATACCATGCTGAAGCATATAGGTTTGAAATTGAGCAGAGAAGTATTCTTTAACATTGTCACTCCGTAAGGTTTTCACAGATACACCAAATTGAGTTTTAATTTCAACACAGGAATTGTAAAAGTGAGAAAATAACTCGAAACGATGTTTCATTAAATAAAGCCAGGTGGTTCGAGAAAAATCATCAATAAAGGTAATGAAATATCGAAATCCAGACTTGGACTCGACATGACACAGACCCCAAATATCAGAATGGACTAAAGCAAAAGGGGACTAGCCCGTTTATTGATGCGAGGTGTCAAGTGAATATGATGATGTTTGGCAAACTGACACGACTCACACTTTAAAGTAAACAAATGATGAAATTGAGGATACATCCTCTTCAAAGCGGATAAAGACATATGACCCAGGTGACAATAAACATCAAAAGGAGAGGAACCCCCAGAGCATGCAATTGAACGCAGCACTCGATCATCAAGAAAGTAATGGCCGCTACCAATAATATGCTTCGTCATGAGATCCTGAATCAAACAATGGTCAAGAAAGAGTGAGATATAAAGTTTAACTAGTGAGTAAGTTTTCTAGGAGACAAAAGGTTAAAAGCAAGATCAGGAACATTAAGGACAGATGGGGTAGGTGTAACAGTTCCAGATCTAAGAACACGGGAGGAGGAACCATTAGCAATCGTTAAGGAAGAGGGGTTAGCATAAGGTGTATACGTAGAGAACAGATGATAGTTACTTGTCATATGATCAGTAGCACCATAATCAATAATCCACTTTGAAGACGAAGTAGCAAGATGAGTTACAGTTACTTATAGCAAGGGCAGTGGGTATGGAAAGAGCATTATCTGAATTATTAGAGGATTGAGCCATATGAGCAACATCACTACGCTGCAACTTGATTTGCAACGTACGACAAAGACGTTTTGTATGACTAGGTTCTTTGCAATAGAAGCAAATAATAGCTCCAAGATTTTGAGGGTTGCTGCCTTGTCGAGGAAGGCTTTTTATTAGTAGAGATCAAATTTGGAGTACCATTCCCTTGTCTTGGGAAGCCCTGGGTCCTGTTATTAGTATGGCCACAGCTAGCTAAAGCACTAGCAGAAGGATTATAAGCTGATTAAGATAAGCTATTAGCATGTAGCACATGGAAGTACACATCCTGGAGTGATGGAAGCTCAGAGCTCGACAGAATCTGAGAACGAACTATCTCATAAGTTGGATTAAGAGCAGCAAGAAAGCTCATGATGGCATGTTTTTCCAGATTATCCACTTGTGTCTGAAGGTCAGTCGTCGGGGGCATTAACATCTTCATTTCTACATACATACGTTTAAAATCCAAAAAGAAGTTCTTCAGGGGATGACCCTGTTGTTCAGCACGATAAAAACCTTTACAGACATCATGAATGCGAGTAATATTCCGTTTACCAGAATATAGGAACTTTAGGTAGTCCTTAATTTCTTTCACTATATTTGTAGCACCCGAAATTTGGAAAATATGGAGCCGCCACCAAAATTTTGACAAAAGGATAATTTTGGAAACCAATTTTTGAAAATGAAACTGGTCTACAAAAATCATTTAGAGTTCGGGAGTCGATTGTATATGGGGAAGGTGTTAGGTACCCCACAACACCCATTTATAAGAATGGTTACCCTAAGTTAATCATTTAAAAATAAATATGGCCTTTAATCTTATGATAATTACTCAAATAAAAAGACAATTTTACAAAAATAACCAAAATGAAAGCTAAAGAAAAAAGGAACATTTATTTCCAAAAAAAAGAAAAAAAAATATATTTATTTACAAAATTAAACTTGACCTAGAAAGATGACCTAGGGCATACGTACCCTTTGGAGGGATCAAAGCTTACATAGTTCGGGGGTAGAAATATGTGACACTTTGTTGGTATTTTTTAGAAAAAATGTTTATTTAATTTATTTGAGAAAATATTTTTTTGTTTGGTTTGTGTTTTTTACTTTTTTTAAAAAAGGCATTTTTTTAATTATCTCATATGAAACCAAATTCATTTACCTTAAGAAAAGATTTTTTTTTTTAATTTTGAAACATTTTTATTTGCAAAGAAAAAAAAAGAAATGCATTCTAATTATATCATTCATAGTAGAAAATTCAAGATGACAAGAAAATCAAGAAAGACATTATGAGAGCATGTACCTTTTATGATTTGAATCCCACTACAACAAGAGATAGGGTGATAGAATCACATAATAAACAAGAGGCAATTATAATCACATTACCTATATCTATTAAGCATGACATCTAACACCATTAGAAGACAAGGCAGCACATACCTTTTGATTCCAAACAATACACGTCCAGCAATTATATATAAGATGATTCAATGGGACAAAGCAAGTCCACTTAATTCTTGATCCCAGATTCAACATCCAGCAATGTTAGCATATATTGGGATAAGCTAAAAGACAAGAATAAATTCATAGTGGAGGGAGAGTTTGTCAAAGAGATCATCAAGTGGTTGTACCTTATCAAAAATAAGAACAAAAGATTATCTATATAGGTATATTCATTTAAAGCAAGTAAATGGAAACCAACTAAATTCTTGTAAGCCTTATATATAAGGATTTTCCCAGCATTTCAATGGGTATGCCTCCATCTCTAACGAGAAATGTACATTGGTTTAGGCAAGAATATTAAGACCTTATTTAGACAAAGCAAAACAAGACGGCCTCTTATGTCAACTCCAATTCCCCATAAGAATTATGTATGAGAAGTGAAAAATGAGAAAATAAAATTAGCTCTCTACTTTGCCTCTCTTTCCTCCCAAAATTCTTGTGTAACTCTTGTGTACCTTACTTCAATCCTTGCTCATTTATTTATAGTCTTAAGGTAGGGTTTTTTCATGAATGCTCTTCCTAATTTGACCCAATCACCATCAATGGATTTTTATTTTTTATTTTTCCCACTAGTAGTTTTTCTAATTTAAACCTATCAACATAAATGAGAATTTTATTTTTCTTTTATTTTTATTTTCGTTTTTACTTATTTTCTTATATTTTCCCTACAAGCAATTTTCTAATTTAAACCTATGAGAGGGCCTTTTTTTTATTATTTTTTAATTTTTTCTTTTAATGATAATTTCCAATTTGAATACCAATAATCATCAATAAGAGGATTTTCTTTTATATTTCGTTTTTTATTTTTTTTTCCTTTTAATGATGATTGCCAATTTGAATACTAATCATCATCAATAGGAGGATTTTATTTTTCAATTTTTTATTTTTTCCTTTTAATGATGATTGCCAATTTGAATACCAATTATCATTAATAGGAGGATTTTCTTTTATTTTTTTCCCTTTTAATGATGATTGACAATTTGAATACCAATCATCATTAATAGGCGGATTTTCTTTTATTTTTATTTATTTTTATTTTTTATTTTTTGAGTGGGGCCCGGACAAAATAGGGTGTTCATAGTTGCCCCTTTTTACTTGTTTCGTAGCTGAGAAATGTGAGATTCTCGTCTATAAAGCAAGTAAAGATAAGAACAAGTATTTTGTCCGCCCCCTTGGAACCAAAGAGAGTTTGGACAAAATACAGTGCTCATGCCCCTCTTTACTTGGTTCATAAGGGAGAAGAACGCCGATGAAGCTAGATGATTGCTTGGAGTGGAGGTGAAGTGCCTAATTACATAGGACTTTGGTAGGGCGTAAAAGAATTGTACCAGCCGTTACTGGGCTTTAAGAGTGCCTACCGATACAAGGCTTTGAAAGAATAATGCCTGCCATTACAGGGCTTCAAAAGAACTATGACAGCCGTTACTAGACTTAAAGGGTTCCTGCTGATGCAAGGCTTTGAGGGTACCTGTCGTTATAGGGCTTTGAAAAAATAGTGCCTGCCGTTACAATACTTTAAAAGAATTGTGCCAAGTGTTATTGGGCTTTAAAAGAATTGTGCCAGCTGTTACTGGGCTTTGAGGGTGCCTGTTGATACAGGGCTTTGAAAGAATAGTTCCTGCTGTTACAGGCTTTAAAAGGATTATGCCAAGCGTTATTGGGCTTTAAAAGAATTGTGTTAGCAATTAATGTTCTTTGAGGGTGCTTGTCGGTACAGGGCTTTGAAAGGGTGCCTGCCGTCACAGGGCTTTAAAAGAATTGTGCCAAGCGTTATTGGGCTTTAAAAGAATTGCGCCAGCCGTTACTGGGCTTTGAGGGTGCTTGCCGGTACAGGGCTTTGAAAAGGGTGCCAGCCATTACTGAGCTTTGAGGGTGCCTTCCGATACAGGGCTTTGAAAGGGTGTCAACCGTTACTGGGCTTTGAGGGTGCCTGCCGGTACAGGGCTTTGAAAAGGGTGCCAGCCGTTACTGGGCTTTGAGGGTGCCTACTGGTACAGGCCTTTGAAAAGGGTGCTAGCTGTTACTAGGCTTTGAGGGTGCCTGTGGTACAGGGCTTTTGAAAGGGTGCTATGAATATGTGATGCCCCTTGGAGTAGTGTTTATGATATTGCCAATGAAGATGATGACATTGATAATGATGATGACAGTGACAATGAAATCCTAATGAGGATGACAATAATGATGATGAAGAGGATGATAATGGCCATGATAATGAGGGGAATATCAAAATGGTGAAGTCATGATGAAGGTGATGACACTAATAATGATGAGGACAATGATGAAAAAATCCTGATGATAATGATGATGAATACAATGATAATGCTAATGATGATGATGATAGTAGTGATGATGATGATATTAATGGTGATGTTGATAATGGAGGTGATGACATGCTAATGAGAATGAGTGCAATAATGGTGGTGTTAAAGAATGCCTGATAGATGATATTGCTCCTTCATCCAGGTGTCTAACCAGAATGCTTGTGCAGTCTTGTCGGATGATGAAGATGTGTATAATGAGATTCACATAGATGCCACAGCCCAGAACCCTCAGTTTAGATTGTGTCCCTTTGTCAACTATTTGACCCCACAACAGAAATTCCAGTTGGGACCTTCACTAATGATCCTAAAATTGCACAAGGTAAATGGGAGTAATGGACACCATGTCAATCATCGTGAGTGTTTATCCAGACAAAAGTTGTACTTTCATTAAAAAGAGTTACCCTTATACAAATCATGACACAAAGTTTGACATGCGATTTAATGGAAGGGAAAGATATACTAAGGATAAAGATTCATTTAAAGGAAATGATCTTCCAATATTCAAGTGATGCATAATAATGAGTATATATTGGTGTAGACGTGATACTATTAGGAGGTCCTTTGCTTTCAGTTTTGTGTAGTCCCCCTGATAGTGCCTTGCTTAATTGCTAGAGATATGTACTTTACAATGAATGATTATGGAGTTTTCTAAATAAATGAAGTAAAGAGAGTCATGGGGCTAGGACTGATAACCTTCTTCGATATTTGTTTAACTCGCCCTTTCGGATTTTTGACTTAATGAGCTCTTAATTTTGTGCTTTAATTTTTGCCTAAGCTATCCTTTCGGGTATTTAACTTAGTGAGCTCTCTTTTTTTGTGTGCTCTTACTTCTGCCTAAGCTGCCCTTTCTGGTTTCAACTTAGCAAGCTTTTTTTTTTGCTCTGACTTTTTCCTAGGCCTCCCTTTCAGGTTTTCAACTTAGCGAGCTATTATTTTTATATTTTTTTTGCTCTAACTTCTGCCTAAGCTGCCCTTTCGAGCTTTCAACTTAGCAAGCCCCTTTTTTTTGCTCTAACTTTTGTCTAAGCCTCCCTTTTAGGTTTTCAACTTAGCAAGCTTTTTTTTACGCATAGTATTTCTTTACAGCATTTGAATTGATTGGTCTTAGTAAATCTTAGCCATTCATGTTTGTCAATATCAATGCCCCTCTAGAGAAAGCCTACTTAACAACATATGGACCTTCATAATTTGAAGCCCATTTACCTCTGTCATCTTGATTTGGCAAGATCTTCTTAAGAACTAGGTCTCCTACTTTAAACCCCCTGGGTCACAGTTTCTTATTGAAGGCCCTTGCCACTCATGACTAATATAACTACCCATGACATATTGCTATGAGCCTCTTTTCTTTAATTATATTTAATTGTTCAAACTGAGAGCGTATCCATTTACTTTCATATAGGTCTGATTTAGCCAAGATTCTCAAGGATGGTATTTGCACTTCAATTGGAGTGCTAGCCTTCATGCCATAAACTAAAGAGTAAGGGGTTGCCTCAGTTGAAGTATGCATTGTGGTGCGGTATCCATATAATGCATATGGAAGCATTTTATTCCATTCTTTATAGGTCACTGTCATTTTGCCAATGATCTTCTTAATGTTTTTATTGGCTGCCTCAACCGCGCTATTCATCTGTGGCCAATATGGTGCAAAATTATGATGTTTGATCTTGAACTAATCACGTAATTCTTTAACTACTACCCCATTAAAGTTTGGTGCATTGTCAATTATGATCCTCTTCGACAACCCATATCTACAGATGATATTGGCCTTTAAGAATTTGATAAAGGCCTTCTAAGTAATACTGGCAAAGGAATTGGCTTCCACCTTCTTAGTAAAATAGCCAATAGCAACAAGGATGAAATGATGACCATTTTAAGCTTTTGGGTTAATCGGCCCGATGACATCAATTCCCCACATAGAAAAGGGCCATGGAGATACAAGACTATATATTAGAGTCGGAAGAGCATTAGCTTTGTTGGTGTATATCTAGCACTTATGACACTTTCTAACATAATTGATACAATCCTTCTCCATAGTTATCCAGTAGTAACTAGATCTTTAAGCTTGTTTAGTTAATGAGTGGCCATTTGCAAATGTACTGCATATGCCTTTATGGATCTCTGCCATAATCTTGTGCACCTCCCTTATGTCTACACAGTGAAGTAAAGTCCCATCAAAGCTCTTCTTATACAGGACGTTATTACTAATAAAAAAGCCCACATCCATTCGTCGATGGTCTTCTTTTCATTGTGTGTTGCATCTGAAGGGTAAGTACCATGTTCCATATACATCTTGATACTATGGTACCAAGGTTGCTCATCGTGCTCTCTTCCAATATTAAAGCAAAATGCTGGAGATCTTCTAATCTCAATCTGCATTGGCTGAACTTGGACCCCACAATCAAGTTGGATCATAGCTACTAAAGTATCTAAAGTGTCAGTGAAGCGATTCTTTTCTCCGGCCATGTGATAGAAATTGATTACTTCAAAATTTTTGATCAACTCTATCAAATACTCTTGATAAGAGATCAACTTTGGGTCTTTGGTATGCCATTCACAATCACCTGATAAATTATAAGAGCTGAGTCACTATAGACTTTTAGATTTTTTATTCCAAGATCTATAGCAGCTTGGAGACCATTAATACAAGCTTCATATTCTGCCATATCATTTATACAGTCAAACCCTAGCTTTATAGCAATTGAAAATTGCTTTCTGTCTCGGGATATGATTACTACCCCTACACCATTGCCATGCATATTTGCTACCCATCAAAATACATCTCCTAGTCCTTCGATTTGCTTTCCTTAATTGGGTCCTCTGTAGCACATATGTCTTCATCTGGGAATTCAAAATCTAGTGGCTGACATTTATCTATGGGATTTTCCGCTAAGTAATTATATCATACCACCCTTAAAGGATTTTTTGAGTGACGTATCTTATATCATATTCAGACAATATTACCTGCCACTTAGAGACTCTTCCAGCTACATGCGGGCTTTAAAAAATGTACTTGATTGGGTCTACTCTAGAAATTAACCAAGTAGTGTAATAAAGCATGTATTGCCTCAACCTCCTTGTAGCCCAGACTAAACCACAACAAGTTCGCTCAATCATCTGGTAACGTGAGTCACAATCATTAAACTTCTTGCTCAAGTAATAGATCATTTGCTCTCTTCTCTTAGATGCATCATGTTGCCCCAACATGGCTCCCTTGGAGTTTGGTCATATTGTTAAATACAAAATTAAAAGTCATCTTCGTGTAGGAGGAACCAAAATTGGGGGATTTAGCAAATAATCCTTGATTCTATCAAATGCTTGCTGGCAATCTTCATCTCACTTCCTTGTGCAGTTCTTCTTTAAAAGTTTGAATATCGGCTCACAACTTGCAATTAGGTTGGCAATGAATCGTGTAATGTAATTTAATCGCCCCAAAAAACTTCGAACTTCCTATTTTGTTTGAGGAGGGGGCATTTCCCATATCGCTTTTACTTTGTCAAGATCTACTGTAATCCCTTTTTAACTTACAATGAAGCCTAACAATTTTCCAGATAAAGCCACAAAAACGTATTTGTTAGGATTTAGCCGTAGCTTGTACTTGCGTAGCCTTTCAAATAGCTTTCTTAACACTACAACATGACTTTCTCCCTCAGAAGATTTAGCTACCATATCATCCACGTATACTTCAAGTTCTTTGTTCATCATATCATGGAAGAGTGCCACCATGGCACGCTGATAAGTTGCCCTAGCATTCTTTAGCCCGAATGGCATGATGCGGTAACAATAAGTGCCCCATTGTGTAATAAATGTCATTTTTTCTTTATCCTTTTCATCTATAGGGATTTAGTTATACCCTGAGTACCCATCTATGAATGAGTACCTTTAGCTATAGGCCATATTATCAACTAGGACATCAATATGAGGCAATAAAAAATCATCTTTTGGGCTAGCTTTATTCAGACTTTGATAATCAACACACATTCAAATTCTGCCATCCTTCTTTGGGATAAGAACAACATTTGCTATCCATTGTGGGTATTTAACTACTTCTAGGAAACCTGCTTCTAATTGCTTCATCACCTCATCTTAAACCACTAAGGACATATTGGAAGTGAGCCCCCTCAATTTCTGCTTTTTAGCCTTGGTGTTTGGGAATAAGGGAATCTTGTGAGAGGTAATCCCTAGATCAAGGCCTGGCATGTCGTGATAGGACCATGCAAACACATCTATGAATTTTTTGAAGATTTCAACCATTTGCTCTCTTTTGAGGTTATCTACTATCTTTAATTCTCTCTTTTCTTCCTATGTGCCCATATTTATTACTTCGATTACATCTTTATATGGGCACATTCTATTGTCAACAGATTTAAGGACTTTTTTGTATACTTAAATAATCTCATCATCATCATACTCGTAATCATGCATATAAATAGCATCAAGCGAATTATCATTCAGGGACTCAGAAACCTCTGCGTTAGACAAGAGTTCCGAGGAAATCAATTTCCTAGAAGGCAAAAAATGAACAATGAATGAATAGAAGGAAAAGAAAAGGAAGAATGGATATAAATAAGTGAATTTTATTTGGATATCATTCTTTATTCATGGTTTATATAAGATCTTGCCTAAAGGCGCATGCAAAATATAAAAGGACAACTTTTAGCTAGGCATGTTACTCTAAAATAATAGAATTGAAGGTGTCCTTAAACTCTCAATTTTCCAGAGCTCTTCCAGAATCATCAGCTGAAATCCACGTGCAGGTCTTTTTGCCCATTGTTGAAACCATTCCAACAGTGGCCTGTTTAGCACTTTAGAGGACATCGAGAATGTCTCCTTATATAGGGGATTTCAAAGTGCTCATCCTCCTTCCCTATCTTCAAGCTTGCTTGCTCTTTCAACTGTCTTTCCAATGGTAGCTCGTATCCTAACCCTTGGCGCTTGTGATTCTCTTGCAGATTTATAGGGGATTTGATGCCTTGGAGGTGAGCGCCTAATCCTCTACCATGCTTAAACCCATTTTTCTCCATTATCTGGGTTACTATGGAGTTGACATTTTTATATCCCTTGAGTCCTTTGACTTCAAAGCCTTGGAAAACCATTCCTTCCTCATGCTTGGCTGCCTCAATGTATGAAAGAGAACTTGGCTTGCCTACCATGATTTCTTCTTCACCCTTGATTATTACTCTCTTCCCAATATCAACGAACTTTAGGTTCTGGTGTAAAGTAGAAGGTACTGCCCCGGCCGAGTGTATCCAGGGTCTCCCTAACAGCATAGAGTAGAATGGGTCAATGTTCATAAGCTAAAAGTCTACTGTAAATGAAGTGGTCCAATCTACAAAGGCAAATGGACCATCAAACCCTCTAACTACCATGTTACTCTTTTCAACCTCTAACACTTCTACTGACAATTGCTCAAATGTGGATAGTGGTAAAACATTTAACGCTGATCCTCCATCTATCAACAATTTAGCCACAATGAATCCTTTATACTTCAGGGAAATGTAGAAGGCTTTATATTGATCGACGACTGATTGAACAACTTCTTCTCCTGAAATGGAGATGGTAGAGAATGTAACCCCCTTCCTACCTGAGGCCGAGATTAAGTTCTTAAACTCATAATTAAGTTGTACTTAGAGACCATATTTCGAAATGGGACTTATTAAGATACTCATTTGCCCAAAAATCGGATTTGCAAAAAGTTTTCAAAACTTATTCACAATGGTCCCAAGTTCTCAATACAAAATAATACTGGCCTGAACAGGTGGATTCCATTTATAATTATCAGAGTGCAAATAAGTTCCCGACTCACTCGGGTTCCATTCATAATAAAAGGGATTTACACAAGGCACAAAGCCTACAATTCATACCCTTTTACTTAGGGATTACACAAAATCTACTATATACAATTCCAAAATATACAATGATAACCATAATCTCCAAAATATACTCCTAAACAGGAGTTCTAACTACTCTTCGTCGCCCGCTTGCCTTTCGATCCTTCTGCCCTGTCTAAAACATGGTTTTTAGGAGAGTGAGATTCTAAAGAATCCCCGTAGTAACAAGTCAATCATATAATGTACAATAATAATGCATGTAATCAAATCACTATCCACACAAGCAACTACAACGGCAGTTACAACGGCAATGGTTAGTATGACACATGTCATCCCTGACGATTGCTCACGCTGAATTGCTCACGTTGTATTGCATCACAACAATCAACACAGTATAATTCATCACAGCTGGGATCCATATAAAGCATATCATAATCGCAAGCCACATAGGCAAGGTACACACACGCAGTCCACGGCTGGTTTCACAAACACCGCCCCTACGAGTCGGATTCACAAAGATCCATGTCAATTACGACGGTAGTCCAACGACCGACCTAGAGATGACCACTGTCACTCTCTACACGGCTCACGCTGACCTGCTCACGCCGTAATGGACCATGGCACACAATTTACAAGTTCAATGATAAGATATGCATACCAAAACATCATACAAGATATGAGAGAAAAGTCACTACCTTGATCCTTCCATGCGTGTCCTAACGCCGGTCTCTCCCGAGGAAGGCAAATATCAAATCCTATATTCACAATTAGGGACGAAGAGTTATTCTCTATTCCAAGACTTAATTCACTTTATATCACTTAATGGGTTATCATTATTGCTCTTTTAGAGTCATTAAATACCCCTAACAAAACTCCTAAAGGGTAGGAAGAACTATCCCAAAGACCCCTTACTCGAAGGCAAAACACTCATTTTTTGTCATCTCACTCGAGCACAGATGCTCTCACTCGAGCACAAGTACGGACATCACTCGAGCACAAATGCTCTCACTCGAGCATTGGTACGGACAGCACTCGAGCACAAGAGAAAGTGAGACTGCGAGTGAGTACCTAAGAGCACAAAGAAACTTTCAGGAACTAGCTCACTCGAGCACACAGAACCTCACTCGAGCACAAGGCCAAATGCCTCACTCGAGCACCCGCGAGAGAAGTCCAGGAAGTGAGGACCCGCAAGCACACAAAGCTCTCAAAGAACTGGATCACTCGAGCACAGCCATTTGTACTCGAGCACACACATCATTCCCGCGAGTGAGAAGGCACACTCGCGCACCTTACTCGCGAGTGACAACCCGAGAGCACCACCCCCCACCTGAGGCACAAGCTCACTCGAGCAGACACCCACTGCTCGAGTGAGAAGGCTATGCTCGCGAGTGTCAGAGCACACTCTTGGCATCCACCCGCAAGTGAAGACCCGAAGCAACCCTTCACTCTGAACTCCCACTATCACTCGAGCAGACCATGCTCACTCGAGCATGTTCTTCGCTCACTTGAGCACAAAGCGATGTGCTCAAGCATTGCTCATAAAAACCCAGACGAACTCGAAGCACAAAAGGGAAAAACCACTCAGGACTCGAGCAGAGTTCATCCCTGCTCGGGTGATATTCATCCCTCACTCGAGCAGACCCATCTCTGCTCAGGTAATGCTCATCCTTCACTCGAGCAGACCCCTCCCTGCTCGAGTGAATCCCTCAGATAGCAGAAAACGCAGAAACAGAGTCACTCTCCTTAACCTTTGCCCAATTGATTCCTATGGATACAAAACTTAACCCTAAGCCATTCCCACACAAAAACACCCAATAAACTCAATGGCATCCTCAGAATCATCAGAATCCTACTCCATTATCATGCTTTGGGTTTTGGGCAACAATCTCATCAAAACACCAATCCTAACCAAACTTCACATTTCCATTACCAATCAATCTATCTATCCTAAACTCATTCCAAAACATCATTCTCATGCCAAAAACATACCAAATGAACAGTGGCATCCAATTTTCGGATTCAAGCCAAAATTTCCAGAATTTATAAACTACTTCAAATGGTATGAAACTTAGATAGATAGATTAGTTTCACTCACCTTATCAACTTCTCAAAAGGGAGTTCTTGATTCACCAACAATCAGATTTTTGTGTGGCACAAATCAACACCAAATGGCTACACTACACACACCAAAATGAAGCCCATGATTCAAGGATCAACATTTAGGAAGGGAACTTGAGCAATGGAGATCATTTACTTACCCAAATCACCAGTTTTTATCTTCCTCTTTCTTGCCTAGCTGACCGTCGGAAATGGAGGGAAGGAAGAGAGAGAAACGAGAGAGATGGAGGGATGAAGTAAAAGAGGAAAAGCAATCTTTTGTCCTTTTGTGGCCTTCATCCAACAACTCTCACAATGCCACTTGTCAGCATCTCATTCATTCCCACAATGAGCTCACACAAGCTAAATACACTGGATTCCGACCCATGTACAATGAATCTCAACCCTCGATTTTAATTACCACACACATGCACACCAACTTCATGTTACATAAATTCCATTCTTCCAATTTCCATTAATTATGACATTAATTAATATAGTCATAAATTACATAATAATCCCAATTTAGATCATAATTATCCACAATAATCATGATTATCCCTTAATCAAAAATTGGGATATTACAGAGAATGCCCTCGCCACATTCATAATGCTTGCCACCTTCTTTGGGGTCACACTAGATTGTATATATGCTTCATCTAGGGCCTTTTGTACGGCACATCGATGCGGTTCAGAACTCAAGATCAAAGAGAGAATTGAGATCTTAGCTGGACTTTTATTTAATTGGTCTACTATGCTATATTCACTTTGCTTCATTATTTGAAGGAATTCTTCATCTTTATTTTCCATGACTTTCATACCAAAACTTGATAGAATATCAATATTAGCTTGCTTTCCCTTATTTGACGATCCAATATTTTGTGGCAGATAAGATTTCCCGCTTCATGTTACTCCTATTGGGTGAACCATTGTTTCATTGCTGGCCTCAGCTTCCATTACTTGCCTTGAGGGATTCTCGACAATACCTTTATACCTCTATGGTACGGCGTGATTACTCTGATATAGAAAAGGGATCAGTACCTTAATGTCACTGAAAGTTGTTGTAATGGTGTCAAGATGGTGAAAGAAACAACATTGGAATTTCTTTTTTCATATGGTTCCTTAACGATAAGCTCGACATGTCTTTTTTCCACCATGCCTACTTCTTTCTCCTTTTGAGGCATATAACCTATTGCCTTTAAACAAGCATAGATATATTCTCCTACTAGTAAAGGATCATTAGGGAACTCAATTTCATATACAACATTTACTTGGTTTTTATGACTTGGAAGAGGATTGGCATTGATAGAAGAGTTGTCGTTCCTCTTCAATTGAATGTGATTAGAATCAATTAAGTCTAATACATTCCTCTTGAATGTTGCACAGTCCTCTATTGAGTCTCCTAGGGCGCCCATATGCTATTCACATTGGGCATTAGAGTCATACTAAGCGGGGAATGATGGTTGAAGCTATTTGTAAGTACGTGGCCCTAACAGCTGAGATTCCAAAAGTTGACGATATAGCTCAGTATTTGTTATGCCAAAATCTGGCCATTGGAGATTATCTCGTTGCTACCAATTCCTTCATCCTCTAGCTTAACCTTGCCTATTTTGTGTCGAATCATTCTTCGTCTGTCGAAACCCATCATTACCACCTTGATATGTTGCTCGGGGTTGTCTAGTGTTTTGATGAAGCTAACATTACCTTCTTTCTTCTTCCCATTGTTCCCCTTTTTGATGCTGCTCTCGCTTTGAAGAATCCTACCGTCATGTATGTCAACGTCGATTTACTCACCAATCTCAATCAAACTAGAAAAATTGGTGACATGCTTCCCAACCATGTATCTGTAGTAAGGTTCTTGTAAAGTACGGATAAAATAAGAACTAAGCTTTGATGGTATAAAGGGAGGTTGAACTTGTGCTGCAACCATCCTATATCTTTGGGCTTAATCTTTGAAAGCTTCAGTGGATTTCTTGTTCATTGACTTTAGTTGTTCTCTGGTGGAGGCAGTGTCAAGATTGAACCTATATTGTTTCATGAATACATCAGTCAGATCTCTCTATTTCTTTATCTTTATATGATCAAGTTGCATATACCATTCCAATGTTGGCCCTTTCAAGCTCTCATGGAAGAAGAGTAGTAAAAAGTTTTCATCTTGTGACTATACTAGCATCTTTGTTCAATAAGCCTTAAGATGGTATATCATATTTTCTGTACCATTGTACTTATCGAAGTTCAACATCTTGAATTTCTTGGGAATCGAGACATGTGGTGTTAAGCATAAATCCTTTAGATCAAGTAAACCCCAAGTGTTTGGTCCTTGAAGGGCTTTTAGTTGGTCTTTTACTTCACCTAACTGTTCCTTCCATTCCTATTTTTCAGCTGATAGGGAGGGAATGTTAAAAGTATATGTTAAATCTTCACCTGGTTGTTCCTCCTTAGTGCTCGGAGTTTGAGGATTCTGTTTACTCTAAGGCTCTTCTGTCATTTTTTCTTTCTCACCATTTTCTGGTATACTTATCTCAGCATTTTTCAATGGATCAGATGTTCCTGACTCTTTCTCATTATTCTGGGCTTGAAGAGCTATAGTCAAGGTAGAAATCATTTCTTTAAAATATGCCATTTGTGCCTCCATATAAGATATCCGATGATTCAGATTAGATTTAGCTTCACTAGGATTGGCTGCCATCTGACGACTACGTCAGCGCATGTTGTATGAATGCACAGGGGGTAGCCGGTTCAGACGTTTAGATGGAGCAATATTGTATCACCTGCTTAGGAACGAACAAAATATCATTAGTTTATTTAAACTTACAATTTCAAGCTGGCATAGCGAGTTATCACGATGTATTGGCATAAAGGTCTTCTGGTACAAGTATCCTCTAGCTACCTCAGGGAATCTATTATTCCACAGGGAGAACTAGAGTTGATACATCTCTTTCTTTCTCTCTTACTGTCACTTCGTTACTATTTAGGAATCTATTTAAATATAATCTCAAAAAAAAAAAGGAAGAAAAGAAACCACATATCATTTCCCACCTTTGTATGCACCATTATCTTGATTCCACTTTTCCATATGTATAGTGTGTGAGAGTATTTATTTATTCCACCTTTTGTGAACCCTTTTACCCCACGTTTCCCATCAATCAAAGCATTGAGTGTGTGAGTGTATACTGTATACCTACAAGACCTAATCCTCTTTCGTCTTTTCTTGTGGTGTGTGTATATATATTTTCCTCAATCTCTTTTATTTTGTCTATTTTCTATGGGTAGGATTTTTTTTTATTTCTTCACCACACCAACCTTTTACCCAACAGATGGGTGGGTGCATCACTATACACATATACACACTCACACACATATTTTTGTTTCAACTAACAAGTCTAATCTGATTTAAATGTACGGTTTAGTCTATTTATAAAATTTTATCTTATTTTGCACATAAACCCCACAACTCACATTTGGGTGTAAATAGGCATATGTATATATATAACTTTTAAATATTTAAAATATGTTTCCTACCGTAAAAAAAAGAATTCCGAATAATACTATATCTAAGTAAAACAGTGGAATCCATAGAAGCTTGGGTGTGTATAATATTAGTCATAGAGGGTAGATTTAAGGCTTTAGAATAGTTTTAATTAATGTACTAATAGATGTTTGTTTGTTTAATTTTGTAGACTCTTATTGAGAGTTTTGGAGTATCTCTTTGTATGATTACCTGTAAGCTAGGGAGTAGCAGGTAACTCTGAATATTCTTCCATATACTTGTGAATAGTGTATGATTTTTGAATGACATTTTTTAAAAAAAAATGGACTGAATTATATATATATGTGTTTGTATTATAAATTCTCAAATAAGTAGTGTTACAAGTAAATTTCTATATAACTCGTTATATTTATATAATTAATAAATTAATGATAATTAATGTATTATTGGATTATTATTTCATTTTTAGCATGTTTGAATATGTGATTATATGAATGGAAGCATGAATTATTGTACTTTATCTTTTAATGATATTTTATTTATCACTGTCATGGCGGTTGCATCTGTGATGGGTTGGAGTGAGGAGGAATTTGTATGTTGAGAACCATGTGGTATGCCATCACTCGGTGCACAGTGGATGGTACTTGTCAGGGCCCCTCCTTCCATGTTTTCCTTTGGCCGGGATTTCATTGGAGTTGTAGGACATGTGACACCTCCTTAGTTGTATACTTTTAAGGAGGGGAGCCATAGTCCAGACTTAAGCTCTATATCTTTGGCCGGGTGTATCTTAAGAACTGGTGAGCTTGGGACAATCCAGTCAAATGGATGTGTTTCTGTTGGACTATGTGTTAGCCTATGACTCTAGTTAGCGGAATAAGGATGGACGGTGATATAAGGGAGGTTGCATCTTACATATTGCATATGGCATAATTGTATATTACATGTTGTGATAAAAAATACAGATTGATATAATGGTGATTAAACTTGTTTTTGTCTTGTATGAGAATTATGTTATATATGAATATATATGTAATCAGTTCCTTTTTATCATATGAGTTTTGCTTATGTACAGTAGAAACTTTCAGTAGTTACTAAGATGTGGAATCTCATCCCTATATATATTAACATTTTCAGGTGACTGTTCTAGTAGGGAGCAAGGGAAGGCACCTATGGAGTGAGCCTTGGAGGCTCTTTTGTGCTCCTAGGGCTCATGTTATGTCATTTATATTGCCATGACCTTAAGACTTCCGCATTTTAATTTGTTTTGAGGAAATATTTTGAGGATTTGATTTAATACTATGACTTGGGCTTTATTTAAACTGATTTGTATTTTAATAGTTTGGATGTTGAACATCCTTATTGACAATATTTGAATTACTATGGTTAAGTATTTGGCTATTTGATTGAGGTGTTACATAATACCTTGAATTTTGAGACTCGAGGTGAGAGAATAAGCTTGAAATAAGTGGATTGCTAAGCCTCGGTTTAGCAAGATCCCAAATTGTGATTAAGGGTTAATGAGTCTGAAAGTGGAGGTAATTATGGATAGATAAACCCTTTTGGAGAGTATGATGTGATTTGGCACTCGAATATGATTCATATGTGTTATGAGTAGCGCCAAAACCCTGTATTTAAGTTCAATTGTGGATAAACATCTAAATTGACTTTAAATAGAGGGACGACACATATTATGGCTAAAAGAATGAGAAAATGTGTTTGGTGGTAGTTCAAGAAGAATTGTCATAATCATGGGCAAAATGGTAAAGTTACCGACCAATTGATCTGTTACCGAAGAGGAAGCTCATTGGTAGCTCAAAGATCAATGGTTGTGATTGATTGTTATGTGATTAAAAGGGTGGAATCCCATGTGGTGTGCCTATGTGAGCTCATGGGAAACGAGGCAAGATCTTGACACTTGGCAAGTTGAGAGCCCTTGATTTTGGGTCAAATGTTCAACTATGTTTCCTCTCTCCTCTCTCCCTTATTTGGTCGGCCAAGACAATTTGGGCAGCCCCAAAATCTGATCACCATCTTTATCATCCTCTCTCTCCCTTCATGCTCTAGTGGCATCCAAAACTAAGGGGGAAAGAGAAAGTGATAGGTGAGTTTTTGGTTGGTTTGTTGTCCTCTAATGCTTAAACACCCTTCTTTAATATTGTTTATAGTGATGAGAGCTTCATCTCTATGGTTTTAGATTTTTGAAAGGAGGTGTTTGATAGCTTGAGGAAAAGTGGAGAGATGAAGAATCAAGGAATTAGCTTGGGGAAGAGGAAGAGGTGAGAATTTAATGCCTTTTGACCTAAGTTTTGTGAGTTTTGGTTGAGTATTGTGGTTTGTAGAATTTGCCCTGATTTTGTGATGAATTTTGTGTGGTATTAAATTGGAGAATTGGATTGTTTTTTGTGTGGCAAATGATGTCAAGTTGTGTTTTGATGTCATTTGATTTGGTTTTGGATGTGAAATGGAAAGTGGTGCAATGTTGTCATTTGGATTGAAATTGGTGTGACATGTTGTGGTAACATGTCAATATGATGGGAATTTGGTTGATTTGGTATTTCCAATGGATTCCTTGTGAAAAATTGTGTGGGAATGATGTTTAATGTGAAAATGGGAACCATTGGAAGCAATTGTGAAAAACTGAAAATCTGTCCATTGAAACTCTGTTCCGGGCAGTCTATTTGTGTTGACGTTTTGAATGATCAAATGATGTCTAAAAATTCTGAAACTTTCCAGTCTTAAATTTCACATCCCAAGCTTAAAAATGGACAAATAAATTGTGTCATTTCGTTTTGCGTACTAGGATTTATCGTTGTCTAAAATTTGAGGACGAAAATGGATTTTGTTTTGGAGCAATGTTGGATTTTGTGTAAATCTAGAATTTTGTGGTGATTTCTGGTAATGATCCATATTTTTACTATGAATAGGACTTAAAAATATTTCATTTGGCTTTGGAATCACTTTATTTCTATTTTTCTAGAATTAATTATGATTTTTCAAAGTTTCCTTGGTTGCAGCACAAAAGTTTTTGTGTGCATTTTGGCCACAGCCAAAAATTTTTGGTTGCAGCCAAAAACCTTCTATGCTCGTTTTGGCTGTAGCCAGAGGATTCTTGGCTGTACCCAACCCCTATTTTCAGCATTTTATGATTTTGAAAAAGTGTTTTCCAACCTAGTACTTCCCAATTCCTCTAGGTTTTTATTGAGCCTATTATAGTCACTTAAGGGACTTAGGTGGTAACCTATTTTAAGTGTTTCAAAGTGAGAATTGGGAATAGAGAATTAATCCGCCATTTTGATTTTGGTGTTTAGGATTTGACATTTGCTATCCTCGTGAGTCAACGGTGCCAAAGGATGTCAGGAAAGAACAAGGTAGTGACTCTTTCTCTTGTACCGTGTGTGAAACATTGTATGTATGTTTGTCATGCATTGTGAATACTTTGTGATACATTATGATGCCTTGAGATCTCGGTGAAAGTTGACACATAGTGATATCTTGTAATACATTGAGATCGTAGCGCAAGCTGATGCATAGTGTTTACAGCCATGAGTGCTGTCGTATGTGGCGTGAACCATGTGACATTGTGATGCTGCTTAACATGATCTTACATGCTCTGTGTTGGTATACTGTATGAGTGTCTTGTTACTACTGGGATTCTTTTAAATCTCATTCTTTCCAATGACTAACATTTCAGACAGGGCAAGTAGCTCAAGAGAAAAGCGGACAACCCGGAGCAGTTAGGATTTCTTAGAGACATTTGAGTGGGTCATTGGTTATCTCTTTTGGATTTGGGATTACTGTATTTGATCATTATTTTGAATGTAGTGATGTAATCCCCTTTTTGGGATCTTTAAATCCTCAGTGTAAATATAGATGAAACCCGGGGGTTGTCGGGATTTTTTTTTGCACTTTGATAGGTATAAATGTGATTTAACTGCATAGGTAATTATATTCGATGTTTGAAATTGAGACCAGAATTAGGAAACGCTTTGGAAAGATTTTTTATGAAAACCATCCCGCCAGGAAGGGAATGTAAATGACTTTTGATGATTATTGGTCTCTATTTCATTTAAATTCTGAATTCCAAATTATAATTACGTTTTTAAAGGCAGGGGGTTACAAAAGATCTTGTTATTGTAGTGATAGGCAAGCAAAAACAATGAAAGTAAAAGGAGCGAGATATGCTTTTATTCAAAATATCAAAATTTAGTTACAAGTTTGAGTTCCTCCACTATTTGATTACATAAGTTGAAACATTCAACAATCTCTACTGGTGGATTCAAATGAATAATCATGCCTTCAGCGCGCTTGAATGTGCTAGCAAATTCTGGGATCCTAGTGTTAGCAAAGTTGATTAAGTTACCACACCTCTTTACCCATTCTTCTGTCACAACAACTTTTCTATGGTAGAGGAGTTCCTAGTTGGTAAAACTTTTGATTCAGCTTGTCCACAAGGCTCTGGATGGCTTCAGTGCTACTGGCCTTTACAGCAACCAATTTACCCTTCTTGTTTTCTAAGAGTTGAGTAAGAATATCAACTTCCCTTTGCAATTTCTTAAGAGGGCATTGTCTTGCAATTTCTCTTTGAGCAAGTCTTTTGCTATAGTCATCTTTAATAATCGAACTCTATTATTCTTCATTTGCCTATCGTTCTCTTGCATAACCCTTTTTAAGCTTTTATTTTCTTCTTCCAGCATCATGATCCTTGAGCATTCTTCTAAATCTCTTCTTTTCCTCTTTTCTGTCAATTTTTCTTGAAGGGATACACATTTTTCTTCTAGCTGACTCACCTTTCTCTTATTTTAAGACTCCATCTCTTATTTTAAGACTCCATCACAGACAGCTCCTCCAGTTCCTTTTCTCTTATTTCCAGTGGCCTTGCCAATTCTTTGTTTACTTCTTAGGCATCGTTTCCAAATAAAGGATCTTAGGGAGAATAAGATGGATTGGCTCCTTTAATTCTATCCTTGAGCCAGTCCTTATAGCCTGAAGTTGCACCTATGTCTCAATTCCCAAGCTCATCCTTTCCCTTGTATGCCATCTTACCCCAAGCTTCTTTAATTTCTTGACATAAGTCCCTTACGCCCTTTTCTTCGTACAAGAAGTGTATGGCTTGCACTTCTTCTCGAGAGGGAGCTTTTTGCTGAAATGCTAATTGCCTTAATGCTAAAGAAGGGTTGTAATTGATACATCTTCTTGGTCCCATGAGAGGCACATTAGAAAAGTCGCCACAGTGATGGATAATCTCTTCATCCTCCCACCATTCTATTTTCCATAAGAGAGAATCTTCTGTTAACCATGAGAACTCCTTCTAGTTATGTTGCTAAAATTGGACAGCCCTAAAATTGTTGCACATTTTTGTCTAACTACACTTTGTAATATATTATATAAAGGGTTACAAAGCTAATTGGGCAAAGGCTGAAAGGGGTGATGGATAAGTTAGTATCTCCATACCAAGTAAGTTTTGTCCCAATAAGAAGTATACAGGATAACATTGTAGTTGCTAAGGAGGTGACTTATATGATGAATAAGATGTAAGGGAAGAAGGGGAATATGGTGGTGAAGATAGATGTGGAAAAGGTATATGATAGTATGAATTGGGAATTTATATTGAGTGTGTTGGGGGAAATTTGATTGCTCGAAAAGCTAATAGAATTGGTCAGAATGTGCATCACTACATCACCTATGAATGTATTATGGAATGGGAGTAAGGGGGAGTTTATACCGGTTAGAGGTTTAAGGCAAAGGGATCCATTGTCCCTTTACCTTTTCATGTTTGTAATAGATAAACTATCCCATCTCATTGCTAATTCGGTAAGTGGAGGAAGGTGGAAACTAGTGAAAGTTGGAAGGAGAGGGGTTGAGATATCACACCTACTATTTGCTGACGACCTCTTACTTTTTTGTGTAGTATGGAGCAGATTTGTAATATGGTGGAGGTATTGGATAGATTTGGGGAGATGTCAGGACAAAGGGTGAATAAACAGAAGATTAGTATTTATTTCTCAAAGAATGTTGTAAGAGAGCTACAAAGACAAATATGTGATATGTGTGAATTTTGTAGGAAGGATGAAATTAGAAGGTATTTGGGAGCTCAAATTGTTCATGAGTGATATTCAAGAAATAATTTTCAACAATTGCTGGACAAAATGCAAGGTCAGTTGGCTAGGTGGAAAGCGAAGTGCCTTTCATTAGCTGGACGTTTGACTCTTGTTCAATCGGTTACTTCTCAGTTGGCAGGACACTCAATGCAACACATGCAGGTTCTAGCTAATGTTTGTAATGAGTTAGAATAGTTGCAAAAGAACTTCATATTAGGTTCATCTAAAGAAAAAGAAGAATTCACGCGGTTGGGTGGAAAGCTTTGTCTATGCCTAAAGAGAAGGGAGGCCTTGGGCTTAGAAACATGGAATTGATGTATGATGCCCTATTTGGGAAGGTTGCTTGGAATGTGTTAGCAAAACCAGAAAGCCTACACTTAAAGGTTTTAAGAGGGAAGTATAAGAAGGGAAGAGACTTGATGATAGAGTGCCTGGTTAAGGAAGCAGATTCGTCATTGTGAAAAGGATTGGCAAAGTTGTGGCCAACTATTTTGGATAGCATTACTTGGGATATAAAGGATGGGAGAAAGGTTAATTTTTGGAAGGATGTATGGGTAGGGAATGGTGAATGTTTGTATGATAGAAGTGTGTTGAAATTGGAGGGGAGGTTACTGGACTATAAAGTTAAGGATTTGATTAATGATCATGGTGATTGGGAAATTTGCTTCCTTAAAAATTATCTTGATGAAGAGGGGTTGTTGATGTTGAGGGCTACACCTTCCCGTTTGATGTTGGTGAGAGCGATGTATGAGGTAGAGAGGTAATGTTGTTCCTAAGTATAGTGTGGCAAAGATGTATGGGTGTTTGAAAGGGATAAAGCAACTGCAAGATGATCCATTGTGGGGGAAGATCTGGAGATAGAAAGGTCCAAGAAGGGCGCAGGTTCTAATGTGGATGGCGCTTTATGAAAGACTTTTCACAACAAAAAGAAGCGTTCTGCTGGGTACTGAGGCTATGTGTGGAAGGTATGGAGTGCAAGAGGAAGATGTAATGCATGTGCTAAAGGGTATATAGGGTACATTTGCCCTTTTACAAATTCCCATATGAGGATTACATAATGTCATTCCAAATACATATCTAAATACACATTCCAAATATATATATCCGAAGCATATACAGTTATCCCAACTAGTAATGATAACCAACTACCAAACTCTCATCTCGAAGAAGTCCTAGCTGCCCTTGATGCTTGCTCCCTCCAAGAGCCACTTGCCCTATCTAAATTGTTGGTAGGGGAGGGTGAGACTCGAGAGAATCTCAGTAGGAAACAAATACCACTATGCATGCAAGATAAGTGTTTAATGTATGACATGCTTGTATTACATAAACACATGCTAACATAATGACATATCTACATGCTCAATGTTTCGTGCAACAAAATTATGGCCACAGTATAAACAGAAACAGAGCTTCAATCATTCATATATATTTCACATAATCAAGCAAAGCAATAACGTGCATCAATACACTAGCACAAATTTCAAATACATGCAGGAGAAGTAAGTTCCCTACCCTTGTTCTTTTCACGTGTGCTACAACACCGACTACTCACGATCAGAGCGAATATCAAACCTTATAACCAAAACAAAGACATAGGGTTAATCCCTTTTCTAATGACATTTAAAGTTGGTTATCATTTACAACTTTTAGGTGGCTACTAGAAGCCTAAACACATGCCTAAAGGGTTGGGAAAAACTTAACCAAAGATTATCTTTCAAAACTTCAAAACATCATTTTTCAAAAGTTGGTCGCGGCCCCATGCCCACCTTGGGCCGCAGCCAACAGATAGTCAAAAACTCATAGGCCGTGGTCAGCACTTCTGGGACACGGCCAGAGATAGGTCAGACACATTTAGGCCGCGACCAGGCTCTCTTGGGCCGCTGCCAGAAGCAAGTCAGAAGGTTTTGGGTCGTGGGCAACCACAGGCCTATCCCCTGGCTCATTTTACAATGACCATAACTTGGTCCACATAACTCAGAATGACTCAAACTTTATATCAATGGAAAGCTTGCAATGTGAACTACAAATCTTGAAAGTTTCACATCATTTCAACATCATTTGCTATGTCAAAATACCATGCAAAGTTCATCACTGCATAACATTTTACTCTTAGCCAAAACCAGAATTTCTAGATTCCATTTTCACATCAAACACCATTCCCACGTAAAATTTCACAAGGAATATATTGGAAACACCAAATCAATCAAATTCAAATCACATTGACATGTTACAAAATGGCCCTAACATGTCGACACAATTTCACAACATAAACCTCAACATTGCAACTCTTTCTATTTCCAATTCACAACCAATTCCAATGGCATCAAAAACACAATATGACACCATTGTGACCACAATACACAAACCAATTCTTCCATTTCACAAATATACCAAAATCAGGGAAAAATTCATAAAACTCAACCAATAACAACAAAACTTAGGTCAAAATGCATCAAATACTCACCTCTTCCTTTTCCTCTTCCTCTTCCTCAAGCTTGTTTCTTGCTTCCACAACCTTCAAGTTTCCTCAAGCTCTCAAAACACCTTCTTTCACAAATCTAAAACCATAGAGATGAAGCTCTCATCACTATGAACAATATTATAGAAGGGTATTTGAACTAAAGAGGATATCAAATAAGCCAAATCTCACATTTTTCCTTTCTCTTTCCTTCCTTGCTCGGTGAAAATAGAGTATGAGAAGAGAGAGATGAGATGAAGATGGAGAGATCAGATTTTTGGGGAATTAGGCCCTCTTGGCCGACCTAAAAGAGAAGAGAGGAGAGAGGGAAGAGTTGAAACATTAACCCAATCCATGGCTCATATTGTGACACTTGTCACAATCTTATTAAACCAACCATAAGCTTACATAAGCACACACACATGGGATTCCACCGCTTTTAATCTCATAACAATCAATCATAACCATTGATCTTTGAGCTACCAAGGAGTTCCCTCTTCGGTAATTTACCAATTGGTCGGTAACTTTACCATTTTACCCCTGATTATAGCAATTCCTCTTGAATCACCACCAAACACATTTTATATCACATTTCCTCATGCCATGCACCCTACCCTTCCCTGATGATGCATTTTAATCTTTGACACACAATTATGCTTAAATGTAGGGCTTGGGTACCGGCTACAACACATTCGAATCACAACATATATCGTATTCTTCCAAAATTCACCATTTTACTTTCTTTAATACCCCAAAGATATAAGAATCATTAGGGAATAAATTTGGGCTCCTGCTAACCCGAAGAGCAGTCCACTTATTTCAAGCTTATTCTCTAACCTCAAATCTCAAAATTCAGGATACTACACGAAGAGAGATTGGTTCTGGTTTAACTTGAAAAAAGGAGATGTGTGGGATATATTGTTTGATGCCAGGGTGGTTGTGGCATTGGAGGAACAAGATGTTGTTTGAGGAGGGCTTTACATTTCCTCAAAACTCAGAATTCCTCATTCTCTAGTATGTATTAGAGATCATGAATTTTATTGATAATTTTGATCTTCTGAGTATGTGAAAGCAGCAGGTGTAGGTGAAGTGGGAGGTGCCGAATTGTGGTTGGTTAAAAATGAATTTTGATGGTGTAGTTAAAGGGGATGGGAGGGCTAGTTGTGGGGGTGTATTACGTGGTAAGAAGGGTGGATGGATTATGGGATATACTCAAGAACTAGGTAGATGTTTTGCATTCAATGCTGAGTTATAGGTAGCATATTGGGGTATTAAGAAAGCAAAAGGGATGGTTATAAGGAGATTAGTGGTTGAAGGGGATTCAAAAGGGTTGTAGCTCTAATTTAGTAAATGTTGGATGGTGAAATTGGGTAGAAAACATTGCTAAGGATGATTGCTAAAGAAGTTAGAGGAAATTGGGAGGTACAGGTGATACATGTGCACATAGAAGAAAATAAAGCTGTTGATTGGATGCCTACTTTTCGCTTAAATCATTGTTTTGAGATTAATTATTATACTGAGCCGCTTGGGAATAGAGAATTTTTGTATAGTGATGTACTTGGTGTCTTGCACCCTAGACTTGTTTCATTGAGTAAATAGAAGGATTGGGCATTTGCCCCGTATAACACCAAAAAAAAAAAGAAATAGTTTTTTGTATTCATTTTGGTATATCCTAGGAAAAGACATTCAAAATTGAAAATTTTAAAATCTGGTATATTTCCCATAATTTATAAGAAATTCACAACTTATGTTAGTTCATTTTGAGATTTTGAAATTTTGAAATTTTGGAGGCCTTTTTAATTTTTACGAGATCTCTTCTTTCAAATGGTAGAACGCTCGCTTTGCATGCGAAAAACTCCGTGTTCGATACTTCGATTTTCCCCCTTTTTGGCCATATTCGACCAAACATATTCCAAATCTCCGCCTCGAAGAATGCTTCTTCGAACCAGAACAACCCTCTTCCTCAACGATCATCTTCTCCGCCACCACCTTCGCTCACTAGCAACCGCCTTGCCGGAACCCCACCTCGCCAAACCCATCACGCCGGTGAGCCCCCAACAGCTCCTCCGAGTGTGCACCGTTCTCTACCAGCAGCAGAACTCTCCGGAGCCCCGACTCCATTCCAAACTCCGATCCTGCGAATTTGATCTCACGCACGAGTTCTTCATTCAGGTATGCAACAACTTCCCCTATTCATGGAGACCTGTATACCGCTTTTTCCAGTTCACCCAAGTAAACCCTTCGTTCAATCACACCCCCATCTCCTTCAACAAGATGCTCGATGTCGTTGGGAAATCCAGAAACATCGAGCTTTTCTGGGAACTTTTACAAGAGATGGGACGGCGTCGTTTGGTGAACGACAAGACATTTCGGATTGCGTTGACGGTTTTAGGTGCTGCGAGAGAGCTAAAGAAGTGCGTGGAGCTCTTCCACTTGATGAACTCCAATGACTATGCCTACAATTTAGGGACTCTGAACAAGGTGGTTGAGACTATGTGTGGAAATAAGCTTGTGGTGGAGGCTAGATTTGTTGTTTTCAAGTTAAAAGAATGGATCAAGCTCAATGGGGATACTTACAAGCATTTGATTAGGGGTTTCTGTGACGGGGGTGATGTAATTGAAGCTTCCAAAATCTGGAATTTGATGGTGGATGAAGAGTTTAAGCCTGACATGGAAGTGGTTGAGAAAATGATGGAGACCTTTTTCAAGAGGAATCAGTATGATGAGGCTTTGAAGCTCTTTCACACAATGAGGGTAAAGAGGATAGATGAACTTGGTCTCTCAGCTTACAGCCTTGTGATCAAATGGATGTGTAAGAAGGGAATGATCACTCAAGCACAGATAGTGTTCGAAGAAATGCGCAAGAGAGGGATTCAAGCTGATAACCCCACAATGGGATTTCTCACATATGGGCTTCTAGCAAGAGGGAGAATAAGAAAGGCTTATGAGATTGTGGAAGGGATTGAAGAACCAGACATAAGTGTCTACCATGGATTGATGAAAGGTCTTTTGAGGTTGAGAAGAGCAAGCGAAGCAACTCAGGTGTTCCGAGAGATGATCAAAAGAGGTTGTGAACCAACTATGCATACCTATATAATGTTGTTGCAGGGACATTTGGGGAAGAGAGGAAGAAAGGGGTCGGATCCAATTATCAATTTTGACACCATTTTTGTGGGTGGTTTAGTGAAAGCTGGGAAGGCATTGGAAGCCACCAAGTATGTGGAGAGGGTGATGAACAGAGGTCTTGAGGTACCAAGGTTTGATTATAGTAAATTTTTGCATTACTATTCAAATGAGGAAGGTGTGGTTATGTTTGAGGAGGTTGGGAAAAAGTTTAGAGAGGTAGGGTTAAATGACTTGGCAGACATATTTGAGAGATATGGGCAGAAAATGGCTACTAGAGATAGAAGAAGAAACAGAGCTCCGTAGCATTATTGAAAGTTCTACTGAGTAATGACTGAAAATCCGAGGCTATCCTGAATTGTGCAGTGTCTTTTTTTTTTTTTGGGCCAGAAAATTGTGCAGTGACTTAAAACTCCAAAGTACATCTCAATATTTATCATATAGCTGATGAGAAGATTAAATCAGGAAAAAGAAAAGTAGCATTGTTGATAGAAAAGAAAAATTCTTTAGTGTTGCAAGGCTATTTGTTTAGATGATACTTATAGGGGAAATTGCGCTAAGGTGTCAAAGAAGGCAAATTATTATTAGCAGTGCCCTTTAAATAATCAGATATTCAACAAGTCTTAAGAGTTCCGTGAGTAATATTTTAATTGTGAAAAGACACACCTGCCCCTGTTAAAGCACAAATGGTCAAGTTTGATATGTGATTATTTGAAGAGTAAGGGCTGTTGGGACTTATTGGATATTTGATAATTCTAAAGAACCTATTAGTAATAATTTCCCTTTTCTTTGGACCTGAGCATAATTTCCCCATATTGGGGAGTGGGGATAAGTGTTTTCAAGACCGGACCGGCCGGTCCGACCACGAAACCGTCGGACCGGTGGTCTGACCAGTCCGGTTTGGTTACTAACCCAGTTCGACCGGATTTCACGTGGTTTGACCGGTTTTTTTAATATTTTATTCAAATTTTTATATAAATAATTCTAAAATCTTCTCTTCCTTACCAGTCTAACTCCGGTCCGATCTGACCCACTAACCCTTGACTCAATACCCCGACCGATTCAGTGACCAGTCTGGGTTTTAGAACCTTGGTGGGGATACATATATTCACACAAAAGTGAAGGAGGAGAAGCATGTAAGTTATAGATATTCAGTGCCTATTTGGATTAACAATAATAGATGTGGGTTTTTTTTTTCCAATCTAACTTTTAAAAACAGAAGTTAGGGTAGAAGTTAAATGGTGTAATACAATTTATGTTTGGATTAGTAGTAAAAGTGTTTTTTTTTTCAAACTGAAACTTGTTTAGATAATTAATAGAAAAACAAGTTTAGATATAAAATGACTAAAAATGGCTTGTATTCATGAATTTAAATCTTGTGAATTTTGAAATATTCATATTCATAAGGAAATGGGCAAATTAATTCAAAAATTGAATTAAATTACAAAGGGGATAGCAAAATCATAATTTTGCCAATTTAGCCCAAGATTAATTATTTTCCAATTAATTTGAGTTAATTTCAATTAATCAAGGAAAATAAAGGAAAATGCATAATGGGATTATTCTTGGTGAAATAAATCAAGAATTGGGAAATTAAGGGGAATTATACATAATTCAATTATATGAATTATGGGATTAATGAAATGCAAATTTTCCTCCTTCCTCTCTAATTTTAATCCATCATGAAAGACAAAAAAGAAAGAAATATTAAAATAGTTATCACATGCCACAAGAAGAAGGAAATGATGACCATGGTGGAGTGAGTTGGTAGATTAATGTTGAGTGTAAGAATGGAAAGGGAAGCTTGAGTGAAGGAGTGAAACACATGATTACATAAAAGAGTGTAAGGATGGACATAGAGAAAGAAACATGGCTAGTGGAGTAAAAAAGGGAAGTAAGGACGGAAATTTGAGAGCAAGAAGGAAAGTCAATTAATTCAAATAAATAACAAGTCAATGAAGAAATTAAGAGGAAGAAGGAATTGTGACAAGTGTCACATTAGGAGCCATTGATTAAATCAAGGGCTAAAAGGCAACAAGAGACAAAATAATAAAACATACTCCTTCCTCTTTCGAAGTCACATTCGGCCAAGGCAAGCAAAAGAGAGAGAGTGAGTTTGTGAGTTCCTTTGGAGACTTAGAGAGCAAGAGAAAACAAGAGCAAAGGTAAGAGTTGTTTTCAATTAATTTAAGCTTCCTATCTTGTGTAGTTCATCCTCTAATCTCTTATTCTTCATGGAAATCATGGTTTAGCAAGCTAATCTTCAAGGTTGAAGAGAGAGAGAGAGAGGACGTCCTAGAGAGAGAAACACCAAGGATCAAGAGGTAGTCTCCAAAACCTCAACTTTTTAGTGTATTAAAGTTGTTGTTGGTGATTGTTATTTGGTTTTGTGATATTTGGGATGAGTTGTAAAATTAGAAAAGCCATAACCCTAAGGGGTTATGCTGCCCAAAATCCTTTAAATCATGGTTAAAAAGTGTTTAAGTAAGTTAATCAAGGATTAGAAGTGGAAAAGTATAAATTTTGGGAGCTAAAACACAAAACCTCATTTTTTCCATTTTCCCCTAATAATTTTGGCTGGAACCAGAACTGGTAGTAGGAGTTGGATTTTCATGAAATAAATGGTTCCATTGGACTCAGTGGGAAAAAATAGGTGGGGTTACAGTTGGGCACTATTTCGGTAGAGGCCGAAAAAGCATAATTACGAAAACGCCACTGAAATCCCTAAATAGGAGCTGTCAAGAGTTTTTTCGTAATTTGACACTGAATTTGGCAATTTTGAGCCCGGAAACGGATTCCTTAGGCGAAAATAAGTCAGAATAGCCTTGGTCAAAATTTTGGGAAAACGTGCCATCGGGCCAGGTACGGTTGGGCCGAACCGAGGTCCCGGAGGCATTTTGGTAAATTTACACCATAGACTAATATAACCACAATAAATAGTATGGAATAGTCTAAAATGATACTTGGATAGGTTATAACCTATTTCTGGTATATTCAATATTTTAGGACCGATTCGAAAGCCGGAATGACACATGTTATGAGACACACCAGGAAAAAGGGATTATAAAGCTTTGAGGTAGGGGCATTATTCTTCATACATTATGCCATAGTTATATGATTGTATGGATGTCATTGTTTGTAAATGCACTTTATTAATTAACATGAATTGCCTAGAGAGAGGCTATTAGTGCCAATGTGCACTTACAATGGGAGTTGGCGGAAGTCCAACCGATGTAGATTATGGGGCTGGGCCTTACTCATGTATACATGACGATGATGTATTTATATTGTTCATTAATTTGTTCATACATTGGCGTATGACATATTTACTTTTCGCATTCTCTATGAATGATATTATATCTCTACGGGGATTCTTCGGAATCTTACCCTATTTTTAACAAATACCTCAGCAGGTACCAGTGGGGCAAAGGGAAAAGACGTAGACGCCAGAAAGTGAACGGCACGTGTCTCGAGGCGATGACAAGATCATGGTCACAATTAGTCTATTTTGTGATATTTTGGTAAAATTTGTAAATACTAAAACTTCTGTTGTATTTCCTGTTTTCGTCGACGAACAATATCGGAATTGTAAACGAATATTTTTATCAGAATAATTGTACTTTTCTGTATGCCCATTAAATTCTGTCTTTATTACTCTTTGAATATCGAAATGGAAACGAGTGTTGACATATTTCATTAGAAAAATATGTTTTGATAAAAAAAGAAAAATTAAGGAAATACTAAAAATCATTTAATTTGATATATTCAGTAATTCAATAAATAAAAATATAAAAATATCTAAATATAAAATTAAAAATAATGACAATTAAAGATATGTAACTGTTTAGTGAAATTTGAATAAAGATAAAAAGTACAACAGTAATTAAGAAAAACAAAACTTCTAACAAACATGAAAGCAAGGAACAAAAAATCAAACCGGGCAATGAACTGGTCACGGTATAAGTTCAAGGGTTAATGGGTCAATTGGGGTCTAACCGGTGATTAAACCAGTCATATTAAAATATTATAATTTATTAGTGGCAATATATATATATTAATATATTTTTAAAATTTTATAGATAAAAATGAAGATCTTTAGAAAAAAATGCTTAAAATCTATTAGTATTAGTTATTATGTCTATACTTATGTAATGATATCTCCTTTCCTCTAATTATTATATCATTTTAAATAATTTTTTTCATCGTCATCGTCTTTTTTTTAGATTTTTTATTTATTTACCTACTTTTCTCTTCATCTTGATCTTCAACTTTTCATTTTTCCCTCAAAAATAGTGCGAGATAATAGGTAGAAAGAATTAAAAAAAATGAAACCGGTCCAACCGATTGAACCACCAATTTTTAACCAGTCCAATCAGTTCACGGTCCAACCAGTTCAACCAGCCATTCTGGTCTGATATTTTGTTCTCTACATGAAAGAGCAAGAAAATGAAGAATGGCGCAGAAGTAACATGATGCTATAAGCAAGAAAAAGTGGCTTAATTTCTACCGTGACTTTTAGAGCATTTCTAATCAGAAGCTCTTATTTAAAAACGTCAATCCAAACAGATCATTTTACTCTCACTATGCCTTTTCCCCATCAACCTCATGTTTTCTACTCCCTACTGCCTTCTCAAACAGATCCTGAATATCATTGTACCCATATGCAAGTCATTTATATCTCATTCTCGATTGTCAATAAGTGCATTAAATTGATAAAATTTTACACATTTAGCCTTATTAAAATTTTTGTCTCTCTCCATTTATCAATCATTCTAATCTAACCTCTCTCCTATGTCTCTTTCCAATAAAAATTAAATGGGGTAATATTGGAGAAAGGTCATTAATTACCCTATAAGTGACTTATATTTAAAACTATTGTTCGGAGGCATAAACACTCTGCAATTTATTATTCAGATAAAAGGAGGTTACAACATTTATAGGCTGATGAAGAGAAATAAAATGACGAAAATTAGAGATTACAAATAATACTAGAAAATCAAATAATAAAGTTTCTATAATCAAGATTCTAAAATCAAGGAGCAACAATCAAGGAATTCTTATTTATTTTCAAATATTTTAACAGTCCCCCTCAAGCAAGAGAATATATGTGGATCATTCCCAGCTTGCATCAATATTTGGTGCTCCCCTTGAATGGGTAATTTGGGATAATATGCATCCTCCTTATAGAATACGGTATCTTTGGAGACAAACAGTTTCTTTAAAGTAGAATAGTAGTGTAATATCCTAAATCGTGATTTAGGGCTAATTACTTCAAAGTGATGTAACTAATATTGATTAAACACTTTTGAAGTAAATAATGTGAACTGTGATGAAAAATGTGTATTGATGATTAAGGGCAAAATGGTAAAACTGGAAAGTTACTGACCGATTGGTCAGTTACCAAAGAAGAAACTCATTGGTCACTTAAAGATCAATGGTTAGGATTGATTATTATGAGATTAAGAAGGTGGAATTGTGTGTGTGCATGTTCAAGTAAGTCCAAGGAAGATGCCTTAAGATGTTGATATTTGGCATCATCTCATACCCCTTTGATAAATCAACAATAGCAACTCTCTCTTTTTTTTCTCTCTTCCCTCTCATTCTTTTAGGTCGGTAAATGGGCTAAAGTAGAGACCAAAAATCTGATTATTTCCCATTCATCATCTCATCTCTCCTCTCATCTCCATTTTCGCCCAAGCTTGGTAGGAAAGAGAAAGTGAAAGGTGAGGATTTAGCTTGTTTAGAGTCCTCTTTAGCTCAAATGCTCTTCTTTAACTTTGATTAAGTTGATGAGAGCTTTATCTTGATGGTTTTAGAATTTTGAAAGAAAGTGATTGCCCACTTGAAGAAATTTGAAAGAAGAGAAATCAAGAAACTAGTCTTGGAAAGAGGAAGAGGTAAGAATTTGGAACCTTTTGACATATTTATTGTGGTCATTGGTTTAGCTTTGAGGATTTTGGAGTTTTGCCCTGATTTTGGCTTAATTTCAAAATGTGTGAATTGGTTAGTGTTTAGTGTGAAATTGGTGTCATAGTGTGTCTTGGAGCATTTGAAATTGATTTGGAATGTTGGTTTGGACCGGTTTGCAATATGGTGGTTTGATTGAGTTCTTGGTAAGACATGTGGTGGTCATTGTGTAACATGTCAATGGAGGTTGAATTGGGTTGTTTTGATGATTTCAATGGATTCCTTGTGCAAATTTATGTGGGAATGGTATTTGGTATGTGTTTGGGAACCATTCGAAGCATTGGTGCAAAATTGAATTGTTGTCGATTGAAAGTCTATTCAGGGCAGTCAGGTTGTCTGGACATTTTGAATAGGCAAATGGTGTCTAAAAATTTGGAAACTTTCCAGTCTTAAAGTTCACATTCCAAGCTTCAAAATGGACATAAATTTTGTGTCATTTCGTTTTGTGAGCTAAGAGTAATGACTATCTAAAGTTTGGGATTAAAACTGGAATATGTTTTGGAGTAGTGGTGAATTTCGTGTAACTCTGTAATTTTGTGGTGATTTCTGGTAATAATCCATATGTTTCCTATAAAGAGGACTTAAAGAGCTTTCATTTGGCTTTGGGATCACCTCATTTCGATTTTCCTAGAATTAGTTATGATTTTTCGAAGTTTCCTTGACTGCAGCCAGAATTCTTGGCTGTAGTGCAAAACATTCTGTGCACGTTTTGGCTGCAGCCAGAAAATTCTTGGCTGCAGCCAAAATACTTTTTTGCTGTTTTTGGCCGTAGCCAGAGAATTCCTGGCTGCAGCCAAAACCCTATTTTCAGTATTTTGTGACTTTGCAAAGTAATTTCTAACCTAGTACTTTTCAATCCTTTTAGGTTCTCTTTGAGCTTGTTATAACCATTTAAGGGACTCATATGGAACCTATTTTAAGTGTTTGAAAGTAAGAATTGGGGGTAGGAAATTAATCCACCATTCTTGATTTTGTTTATAGGCTTTGACATTTGTCGTACCCGCGAGCCCACTGTGCCAAAGGACGTCAGGAAAGAACAAGGTAGTGACTCTTTCTCTTATACCATATGTGATGCATTGTATGTGTGTTATATCATTGATTTGAGATGAATTCAAATACTGCAATATCTGTGGAATTGTGTAAGCACTGCTATACCAATAGTCCCTGAGTCGCTAACAACGGTTCGGGTAAGAGCTGTGAACCTTCCCGGTGGTAAAAGGGGATGAGGTTAGAGTGTGATATTGTGATTATATGAGCCATAAGGCTATTCGTATGCACTGCCATACCAACAGTCCCTGAGTCGCTAATAACGGTTCGGGTCTGGACAGTGTGCCTTCCCGGCGGTAAAAGGGGATGAGGGTGGAGTGTAATTTATGCTGCTATTCCTGTGTAATGATTTGCTTGCATGCTATGTGATTATGTGTGGTATGAATTATTGTTACTACTGGGATTCTCTTGAATCTCATTTTTTCCGATGACTGACATTTCAGACAGGGCAAGTGGCTCCAAGGGGAAGCGGACTACTAGAAGCGGTTAGAACCCTGTAGGTTACTCATTTTGGGCAAGGTTTCTATAAATTATTTTTGGGTTGTAAATATTAGTTGGATACAGTTGTGTAATCCCCTAAATGGGAATTATAACCCTTTAGTGACTGAATGGAACCCGGGGGTTGCCAGGATTTTTGTTATATACTCTGATATGTATGAATGTGAATTAACTGCACAGGTAATTATATTCGAATATTCGAAATTGAGACCAGGATGGGGAAAAGTTTTGAAGGATTTTGTGAAAAACCCTACGGTAAAGTAGGAAGTTGAAAAGAGTTTAAATTATCCAACGGTCTCTAAACCATCTTATTTATGTGTTATCGAATTATAGTTACGTGTTTAAAGGCAGGGGATTACAAGTAGCACTTGTATCCTTTCTGGGTGGAGGAGTATCTAAGGAATATACATTTCTAGGCGTGGGCATCAAACTTGCTTCTATCATATGTATGGACAAAGACAACACATCCGAACACTCTTTAGGGTAATGGGTTGATAAGAGGACAATTATGAAAGCCGTCAAGGAGTGTTTAGATAGAAGCAGCGTAGTTGAGGACTTTGGAGGGCATTTGGTTGATGAAGTTGGCGGCAGTTAGGATTGCACCACCTTAAAAGACTGTGGGCACATTTCGTTCCATTAATAAAGTTCTAGTTACCTCCAATAAGTAGAGGTTCTTTCGTTCAGCAACCCCATTTTATTGAGGTGTGTAAGGACAGGAAGTTTGATGATGAATTCCTTGCTAATCAAGAAATTCTTTAAAGGTTTCATTTAGATACTCCCGAGCATTGTCACTTCAGGGAACTTTGATGAAGGTTTGAAATTGATTTTTCACAAATTTATAGAAACTTTGGAAAAACAGGGCTGCCTCAGATTTTTCTTTCATTAAGTAAACCCATGTGGTTCTGGTGTGATCATCTATGAATATGACAAACCATTTTTCATTTGTCAAGGTTTTTATTCTTGCTGTACCCCAGACGTCACTATGGATTAGTTAGAAAGGAGTTAAGGGTTTGCATAGTTGTATTGGGTAGGAGGATTGTGTTTGTTTAACAAATTGACAAGTTTCATATTGAAAAGAAACATAATATTTATTGAATAAATTTGGAAACACATGTTTCATATAAATCAAAACTAGGATGGCATGAGCAACAATGCCATAAAAATACGTCTTTATCTTGAGAACTTGAGCTAACCAATGCCTTTCATGCATTCCAAGTATCTTCATTCTTCAACTCCAATCAATCCAAGTAGAAAAATCCATCCTACTATCTAGAAGTCCCAATCTTCTTCCTCGAGTTCAAATCCTTAAAAAGGCACAAATCATCATCAAAGATCACTCAGCATACACACCCTTTTGTTAATTTACTCACAGATATTAAATTGCAAGTAAGTGCTGATACAAATAGAACATTGTGAACTCTTAGAGAATTAGATAGCATGATTGTGCCAGTTCCTTCAACTTTAGTGAACATGCCATTAGTAACTTTTGACTTGAAGGTTTTCTGGACACAATTTGAGAGTTGTAAATAAAGTTTGATTACCAATCATTTGATCTGTAGCTCTTGAATCAACAATCCATATATCGTCAATAGCCTGTACAGCATTGAGAGCTATAATAGAATTACTTGATTGCATCAAGTTGACACTAGGTATAAAGTTGGACTTATTCTATTTGTCTAGTATCCTGCGAAGCACCTGTAATTCCTCCTAGCTTAGGGAATCTGCATCCTCAACCTTCTACTTAGTTGTAGTGAGGTGGCTTTGTTGAATGTGTTGTTTGCCAATTGATGGCTTGCCATGCAATTTCTAGCATTCTTCTTTGATGTGTCCCTTATTCTTGCAATAATTGCACCATTTATTATTTCTTCATTCATCTTGTGGTCATTTTATTGCAAGAGTTGAACTCTCAATTTGACTTGTATTGTTTCGATTCAAGAGTTTTCTGCTTTCTTCGAACCTCACATGGTTAACCATATCAAACAGATGTGGTAAGGGTTTAACCCCATGAGTTTTCCCCTTGTCTCCTCAGAAGAATCGTTGAGTCCAAGAAGAAAGTCATATACTCTTCCTTCTTCCACTATCTTCCTATATAATTGAGCGTCCTTGACGTTCTTCCATAGGTGCACTTCAAACAAGTCCTGTTGTCGCCAGAGTTTTAGCAAAGCATTATACTAATTAGTTACTGTCATGCTACCTTGTCTTAAATCTTGAAGTTGCCGTTTTAAATGGATTAAGGCAACAATATTATCAAGAGAAGAGTAGGTTCTTCTAGTCACATCCCATATTTCTTTTGCAATGTTTGTCAAGAGATAGCCTTCACTGATATCAACAGTCAAAGTTACATAACCAAGTCATCATTTGGTTATTTTCAGCAAACCAAGTATCAAAATTTGGGTCATTTGGGTTTGGTTGAGGTGCTGCCCCATTAATATATTTCTCCTTTCACTTGCCACAAATATACCTTAGCACGCTTTGGGACCATTGGAGATAGTTTCTTCTATTAAACCTATGGTTAGTGGCCGTAATTTGATTTTCTGAGAATTTTGGCTCCATTACTTCACTACTAGTAGTGAAGGAATTGGAGGAAGAAGATGAGTTTTGAATTTGAGAATTTATACCAGACATGAGTGCCATTGTAGTGACTCCGGTTTTGGTTAAATTTCCAGTGATAGAGCCGAAAAGAGGAGGAAATTTGAAGGAATTCATGATTCTGGAAAATGGTCGCTGACAAACGCCATAGATGATGACATGTGGGGTTCATGCCCCGGTACTGTGGTGGCGTGTGGGGGCCATGTGCTGCTCCAATCACCCTCGCCTCTCTGGGACCCACCGATCGACAGTTTCCGATCCTTCCTATGCAAGCGGTGTGCTCACACTCGCCACCCTTCACTAGATCTAGAACTACCAGATCTCCCCCCCCCCCACATTACTATCTCAACCTCTGTTTCTGGCATTGGATCAATGGCCGAAGCTCTGATACTATATCGTTCAGAAGCATAAACACTCTCTATAATGTATTATTCAGATGAAAGGAGGTTACAATATGTAGGCTAATGAAGATAAATAAAAAGAGGAAAATTGGGGATTACAAATAAGACTAGGAAATCAAACAATAAAGTTTCTATAATCAAGATCCTAAAATCAAGGAGCAACATTCAAGGGATCCTCATTTATTTCCTAATAGTCTAACAAAAACCAAACTTTTCTCCTACAAGTAACTTACATATGGTACAAAGTGGTATTTCAGTTGCAATATCAAAATTTCATTCTTGCACTTTGTGGTCATTCACATTTCTTCATAAAAAAATAGCGACTGTTTGGAAGATGCTTCAGGTCCAATGGTAATCAATGAAGGAATCATACAGAAAATATTGCTAAAACATATTGGATGAATGAATTACAACAAACGGCTTTAATAAACAAACAAATAAAAAAAAACAAAATCTGTGGCTAGCTTGCAAAGAACTTTTGGTGTAGAGCTTCCTCATTCCTGATCCAGTTGTGGGCAAGGTGGAACTTATCAAGGCTCTTGGTGTTATATACATTTGCTGTGCCGACCAAACAATCCTTCCTCTGAAATTGTACAATTAATTTCATCAGTACTACAACAAATAACTGCAGGTCAGAGCATATATAAGTGAATGTATATTTTGTTATGCTCCAAACGAATTTATTTCATAGCTACAACTCATGAATTTCAACCTGACATCATTGTCCAAGCCTACAATGTTACAAAAGGGTGTTGTCTTAATTTTAACATAAATTAGGTACCTTTTCCATGTGTCGTACAGTGTCTGATGTGAGTTGTATCATTCATAAAGTTATGAACAATATGGCTTACTATAAATTTTAAATTACATATATTGGTAATCTAAGTGCATAAAAACAAATTCATTATCCTTCGGCCTTGAAAATCATTGAAGGCTATTATGGAGATCAAGCTGATGTTTCAAATTGAAACCATATGCTTAATTCCAACAATAGCCTCAAATCACTGAAGAAGTTCCATTATTCACACTAAATTATGTTAGTAACAGAACAGTCTTGAGTACCCTTAATTTTATACCAAACTAAATGCTACTGTTAAACTGACAAGCTTAGAATATTTACCAGAGCAAAAAAGAAATTGGTTTCTTTAGCCATGGTGAGACGCACTGGTGCTAATTCAATCATTTTTTCACAAAAGGTTTCTGGCAAACAAGCAGCAGCGATTCACTGCCTTCTTGAAGGTCAATCACCCTTCCTTCCCAATGCACCTGCGTCGCAAGCGTGCGGGCCATCTCTATAGCTCCCTTGTTATCAGAAAGAATGATCCATCCCTATCAAGCAATGAAACCAGAAGTTCAATGTGCTACGGCAATTTGGACTATTCCAGTATACTTAGACTACCACAGCATTCTAATTTCAAAACAAAAGGTATTCGGAGGCGCATAAGAATAAAACGGTCATGCACCATTAAGGATGAGGTCAACAAAATGATACCACACTAATTCTATTTACAAGTCCAGTTTGGGAAAAATTTTGGTCCCCTTTTAGAGTAATAAATGAAAGCGCTACAATTTTGCCCCTATTAAAGGTAGAGAGAGAAGAAAGAGGTGAAAAATACCTATTCATAAATGAGGGCTTGAAAAAATGTATCAATTTAATCCATATTTATTAACTAATTTTCCTTACTATGTGAGAATTAGGTAATTTTGACATAAATAGGATTAGAATGCTAGATAACAGTCTTAGCAGTGACCAGCATTTCAAAACGATATGATCAAATGCAGGACGGAAAGGAAAAGTTGGGATTGGAGGGGGAAAATTAATGTTTGCTAATAATATAAAATTCAACTTACCACAACATTAAATTTTTTGAAATCATGACAATGGTTAAAGGGAAATGATTACCTCTGGACGCAGTATTCTATCCATCTCCAAGAACAAGTCTTTCATGCTGCACCTTTCTGAAGCGAGATGGGAGAGAAGTCCATTTGCATGAAGCATATCATACGTCCGGGGGTAGGTTGGGAAAGGCTCACACCTGCACATCAACAATTGGATTACATAAAAATGAGTTTTCCTGAAGCTCAGAAGCAATGAGTTTATTTAAGATGAACACCAAAGATTGAGAAGCACATAAAGGTGGAAGTTTCAGGGTGACAAATCGGGTGCTTCGATACTGTTTCTCCTCCAACTAACAAGCACATTGATCCGTTGTTTGACATACTAGTGTACTAATATAGAGCAAGGTTCTTCCCCACCCCAAAAAAAAATAAAAAATAAAATAAAATAACCATCTCCCTCTCAAAAGAAAAGGAAAAGCAGACTAAAAAGAACAAGACAATACCAGTCATGAAGAACACCGGCAAAGCCTCTATCTAGTATAAGAGGAAGTGTATGAGAAGCCTGGACAGGAACAACGTTCATTACCCAAACTGATTTTCTTCGCTCCAGGAGAGCATGATTCAAGCCTCCATATTTAGCACTCATGTCCATCACATTGCGTATCATGTTAAATGGAGGCAGAGGATCTTCATCACCTGGCCTTTTTGGATGGTCGGAGAAAATTAAGGGTGTAAGCAAAGACCAAAAGTTGCTGACAGCTGATCTCCAAAATTGCATATCTAGATAGAAATCTGCAGGCTGAACTCCTGCAATGCTATATAGAGATAAGTGCACTGGCAAAAACCAAACAAATTGAGAATGAAAATTGAGTGGTGAAGCAAGGAGAAGAAAATCAGAATCTGTTTAAAAAAGATACTTTCCATGAATTTCAAGCTCCGCCGTGCTCAATCCAGATCCAGATCTGTTCTGTATTGGTATCCAGCGCTTGCTAGAGGTCCCACTTATGCATTGTACCAGAGGCTTGTAATATGACTGAGCAACATCCCCTTGTTTACAAAGTGGTATAGAATCCTGCTTGCTACAACATTTTAAAAAAAAACACACATACATCACTAAAATCTGTCAAGTTATGGTAGGAACTCTACAAAGGACAAATGTTCAGTGATCAGTGGAGCAAGGAAAAAGCACAACTAATGGTATTTAACTTGATATCAATAATCTTCCATAAACATTTAATTACTATGATTAAACAAAGCAAACATTCACATTGTTTCAATTGCACTTACTGTGACTTATAGCATTTAGTATCGGCAGTCTTCTGCCAGATAAAAGTTTCATCCTGCTGAGCTAGAAGAGTCCAACAGAGTTTTTGGGTCAGCCCTTCCAGTGGGTTCAACATGATTCTCTTTTTCAGGTTTACCTGTGATGAACCTCCCATTGGCCTGCTTGTGGGTGAAGTTAAAACAAAGTATCCTCCAGGTTTAAGAACACGGTCAACCTCTATAAGGAATAGACCATCTGTAGAATAAAATCATTGTCAGAAAGAAAAAAAATGTTCACAGAACTTCCTACAGAAGCTAAATAATGGACTATTAAATTGCAGCTAACTATTTTTTACCAACGAAAAAAAATTGCAGCTAAGTAATCATAAAGTATTGGCAAGATGGATAATGCCAAAGACATGAACCCTGGAGAGTAAGGGAAGGTGTCGCTTCTTCATAACAACAACTCAAGTATCCATTCCAACACTTACTAGATCGTGGAATTATTATATATTTCAACAAAAATAGCCTTTGCCTAATCCAAACACATTAGATACTGAAGTCAAGATATGAATTCACTACTAAAATATAAACAACACAAAGGCTAAAGGACAAAAGCTGCAAGATTTAAAATGTCAGCGAGAAAGTGACCCAGTTCATGGGTCAGAGATTTCTGCTTTCTGGCAGGTTACTGCAGACACACAATCACAATAACGCATAAAGGCTACTAGAGAAGTTGTCAAGAAAATGACTAAGAGATTACTAATTTCTTGACTAAATGGGTTCCAGTCAAAAAAATGGTTTTTAAAGAAGCTAATTCCACCTCCCTTGTCAACTTTTATCCTTTACCCCTTAATTGCATTCACCTGACAACGGCATAATAAATTCCAGAAAGATTAGGTACCAATACCTCAAACTCAGTGCATTGACAGGGAACTCAGTGAGCAGATACTCGTATTCTAAGAAGCAGAGACAGTGACACTCTGACATGGGCCACTAACACCAATACCAGCTGGAACGTAAACACAGCTAATGTGATGGTAAAGCAGATCTAAGGGGTCAGGTCCTTTTATGAATAGTCACAATGGGTACTAGGAATCCAGCATGTGCCAAACAAAGAAATGGATTTGATTTAAATGTGTCAATTTCATAGGCTTTACCAGCGCATCCCCATGTCTCCCAGTACTTGTAATGCCTAACCTCTAGGTTCCAGCTGAAATTTGTGCATTGACAAGGAAGGTCCTCGTTAATGCATATATGTTGCATATCAATAAGATTTCACCTTGCATTTACCACTTGCTGACTCAAGAAAAAACCACAACCATCAATCAGAACTTGCAAAACTTTTTCAGTAACATTAAAATTAAATTGACATCAGCTGTAAATCCAGTTTTGGATGATTTTGTACTATGTCTACTTTAAAAAGTTCAGCTCAAACCTCAAAGCCTCAAACATTTCCCCATTGATGATCCATCCACCATATATATTACTCCAGGGGTAACAGAGGTTGAATGATTTATTTTTCCATGGAGAGACAACTTATCATATATATTTTATTAGATTCTATCATATCAATCATGCCGTACCTTGAAATGAGTCTATCCTCTAACCTTAATCTAGTACAACTTTTGATGACTGAAACTCCAACCTCAAACTTTATTTAATGAATGATGGACACATTCATCAGTAGGTAAAGCAAGAAGCATCAAAAACTAGTTTGCAGGTAACAAGTCAAGAAAAAAGAAATTCTAGGAAAGAAATGAATTTAAATTTTAGTAAGGCATCAAACTAAGTCTACAACAAAGGAGGCTACATTAATGCCCCTTAACTTTATAATCACCTTTTTCGTCCCACATGATACCACTTTGAGCACAGTGAATCATATCAAATGATAACAAAGGGTATGGAAGCTGTCTTGTAATAAAGTTGCCAATCACTGCAGGAAGACCCCTTTCAAGGGTCAATTGAACCTGGCTGCCAGTTGCCTCATAAGCCGCAATACAAATTGCCATTAGATTCAGTGTAGCTAAATGAGCTCCAAAGCTACCAAATCCACAATCAATGTCTAGTATAGTCCGAATCTGTCATAATGCCACCAAAATAAATCATCCATAATATATGATACAACAAAAATAACATGGTCCTGGATGACGATTGAAAATAGAATATAGGCAGCAGAAAATTCCTAGTTTACTATAAAAAGAACTGTTTTGAAAAGAACCCAAGCCTATCAAACACTATTGTTCACCAAAAAACTATTTGCAGACAGAAGACTTACACCAGCTTGAGAAAATTCAGTGTCACTTCCTAACCCTATCATCTCTGCCAGTTGACGAGAGTAGTCTTTCACACCACCAAAGATCAAACCATCATCCGAATGAAAAGCAATTTGATTCTCCTCTAATAGCATCATCCTAGATAATATTTTACGTGAGTTTTAGATAGAGAAAGCATATTCATTGTAAAACTACAACAGAGAAAGAATTTGTAAAACTGGTGGTACTTTGATTGACAGTCATTTGTAAAGGCTTAAAAAATGTGTTTTGGCCATTTCGCCACTCAAGCAGCTATATACAGAAATACCTTTTGGTCAAACTTCCAGATGAAAGAAATTGGTCTTTGGATATCTTCACGTTTCCACTCCAAATAACATCCCTACCAGCTGGCCATCTCAAGGGAATATTATAGTCCTTGGGAGTTCGAACCAGACAACTCTCACCCTCACTTGTAAATTCACAATGCCGGTCAAACTCCTCACCCGCTCCAAAGCCTGCTAACAAATTCGCTGAAACATTGTAGCAAGGCACAAAGTTTTCTCTTTCCTTGCCACAAAAGCCAAGTTCTTGCAAGGCGGCACCCGATGTTACTAACTCCAAATAATCAACTGCTACTTGCTCTTTTATCCTTCTATGGATTGAATAGATGGAAGATACAGGAAAGTGATATATGGGTTCAATATTATTTGAAGAAGATAAACTCAAGACAAAAATGAGTGCAAGCGGGCTAATCAGGCACAGGACTAACCAGGTCCCCGGCAGTCTAGTGCCAAAAATTATTGACAACTTATTATGCCAGGATCTTCTCATGTCCAAATCGTGAAACTGTTTTGGACAATAGATTTAAAACCGCCAAATTTCAAAATTTGTCATGATATAGAAGCTTCTATTTATGTTACCATGAATATTGACTATTCCTACCAGCATGGAAATAATAGCTCAAACTCCATCCTTTTTGCCAAATGGCGTTACCGTCTTGGTCACATGATTAAGAGAAAACGCTCAGTGTATTCATCATGAACCAATCAAGAACGTACTTGAACATGTAGTTCATTATGATGTTTGAAAACCGATGGACAACTTTGAATTAACAATTCAGACCAGTCGCATACAATAACGGCAAATTCCCGAATATCCGGATATGTCTGAATTCATCCACTGGAAATGATTGGCCGTTGCAAATTCTCCTAAAATCGGTATTCCACAGCCAATCGATTAGTCCGATCGCCTGCAACAAAAAAATAAAGAAAATTCACTCCATTAATCTCCCGCAATTAAGTAGCCATCGATTTAGTTCCTAAGAACGTTTAGCTGAATCCCACAACCGATTCTTCCTGGAATCTGCGCCCAAAGAAATCTCTATCCATTTGTCATTTCCAAATTTCATACACTTTCCGTGAAGCAAACCGGAAAATTTCCATTTCCAGAGGGCATTCAAATGTCAAAAGGAAGAAAATGTAATGAGATCCGATCAAGGCCACGTCATGTAAACATGAAAAGAACACTGCACTTGAATTCAGTGAGGGAAGCAGAAGAAAGAAAAATATGTGGAATTAGGGTTTTTATTCGTACCAGTTGAGATCGATAGAGAGTGAGATTCAGAAGCAATGAGTTGAATGGAAAGAGCGCTAATTGCGGTTGTGTCCAAATTATTTGGATGCTCTCTCTGTTCACATTGCTCGTTCATCAATCCGTGATTAACAACACATAACAGAAAAGTTAATTAATGAAATTAAAAACTAACCAGAATAGTCAGAAAATTACATTTGAAGATAACAGATTGTGTCCGACCAAAAGAGGAGAGGGAAAAAGGCTATGAGACTATGATTGGCCAAAAAATGATCATGTTATATGGGTGCGCGTTTTAAAAATTTTAAATTCTGTTGGAAGTTTATAATTTCTTTTGGGAATTAGCAAAAATTCAGATCAGTACTCCAAGATCACAGAACCTGGTGTTCGTCTTTTACCCTTATTGATATTCTCATCACTAATAATCTAATAATTAAGTAAAACAGAAATAAAAAAAATTAAAAAAGATAGTTATAATGATTTAAGAAAAAAATATGGTATACTAATTAAATTCTTTAATCTAAATAAATTAAGTAAAGGAAAATCCCATTTAAATACCATTTAAAATAGCAAAACCCACAAAAGCCTTTTATAATATCTAAAAGACAGAAAAGTGATTTGAGATGTTTTAGGGATATTGAAGTTTAATGCTAAAAATTCAAATGCCCCTTTTAACTTTTAATCAAACACATCAATTTTGGATTCTTCAGCAATGAAATCTCGGTCTGTCTGTTTCCTATAAGGTTTATCGTCTTCGGCAGCATCGCAGGGGAAAAAGTGGGGCAATGGCGGCGACATCCTCGAAGCGTCAATCGCGAGTGGAAGCAGTCGCACTCACATAGTCATATGCTAGTTCCCACTGGCCAAAGAATATCTTGAACATCATTAGTGGTTAGTAATAGATCTAAGATTTTTTGTGTTGGTTATTTTTTCTTCTTCTTCTAACATCTAAAGTATAGTCTCTGTGATTTTGCTGACCTATAGAGTAGTTCTTATTGAAATTTGTAATTGAAATCGTGTTATATCCTGCATTTGTACTTTTAGCTGTCATTTATGTTACATTCGATATATTGTAGCTTGTTTGTTCAAGTCTTTGTAATAAGGAGTAAAATCATTCAGTTTTGTGTTGTAAGAGTAGTGCTTCATCGTTAGTTGTTATCATGAAGAATATGGTATTTTGTAACTTCCATTACTGCACTTGTCATTCCCATTACTACTCTTGTTAATGATGACAACTTATTGTAATTAAATTATACATGAAGGAACACCTTTTGGGTTTATGACTTATATGCATTGGATGTACTTGGAATAAGTAATGTCAAGTTGCTATTTAATACATTATGAATTGTTGCTATCAACATGACTCTGGTGTTTTGTCAATTCCATTATAGATTTTGTCAACACCATTACTATTTTTGTGAATCCCAAAACGAATTCTGTCAAAAGTAGCAGTAATGAAATTCATATGCCTTAAATTTTCAGTGAAATAAAAGGACTTTTTGGCTTTTTAATTATCATAAGAGAGTATAAAGAGTAAGTAGTTATCCATTGAATAATCTTGTTCATAATTTATTATTTTTAATCGATGTAGTAATTTATCATGACTGGTTTGAAAATTTTATTTGTTATTGCACACTCTGCTTTCTTTACATGCTTGGTCATATTGGGAAATTATTTGGTAGCAATCAAGGTTATCTAAACTCTTAAAATTTCCAGTCCTATTGTTAGATTTCATAAAAAAGAATGCTTTTGTATGTCCATGAAATCCTCATATTTATAAATAATGTCAAAGTCTCTGGCGTTTGACTAAGTTGAATTTGAATCTGCATAAATAATATAGGTGAGCTTTAAGTTTTCTTTAGTTTTATTAGCTATGTTCTTAAAAAGGGAGTCATTGATTTACTTCATGCAAAAGAGTGCCTTAGTGAAGGATTTTCAATGTTTTGCCTTTGAAATATGATTACCACTAAATTGAATGGTATATTATAGTCACATGCATTCTAACCTCTTGCTGTATGTGACTCGGAGTAAGATTTGAAATGCTCCATGAGTTTCACTGAATTGTTATGATATACCCTAGTGGAATTTATTTGTATAAATGAGACTCCTTTAGTTATATATTGTACAGAACAAAATATGTATTATCTTCTATGAGTGGTTTCTCTAAAAGGGCTACTGTCCACAATAATATGCATTTGGATTTTTAAATTCAGAGTTTGGCCCCTTAAATGAAATAGCCTGAGTTATAAGAGATTCCTTCATTTCAATTGAATTAAACTGTGACGCTATTTTGCAGCTGTAAGTTATTATGGTGGATGGATGGTTAACCATGAAATGAATAGCAAGAGGGAGGATGTATTGAGACTGATGACTTCATAAATAACCTAGACTAAAAGGATATGATTGACATAATTTTGTTCTTAATGTAATTTTTTGGTTTGCCTCAAACAATTATTTTTTTAGAATTCACCACTGTTGTAAAGAGATTAACATCTGTTGACTAACTTAGTAACCAAGCACTGCATTTTGAGGTGACATAGCAAAGTTGTTATTTTGGTCATTGATCTTGTATACTGATTCATAGCAGTGGCCTTTTGTGATGTATTATTACTGTGTATGTAAATTTACTAAAACTATAGTCTCTTTTTTCCAACAGTATGCTATTATGCACTTTTGTTGTACAAAAAGCACATACACCTTTCTTTAACTTTCTAGGCTGAACCACATACATGTATTTATAAAATTTTGTATCATTACAGTTAATACTTCCAACTTGAGAAATGGTCATTTAAGTATTGTTCTTAAATCTGGAAAATTTCCATATTAAAAAGGCTTGTTGTCTAAAGGAGTTTTGTTTGATTTGGATATGAAAATCTGGCTAGAGATATTTGAATGTTAAAAATATTGGTTATATGAATGTTATTTATTGTATGGTGATAAAACTGAATTAAATTTTAATGTGAGAATTCAAAAGGAATGTACAATTTAATGCTTCTAAATATTAGCTAAGTATTTGATATTGTTGAAGCATATTTAAACATTCCAATAAGATGACTTTCGAAATTGTAAAAAAATCCAATTTTCATATTGAAGATGTAGAAGCACAACAAAGGAAGATGATGTTAAACACAAACCCATTTGTTTGATTGTGAAATCGGCGCATGCTGGGAAGAAGCCGATTGGTGACTTTATTTGAGCACGACAAAGGAAGAGGATGCTGACAAGTTCAAAAATGGAAATGACAAGTCTTTTAATGGTTTTGACAAGAATTGTAATAAGAATGACAAATTAGTCTAACCAACTTTATCACTGAAAGTGTTTCCCAAAAGGGGAGGACGCTGACAAGTTCAATAATGGGAATGACAAGTCTTTTAATGATTTTGACGAGAATGGTAATGGGACTGACAAGTTAGCTTAACCAACTTTGTCATTGGGTGGAAGTGTTGGTCTAAAAAGGAAGGACGCTGACAAGTTCAATAATGGAAATGACAAAGTTAGTAATGGTTTTGATGAGAATGGTAATAGGATAACTTGTCAATCCAATTACCATTCTCGTCAAAACCATTAAAAGACTTGTCATTTCTATTATTGAACTTGTTAGTGTCCTCCCTTTTTGGGCCAACACTTTCACTCGCAAAGTTGGTTAGGGTTAGTTGTCAATCTCATTATCATTCTCGTCAAAACCATTACTAACGTTGTCATTCTCATTATTGAACTTGTTAGCATCCTCCCATTTTGGAGAACACTTCCACACTTAATGTTTGGAGATAATAAGTTGTCATTCCCATTACCCTTGTTGTCAAACCCATTAAAAACTGTTAATCACATTACTGAATTTGTCAGCGTCCCCCCTTCTGGGCAAACACTCCCACACTTAATGTTTGGAAATATTAAAGTGTCATTCCCATTACCCTTGTCTCAAACCCATTAAAAATTTTATTAATCACATTGCTTAATTTGTCAGCGTCCCCCTCTTCTGGGCAAACACTTCCACACAATGTTTGGAAATATTAAGTTGTCATTCTTATTACCATTATTGCTAAAATTATTAAAAACCTTGTCATTCCCATTCCCATGACAGCAACTTATAGACGAAGTATCAAATGGCAAACTGACATTATTCATTCCACGTATATCCAATCCATACAAGTCATGAACCTGTGTTTCTTCATGTATGCTTTAATTACAATAAATTGTCATAATTAACAACAGTTGTAATAGGAATGACAAGTGCAGCAATGGAATTCACAAAACACCAGAACCTTCATGACAGCAACTACAATATACATTAGAAAATGTCAAGTTAACATTACGATTTCACATGCTAAAATTCAAGCATGCTATTCCTGAGGGAGCTACATTGTATTGATCTCTCTCTCTCTCTCTCTCTCTCAGTGTTAAGTTTCAGTTCATCTTCTTCTCCGCGTATAGGCAAGATGGGAAGACAGATCCAAGACGACGAAGCACCTATGCCGCCGATAGAGGGAAGACAGCTCAAAGAAGGAGTCCAGAGCAGAGAGCGACAGATATTTGTGGACCAAAGAGAGACAGATCGGGATCCCAAACATCCAATAACTCATCACATCGACATCGGCAGCAAGAAAAGAGAACGGCAACCACTCTGATTAAGGAAGAAGATAAACATTCATCAATTTAGAGACGGCTTCCACCCATGCTTGTTGATTTGCGGACGATGATGATGGCCAGGGGTTCATTTTTTGCCTGTGAGGAATCTGTGTGTGTGAGTAAATGAGTGTGGAGGGTATTTTGGTCTTTAGCCTTAAACTTCAATATCCCTGAAACATCCCAGATCACTTTTCTGTCCTTTAGATATTATAAAAGACTTTTGTGGGTTTTGCTATTTCAAATGGTATTTAAATGGAATTTTTCCATTAAGTAAATAGGTTTTTCGTCAAAGATTAGGTGGAGTATTAACCATTAAATCATAAAAGCTACTTAAATAATATTATAATAAAAATAATATATAAAATACATATCTAGCTTTGCCACCTTTATAACATGAAAGGGAAAATGTTAAAAAAATACAATTTAAAATGAAAAATAATAAATTAGTGTTGTGAATTTATTAAATCCTAAGTCAGAATTGAAGTAGGAATCCGAGATTCTCAATTCTGACGAAATGAACAAAATGTCCTAACTTAAGGGTACAAATTTTAGGGGTCAATAATAACATCTGTATCTATATGAATAACATCAAATTTTATATTAACGACTTTACTTTCATGTTTTATAACTTTATATCCTAAAACTAAGAATAATTTTGAAGACACAAGTTTTAGGGGGTCAATGACAATATTTATAAGTTTTAGGGGTCTAATTTTGTGTCTAGGAAGTTTTTGCAAAAGAAGTGTGAATATTACCAAATAAGTATTGAAAAGGAGCAAAGTCACTTTAACATTACCAATTCAAAAAAAAAAAAAACATTGACAGCTTATATTTTAATGGCAAAGGGCAAAACACTAATAATTTTTTCAGCACTTTCGAGATGATATTATTCCCCAAAAAATTGAAATACTCACAAATTCTATGCAAAACATATAAGGCAGAATTAAACCTTAATCCTTATTTTTACAAACACTCGTTGATTCAATCACAGTAAGTTTAATAAAAAAATCACTATAATATTATAGTATAGCCACTAATAACAATTGAGGCATCATTAACGCCCTATCTTCCCTTTGCATGCATATTTGCTATCCATTCAATTAGAGATATTACTCCCAAATTAATGTTTGAACAGCATTTAATCAATTCTTTTGATAATGTGTCCACATTTAGTACGTGTCTTAGTAAGATTAACTTCAATAAGATGATACAAGTGCCTAGCAAAAATATACCATAAAATAATTACATTTTTTCCAATTTAAAATTACTTATTTTTAAGCTTAAAGAAAGGGGTAAATTTGCTAAAGTAAAATTAATTGCAATATAAATATTTTATTTTTAGAAATAAACATAAAAAACCATTTAAAATAATGGTTAAGAATATAATAGTTCAAGTATTATTATTTTCCTTTCCCATCTACTAAATTTTCCTTTTTATATGGGATCCTGGCCCGAATGGTGTATACTCAGTGTAGAATTAATACGGTATTGTAGCTAGATCCAGAAATCTGGGAAACATTATGGAAGATTCTGCTGCCACATAAAATGATCTTGAGAGGTCGTGAAGTGCTGGATTCTTCGATTCATCCTTCATGTGTTGTGAAGAGGAAACAATTGATTACCACAAAGGTAACGATATTAGGTTATACATATGTAACAGTTCTGGCGTTTTACTCATATTTTAAATATTCATGAGTATTTTTACATATTTAAAAAGTATATGGTACTAGTTGCAATTTGGATAAAGCTCATGAGTATTTTTATATCTTAAGTCAAAGTAAAAACTAACTAATTGAAAGGGTAAGCATATAGATAAAAAATCAATCCATTGAAAATTTTATTAGTGAGAGAATGACCTAAATTAGAGTATTGATACCCTGTCTATTCAAAATTTGTAGAATGCCTGTGTTTTTTATGTATAAAAATTTATTTGGTCTTTTTCACCAACAAAGATTTCAATGGGAGATTTTCCCGATTTTCCCTTTTATCGATGTATTATTCGAGATTTGCTACAAAAGAAGTTAACAAATAATATCATTTTAATTTGAATTAAAAATTATTCAAAAAAATCAGATAGTTAAAAGAAGAAATAAGAAGTTTAGAGGTATACAATAATAATTGTTAATACAATCAACCAAATTTATCTAAGGTTTAACCTTTCAAATCTTAAAATTTATAATTTACCCAATAAAATTTCAAATGAATTTAATTTATAGGAAATGTTTCATTATTTTTAAATTATATATTATATAATAATTAAAATATTTTTTATTTATAAAAAAATTGAATAAATAAATTGGAAAATAAAATTTTTATTAACATAATATTATAATTTGTAAATTAATTATAAAATAATTAAAATAAAAAATAAGTAGGCAAGATATATAAAATAATGATTTTTTTATCATTCATATGAATGTATCAAATTTTGTATTATTTAAATAATGACAAATATAAATGAATAGTAAATTTACAATAAATCTATTTTAAAAAATTATGCAAGGACTACATTTATAAATTTTTTATTCTAAAGGATCCCAACTCCCAAGTATGCGAAATTATTATGAAGACTCGTGATTTTCCTCTGAAGGGTGTGTTGAACAAATTGTCTTTAGGTTAAATAATAAGAGTAGGAGATGCAAAAAAATATAAGGAAGACCCATCGAGTGTTAAAAACTAAGTCAGTTATATTACTTAACATTAAGACAACAAAAAATTACAACTACCTCTCCCATTATTTAACACAGATATTACGTACAAGAATTTGCAAGTCGCAACTACAACTTTCATTATTTAACACATCCCAAGGACAATTTAGTCTTTACAAATAATTGTAATTAATTTACGAACACGCTTTTAACAACTTAAAGTATTGAAAAGAATAATAGTTAAAATATTATAATTAACTTTATATAAGTTTCTAGGGCAAAAACAAAAAATACCATTTGAATTTCAAAATCTAAAATCAGTCTTGTTGACTATTAAGAGTATAGATATTGGCTGCAAAAGTATAATAACTGATAACTCATTTTAATAGGAAGTCACTTATTTAAAATTTTAAAATTCAGACAGTATTTTTTTTGTCTTTTTCCCTAGTTTATATTTATAATATTTTATAAAAAAAAGTATGATATTCCTCTAATCATATTTATAAGGCAAAAGGAGAATGTTTTATTTTTGTTAGGTAACATCCTGAATTTTGGTCACCAAAATTCCTTATATTTAAGAGAATAAAACGATGAATTAAAGAGCACATGGAATAAAAAATAAGGCAATTAGTGGTCACACACAACATGATTATATTTGGAACACAAATTGTAAACATTTGAATTTGTTGCCAGTGAGTTCTCTATATAGCAGTCTTATTGTGTGACATTTTTAAATAGGAAAATGATATCCAATGTTTATGATATTTTTCAATATAAAAGTAGACTTATCAAGCTTTAATTTGATAAGTCATTTGGAGCTGTATACAAAGAGTTGTAAATTTTTGAAGTTAGTCCAATAAAATTAGTGATTTTCAGTGACAGTGTCCAAAAGCAATAATTCTGGGAATTGTGAGCTTCCAGCTTGCTAAATACTATATTTTTCCTTGAAACTAGACTTAATAAGGATTTCATAACCTCTAGAATTACTCCAATTCGATTTCTACGAATAAAGTTATGATTTTTTAAAATTTGGACAAAAAATCTGCTAAAATTGTCAACTATTCCAAAAATGGGAAAAAATGTTATGACAAATCTTATAATTATGGAATAAAATAACAGCAGCTTATTTTGCTCTTCCAATGGGCTAAGGACGTCAAATGAAAGAAAGAAAATGAACTAGCATGATCATATATATATATATATATGTGTGTGTGTGTGGGGGGGGGGGGGGGGTCATATAGAGCCTTACTTTAACATTGGTTGAAAAGTCAAAAATCATGGGCAATTGATTAAGACAACTAAATGAAGCTCATTTGGTTCAGGGAGGGCCTTGTGAGTGGTGTAACATTTCAACTTTTTAAACCAAATTTAACACATTGATTAAGTAACCTACCATGGAAATAAAAAGTTAAAACTCAAACAATAAAAATTTCCATAGTAGAAAGTTCTAAACAATAGTTTAAAAAGCCAATCAAGGTAGAAAATGGGAAAATTTAACAGTAGGATGTCAACCCCAATTAATAGAACATAATCAAAACAATTTGATAAATCATTTTCTAAACACAGCGAAAGTAAGTACTAGGGATCCCTGAGAAACAACTGTACCTCGGACATTTGAAAACCCAACTATGCAACAGTCCTTCCACAAGCCCAGATAACAACTTATTAAATCTCTTAATTAAAATCCATTATCACAAAATCACAACAATAGGGGGCTCCGCTCAATAATAACAAACATTTATCGAATATCTCAATCAAACACCAAAACCATTCATTTCCAAAACCAGAGTTCACAATACTCAATTTATATAGAATTCTCAAATCATGATTTAAATAGTTCCTAGGTCAAGGCATTACATATGTAAATAGGAATGACAAATGATGACATGTGCAAGTAAGATGAACCTTAATGAGAGCCTACAACTAGACTCACCCTCTTACCAACTTCCCTGTAGCCCTACTCATATCTCACCTGAAAAAAAATATAAATATGGCAACCATGAGATCCAAAGATCTCAATAAACATTGGTTATTCAGAAATATACATGCAAACCGAGATCGAGAACATACAGCTTGAAAATCAAGTTTAGCTTACAATAATTAATTTATATTACTCTTTACATAAAACATTTAACAAACTAGTTCTCGATTCGGTTATCAAAAACCCCTTCCAAATAGGTTCCAAAATGCTTGAAAATCACAATTCATTTTCCAAATATTGTTCACAAGAGATTTCACAAGAAAACATGTGTCAACCTTGTTACAAAAAAATAATTATACAAAAACTTTATCGTATTCAAATCATAAATCACATATATAACATGCAAAGTAAGTGATTGATGCACATATCATCCTTATTACCCCGAACCAGCCTTATAACCGCTGACTGGAGTCATAGGCTAACACATAGTCCAACAGAAACTCATCCATTTAACTGGATTGTCTCAAGCTCACCGGTTCTTAAGATGTACCTGGCCAAAGGTGCAGAGCTCAAGTCTGGACTATGGCTCCCCTCCTTAAAAGAATAAAACTAAGGAGGTGTCACATGTCCCACAGCTCCAATGAAATCCCGGCCAAAGGAAAACATGGAAGAAGGGGCCCTGACAAGTGCCATCCACTGTGCACCGAGTGATGGCATACCATGTAACACCCTGCCTTTAATCATGTAATTATAATTCGATATTAAATAATTAAAGTAGATTAGAGACCTTCAGATAACTTAAACTCGTTTCAATCTCCTACTTTGTGGTAGGGTTTTCACAAAATCATTCAAAATCTCTTTCCTGTTCCTGGTCTCCATTTCAAAATTCGAATATAATCACCTGTGCAGTTTATCTACATTCACGTATGACAGAGTGTAAAACCAATTCCCCGGTAACTCCCGGATTCTATACATATATAACCTGAGGTTTAAGTATCCACTAGGGGATTACATCCAAAATCGAATATACTATTCATATTTCAGATTATACAGTAATCCCGAATTCAAAAGATATAACCAACATTCCAAAATCAACTATACCCCTAAGGGTCCTAAGTGCTCCGGGTCGGCCTCTTCTCCTTTGAGCCACATGCCCTGTCTGAAAGGTTAGTCATAGGAAGGAATGAGATTCGAGAGAATCTCAGTAGTAACAAACCACTCATACAATGTATAAATACCAAGCATGTATATAAATCACAACCAGCAACAATAGCAACATCAATCTCAAAGATATATGGTTTTCACCACAAACGACAACACTCATGGCTGCATACACAATACGACAGCTCTCGCTGTAATCTTCATCACGACAGCTTACGCTGTAATCACAATAACGACAGCTTGCGCTGTAAACGACAGCTTGCGCTGTAAACGACAGCTTGCGCTGTAAACGACAGCTATCACCAGCTGTAACCGCAGCAGCATTAAAGAAATCATCACAGAACCATGATAACACACACATACAAAGCATTACACACAGTATAAGAGAGAGAGAGAGAGTCACTACCTTGTCCTTTCCTGACGTCCTTCAGCGCAGTTGGCTCACGAGGGCGGAAAATATCGAATCCTACAATTCCAAATGCACCATTTAGATACTTCCATAGTGTTACTTGGGGTTATATGAGTCTATAATGAAAATTTACAAAAATACCCCCGGGGACCCGGCCTGGGCCCGCCATACCCGGTCCGGTTGCACTTTTCCCAAAATTCTAATCTGGGCTATCCTAACATCTTTCCGCCCAAGGAATCCATTTCTGTACCCAGAATTATCAAATTCAATGTCAAATTATGAAATTGCCCTTGGCAGCCCTACTTTTAGGGTTTTAGGGGTGTTTCCGTAATTATGCTTTCTCGGCCTTTTTTGAAAAAGTGCCCAACTGTAACCCCACCTATTTTCGCCCACTGAATCCAATGGAATCATCAAATGATTGAAAATCCAACTCTAAGACCCATTTACAGCCTTGGCCGAAATATACATGTTCTCCGGGAAAAATTGGGGTTTTTCGGTTTCGGCTCCGTAAACGCGTTCCTTTCTACTCCTAACCACTTTATTAACCATTACATTAGGTTACAACTAACATTAAGACCCAATTTGGGCAGCATAACCCCTAGGCCATATCATTTCCAAACTTTAAAACCAATGGCAATCCGGTGAAATTTCACCGATTAAATTGCCCACAGCAGCCAGAATAAGCAATATACGAAAGTTTTGAAGTTACCTCAAGCTCCCACAAGCTTTTCCCAAATATTGCTGAAAACCCTAAGTGCTCAACAACAGATTTTGAGCTTCCAAACCTTAAAGAACAAAGAGGAGTAGCTTAGGATCGGAGTTATACGCGTTAGGAGCTAAATCGTCGGAGAAATCGGCTTACCTTGTGATTTTTCTTCTCCTTTCTCTCTCTACAAACCTCAACGTTCTCACTCCTCATTCAGCTGCTGTGTGCGACAGAAATGAGCTGAGGAAGATGATAACATATGTAATTCCATGCTGACATCATCTTTTAATGAGATGATGTCATAATTCCCATTTTCGGATTTTCTGGCAGATTTTCTGCCCAAACTTTGAAAAATCATAACTAATTCTATAAAAATTGAAATGAGGTGATTCCAAAGCCAAATGAAAGGTATTTAAGTCCTATTCATTGTAAAAATATTTACCAATACTAGAAATCACCACAAAATTCCAGAATTACACAAATGTCATCACTGCCCCAAAACAGAGTCCATTTTCGACCTCAAACTTTGGACAGTCATATATCCCAGTTCCCAAAACGAAATGGCACAAATTATATGTCCATTTTGAAGCTTGGGATGTGATCTTTAAGACTGGAAAGTTTCATAATTTTCTGACATCATTTGCCTAGTCAAAACATCCACACGAGAAGACTGGCCATACAGAATTCACACTGGACAGCATTTCCAGATTTGCAACCAATGTGTCCAATTCAATTTAAATCAATTCCAATGATTAAATACCACAACATGACACCATTTCCATCACAATACCCCATTCAATTCTTCCCTCTATTCTAAGTCAATTTGGATGTTGATCCATAATTGAACTCAAATACAGGGTTTTGGCGTTGCTTATAACACAAGTGACTACAATCCAATTTATATTCTCTAAAAGGGTTCATTAATCACTAACCATGTCCACTTTTATAGTCATTAACCCCTAATCACTTTTTGGGATATTACATTTCTCCCCCCGTAAAATAAATTTCGTCCTCAAAATTTGCTACACAACTTAAACCACAACTTTGGATGCCCCTTCATGATGGCTTCCGTTTTACAATTCATTTCTTATTGGGACAGTCTCTTTTAGACCACCCACACAAACAATACTTCACACTTTGATTATCACAAGAATCTCAAACGAACTTATAGTGCAGTGCTCAATTTCCCACAAAAACACTCGGAATTCTCATAATCACCATACAATGGTTAACAAATGCAATCGCCTCACGTTGATTGCCACAAAACATTATCGTTACGTAATGTAACTACTGCAAACCCTCAGTTAAAAAGTGAACTAGCACATCTCATACAACCATAGCAGTTAGGAGGCATATGCCACCACCCTGCCCAATCTAGTCACCCTTCTTGCAGGAATAACTCAAGCATCACAAATTCATTACACAAAACCGACAGCCTTAGCTGTACTCATATACACTTCATCTTTTGCTGTATTAACTTTCACAGCATTACCCTCATCCAACCAGGACTTTTGGGTATCCCACAACATTCGCAGTAGATTTCACATTGATGCATAACTAACATCACAAGATTCACAATCACACAACTTACCACTATTTACAAGAATATCTCAGCTCTCGCCGCTTGCACAAATACACATGGCCCTTCCAGCATTCACGCAACTCCCATATCCAATATGCATCGCAGATTCTAATTTTACGCACCGCCTTTCGGCCTAGGGTCAACACCGGTGCAACCAGCCTGGTGGCTAGCCATGCTGGCCATGCCGGGGTAAGCGCCCCCACAAGTGAGAACCCCCGATCATGTTGTCGAATTCACCATCAGCTGAACTAGCTCTGCTCTGCCATATGACCACACCCTAATCCCAGCTTGTTCACAACTATCACAGATTCACAATCACACTCCACCCTCATCCCCTTTTACCGCGGGGAAGACACATAGTCTTTACCCGAACCGTTGCTAGCGACTCAGGGACTATTGGCGTGGCAGTGCATATACATAGCCTCGCGGCTCACAAATAGTCAATCCCCCGTAACTACCGCCCCAGCGGAACGGTCCTCCGCCATAGGAATCACCCTATGCGGCCGCAGGTGAGAGACTCACAATGCACAATTGCAACAAGCTGGAACCAGGCATTTTAATAATTCCAACCACCATAAATTCTTTTCACCAAACTAGGATAGTTCAAGACCCCTTTACCAGATAAATTGGCATCGAAGTTTTACTTCCCGAAGCCATGATTGACACATCATTCTTACTGCAAGTTCAAGCTTCTGCTCAACATAATTCTCAAGCGCATTACATTCACCATGCTTCCGCTGTACACTCTGAGGTCTCTTCCCTCATCTATGCCTTAACACTGTTAGATTAATTTAGTAGGAGTCCCACAGGAACCTCCCACTACACTTGACAGCCCTCACAATCCAGATTTATCTGTGCCTGACTTTGGCCCGTTTCAACTTGAATCATACAGAGCCATATGACTTCTTATCTCAGGAAAACCCATTCCCTGTGGGAGTCATTACAATACCATATCATGGAGAACCAATGCTTCCATAGTGCTAATCTACAATTCAACATCACGGCGGCTGCATTCCACGGTTCGTCATCAAGGCGGCTGCACTCCAAGGGTTGTCGTCACGGCGGCTTCACGCTAGGGTTTGTCGTCACGGTGGCTCCACACTACGGTACTATACTCTCCGTAGGTAGCCCTTTACGATCAGATTTCCCCATAGGTAGCCCTCTCCGATCAAACTCTCCATAGGTAGCCCTCTCCTATCAGAACTTTCCGCAGATAGCCCTTTCCGATCTGAATCCTCCGTAGATAGCTCTTTCCATTACTCATCTCTAATTAGAAATATTGTTGTAACGAGAGTCTAGAAACTACTCATACATTCTACTTCCTGTCCCAACCATGAGACCACAATCTATGGCTACTTATACAGTATATCCAAATGTCACCAATGAAAATCATCATGAACCAACCTAACTACAGTCGGCGGATGTGGTTTATCGAATTCATATGCACAGCAAGTACATTTCTTGCCGTCAACCAATTAAGATCCCATAAGACTTCCAATTGGTAACCTCGCAAACACAGCAAAACAACTATAGACACATGCCTTTCCATAATTCTCACACACTTCCCACAAGCATCAGGAATCGTAGCCTTAACAATCATTAACATCGTCACAACTAGTTCAACTAGCAGTTTATACACACAGTTCCGGGCGCTTCACACAATCATCACAATGAAAAAAAATTAACTTGCACCCGAATTAAACAAAATTTCTAATAACCTATCATCGAGAAAGAGTTTATTTTGGATCTGGTCGGGGAACCTCTGAGCTTCTTCGTGTATCATAGCAAACACTCTGCTCTGAGTCCTAGACCTTCGCTCAACCGGCGACCGGTTGCATTCACTAGCAATGCGTCTAGGTTGTTGACAATTATAACATATCACTCGCCCTCGCACGTTCGGCCTTGATGACCTGGTTGCAACAAAGACATATCCACCCCGTGAAGGCTTTCTATGGTTCACGATTCCTAGGCTGATAGGGCTTCATACCATCACCTTTGGATGAGAACCCCTAATTCTTCAACTTATGAGAAGCATTATGCTTACTGGGTTCACTGCGGCTACTGGTACCCTTGGCAGGATATGAATCTTTTAAATGATTCTCAATGCTTATATACTCTTCTATCGTTTTGTTAAACCCCATGAATTAATAGGTGACTAACTACTTCCTCAATTCACGCCGCACCCACGAATTAGCATATCCAAACTCCATTCCTTATCATCTCTTCGCCGTAGATAAAAGGAATACCTAGCTAGCTGGATAAAATGAGACTAGCAATCATCAAAGATCTCCGTGACACCCTGCTTGATTGATAAGAACTCAGTCTCTTTCTCGAGTCGCACTGATTTGGGAAAATACTTCTCATTGAATTCTTGTTGAAACAATTCCCAAGTCAATGGCATATTTTTGCTTCGCAACGTTGGGGTGATATTCCGCTACCATCGATTTGCATCCCCCCTAACTCACACACAGCCAACTATGATTTTACCTCCGTCGAGCATTCAAGCACTTCAAATATCTTTTCCAGCTGATTCAGTTAGTCTTCAGTTGCTTGGGGATCAAATCTCCCTCTGAATACTGGAGGTAGGTGCTTGCAAAACAATGAAACCCAGTATTAGAGATCTCTTTCCTTTCTAGCTGGTACCCCACATGACTCTTCAGCAGTCTCTTCATTTCGAGCTGGTACCCCACATGACTCTTCAGCAGTCTCTTCATTTCGAGTCTCTTCCTGAGTGGATTGAGCTTGGTCTTCATTCCGCTTCATTCTCTCTTAATTCATTAATCCTACCCCTCTGGTCCTTAACCAACCCATCCTCTCCACGTCAATACCACAGATAATGTATACACATAGTCCACCAATCTCCTATGCATCCACAATAGCAGAGAATCTATGTGTATATACCACAACCATTCACCAATCATCTACTATCACTAAGATCAACTAAGGGAGCTATCCTAGCAAACTCTACCCTTGCCAGGAACTACAGCTCTGATACCAAAATGTAACACCCTGCCTTTAATCATGTAATTATAATTCGATATTAAATAATTAAAGTAGATTAGAGACCTTCAGATAACTTAAACTCGTTTCAATCTCCTACTTTGTGGTAGGGTTTTCACAAAATCATTCAAAATCTCTTTCCTGTTCCTGGTCTCCATTTCAAAATTCGAATATAATCACCTGTGCAGTTTATCTACATTCACGTATGACAGAGTGTAAAACCAATTCCCCGGCAACTCCCGGATTCTATACATATATAACCTGAGGTTTAAGTATCCACTAGGGGATTACATCCAAAATCGAATATACTATTCATATTTCAGATTATACAGTAATCCCGAATTCAAAAGATATAACCAACATTCCAAAATCAACTATACCCCTAAGGGTCCTAAGTGCTCCGGGTCGGCCTCTTCTCCTTTGAGCCACATGCCCTGTCTGAAAGGTTAGTCATAGGAAGGAATGAGATTCGAGAGAATCTCAGTAGTAACAAACCACTCATACAATGTATAAATACCAAGCATGTATATAAATCACAACCAGCAACAATAGCAACATCAATCTCAAAGATATATGGTTTTCACCACAAACGACAGCACTCATGGCTGCATACACAATACGACAGCTCTCGCTGTAATCTTCATCACGACAGCTTACGCTGTAATCACAATAACGACAGCTTGCGCTGTAAACGACACCTATCACCAGCTGTAACCGCAGCAGCATTAAAGAAATCATCACAGAACCATGATAACACACACATACAAAGCATTACACACAGTATAAGAGAGAGAGAGAGAGTCACTACCTTGTCCTTTCCTGACGTCCTTCAGAGCAGTTGGCTCACGAGGGCGGAAAATATCGAATCCTACAATTCCAAATGCACCATTTAGACACTTCCATAGTGTTACTTGGGGTTATATGAGTCTATAATGAAAATTTACAAAAATACCCCCGGGGACCCGGCCTGGGCCCGCCATACCCGGTCCGGTTGCACTTTTCCCAAAATTCTAATCTGGGCTATCCTAACATCTTTCCGCCCAAGGAATCCATTTCTGTACCCAGAATTATCAAATTCAATGTCAAATTACGAAATTGCCCTTGGCAGCCCTACTTTTAGGGTTTTAGGGGTGTTTCCGTAATTATGCTTTCTCGGCCTTTTTTGAAAAAGTGCCCAACTGTAACCCCACCTATTTTCGCCCACTGAATCCAATGGAATCATCAAATGATTGAAAATCCAACTCTAAGACCCATTTACAGCCTTGGCCGAAATATACATGTTCTCCGGGAAAAATTGGGGTTTTTCGGTTTCGGCTCCGTAAACGCGTTCCTTTCTACTCCTAACCACTTTATTAACCATTACATTAGGTTACAACTAACATTAAGACCCAATTTGGGCAGCATAACCCCTAGGCCATATCATTTCCAAACTTTAAAACCAATGGCAATCCGGTGAAATTTCACCGATTAAATTGCCCACAGCAGCCAGAATAAGCAATATACGAAAGTTTTGAAGTTACCTCAAGCTCCCACAAGCTTTTCCCAAATATTGCTGAAAACCCTAAGTGCTCAACAACAGATTTTGAGCTTCCAAACCTTAAAGAACAAAGAGGAGTAGCTTAGGATCGGAGTTATACGCGTTAGGAGCTAAATCGTCGGAGAAATCGGCTTACCTTGTGATTTTTCTTCTCCTTTCTCTCTCTACAAACCTCAACGTTCTCACTCCTCATTCAGCTGCTGTGTGCGACAGAAATGAGCTGAGGAAGATGATAACATATGTAATTCCATGCTGACATCATCTTTTAATGAGATGATGTCATAATTCCCATTTTCGGATTTTCTGGCAGATTTTCTGCCCAAACTTTGAAAAATCATAACTAATTCTATAAAAATTGAAATGAGGTGATTCCAAAGCCAAATGAAAGGTATTTAAGTCCTATTCATTGTAAAAATATTTACCAATACTAGAAATCACCACAAAATTCCAGAATTACACAAATGTCATCACTGCCCCAAAACAGAGTCCATTTTCGACCTCAAACTTTGGACAGTCATATATCCCAGTTCCCAAAACGAAATGGCACAAATTATATGTCCATTTTGAAGCTTGGGATGTGATCTTTAAGACTGGAAAGTTTCATAATTTTCTGACATCATTTGCCTAGTCAAAACATCCACACGAGAAGACTGGCCATACAGAATTCACACTGGACAGCATTTCCAGATTTGCAACCAATGTGTCCAATTCAATTTAAATCAATTCCAATGATTAAATACCACAACATGACACCATTTCCATCACAATACCCCATTCAATTCTTCCCTCTATTCTAAGTCAATTTGGATGTTGATCCACAATTGAACTCAAATACAGGGTTTTGGCGTTGCTTATAACACAAGTGACTACAATCCAATTTATATTCTCTAAAAGGGTTCATTAATCACTAACCATGTCCACTTTTATAGTCATTAACCCCTAATCACTTTTTGGGATATTACATACCACGTGGTATTAACTTACACAAAATCTCCCATCACCACTCCACAACCATCCACTTACATCAAAGGCAATCAATCACAATCATGGCATGTATATTTGAGTTCCAAATCATGAGTATGGCCCCAAACAATATCGATAAAAAATATACATCTTCTCAATAATCATGAAGATAATAATACTATTTCAACTTAAGGAACCATAACAAATGTATTCATTATCTAAAACATAACATCATTTCCAAATCTTTCCATTATCACACACAAGCATGCTTAAACAATTTCCAAAATACAAATCCATGAGTTCTAATACACACAAGCATGCTTGAATAGTTTCCAAGTATAATATTAGTTTCTATTAAATATACAATTCCAAATTAAGCCCTCCATAGGCACAACAAATCCCAAAACAATTTAGTGTGTGTATATATATATATATATATAGTTGACAAGTATATAAAAGAATAACCAATGTTACCTCTATTCCAAGCTTATTATTACCAACACTTGAGTGCTTCCAATTTGCCAACATCAAACAATCTAACTTCAATCTACATAATTATTATACAATTTCTCATTACTCAAATTGTCAAATAAATATTCAAGATAATTACATAGACTTAAAGTCTCTAACTCTACCTCTAACTTTTAAATCTCACTTATAATGTCTAATTCTTCATTCTAATGCCAATCCTATCATTTCTAAATTCCAATAATTCATTTGAACTAACAACTAACTCAAAATAATTCAAATTGATTAAAATCCCCAATTTCTCCAACTTAGGGTTCCAACCAAAATACCCATTTCCATTTTACAAGCTTAAACAACATTATAAACCGATTAAATATCAATTCTACCTCCAATAAACTTAACTCAACCATTAAACTAAAGCTTAATATGTAAAAACTATCATCTTCAATCATAACATTTCTCTAACAATCAAACCCTAATTCTAAATCTCTCAATTAATGTAATATAAAAATTCTAAACCGATTAAATGTCAATATTTACTCACCTCTACAAGCTTATGGTTCCCATTTGTTGAAACCCCGTACTTGCTTCAAGCCCTAATCTTCAAACTTGCTTTTCTCCTATCACAATCTATATTTCTAGAAAGCTCTCAATGAACAGAAAAATATTTAGGAAATAAGCGTGGTTATTGGGGAATTTTATGGGAAAGAAATGAAGCTCAAAGGCATCTCAACTTCTCCATTAATGGAGCAATGGAGCTGCTGGACGAACACCGAAAGACGGGGCAGTGAGGCGCACGGTGGAGAAGGAACTAACAACAATATGAATTATAAAATAGTGACGTGGGTCCCACTTTTTATTTTTTTTATATTATTTCATTCTCCTTTAATTCTTTTTTTTTTGTTTTTTGTTTTATTCTTTCACTTTCTCCTTCTCTTTCTTTCTTTTTTTTTTTCAATTTCCACTTCTACATTTTTCTTCATAACATAGAAATAATCATAATCATTTTGGTATTAAAATATTTTAAATACCTTTATTTAATCCCTCCACATCTTATTAATTTATCTCTCCCCTTTTTTCTCTCTCTAAATTTATAATATGAGACTATTATCATAAAATTTAATCCATTTATGATAAACTCTTTATACTCAAATAATTATATGGTAATTTCCCATTCCCATAAACTAATCTCATTAAATTCAACTTATTTGTAATAAATATACTAATCAAAATTTCCAATCATATTTTATTATTCCTATATTTTTTTTATCTCAAATAACGCATTAGTTTACTCTACACCTCAAATGACTTAATAAATTGTTTCCTAATAATGCTTAAATAATATGAGTAAAATTGGGATGTTACAAGTGGCGTCTTTTTGGGCTTGAACAAGACTACAAGAGGAAGGAAAGTGGTTCAAAGTCAAAGGAAATTTATGACACAAAATTAGGATTCTGGAAACCGGACCGGACCGGTCGGTCCGGCCCGAGAACCGGTGCCTAAACCGGTTCAGTCAGATTCACCTTTTTTTAAAAAAAATATTCATTTTTAAATATTTTTTCTTAGAATTTCATATTAATAAGCCTAAAATATTCGATTTCTTACCGGTTTAGTCCCGGTTTAGCTCTGGTTTGGTCCCAGTCTGACCCACTAACCCTTAACCCAGTATCCTGACCGGTTCAATACCCGGTCTGAGTTTTAATATCTTGCACAAAATTGAGAAGAGATAAGGCTAAATTAAAAAGGTGTCATAAATCAATAAATTAATATATTGTGAAAAGGAAAAGATGGAGATATTTTAAAGGCTCCATCATCTCTTTTCCTCTTCTCATTTCACGCATAGCACACATAAAAGAGAGAGAGTGTGTGTTAAGGAGAAAGCTTGAAGAACTTAGGTTCAAGAGATCTTGAGGAGCAAAAATTCAAAGTAAAGCTTTATGATTTCAATTGATTAAACTACCTAACTTGTGTAGCAACTATTTTAAGCTCTTATTCTTCATGGAAATTATGTATAGCAAGTAAAATCAAGAGCAAGAAGGAGGAGAGAGGGGACAGTTTAGAGAGAGAAAGAAGAGGAAATCAAGGTAAACTTGAAAGCTTGTTTTATCTTGATGATTTATGTTTGTTGTTAATGTTGTAGTTAATTTGTTGGATTGTTTTGGTTGTTTTTAAAATTTGGAGAGCTCAAACCCTAAGGGGAGGTGTTGCCCAAATTTCCTCTAATCATGTGCAATTAGTATTTAAATGGTTAATCATGGGATTGAGAGTGAAAAGCAGGTATTTGGTTGATTGAAATCAAGAAATTTCATTTTTCCTATTTTTTATGGAATTTCATCCAACAGCTTTTTTGGCTATGTTTGGACTGGATTTTGGTGGTTTTAATGATTCCATTGGGTTTAGAATAGAAAATTGTATAGGGTTCATGTTGGGTGCGAAGTGAGAAAGGCTCTAGAATGTGAAATGTCAAAAATATCCCGAAAATCCTAAATTAGAGATTGCCAAGGATATTTTCATCTTTTGTTAGTGAATTTGGTAATTCCGAGGTCAAAAATGGATTCCTTGGGAAAAAATATGTAGGATAAGTGCGGGTCATAATTTTTGGAAAAGTACAATTAGACAGAGTACAAAGGGACTTAGATCGGGTTCCCAAGGGTATTCTGGTAATTTTGCGGTTTGAAGCCTAAATAACCAACAAAGTGAGTTTGTAATAATTTATGAATGAGTAATAACTCATTTATCCTAACTTTGGAATTTTAGGATATATCAGTAGCCCGAGCTGGATAGACATAATTGGACCAGTAGACAGTCAAGGGAAAGGCGATCCAAATAGTGAACTTACCTCTCTTGCATGTATTTTGTAATATCCCAATTTTTGATTAAGGGATAATCATGATTATTAATGATAATTATGAATTTATTGGAATTATTAAGTGTTTTATGACTATATTAGTTAATGTCATAATTAGTGGAAATTGGAAATATGGGTGCATGTGAGTGGTATTTAAGATCAAGGGTTGTGATTCCTTGACCGTGGGTCGGAATCCTATGTGTTGTTATGTGGTGAGCTCATTGTGAGAATGCATGAGATGTTGACAAGTGGCAATGTGGGAGTGGTTGGATATGAGCACATGAGGACAAAAGTTAACTTTTTCCTCTCCTCTTTCCCACTCCATCTCTCCATCTCGTGCTCCCTCTCTTTTCTCTCTCTCTCCATTGTTGAAGGCAAGGAAGAAGGGGGAAAAGCTTGATCTTTGGGTAAGTAAACGATCTCCTTTGCTCAAATTCCATTCACAAATGTTGATCCTTGAGTAATGAGCTTCATTTTGGTGTGTGTAGTTTGGTCATTTGGTTGTGATTTGTGCCACACGAAAATTGATTGTTGGTGGATCAAGAACTCTCTTTGGAGAAGTTGATAAGGTGAGTAAAACCAATCTATCTATCTATGTTTCATACCATTTGGAATAGTTTCTAAATTCTGGAAATTTGGCTTGAATCCGAAAATTGGATGCCACTGTTCATTTGGTATGTTTTTGGCATGAGAATGGTGTTTTGGAATGAGTATGTGATAGATAGATTGATTAGAAGTTGAAATATGAAGTTTTGTTGAAAGAGGTATCTTGTTGAATTTAATGCCCAAACCCAAAGCATGAAAATGGAGTAGGATTTTGATGATTCTGAGTATTCCATTGAGTTTGTTGGGTGTTTTTGTGTGGGAATGGCTTTGGGGTCAAGTTGTGTATCCATAGGAATCAATTGGGCAAAGGTTAAGGAGAGTGCCTCTGTTTTCTGCGTTTTCTGCTATCTGAGGTATTCACTCGAGCAGACAGGGGTGTGCTCGAGTGAAGGATGAATATCACCCGAGCAGAAGGGGTCTGCTCGAGTGAGGGTTGAGTTTCACCCGAGCAGGGATGAACTCTGCTCGAGTGCTGAGTGGTTTTTCCCTTTTGTGCTTCGAGTTTGTCTGGGTTTTTATGAGCAATGCTCGAGCACATCGCTTTGTGCTCGAGTGAGGGAAGATCATGCTCGAGTGAGCTTGGCGCTGCTCGAGTGGTAGTCGGAGTTCAGAGTGAAGGGTTGCTTCGGGTCTTCACTTGCGGGTGGATGCCAAGAGTGTGCTCTGACACTCGCGAGCATAGCCTTCTTACTCGAGCACTGGGGGTCATGCTCGAGTGAGGTTGTGCTTCAGGTGGGAGGTGTGCTCGCGGGTGAGAGAGGTGCTCGCGGGTGAGAGAGGTGCTCGCGGGTGAGAGGAGTGTGCTCGCGGGTGTGAGTTGTGTGCTCGAGCACATATGGCTGTGCTCGAGTGATCTTGTGCTTGGAGAGCTTTGTGTGCTCTCGGGTCCTCACTTCCTGGACTTCTCTCGTGGGTGCTCGAGTGAGGCATTTAGCCTTGTGCTCGAGTGAGGATTTTGTGCTCGAGTGATGTCCGTACTTGTGCTCGAGCATGGTCATCTGTGCTCGAGTGAAACAGTGTAAAATCTCAGTTTTGTGCTTCCAAAAGGGGATCTCTGGGATAGTTCTTCCTACCCTTTAGGAGTTTTGTTAGGGGTATTTAAGGACTCTAAAAGAGCAATAATGATAACCAATTAAGTATTATAAAGTGGATTAAGTCTTGGAAAAGAGAATAACTCTTCGTCCCTAATTGTGAAAATAGGACTTGATATTTGCCTTCCTCGGGAGAGACCGACGCTAGGACACGCCCGGAAGAACTCAGGTAGTGACTTTTCTCTCATATCTTGTATGATGTCTTGGTATGCATATCTTATCATTGAACTTGTGAAATGTGTACCATGGTCCATTACGGCGCGAGCAGGTCAGCGTGAGCCGTATAGGGAGTGACAGTGGTCATCTCTAGTCGGCCGTTGGACTGCCGTCGTAATCGACATGGATCTTTGTGAATCCGACCCGTGGGGGCATATGTGAAAACCAGCCATGGGCTGTGTGTGTGTATCTTGCCTATGTGGCTTGTGAATATGATATGCTTTATATGGATCCCAGCTGTGGTGAATTATACTGTGTTGATTGTTGTGATGCAATACAACGTGAGCAATTCAGCGTGAGCAATCGTCAGGGATGACATGTGTCATACTAACCATTGCCGTTGTAACTGCCGTTGTAGTTGCTTGTGTGGATAGTGATTTGATTACATGCATTATTGTTGTACATTATATGATTGACTTGTTACTACGGGGATTCTTTAGAATCTCACTCTCCCAAAATTAAACCTTTTAGACAGGGCCGAAGGATCGAGAGGCAAGCAGGCGACGAAGAGTAGTTAGAACTCCTGTTTAGGAGTATATTTTGGAGATTATGGTTATCATTGTATATTTTGGAATTGTATATAGTAGATTTTGTGTAATCCCCAAGTAAAAGGGTATGAATTGTAGGCTATGTGCCTTTTGTAAATCCCTTTTATTATGAATGGAACCCGAGTGAGTCGGGAACTTATTTGCACTCTGATAATTGTAAATAGAATCCACCTGTTCAGGCCAGTATTATTTTGTATTGAGAACTTGGGACCATTGTGAATAAGTTTAGAAAAGTTTTTGCAAAAATCCGATTTTTGGGCAAATGAGTATGTTAATAAGTCCCATTTCTAAATTTGGTCTCTAAGTACAACTTAATTATGAGTTTAAGAACTTAATCTCGGCCTAAGGTGGGAAGGGGGTTACATATTTAATATTTATGCTTGTGTATTGATGCATGTGATTTCTTTGCTTGATTATATAAAACATATATGAATAATTGAAGCTTTGTTTCTATTTATGTTATCGCCATGAGAATATTGTATGAAACATTGAGCAGACAAATATGTCATTATGTTAGCATGAGGTTATGTAAGACAATCATGTCATGCATTAAACATTTATTTTGCATGCATATTGGTATTATTTGCTATTAAGATTCCCCCGAATCTCACCCTTTCCATAAACAATAAAAAGTTTTTAGAGGTAGACAACGACTTTGAGGAAAGAATTGTAATTACTGGCAAGGGAGGGTCCTGGACCAGGACAAAAGGAGATGTTGGTTATCTGAAGACCTTTTATTATTTTAAAGGTATGTAATTTATTGTGCAATACCCTATATGGGAATTTTATATACACTCAAGCGTATTGTATCAAAAATATCAGTATATTTATCTATTCCTATTGTGCTCACTGAACCATATATTAATATTCCGCTGCAAGTCAAAATGAGGATATTTCATGTGATATATATTCTAAAATACACATTGTAACCCCCTCTGTAATTATATCCGAAATACGCGATTAAAATGAAATAGAGACCAATAATAATCAAAACTCATTTAAAATCCCATCCTTGAGATAGGGTTTTCAAAAATACCTTTTAAAATCATATTAACTTGGTCTCATATTCACATTTCGAATACAATTACTACGCGAAGATAAATCACATTCATATAAATATCAGAGTGCACAACATATTTATCCCGACAATCCCGGGTACATACCTTCGCTAAAAATACACAGGGCACAATTGCCCATTACAATTCTTCAAATGGGGATTACACAATCTCATCTCACATTCATAACCATATATTCAACCGAATTATATACAATCTTCACAACGCCTTGGTAACCAACTACCAACTCTCATCTCGAAGGAGTTCTAGCCGCTCCCTCCACGAGCCACTTGCCCTGTCTAAATTGTTGGTAGAGGAGGGTGAGATTCGAGAGAATCTCAGTAGGGAAACATTATCAATATGCAGGCAAGATAAGTGTTTAATGCATGACATGCTTGCATCACATAACTCATGCACACATACAATGACAAATCTATAAGCTCAATGCTTCGAACGATACACATATGGTCATAGCATATATTGAAACATAGCTTCAAATCATTCATACATGTTCCACACAATCAAGCAAAGCAATAACTTGCATCAACACATTAATACAGTTATTAGAGCATGCAGGAGAGATAAGTTCCCTACCTCCAGTCTTTTCTCCTCGATTTGTGTGCCAGCAACTCGGGGCTTCACATTCAATCCTACAATGTCAAATGTACTATTTAGACACTTCCATAGTGTTTCTGGGGGTTATATGAGGCTATATTGAAAATTTACTAAAATACCCCCGGGGACCCGGCTCGGCCCCGCCGTACCAGGTCAGGCTGTACTTTTCTTGAAATTTTAACATGGGCTATTCTGACATATTTTCGCCCAAGGAATCCATTTCTGGACTTGGAATTATCAAATTCAATGTCAATTTACAAATTTACCCTTGGCAGCCCCACTTTAAGGGTTTCAGGGGCGTTTTTGTAATTATGCTTTTTCGGCCTTTTTCGAAAAAGTGACCAACTGTAACCCCACCTAATTTTCGTTCCTGAACTCAATGGAGCCATAAAATCATTGAAAATCCAACTCTAAGACCCATTTATAGCCATAACCGAAATATACAAGTACTCTGGGGAAAATTGGGGTTTTTCGGTTTCGGCTCCGTAAACGTGTTTCTTTCAACTCCTAACCACTTTATTAACCAGTACATTAGGTTACAACTAACATCAAGACCCAATTTGGGCAGCATAACAGCCCCACACACATATTTTCCATTTTTGAAACCAATGACAATCCGGCGAAATTTCACCGATTAAATTGTCTACAGCAGCCAGAATAAGCAATATACGAAAGTTTGGAAGTTACCTCAAGCTCCCACTAGCTTTTCCCAAATTTGGCTGAACCCTAGCCTCTTTGAACCATCAAAATTCTTTGCTTCAAAACCTTAATTCACATAAAGGAATAGCTTAGGAGAAGGATTATACACGTTAGGTACGAATTCACCGAAGAAATCGACCTATCTTGTGAGATTTCTCCTTCCTTCTCCCTCTTTTCTCCAAGCTCTCTCTCACGTTTTTTTTTCTCTGAAATGGCGTCAGGAAATGGCTGATGAAGATGGAGGAATTGCTTTTAATTCCATGCTGATGTCATCTTTTATTTTGATGATGTCATAATTCCCATTTCCGGATTTTCTGGCAGATTTTCTGCCCAAACTTTGAAAAATCATAACTAATTCTAGAAAACTCAAAATGAGGTGATTCCAAATCCAAATGAAAGATATTTAAGTCCTCTTCATAGGAAAAATATTGGCCATTACTAAAAATCACCACACAATTCCAGAATTACACAAATTTCATCACTGCCCCAAAACAGAGTCCATTTTCGACCTCAAATTTTGGACAGTCATATCTCCCAGTTCACAAAATGAAATGGCACAAATTATATGTCCATTTTGAAGCTTGAGATGTGAAATATAATACTGGAAATTTTCAGAATTGTTAGACACCATTTGTTCATTCAAAACGTTCACACAAACTGACTGCCCAGAATAGAGTTTCACTGGACAGAATTTCAGATTTTGTATCTTTGCTTTTATTGGTTCCATTTTCATACTAAACATCATTCCTGTAACCCCCTCACCGTAATTACATCCGGATTACGAAATTTAAATGAAATAGAGACCAATAAGATGGTTTAACAATTTATAATCCCTCATCCAAGAGATGGGGCGTTCGAAAAATCATTTCAAAACTTATATCTTCCTGGTCTCACATTCATGTACGGATATAACTACTTGAGAAATCAGAGTACATAATAAATATCAAAGTGCGGAAACTAAAATCCCGGCAACCCCGGGTTACTTACATAATTAATATGGGTTTTATATATTTCCCAACAACGGGGATTACACGATCAAAATAATTATTTACATCAATTTACACTTTGGCAATCCCAAATCCAAAGTAAGGATAACCAACTATCCCAAAAATCCCTAATGTCCCTAAGAGACCCTAACCACTACGGGTTGGTCGCTTCTCCTTCGAGCCACTTGCCCTGCCTGAAAGGTTAATCATATGGAGGAATGAGATTCTTGAGAATCCCAGAGCAACAATTCACTCATACAATATATAAACACAAAGCATGTAATGTATCATGTTCACCAACATCATCAGCAACACAATGATCCATAGCTCGCGCCACAGACGACAGCACTCACGGCTGTATCACAATGCACTATGCCCGCTTACGCGGTAATCACAATGACAGCTTTCGCTGCAAACACTATGCCCGCTCGCGCGGTAATCACTATGCACAACGCCCGCTTTCGCGGTGAACACTATGTAGCAGCAACTCAAAGCACAATGTATCACTAAGCATCTCCAAACACAATGTATCACAAGGCACTATGCTCCACAGTACACAAAGCTCCACAACGTATCACAATGCATCTCGAAGCAGCAACAGCACACAATGCATGATAGGCAAACATACAGTACATTTACACAAAGTATAAGAGAGAGGTCGCTACCTGAATCTTTCCTGATAATCTTTGGCACAGTGGGCTCACGCGTTCGACAGATGTCAAATCCTATTCAAATTAGGGACACTTGATCAATTTCTTTTCCATAATCATATTTCAACAATACTCTAAGTTGGTTATCGTTTAGGACTCTTTAGGTGACTAGAATAGGCCTAAACATATGCCTAAAGGGTTGGAAGAACCTACCCAAAAGACCCCTTACTCGAAGGCAAAACACAGATTTTTGGTCCTCTCACTCGAGCACAGATGCTCTCACTCGAGCACAAGTACGGACATCACTCGAGCACAAGTGCGAGTGAGACTGCGAGTGAGCTCCCGAGAGCATAAAGACACTTGCAGGAACTGGCTCACTCGAGCACGCTGACCCTCACTCGAGCACAAGGCCAAATACCTCACTCGAGCACACGCGAGAGAAAACCAGGAAGTGAGGACCCGAGAGCACCCAAAGCTCTCCAAGCATAGGATCACTCGAGCACAAAACCACACCCGCGAGCACACTCCCACCCGCGAGCACACTCCCACCAGAAGCACACCTCACACCCGCGAGCACACACCTCTCACCCGCGAGCACCTCACTCGCAAGTGAGAGCCCGAAAGCACAACTCCCTCCTGAAGCACAACCTCACTCGAGCATGACCCCCAGTGCTCGAGTGAGAAGGCTATGCTCGCGAGTGTCAGAGCACACTCGTGGCATCCACCAGCAAGTGAAGACCCGAAAGAAACCCTTCACTCTGAACTCCCACCTTCACTCGAGCAGACCATGCCTGCTCGAGCATGTTCTTCGCTCACTCGAGCACAAAGCGCTGTGCTCGAGCATCACCCAAAGAAACCCAGACGCACTCGAAGCAGGACAGGGAAAACTCTTCCATCACTCGAGCACGTTCTTCCTCTGCTCGAGTGATGCTCATCCGAAACCCAGAATTGCAGAAAACCAGAAAAACACCAGATGGTCAAATTCATGCCCAAAGGTTCCCAAACTCCCCACAATGCTCATACACTCTAAGCACTAACTAGGGAACACAATGGCAACTCCACAAACACCCCAAAAACCACTTTGACCACAATCAACCACTAAGGTCTCTATGACACACATTTTCCAGATTTCCCTTAACACATTTCTACCATTTCAGATCATATTCAATGCTCAAATAACTCCATAATACATCATTTCCAATCATAAATCACAATGAACTTCATATCTCCAAAAATAGGCATATTTAGGGCAAAATTCCAGATTTTACCAAACCTAGCCAAAACTCATAAACAATATATCAAAATGCTCTAAATGCCTACCTCTTCACTTTGCTCAATTCAGAATCTTGATTCCTCAACTTTCAATTTCGAGCAAATCACAAATCAATACTATTTCAAGATTCTGAAATTACCACAATGTAGTTCTCAATGAGACACACAATATTAAAGAAGAGGTTTAGGGCATTAGAGATCAAACAAAGCATCAAAATCTCACCTTTCTTCTTCCTTCTTCCTTTGATCGCCGGAAACAATGGAGGAGAGGAGAGAGAATATGGTAGAGGGAAGAGATGATGATGAGATGTCACTTCCTCCCCTTGTCACACATACTCAACCGAAAATGAGAGAGAGAAGGGAGGAAAAAGTGAGGTCTTGTCTTCTTGTGGCCTCATCCAACCACTACCACAATGCCACATGTACACATCTCAAGCACTCCTTCATAAACACACACAATCGCAAAGCGTAGGATCCCGACCCATTATCAATGAATCACAACCCTTGATCTTAAATACCATACACATAAATTCTCAAAAATCACTTTGCATTAATCCCAAAAGTGCTTAATTACACAAATCTCAATGATTATCAGGATTATCAGCCCTAATCACAAATCGGGATATTACAATTCCCACATAAATTTTCACAAGGAATCCATTGGAAATACCAAATCAATCAAATTCACATCACATTGACATGTTTTCACAACAATCTCAACATGTCAACACAATTCACATTCAATTCTTCCCTATATTCTAAGTTAATTTGGATGTTAATCCACAATTGAACTCAAATACAGGGTTTCGGCGCTGCTCACAACACACACGAATCACATTCGAGTGCCAAATCACATCGCATTCTCCAAAAGGGTTATTTATCACTAATCACATCCACTTTTGGAGTCATTATCTCTTAATCACAATTTAGGATCTTGCTAAACCGGGGCTTAGCAATCCACTAATCTCAGGCTTATTCTCTAGCCTCGAGTCTCAAAATTCGGGGTATTACACACATAGCCTCCACAACTTTAACTTTGTTGCACATATAACCTTCTTCATCTTTAAAAGTTTAAAAATAACACCCCGAACTTTCATATTTTGACCCCCAAAACCCTACCGTTAAAATGATCATCAAATTTAATGATAAGTAAGCCACGTCAAACTATTTGAAATTATTTGGGCCATAACGTGTAGCTTTTTTGTTATAGCGTATTAATTTATCTTAAGTTAAAATCCAGAACTTTATTTAAACTTTTAAATGTAAGGAATCTTGTATGCTACTGAGTGAAAGTTAAGGAGGTTATGTGTATTTTAGGCTTATATATATATACACACACGGATATAACTCACGTCATTAAATTTTGAGAGAATTACATTCAGGTCCTAGGGAAGAAGATAAATGAAGAAATTGTCCTTTGAAATTGCAAAATGAAAAAATAGTCCATTGAAATTGCAAAATGAAAAAATGGTTCCATTAACAACTCAAGTGGCAGGTCATTGACAACTCTAGGAGCCTGTATTAGCAACTTCATGAGACCATTTTTTTATTTTGTAATTTCAAGGGACTATTTTTTCATTTCTCTTCTTCCTTAGAACCTGAGTGTAATTATTCCTTGAATTTTTTTTTATATAAATGCACTATTTTATGTTTTATTTATTATTGAATACACTTTATTCCCATGTGGTAAAGTGTATATTAAATAGGGATAAATGTAAAATGTTGTTAAATTTTACTAACAAAGTTAATAAGGTTTTAGGTTTTTTCTAATTTTAATAAAACATGTTAGAAGTGACTTATAAATAAAAGTATAAAACGAAAATGAGTATTGTTGGGGCTATTTCGTTTCACTTTTCATCGTAAGCCTGTTTATTTAAACTTTTCTTCATCTTTTACATTTAAAAGTTTATAAAATGCATTTTTAGTCTTTTAACCTTTATATCGATAGTTTCATTTTACGAAAAAAAAAAAAATACTTACATACTCTAAGAGTGTCACACCATTTAAACTCTATTCAAGAGAAACACAACATCTAAGATCGTTTTAATCCTAATTAGCTAATGATTTATATGAAAAAAATCACATTTTATTTTGTTTTTAAGAAAAATATTGGTTGATTATCAGGTTTTTTTAAAAATTAAGATATTAATAAAATGTGAATTTTTTCATATAAACTACTAGCCAATTAGAATTAAAATACTATGAGTTGTGTTTTCATTGGATATAGCTCAGATGACATGATATTTTTGGATTCGGCTTGCGTCTATTGCTTCTATATCCGCTGCCCATCCTTTTTCTTAAACGACGTCGTTTTGTTCTATATTTAATTTTAGATCTCAGCCTTCCATTGATTGTAATCTAAACCATTCCTTTTTGCCCAACTGCATCTCCGTTGTTGCCCACCTTCAGCTCCTTTTTTTGCCATGCCCACCGTCATCTCGCAAAAAGGGCATCGACATAAATGAATCGAACACTGATTGGAAGCAAAAATGGATGAAGTGTCGGACTAACCAAGTCTTCAAGGGTCGATATTTTCAACATCTTCCTCTATCACCGAGATGGCCACAATTGATAGAGTTCGCCATAGTCGAGGGGGAAGAAGATGGATTCCCCAAATAGCTCTGCCAAAATTATCATGATTTTTCATGCGTGGATATACTATAATTGGCGCGCCTTCTAGGTATTATAATTTACAAATGTTCCAAAGTTTTGATTTCTACTTTTTGTGTTTGGGCATTTCTTCCTATTGCTTACGGTGTCTCCAAGATTAATAGGAGGCTTATATGCATTTGCGATTTCTTGAAGTCAGATAATAATGCAGCTGGTTTTATGTTAATTACCAAACTCTTTTGATAAATTGATAAGTACGAGTATGAGTTTTTGCTGTCATGTCTGCTGATGGTGCTAGGATATATGGCAGCACCATTATTCTGGGTTCTAATATGTAGCCACATGAACTGGATTACCAGGAAGAAAATGATTTATCTTCTAGTTCAATATTTATCAAGTTCTGGTTGCTTGATTTATCTTCTCAGTGAAAAACCCAAATTAAGAAGGCTCATCAGTTCAATAAAATACTTTTAAAAGCAAGGGAAAAAAATGAAGTCCAACTCCAAAGCTCTCTATTTTGCAAGAATGAAAGAATGTAGCTGTAATATCCAATTCACTGTATTAGTCCCTTTAGAATGTCACCTGCATTTAAAAGTGGCATAAAGTTGGGCTAGTAGGCAGAAATTAAATCACAACTTTAAACAAAAATTAGCTAATTTAAAATAAGCACTAGTGTTGATATTATTGGTAGAAATGACCCACTTTATGGCCACCTCTGTAACCCCCTCCGTAATTATATTCGAAATACACGATTAAAATGAAATAGAGACCAATAATAATCAAAATTCATTTACATTCCCCATCCTTAAGATAGGGTTTTCACAAATTTCTTTAACAACCACTTTAACCTGGTCTCACATTCACATTTCGAATACAATTACATTGCGAAGATAATTAACATTCATAATATATCAGAGTGCACAATAACAATACCGGCAATCCCGGGTTCATATCTTCACTAAAGACACGTAGGCACATACGCCTTTTACAATTTCTCAAATGGGGATTACACAAATTTCAATCCAAATACATATCTAAATACACCTCCATAACATATACAACCATATATCCATCCTAACATATACAACTCCAAATACATCCAAATCCACTACCATTATCCCAAATAGCAATGATAACCAACTGCCAAGTCCAAATGCCCATAAGGGATTCTCGCCGCCCCTAGTTGCTTGTTCCTTCCTCGAGCCACTTGTCCTGTCTAATATGTTGGTAGGGGAGGGTGAGATTCTAGAGAATTTCAGTAGGAAACAGATACCAATATGCATGCAAGATAAGTGTTTAATGCATGATATGCTTGCATCACAATAACTCGTGCTCACATAATGATATATCCGCATGCTCAATATTTCAACAACATACTCATGGCCATAGCATAAATAGAAACAGAGCTTCAATCATTCATATATGTTTCACATAATCAAGCAAAGCAATAACATGCATCAATACACAAACACAAATATCAATACATGCAGGAGAGGTAAGTTCCCTACACTTATTCTTTCCACGTATGCTCCAGCATCGGCTACTCGCGATCCGAGCGGATATCAAACCATGATCAGGGCGAACATAAACCCTATAACCAAAGCAAGGACATAGGGTTATACTCTATTCAAAAACCTCACTTGAATAACACTTATTGTTGGTTACCATTCATGACCTTTAGGTGGCTAATCAAAGCCTAAACACATGCCTAAAGGCTTGGGAAACACTTGACCAAAGGTCACCTTTTAAAATTCCAAAACGTTGATTTTTGGGGGTTGGCCGCGGCCAGCCTACCCATGGGCCGCTGCCAATGGATGCACAGAAAGTCTTGGGCCGCGGTTCATAACCTTTGGCCGCGGCCAAGAAAATTCTGTTTCCTGGCTGAACTTCCAAACATCATAACTAATTCTAGAAAACTCGAAATGAGGTGATTCTAAAGCCAAATGAAAGGTACTTAAGTCCTCTTTCTAGGAAAAATATGTACCATTACTGGAAATCACCAAAAAATTCCATAATTACACAAAACTCAACACTACTCCAAAACAGAGTTCTGTTTCCATCCCAAAATTTGGACAATCATATCTCCCAGAATACTAAACGAAATGACACAACATATATCCATTTTGAAGCTTGGGATGTGATCTTTAAGACTCTAAAGTTTCACAATTTTATGAAATCATTTGGTCATTCAAAACGTCCACACAAATAAACTGCCCAGAACAGAGTTCCAAGGAACAGATTTTCCAACTTTTCTACCAAAGTGTTCAATGACTCCAAAATCAATAACCAAACTTATTCCCATACAATTTTCCACAAGGAACACAATGGTAACCTCAAAATGACCAAAATCACAACCTATCAATATGCCCTGTTTTGACCAAAGCACAAAACCAACACAAAAGGTGCCAAACTTCACATTTAGACTTCAATTCAATTCTATTAATTCAAAACACCAAACAAGGCACCATTTCCATAACAACAACATATTATACTCCCCAAGACCCTAAATCATGAAAATTAGGGCTAAAATTCCAGAAATTCAAGGCCTAACCAATGGCCACAAAACTTATATGAAAATGAAGCTTTCACTCACCTCAACAACTTTCCCAAAGGCACTTCATGATTCTCCAACTTGTACATTTTTGTGATTCCTCAAATCACCACCAATAGAGAAACTACAACCATCAAATTGAAGCTCTCACTCCAAGGAACAACTTTATAGAAGGAAGTTTTGGCATTAGAGGTCATTTACTCACCTTAAATGCAAGCTTTCACTTTCTCTTTCTTGGCCAACAATGGAGGACGAAAATATGGAGAGAGGAGAGAGATATGAGAGGTGAAGATGATGATGAATGCAGAAAAATCTGCCCCATACCCCTTCACATGCGCACAAGGAGAGAGAGAGGGAGAGAAAGAAAGCAATAAAAAATGTGGGTTGACTTTCTCAACCATTCTCTCACCATACCCACTTGCCAAGTGTCCAAATATCATTGGTTCTCATAAAGTAAGTAATTCATTAGTTACTCTAACCACACCATTAGCCATTTAGTTACATATCTCATTTCCTCTTAATTAGTAATTAATATCTCTATTAATCACTAACTAATTGCCCATCAATTTCATTCTTTCGATTTCCACTAATCATGGCATATTAATTAATATAGCCACCAAACCCATAATTATTCCACTTTAATTCGATAATTATCCTCAATAATTATTATTAGCCTTTAATCAAAAATTGGGGTGTTACAACCTCTATTAATTGTCTATCACTTTCTACAGCATCCATTTAAAGTTGAACTTGGTATTAACGGTAGGTTGATTAATAAATTAACTAATTGTTATTTGTGATTTTGATCTGGCACTTAGCACTGAGAATCAGCAACTGATATATGGGGCTGCAAGTTCCACCACTTTGACACCAGAAATATCAAACTTGGAGGATAATAGCTACAAAGTTGGGAAACTTTATGTTGAACAGAGGAAAGAAAAGATTGGTAGATACATACCTTGTGTGAACTTATTTAACTAAGTAGAATGGATTCATGGGAATTGCAATAAGTAACAGACTGTCATAAATTGTATCCATGTACAATTTGTTTATCCTTACATTCACACGGGTAAATGGCATGGACTGTAACTGTTTAGTGACCATCTTTGTCTATCCATATACAAACAAATAACTATTTCTTGACTTTGTTTCCTAACATATTACATTAACAATGAGCTTCCTTGACCAAAATAGAGAGTAACACCAGAGAACAAAATGATGAGCTTGCTTACTAAAATAGAGAGCAACCCAAAGGAACAACACGATGAGCTTCTTTGACAAAATAAAGAGAGAGCAGCTGAAAGGAACAACATGATGAGCTTCTTTGACAAAAAAAGAGAGTAGCTCAAAGGAAGCCAAAAGTTGTATAAAGGAGCTTCACAAAATAAGTTGGAGTAGAGGCTTCATGCAGGAGGATCTAAGCCAATCATTGAATATGTATTTGCAACATAATGTAACCTTGTATTGTTAATGAATATATAGTGAGAGTACTGAAATTATCGACTGTCTTGAAATGAGACAATGATATATAAAAAATTTCAGATTTCAATAAAAGTGACAAAGTTATGTTCTTCCATTATCATCATTTTTTATGATTACCTGAATTGTATGTTTGGTTGAAATCCAGTGCTTTAAGTGATATGATGTCACAGTCAAGTGGTGCCTACAATCAAGAAATATAAAAGAATGTCTCAATATATATTTCCTAGATAAACAAGTAATTGATATTGTTGTCTAACATCATATGACATACCGTTAACAAACTTGTAAAAGTCATTTGACTTGGTTGAGAGTTATCCAACATGATATTATCATGTTGTGCTTGAAATTCATTGCAGTGTCCCTAAAATGCATTTAAAAAAAATTAATAAATATATAATAAGCATCTTAAAAAAATTAAATTGAATTGAGAAAAAGTATACCTATGAAACTTGAAGAGGCTTTTGTTCCCCTTCTTCTTTTACTGACTTCAATAGAACTCTTTATCTGTTTACTTATATTTCTACCTGATCTCTTTTTCAAGCCAATAACTTTGCCACCACCATTACCTCCATCACTATTACTATAATTGGATATGTATTTGATGTGAAGTTCAGCCACTTTCTTACTTAGTTCCAATGCACCTTCATGAACAAGAGAAAATGCCTTCGGACTTTCTGATGCATCATTAGCTACTTTAACAAGTATAGGACACAACTATCTATACCGATTTGATCTTTGTAATTTAGGATCAACTTCAATTTGTTTTTCATTATTATCATACACAACACCACATCGTGCTTCTCTTGTCCACCTCTTTACTATATATTTCTTGGGGAGTAATTTGACATCACGTTCATTCAAAACCCTCAATGCATGGCAACATAATATGCCTACTCGTTCAAACTTTTTGCAACTGCAGGTAATTGTCTCTGTTGAAGGATTATATGTCAATATATGCTCCCTCTTACTGCCATCCATAGTAATTACATAATCAAACACGACAACATCATCATTCTCATGTACGATGACCTTTCTTTCTTTTCTCTCTTTTATACATGTAGCATCACGAAGATCATATTCACGTTGGAACAAGTGAAAAATAGGGCAAGTATACACATATGAAAGTGACGAAGCATATTTGAACTCTGCAATATCAACTTTGGCAACTTGTCAAGTGACTCAAAATCACTTTTTAGTTCATTATAACGCTTATCCTCTAGAACCTATTCAAATTGTTGGAAGAATCGATTGATATCCAATTTAACATAGGTGCAACCTTTGACATATGCATTGACACTTTCACTTATTTGTGTGCTTCTCATGCCAAGTGTCCTTGAGTTCTTCATATAGCATGCTGCCCATTTCTCTTTTATTTGGTACATAGATATCAACCATGAGTTTTTTGTCACATCCTGTTTTGATAATAATTCTTGCCAACATTCTTCAAACTCAATTTCATTCCAACAATGATACATACAATGGTTAAAATCACTAACCATTGAGTTTGGTAGGTGCTTCATTGCATTCCTTGAAATATACCAGGTGCAGAGGGCATGCTTTACATCTGGCATCACTTCTTGTAATGCTCGTGACATAGCAGCGTCTTGGTTAGTAAAAACGATGAGTGGCCTAACACTTTGTGTGCACACAAGAAAGTCTCAAAGAGCCATTTGAAACTCTCAATAGTCTCATCATATAACAATGCCACTCCAAATATCACTCTTCTTTTGTAATGGTTGAAGCAAAAAAAATTGCAAGAAGTCTATGATTACAATTCGTGTAATAAGTTGTATCAAGAGAAATAACTTCTCCAAAGCAAGCGTAGTCGACCAGCATACACGCATCAGCCCAGAATATATTTGTCACTTGCTCATCTAAGTCCATTTGGTGGGCATGAAAAATGATGGGTTTTCTGCTAATTGTTTCTCAAAATACTGAAATATAATTCCAGCATCACCGTATTTCATGGCTCATTGCCTTCTTGAGTTAAGATAATTCTTTACATCACTTCTTGTAAATCCCAAATTGGTTCGACCTCCTACATATTGGCTTTGCAAATTGAATGCTACTTTTTGACTAATTCCAACTTTTTCAGCGTTTTTTAATCCATAACATTGAGCTGGTAATAGTTCCCGAAACGATGCAAACAAGTAAACAGCTTCAGGAGGTTGAAGAGGATGATTATGATTCAAGAAAACTTCATTTATCTTGTATTTTCCATCTACTAGTTTAACTTTCATTCTGGCATTGCAACCGATTCTTGTCTCATCCCTTTGCCTCTTGGTTGTCACCTCTTCTTTATCTGACTTTCTCACCCCTTCTTTACAACAAACATATAGATAAGAGGTGTATAAGGACTTATCTTTTTTACTCTTGTTAAAGCTTTGTTTTCGAACACCAAACCATTTTTTTCCATATGCCTTACAAAATTCCCATGCTTCTTCTAAATTGTCAAATTCAAGATTAAGTCTAGGAGTTAAATCTATATCCATGGTATAAAACTCCTACAAAAATAAATAGGATAAACCCAATATAAACTATGATCTCAAAATCGACAAAGGTATATATATACAAATAAAAACAATTATACACACACAAATAGAAATATTTTAACTGATTATACACACACACATATGTGATAGATTATCCTATTATCTACATTGCTCAAGAATATTGTGGGTATTTGACAAAAGATTATCAAGTAAGATTATATATAAATAAAAAGTTGTATGATAGACTATATATAGATAAAAACTGTATAATAGAAAATAACAAATATGGCTTGCATCAAAACTCATTTTTTTCAATATATTAATCAAAATGATATCTAGTATAAAAAAAGAATATCCAGTATCAATAATCTTAAAGATTATCAAGTTAGATTATAAATCATAAATGTAAAAACTAAATATGAGGTATCAAGAATATTTTGGGTATCTGACAAAATATTATTTTGTGTAAAAACTAAATATTAGGTATCAAGAATATTTTGGGTATCTGACAAAAGATTATTATTTTACTCACCAATATTTAATATCCAATTCCCACAAACCCACGCTTATTGTTTGTCTTCCCTATATGGCAAAACAGCATCCCAGCAAGCTCCCCTCTCATTTTCCCACGGAGGAAGAAGAACAGTGCGCGCCAAATTGCCAAATGAAGGAAAATAAAAAGCAACGTGGATCTGCCAGGTGACTAAAAGAAGAGATGTAATGGGAAAATATGTGGACGGCTGAGATTGATTGAGAAATTCAACAGATGAGATCAGTTGTTTAAATTGATGTCGTTTAAATTAATAGCCTTTTATTACCGTACATTTAATTGTTGCAAACGGATGGCCCAGATTTAATTTCCCTACCAAACGACGTCATTTAAGGAAAAGGACAGGTAGCGGATATTGGAGGTAGCGGATGCAAGCCGATTCCGATATTTTTGGAGTATGGAAGTATTTTTGTAAACATTTCTCTTTATTCAATGGATTGATTTTCTATCTATTTGCTAATATCCTTTCAATTAGTCTTTACGTTTTAAAGTGTAAGTAATACCACCTCCAATTCTTAATATAAGATCTATTTTAATTAAAAAAAATTAAATTACAAAATGGATTTTATATGAAGGATGGGAGGTAATATTATCATTAGGATGATATTCTCAATCTAATTTCATACTAAAGACATATATAAACTTTGAGGAGCAGCAATCTCAATATATATATATATATATATTATACTAATATTAATTAAACTGTCTTCAATTAAAATTTATATAAAATATAGTATCAAAAAAATTTATATAAAATAAAAAAATAACTTGAAAATAAAAAATAGGAAAAATCCCTTTAAAATTGACAAAAGACATATGAGGGTGTCCATGTGCAAAATCTCATATCAAACTAGTGGGTGGAATATGGGATAATAAAATATTAAAATGTAAAATTTACTTATATATATATATATATATATATATTCCATTTTTCGCTCCTCTTTCCTCTGTCTTGTAGCTCGTCTTCCCCATTCTAAAATCATTTCTCCTTCATCGCTCGAAATCTCACCTCTCCAGCCATGGTCTTCATCTTCAGATTTTACTACTGCTTTTCCCACCGTCTCCATCTCTATCACAACCTTCCACCATTATTAAAATAAAAGTGTTTGGCTAGCTTTAGAAGAAAGTCGGGTTTCAAGAGTAAAACCATCGCTAAAATGATCTTAGTTTCACTTGGGGTTGCTATTGCCACATACGATAAAGCTAAATTCGATGCCTAGGGTGTTACTCGCAGCTTATGGTGGTTGCATTCGAAGCCATCAGGCTGGTATATGCAGCCCCTTGTTGTTTGGTGTTTTCCCCCATCCCTTGGGTCATTGTAAAGTACTAGTCTTTGATGGATCACTCAAGTTTTCACCTAGACCTTAAAATGTTAAGGACAAATTGCTGATGGAGTTCTTGTAAGTAAAGTGTGTAATCCGAGTCTCATTTCAAGACGATGTCCTTAAGAGCTAGCTATTTCGCAACTACTGGCTAATAAAAAGCAAGAATATGGTGAGCAGAACAACAAAATATAATGGAACTCAACAATAATATCTAAGAGCCCACTCCTCTTTTAACCCATTTACTTGTCCAAACTCACATGTTATTATTTATACACTTGGACTCTCTCACTCCCAAACAATGTGGGACTTGTTCCATTTGACACACCCACATTTATAATTCCAATAATCTCGCACATGTGTCAAAGGGAGCACCATTAGCTATGTTAACATCCATTTGATGAATAAAAAGTTTATGAATAGTTACAGAGGCTTTGTTATTGCTATTGAGAACAAATTTTATGAATTATTATATTGTTTATCACCAATATGAATTAATTATGGATGCATATTTGGCTTGACATAAGTGGACATGATTATTGTGAATATTCTGAATGATTCTAACACAATTTTTGAAGTGACTATGCAACTCAATTTGGGTATGCACAAATTGTTGAGAATTTGTTGTATTAAACGATATTAACCCCTGTGATATAGCTTTTGTGCTATATGGAGATTGAACATATATTATTAATTATGAGGATACCATAAATGTTGGTGTCATGTACAGTGGATTCCCATTATATTGAAATACACGGATGTCAACTGAATTTCAATTTTATATGAGAAAATCCACTAGTAGCCAAAATAAATTATCATGTGAGTAAGAGTTTGTTACTCTAGAATTGGCTGTATTTAGAGGCTAGGTTGTTGAAAATATCTTAGCAAATATTTTGGTGGAAAACCGACATTTAATGTCGATGAGCTGTAATTGCCAAATGACAATAGCCATTGTAAAAGAACAATAGTGCAAGTGGAAATTTTTTGAGATATTATGTGAATAAGAATGCATCAGAATTGTGGAGTTATCTTAATCGATTGTGCGAGGTCAAAAAGTTGACTTGTGGATTTGTTAACAAACCCCGAGAAGAATTAAATTAGCCGAGGGGAATGAGACTAAAGCCAATTTGAAATTAACAGTGATGACAATTGTAAAACCTTATTTCCATAATCAATTTGATCAATAATCTGAAACCATAGAAATGAAGCTTAGGATGAGTAGAAGAAGATTATAGAAGGGTTTTTCAGGTAAAAACGCTGATTCGGTAGTGATTTTTGAGATTAAACTCAAGAGAAATCACTATTCACCTTTTCTCTTTCCTCTTTCTATTTCTCTATGATTTTTTTCCCTTATGTTTGATGGGCTGCACGAATTTGAGAGGAGAGAGGGTGTATTATATGATTATCTTTACCTAATCAAAACACTTAGCCTATAATGTGCCACTTGCAACAAACTTGTGGTTCCTCAAAAAGGTAAGTATCTAGTTAGTTACTTTAATTGGTTTGTTTAACTATATTAGTTTTCTTCCTTTCTTTCCTCCTTGGTTTTTGACCGAATTGGTTCAACAAAAAGAAGGAAAAGTGCTGCTTAAAAGCCTATTAGTGCAAGTATCCACTTTGACCAAAGTCTTCTTGTAAAAATGAGTTGAAACTTTGACCAACTCCTCTTTTCTTCCCCTTTTGCCCCTTTGGACGTTTTTTATGACTTAAAGAGGAGGGAGTTGATTTCTTTTTCATTCTTATAATCACTTCTTACTTTTTGAAGAGCAAACCTTGTCCCTTCATTTTGTCTTCCAATTTTGACCTCAAGATCAAATGACAATTTACTCTTTTTCCCTTAATTATGGCAATATTATTTCTTGTGCCATTAATTGTTTTAGTTCTCTATATTACTTCTTTCTAGACATAATTTCCCTTTTCCTTTGGATCTGTGTCAGGTTCTATGTCATTCTCACACATTCTAAAGGAATCAGGTACTTTCTTCTGACTAATTCGCACAAAAATTTGTATTCCATTCTGAGTGTGGTTTCTAACATTCATTATGTTTCTTATGCCTTCTTGGGATTTTTGTTAAACTGGGGTTTAGCAGTCCACTGAATTCAGATTTATTCTCTAGCCTCTAATCCCAAAATTCAGGATATTACAGCAACTCAACCTCTATTTACTACAAAAAAAATGGTATTCTGTAGCGGTTATACCAAACTGATACAAATTATAGTATTTGTAGTGGTTTTAATCTAAACCGCTACAAATTTGTAGCGGCAAGCTACGCGCCAAGTGGCGCGACAGATTAGCAGCATTTTTTGTACCGGTTAGGTAGAAAAAACCACTACAAATTTGACGCGAAATTCCCGCTAAAACTTGTAGCGGTTCAGTTGTAGCGGTTAATAAACAAAAACCGCTATAATATTCTCGCTACTTGGAGTGACCAAGACCCGCCAATAGTATAGCGGTTATTTGTAGCAGTTATAGCAACAAAACCGCTACAAAATCCCAAATGTCAGGTATTTGTAGCGGTTCTAGGGATATAACCGCTACAGAATTTCAGTAGTCTACAAGTTTGTAGCGGTTCTGGACCATAACCGCTACAGAATTTCAAAGGTTCTTGTACTTTGTAGCAGTTATTAGAAAATCGCTACAAATTTAAGTCGCCCTTTGTGATTTGTAGCGGTTAACGTAGCGGTTATTGGGATAACCGCTACAAATTGCTGGCCTATTTAAGGACCGCCTCCCTCCTTTTTTCCGTTTGCTCATTTTGTTTCCTAAAGTTTCTCTGAGTGTTTTCTTTTAGATTTGAGCGTTCAGACATCTGTGAAGGAGTTTTTGTTGCAGTATTTCTCAGTATTTGCACTTGAGGTACGTAGATAAGACGTATTTTATTTGTATTTGTATTTTTATTATATTTTTGCATAATAATGTGACTAAAATATTTTGTTTTTTGAATTTTTACAGTTGATATGGCTTCAAGAGAGGATAGGGGGAAGGCCCCTGAGGTCCCCAGACCGATTTTGCGGGGTGGCAGCAGCCGAGCAGGGGGCAGAGGGAGGGGGCAGCGCGGAGGTAGGGCGACCATGACATTTCAGCCCATCCCCCTATAGGAGTCGGCCCTACCACAGGCACCGCAGACGATCCCACAGGAGACGACCGTACCAGAGGTGCCTGAGTTTGGGGTGGCAGATATCAGTGTCGAGGACTACGATGAAGAGGACTTTGAGATCCCGATTGGGCTCAGGGAGATGGAGCAGTTCCTTGATGAGGAGGAGGCTCGGGAGCAGAACAACCCACGAGGGTCGTCTTCGCGGTCCACTGGGTTTGAGGTGCAGGTCCAAGGTAAATAAATTTTTTAATTTAATAAATTATTTATTTAAATTCAAAATGTTAAATTTGAATTACAATTTATCTAATGTGCGGTAAATTGTGCAGATGAGCAGGGGAACGTGTCGATGAGGAGGCTGGACGTGGCCAGTCTGAACAGCATGGACCGGACCCTGCAAGTTATAGTGCTGTGGAATGAGGGCACTGACCAGCCCATCGACAATGGGGGTCACCTATTCAACTGCTTCCTGAACGACCTGGGCGCGAATTGGATGCGGTTCCCCCTTTACTTCAGGATGTGGAGGCACGTTCTGAAGGGGCCGAAGGACCAGGCTTGGGAGGAGGTGGTTCAGGTAATTAATAGTATTTAATTAATATTTTTTGTAATTAATTCTATTTAATTAATATTTTTTAATAGGATTTTTGTAATTATTGATATTTAAATAAATTTTTTGCAGCTGTGGTTTGCCGTCCGGGCCAACTAGAAGAGGTACACCCTCATGAAGATGGGTGACTGCTGGAGGAACAGGAGGAACTGTCTCTTCCACAGGGTGGATAAGGACGGGATGATGCCTCTTACAGTCCACCTCGTTCATGAAACAAAACTCGTTGGACCAGTACAATATCATTGGATGTATCCGATAGAGAGGTACTTATTTTAAATATGTGCTTTATTCTCCGTATTTAATGTTTGCTAGTCGTCCTTTTCAGTATTTTATATTAATTTTCTCTTCTGTACTTCGTAGGTTCCTTGGGAAATTAAAATCTTACGTAAGGAATAAGGCGTGGCCAAAAGGTTCTGTAGCTGAAGGCTATATAGGGGATGAGGTGCTATATTTTTGCTCAAGGTACTTTGATGATCTTGAGACGGCTTTCAACCGCCCACCTTGTGTTGATGATTGTCCTGAACCTCCGCCGACATCAGGAGAATTTATTCCTCGTGTTGGTAAACCAGTTGGAGCAACTAATAACTTCAAACTAACGGCAACTGAGAAGTTGCAAGCACATAGACATGTCTCGATTAATTGCACTCAAGTTGAACCTTTCATACGGTAAGAATTGTACACCCACATGTTATTCGATCTATATCTTTCGTAACATTTCTCACTTTCATTTCACTATCGCTTTTCCATTATTAATTGCAGGGAATTTAGAAGTCATATTAAGCGTCAACTCAGGATCCGTACATAGACATCCTCGGAAGTTGATAGGAGGGTCCACAGAGAATTCCCGAGCTGGTTTGCGCGCAGAATACTAAATGACCACAACCCACACTCATCAGATTTCAAAGCTCTCGCAATTGGCCCTCTTGATCATACAAAAAGGTTTACAGCATACAATGTCAATAGTTTTAAGTTTTGCATGGTTTCACGAGATCAAGGATTGCAAACTCAGAATTCGGGTGTTTATGGCACATTTGGGATAAGGAGTTATACGAGTAGCAGTGACGCCAACATGCAGTTCGGAGGTGTCCCTTACTATGGCAAGCTTCTTGATGTGGTCGAACTTAATTATCAAGGTCGTTTCACCGTGACGCTGTTCAAGTGTTTGTGGGCAAATACCACTACTTCTCGTGGACTGACAAGTGACGACTTAGGGATCACATCAGTCAATTTCTCACGGCCGATTCATACTGGTATTTCTCAAGATGATGAGCCGTATATTCTAGCTTCAGAGGCACATCAGGTTTATTATGTCGAGGACGAGAGGCACAGGGATTGGCACATGGTCATTCATTTAAAGCCACGAGACCTTTACGACATGGATGAAGGCGATAACATCGCCTACGAGAGTGGGCCATTCAGCCAGCCGATTTTGAAAACTACTTCCCTGAAGGTGATGATAATTTACCTCTACTGCGGTGAGTTTTTTTAAGTCTACGTCATTTAAATTAAATTTTTTAAATTTAATAATACATCCCTAACAATAATTTTTCTACATAATTTCTATAGGGATGGCGACGATGAGTGATCAAATTCAAATTATGCTTTTGTCTTTAAAAAAAACTGGAAAAAAATTTTAAAAAAAATAAAATAATATTTGTAGCGGTTATTAAACCGCTACAAAATTAAAAATAACCGCTACTAACGAAAAACCGCTACAAAATGGATACATTAACCGCTACAAATAGTACGTAGATCCCTATAAAATACCCTTACCACAATTCATTTCAAACACTCCCCAATTTCTTTTCACCTTACCTTTCTTTCATTTTCTCTCATTTACAACTTCTTTTAATTTGTATGAGTAGAGGAGCTGAATAATACGATCAAATATGATAACAAGTTTTTTAATTTTTTTTACAATACTTCTTTCCTTTGTATAAAATTTATTCTCACCATTTTTTTCCAGATATTTTAGAGTTGTATCTCATTTTCATCTATTTTTCATACACAATTACATTATATTAGACAACATAATAATTCCTTATTACCTACGTATCCTTAATAATATTATTAATATAATTTTTATACTAATCCAATTAAATTAAATTTTTCCTTTTAATTTATTAATATGTTAAACTATTGAATAATAAGCTAATTAAATTAGATAAACTAATAAAAAAAATAAAATATTTAATTTAATATTAAAAGAACAGAAACTAATGATCGTATATTTTTAAAAAAGTTTTTAAATATTTGTAGCGGTTATTAAACCGCTACTAACAAACGCGCCTTTTTAAACTCAAATTAAATTTTTTGGCGCTAAATTTGAATTTCATGAAATTAGTAACGGTTTTATAACCACTACAAATTTCATAAAAATTCAAAATTAGTAGCGGTTTATTAACCACTACAAAATTGAAAAAATGTCATTTTTCTTTTCCCACTGCACCTTCAAAATTTCAATTTTTTATATTTGTAGCTGTTATATAACCGCTACAAATATCTCTGAAAAAAATTTCGTTCATGGGAATGTTGTAGTGGTTTGTTGTAACCGCTACAAAGGATGTAGCGGTTATTTTCCGTGAGTAGCGGTTTTATATAACCGCTAGAAAACCACTTGCAACATACGATTTAGTAGCGGTTTTCCTAACCGCTACTAATGTTGTTTGTAGCGGTTAAAACCGCTACTAATACCTATTTTTAACCGCTACTAAATCACATTTTTTTGTAGTGATTATTGGTGATACCATGTGGTTAAAACAAGTCGTTTGCTAGTTCTGCTAACACTAAATAAATTATTAGTCCCTTCTTATGGCATGAAAAATTGTTGGAATGCATTTTGGTAAGTCTGCGTATAATGATTTCATAATTCTACGGGATGGTGTGCTCATTGTATATTTTGTGAAATCACCTATATGAATGAGGAGTGTGGTCACTCTATGAGATCATAGGGAAATCTCTAGAGCATTTGCTAAATACCAGGACACACACATGGCCGTTTTAACGTGTAAAAACGCATGAACAACGGGAAATGTTGGGGTATAATATGGCTTTCAATGCCTCTTGTATACGCCAAAGGAGTATTGGTTTTAAGTTCATAGGACCACTAGCATTACTGTATATTAAGTGTTATCAGTCTAGCACTAGTTTATGTCCAAAGGACTACCAGATACAATGGTTATATCCATGCGTGTAACTCAGTTAATGGGGCTACGAGCTTCCTTTCACACATATGGGGAATTATTGTAAATATTGTGTGTGAGTCTGTCAAAGGAAGAAGCCTCATATAACTCAAGCTTGTGAATGTCCTAATAGATAATTAAATATGAGCTTGAGGTAGTAAAAAGACGGATAAGAGGAGTTTTTAAATTGGCTGTTGAAGTTTTAATTGACCGGTTTTAATGACTTTTAAAAGATTTTATTATACTAAATCATCATTAAAACTTATTTTGTAGCTATCATTTTAATTATCATAAGATTGTTGGCGTCAGCACCTTACACCATACAAATTATAGGCAGCATCATCTACAGAAACACAATAAAAATATAATTCGAATAGTGCCCTTTTAAATGTGAAGAGCGTGAACCCACTATCTCCAACGTTCACAGCATGCAAGGGGTAGCATCGCTCGATAGGGTTATCGCCGGGGTTTTGTTTTATGAAGGCTGGGGATGAGCCATGGCTTTTTGGTTGGTGGCGTGTAGAAGATGAGGTACTGACAAGTTGATTTTCATTTAGTTCTCGTGTTCATTTTCAAATCTACTCTAGTTATCGTGAAATTAATTTTGTAACCAATGAAATTGTTTTAAAAAAATGATAACGCGAAAATAGAAACCAAATAATAACAATAATGATTTGAAAATCTGGATAAGTTTAAGGCTAAGATGATATAATGATAATGAAGTATAAATTTTGATTGAAGACAATTAATTAATATTTGTATAAAATGATTTTTTTTTGGCAATTGGCGCTCCTCAAAATTTATATTATCATTAGACTGAAATTAGGTTGGGAATATCAGTGCCAAGACAAAACAAACTCCCGCCCTTAGTTCAATTTCTTAGTACAATAATAATTGTTTAGTTCAATTTCTTAGTACAATAATAATTGTTAATACAACCAGGCAATCAACAAAATTTATCAAAAGATTCTCCTCGTCACTTAATCTTTAAAATCTTGAAATTTATAATTTACGCATTCAAATTTCATATGAATTAAATGAACAAGAAATGTTACACTCCTTTTTTAATCAAACAGTATATAAAATTATCTGATGATGCAGAGCTTCCAGCTCCTGCGAAAGAGCCTCCAAGTTCAGAGGCACAACAGGCGAGTAATGGTGGTTCCGTGGGTGGCCAATTAACAATAAGTCAGGTTCTACCGAGACATCAGCAAAATCAAGGGAACACTGTGGAAACAGCAGTGTGAACAAACCACGCATTTCAAAGACTCATTCATATCTATGGAAGAATCGAAAGAAAATAGGGCAATGCCTAAAATGACACACAAAATGCCAGTGGCATCTTCAATTCCTCAAAAGTCAAAGCCACCTACAGAGGTTCCCATACATCAACGCCAAAAGAAGATGAAGAATATGAGGATGAGAATCAAAGGGCTATTAGCATCATCAGAGAAATGTTTGGCTACAACCCCAACAAATTTGCTAATGATGATGAGGAATTGAGGATGATACCAGCATGGAGGCAGGCTTAAACTTTCCAAGCATTAGCACCATATATTTCTTATGTATTTTTAAGACAAACTTATCATGATTTGTCTTGTCTCAACATAAATGTGACATTGGTGTAGTGTACTGTATTCTATATATATAATTAAATTATATGCATTTCTTTTATTGATTTTGTATCTTTTTCATCTTATCTTACCCTTCTATTTCATTTTTTGAATTTCTAATTTTTTTCCTTTGCATTAGAATTCAATTAAAAAAAATCTGAAATTTTCTTCTCCCACAACACTAGAATTTGTGGAATCCTTCATTTCTCATTAAACCAAATCCAGAACTTTGTTTCTAGGATGCCTTGTCTTGCTACCCTTGTTATTTTGGCTTAACTATTGTTTTGGTCTCTTAATTTGTTATTTGTTTCAATTTGGTCTCTCAACTTTCAATTTGTACCATATTTATCGTTTTTTGTTATATCAAGGACTATTTTGGAACATTATAAAAAACAAGGGATCACTTTGAAATGCTAGAAAGAAATTAAGGGACCATTCAGAATAAATTAATGCATAGAGAATAGTATACCACCCATCCACCATGCTTCTTCCAATCGGACTACAATTGCCATTTACCTTTTCCAGGATTCTTCAACAGTGAAGTGTAGGTGATTTGCCGGAGAGAGAGATGAGTTCAAATGGAGGAAACTGAGGTAGAATGTAACATCCCATTTTTAGCTACCTCAAGCAAATAAGAAGTAAACAGAGGTAGAATGTAACATCCCATTTTTAGTCACCAATATTCCTTGTATGTAATGGATACATTTAATGGAATAAAATGGTGAATGATGATGTACATGAATTTTTACAAAAATGTGGTAGCAAAATGGTAAATTTGCCAACAAAGCAGGAATCAATTTATTTTTCCCTTTTCTCTCTATAATTTTGGTTAAATAGGGAAATAAAGGGAAAATATATATTTACTTGGTTGATAATAATTTAAGAAGAGAGAAATTCTTGGTTAAGTAAAATTGGAGTTGAAAAGTTAAAAGTAAAATTTGGCATAAAATATAAGAGAGATGGAATTAGATCATAAGTCAAATTTTGGAACCTACAAAATTTAATGAATCTTAAATTAGACAAAGAGAAAAATTAGGGTCTAGTGTGTATAATTAATAGGATAAAAGTATACACACACATATATATCAAAAGCACACACTCATCTAATTAATATTCTTAGCGACACACCCATCGTATGACTCACACACACATTAACACTTAAATCACTCATCCTTTTCTTCATTTGGATGGAGTCACAAGGACCCCACAATACACTCCCACTCTCTCAAACACACGACAGCACACACACACTTCACATATTTCTAATTTCTTTTTTGGCAACACACCTATCTTTAGCTTCACATGCAAATAGTGTAAGGATAGCACACATAATCAATTGTCCACTCTACTTTCCATCGCCGACACCTCAACTCACTCTCAACCATATACCTATTAATTAAATCATTCTCCCTCACTCTCTCATTTCACCAAGTCATTCAGAGAAGAGAGAGAAAAAGAAAAAAAAATTGAATTGAGAAAGAGAGAGAGAGAGATGTAAGTGAGGAAGGTAAACTGGAGGAAGTTGATGTTGGAGAAGAGGAAGAAGAAAGCTCCAAACGTCACATGCAACTCCATATTCTGGCATAGGTGAGTCTCCTACTCATTTATCTTTGTTTTTCCATTGGATTTGAGTAATTTCCTGGGTTGTTTGAGTGCCTGGAAGTGAACAAAGTCACCAGAAAAATTCTGACACTGACAAGTTTAAAAACCAGTGATTGTGTGACGATTTTGGGGTTCAGTTTGGGGTTGTTTTGGTTCTGAAATTGGATCATTAACCTCAGGACATATTTGTAGGAGAGTATAGAGTTAAAATTCATGAGGTTTAGAGTATAAATTCATGGTTATATATTAGTTTTCTTCACCCTATTATACTCGCCAAAAAAATAGAGCATCTACTAAAAAAATTGTAGAAGCCTAAACAGAGATGGAGTTTTTGACTGTGTCTTTTTGTATAGAATGTTTAGGATGTTTAGTTGATGATAGAATCAAGAAGAGTCCAATTTGGAGTGAAAATAAATGAGTTCTTGATTTTTAAATTTAGACTATCAAAATTGAAGTTTTTCAAAGACAGTCAGCTTCATGTTGAGTTTTGACCAAACAAACCTTATTCAATATTTATGAACTTTTTTAGGAATATCATAGACATTCATAGCTTTAAAATGAGTCCAAGAATGCATATCATTTGAATACCTGTAGAGAGAGTTATGAGTTTTGAAAGTTAATTCAGAAACAGGGGAAATTCTGGACGTCCAGGTTCTAGCAGTTTGGTTGTCTTATGTTTTTGAATAATATAATCTTGTTCAATGGCCATGAAACTTTCCAAAACAAATGTATACATGATAAGTTTTAAATTGATATATAATAGGTGTTTTTTAGATCAGTATATTAAGAGATATGGATTTTTGGAATTTAGTTGCTGTCAAATTATGTTTTTGGAAGTCAGATTGGTTGTGGCGAAAGTTTGGAAAACTAAACCTCGACTAAAAATTATGAAATTTTTTTGATTTAAAGTAGACATTTAGAGATTTAATTTTATTGGTAGAACATAATTTTTGAACTAGTAGATTAAAAGATATGATTTTTCAAAGTCTAGCTTTGTTTCTGGAACGCAATATGGGAATAGGGGAGTTTGGCAAATTTCTGGGAAGAATGTGGTTAAATTGGGTAGACTTAAGTATTTTTATGTAAAAATACACTTAAAGAGCTTCACTTAGGCTTTGGAACCAATCAATTTATAATTTCCTAGAATTAGTTATGAATTTTCAAAGTTGATTGAAAATTTGTCAGTTTCTGGAAAACTGTGAAACTTCACTGTGCAAAATTGTACTATGCAGAAATTGCTAGAACTGTGATGGATAACTAGCAGAATTTGATTTGAAGGCAGTAATAGTACAAGTAATAATTAGTTACTTGTAACTCTAATTTTTATAGGAATTCAAAATAGCTCGAGCCGAAACAAGAGTATAGGACGCATATTGGAACTAAAAAAGGACTCAAGCAGTAACTCTATCTTTCATACATTATGTGAATATTTATATGCTTTGTTTAAGCTATCTTATGTGATATGTATGATGAACATTGTTTTAGCGAGTAGGGCAATTGTACTAGGAGGCACATTTACCTGGTTGTGAGCAATAACCCAATCGAGGTTTACAGATAGTGGGGAAGTAGCCCCGACTCATATGCACATGCTGTATAGTTTATGTTATTATTATATTGCATTACATGGTGTATAACATATTTATTTATCGCATTTTATATGATTGATTGCATGTTAGTACTAAGATTCGCTCGAATCTTACCCTTTTTCAACATTTAAAATATTTCAGTAGAAAGTAGCGGCTCTAAGGGTACAATCGTAATTACCAGCAACTGAGGATCCGGTTCAAGTGGGAGTGCAGTTGATTATCCTTAGTTATAATTTTATTTCTTTTGGAATATGTATATATTTTTCAAACTCTATAGGGATTTCTTGTAATGTAAACCAGTATTAATTATCAGTATATTTACGCTATTTCTTTATGCCCTCTGAACTATGCAATTATTAATATGTGAAAATCAAAATGTTAAGGGCTTTGACATTTTTGGTTTCAGAGCATGCGGTTCTAGCAATATCAAAATAGTATACTGATATATGACTGTGAAATTTTCCTCTTCTTCATTCTGATATAGTGAAACATAAAGATGGTGAGACTAAGAGGTAGACCAAGAGGTAGAGGCCGAGATGGGGGTAGAGCTGGGGGTCGATATGGAAATAATGATGAAGAATCAGTTGCTAGACTTGACCCAATACAGCAATAGATTCTAGGTATATTGACGCAATAGCAAGCCACAATGAATGAGATTAGAGACGAGCTGTGAGAAGTACAATAGAGGCAGGATCACCTAGAGGAGCTGGTGAGGGGAGACAGTGAATATAATCTGCCTGAGGGACATCAACCAGAAGATCTTTTGCTTGCTTGATCTTGAGGATAATATATAAATCTGGGTAGGAAGGTTTAGTAAACAACAACCTCCTATCTTTCGAGGAAAATTTGATCCTCAGCTAGCCAAAGACTGGCAATCGCTATTAGAGAAAATTTTTGACATCCTGTTATGCCCTAATGAAATTAAAGTCTTGCTAGCAATTTAAAAGCTTGAGGGTGATACAGATAGATGGTAAAAGAAATCAAACTGATTCTTTGGGGGAGGAATATTCTAGTGACATGGGAACTATTCCAAGAAAAATTCAATTAGAAATATGTTCCCCGTTCTATTCAATTGGAAAAGGAAAAAGAGGTCCTCAATATACAACAGCAAGACAAAGAGAGCTATGATGACTACTTAGCTCGTTACATATGGTTGTCTCGATATTCTGCATACCTTTGTTGGAAATTGTGCCCAAAGGGCCAATCATTGTACTTTGAACATTATTAATTTAATGAAATTTCTCCATTCTGTTATCATATTATTTGCATGTTAACTGTGATAATTGTATCCTTGGATAATTCATAAAGATTGTCCTAAAATGTCCCTGGTCGGTCATCTATGTGGGAGAAGAGATGAAACAAGATCAGTATGACTTTGATAAGATATGAAGATACGATTCAAAGTCTTAGGCACTTGTAAGAGTACAAGGTGCTGGACCGACCCACTATGAGAAAGCTACATGGATCAAGTCATAAGCTTTTCTCATGTATAACCACGTCACAATGCCCTTTGACCTAAGGTCATCATGGATTCCTACATGAGAGTTGCTAAGCTTTGAACTAGTCAAAAGTCACCTTTGACCGGGTGATGATAAAGGCTATAATCGAGCTTGGTGGTTTTTCATGTAGAGGAAGATGAATGATCAAGATGGAATTTGTCCCTCATATTAGTAGAGAGATATTACTGAGCCCCTCGATGAGTAAGTCTGAGAAATGTATGGCCATACTATAATGGAAAGGAGTTTCCATTTCTATTGTTAGACTACTCAGGAATCGGGAAAGTAATAGTCAGGAATAAGAGGATGACATTATCCATGGCTCATCCTTGACCGATATATCATGTGACAAAAGGGACGTGACATGGTTGTATGACAGGTTGCATCGTGTTAACGATCCTCATATGAATTGGGTAGTCGTGATGTCTTGCTAGAGGCCGCTTGCGACTTGTGGGTTAGTACAGTTATTGGCCCACTGCCAACTTCATACGGGCCTACATGGTCGCACACAAGAATGGCCCAACACGAGATAATGTTTAATTAGGGTGGACGAAATATATATATATATAGACGAAATATATATATATATGTATATATGTAATATAAATAATTCGTTAATAATATTATATAGATATGTATTTTCGAAATACATATTATATATATATATTATATGATATTATTATATTGTGTTAGTTTTAAATTTAATTTAAATTAAATCTAATAACTAACATGATAGAGATATGGTATCTCAGATTTAATTTATGAAGATAACTTAAATCTAATGGCTCTTTATTTGGATTAAATAAATAGGTTAAATTAAAACTGTTGGACATATTTAATTTAAACTGAATTTATTTAATTAGCTCATCAAGATAATTAATAGTTAATTAATTTCAAAATTAATGATGATTAATTTTGAAATTTGAAAATAGCCCTCATAGGTTATAAACTTGATAGAGTAGATATATTGAGATATACATTAGAATTGAGAGCCGCAAGGGAAACTCGAGGAGACATTAGAGGTGCTAGCACGCAGTCTCGGTTGGAGAGCATTCGTGTGAATACCGGTAGAGGGAGCGGACCTGACATGTTGGCTCCTAGAGATCGTGAAAACCCTAAATCATAAAAAGGTATGAATCCTTCCAACTTGGTTTAAACGCCGTTGATAGATCATCGATTAGGATCGATGAAAATTTTAAAATTCTTCCACTGTGCCTGCCGATCCTAATACCTTAAACATCGGGATGACGAGGAGTGGAGTTCTAATATGATGATACAAGAGTTAAAGCCCGAACTAAAGGAGAAACTTGTTTCCAAACACTTCACTAAGTTCAACAAGCCAGTTGAAGAATTCCGTATCACCAAGAACAACTTATTGAGCTTGTAATCTGCTAAAACCAACAATAACAAGGATGCATCTAGTAGTAGGGGTTCATCCCAGAAATGTAAGGACAAATTTAGACTATCCAGAAGGGACAATAAAAGGGCAAACCAGGCTAGACGCCGTGGAGGCTAGAATTTTTCAGGAGGCAGAAACTAATGATGTTGTCATAAGCCATTTCACCATGGCAAAACTTGCAATAGTGCTCTATTGAGGCCTGATCCAGCTAGACAGTTCACTTGTTATGTATGCCATAAACCAGGGCATTTTGCCAGAGATTGTCTGCAGAAGTACCAGCCAGAGGAGACAAGGCTTAAAGTTCTAGGTAGGGTCTATACTATAACGTAGGAGGAAGATAGGAAGTCTCCTGAGCCGATACGAGGTATGGTTTTCCTTAATGGCAACTTAGTACATGTCATGTATGATTCGGGAGCTAGTCATTCATTCATTGCATACAATGTGTGAGATGGCTAGACTTAATAGTACATAAATTCTCGTATGACTCGATCGTATCTATACCCATGGGTGTTAGAGTTGTCACTGTCGATGTCTGTTTGAATTGTGTAATAAATGCTGAGGGGCATGAATCAACCGTGGATTTGATCTATCTACCATTGCAAGGCTTAGAGTTAATCCTCGGTATTGACTAGTTGACGGCCAATAGTGTGTTGCTTGACTGCAGAAACAAAATGGTTATATATTCTAATTTGCAACCGCATACTAGTTCATAAATCAATCTTAATTTTCTCTCCATAGTTGAGGCCGAGAGATGCTTGCTAAAGGTTGTCAGGGGTACCTTGTGTGTTTTCTCCATACAAACAAAAGCTGGAATAACATTAGAGAGTATCCCTATATTAAATGAGTTTCTAGATTTATTTCCAGAAGATATCAGCGTATTGCCTCCAGAAAGGGAAGTACAGTTTGCAGTTGATCTTAGACTTGAAGTGGAACCAATATCAAAGCCCCATACAGGTTGACTCTGAATGAAATGGTAGAGTTGAAAAAACAAATAGAGGAGCTACTAGATAAGGGGTTTTTCAAACCTAGTGTTTCACTGTGGAGAGCTCCAGTGCTCTTTGTCAAGAAGAAAGACGGGAACCTATGACTTTGTATAGATTATAGGTGTTAGATATAAATAGTTTTGATGATGTCAAATATAGATGTCAAGTATTAAGAGAAAAAAATTTGTATAATATACTTATCTTCTACATTGATTAACTACTATATTTAATGTTGTATATCTCATAGATTAGTCACAAACCCGATGGTGGTTTGATGTTATTTTGCTTATAATGCCTCATAAATGGAGAATGATCCTTAAGAAGAAAAACAAGAAGAAAGAGATTGAAGAAAGAAGAAGATTGAAGATATTTAAGAAGATATCTAGTTGGGTGATGAAGAATGATCACCAAAAGGTAAAACAAGAAGAAAGAGATTGAATAAAGAATAAGGTGCAAGATCGAATGAGAATATCAATATTCAAGCTCTTAGAAGTGATACCGGAGGTTTCTATGATCATATGGAGGTCGGAATGGGTTAATTTGAAGCCAAGATAACTTATGTGGAAGTTATGGAACTTCCCCAAGGTATTCCCTTGAGTTTTGGCTCTTTGCCATGCTTTAAAGGACATTACTCAAGTGGTTACTTGAGTAATGGACATGATCACTCGAGTAACCACTCGAGTGATGAGCATTCTGACGTGCTCTGTTTTCGTGCAATAGGATAGAGGTTCGGTATTTTGGGCATATCTCTCTAACTACATATCGGATTGAGCTGAAACTGATGGTATTTGAAACTAGACTCCCAATGTGTCATTTTGACCAAATATCACATTCAAAGGAGTTCAGATGAGAGAGATATCAATTTCAAAAGTTAACATTAAAATCACCATCACAATACAAGACAAGTCTGGTGTTTTGGACATAACTCTCAAAATACACATCAGATTGTGACGAAACTAGTGCCATATGAAAGTAGACTTAAAGAGATTTCCATGGATATATAATATGTCACATTTGAAGCTATATACTAAGAATTATGCCTTCTGAGAGTTGCTGTTCTTGATTTCACACATCGTCAGGAACAATAAATACTCTTTGGATCATAACTTTCTGTCTACAATGAGTTTGGAGGTGATTCTTGTTGCTTCGAATGTAGACGATGAGAGCTTTCGGATGATATATAATTTTCCATGTTTTAGATAAAAATAAAGAGATCACTCGAGGGATCACTCGAGTAATCTCCAAAGTTACTTGAAGAATTACTCGAGGGATTACTCGAGTAATAAAGCAGGATTGCTCTCTGTCAAAATTTGCATAAGATTACTCAAAGGGTTTACTTGAGTAATGCATAAATTTATTTAAAATTTTACTCAAGTTAAAAGAGGCAAGCTTCACCCAAGAGGGGGTGAATTGGGTGATGTGATAAATTTTTCGCTTGATGTGGTGATATGAAAGTAGATGTAGACAGAGTATAGTTGAGAAGATTTGGACATAGAGAGTTATACTGGTTCGGCCTAAAAACCAGGCCTACATCCAGTCCTCAGAGATCAAGACCTACTAAGATTTTCACTATGCTTCCAAGATTCAATGGGCTCTTAGAATGCCTCAAAACAACAATTGTCCTTAAACGGACTACGAGCAGAAATATTCTCACACTAAGAAATTTCTCTCCCCCTTACGACAAGTCTTACGTGCAGAAAAACAACCTATGACCTTTCTCACTTGCTTACGTATACAAGTCTTATGAGCAGCAACGTTCTCTCCTACTTACACCACTGTATGTCTTACGAGCAGCAACGTTCTCTACTGCTTGTATCTTATAAGTTTTATGAGTGGAAGGTTTTACTAGGAATTCTCTCAACTGCTTCTCTCGTAAGGATATCTACCCTCTCAAGGTCCCAATACCTTGAGATCAAATGAAAATAGAATTTGAAATGTATATAGACTCTCTTACAGAGCAAGTATGATAAACACTCAAGAACAAAATGAATACAGAGAAAATATGAATAACAGAGACTCGTGAATTTGCTTATGTGAATTCTTGTGCTTTGTTGTTTTTGATGATCTCTGGAACTCTGTATTTATAGATGTTCGATTTTTCTCGTTTGAATAATGATCATTGTGGAGCGGGGCATGTTACTGTGGAACAGCATGCGTACGTTTGACATCTTTAAACACGGTAGGTACGTGCTTGTAATGATGTTGTCTGCCGTTGTTTGACTTCCTTCGTGTCTGTTTATTTCAAACGTTAAACCTCCTGTTTCACACTTATAATACATTCAAAATGATGTTAAATAATAATAATAAGTGATAATAAGATAAATAAATATCATTGAACCATATTCGGATTGAACGCTGTAACACTGGTGCATTTTATCTTATGGCAGAGTATCACTCGAGTATGGATGGGCTCACTCGAGTGAACTCACAAATTTTCTCCTTGTTCTTTAGTTTTATACTTGCACTTCCATATGATTTCAGAGAGTTCATTTTCTCACTCGCGAGTGACGTGGGGCCTCACTCGAGCACAACTCCTTCTGCTCGAGTGTCTTTGTTCATTACACTAAGAGACCCGTCTCTGGACAACACTCACATACCATTTTAGCAAGAGTGAGATTTTGCACTCGCGAGTGATGTGGGCCCTCACTCGAGTACACATACTCCTGCTCGAGTGAGAAGAATATTCTCATGTAATATACTTTTGTTATCAACACCTGTATCAGGATTTGAGAGAGTTGAATTTCACACTCGTGAGCGCTGATGTGTCACTCGGGCATATAAAGTCTCACTCAGGCATACTTGTGCTTCTCTGACCTTCATGACTCTCAGCCAAACACTTGCAGTCCCTCACTCGCTAGTGCTCGAGTGCAAATCAGCTTCATGCTCGAGTGTTGGTTACAATGCTCGAGTGCATTAGTAAGGATGACAGTAATTGCTCTCGGCCAAACACTTCTTATCCAACACTTGCATGTGCTCGAGTGAGAAAGAGCTAGATGCTTGAGTGTTGTCTCCAGTGCTTGAGTGCTGTTTCCTACAAGCTAACAAGAAATGGATCCAAGCAAGGTTGGATACCATGAAGAAAAAGAAATTTATACAGTTTTGTAGGATAAGAAAAAACTTCTCAAGACTATAGCCACATGAAAACATGTTCATATCTTGATGATCTTGAATTATGGAGGTTGGATTTTGGTGCTGAGTGTGCAAAGGAGGAAAATCAATTCCACCAAAACCAAGCAAGCTATTGCAAGGAGTAGAAGAATTACGGTGATATCTAATCCTTACTCTATGCTTATATGAATTATTTATTTGGGTAATGAATAACTTACTTATTATTGCAAACCATTAGCAATCAATCAGTTATGGTTTTCAAATTGTTTTTAGATTGCTAAATGGATTGAAAGTAAAATTGTGCATAATCCCTCTATGTATTTGATTTTTGAAATGCACATTTCAAAAATGTACTTAGATTCCTATTCATCTTGTTTATAAAAATTCACACACATGATTTGAAAATTATTCATATTTTGTCTGCATTCAAATCGGCTTCAAAATTAGAAGTGAATATTTTTGTATATTGAAAGTCAGAAATGCTTCAAATTCATCTACCAGAGTATTTCTCCATCATTGACATATTGATCATTGATCTTAAATGTGCTATCCAATGCTTGAAACCTTTAGTCTTTATTCTCTAACATGTTAGACCTTACGTTTGACAAGTTAATTATCTATGAGGTTCAAGTGTATTTCTCATAAAGGAATTCAATATGTGAAAGCCTTATGCCTTATGCATGAATCTTTGGTTGGCCATGTTATTCGAAGTATTATGAATGATCATTAGTGCATTGAATCTCAATGCATTAACTAGTATAGTGGAATAACTTACTAGGATAATATGCTAGTACTCTAATCATTTGGACGAATGAGTATGTGCTTAATCATTCATAATTCATTTGTACTCATTTTGTTGCTCAAATACATGAACCATTGATATCATATATCTTTGAGTAACTAGAGTATTGTATCTTTGAGATGAATATTCTTATTCTTCAAGACACAACTCTAAGATTCAATATTATCTCTTGGTCAATTGCAAAGTAATTGTATTTATATACATAATTGAAGCTAAGCCTTTTTGGCTAATTCATTTTTCATATGACTTTTGCTCTTGGAAAAATTCTCAAACATGTTAAACTCCAATGTCTAACATATTATCTTAATTGTTTTCTAAAAGAGAAGCTTTCTGGTATATGTATATTTAAATTGTTGACTTCCACCATTTTCAACATGAACATTGATTATAAACATGTTTCAAAGATGAGTTTTGCATATATTCAAAATTTCAATTTTACAATGCATTGTTATGATTTGAAATTGCATTTGAGATTTGAAACAATTTGCATATCTCATGATCATTCTTGGAAAATTTGATTTCATTCATGATTTATTATTTCATAATAGTTGGTCATAATAAATAGATTTTCAAATCTCTTTGATTTGACTTACATCGATTGCATGAAAATCTTATCAATGACATATTTTTTATAAAGTGTATTTACAAATTGTCATTGATATTTGAAAATCATCATTCTTAGTATTATTTGTTCGTTACCCTTTATGATTCAATTATTTTTGGGTAAAATTATGTTCTAGTTTTTGTTGATTATTATACTCTTTGCTCAAATATCATATGATTCAATTGTATAAGAGCATAAGAGCTATGATGTCTAATATTGTATGGACCCAAGAGAAAGTTGGGTACCAAATATCATATACTTATACTTTTGCAGGAATTGATCAAAATGCTCTACTTTTGGATACAAAGATAAGAGGCTGATAGAGGAGGCGTGACTGGCAGTGTTGCAGTGTGAGCAGAAGCTAAATCTATAGTATCACTCAAGTAATCAATCGAGTGACACCCCATCATTAGCAAGTAACTAGCTAGTGGTGCAGTCAGCGAAAGAGAAAGAGGAAGAAAATTTCTTAAGTGAACCTAGATGAGATTCATCTCAAAGCAGCTCAAGGCCAAGAACAAGTCTAGCCAATATGAATCTTTGTTGCCTACCCACCTTCCTTATTATTCCAAGGTGATCAGACATTTTCACTGTGATATGGAGATGAAAGAGATGTTTAGAGGAAGATGCTGAGATGCACAGAATCATCAAGCTTCACTACAAAAAAAACGTGATTTAGTAGCGGTTAAAAATAGGTATTCGTAGCGGTTCTAACCGCTACAAACTATATTAGTAGCGGTTAGAAAAACCGCTACTAAATCGTACGTTGCAAGAGGTTTTGTAGCGGTTATATAAAACCGCTACTCAATCAAAAATAACCGCTACAAAGTTTGTAGCGGTTAATAGTAACCGCTACAAAATCAAAAGATATTTGTAGCGGTTATATAACCGCTACAAATATGAAAAATTTTATTTAGAGTGAATTTTTTTTTTGTAGCGGTTAAAAAACCGCTACAAATATATAAAAATGAAAATTTGTTAAAAATGACTTTTTTTATTTGTAGCGGTTAAGAAACCGCTACCAAATTTGAATTTCATGAAATTAGTAGCGGTTCTTAGAACCGCTACTAATTTCATGAAATTCAAATTTACCGCCAAAAAATTTAAATTTACCTTTAAAAAGGCGCGTTATTTAGTAGCAGTTTAATAACCGCTACAAATATTTAAAATTTTTTTTAAATATATACGTTAATTTTTTTCTTTTTTTTCAATATTATATTAAATAGTTTAATTTGTTATTATTTTATTTGTTTCAATTAGTTTATTATTTAATAGTTTAACTTATTAATAAATTAAAAAGAAAAAATGTAATTGAATATGATTAGTATAAAATTATATTAATAATATTATTAACGATAGTTAGGTAATAAGGAAGTATTATGTTTTATAATATCATGTAATTGTATCTGAAAAATAGATGAAAATGAGATAGAGTTAAGATATATGTAGAAAAAAAGATGTTTAGAATAAATTTTATAGAAAGGAAAGAAGTATTCTAAAAGAAATTGAAAATCTTGTTACCATATTTGATCGTATTATTCAGCTCCTCAACTCATAAGAAAGAAGTTGTAAATGAGAGGAAATGAAAGAAGGGTAAGGTGAAAAGAAATTGGGGGTGTTTGAAATGAGTTGTGATAAGGGTATTTATAGGGATTTACGTATTATTTGTAGCGGTTAATGTAGCGGTTAATGTAGCGGTTACTAATTAGTAGCGGTTATTTATATTTTTGCAGCGGTTTAATTATTTGTAGCGGTTATTTGTTTTTTTGTAGCGGTTTAATAACCGCTACAAATATTATATTAATTTTTTTTTAAATTTTTTTTTTACATTTTATTTTAACACAAATTTTTTGGATTTTTTGTAATGAAAAATTTTTTACACTTGAATTCTACAAATATTATTTTAATTTTTTTTTACATTTTATTTTAACACAAATTTTTTGCATTTTTTGTAAAGACGAATTTTTTACAATTGAATTTGATCACTCATCGTCGCCATCCCTACAGAAATTTTGTAAAAAAATTATTATTATTGATGTATTATTAAATTTAAAAAATTTAATTGAAATGACGTGGACTTGAAAAAACTCACCGCAGTAGAGGTAAATTGTCATCGCCTTCAGGGAAGTAGTTTTCAAAATCAGCTGGCTGAAATGGCTCACTCTCGTAGGCGATGTTATCGCCTTTACCCATGTCGTAAAGGTCTCTTGGCTTTAAATGAACGACCATGTGCCAATCCCTATGCCGCTCGTCCTCGACATAATAAACCTGATGTGCCTCTGAAGCTAGAATATACGGCTCATCATCTTGAGAAATACCAGTATGAATCGGCCGTGAGAAATTGACTGATGTGATCCCTAGGTCGTCAGTTGTCAGTCCCCGAGAAGTAGTGGTATTTGCCCACAAACACTTGAACAGCGTCACGGTGAAACGGCCTTGATAATTAAGCTCAACCACATCAAGAAGCTTGCCATAGTAAGGGACGCCTCCGAACTGCATGTTGGCGTCACTGCTGCTCGCATAACTCCTTGTCCCAAATGTGCCATAAACACCTGAATTCTGTGTTTGCAATCCCTGATCCCGTGAAACCGTGCAAAACTTAAAACCATTGACATTGTATGCTGTAAACCGTTTTGCATGATCAAGAGGGCCGATTGCGAGAGCTCTGAAATCCGGTGAGTGTGGGTTGTGGTCATTTAGTATTCTGCGAGCAAACCAGCCCGGGAATTCTCTGTGGACCCTCCTATCAACTTCCGAGGATGTCTGTGTACGGATCCTGAGCTGACGCTTGACATGACTTCTGAATTCCCTGCAATTAATAATGGAAAGGCGTTAGTGAAATGAAAGTGAGAAATGTTACGAAAGATATAGATCGAATAACATACATGTGAGTGTACAATTCTTACCGTATGAAAGGCTCAACTTGAGTGCAATTAATCAAGACATGTCTATGTGCTTGGAACTTCTCAGTTGCCGTTAGTTTGAAGTTCTCAGTTGCTCCAACTGGTTTACCAACACGAGGGATAAATTCTCCTGATGTCGGCGCAGGTTCAGGACAATCGTCAACACGAGGCGGGCGGTTGAAAGCCGTCTCAAGATCATCAAAGTACCTTGAGCAAAAATATAACACCTCATCCCCTATATAGCCTTCAGCTATACAACCTTCTGGCCACGCCTTATTCCTCACGTAAGATTTTAATTTCCCAAGGAACCTACGAAGTACATAAGAGAAAATTGATATAAAATGATGAAAAGGACGACGAGCAAACATTAAATACAGACAATAAATGAAAGCACATATATAAAATGAGTACCTCTCAATCGGATACATCCAACGATATTGTACTGGTCCAGCGAGCTTTGTTTCATGAACGAGGTGGACTGTGAGGTGAACCATCACAGTAAAAAAGGACGGAGGAAAGATCATCTCCAAGTGACAAAGCGTAAGAATGATTTTCGACTGCAGCTGATCGAGCTCCTCAACGATCAAAACCTTAGAACACAACTTCCGAAAGAAAGAACAAAGTTCCACCAAAACGATGGAAACATCGGGAGGAAGTGTATTCTTTATAGCCAGAGGGAGTAACTGCTGCATAAGAACATGTGAGTCGTGACTCTTCAGGCCAGCAACCTTTCGAGCCTGCAAGTCGACACATCGAGAAATGTTGCTTGAATACCCATCAGGAACTTTTAATTTCTTCAACGTCGTGAGGAACACATCCTTGTTCGGTTTTGTGAGGGTAAACTTTGCCGGTGTAAATCTGTCATTCTTATCTGGCCAAGCGTCTTCACGAACTCCCATGTCGCGTAAATCTTTCCTAGCTTGAAGGTGATCTTTTGTCTTGCCGGGTTCGTTAAGCAGCGTATATAGCACATTGTCGCAAACATTCTTTTCAATGTGCATTACATCAAGACTGTGGCGAAGTAAATTAGATCTCCAATACGGAAGCGTGAAGAAGATACTTATCTTCTTCCACTGCTGAGGCGCCGAAGTCCTGCGCGTCTTTTGGCGAGTTTGTGCTGAACCGTCGCTTTTTCCAAACTCGACGTCAACATGCTCAAGCTGCTGTAAGATATCTGTACCGGACAAATCCTGTGGTGGTCCTCTTTTCTCTGGTTTCCCATTGAAGCGATTCCGTTGCAATCTGAACTTATGCGTTCCATCGAGAAACCTCCGATGCCCCATAAAGCACCACTTTCGGCTGTAGGGAAGGCGCAGTGCGTCAGAGTCGAAATTGCAAGCCGGGCACGCCGACCCAGTGTGCACGTTCCAACCAGATAATGTGCCAAGGCCAGGAAAGTCACTGATCGTCCACATCAAGGCTGCACGCATGTTGAACAAAGTCTTGCTGTGAGCGTCGTACGTCTCCAAGCCGACATTCCACAGGTCAAGCAATTCCGCAATAAGCGGTTGGAGATACACATCGATGTCATTGCCCGGTGCCTTTTTGCCTGGAATGATCATAGACATAATGAAAGAGCTTTGTTTCATACACATCCAGGGGGGTAAGTTGTAGGGAACTAAGACTACCGGCCAAATGCTGTAACTTGTGCTAAGATTCCCGAAAGGATTGAAACCGTCGGTCGCCAACGCAAGCCGAACATTTCTGGGGTCAGTCGCAAAATCTGAAAAGTCATTGTCAAACGTTTTCCAAGCAGCTGCATCCCGCGGATGTCTTAATTTACCGTCTTCGTTTTTATCAACGGCATGCCACCTCATGTGCTCAGCAGTTTTAGACGACATAAATAATCTTTGTAGACGAGGTTTCAAAGGGAAGTACCTGAGAATCTTTGCAGGTTTCTTCTTCTGCTTTTTCCCCTTCCGAATTGTCTTGTACCTCGATGTGTGACATCTCTTGCACGTCTCCCTGCTGGAATCGTCTCCCCAATACAGCATACAATCATTTGGGCACGCATCAATCTTTTGATAATTCAACCCCAACCTGTTGATGATCTTCTTGGCCTCGTAGAAGGTTGTGGGAATCTCGGCGTCGGGGAATGCATCTTGTAATAAGTCGAGCAACATCGACATTCCCTTATCCGTGATCCCACACAAGCACTTGATATGATACAATTTGATCAAGAAAGATAATTTAGAATATTTGCGACAACCTTGATATAAAGGACGATCTGCCTCATCCATCAAGCTGAAAAAATCCCGAGCTGCTTCATTCCCCATAAAAGCCGGCTCAGAGCCGTGCACTTCTTCGTTGAAGTTGTCGCCTTGAAATCCAAACGCATCACGCACAGCATCATTCACAGGATCATCTTCATCTACTTGAACGCCTACTTGAGAACTTCGAGGAAGAGCCTCGTCATATCTAACGCCGGCTTTCTCACCATGAACTGCCCAGAATGTATAGTCCTCAGGGAAAGGCTTCACAAGCAAATGTTCCTTCACAACATTTCGTGGATGCCACTTCTTGAACTTGCATTTCCGACACGGACAGACGATCTTGCCGTTACAGCTGGCGTGAGTGAATGCGAAATCTAAGAAACTGTTTAATCCATACAAATATTCAGGAGAATTGCGCGGCAACCTTATCCATGATTTATCCATAGCTACAAGTGAGAGAGAAGAAAGTATAGAGAAGAAGATGAGTGAGAAGATAATTACGAATGCCTAGAACCTTATATTCTGAAAATCCAACGTTTATCATTTTGTAGCGGTTATTAAACCGCTACACCAACCGCTACAGAAATTCCAACGTTTATAATTTTGTAGCGGTTACATATATAAAACCGCTACTACTATTCAAGCCGTTAATTGGTGGGAAATTCAAAATGTACTTGTTGAGTATTAGTAGCGGTTTTATATATATAACCGCTACTAATGTTCAACGAATTAGTAGCGGTTATATATATTAAACCGCTACTAATATTAAAGCCGTTGGACATTAAATATAAAAATAATTTTATAATTTGTAGCGGTTATACATAAGGTAACCGCTACAAATGTGCACAAAGGCGGCAAATTTCAAAATTCAAATGATTTGAGTGTTTGTAGCGGTTATTAGTGTATAACCGCTACAAACATATATATATTTGTAGCGGTTTCTGAAGGGAAACCGCTACAAATATACAAGTAAATTTGTAGCGGTTATGAGTTCAAAACCGCTACAAATATACATTTATAAATTATTTATAAATGTATATATAATTTATTTTTTTAACATATATTAAAAAAAATAAATTATATATATATTTAATTTATAAAATTATTATATATTTGTAGCGGTTATGTACTAATAACCGCTACAAATATATACATTTGTAGCGGTTTTAACCAAAAACCGCTACAAATATATCCATTTGTAGCGGTTTTAACCTAAAACCGCTACAAATATATATATATAATTTTTTTTTTTAAATTTAGATTTAAATCATTTATAAATTATTTCAATGCGATATAATAATATAAATATAATTATATAAAACACAATAAGAAAATTCTTAAATAAAATCTCATAAATATTTACAAATGTTTAAAAGAAAAGAAAATGTCCTAAACTAAGAAGCTGGGGGCTGATCCTCTGGTGCTCCCTCAGGTGGGGCTCCCTCAGATGCCGCTGGATCGGGCCGCTGCGTAGACTGAACCGCACCATCCTCATCAGCAGGAGGAGGAGCTGTAGGAGGAGGAGTCGTGCCCGGGACGACGTAGTGAGGGACAGGGGGGACCGCTGGATGCTGCTCGTCCGGGAACAGCCGACCCCATGCTCCCTCGAGCATAGTGTTCGCGATCTCACGCCACTGCGTCTGCTGCGCGTATATAGCGTCTGCGTGGATCTGCAGCTGCTGCTGCTGCTGCACCTGCATCTGCTGCGCCATCTGCTGCTGCAAATCTGACCACAGCTGGTCAATCGACTCGTCCCTCCGACGTCTGACCCCTCTAGAGCTGCCAGCCTCAGACGCGGCGCTCCTGCCGTAGATCATGCTGGGTCTGGCGCCTATCCCCATCCCCCGCACTCGTCCGGGGTGCTCAGGCTGACTAAGGCCCGCCTTCAGAGGAGCCGTCGGGTCCACTGACCCCTGTGACTCCTCAGGCTGGGTCTGTCGCAGCTCAGCCTGCGACTGCTGCATACGCTCCTGCCATTTTATGAAACAATTAATAATTACAATTTTTCATTATTAACTTGGTATTATAAAAAATATAATATTAAATTAACTTACAATCGCCGCCTCTGCCTACTGAGAGGTCGCAGTCCCGTCACGGTGTCTGTGTGTGATGGCGTACAGCTCCGCATAGTCCGTCTGACGGTTCTCCTGCTGTGCCCTCGTCTCCTGAAACAATTACAAAACAATAATTAGTGTTATGAATTAATCAGCTAAAAGTAAGTGAAGTACTTGAAAAGTTACCAGCTCGCTGTAGGTCACAGCAAAGGTCTTCGATCCTGCTGTGTGGTGGATCGTCTGCTGCGCCCGGTTCGCGGCGTTCCTCCGAGCAAGCTCCTGGAAAAAAAAATTAAATGTATTATAATTTAAAATTAAATACAAAATAAATTGATATTATAATTTAATATTTAACAATTACAAAATTATATATCAAAAATCTAATAAATACATTACCTGCGCCTCAGGGCTCCTCCTGAACTGGACGAAACGCGCCCAGTCGTTCGGCGGCACGCCGTCCGGTACGCTCTCCTGCAGCTGTTCCAGAGGCATCGTCCCGTCCCCATCCACACTGTGGAAGAGACGGTTCCTCCTGTTCCTCCAGGCGTCGCCTATCTTCACGAGGGCGTACCTCTTCCGGTTGGCCCGGACGGCAAACCGCAGCTGAAAAAAATACATTTAAATATCAATAATACTAAAAATCATAATTTAAAAAAGATAATTAAATAGAATTAATTAAAAAAATATTAATTGAATAGTTTTAATTACCTGAATCACCTCCTCCCAAGCCTGATCCTTCGGCCCCCTCGGAATGTGCCTCCATGTCGGGAAGTGAACGGGGAACCGCATCCAATTCGATCCCAGATCGCTCAGGAAGCGGTTGAGCAGGTGACCCCCATTGTGGATCGGCTGGTCAGTGCCCTCATTCCACGGCACTACAACTCGCAGGGACCGGTCCATGCTGTTCAGACCGGCCACATCCAGCCTCCTCGTCGACACGTTCCCCTGCTCATCTGCACAGTTGACCGCACGTTAGATAAATTATAATTCAAAGTTAAAAAGTTAAAAAATTAAAAAATTAAATAATTTACCTTCGACCTGCACCTCAAACCCAGTGGACCGCGAAGACGACCCTCGTGGGTTGTTCTGCTCCCGAGCCTCTTCCTCATCGAGGAACTGCTCCATCTCCCTGAACCCACTAATCGGGATCTCGAACTCCTCCTCGTTGAGGAAGTCCTCAACGCTAATCTCTGGCACCTCCACCTCAGGCACCTCAGCTGCGGTCGTCGCCTGTGGGATCGTCTGCGGTTCCTGTGGAGGGATGGGCTGAGATGCCTCGGTAGCCCTGCCTGCGCGCTGCCCCCTCCCTCTGCCCCCTGCCCGGCTGCTGCCACCCCGTAAATTCGGTCTGGGGACCTCAGGGGCCTTCCCCTTCCCCTTATCCTGTCCTGAAGCCATATCAACTGTACAAATTAACAAAAAATTAGTACATTATCATGCAAAAATATAATAAAATTACAAATATAAATAAAATACGTGTTATATACGTACCTCAAGTGTAAATACTGCGGAATACTGACCAAAAACTCCTATAGAGCCGTCTGAACGCTCAAATCTCGAAGAAATCACTCAGAGAAACCTCAGGAAACAAAATGAGCAAACGGAGAAATGAAGGAGGTGGGGGGTTTAAATAGGCCAGTAATTAGTAGCGGTTATTAAAAATAATCGCTACTCTAACCGCTACAAATAATTAAATTTGTAGCGGTTCTACAATAACCGCTACAAATCTTCACAACGTTTGAAATTTTGTAGCAGTTATTGCCCAGAACCGCTACAAATTTGGAGTCTCTTGAAATTCTGTAGCGGTTTTGGGCAAGAATCGCTACAAAATTATGACCTTTGGTATTTTGTAGCGGTTATTGTGCATTAACCGCTACAAAATAACCGCTACAAGTTTTGACGGGAATTTCGCGCCAAATTTGTAGCGGTTTTTTGTAGGAAACCGCTACAAATATTCTTGCCGCTACAAATTTGTAGCGGTTTAGGTAAGAACCGCTACAAATGTCATAATTTGTAGCGGTTTAATATAACCGCTACTAGTCCACCGCTACAAAATACCTTTTTTTTTGTAGTGCTTGATGAGCCTATGAAGATTCTCAACTACTATCCTAGCTCTATGTCTAATCTTCACTCACTTCATTGGGAAGAATTATCATACAATGGCCTATATTATTAGCAAGAAGGAAAGAAACACCGGAGAGATCATATCTTTCAGAAAACAAGAGGTATATATATACTTCTACAGGACTTACTCCAAGTAATCTGAAATTACTTTAAGTAATCTACAATTACTTCAAGTAGATCTTCAAGTAATCTGAAATTACTTCAAGTAGACCTCCAAGCAATCTGCAATTACTTCAAGTAGACCTTCAAGTAATCTAAAATTACTTCAAGTAGACCTCCAAGTACTATGAAATTACTTCAAGTAGACCTTCAAGTAATCGACAGTTACTTTAAGTAGACCTTCAAGTAATTCGCAATTACTCCAAGTAAGTCTGAATCTCACTCTAAGTTAACACAAGAGGCGTAGAGGATGAGAGCTGAGACTTCAAGAATAAATGAGAGACAACACTTTGCTAGAGCTAGTCTCCTTGGCCCTTCATTCTTTGGTCAATCTGTCCAAGACTATCTAAGAGAGGAGCTCAACAATTACACAGAGCTTGCTACAAACAATGCTGAGTTTATTACTTCTGTGAATGGCAAGATTAGGCAACTATATAACTGGATCAACTAGAACTTCAAGGCCTTATTCTGAAGGTCATCTTGGTATCCTAAAGTGCTCACAGAAGACTACACTTCAAAATCTCTCAATACTGATCACATAATCAAACAGTGAGTATCCAACGATGCACCAATGGACTTCAGAGGTATTGTATTCTTAATTAAATTCTCTGTGTTACATCACTCGAGTGAGTATTCGAACGATGGTCGAGTAGGATCAATGAAGTAACCACTCAAGTGATATTGGGTTATATCTCTTAAAACCCTGAATTGCATCATCATTTTCAAAACCTGATTTCTCTCTAAATCTTTGGATTTTCATACTCATTTTCTCTACAAAGTTTCTAAATGGTTTTTTAAATCTTGGAAAGGTATTATTTATTCCTCATAATGTTTTTTAAAACCATGCATTCATTAAGGGGGAGCTTCACATTCTCATATGTTTTATATCTTAAAAGCTCATCTTATTTATTGAAAGAAAATCCTTTTAACATACTCATATGAATTCATTATCTTTTAATTAGTTTTGATGATGAGTTACTCGTATATTTTCCTTTCATGATCTTAATTTTAACATATCATATAGAAATGATAATTTTTATCTGTGCAATAAATTTGATAACTTGATAGCACTAATCATTCTTTGTAGAAGAAAGACTTATACTTTTAGCAGGATAATTTTTTTTGTTCAATAACATTCTTCAACATACTACAAGAAGAGGAATGATGCTTTAATGCTTAAACAAAGGAAAGATGATTTAATACTGGCTGCAAAACTCAAAGCAACAAAAATCACAAGTCAGGATGATTTTGGTAGCATTTTAAGGACAGCTATTCCTAAGCTTTCTATTGAGCACACTTCAGAGCCTACCATTGAGCCAGCCACAGTTTAGTCCTATGAATAAGATCCATCAGAGCTCTATAGTAAAAGTGTGGTAAACATGATATCATCGATCTAACACAATACGATAAGAAGGCAATGGACTTCATGGATCAATCATCTGCTTGCTGAATCTAAATGAGCATTTCTAAACCCTCTCTTCATATTTCAAGAATACTTTTCATATCTTTGATTTCAATTTGCCTTAATTATGAATTTCTTAAAAACCTCTCTAAATTGTTTCAAATGTGTTTTCATGAAAATCATTTCTCATTTACAACAAAATATAAACGAAAGCACCTTCAAATAAGGGGAGGGAAAATTTTTTCACATTCTTCTTAATTGAGGGATAGAAAGGCATATATAATTTGATTACATATTTACCTCTCTACAAGTCTTTCTTCTTTTTACTGATGTCAAATAGGGGAAGGAGCGGTAGAAAAATATATTTCTCTTACTTTGCTTTTTATAATTCATACATATTTTTCTTAAAGGATTTGTCATCATTAAAAAGGGGGAGAATGTTAGATAAGAATATTTTTGATTATGTCAAATATAGATGTCAAGTATTAAGAGAAAAAAGTTTGTATAATATACTTATCTTCTACATTGATTACCTACTATATTTAATGTTGCATATCTTGTAGATTAGTCACAAACCCAATAGTGGGTTGATGTTATTTTTCTTATAATGCCTCATTAATGGAGAATGATCCTCAAGAAGAAAAATAAGAAGAAAGAGATTGAAGAAAGAAGAAAGAAAGAAGAAGATTGAAGATATTCAAGAAGATATCTAGTTGGCTGATGAAGAATGATCACTAGGAGGAAAAATAAGAAGAAAGAGATTGAAGAAAGAATAAGGTGCAAGATCTAATGAGAATATCAAGATTCAAGCTCTTAGAAGTGATACCAGAGGTTTTTATGATTATATGGAGGTCGGAATGGGTCAATTCGAAGCCAAGATAACTTATATGGAAGTTATGGAACTTCCCCAAGCTATTCCTTTGAGTTTTGGCTCTCTACCATGTTTTAAAGGATATTACTCGAGTGGTTACTCAACTAATAGACATGATCACTAGAGTAACCACTCGAGTGATGAGCATTCTGATGTCCTCTGTTTTCACGCAGCAGGATAAAGGTTTGGTATTTTGGGCATATCTCTCTAACTACAAGTCGGATTGAGCTGAAACTGGTAGCATATAAAACTACACTCCCAATGCGTCATTTTGACCAAATATCACATTCAAAGGAGTTCATATGAGAGAGATATCAATTTCAAAAGTTAACACTAAAATCACCATCGCAATACAAGACAAGTTTGGTGTTTTGGATATAACTCTCAAAATACACATCGGATTGTGACAAAACTAGTGCCATATGAAAGTAGGCTTAAATAGCTTTCCATGGATATATAATATGTCACATTTGAAGCTATATACTAAGAATTATGCCTTCTGGAAGTTGCTGTTTGTGATTTCACACATCGTTAGGAACAATAAATACTCCTTGGATCATAACTTTCTGTATACAATGAGTTTGGAGGTGATTCTTATTGCTTTGAAATGTAGACGATGAGAGCTTTCCGATGATATATAATTTTTCATGTTTTGGATAAAAATGAAGAGATCACTCGAGGGATCACTCGAGTAATCTCCAAAGTTACTTGAAGAATTACTCGAGTAATAAAGCAGGATTGCTCTTTGTCAAAATTTGCATAGGATTACTCAAAGGGTTTACTTGAGTAATGGACAAATTTATTTGAAAGCTTACTCGAGTAACCAGAGAAGAAATCATCCAGTACCTCTAGGCCAGATTTTGGAGAGGATTACTTGAGGGCTCTCTCAAGTAATGACCCAAACTTACTCGAGTAACCACTCGAGTAATGCTTCCCAGGAGAACAAAACAGCATACTGAAGCTTTCTAAAATCAATGGAATGATTGTGTAAATCACTCTTCTTGCTTCTAATCACTTTAACACTTTATTGTATTAGTGTTTAAGGTATTTCTCTAGGAATGCAATGAAGAGATGATGCGAAGAGACAAAAGTTGACTTTACAGAAGTGGAGCGTCAATATTTGTAATGGCTAGTTTTCAAATTTAAGCAAACTGATGAACGAAGCAACGAGACTCAACGGATAAGTTGAAATACTCACAACGGTCATATCCTACTCAACTATAAATACAGGAGATTCAAGTAGAGAACAACAACAACAATGAGAACACATAACGAAAAACATGTTATGAACATGAAGCATCTACTCCTACCCAAATACTCTCTGTTTATCTACCTTCGATATTATTTTCCTTAGAGAGAGATTATTTTTATTGTACTTCAGTGAGTATTATATCTACTCCATGAGAGAGTCTGTAAACACTTTCAACTATATTTCTGAATTGATCTTAAGGTAGAGGGACCTTGAGAGGGTTGATTTCCTTACGGGAGAAGCTGTAGAAAGAATTGTCGGTAAGACTTTCTGCTCGTAAGACTTACAAGGTACAAGCAGTAGAGAACGTTGATGCTTGTAAGACTTGCATGCATAAGCCGGAGAGAAAGGTATTTGGGATTGCTCTGCTCGTAGGACTTGCTGTAAGGTGGAGTATCTTGGTGAGAGGTTTGTTAAAGGCTTCACAAGTGCCTGACTAAACTTCTAGGTTTGTAAAGACTTTTCTTGTGCCTGGATTAAAAAAGAAGATAGTGGATTGAAAATCTCAGGAGGAGCCTAGGGATTGGACGTTGGTCATCGTGGATTGGATCGAACCAAGATAAATCACATTTTGCAAATTCTCTTCCCTAAGCTTTTATATTTCCAGCATATATCATTTAAATATCTAACTGTGATTTATGATTCATTACATTCATATTTATTTCTTCTACTAAGATGCAAAAAGATTTTCAAAGTTCTTAAGTTTTTATCTTAAACCTAATTCACACCCCTTGGGTTTCATCTAGTTCTTACAATAGGGAGCTGAATAAGGTGACCGTCAAGAACAAATACCCACTTCCTAGAATAGATGATTTACTCGATCAATTATCTAATTCCTGTGTATTTTCAAAGTTTGACTTAAGATCAGGGTAGCACCACCTCAGGGTTAAAGCGGAAGATGTACCAAAAACTTCTTTTTGGACTAGATATGGCTATTACGAATTTCTTGTAATGCCATTTGAGCTGACAAATGCACCTGCTGTGTTCATGGACTACATGAATCAAATTTTTTATTTGTACCTAAACCAATTCGTGGTAGTCTTTATTGATGATATTCTAGTATATTCAGAGAACAAAGCAGAGCATGAACACCATCTGAGGACTATGTTGAATACATTGAGGAATAAGCAACTCTATGCCAAGCTAAACAAATGTGAGTTTTGGCCTTCAGAAGTCAAATTTCTAGGCCATATAGTCTCACAACAAGGAGTGTCATGGATCCAAATAGGGTGGAAGCAGTTCTAAACTAGAAGAGGCCAGAAACTATTTTTGAGATATGCAATTTCTGGGTCTTGCTGGGTATTACAGGCATTTTATACATAATTTCTCCAAAATAGCTTTGCTGTTGACAAAGTTGACACAGAAAATTCAACATTTTGTGTGGGATAGCAATTGTGAAAGGAGCTTCACAGAGGTAAAACAAAAATTAACAACACCAGTATTGACAATTCTAGATATGGGTTAACCTTTATAGTTTACACTGATGCCAATAAGTATGGATTGAGATGTGTTTTGATGTAACAAGGTCGAGTAGTGGCATATGTATCTCGTCAGCTGAAGCTTCAAGAATAGAGATATCCGACACATGATCTTGAGTTAGTAGCGATTGTGTTCGCAATGAAGATCTGGAGACATTATCTCTATGGGGTGACCATGGAGCTGTTCTACGACCACAAGAGTTTGAAATACCAGTACGATCAGAAAGAGCTCAACATGAGACAATGTCAGTGGGTGGAATTGCTCAAAGATTACAATCTTAAGTTTAAGTATCATCTAGGAAAATACTAATATAGTGGTAGATGCATTGAGCCGTAAAGTAGTGTAAGTAGCAGCCCTCATGATTCATGAGCAAAAGCTAATTAAGGACTTCAGAGATCTCAACTTGTCGGATCAGATTATGATCAACAATAGCAATATAAACCAAGCAGAGAATAACCTAAAAGTAGAAATAGAAGAAGCTTAGATGTAGGATAGGCATGCCCAATCTATCAGAGATATGATCGTAAGAGAGACTCAAGAACATGACTTGTCACTAAGTGGGCTAGTCAAGCACCGGAAGTGAATATACGTTCCACCGTAAATGGAGTTAAAGTAGAAAATCCTAAAAGAGGTGCATAAGAGTAAATATACTCTACACTAGGAGCAACTAAGATGTACCATAATCTAAAGTCCACATATTTATGGCCAGGAATGAAAAGAGATGCTATAAGGTTCATTGCTTATTGTCTTACTTGCTAGAAAGTGAAAGCTGAGCATCAACCACTATTAGGACTTATACAAAACCCTATAATTCCTAAGTAGAAATGGGAGAGTATCACCATATATTTCGTGACTGGATTACCTAAGGTCCAAAATCATAATGAAATTTGGGTAATGGTGGATCGATTCATGAAGATAACCCATTTTCTCCCAATTAGTATTCACTACTCTCTCGATAAACTCGTAAAAATCTATATCAAGGAAATTGTGTGTCAACATGGTACACCAAAGAACATCATATCTAACAGAGACCCTCGATTTACTTCCAAGTTTTAGAAGGTGGTGCATGAGGCATTGGGTATCAAGCTCTGATTCAGTACAGACTATTATCCTCAAATAGACAGACAAATGGAAAGAACAATCCAAACACTAGAAGATATGTTTATGGTGTACGTGATAGATTTCAAAGGAAGTTGGGATCAATTCCTTCCCTTGGCGAAATTCGCATACAACAACATTTACCATTCGAGCATTCAAATGGCTCCCTATGAAGCGTTGTATGAAAGGAAGTGTCAGTCGCCTTTATGTTAGACAGAGTTGTCTGAAAGGCAGATGTATGGGCCATATATTGTTGACCAAACAATGGAATAAATCAAGTTAATAAAACAAAGACTGTTAGCTACTCAGAGCAGGTAGAAGAGCTATGCTAATAAGAGGCAAAAACCTCTCGAGTTTGAAATCGGGGATTACATATTCATGAAGGTTTCACCTATTACATGCATCGGTAGGGCATTAAAGGTAAAAACGTTGAGTGCTAGGTATATTGGTCCTTTTGAAATCTTGTTTAAGATTGGGCTAGTGGCCTACCAAATAACTTTATCGCCAAGCTTTAGTATGCTGCATAATGTCTTCCATGTCTCACAGTTGAAGAAATATCACCCCGACCTAGAACATGTGATTGATTACGAAGAGTTAGATATGCGGAATGATGTGACATATAAGGTCATGCCTGACCGAATTAGTGATCGGCAGGAGAAACAATTGAGGCATAGGAGTATTCCGTTCATCAAAGTTGTCTGAAAGGGATTATCTCCTAGAAAAGCAACAGGGGAAGCTAGGGAAGACATGTAGAAGCATTACCCAAAATTTATGACTCAGTACGTGTAGCAAATTTCAGGGACGAAATTTATTTAAGGGGGAGTTATAATTTCCCATTTTTAGTCACCAATATCCCTTGTATGCAATGGATACATTTAATGGAATAAAATGGTGAATGGTGATGTACATGAACTTTTACAAAATGTAGCAGCAAAATGGTAAATTTGCGGACAAAGCAGGAAGCAATTTATTTTCCCCTTTTCTCTCTATAATTTTGGTTAAATAGGGAAATAAAGAGAAAATAAATATTTACTTGGTTGATAATAATTTAAGAACAGAGAAATTCTTGGTTAAGTAAAATTAGAGTTGAAAAGTTAAAAGTAAAATTTAGCATAAAATATAAGAGAGATGGAATTAGATAATAAGTCAAATTTTGGAACCTACGAAATTTAATGAACTTTAAATTAGACAAAGAGAAAAATTAGGGCATAGTGTGTGTAATTAATAGGATAAAAGTATACCTATATATATATATATTAAAAGCACACACTCAACTAATAAATATTCTTACCGACACACCTATCGTATGACTCACATACTTATTTAGCACAAAATGTAATATCCTGAATTTTTGGATTAGAGGCTTGAAAATAAGCTCAGATTGAGTACACTGCTAAGCCTTGGTTTAGCAAGTGTTCCAAGAATGAACAAGAAGTAGAATGGCTTGTAGAAACCGCACCCGGAATAAAGTATGAATTTCGGTGTGAATTATGGATATGTCAGAATGACATAAAACCTAACCCAAATCCAAAGGAAAAGGGAAATAATGTCTAGAAAGAAGTAATATAGAGAACTAAAAGAATTAATGGCACAAGAAATAATATTTCCATAATCAAGGGTAAAAGAGTTAATTGCCACTTGATCTTGAGGTCAAAATTCGAACACAAATTGAAGGACTAGATTTTACTCTTCAAAAGTAAGAAGTGATTATGAGAATGAAAAAGCAATAAACTCCTTCCCCTTATATTATTAAAAATGTCCAAAGAGGGTAAAGTACGAAGAAAGGAAGTGTTAGTCAAAGTGTCAACCCAATTTCAAGAAGACTTGGTCAAACTTGGGCACATACACATATAAGCTTGGGATCAACATTTTCCTTCCTTTTGTTGGACCAATTCGGTCAAAAACCAAGGAGGAAAGAAAGGAAGAAAACTAATATTTTTAACCGAACCAATTAAAGTAACTAAATTAATTACTTACTTCTTGAGAAACCATGACTTGTGACAAGTGTCACATTGAGAGCTAAGTCTTTGTGTTTAGTGAAGAAGGACACCTAATACTCCCTCTCTCCTCTCCATTTTGGTCAAAGGCATGGGAGGGGTTGAAGTTCATGCATTTTCATCATCTCACACTCTCTCTTCAAGCTCTCAACTTATTCTATTAAGGGAAGAAGAAAGAGCAAATTGAACAGTAACTTTTCTTAAGTTCAATCTCAAAAATCACTATCGAATTGACGTTTTTGGCTGAAAAACCCTTTTATAATCTTCTCCTCCTCCTCATAAGCTTCATTTCTATGGTTTTAGAATTTCATTTGGAGGTATTTGCTGAGATCTTGCCAGACAAAGTACTGCCAGATCTCAAAAGCAGTCACTAAAACGGGTAGAGGTAAGTGTAGGCTTCATTTTGAACTGTTTGGTTTGTTGTTTAGATGAGTTTTTATGAGGGTTAGGGTACTGTTCATTTTCATCCACGGGGTATTTTTAAGGTTTAATCATGGTTTGATCATGTATTTGCAGTTAGATGATGATTTATGATGATATTGGACCAAGTTGTTGGACAAAATTCTCTTTTGGCAATTTTGGGTTTGCAAGGGGTATGTTCAGTCAGTGCTAATGGGGCTGAAGCTTTGTGATTTTGCTGATTTTGGCATTACCATTGTGTTTAGAATACAAAACTGTGAGCTAACAGCCCTGGTTGTAAATTCTGAACCACTAGAAATATATAATGCAAAGCTGAAATGCTGCCAGCGTGTGTTCTGCGCAGGGCAGTCGGATTGCATGATGTTTTTAAATAAGTAAATGATGACCAAAAATTGTAAAAAATTTTAGTCTAAAAGTAGACATGTCAAGCTTTAATTTGATATATAATATGCTTAATTTGGGTACATACATTGGAAGATATCAATCGTTAAAGTTTGAGGTTGAAACTGGAATTGATTTTGGAACAGTATGGATGTAGATGGAAGTGGTTAATATTCTTCCTATATAAAGGGCTTAGAAAGCTTCAATTATGAATTTAAACCACTCTATTTCAATTTTCTTAGATTGAGTTATGATTTTTGGAAGTTAAGTTAGGAACAGAGAAGTTTTTTACCGCGGCTAGAAGATTTCTTAGCCCCAGCCCAAATGTTTTTAGACCCTTTTGGCCACGGCCAAAGGATTCCTTGGCGGTAGCCAAGACCTTTTTTAGAACTTCAACTTTTCTGAAAGAGGTTGAATGTTCTAGCCTTTCCCAACCCTATAGCCATTTGTTTGAGCTTCTAATGGCTACCCAAATATAAGGGACATGTCCTAAAGGCCTATGTAACCAAATTGGACATGCATTTATCATGGTTCTAATGTATGGTTATGTACTTAGGACCATGAGATGACAAGGAAGAAGAATGGGAGAATTTCCAAACAACTTCAATGGTTAGAAGAAAAGGTACAAAAGGGGACTCGAAGAGAAAAGGTAGTGAACTTACTTAACTTGCATGCATTCGATGTATTTACTGTGTATTGATTTGTAGTAATGCTTTGCTTGGTTATGTGAAGCATGTATGAATGAATGAAGCTCTGTTCTATTTTTACTATGGCCATACATATGTTGCACGAAATATTGAGCATGCAGAATATAATTATGTGAACATAAGCCTATGTAAGTCAAGCATATCATGCAGTATCATTCATCCATTGTCAGTATTGTTTGCTACTGAGATTCCCCCGAATCTCACTCTTGCCCTCCAATGATATAGGTATATGAATATGAAAAAGAAGAATGCTTGAAGGTGAATCAGAAGGAAGAATGACGAAGGATAGAAGAAAGAGAGTTGTATTTATTTTACTGCGGGTAAATTATTTACACTTGATAATGAATTGAATGAATACACGTATAATCGAATTAAGCTGTAATCTGGATCGATAGAAGTGCTGAATCATTAAATAACTGAAATCAAGAACAAGAACCAGAATTGGAACAACTCTGATACTTGGTAGGAATAACGACTCAACAGTTGGAAATGAATAATAATACCTAATAAGAATTGTATAGAAATGCTTTCGTGTACATAATAAAGGGGTATGTGTAATATCCCAAAAAGTGATTAAGGGCTAATGACTTCAAAAGTAGATGTAATTATTGTTGAATAAACACTTTTGGAGAATGTGTGATGAGAATTTGGATATTTTAATGATTCCAATGGCTTCCTTGTGAAAATTTATGTGGGAATGATGTTTGGTATGAAAATGGAACCATTGGAAGTAAAGATGCAAAATCTGAAATTCTGTCCAGTGAAACTCTATTCTGGGAAGTCTTCTCGTGTGGATGTTTTTATTAGGCAAATGATGTCAGAAAATTATGAAACTTTCCAGTCTTAAATTTCACCTCCCAAGCTTCAAAATGGACATATAATTTGTGCCATTTCGTTTTTGGAAATGGGAGATATGACTGTCCAAAGTTTGAGGTCGAAAATGGACTCTGTTTTGGGGCAATGATGAAATTTGTGTAATTCTGGAATTTTGTGGTGATTTCTGGTAATGGCTCATATTTTTCCTATAAATAGGACTTAAATATATTTTATTTGGCTTTGGGATCACCTCATTTCGATTTTTCTAGAATTAGTTATGATTTTTCAAAGTTAGGGCAGAAAATCTGCCAGAATTTCTGAAAAATCCGAAAATGGGAAATTAAAAATTTTGACATCATCATATTGTAAGATGACATCAACATGGAATTAAAAGCAATTCCACCATCTTCATCAGCCATTCCCGACCCCATTTCAGAAAAAAAAGACGTGAGAGAGAGCTTGGAGAAAAGGGAGAAAAAGAGGAAGAAATTTTGCAAGGTAAGCCGATTTCTCCGACGATCTAGCTCCTAACGCGTATAACTCCGACTCTAAGCTACTCCTCTTTACTCTTTAAGGTTGTGAAGCTCAAAATTTGGTGTTTCAAAGAGGCTAGGGTTCAGCCAAATTTGGGAAAAGCTAGTGGGAGCTTGAGGTAACTTCCAAACTTTCGTATATTGCTTATTCTGGTTGCTGTGGGCAATTTAATCGGTGAAATTTCACCGGATTGCCATTGGTTTTAAAGTTTGGAAATGATATGGCCTAGGGGTTATGCTGCCGAAATTGGGTCTTAATGTTAGTTGTAACCTAATGTAATGATTAATAAAGTGGTTAGGAGTATAAAGGAACGCGTTTTCGGAGCCGAAATCGTAAAACCCCGATTTTCCCCGGAGAACTCATAAATTTTGGCCAGCTCTAGAAATGGGCCTTAGAGCTGGATTTTCAATGATTTGATGGTTCCATTGAGTTCAGGGGTGAAAATTAGGTGGGGTTACAGTTGGTCACTTTTTCGGAAAAGGCCGAAAAAGCATAATTACGAAAACGCCCCTAAAACCCTTAAAGTGGGGCTGCCAAGGGTAAATTTGTAATTTAACATTGAATTTGATAATTCCAAGTACGGAAATGGATTCCTTGGGCGGGAATATGTTAGGATAGCCCAGATTAGAATTTCGGGAAAAGTGCAACCGGACCGGGTACGGCGGGCCCGGGCCAGGTCCCCAAGGGCATTTTTGTAAATTTTCATTATAGACTCATATGGAACCTATTCTAAGTGTTTGAAAGTAGGAATTGGGGGTAGGAAATTAATCCACCATTCTTGATTTTGTTTATAGGCTTTGATATTTGCCGCCCTCGTGAGCCAACTGCGCCGAAGGACGTCAGGAAAGGACAAGGTAGTGACTCTTTCTCTCTTATACTTTGTGTAATGCACTGTATGTGTGTTGTATCACTGTTTTATAATGATTTCTGATGCTTCTGCGGTTACAGCTGGTGATAGCTGTCGTTTACAGCGCAAGTTGTCGTTTACAGCGTAAGCTGTCGTTATTGTGATTACAGCGTAAGCTGTCGTGATGTTGATTACTGATTACAGTGTAAGCTGTCGTGATTATGATTACAGCGAGAGCTGTCGTATTGTGTATACAGCCGTGAGTGCTGTCGTTTGTGGTGAAAACCATGTATTTCTGAGATTGCTGCTGCTGTTGTTGTTTGTGATTTATGTACATGCTTTGTGTTATGCATTGTGTGAGTGGTTTGTTACTACTGGGATTCGCTCGAATCTCATTCTTTCCTATGACTAACATTTCAGACAGGGCGTGTGGCTCAAAGGAGAGGCGGCCAACCCGGAGCACTTAGGATCTTTAGTGATACTAAGGATTTTTGAGATGTTGGTTATCTATTTTAAACCCGGGATTACTGTATATTTTGAAATAGGAATATTATATTCGATTTTGGTTGTGTAATCCCCTAGTGGATACTTATAAACCTTCAGGTTATATATGTATAGAACCCAGGAGTTGCCGGGGAGACGGTTATACACTCTGATATGATGAATGTATATTAACTGCACAGGTAATTATATTCGAATATTGAAATTGAGACCAGGAAGGGAAAAGAGTTTTGAAAGTTTTGTGAAAATTTTACTGTGAGACAGAAAGTTTAAAACGAGGTTAAAGCATCCAATGGTCTCTAATCCGATTTAAATATGTGTTATCGAATTATAATTACGTGTTTAAAGTCAGGGGGTTACAGTATGTAAGATGGGTATTACACAAAATGTTTAGAAAATCATCAATTCAATGACTAACCAGCACAAAGAAATGATAATTAAGCTAATTAAATACAATACGGTGCAAGCTACATCCAATCTTTAAATACAATAAAATAAATCAGTCCAACATTATAAAATTCATCGTAAGGTCTAGGAATCACAAATACAACTTAGAAATAAAGAAATGGTATAACAAAAACTCTTTTGTTAAAGCTTCAAGTTCATGCCATTGCCTCTTACTACATAGGATTAATGGATTCAACCACTGCCACTCATAGAAACATCATCTCCAAACAATTTCAAAGCCTTAGATGTGGAGAACACCCATTAAACAGTATATGAGTAGGTGGAGTTGAGAGTCGATGGGTGAGGTATGAATGTTCAATCAGGTTCACAATGCCTCTGCCTTCTATCTTGTTCATGGCTCCTTTGGTTTCTGAGCTCGAGCCTCCCCCTTCTTACAAAGCTCACTGGCAGTGGTAAGGAAGAATGACGGTAGAGGCATTGGTGGTCTATAATGGTGGTCTCATATCTCTTTGTACTGTTGCTCTACCCTCTAAAACTCTGTAGCAACTGTGTAAGAATGAAGGTCGTTGGCGATCGTGGCTGAAGAGGTAAAGGTTAGAAGAAGAAGAAGTGGTATGATGTGCTCTTGGTCTCTGAAGTGTCAATGCTGAGCTCTCCTCTCTTCCCGCGGCTCAGGCATCAGGGTGAATAAGAGGCGTCGCTAGTAATGATGGTGATGAAGGCAAGAGTCACCGGCGACAAAAGTGGAGAAGGAAGGTGACTGTGACTGTGGGAAGTGATTGAAGAGTGAAGCTTTCGACAATGAAAAACTAAGGTGAAGGTCCCTCTTCGTGGAGCTTAGGCTCTATATTTTTTGAGTTGCTACCCTGAATCAAAGCTAAGTTTTTGCTGCAAAAATGATGTGGTTTCAATGGGACTAAACTGTAATGTTTCAAATTCAAGGTATTACTATCATTTCTGAAATTCAATCCCCAAACTGTCATTTTCAATTTTAATCCAATTTTTCAAGAACTTACAATCAAAACCCAATTAAACCAACATTAAATATTCTTAAAAATCAATGATTAAGAGTAAATGAAATTATTTTGATAATTTTACCCTTTTTAGTCTCAATTTAATGTATTTACTCTAAATCTTAATTTATCACAATAAAGGCATTTTAAGATCAATAACTATGACAAAATCCCCAAATAAAGTAAGAAAATATATCATAAAAATAGGGATTTGTCACAGTTCAATGGCTCTCTCCCAACCAATATGTTCTCCAACATCCCAACATCCATAGCAAACGTGGTATGCTTGTAAGGATTGTTGTAGGAGATAATAACTTTGTAGGGAAAATTCCAGATCTAGGAAAGTTGTATGAACTTTCATATCTCTCATTAGCTTATAATAGTCTGGGAAGTATTTCTTCAAAAAGACTGGGAGTTTATAAATTCTTTGAGCAACTACAATAAGCTAACACAGCTAATTTTGGAGCAAAATAATTTTTGGGCCATTTACCAGATACCATGGGCAATTTATCCCCCCAGCTCAAAATGCTCATGCTTGGACAAAATCAAATATGTGGTAGAATTCCTTTGGCATTAGGGAACCTTATTAACATGATGGTGCTAGAAATAGAGATGAATTATTTCATTGACTTCATCCTAATTACTTTTGACAAGCTTCAAAAGATGCAATCATCACTGTTGTCGGAAAACAAATTTTCTGGAAATATACCTTTCATAGGTAATCTCACTCAAGTATTTCACTTAGGTTTGTCAAATAATATGTTAGAAGGACACATCCCTCCCACTGTTAGGAATTGTGAAAATATAAAATATAATATCTCAATTTATCACTTAACTGTTTCAGTAGAGTCATAGCAGTCCAAGTGTTTGGCCTTTCATCATTGTCAATTTTGCTGAACTTGTCAAATAACTCCATTAGCAGGGATCTCCTTTATCAACACCCGTTTCCATTTTGATATTCACAGAGTAATAGAGACCAAGTTCCACAGGCATATAGAAAAGTACATATATACTGATAAAAGTATTTGTTTATAGTCCGAAGTCAAGATACAAAAGGCAACAATATTTACAACATAAGCTATCTATAACCACGAACTTTAACTTCGCCTTGAGACACGTGCCAGTCACTTTCCTTTATCTATGTCCTTGCCTTTTGATCCACTAGCACCCGCTGAGATGTTTGGTTTAGAAAAAGGGGTGAGATTCCGAAGAATCCCAGTAGAAACATACTATTGACATATAAAATGTGAAAATTAAATATGCAATGCACCATATTAGGCAAAATGAAAATTCAATTCGATTCATATATGTACACAAGTTTCAAGGCCAAACATCAAGTTAGAACCCCTATATATACCTCAGCCGAGTCACTGACCACAGCTAGAATTTTTGATATACCTTGGCCGGGCAGCGAACCACAACCAGGTACTGTGCCTCTTGCACGCATTCATATCACGAAATATAGTAACATATAACATACAATTAATCACATAGTATATGAAAGATAGTAGTCCCTACCTCAACCTTGTTTAACCTTGAATGCTCGCATCGTGGAACATGCCAACTCCAGGCTCCTAACTCAATCCTAAAATACCAAATGTACAAGAAATAGGTTATAACCTATCTATGTATCATTTTAGACATTTCCATAGTATTTATTGTGGTCATATTAGCCTATGGTGAAAATTTACCAAAATGCCCCCGAGACCCCGGCCCGACCCCGCCATACCCGGTCCGGTTGCACTCTTCCTGAAATTTTGACTAAGGCTATTCTGACATATTTCCATCAAAGGAATCCATTTCTAGATTCGAAATTATCACATTCAATGTCAAATTACAAAAATACCCTTGACAGCCCCGATTTTCAGGGTTTCAAGGGCGTTTTCGTAACTATGCTTTCTCGGCCTTTTCCAAAAACGTGCCCCACTGTAACCCCACATAATTTTCCCTCCTGAATCTAATGGAACCATCAAATTAATGAAAATCCAACTCTAAGGCCCTCTAACATCCCTGGCCAAAATTATGATATTCTCCAAGAAAAATCAGGGTTTTGCGATTTTGGCTCCTTAAACGCGTTCCTTTATACTCCTAACCACTTTATTAACCATCTAATTGAGTTATAACAACCATTTGAACTAAAATTGGGTAGCATAACCCTTAGGCACACCCATTTCCAAATTTTAAAACCAATGGCAATCCAATGAAATTTCACAGATTAAATTGCCCATAGCAACCAGAATAGTTAATATAAGAAGGTTTGGAAGTTACCTCAAGCTCCCACAAGCTTTTCCCAAATATGGTTGAAACCCTAACCTTTAGAGAACATATTTTTGAGCCTCCAAAACCTAAAGAACAAAGAGGAGTAGCTTAGAGTCGGAGTTATAAGCATTAGGAACCGATTTATCGAAGAAATCACTTACCTTTACAAGTTTTTATTCTCTTTCTCTCTCTAGAATTTCACACACTCTCTCTAGTTCAGATCTGAAATGGCACGAAAATGGGCTGGAGGAAGGAAGGAGATGATATTTAATATCATATATTATATTATATTTAATTATTAATTTAATTTCCAACAATTTCAGATTTCAGAAAGTTTTGGTAGATTTTCTGTTCAAACTTTGGAAAATCATAACTAATTCTAGAAAAATCGAATTGGAGTGATTCCAAAAGCTATGGAACCCTTATTGAATCTAGTTTCAAGAAAAAAAATATAGACTTTAGCTATTTAGAAGCACAAAATTTCCAGAAATTCCATCTTTGGATGCTGCTCTAGAAACTTTCTAGTTTTTTTGGGCAAACTTCAAAAATTCATATCTTTTTACATATTGCTTCAAATGATTCATATGACCTATCAAATTAAAGCTTGAGATATCAACTTCCATCCTGTAAAATTTCAAAATTTTTGCTCATTATTTGGTCTTCCAAAACCACATGACCAACTCACTGCCGTATAGGCGACTTCACCAAAAACATTGTTTACCTATAATTTCTAATATCATATGACCAAAATTGACATTAGTATTGGCCAAATATTATTTTCTTGTATTCCTCTACTTTGGACCTTAATATTGGGCTTTTTAAATTACCCAAATTAATTTCATAATTAGTTTTGCCCAATTTCTCATGAAAATGAACATTTATAAAATTCAGAAATTCCAAATTTATGAATATTCACCATTTTATTGAATTTCTCAAATACTTATAATATTTTTTGTGAATATAAATTTTGGGGTGTTATATCCTTAATGAGCTTGGAAACTCAAAAAATATTGGTAAATGGGATATCTCTTGTAATCTATTGGAGATTGCCAAACCCTAGAATATCCCTTTTTACAAGGAAACTTCTTTCAAGAAGCATTCCTTCATCTTTGGCTTCATTTAAAGGATTGTGAAATTTAGACTTGTCCCACAATAAGTTATTTGGATCAATTCCAAAAGGCCTACAAGATCTTGTTTTTTTGGAGTACCTAAATGTTTCCTTCAACATGCTGATGGGGAGGTTCCAAGCAAAGATGTCTTTGACAATACAAGTGCAATATCACTTATAGGGAATAGCAAGCTTTACGAAGGAATATCAAAGTTCACTACAAAAAAAATGACTTTTAGCGACGACATTTGGCAGCGACAAAAGTGTCACCATTGAAAGTATAGACTTTCGGTGGCGACATATTTTGCCGTCACTGAAAGTGTTACAATCGGTAGTGATTCAGCGACATTATGCTGTTGCCACTGAAGATATAACTTTGAACTTTGACAAGCAGAAAGTTAGAGATTTTAATGGCAAGTCTCATGTGTCACCACCAAAAGGGTGTTTTAGCGACGACTTTAGTGTCGCCACTAAAAGTCTTGTTTGCAATTTTTCAAAATTTTAGTTATTTTTAAAACTTATGATATTTATATAATAAATATGTTTATTGATATAACTTCTTTTGAAAAAATAAAGTAATTCCTTGGATTATTGTGAGATGAAAAAAGTTTGAGAGATAGTGTGTTGTGTATGAGAGTAATTCCTCGGATTATTGATGACAATAAAACTCATTCATGGGTTCATGAAGATAGTAATGAAAAGGATGTGCTTGATGACTATGATAGTGATATCGAAATAGAAAGTGACACAGAAAATGAAGTACAAGAGAATGAATCAGAAGATACTGATATAAGTGATAGCATCTTAGAAAAATCAATTGAATGAAATTATTATCTCTTGATGATAACTTTTACTAATTTGTACATTGAGACATTTAGTGGCGACATTTTTTGTCGTTGCTGAAAGTTGAACTCTAGTGCTGACTTTCTCTGTCGCCACTAAAAGTGATATTTTCAATGGCAACATTTTTGTGTTGCTGCTAAAGGTCATACTTTTAGCGATAGTTTTTTAGTTGCCGCTAAAGGCAAGAATTTTTTTTAAGGCAATTTTCAATTAATAAGGAAAATTTTTTTTTATTTAAATATAATATTTTTTTTCAACTATTTAAATATGCTATTTGTCTTGAAACATAAGTTAATGAACTTTCTGTTTTTTTTTTACAATGATTTTATACTTAAATTGATACTTTAATTTGAAATAAATGATACATCCACACTTAAATTTTTCAAATGGCTAATTAGACAACCCAAACAAATATCTATTAGATATAACCACGTTTATTGCCTAAGCAATATACTTAAATATATTTATATCATGTTATATGCTTTTTTTTTAATACTATCTTGACATATAAGATTAATCATATAATTTAATATTTAATTTTTATAAATTTATAATAAAAAATAAAAAAACAGAAAATTTATTATAAAAGTTTAACAATAACCTTTCAAAAAAATTAAATAATTATTTTAAAATGGAAAAAAATTCCAAGTAAGAAAAAATACATATAATCTAATTTATAATTAGCTTTCTTTTTTGAACTATTTATATATATAAATATATTTTATTCTTTATTTATATAAATTATATTAATATATAAATTAAATATATAGTATGTATTAGAAATATATTTATATTAATATTAATAAAATTTATCAAAACAAATATATTAGTAAATATTTAATATATTATAAATAATACATGTGTGTGTGAGATGTTTAACAATATATATATATATATATTGACATAAAGGATTTCAATTCATCTTAGTTCACCTTGTTAGGAGCTTCCATCCTTAACAAGGAGGTCCCAGGTTTGAACCTAGGTGTGTCATTTGTGGGAGAAAAATATTGGTGGGTGGCGTGGCATGGTGTGATGTGGAAGGTGGGTGATGTGGTGTGCGATGTGGATGAAGTAGGTGGAAGGTGTTGTGACAGGTATGCAACTAACATGGAAAAATATTTTTCTTTTTTCTTAATGCACTGTCAGCAGTGACACTAAAGTCGCTGCTGAAAGGTGACTTTCAGCAGCAACATTATTGTCGCCACAAAAGCTACCCTTCAGCGGCGAAATAAAACCATACTTTCAAATGAGTCGCCGCTAATAGTATCAGTGACAATTGCATTAGCAGTGATTGGGCAGCGACAAAATGTTGCCACTGAAAACTTTCAACTGTGACTTTTTGACTTTCAGCGGCGACTAAAAGTCAAATTTTTTGTAGTATTGGAATTGCCTCAATTCCCTATCAAATCTACTAGGCAAAAAAAAAACATCAAAACTTCAAGTTGATTGTGTCAATATCTTGCATGTTTGCTTTTATTCTTTTGGCGTCGGTTTTTACATTTTATTATGGAAGGAAAGAAGCAATAAATATTCTTCAAGTTCAGCAACAATTGGCATGATTTCCAAAGTATCATGTCAAAGTTTGTATAATGCTACAAATGGATTCTCTAACAACAACTTGATAGGATCTAGGAGTTTTTGCTCTATAAATAAGGGAAGTTTTGAACCTCACAAAGTTGTTGCGATAAAGGTCATCAACGTTCAATTAATGGGAGTTCACAAGAGTTTCATTGCTGAATGTAATGCACTTAATAATGCAAGGCATTGAAATCTAGTAAAAATTATAACACATTGCTCTAGCATAGATTACAAGGGCCATGAATTTAAGGCTCTAGTTCATGAATACATGGTGAATGGAAACTTGGAAAATTGGTTGCATCCTAGAACAGAAAATCCTGATCATCCAAGAATTTTGCTTGTTGATCAAATAATAAATATTCTTATCAATATTGTGTTTGCATCAAACTATCTTCACTATGAACATGAGCAACCACTTGTTCATTGTGATTTGAAGCCAAGCAACATCCTTCTTGATGGCAATATGGTTGCTCATTTAAGTGATTTTAGATTGGCAAGACCCTTTTCAACTATTGAAGTCACCTCTAATGAACAAAGCAACACAATTGGACTAAAGGTTCTGTTGGCTATATTCCTCCAGGAATCATTGTATATTTTTTCTACAAGGTCATTTAAATTCATTATGCTTTCAAACTCAAATTTTTTTGCATTCTTTTCAATGATCATATATAATTAAAAGAACTAATATGCATGCTTACAATGTTTTAGAATATGGATTGGGTTCTAAGGTAACAACGCAATACAAGGTGACATTTATAGTTTTGGAATTATTGTCTTAGAGATGTTAGCTAAAAAAAGACCTACTGGAGGTATGTTTAATATTCATATACTTTATTTGCTTTGTCCTTCATATACTTTATAATTTAGCACTTCATCCAAAATATTCTATTTTTCTTAAGAATATTCAATATTTTTACAAAAAAAATTAATTTCCTTGTACCAGATCAATTAAATGCAGACTAAAAGTAGAGAAAAATAAAAAATAATAACCAAAGCTTCCAGGTAAATCAAATCAATCACATATTAATTCACATTACAAGTACTATTCATAATTCCTATACAGCTTGCGTTCCTGTTTAATTATAAGCATAATTTATTTTGAGTCCCATATAGAACTAAGAAATTAAGGCCTTAAACAATTTTATTTGATATTAATTATAAAAAATATGAAAATGGGAGGCTTTAATTTTCAGATGAAGACCATAATTTTCACCATTCTTTACAATTCTCCTCAGTTCAGAGTTACTATTCATAGCTTCATTGTTCATAAACATAAATCATGTGCATTACTATATGTTAATTGCATCATTAGTTCGTTAGCTCATGGTAGAACGATGTACAAAGATTGCCAAACAAAAAAGAAAAAGAGTGACCCCCTCTATAGAATGCCTCAACAATGAGATGATGATGCATACTACTACCTCGGATTCATAATATAAAATTTTGTTTGTATTGTAATTTACTCTATAAACCATATTTTATATTAAGAAAAACAGATTTAGTATTTGATGTAGAGCTTGCTTGGTTGTGTTATCATCAATGAATTCAAATGTCATAATCGAATTTAGCAAATATTACCATGTGCCTTTTTTCAGATATATACAATATTAATCTGCATGGCTTTAATTTGCGGTATTATAATCTTAAAACCTTTAATGTAGACTTGAATTTAATAACAATAACATAAAAAAGGCTGTCCCCAAGTCTCAACCACAAATAACAATAACATAAGCATGGGGACTAAATAATACAGAACATGCACACATATCACTTATGACCAAAAACAAAGCAACTAACATCGCTAGGCTCAACCCAATCACGATTTGATTATTTGAAGGAAATTGATCAAAACACGATTCCATTACCTGCAATAATAAATCTATAAATGAGATGCAACATTCATTGAACGTAAGATAAAATATATTAATCACAATTAATACAATCAAGATCCAATTATTTATAATAATATTATATTTTGATAGGAAAAAAGAGCAATAAAATTTTAGAACGGGGAAAGGTTTCTTAATAAAAATGGGTTAATTAATGTATTCTAGTTAAATATTAAGATAAACTATATGAATAGACTGAATTAAGCATTGCATTGAAATAAAAAGTCAAAACATGGTTTGTATTTTGGACGATGTTATACTCACCATAAAGGAAAACGACCTTTGATATAATTTAGCTCCCTGGTGACATCAGTTGCACTCATTCTTTCATGAGGTGATTCCACTGAACATGTAAACCCGATCCTAAACAAAGAGCACAAGCATTTCTAAACATTAGGTTGGATTTGCATCATGTTCTCTTATAAGTCTCCTGATACTCCCATTATATGTTCCGATTCTCGTGGAAAAATAGCTGGGCTCACAACTTCCAAAAGCTTGTTTGGAAATGCCATTTTCACATATGCTGGGAAATTCGGGCTATTCTTGCATATTTTTTTGCCCAAAGAATCCATTTTCAGCCTTAGAATTATCAAATTCACTATCAAAAGAAAAAAATGGCTTTGGCAGCCCCTAATTTAGGATTTCAGGGGCGTTTTGGTCATTTCACTCTTTAGGTCTTTTATGGAAAAGTATTCAACAGTAACCCTACCTAATTTTTCCTTCTGAACACAATGGAACCATTAATTTCATGAAAATCCAGCTCCTAGCCCTCCAATTGATCCTGGTCAAAACTTGGGAATACTTAGGGAAAATTTGGGGTTTTTGAATTATGACCTCAAATACATGCTCATTCATACTCCTAATCACTTAATTAACTATTTAATTACATTCCCAACATGATTTAGACTAAATTTGTGCAGCATAATGGTTAGGGCTTAGCATTTACCCAAATTAGAAAATCACATAAATCAGCCACAAAATCACCGATTAAACCAACAACAACAGCAACAACAACAATAATTTAAGGTTTATGAAGTCACCATGATTTCCTCTTGACCAAAACTCTAAGCTCCTCAAACCCTAGGAATTTGCTTCCACAATACCTTAAATCATGTAGAAGAACAACCTAGTGGAAGATTACACTAATTGAAAGCCAAAATACCAAAGAGATCAACCTACCTTGCAACTTTTGCTCTCCCTACACTCTAAAAGTCTCAAAACTCACTCTCTCTCTTCTCTTGAGCTAGGACGACAGAAATGGAGGAGAGAAGAGGATGAGAGTAGTTTTTAAAATATCTCACCTTTTTACTCTAATTATTTAATTACCCCAAAATCAGAAATGTTGACTTTCAAGGCTTGAAGTTTATCCCTATGTAATGTTAACATAAGCCCAATTACATGTAACCAATTCCTTCCCTCTCTAGTCACTTGAGAAAGCATCCAAAGGGTCCTTTAAGTCAGCAAAAATGGGTTGAACCCATATATTGCAAAATTGCCATCACATATTTTCCCCATTTTCGAATTTATGTAAATTCTGGCAGATTTTCTGCCCAAATTTTGAAACATCGTAACTAAATTTACAGACATCGTATTGGAGTAATTCTAAAGCCCATATAACCCTTATTAAGTATAGTTTCAAGAAAAAATATAGCCTTTTGCCAATTGGAAGCACAAAATTCCCAGAATTTAATTATTTGAACAGTATTCTAAAAAATCAACTGTTTTTCTGGGTTAACTTCAAAAATTCATAACTCTTTGTATATAACTTCAAATGATTCATATGACCTATCAAATTAAAGCTTAGGATGTCTACTTTAATTCTAGAAGTTTTCATAAAGTGTTGTCATTGTTTGTTTATCCAAAACCACGTAACAATCTCACTTCCTCACAGGAAAACTTCACTGGCAGCATAATCACATTCTCCAAAATTCACCATTTTATTTCATTGCATATTTTCAATAATTACAATACATATTGGTGAATAAAATTTGGGGTGTTACAGAAAAAAAAGGCAGCTGATCTTCAGGGTGAGCTACGAAGGATTGGTGAGGATCCGACAAATGGAGAATTGTTAGACCTGAGGAAGTGACAGAAAAGACGAGGTGAAGAAAGGAGGCAGTCGATGAACTTTGCATCTAGAGCTTCATCATCTTCTTCGGCATCTTTGGAGGCAACACCTAGCATCTCTGGAGATGAGAAACACAGAGTTTGACGGTCTAGAGAATGGATTAGAGGAAGTGTAACCCCCATCACGATCAAGGCCGAGATTATGTGTATAAACACGTTTAATAATGGAATAAGAGATCTAGGATTATTAAAACTTTTATAAAATGTCTTTACAATTAGATCTCCATTCAATTCGCAATAAAATCATTTGGCCTGTTCGATCAGTCACATATACAATATCAGAGTATCGGCACCATTCCCGACATACACCCGAGATAATAACATTAATCCAAAGGTTTATACAAGGCATCAATGCCTGTCTCAGTATCCATACCGGGGATTACACAAAACTATAATACTATGATCTATTCAATATGTACATTCATCCCCAAATGATAACCATTTCAATGTAAAAACCAAAATATCTAACTAAGACTACCGCCGGCAGTCCTAATCGCCCTTATCCACCTGCTTGTTCCTCGATCCACTTGCCCTGTCTAAAAATGTTATTTGGAAAGAATGAGATTCTAGAGAATCCCAGTAGCAACAGTTTACGAATATGATGCATATATACAAAGCAAGTAAACATGTATCACAATGCAGCAATCAATATTCGAGGCCGGGCACACTGCCACATCCCCTTCACTGTATACAAAGGTCGAGCTTTCGCCCCGTCCCCTCACTGTATCTCTATTCAAGGCTGGGCTTTCACCACATCCTATCAACTATATCTGTATTCGAGATCGGGCTTATGCCACGTTCCCTTCACTGTATCTGTATGCAAGGCCGGGCTTTCGCCACGTCCCCTCACTGTATTCAATGACTAATGCCTACAAGCAATGCAATATACATGATATAGGATAAAATGTTACTACCTTTGTCTTTCCGTTCTTGAGCAAGCACGGGCCTTCTACGCTATGGGAAAATATCGAATCCTAAAGTCATAATTAAGGACAATTCATTACTACTTATTCCAATACTCAATAACTTCACAATACTTAATCTGGTTATCATTATTGTCTCTTTAGCACTCATGTATGCCTCTAATAAAACCCTAAAGGGTTGGAAGAACTACCCAGGGATCCCCTTCTAGAAGAATAAACACTGACACTTTTCACTGTTTCACTCGAGTGAAGACAGCCTCACTCGAGTGATGGTACGGTCTGCACTCGGGCAGCAGGAAGTGAAGGATAGCGAGTGAGCACCTGAGAGCACAAGAACTTTTCAGAGACAGGGTCACTCGAGCACTCTGGACCTCACTCGAGTGATGGCCAAATGCCTCACTCAAGCACTAGAGAGTGAAGTCCAGGAAGTGAGAACCCAAGAGCAACCAGAAGTTTCACAACAGAGAAGCACTCGAGCACTAGCCTTTGTACTCGAGTGATACTGAATGCTTGCGAGTGATACGACACACTCTTGCACTTCCCCCCGTGAGTGACAACCCGAGAGGTAGGCTTAGGGCATCAAATACACCCTCACTCGAGTGAAAGAAAGCTCACTCTAGCAATGTTCTTCACTCACTCGCAAGTGAAGTAACACTCTTGCCTCACACCCGGAAGCGCAACATGAACTAAAAGCAAAAAATTGGAAAGTTGCACTACCGCACTCGAGCAGGCTCACTCTCACCTGAGTGATGTTCATCCTGCACTCAAGCAGACCCCAGACTACTCAGTGATTCTATCAGAAACCAGAAAACGCAGACAAAATGACAGTTTCCCAGAATTTCTACCAAAAGCTACCAATGAACCCAAAACCTCAACCAAAGCTATCCCCCCATGAAATCACTCAAGGAATCCAATAAAGCCATTAAAACAACCAAATTCCTACTCCATTAACATGCTTTGGTCTTGGGCAACAATCAACACTAAAATTCCAAAATCCACAAACTCAATCATTCAATCTCCAATCAATCCTATCTATCCCTATACATTCCAAACACACCATTTCCATACCAATCACATGCCAAATGTCCAATGACACTCATTTTTGGATTTTAGCCCAAAATTTCCAGAAATCCAAAACCAATCCAAATGGCATAAAACTTAGATAGATAGGTTGATTTCACTTACCTCTTCAACTTTTCAAAGGGACTTCTGATTCTTCCCATTTTTAAAATCCTTGAGATCACAAATCAATACCAATAGACAAACTACAACCATAGAAATGTAGCTCATCACTCAAGGAACAATTTTAGAGAAGGAATTTTGACCAATGGAGATCATTTACCTTACCTTTTCAAAGCTTTCTTCCTTCTCCTTGGGACAACAATGGTGACGGATGGAGGAGAGAGAGATGAGAGGTGGAGTGCTTGAGGATGAAGAGAGAATGATTACTCTCCCTTCCCCATACTAGTTTTAGCACCAAGAGATGGAAGAGAAGAGAGAGAAAACAATTAAAATTCCCTTTGACTTTTCTCCCAATCCCTTCACATTATCTTGCCAAGTGTCCACTCCTCATTGGCTCATATACCCTAAGTCTCCAATTAGCTTCTTTAATCCATCCATTAGTCATTTAATCACACATTTCATTTACTCTTAGTTAGTAATTAATTTCCCCATTAATCACCAACTTATGGCCAATAACTCCATTCTATAAATTTTCTATTAATTATGACATATTAGATAATATTGTCACAAATACACATCAATTCAATTTTAATCCATAATTACTATCTCAATAATCAACATTAGCCCTTAATAAAAATTCAGGATGTTACATTTCTTCCCCCGTTCAAAAAAATTTCGCCCTTAAAATTGATTACACATCATTAGGCATAAACTCAGGAAATCTCTTTCTCATGTCCGCCTCTGCTTCCCAAGTTTCTTCTCTGGAGACATTCCCTTCCAGACCACCTTCACAAACGGTAAGCTTTGATGTCTGAGCCATCGCTCTTCATGATTAATGATTCTTTCTGGCTCAACCGCATAAGTGAGGTTATCCTGTAACTCTACCTCTTCATATTCAATAATATGCTCCGGGTCTGGTTGGTACTTCTTGAGCTGCGAGACATGGAACACATCATGCAATCTACTCAAATTTGGGGGTAGGGCTATGCGGTACGCTACAGGTTCGATTCGTGCCAGAATCTCAAATGGACCAATATACCTCAGACTTAGTTTACTTCTCTTGATCGCCCTTCCGATGCCTGTGACCGGAGACACTCTGAGGAAAACATGATCCCCCACTTCAAACTCCAGACGTCTTCTCCTTTTATCAGCATAGCTCTTCTGTCGACTTTGTGCTATAAGGAGCCTCTTTCTGATAACTTTGATCTTTTCTGAAGTTTGATCAACAAGGTCCAGGCCATACAACTTCCTCTCAGACAACTCTGACCAGCACAACGGTGACTGGAACTTCCATCCATACAATGCCTTTTACAGAGCCATCTGAATGCTCACATGATAACTGTTGTTATACGTAAACTCAGCAAGTGGAAGATAATAATCCTATTTTCCTTTAAAGTCCATGACACACGCTCTCAACATATCTTCTAGCGTTTGAATGGTCCTTTCCAATTGTCCATCTGTCTGAGGATGGTAAGCCGTACTAAGCCTCAACTGTGTACCCAAAGCTTCATACAGAGCCTTCCAGAATCTCGATGTAAAATAAGGATCTCTATCGGAGATAATATTTTTCATGGAGTCTCACTATCTCTTTGATATAGATTTCCGCCAGCGTATCCAGAGAATAGCTAGCATTTATCGGTATAAAGTGAGCTGACTTCGTAAGTCGACCAACAATCACCCAGATCGCATCATAATTCTTGATCTTGGGTAGACCCACCACCATATCCATGGTCACACTCTTCCACTTTTATTCTGGAATTTCTGGACTCTGGAGAAATCCCGGCGGTCTCTGGTGTTCAATCTTCACCTTTTGACAGGTAAGACACCGCGTCACATACTTTGTCACATCAATTTTCAACCCTGGCCACCAATACATCAATTTCAAGCCGTGATACATCTTGGTCATACTGGGGTGAAGAGTGTATTGACTCTTATAAGCCTCATCAAGAATTCTTTGTCTCAAGTTAGGCTTCAGTAGAACATAGATCCTTTTCTGATAACACACTAGTCCACTAGGTGACAAATCATAATCTCAAGTCCCTCCTTGCTCAATCATAGCTCGGATGAACTGGGCTCTATCATCATTCTTTTGGGCCTCTTCAATTTCTGTCCTCAGGTCATTTTCCCCTCGGACAAAGCCATAACTGGCACACAGGATACTATTCAAGAGATTAAAGTCCAGAAAATCCTCTATCAATTTCCTTTCCTGGATCATCATCATTGCCACCAGCACCGTCTTCCGACTCAAAGCATCCGAGACGACATTAGCTTTACCCGGATGATATTTAATCTCTAGGTTATAATCTTTTAGCAATTCCATCCACTGCCGCTATCTCATATTCAATTCTTTCTGATCATACAGATTTTGAAGGCTCTTGTGGTCGCAGTAAAATTCCACTGTCACGCCATATAGATAATGACGTCAAATCTTTAATGCAACCACTATCGCTACAAGGTCCAGATCATGTATGGGGTAATTCATTTCATGCGGTTTGAGCTGACGAGAAGCATAGGCCACCACACGTCCCTGCTGCATTAGGACACACCCTAACCCCTGCTTACTCGCATCATTGTAAATGACCTAAGCCTCACTAGGATCAGGTATAATCAATACTGGTGCCGTAGTCAATCTCTCCTTCAGCTCTGTGAAACTCTGTTCACTGCTGTCATCCCACAAAAATGGTTTATCCTTTCTTGTGAGCTTGGTCATCGGCAATGCAATACGTGAGAAGTTCTAGATAAACCTCTGATAATAACCTCCGATAAAATTGTTTCATCCCTTAAGACTATGAAGCAAGATAATTCGTTAAGTTTGATGACCACTTCTTGTATTGATTATGAGTATTGTGAGGTAGTTGATGATGTGGAATTGAATGAAACTTTAGCTAATGTGGAATGTGATAATGAACTTGAAATCACTTTAGGAGAGAATAGTTAGTGTAGTTTAGAAGAGGTTCTAGTTATGGAGCCTAATTCATGTCACTTTGAGGTTGAAATTGATGTGGATGTCCCAAAAGCTATTATTTATGACTCTCCAATTGACCCTTTAACTCTTACTGATGAGAGCCAAGTGGATTTTATGGGATGCTCTAAAATTTTGGAAGCTCCTAAATCTATTTGCAAAGATGTGCATGTTGTGCTCAATTTGAATTCAGTGAATGCTTGTACTTTAAGATTGTCTATGATTGAAGAAGTACAAGTAATTAACTTGAATGATCATTTCATGTATTTGAAACCTTTTTGCTTGAAAAGAAATGAAGACAAGGTGATTGAGGTGTTTGATACTTATGATTAGTGGTTTGTTTTGAGTAGTCTAGCTGAAGACTTTAAACTTAGCATTTCTTGGGAGGCAACTCAAGGTTGGGTTTGATGTTTTGTTCTGATTTTGAAGGATTTGTTTTAGCCCTTGATAATAATTCCACTTTGGTAGCTGCAATCAAGAGCATTCAAAAGCAGAGGGGAGTTTCCTTCTACTTTTCCTTGTTTTGTTTAATTTGATAGTTGATAATATGTTCTGAACATGAGTGCTGGTTATAGTCTAGCGTTGCATGTGATTGATATTTATTAGTGACTATTGATTTGATTGATGGCTTTTATGAGTTGTGCTTAATTGGTGAAAATTTGAGATCTTAGAAGTTTTTGTTATCACTACACTTGAATATGGTTATTTCTTTACTTCCATTACTTAGTGTTATTTGTTCACATTGCGGACAATGTGACATTTAAGTGTAGGGGTAAGAGTACCATTGATTTTATATGACTTATCCTCAATTTTTTTTGGAAATTTTGACAAACTTCTTTGGTTTTGCACATAAATAAAAAAATAAAATTTGACAATTTTTGAACAATTTTTTTTATGGAAGCTTGTATTTTACTTGTGAACATTTGCAAAGTTGGTTTGATTTAAACTTAAAAGGATTGAGTTCAATTATGATTCGATTCTATCTTCTTGGAATGTTAGTAGATAGGTAAAGAATTTGGCTTGGACGATTGACTTTAAGATGTCAAATACCGGTGAGAAACTTGAGCCTAAATATTCATTTCTTTCAAGAGGGAGTACACTTATTGTGATTTCATCTTTAGAACTTATCTTGAATCTCTTTTGAAGCTTTAAATCCCTTTGCATGTATAAAGGTGATTTAGGCATTCATTTCATAGCTAGTTAGGCCAAATATCCATCCTTGTCACATGAAAGTCATTTGCTTTACCCCATTTGAGCCTTAATTTGTTCTTAAAAGAAAATTGCCTAGAGTAAACAGCCCTTTGTTAAATTTCATATTTTTTCTTTTGTTTAAATTGATTTTCAAATTCATTTCCTTCTTTGATATTTTTAACTTAAATGAAAATAGGAACCTTAATGCTTAATTACAATTATCTTGAATATCTGTGGGATGACCTTGATTTGCTATTATACTCTCTCAACGGCTCATACACTTGCGGTGCTTATTTAAAATTTAGTACCATTAGCAAGCTAAGATAAGATTATTTTTCAAGATTAAATCTCAACCATTCCTTCCCCTTAAGTGTCAATTTCGTTCAGCCATGTAAGAGAAAGAGAAATCTGATTTCTTAAACTCAAGAACACAAGAAGAGAGGAGGAGTAAATAGTGGATCTTCTGATTACCAGAGCTAATTCCAACCTCGAAACACCGTTATCATCTAGTAAGTCCTTCAGGAAACTTCCTATACTCACTGTAAGCTTCAATTCGATGGTCTTAGTTTTCTCAATTGAGGTGTTTTGTGTCAGTAAGTCTGCTAGAGTGCCACCATAATTTCGAACTACTTGTAGAAACGCGAAGAGGCAAGCCTCGACTTCGTTTAGAACCGATTACTTCATGTTTTCATTTGGTATTTCTTGACTCTTGTGCCACCTTTGATTTTTGACCAAGGGGAGTTTTTGAAGCAAGATGATGTTTTTAATCATGTTTAAGGTGATATATATGATATTTGTTGAAGTATTAGACTTGTTGGTAGTTAAAAACACAAAGTTGGATTTTTGTTGTTTTGGGAGGCAGATTTTGGTTAGGGGCAAAAAATGGGAGAAAGAATTTGATTTTGGTATTTTTTTTAACTTTCCATTAGATTCTACACAAAAAAAATTGTGTAAGAATAGGCTCTGGTTATAATTTTTGAGAAACTAGTTTAACTACTCAAAGACTGGAAATTAAATATTCTTGTGTAACAAAATTGCCAGTGTGCGTTTTTGTATGGTAGTTTTGTTGTGGTGAAAATTTCACTGTCCAAACTTCATTTGATAATGATGAGATTTTTCAGAATTAAAGTACACTTAAAGACCTTTAGTTTGATAGATATTATGAAGGATTTAGATAAGTATACTAGGAGTTATGAGTGTTTGAATTAGACCATTAAAACTGGTGAAATTTTCTGGCAGTAGGGCGAAAAAGAAAAATTGAGAAGTGTATGTGGACAGGTGGCTACTGGAAATAGTTTCCTTAAATTAGACTTAATAGGAGTCACATATAATTTTGAATCACTCCAATTAAATTTTTCTAGAATTAGTTATGATTTTTCAAATTTTAGCAAAAAATATGCCAGCTTGTGGTAATTGTGCGAAAATTCAAATTAAATGGTTTTTGTAAGAATTGGACCTTAAAGGGCTAAGTTTAGCATTTTGGATTAGCTTGGCTCATTAGCTACATATTAGGCCTAATGAAGTGACCCTAATAATAACCAACATAAAAGAATAATTTATGAAGTAATTGGACTAATTAATAACTCATTGCCCATAAATTATAATTTATAGGACTTGACACTTGCCCAGGACATCCAAAGCACGTCAATCAAGATCAAGATTTGGGAAAAACATGTCAAGTAGTAACTTATCCCTCATATATTCTGTGATATGTTATATGCATGTTTGTACCATTGTGAATTTAAAACATTCAAATGAGAAGGGCTAAAGCCCAGTAGAATTTCCTAGCGCTATGACAAGGGACAATTGTCCTTGAATTGATAAGTTTATACTTTTTGCATATTGTGAATTTATCTCTAAATGTTGAATATGTTGTTTGTATTGAAACTTTGGTTGACATGCCATATTATATGTATGCATCTTATATAAGTGATATCTGTTACTACTGGGATTCATTGAATCTCATCTTATTTTTCCAAAACAAATTTTCAACTTGGGCAAGTAGTTCCTCAGGCAAGAAGGTAAACACGGGCAAATGAAGCGAACGATTTAGAATTTAATTTTCTGTTGATTATCTATTTTGAAGATTGTCAACACCCATTTCCATTTCAATATTCGAAGAGTAATAAAGACTAGATTCCAAAGGCATACAGAAAAGTATATATATACTGATAAAAGTATTCATTTACAATTCAAAGTCGTCCGTCAACAAAATACAAAATATTACAGTATTTCCATTATATACAGGATTTCCTAAAATATCTTAAGCATAAACTAACTATAACCACGAACTTTGACCTTACCTTGGGACACGTACCAATCACTTCTCGACATCTACGCCTTTGCCTTTCAACCCACTGGCACCTGCTGAGATGTTTTTTTAGAAAGAGGGGGTGAGATTCCAAAGAATCATAGTAGAAACATACGATCAATATATAAAATGTGAAAATTAAATATGCAATCCACCATATTAGGCAAAAATGAAAGTTCAATTCGATTCACATGTAAGTACCTCAGCCGAGTTACCGACTACAACTAGGATTTTCAATAGTGTACCTCAGCCAAGTCACCGACCACAATTAAGATTTTCGATATACCTTTGTTAGGCTCCGAACCACAACTAGGTATTGTACCTCTAGCACACAATCATATCACAAAATATAGTAACAGATACATACAATTAATCACATAGTATATGAGATATGGTAGTCCCTACCTCGAAGTTCTATCAACCCCTTTTTATGTGCCTCATAAAACATGTCGCTTCCGGCTTCCGACTCGGTCCTAAAATATTAAATGTATAAGAAATAGGTCATAACCTATCCAAGTATCATTTTAGACTCTTCCATAGTGTTTCTTGTGGTTATATTAGTCTATGGTGAAAATTTACCAAAATGCCCCCGGGACCCCAGCCCGGCCCAGCAACACGTTTTCCCAAAATTTTGAGTAGAGCTATCCTGACGTATTTTCACCCAAGGAATCCATTTTTGAGATCAAAATTATCAAATTCAGTATCAAATTATGAAATTTACCTTGACAGCCCCGTTTTAGGGTTTTAGGGGCGTTTTCATAATTATGTTTTTTCGGGCTTTTCCGAAAAAGTGACCAACTGTAACCCCACCTAATTTTGCCTCTTGAATCCAATGAAATCATCAAATCATTGAAAATTTAACTCCTTCCCCCAGATCTGGTCTTGGTCGAAACTTCCACCAAGAAAAAAGGAAAATTGCAACTTTGTGATTTAACCTCTAAAGCTTACTCCTTTCCACTTTTAATCTCTTATTAAATCATTTAAACAAATACTAACCATGATTTAAAGAAATTTTGGCAGCATAACCCCTTAGGGTTAGGCTTTCCAAATTTACAAACTTAACCAAAAATCACCAAATCCAACCATAAACCTCAACAACAAGATCATACTAGTATAGATCTAAGGTTTGTAAAGTTACCTCTTGAGTTCTTGAGCTTTCTCTCTCTAGGCGTCCTCCTCTCTCTCTCTCCTTAAGCTCAAGATGTGCCTTATAAACCATTAATTCCATAGAGAAGATTTCCAAGCAAGATTACAAGAAACTCTTAAGAAATCACTCTTACCTTAAGTTTTCTCTCCTTCCTTCTCTCTTGAACTTGAGAGCTCTGGAAATCTCTCTCTCTCTCTCTCTCCTCTTCTCTCTTCTGGGCCAAAATATGCAAGGGAAAGAGGAAGGAAGAGTGTTTTGTAAAATATCTCCTATCTCCTTTAATCACTTCATTTCCAACAATGCATCTTATGGTGACACTTGGCATTAGTCTTATCTCTTCCCAATTGGTGTCATAAGGTGCAATTAGACTTGGACTAATCTTCCTCCTCTTTTGGTTAGCTCAAAATTATCCCCTCGCATGCTCTCACTAACTAAATGGCTTCTTCTAACTAATCCAACCATGCACTCAAGTGTTGTACCATAATCATGATTACTATGTAAAAGTAACATTATTTTAACACATAATTAGACAAGTGATCATCTTCATCGATTATAAACTAATCCCTTTACCATAGGATAGTGACACTTGGCATGTTTAGTCCCAAAATCATTTTTCCCTCCCATTTTCTTATGCTTGTATAAGAAAAGAGAAATAGAAATTGTTTCAACATTTCCATAATTCAATTAAAGGAATTATGCACAAGTCCTTCCAATTTCACAATTCTTGATTTATTTCACCAAGAATATTCCAAATATACATTCTCCTTTATTTTTCTTAATTAATTGAAATTAACTTCAATTAATTGAAAATAATTAATCTTGTGCTAAATTGGCAAAGTTACGATTTTGCCATTACCTTTGTAATCTAATTTCCTTTCTTGAATTAATTTACTCATTTTCTCATAAATATTCACCATTTTATTGAATTTCTCAAATTATTACAATATATTTCGTGAATATAAAATTCAAAGTGTTACAGAGATTGTACTTAATTTGTATCTAAGTGATGTCAGTCCTGTACCGGCAAGTCCGTAGATATGTAAATAAGTGCTTGTATATAAGCAAACGCATAGTGGTATCCAAACCAGTAGTGGACAGTTGTCCACTAGAGCCATTAATTAATTATACTAGTTCGGGTTCCAGTAGAAAACTTATTGGTAAAAACTCTTATATGAAGAAATGAACTTAAAATGGATGGCTTAAAATAAATCATAAAATAATATGAGACCAAATCTGAAAATGAGTTTTGAAAAGTTTTTGAAAACCCACTCAAGTGCAGCTCCATACTCTGCTTGAAGTTTGGACTCTTGCTATTTACAAAAGATTATCTGTCTCCTTTTTAAATAAATTATTGCACCTAAGCCGTCTATACACTTTGAAAACGAGGGTGTTACATATTCAATAGTTTTAAAAATATTGCCATGTAGGAAAGGTAATTTAATCTCATCATCCTAATTACATCTTGATTACATCATCAACTTCATTTTTAAGAATGAAATGCATCTAAGTGAAATCAGTAAATATTATGTTAAAAATTATAATAAAGGATAATTATGGAATATTCACTACTATAAAGGAGGGATTTAACGGCGCCTCTTTTTTGGCTCTTCTTTGTGGATAATAGTGTTTTTGTTTAAAAAAGAAGTTCAGAAGCTACGGCGCTTCCTAATATAAGCACTAAAGCTTAGTGTATGCTTGTGCTGCACTTTCCTAAACAAGCGCCATATAAAACATTTATTTAAAAAAACCGAAAGCCCAAGCTACGGTGCTTCTCAAGAAAGCATCGTAGCTGGATTAATTTTTTATCATTTTTTTTATTTGAAAAAAACCTTATCTGGTGCTTAAAAATAAAGTGCCGGATGAGGGTGAGAGTAAGTCAAAAGGATATTACTATTCAGAATATCGTGTTGTAGTAAGTCAAAAAAGAAATCACCTATTTCATTCTTGAGTTCCAAAAAAAAAAAAAAATTGGTCCTCGGCCGGTGCTTGATCATAAAGCGTTGGCCAAAGTTGGCCTTAGCCGGCGCTTGATTATCAAGTGCTAGTTATGACCAAATATATTCAAGGTCACCTTGAATATTCAAGAAGCTCGCGCACCTATGGATAGCCAGAGAGCATGAATTGGAATATATAACCTTGAGCAGATTCTATTAAACTAGCTTAGTGTGTATTTGGTTAATAGGAAAAAAACACTTTTTGAGCCTTAAACCATGGTTTTGCTAAAAGGCAATCAAACATCCTAAATTTTAACACAAACATTTTCCACTTGAAACCATGGTTATTGATAAGCCACTTTTTTCCTTTCCAGAAGTTAGTTTCCAAAATATATTCCCCAAAATCACTTTCTTTTTCTTTTTTTTTACTTTTCCAAAAACTACTCTATCCAAACACAACCATAACTATTTTAGTAGAAAGGCAAACCTAATATCCGTAGTGCAGGAACGGACTCCATCATCAGCCTCAAGTTAATGGCTTTACCGTCAACAACCTCCAAGGTTGGGGGATAATGGGACCTGGTCACGAATACTTCGAGCGGGGCAACCTCGACCTCTTTAGCGGCAAGGCCACTTGCGTCAATGTTTGCACCATCACTGTCACCTCCAACAGCACGGTGCAAGGTACAAGCCAGGGTGGTACTTTGACCGCGTCGAAATCACCGTCAGCAGCGGTGTATCTACGAATTTAAAATTTCCGGTGAACCAGTAGCTGCATCTAGACGAAAGGCCCCATCATCTCTATGTCGATGTCAACCAATGCCCCCGCTAAGTTGGTTTTGAACCTATTCTCTCTTATGTGTGACCATTACCAAAATCTTAATAGTATTACCTCTTTGCCTTATTAGTAATATAATTATAAATAATAAATAGACCCTGATGAGGCAGTAATATGTATCTAGCTTTTGTTTGTGTTGTGTGTTATGTAATCTTTGTCTTGTGTCTCATTTCAATATTAATTATAATTCCCCTTCATGGTGTGAACATATCCTCTTGTCCGGATTAACTTGTTTAACTTCTTGATGACAGTAAAGTGCGAAATAAGTTTTCTAAAAATGGCAAGGAAGTTTTGTTTACATCCGGTCGGCAGTGAAATAATTAGTAACCATTTTAAAAAAAATAAAGTTACCACCTTGGAGTCTCATTATATTTACTCTCTCTTTTTCGGTTTTCATCATTAGTTTTGTCTTGTTTAGTGAAATTACAAAAAATGAAAAATAACAAGAAAAAGGGACGCTGTCTGGGGAAAGCGAGTGTGATTGAGTGAGTTATAACATCCCAAAAATTATTAAGTGGCTTAATTTTCTAAAAGTGAATTAAATATTTTAAAGTTAAATTCTGGGAATTAAAAACCTATTTTCCTGAAGATTCAAGAAAAAATAGTTAGAGGTTATAATTTAGCTTAAATATTTCAGGGAAATTATTTTTTGGCCTAAAGAAGTTAATTAAGGAAGAAAATCCTTATATAGTATTAATGATTAAATTATGAAATTTATATGGTAAACCAGAACCAATAAAAAAAAGGGAAATATTAGTAATTGTAATTACGCATACCCGAAAATCAGAATTGAGCTAAAGATTAAGCCAAATTAATGAACCCAAACATACTACCAATGATCAAGAATATTGTATTGAGATTTAAGAGATTTTAGATTAGAACAAATTGGGATAAATAAAGTCTTGTGAGTGAGACCAATAGGATAAAAACATACTCAAACATATACCTCACACACAAACTCACCCATTAAAAACACTCAGCTCCCTCTCACCCTCTCCTTTAACATTCGGATACAAGAAAAAAAGAAAGAGAGGAGAGAGAAAAAGGAGGGAGAGATGAGAGAGTTTGAGAGAAAAGGGAGGTGACCGAGAGAGAAGCAAGAGCTCACCAGAGAGAAGAGGAATAGGCAAACGGGGTTCACATGAAACCTTGGATTTGATTAGGTGTGTCTAATATACCCTTTTCCAACTTCTTTCTGTCGATTTGGTTGTGTTCTTTGGGTTTAATAGTTGCTGGAAGTTGAGGTTGTTGGAAAAGTTTGTTTCATCAAGGAAGTTTGAGAAGAGTCTTTGCATGTCGATTTTGAGGGCGGTAGTTTAAGGTCTTTTGGTTCTATTATCTGAGCTCCGAAACAGGCATGCATTTTAGAGTTTATAGAGTTGAAATTCTTGGACTTTAAAGTCTTGATTTGGGCTTGTATGTCTACTTTTCTTCTTGATCTTCCATTGCAAAAAAAAAAAAAAAAGTGCACATGCATGTGTTTTCAGAGGTTAAAGTTAGAGTTTTTGAGTGGGTTTGGTTCAGGTTCATTGAGTTTTAGAGAGCTAAACATGTGTCTTAAAAGATAAGTTCAAGAAGAACTCATATTAGGAAGAGATATGTGGTGTTTTTGAGATTGTGACAGAGTGTCAATTTTGTAGTGTCAATGAGGCAGTTAGAATCAGGCGTGGTTTTGACGGGGAAAATGATGTCCTCTATCTATGAAATTTGGTAAGAAAATAATACATATCCTAATATTTAAATGAGTCCTAGAATACGTTAGTTAGATGTCTAGAACAAAAGTTATGATTTTTGGAAGTTTGTACAGAAAATTGGAAACATTCTCTTTTCCAGATTTTAGACAGTAAGCAATTAGGCAAATTGTATGAAGTTACTTTCGTAATTTATCATTGGGGTTATTTTTATTTTAAAATAGATTATAGAGCTTTAAATTAAGTACTAGAACACAGGAATTGGAATTGTATATTGTAGGTTATGAATTTTCAAAGTTTGGATAGGAAATTTGGAATCTCCTAATTCACCAAAGAAACAGTCGTTATGCACATTGGAATTGGGAAATTAGGTCAATGATTTAATGCTGGATATTATTTTTATTTTGCATAGGATTGAAATAGATTTAAATAGAAACTTGAACTACCATATTTGGAGTTTTTTAGCTTAAGTTATGATTTTTCAAATTTCCGTAAAAAGTAAAGGCTGAATTGGGTTTTAAGTCCGGAAATGACACATTTTGAAGAAAATGTAATTTGTGATGGTTTGAGAGTTTTAGGATAAGTTAGAGGGGCTAATTTAATTAAACTATATCGTTAATTGTAGGGGAAAGTAGACATTCAATATGTCTTAATTAGATACACAATAACATACATATAAAACATTATCAAAGATAACCAACTATTTCAAATAAAAGGATAAGATTATGAGAGGGTCAAGAATAACATAATTTTAAATATGTTAATAGGATTGGAATGAGTAATGACCCATCTCTATATGAATTTCAAAATTAAAGGATTTGATATCTGCCCGAGCTCGAAGGTAAAGCAAATTGGTAAAGGTAAATTACAGGAAAGGTCGACAGGTAGTAACTCTTTCTTTTATATATATTATATAATTATTTTGCATGTTTGTTTGTACAATCGATTATATTCGTTTCATGAGATTGTAAGTCCCAATGTGCATTTTACATAGGGTGTGTCCTGGGTTGTAAGACCTGACATGCATTCAGATTGGTTATTGGACTGTGTGTCCTAAGGCTATTAAGTCCTTATGTGCATTTTGCATGGGTTGTGTCCCTTGGATATAAGACTTGATATGCAACCTATGTTGTATTGGAATGTGTGTACCGTGATTGCCAATTATGTTGCATAGTGATTGCTGAATGATTATTGTTTAATTGTATGTTTTGCCTGCTTTGTGAACTTACCTATATTATGATGGTTTGTTATTACTACTGAGATTCTCGTGAATCTTACCATTTCTATTAAATGACATACAGCTAAGGCAAGCAGCTCGAGGGGTAAGGAAGTGGTAATTGCATATAACTAGAAGGTGGAGAAGCTGAAATAGTTATTTTGATGGCTTTCTGTATAATCCTTTTATTTAGACATAAGACTTTTGATAGCCTCATGTGTCTACAAATTTTGTGTGTACATATATACATACAAACATAGAGATGTACATAGTGAAAATGGTATACATAGCAGTAGTATGAGCATGCATAGTAGGGTAGCAGTAGTATACTATACTTAAATAACGAAACAGGGATGGGCATGGCATGATTCGAGCCTATAACTTAACAAACAATAGACTTAAGTGAGAGTAGAGCATAACTCGATCTGATAATATCAAATCAAGTTAAAGGATTGATGAGTTAAAATGAAGAGTTTAAACCACTGATTTACTGTTTTAAAAAGTTTTAAATTTTTCAGAAAAACACATTCATTTACAGGTTTAAATCTTGTGTTTTAGCAAGTTTTCAACTATTTTCAAAAATGTTTTCTTATCAGAATCAAACTTGGCTTAGTGGTTCAAAATTTTTATATAGTAACTCATCTGACTAGTGATAAAAATAAGATGTTACATAAGGGACACACAATTGTAAAATTACTGATATTTAATTTGTTTCTTTTTTAAAATATAAATTACTCCGTGACTGCTAATGCTAATTAAATTTTGCATGAAAATTAACTTAAGCCTCATTTCTCAAAGAATATTATTAGTGCGGCTATTTATAAATTTTATATCATAGATGTATACAAAAATTAATATAGAATTATTTCCAAGTTAAAAATATTTCCAAGATAAATTTGAAATTTTTACCATTCTTCTTATTCAAAAATCCATACATAAATAATATTTCTTTTGAAATTAAATTAATCATGTTATAAATCCTTATTTTGTTCTATTTAATAATCAATCATGAACTATGGTATGCACACACTCTTTACCCATATATTTATTCACTACAAAAAAACATCAAATTTGTGATGGAAATTCTGTCACTAATATGATTAGCAATGAAAATTAGTGACGGAACCAGATTAGCGATGAAATTTGTTCCGTTGCTAAAAATATTGTTAGTAATTAATTAGTGACGGGATTTTGAATTCCGTTGCTAATTTGTGACGGATTAGTTATGGAAATTTTTTGTCTCTAATTAGCAATGAAAAATTTCCGTCACTAATCCGCCACAAAATTGAAATAAGCTATCCCTAAAATTAAAGACGGATTAGGGATGAAATTTTCCGTCCCTAATTATCGATGGATTTTCCATCATTAATCCATTGCAAAATATTTTTTTACACAAAATTTAAATGCCACATGTTCTCACCACGAGCATCCACATTTCCCTCGCTAGTGGCCGCCATCTCACTGTCGGTTATCACGTGTACCCACCGCCGACAATGTGTCCAGGTCAACTGCCGCCACCTCAGTGCCACATGTCCAGGTATACATAAATAATATTTCTTTTGAAATTAAATTGATCATGTTATAAATCCTTATTTTGTCCTATTTAATAATGAATCATGCACTATGGTATGCACACACTCTTTACCCATATATTTACACTACAAAAAAGTATCAAATTAGTGATAGAATTTAGTGATGGCAATTCCATCACTAATCTAATTAGCGATGGAACAGGATTAGCAACTGAATTTGTTCTGTCGTTAAAAATACCGTTACTAATTGATTAGTAACGGAATTTTGAATTCCGTCACTAATTTGTGACGAATTAGTGGTCGAAATTTTCCATCTCTAATTAGCGACGGACAATTTCCGTCACTAATATGTCACAAAATTGGAATAAGCTATCTCTAAAATTAGCGATGGATTAGGGATGGAATTTTTCGTCACTAATTAGCAACGAAATTTTGGTCACTAATCAATCGCAAGTTTTTTTGTTGTATAAAATTTAAATGTCACTTGTTCTCACCATGAGCCTCTATATTATATTTTTCCCTCACCATTGGCCCCCACCTCACCGTTGGTTGCCATGTGTACCCACCGCTGGCCATGTGTCCTGGTCAAACACTACCACCTCACCGCCACTTGTCCAGTCAACCGCTGCACGTCACCCTCGGTTGCATGCCGCGTGTCACGTCACATATTGGTTGCATTTTGTGACCAAGTTGTGATTCGAAGTCATGACCTCTCACATGCGTGCTAATGCCTTTACCAGTTGTGCTAAGAAGAACCTGCATGATTTAAATGCAAAATCATATATATATATTTATATATATATATATATATATTTCACTTTACAAACAAGAAAAAGAAATATAAATTTTAATATATTGTTAAATATTTCAATTTAATTTTCTTATTTTATGTTACGTAAATATTCTACCTAAATTTTTATTATTAATATCCTTTTATTCATTTAATTATATAGTTTATTTCTTTTTTATATTTATAAAATTTGTATTTTTATTTGGATATAATATATTATTAAAAAATTCATATATATTATATTATAATTTCAATAATAAATATGAATTCATAATTTTTATTTATTTATATTAATATTTATATAATAATTTTATAATAATATAGATTTAAAAATTTAAACTACTTAAAAAATTTATAATTATGAAAAAAATATAATTATTGAAAAATTTAAATATTATAAAATTTAATTTTTTTATTTAAAAAAATCAAATAATTTGAAGAGATTGTAAAAAAAATTGTTCTATATTGTGAGTCATGACAAAATGAAATTACCTTTGTATTGGATATGATATCAATTCAGTTCATGTTTTAAAATTATATTATCAAAATAAAAGATATTTTTAACCAATTTATTTCATTACTATATAATTATAAAAAACTTCTAATTTTAAAAAAATATAATTATTATAAAATATAATAATGTTATATAATGAAATCAAATAATTTAAAATTTAGCGACAAAATTTATGGACGGAATTTTTTCCATTGCAAATTTCTATCACAAATCAGTTTGCGACAGAATTAGCAAGGGAAATTAGTGTCAGAAAAATTCCGTCACTAATTCTATCACAAAATGTGTAGTGACGGAAATTAGGGATGGATTAACGACAGAAATTAGTGACAAAAAATTTTAGTCACTACTTCCGTCGTCTATCACTAATTTATGTCTCTAATTTTTTTATGAGAGAATTAGAGACAAATTAGTGACAGAATTTAAATATTATTCCATCACTAATTTAGTATGGAAAAATTTTATCACTAAATTCCGTCACTAATTGTAGTGATGAAATTTATGAGGGATTAGTGACAGATTAGTGATGCCATAATATTCTGTCACTAATCTCTATCATTTTGTATTGTTATTTTTCAGGAAGAATTTCTCTCCCGTGCTCATTTATTAGCATATTATAATTAATTCTCTTTTATCCTAAGCTTTCTCAAACTTCTTAAAATACCATGAAAACATGACTTTCTTTTTGTTTAATATTTATGGAGAACACGCATTTCACTTCCAATGAACTAAGATGAATAAATATATAGAAAATATAATAGGATGAGACCCACAAAATATAGTTCGATTACGCAGGGGTGTGGGTGTGGGTGTGGTCCACATAACAATATTAGGGGCAATATGGTTCTTAGACTGACTTGCTCAAATCTGAGGTCATGACAAATTTCTAACCTGGACCGGTAATTGAACTGGTAGGGGTATTAGGTCAAGGGTCAATTGGTCAAATCAAAGTCAAACTGAAGTTAACCCATAATCAAACCGGTAAGAAATTGAAGATTTTAGCTTAGGTTTTTAATTAAAATGAAATTATAAAGGGAAAAAAATAAGAAAAATCGATTTAAAAATAAAAAATAAAAAAAATACCGGACCGAAACGATTTACCCGCCGGTTGGCCGGTTTCCGATCCAATCCGGGTTTTAAAACTTGGCAAATTTGAGGTCCGTTGAATTAATGAAGGAAAAATAACATAAGTATACCGGACTTATTTACAAATAATTCTAGTAAATTTACAAAAATATAGCCAAGTCTTTTAGGAGTAGCTCTAATTTGTCGTGAATGTGAAAATACCACATTGTGCTCTTCAAATTAAATTACGAAATTTCAGTTGTAAATTTGAGATATGAAATTCCTTGTGTTGTCCGATTTCGTACTTATGCAAGGTATGCTATTTTAAATTTAAGTTGAACATCTTTGTAAGATTCGTTCCCTTCTAGAATTGAGTCCATGTGCCACTATGTGTTCATTTTCTCCCCACCGTACCTTATTTATTCCATGGCATATGTTCATCGCTGCTCATTTTCATGCTGCGCAAGAGGTTAATACAACTAATTATCACCGTAATGTGACGCTAATTTGGGGTTCATAACTTGGGCACCAGAATTCACATTGAATTGATTCAAGACTTGATTGGAAGCTCTCAAGACACACAGCCAATTGAAAATATTAGCTCTATTGAAAGGGTTAGTCCATCACTGTGTTCGACGATGGCTCGAAGAGGATTATATCCTAGAGGACACTTGTGCTTAACAACCAAAAATAAAGGAAGCTCTAGATTAGATTTCACTATAGACACCAGTTTCATATTATTCTGAGGCTGTTTGGGCCACTTGGGACATTCCAATCTCTAGGATGCCATTTTGGGCTAAACAAAGTCAACTTCCACACCCGGAAAAAACATTTCAAAGATATGATGACTACATATAGTCTTTCATTATTCGTTATCTCTGGTAAGATTTTCTTTTCTTTTTTATTGGATATCACTATGTTCTTTGATTTGGTCATTGCTTATCTCTTTCTTTTTACCCAATTAATTAGACTTTTTGTAACTGTGCTGCTACATGTATCGCAAAATTATTACTACTTGTGTAACAAAACTATAATGCCCTCTTTCTTCCTTTGCCTAATTTATGTAACTCGGCACTATATATCTTGTCATTTCATTATCTTCTGACTTTTTTTTTTTGGCAATCTTAAACAATAACAATAGTTTCAAAGTGGAGTAATTTATACTTTCCATATTTATGACGAAATAACAAAGCTGCTTTCTTTCAACCCAATGCTTAAATTCTAAGGAACTGATCAATCAAGTTATGTTTTATATATAGCAGTATTTCCCATGCTGACTAGTTTGCATGGCTCCTTCCACCTGTATGCATTTTATTAAAATCAACTTTATTTACTTTTTGTTATATCGAGTATACTCATACTTAACATCATAACATTTAGGCATGTACATTATGTTTTCATGTGTGTGTATGACTGTATTTTTTTTTTTTTAATGTCAACATGGTCATGTATCTCAATTAGTCTAGACAAACCTTATAATTTTTCCTTTAACTTTCGTCATCTTTCTTTTATTTTGCAATTCGCCAAAAAAGAAGTCATTAATGTGACATGACAATGAAATTGATGTCAACACCTGTTTACATTTCGATATGCACAAAGTAATAAAGATCAAGTTCCACAAGTATACATAAAAAGTACAAATATATTGATAATAGTAATTGTTTACAGACAGACCTCATCCGTGCAAGGTTTGATAATATTTATAAACTTATACAAAATATCCAAAAATAAACTACATATTACCACTATCTTTGCCTCAAGATCCGCCTCGTTAATTCCCTGTGTCTACCATGCCTTTGGATCTACTGGTTCCCGCTGGCACATTATCATTTATGAAAAAGAATGAGATTTTAAGGAATCACAGTAGCAACATATCGTTCATATAAAATGTGAAAAGTAGATATGATATGCACCAATTAATGAACAATATAATAACATGTATATATGGGATAGGGCTCAACCACCACTATCCGTGTACCTTGGTTAGATTGTTACTCAACAACCAGGTATAGTGCCCTTCTCGGCAGACTGCCCCTTCTCAACAAACCATGTTGATTAATGAAAGCACAAATAATGGCATACACAATCATATGAACTATGGCATGATGTATGAAGGATATAGTCACCACCTTAAACCTTTTTCACCTTAAAATGCATGCCAACAACTCGGGCTTTCAACTCTGTCTTAAAATGGAAAATGTACAAGAATTAGGTTAAAACACATTCATATACTATTTTAGGCACTTCCAAAGTGTTTTTGGTGATTATATGAGTCTATAGTAAAAAATTACCAAAATACCCCTGGGGACGGGGCCCAACCCCACCTGATCTGATTGTACTTTTTCTGAAATGTTGACCTGGGCTATTCTAATATATTTTTGCCCAAGTAATCCTTTTTAGGCCTCGAAATTACCAAATTCACTGTCAAAATACAACAATACCCTTGGTCCCCTAACTTAGGGTTTCAAGGGCGTTTTGGTCATTTCACTTTCTAGGGCTTTTCTGGAAAAGTGTTCAACTATAACCCTACCTAATGTTCCCTCTTAAACCCAATAGAACCATCAATTTCATGAAAATCCAGCTCCTAGCCCATTTTATAGCTTTGGCCGAAACTTAGGATACTCTGAGAAAATTTGGAGTTTTTGAATTTTGACCTCAAATCCTTGCTCCTTCCAACTCCTAATTACTTAATTAACTACTTAATTGCATTCTAACCATGATTTAGACCAAATTTGGGTAGCATAATAGCTAGGGTTCATCATTACCCAAATCTACAATCCACAGCAAATGAACCACAAAACCACCGATTAAACCAACCACAGCAGCAGCAACAAGTGTTTGAAGTTTAGGATGCTACCTTTGATTTCTTCTTAGCATTCTCTCCTAGCCGAAACCCTAGCCTCCACAAACCTTAGGATTTTGCTTTCTAAACACCATAAATCATGTAGAAGAGAGGCTTTAGGGAAGGATTATACAAGTTAGGAATTACCAAATCACCAAAGGATTCAACTTAACTTTGCAACTTGCTCCTCCTTCTTTCTAAAATGTTTGAAGCTCTCTCTCTCTCTCTCTCTCTCACTTGTGCTTGGTGAAGGAAATGAGAAGAGAAGGGGAAGGGAAAGCTAATTTAAAAATATCCCATTTTCCGTTATTTTCTTTAATTACACAATAATCCGCAACTTTGACTTTTGGGGCATATGACTTATCTACATGTAACCTAATGTTATAAGCCCAATTAGTATCAAACTAATTCCTTCCCTCTCTTGTCAACCATATACACGTCTAGGGGTCCAAGTTAGAGCCAAAATGGGCTGATATCAATCTACTCCATATTTATAATGTTGCCATAACAAACTTTTTCCATTTTCAGATAATTTGGCAATTTTGGCAAATTTTCTGCCCAAGTTTAAAAAATCATAACAAAATTTGTAGATATCGTATTGGAGTGATTCCAAATGCTATAGAACCCTTATTGAGTCTAGTTTCAAGAAAAAATATAGCTTTTTGCCAATTGGAAGCACAAAAATCCCAAAATTTAAATTTTTGAACGCTGTTCCAAAAAAGAAACAGTTTTTCTGGGCTAATTTCACAAATTCATAACTCTTTGTATATAAATTTAAATGATTTATATGACCATCAAATTAAAGCTTAGGATGTCTACTTTCATTCTGAAAAGTTTCAAAAAATGTTGTCATCATTGGTTCACCCAAAACCACTTGACAAACTCACTGCCTCACAAAAAATCTCACTGAAAGTATTGTTCACCTTTCTATTTCCATATTTAATTCCTATGGTAATAAATATTCACCATTTTATTGACTATCTTAAATAATCACAATACATTTTGATGAATAAAATTTAGGGTGTTACAATTGATATGAACCACATTAGACAACTTAATTAAGGATGATCTAGCTAATAAAATATGATACAAAATAAAAACAAGGGTTAAGGTGCAAATTTAACAATGATGTTTTATGAAAGATGCGTTTGACACAATAAAATTTTAGAGGGTGCAAAATTACACACAAACAATTTAAATGGGGGTAAAAATAACTAGACCATCCAATGTTACAAAACTTCAGTTACTTTATTCTTATGGGGCCCACAAAATTTGTTCTCCGTCTTCCATGTCATCTCTCTCATCCTCAAGCCACCCTCCTTTCTTCTTCTCTCTTTCTCCTTCTTCTCTCCCTCTCGCATGCCTATCCATTGCCAACCGTTCACTCCAAGAAATTATTGTTTTTCTTTACACAGAATCAATCTCTCCCTGCCTTAGCTTATTGACGAAGGATTGGCATCGCCTTGCCAACTCCGGACGATGTCTTTAAGAAGCATAGGTCTCACTTCTTCCTCACAGCTTCACATACTCCAAGGTGTTGCAGAGGACTGTGAACTCTACCACCGCCACCTCCGGTGCCACCTCGGACACCTTCACCGTCATCCCCAGCCTCCCCTTCCTTCCCTCCTTTGTCCCCTAGTTTAGATGATGTAAAGCATCAATGGAAGCTCTTGGTTTTACAGACCCAAAAACAAGAAAAAGTGATTGAGCATAGGCACCAGAGAAATGTAGTTAGTGGTGAAAGAAAGCTATCTATTTCCAAAAAATAAACTACCTCATCAACCTATTGAACAAAGCAATGAAAGCACTTTAGTTTAATGGACCCATATTGAAACCACGGATCCTTCATGATGTCTTCGATGGAATATCTCTTTTTTTGGGCGATCACTAGCAATTTAGAGATCAAATTCTTTACTTCCAATGAAATCTAATCAGGTAATATGTGCTCAGCTTTCAATGCTTTCTTGTAAATTCTCATCACATTCCAAGAAGTGAGTGGCTAGCGGCAGACATGTCTGTGAGAGGAAGAGAAGAAAGAGACAGAGAGTGGAAGAGGGGAGGGTGGCTTGTGGGTGAGAGAGATGACATGGAAGAGAGAGAACACACTTTGCAAGGCCCATAGGAATAAAGTAACGGAAGTTTTGCGATATTGGATGATTTTGTTATTTTTAGCCCCATGTGTGTAATTTTACACCCTCTAAAATTTTATTGCGCCAGGCGCACCTTTCGTAAAACATCAGTATTAAATTTACACCTTAGCCCTAAAAACAATCATCAGACTTTGAATTCTTTGCAAGCTGTTGATTACATTAGGGTGGCGTGTGTTTGACTTATAAATATTAATTATTAAATTCAACTTGTAAGTATGTAGATTTGATTTGTAAATACAAATTTTCTGAAACCTCTCTATATTAAAAAAAAATTTACAAGAAAGCTATGGATGATAGTTTGAAAAAATGGAGTATGCACTGTTCTCTCTTTTATTGATAGTCCATCAATCACCTCTTGCAAGTAAGAAATTCTATTTAGTTATTCTAAAACAATTAATAAGTTAAAATTGGTTAATCTCATTAAAGATATATGTCTTAAATTTGATCTTTCTTTTTCCCAAAAACACCCTCAAGCGCTGAAGGTCATTGAATTAATATACTTTTTACCCACATTATAGATAATGTTTTGCATTAAAAATTTAATGATTTAAATAATTTATAGAGCAATTTATATTAAAGAATAAAGCAAATAATCTAGAAGGACCCTGACAAAAAAGGGCCAAAGGGAGTAATATTCAAAGCTATTTATCTCTTTCACTGCAAATATACAATTCATTAGATCATGCAAAGCTAATTTTAATAAAGAGCCAATCATTTGACTATTTGTGAAAGCTAAGCCACATAATAATAAAATGGGAAAAATTAATCTCTGAGTCCTTAAACTTTCTTCGAGTTTTGCATCAAGTCCCACATTATTTTTATTAGTCCTTTACTCTATTAGATTTGTTAATCCTTTATGTATTAAAACTGTTAAATAAAATAGTAGTCTATCCATAGCCTATATGGACCCTCTTGTGCCTAATGAGATCCCACTTTTTAACATTTACCCATTAGTTTAATATATCATAGTCGACATTTAACATATTTTTTAACACCGTCAGTTCTTATATAACGGTTTTATATATAAAGGATTAACTGATCTAATAGAGTAAAGACCCAATAACAAGAAAAAAAAATAGGAACCAAATTCAAAACTCAAGAAAACTATAGGTAATTGGGGACTAATTTTCCCTCACAAAAATCACTCTAACATGGTTCATTGGCGTAGTAGGCACGTTGTCACTTGTCATAATGCAATTTTGTGAATCAAATTTTATCAGTGAAAGTAAACATTTGAACTTAAGAGAAGAAGGAAAGTATAAAATTAAGACAAATCATATTATAAATTGAGCATCGTTTATAACTACATCGATATCTTTAGCTTGACCAATAATACTTCTTGTGTGTCCGGCCGGTCCATTTTGGTGGGTGTATTACATTATTTTATGCATAAAAAGTTTATTTTGCTTCATTTGATGCACTCCTTGTGCCGCCTAGATAGACACAAACCAATAATGCTGTAATAATAAAATGCTATGAGCCTTAGCTGAATTATTGATGCAAAACTTTCTTTGCTCTGTCCGGGTCATTACAAAATGCTATTGGCTACGTTCATCCACTATCAATAAAAAACAATACAAGATAGCGGTTAATACTACCATTTGTTGCATTCGTAAAGGTCATGGAACAAACAATTACTAAATGGTCATGCTTTGACTTGTGCCAAAGGACGCGAGTAATACAAATATTTGAGTTTTAATGATACAGACAAAACGTCTATTATTATACATACATTTGAATAATGTAAACTACTGAGTCCTTGAAATATATTTCTATTTTTTTTACTATTTTTTAAAAAATAATTATATGAATTATTTTTTTGGATAAAAATGTTTTAATCATTGACCATTTCCCAAAACTCCGACCTACCCAATGGCGCGGAGCCACAGTTGGGGGATGTACCCCACCCAAAATTAGGGAATTTTACAACTTTGCACTCCCTGCTCTTTGAAATTTTAAAGGTCCATGAGAAAATATTTATGTTCATTTTTTTGAAAAAAAATATGTGATATTTTTAACTCAAATCTTATACATTCAAAATCAAAATTTGGAACCCATTAGACTCAATAAGAAAATCTTGTGACTGAATTCAGCAACAATAACAAATTAAAGTTAATTTATAAGATTTGCTCTCAAATTCAAAAAAAAATAGAATTTTATCAACTAATTGAGAGAACATATGAAGAGACTATTACAGAAAAACATATGAACCTTTTCAAATGAAGTATGTCGATCTCAGTCATAAAATGAGACTTTTTTTTCGCTATTTAAATTTCTAATGCGAGAATTCAAAGACAATACAGTTGCCTCTCAAGCTACACATGGTCACCTAATCCAAAATATAAAATAGTGAGAGTAATAATTTGTAAATGTATCCACACGATCCTACTAATACAGAGCACAAGTGTGCTTCTCCATACAAAAAGCACTCGAAATAGCCTACTATTTCTCAACCATGTCCCTTCACTTACTTATTTTCTTTACTCTCATTTTTCATTCTTGCAAATCTGCTTTATCACTGGGCAACGAAACTGATCGTTTGTCTTTAATCCAATTCAAGGAATCAATATCAAGTGATCCATATCACATCTTTGACTCTTGGAATTCATCCACACACTTCTGCAATTGGCATGGTGTCTCTTGCGGCCACAAGCATCAAAGAGTTACACAATTGGTGTTAAAAGGATACAAATTGGCTGGTCCAATATCACCTTTCATTGGTAATCTCTCCTTCCTAAGACTCATCGTTCTTAACAACAATCAATTCCGTGGAGAGATACCACAAGAGTTGGGGCTTTTGTTCCAACTACAGGTGCTTGCTATCGAAAATAATACATTGACGGGAGAATTTCCTATCAACGTCACAAGGTGCTCTAACCTCAAGCTCTTATCACTTGGAGGGAATTATCTCATTGGCAAAATACCAATGGAGATTGGCTCTCTCCATAAACTTGAAGGTTTGTATCTACTTGTAAACAATTTCACTGCACAAATCCCAACTTCCTTGTGGAATCTTACTTCTCTTAGGATTCTTTCTTTGGATACTAATAACTTGGAGGGGAATATACATGAAGATATTGGTCGTCTTGAAAAATTGGAAATATTTAATGTAGGTCTCAACAAGCTTTCAGGTGCAATTCCTTATGCTCTTTACAATTTGTCATCTCTCACTTTTATCTCCCTTGTATTAAATCAACTCAATGGGTCTCTCCCAGCAAATATGTTCATAAACCACCCTAGTCTCCAATTTTTGGAATTTGGAGGAAATCAAATCTCAGGACATATCCCAACATCCATTGCAAACGCAACAATGCTTGTAATAATCTCTATGGGACAAAATAACTTTGTAGGGCAAATTCCAAATCTTGGAAAGTTGCATGACCTCTCAGTTCTAGAACTCAGTAGAAATTGGCTGGGAAGTAATTCTTCAAAAGATTGGGAATTTCTATATCCTTTGTGCAACTGCAGTATGTTGACATCGCTAATCTTGGACCACAATCATTTTGGGGGCCATTTACCAAATACCATAGGCAATTTGTCCACCCAACTCACAGAACTCGTTCTTAGAGTAAATCAAATACATGGCGAAATTCCTGTGGCATTAGGAAACCTCATTAACCTCATGGTACTAGATATGGAGTTGAACCATCTCACAAGCACCATCCCAATTACTTTTGGGAACCTTCAAAAGCTTGAAGAGTTATATTTGAAGGGAAACAAATTGTCTGGAGAAGTAGTTCATTTCATAGGGAATCTCACTCATTTATTTCACCTAGAATTGTCAGATAACATATTAGAAGGAAATGTTCCTCCAAGTATTGGGAATTGTGTAAATTTACAGTATATTGATCTGTCCCAAAATGATTTTAGTGGAGCCATACCGATCCCACTTATTACTCTTTCATCTCTATCAATATTATTGGACTTGTCACATAACTCTCTTGGCGGTCATATCCCTAAAGAGATTGGAAACTTAAAAAATATTGGTCAATTAGATGTCTCTCACAATCATTTTTCTGGAAGGATTCCTCAAACCCACTACTACAAACTAGACATTTAAAGACCCTAAAGGACGTCCCTTTTTAAATTAGGGACGCCCAAAGTTCAATATTTAGCGGGAAACATTGGCGTTGGTTGAATTTTAAAAAAAAAAAATTTGAACCACTTTAGACGTCCCCAGTCAAACTGGGGACGTCTAAAGTAAAGTTTAGACGTCCCCAGCTTCACTGGGGACTTCTAAAGTGCAACTTTAGAAGTCCCTAGTCTAACTGGGGACTTCTAAAGTGCCACTTTAGAAGTCCCCAGTCAAATTGGGGACTTCTAAAGTGGCAAAGTTCACGAGAAACATTGGCGCTGGTTGAATTTTAAAAAAACAAAAAATTGAACCACTTTAGACGTCCCCAGCTTCACTGGGGACTTCTAAAATGCCACTTTAGAAGTCCCCAGCTTCACTGGGGACTTCTAAAGTGGCAAAGTTCACGGGAAACATTGGCGCTGGTTGAATTTTTTTAAAAAAAAAATTTGAACCACTTTAGACGTCCCCAGTTTCACTGGGGACTTCTAAAGTGCCACTTTAGACGTCCCCAGTTTGACTGGGGACGTCTAAAGTGGCACTTTAGAAGTCCCCAGTTACACTGGGGACGTCTAAACCTCACTTTAGACGTCCCCAGTTTGACTGGGGACGTCTAAAGTGTGCTTTAGACGTCCCCATTTTGACTGGGGACGTGAAAAAGCCTGTCAGACACCCATCCCATTAGCAGCAGGCCAGCAGCTTTATTTTCCTTCCCCAAGCTTTATTTCGTCTTCCCTCGTGAGCTTCGTTCCAAGCTGTCTTCCTCTTTCCCCTTTCCCTTGCTTCCTTTCCCGTCTTCCTTCCTCTTTCTCAGTTCGTTGCTGCAACTCCCTTTCCCGTGCTTCCTTCCCTATTTGCCTTCCTCTTTCTCATAATCATATTTCTATTTTTCCCTCTCTCTTCTTTGACAAGAGCACCATCGTTTGTGTCTCCCTTTCACAACTATCGTCTTCCTAGCTGGTGGCACCATGAGTCATCTCCATTTCTGTCGTCCACAGGTTTGTCTCTCACTCCCACAACTTTGAATACAAATGCTTGTAACTGTTAATTTAAATCAGATTATGAAACTGGAAAAACAGAGTAACTTGTATATGCATACTTTTAATCTGCTTCTAATTTGCTTGATATGGAAATGGACTGTCATTATTGCATACTTATTTTTTTTCGTCAGCAGACTTCAACACGGTGATGTATATATATAGACATGAGTTAAAAAAATGACAATGATACTTAGGAATGAATTTGGTTTGGCTTAGGTTAGTCTAGTTTAACCAGCGCCAATATGTTTATTAGATTGTTGTGTTATGTTGTTATATAAAATGACAATGATACTTAGAGTTGTGTCGTTGTACATACTATTAGATTGTTGGATAACATGTTTATTAGATAGTGCTGAACTACTTTTGTTTTCATTCTGGTTTATGCAATATTTCTTCTATCCAATTTCTGCAGTTTAAATTTGTCGGACAGTGATGTATATATAAAAGGCCATAAAAAAGACTTTAGAAATCCCCAGTGCAAACTGGGGACATCTAAAGTGTTTCTGAACCACTTTAGACGTCCCCAGTTTGCACTGGGGACTTCTAAAGTCTGGACTTTAGAAGTCCCCAGTGCAAAGTGGGGACGTCTAAAGTGGTTTAGAACCACTTTAGACGTCCCCACTTTGCATTGGGGACGTCTAAAGTCAGGACTTTAGAAGTCCCCAGTGCAAACTGGGGATGTCTAAAGTGGTTCATAAACACTTTAGACGTCCCCAGTAACGACTGGGGACGTCTAAAGTCTGACCAAAAGACGTCCCCTATTTTAGGGACGTTATTGACAGTTTTTTCTACGACGCTCAGATAGACGTCCCTATGTTTTCAGACGTTAAAAGGCCCAAAAAAGGGACGTTAAAAGCATTTTTTGTAGTAGTGACCGTTGGAGATTGCCAAAGCTTAGAGTATCTTTTTTTGCAAGGGAACTTTTTTCAAGAAATCATCCCCTCATCTTTGGCTTCATTAAAAGGTCTTCGATATCTAGACTTGTCACAGAATAACTTGTCAGGATCAATTCCAAAAGGTCTACAAGATATTGCTGTTTTGGTCTACCTGAATGTTTCCTTCAACATGCTTGATGGGGACGTACCAAGAAAAAGTGTCTTTGGAATTGCAAGTGCAATATCACTTATGGGGAATAACAAGCTTTGTGGAGGCATATCAAAGTTGGAGCTACCACCATGCCCTATCAAATTTACTCGACAAAGAAAACACCAAAACTTGAAGTTGATCATATCAATATGTTGTGTGATTGCTTTTCTTCTTCTGGTATCAGTTGTTGCTACTATTTATTGTGGGAGGAAGAGAACCAATAAATCTTCTCCAAGTTCACCAACAATTGACGTGATTTCTAGAGTATCATATCAAAGTTTGCACAATGCTACAAATGGATTCTCCATCAACAACTTGATAGGATCTGGGAGTTTTGGCTCTATATATAAGGGAAGTTTTGAGTCTAATGAAGTTGTTGCGATAAAGGTCATCAATCTTCAGATGAGCGGAGCTAACAAGAGTTTTGTTGCTGAATGTAATGCTCTTAGAAATACAAGGCATCGAAATTTGATAAAAATTATATCATGTTGTTCTAGCATAGATTACAATGGTTGTGAATTCAAAGCTTTAGTTTACAAGTACTTGGTGAATGGAAGATTTGGAAAATTGGTTATATCCTAGAACAAAGAATCCAGATTATCATCCAAGAGTTACGATCCTTCATCAAGTAATAAATATTCTCATCGATGTTGCATCGGCATTACGTTATCTTCACCATGAATGTGAGCAACCACTTGTTCACTGTGATTTCAAACCAAGCAATATCCTTCTTGATGGTAACATGGTTACTCATTTGAGTGATTTTGGTTTGGCAAGACTACTCTCAACTACTGAAGTCATTTCTAATCAACAAAGCAGCACGATTGGAATAAAGGGCACTATTGGCTATATTCCTCCAGGTATCATTATTTTAAGGTCACGCAATTCATTGCTTTCAAACTCCTAATTTTTTTTTATTTTTATGTTTTTTGAAATTATATATGAGAACTAATAGGCTTATAACATTTCAGAATATGGAATGGGATCAGAGGTGTCAATACAAGGTGACATGTATAGCTTTGGCATTCTTATTTTAGAGATGTTAACCAAGAAAAGACCCACAGAGGACGTATTTAAGTATGGTTATAATCTTCACAAATATGTGGAAAGTACTTTTCCAAATAAACTTTTGCAAGTTATAAGTCCAACTATTCTCCCTATTGAATCGCAACATGTGGCGGCATCAAGAGACTTCCAAGAGAACATGGTAAGGGTCCATCCTAATGTGGAGAAATGCTTATGTTGTCTGTTTAGGATTGGACTTGCTTGCTCTATGGAATCTCCACATGAAAGAATGAGTGCAGCAGATGCTATTAAGGAGCTAATCTCCATCAAAAGGTTTTTTCCTTTATAGTGAGTACAAAATTCTCTTGATACATCACTTGAATGTTTTTTGTCACTGATATATTTTCAGTGTGTTATGCTCATATTTAAATTTAATTAGAAGTCTAACGTAGGCATTTTAATTCTGCGAGTACGTTATTATATTATTCCATTTTTCTTTTGGGCTTTGAAGTAATTCTAAAATGCTTTCAACAAACCGTTTTGTTTCCTTTGAATATTTACACTTGCGCCGCATTTTCTATATATGTTGTTACCTTACTATTCTTTAAAATATATTGTTGTATAAAATAAAAATTTTGCGGTTGATTGTGTTTTTAGTTGTTATATTTTTCCTAGCTTATTCCTAAATTTATTTTGCAGGTAATTATCTGAGATTTAAGAGATTCACATCAGGTGTTGGCAAAATGAAAAACAGAGATTCGTAGAAGGTCTAACAACTGATTGTGAAGCTCCGCTTTGGCGGTACTTACAAGTGTAGCGGCGACAATGAATGCTTATTAATTAGTGTTTCCACTTTCTGTTTCTCTTTTTGTCTTTTTTTAATTAAAGTTTGCATTGTGTCCTTTGTCATTCTCTTTCATTGTTCTCTTAGATTCTATACACTTTTGGGTTGTGATATGGTTCCCTTTTGGAGTTTAATGACATTTGAGAATATTTTAGTATGATATATGTTATTCAAGTTTATATACGCAGTTAAAAACAATTTATACTGCCTGCTGTGTTTGATATAAAAATTAGATAAATAATTTGCAGGTATTAGGAAAATTAATTAAGCTAATTATTTGTAACCAACATGTACATATTTATCTGAAATGCTCTATTTAATCATATACATTAGAATTATCATTGATAAAAGCACCCTTAACATGTATCACCAATAGGGATATTTTTTTGGTAGATATCAATAGAGATACTTTGGTCTAAAGAAAAATAAACGAGCCAATAAGCACATTCAAATTGAGGGTGGTGCTTAAAATATGCATAGTTTTACGGTAACCAGGGGCCTCTGGGCCCAACCAGTTTAAACCCAAGTGCCTCTAGGGTCAGTTTGTTTCCATTTTTGGTATGTTTCAACTATTTTGATAGTTATATTTGTTCAATTTCTTCTTTCGTTGGTGTTAATTTAAAATTGTTTAATATGGTCCTTTATAAATTACACGATGAACCACACTGCAAAGATGAATTTGCGTAATTTTACATAACTTATTATCTAGTTTGAGATACCTAGTGTATCTATGAGAATAGTTTGAAGGAAAGAATTTTCTTTAACCCATTAATTTATATCATTCATTCATATATATTGGAATAAAAACAATATATTCTGGCCAAAAAAACAAAAAAATCTATTTGGATAGATTGTTTTGAAAACTAATTTATATCATTCATTCATATATGTTGGAATAAAAATAATATATTCTGGCCAAAAAAACAAAAAAAAAAAATCTGTTTAGATAGATTATTTTGAAAAATCTGTTTTTGAAGTGACTTGATAATGCGGTAGCCTGTGGTGACGTGGTGGTGGTCTTCATTAGTAGTGTAGTGTCTATAATGAATAAGTGGCGGCCTCAAAAAATAAAAAATAGGAAAACAAAAAAAAAACAACTAAAAACTGTTTTTGTTTTTTAGTTTTTAAAAACAATTTTTTTTTTTGGGTTTAGAAACAATTTTTTGAAAATAGTTTATCAAACAAATTTTATTGTTTTATTATTTTTAAAAATAAAAAACAGTTTTTAAAAACAAAATCAAACAACCCCTTGGTTTTTTTTCATTTTTCAAAATACTCATACTGAGCTGACATTTTAATTTTAACACATATAATACTTCGTGAAATCCTTATTATAAGTATTTAATAATAATTTTATATAAATCAATAAATTTATTCAAAAAAGTTTATTTCTTTCGATATTTTCCATTCTATTCCCTACAATAATTTGTAAAAGTCCAAAAACTCGAGATTAATTAAGAGAGAACACTAGAGATTCGTAGTATATAATGTTATCCTACCGCTCATTTAACAAGATAAAGTTGTCCTACCACACCTGAGGGCTTCGCATGGAAACTAGAGATTAGAGTGACTCCAAACAACTTTGTAAATATAATTTACGATCATTTATTCATTTTTGGGATCTTATAATTTAAAGGTTGAAGGTGTATCCAGCACCTTAAAATATTTTTCAAGTGCATCCTGTAATATCCGAAATTGTGGGTTTAGAATATAAAGAATTGGTCCAATAAACTACTAAATCCAGTTAAGTTAAATGTCTTAAGTATATTAAGAGAAAAATGCTTAAGATAATTACAAAAATTATTTAAGGGCCCAGATATATTGAGGAAATAATTATGGGGAGTTAGTGAAATTTTAAAGAGGCTTAGTTCCTTAGAAATGGCTAAAATAATTTTAAATTTAATTTTCGAATTTAAACGCTTAAATTCCTAAAAATTTGAGGAAAAATAGTTAAAGATCATAATTTGACTTGAAAATTTTAAGAAAATTATTTCAAGGCTTTATGAAGCTAATTAAGGAAGAAAAACCCTTAAAAATTATTATTAATTTATGGAATTAGATAATGAGCCAATACTGATTCAGAAATTGAGAAAAGTTAGTAACTTTATTATTTGGACCCGAAAATTGGAATTGGATTAAAGATAAGTCAAATTATAAAACCTAAGAAATTTAAGGAATTGTTAATTAGACAAAATAGGAAATTTAGAGCATAGTATGTGAGGGTAATAGGATAAAAATACACACACACATATATATATATATATATATAAACACACTCTTGGGTAAAACAATACCCAAATCACACACCCATACACATGCACACCATCAGCTCTTTCTCACTCTGAATTCAGTCAGCCCAAAAACTCAACCCAATATCCACTTAAACAACAAATAAAACACTCCCTCCCACTCTCATTTTATCATTCCATACCGCCAAAACAAGAGAAAGGAGAGAGAGATAGAGCTCGAGAGAGTTGGGAGGAAAAGGGAGAGGCCGAAGGTGAAGAACTGATCGGAGAGTAGGAAGAAGAGGTTGATCAACATATGCAAGTTTGGAATCTTATGGAGGTGCGTCCTCAACACCTAATTCAAGCTTTTTCCATTTTATTTGAAATTGTTCTTGGGTGTTTTGGTGGCTGGAAGTGAGAGAGATTGCCGGAAAAGATCACTGTCACTGAATAGGACTAAAATACAGTCTTGTATGTCGGTTTTTAGGAGGAATTTACGGGGTTCTTTGGTTCAGTTTGGATGTCACCAAAACAGAGCATGAGAGTAGGAGTTCATAGAGCCAAAATTTTTGAGGTTTAAAGTCCAAATATAAGGATGCATGTCTCATTTACCTTCTTGTCCTTATGGCCAAAAAACATAGCTAAACATGCATGCAGGAAGTTGCAAGAGCTGGGAAATGATTTTTTAGTGGAATTGCTTCAGTTTATTTTGAGGTTTTGAGAGTTTAAAATGTGTATTAGATGATAGAATCAAGGAGAGTTCGATTTACAATGAAAATGGTGGTGTTCTTGAGAGTTTAAGCCAAAGTGTCAAATCTGTAATCTTTAGGGAGTCAGTCAACGTCGAGCACTATTTTGATCAGGAAAATCATGTCCATTGTCTATGAATTTTGGGAAAGAAATAGCAAACATCCAAAAATTTAAAATGTGTCCTAGAACATGTCAATTGGGTATCTTGAACAAAAGTTATATTTTTGGAACCAATATTTCATTAAATACTGTTCCTTTTAGCAAATCCATAGCCATGACTCATTTTCAGCTCCTCACCCATTTTATTGTTCATAAGCCATCTGGAAGGTACTTCATGCTCTTAAGAAGCCAAAGCTTGGATAAGTAACTCATTGGGCTATGAGCCAAGTCCACAAGAGAGATAACTGAGCGGGATTTCAAAACCAAACACCCCACCATATTGAAATTCAAATTCCAATTCCTTTTCAACATATGTTCTGTGTCAAACCCCTTAACATTTTGATTTTCCCAGAGTAATAAATACATAGTTCAAAGGGCAAACAGAAAAATAGCGGAAACATACTGATGATTAGTACTGGTTTATATTATAGGAAATCCCTGTAGAGTTTGAAAAATATATACAGAGTTCAAAAGAAATAACATTATAGCTAAGGATAATCAACTACACTCCCGCTTGAACCGGATCGTCAGTTGCCGGTAATTACGATTTTGCTCTTAGAGCTGCTACTTTCTTCTGGAATATTTTTAAATGTTGAAAAAGGGTAAGATTCGAGTGAACCTCAGTAGTAACATGCAATCAATCATATAAAATGTGACAAATAAACATGTTATGCACCATGTAATGAAATATAATAATAACAAAAACTTTACAGCATGTGTACATGAGTCAGGGCTACTTCCCCACTATCTATAAACCTCGGTTGGGTTATTGCTCACAACCAGGTAAATGTGCCTCATTGCACAATTGCCCTACTCGGCAAAACAGTGTTCATCATACATATTGTAACCCCCCGTTACCAAGGCCGTGATTAATGTTTAAATACGTTTTACAATTGAATAAGAGATCAAGGATAATCAAAAACTTTTTACAAAACTTGAACAACAAGATCTCCATTCATTTTGAAGTAAACATAATTGGCATGTTCGTTTTGTCACATATACAATATCAGAGTGCTAACAAAATTCTCAACATTCACCCGGGATAATATCATTAATCCAAGAGTTTTACAAGGCATCGTTGCCCATCTCAGTTTCCCATACTGGCAATTACACAATAACTACAAGTCTATGGTCAATCCAATATATACATACAGTTGTCCAATTGATAACCAAAAACCAAAAATAACTAGAACCACCACTGGCAATCCTAGTCACCCTTGCTCACTTGCTTGCCTCTCGGTCCACTTGCCCTGTATAAAAATGTTATTTGGAAAGAGTGAGAGTCAAAAGAATCCCAGTAGCAACAATTTACATATATGATACATAATTAAACAAAGCAGGTAAACATATATCACAATACAGCATAATAGTATTTAAGGTCGGGCACAGTACCACGTCCCCTCAACAATATTCAAGGCCGGGTTAACCACCACATCCCCTCGCTCATTCAATGATTAATACAAACAAGCAATGCATTATACATGATATAGGATAAAATGTCATTACCTTGTTCTTTCCGTCCTTGTTTAGGCGTAGGCCTTCGACGTTCTGGGCAAATATCAAACCTTATAGTCATAATTAAACATGACACGTTATCACTTATTCCAATACTCAAATGACTTCAAAACACTTAGTTTTGGTTATCATTAAAGTCCCTTAAGTAGTTATGAAAGTTCTAACAATCGCCTAAAAGGATTGGAAAGTACTAGGTTGGAAACCAATTTTTAAAATCATAAGGTGTTGAAAATAAGGTTTGGCTACAGCCAAGAAACCTCAGGCTATGGCCAAAATTAGCATACAATGTTTCTAGCTAAAGCCAAGAATTTCTAGCTACGGCCAACTACTGCCCAGAAAGTTTTGGGCTGCAGCCAAGGAAACTTTCAAAAATCATAACTAATTTTAGAAAAATTGAAATTAGGTGATCCTAAAGCCCATTGAAAGCTATTTAAGTCCTCTTTACTATAAAAATATGGACCATTACCAAAAATGACCACACAAATACAGAATTCAAGAGATGTCCACACTACTCCAGAATTGATCCAAGATTTAACATCAAACTTTGGACAATCATAACTCCTAGCTCACAAATCGAAATGACATGAATTATTTGTCAATTTTGAATCTTGTCATGTTAAGTTTAAGACTGCAAAGTTTCACAATTTTTCAACACCATATGCTATTTTAAAATGTCCATGTAAAACCATTGCCAGTACAAAGTTTTTCACTAACCGAAACTTGCCACTTTTAAAACTAAGTTCCCAATGGTTCACAATTCATATCCAACACTACTCCTACACAATTTTCCGCAAAGAAAACAATGGAAACATCAAAACAACCAAATTCTCATTCCATCTATATGTTCTGTTCTTGGCATATATTCAACAAAAATCCCAAAATTGTCAAACTTGGCATTTAAGCTTCAATCAAATTCTATCTATCCAAGATACATCTCAAAACATTATATCCATGACAACAACAACTCAAACACCACAAGACCCTAATTTTTGAAAATAGGGCTAAAGTCCCAGAAATTCCAACTTAACCAAATGACCACAAAACTTATATCAAAATGCTTAACTCACTCACCTCTTTAACTTTCTCCAAAGGAGTTCTTTGATTCTCCAAACTCTATATCTCCTTGAGAGTTCAAATCACAACCAATGGTAAATCTACAACCATAGAATCGAAGCTCTCAATGTAAGGAGCAAGATTGAAGAAAGGAGTTTTTCCATTAGAGGTCATTAAGAGGGTCAAATGGCAAGAACTTACCTTGGCAGTTCCTCTTTCTTCTGTAGAAATGAAAACCGAAAATGGAGAGAGAGAAGTGAGAGATGAGAGTGATGAAAGTGTGAAGATGAAGAAGAAATAAAGCCACTCCCAAGCCCATGCTTGCTTAAGAGAAAATGAAGGGGAAGAGGGAAGGAAAAAATGATAGAATATTGTTGCATTGACTTTTCTACCAACTCTCTTATTCTCTTAAGTTGCCACTTGTCCCATTTTCATTGGTTATCATAAAGTAAGTAACTACTTAGTTACTCTAACCACTCCATTAACCATTTAGTTACACTTCTCATTTTTCTCATAGTTAGTAATTATTTTCTCCATTAATCACTAACTAATCAACCAATAATTTCCATTCTTTCCATTTTTCCAGTGATTATGGCATATTAACTTAAATTACCACATAACACATAATTAAATTCTTTTCCTCTTCTTCATGCGCCATTTACCCCTATTTTAGCCAAATAATTATTTCATCACATAACTTTGCTAAAATACAAGGTGTTGGGCATTTCCAATAACAATTCATGCCTCAATAACTTTAATTCATAATTACATTCTCGATAATTATTATTAGCCCTTAATCAAAATTTGGGGCGTTACACATATCACATAAGATAGCTTAAAGAAAGCATATAAATATTCACATAATGTATGAAAGATAGCGTTACTATCTGAGTCCTTTTTCAATTCCAATATCCGTCATATATTCTTGTTTTGGCTCAAGCTATTTGCAATTCCTATAAAAATTAGAGGTACAAGTAACTAATTATTACTTGTACTATTACTGCCTTTAAATCAAATTTTGTTTGTTATCCATCACAGTTCCAGCAATTTCTGCACAGTACAATTCTGCACAGTGCAGTTTTATAGTTTTCCAAAAACTAACAGATTTTCAATCAACTTTAAAAATTCATAACTTATTCTAGAAAATGCTAAATTCACTAGTTCCAAAGCCTAAGTGAAGCTCTTTATGTGTATTTTTACAAAAAAAATACTTAATTTTGCCAAATTTAACCACATTCTTCCTAGAAATTAACCAAACTCCCATATTCCCATATTGCATTTCAGAAACAGAGATCAACTTTGAAAAATCATATCTTTTAATCTACTAATCCGAAAATTATGTTCTACCATCAAATTGAAGCTCTAAATGTCTACTTTAAATCAGAAAAGTTTCATAATATTTTTGTCAAGGTTTAGTTTTCCAAAATTTTGCCACAACCAATATGACTTCCAGAAACATAATCTGATTGCAACTAAACTTCAAAAATTCATATATCTTAATATACTGATCTAAATAACACCCATTATATATTAATTTAAATCTTATTACATATACTTTTGTTTTGGAAATTTGTTAGAACAGGCTGACACCCAAGGGGGGTGAATTAGGTGTAAGATAAAAACTTAAGAACTTTGGGGAACTTTTTGTATCTTAACGAAAAACAGTAAGTATGAAACTAATGAATCATAAATCAACAGTTAGATAAAATAATATATGCTGGAAAGATAAGAGCTTAGGAAGAGAATATGCAAACTGTGATTTATCCAATTCTGTCCAATATGTGATGGCTTACGTCCAATTCCCAGGCTCCTCCTGAGATTTTCAAATCCACTATCTTCTTGTTTAATCCGGATACAAGAAAAGCCTTTACAAACCTACAAGTGTAGTCAGACACTTGTGAAGCCTTTAACAAATCTCTCACCAAGATACTCCCCCTTACGGTAAGTCTTACGAGAAGAGCAATCCAGAAGACCTTTCTCTCTTGCTTACTCGTGCAAGTCTTACGAGTAGCAACATTCTCTCCTGCTTACACATCTGTAAGTCTTACGAGCAGCAACATTCTCTACTTCTTGCACCTTATAAGTCTTATAAGTAGAAAGTCTTACCGGCAATTCTCTCTATAGCTTCCCTTGTAAGGAAATCATCCCACTCAAGGTCCCTCTACCTTGAGATCAATTCAAAAATACAGTTGAAAGTGTTTACAAATTCTCTTACAGTAGATATAATGCTCACTAAAGTACAATACAAATAACTCTCTCTCAAATATACAGGATATAAAAAATAGATAAGAACAGAAAGTAATTGGGTCAAACTAGATGACTCAAGATATAAGCATGTTTGTGTCATTGTGTTCTCGTTGTTGTTTTTCTTCATTGAATGTTCCCATATTTATATGTGAGTTGAAATAGCCATTGGAAGCATTTCAACCTGTCTGTTAGAGTGGCATAGCTTCGTTTGACTGTTCTTCGATTTTCAAAAACTAGCTGTTGCGGTTGGTGAACGCTCTGCTTCCGTAAAGTCAACTTTTGTCTCTATGCATAATCTCTTCATTGTATTGCTGGAGAAATACATTAAACACTAATACAATGAAGTGTAAGAATGATTGGAAGCAAGAAGAGTAAGTATCATAATTAATCCCATGAATTTTTAGAGCTTCAGTATGTTGTTCTGTTCTCCTAGGAAGCATTACTCGAGTAAGCCTTGGTCATTACTTGAGTGATCCCTCAAGTAATCCTCTTCAAAATCTAGCCAAGAACTACTAGATGATTTCTTCTCTGGTTACTCGAGTAATCCCTCGAGTAAGCTTTCAAATAATGATGTAGATTACTCGAGTGATCCCTTCGAGTAATTATATACAATTTATGATAGTGAGCTTTCTGGAAAAATTTCTCACACATTACTCAAATGGTCCCTCGAGTAATATTTTAAATAACTTTGCATATCACTCGAGTAGCCACTTCAAGTGATCTCTTTATTTTGATTCAAAACATGGCAAATTATATATCATCAGAAAGCTTTCATCGTCTACATTCCAATGCAACATGAATCATCTCTAAACTCGTTGTATACAGAAAGTTATGATCTAAAGAGTATCTACTATTCTTAGACAATCTCTGAAATCACGAGTAGAAACTTCTAGAAGGCATAGATCTTAGTATATAACTTGAAATGTGACAAATTATATATCCATGGAAATCTCTTTAAGTCTACTTTCATATGGCTCTAGTTTCGTCACAATCCATTATGTAGTTTGGGAGTTATGTCCTAAATACCAAAGTTGTCCTGGAATATGACGGTGATTCATGTGTCAACTTCAATAGATCATAGCTCTCTCATATGTCCTTTTAATGTGATCTTGGTGTCCATCGTGTTAGGAGTCTAATTTCATATGCCACCGGTTCAGCTCAATACGACACATGGTTAGAGAGATATGCCCAAAACACCTTACCTCTGTCTTGCCACGTAAAAACAAAGCACAATAAAAATGCAGATTACTCAAGTAAGCCCTTGAGTAATCACCTCCAAAATGAGGCAGTGCCATATTACTTGAGTGATTACTTGAGTAATCATTATGTCATAACTTCCGTACATGTCATTTTAACTTTGTATTGACCCATTCCAACCTCTGGTATCACTTCTAAGAGCTTAAATCTTGATATTCTCATTTAATCTTGCAAGTTCTTTCTTTAATCTCTTTCTTCTTCTTTCTTCAATCTCTTTCTTCTTGTTTTTCCTCTTGATGATCATTCTTCATAACCCAACTAGATATCTTCTTAAATATCTTCAATCTTCTTCTTTCTTTCTTTTTTTTTCAATCCCTTGCCTCTTGATTTTCTTCTTGATGATCATTTTCCATTTATGAGGCATTATAAGCAAAATAGCATCAACCCACCATTGGGTTTATGACTAATCAACTAGATATACAACATTAAATATAGTAGTTAATCAATGTAGAAGATTAGTATACTATACAAACTTTTTGCTCTCATTTGACATCTATATTTGACATTATCAAAACTCATCATATCTCACAAAATTTTCATGGTCATTGAACAAGATTATATTATTCAAAAACATAAAACAATCAAACTGTCAGAACCTGAACGTTCAGAATTTCCCCTATTTCTGACTTAATTTTCAAAACTCATAACTCTCTCTACATGTATTCAAATGATGCATTCTTGCACTCATTTTAAAGCAATGAATATCTATGATATTCCTAAAAAAATTCATAAATAATGAATAAGGTTTGTCTGGTCAAAACTCAACATGAACCTAATTGTCTTTAAAAAACATCAGTTTTGACAGTCTAATTTTAAAATTCAAGAACTCATTCATTTTCACTCTAAATTGTACTCTTCTTGATTCTATCATCAACTAAACATCCTAAACGTTCTATACAAAAAGACCCATTCAAAAATTCCATCTATAGCCTCTGTTTAAGCATCTGCAAGTTTTTTGGTAGATGCTCTGTTTTTTCGATGAGTAGAATAGGGTGAAGAAAACTAACATGTAACCATGGATTTATACTCTAAAATTCATGAATTTTAACGATATACTCTCCTACACATTCCTGAGGTTAATGATCCAATTTTAGAACCAAACAACCCCAAAATCATCACACAATCACTGGTTTAAAAAATTTTCAATGAAAGAATTTTTCTGATGACTTTGTTCACTTCCAACCACCAAAACAACCCAAAAAATCACTCAAATCCAACGGGAAAACAAAGATAAATGTGTAAGAGACTCACCTATATCAGAATATGGGGTTGCATGTGAAGTTTAGAGCTTCCTTCTTCCTCTTCTCCAATGTTAACTTCCTTGGGTTTACCTTCCTCACGTGCAAATAGTGTAAAGATAGCACACATAATTAATTGTCCACTCCTCTTTCCATTGCTGACACCTCAACTCACTCTCAACCATATACCTATTAATTAAATCATTCCCTCACTCTCTCATTTCACCAAGTCATTCAAAGAAGAGAGAGCAAAAGAAAAAGAACTAAATTGAGAAAGAGAGAGACTTATTTCACATGGTGTTAATATCACACCCCAAATTGGACCACGACTACTCGAGGTCACAACTACCAACAAGGGCGGACTCTAAGGACTATCAATGGCTTCGTCCTACACACCTTTCTTTCGCCTTCCCACGTCTCAAAGCCAAGACCTTGGAGTCATAAGTTGCACCCCATGTAAGACATGGTACCATTGAGCTAGCTAGCTCAATCGTACCATGTCTCACATGGGGCGCGACTTATGACTTCATGGTCGTGGCTTCGAGACGTGGGAGCTCAATGGTACCATGTCTTGCATGGGGCATACTTATGACTCCAAGGTCATGGCTTCGAGATATGGGAAGGCGAAAGAAAGGTGTGTAGGAGGAGGCCACCAATAGTCCTTACAGTCCACTCGTGCCGATTGCGGCAACCTCCGATAGCCATGGTCTAGTTTAGGGTGTGACAGTTAGAATCCACAATCTCCCTTTTCTTTAAAGGGTGTGGATGTCACTGTAATGTATTTAAATGAATAAACACATCTATATTTGAAAAAAAGAGGGGGGGGAGAGAGATAGCATAGATTGTAAAATATCCTACTCTTCGTCAAGAGGGAAAATTTCCATAGGTTGGCCAAACAAAAATCCGTAGAGCTACACAATGGGGCTTCATATAAATTACTTTTTATATACAAAAACCAATTTAGGGCTCAATAGTACTCTTTTCCCTTTATTTTATTGTTGTAAGACCTCTACGTTGCTTAGCTTAAATAACTATCAAGTGCTTTAATATTTCCTTCAAATTTTTAAAAATCGTTGACTATATATAATAATTCCAAGCCAAGAGATGTTTTTTTTTTCTTTTTTGCAAGCAAACCAATAGGTTATTATTTAGTAGCTTCAATATGAAAGGATATATAAACACACAATTGAGGTCAATAAAGTAGCCTTTAGGAAATAGTGAAATACTCCTTGGTGATAAATATAAGGCCTAACTAACTTTTTTTTTAGAGATTAAAGAAGTTAAATAAGTTACTTACTCATGTTATATGTTGTGTATCATTAGATCATATATCAGTTTATAAGTCAAATAAATTAGTTTGCAGTGGTGCAAGTGGCTACCAGTGAGCTCTTAAGGCGTGTACTTGACCCTCAAGTCACGGCCTCACGTCCTTGGGGAGGCAAAAATCCCTAAAGGGGAGAAAATCCCTAAGCCTTTCAGAGGCAGAGGGGGGACAATTCCTGACCATCCAAAAGACCTCGGGGAGGCGGGGTGAGGTTGGTCCGGCACCACTCTGTAGCCTCTTGGGTAGAGGGGCCATGTCGTTACAAGACTTGAGACCAGAGCTTTGTCGATGTTGTTAATCAACTGTTCAAACAAACATGACCAAAATCATATTTATATTTGTATGTAAAGGTTTTAAGATTATTAAAATAATGCAAAAGCCATGTGTATTAATATGTAACATGTTGTATATTTAGAGAAGCGACACGCGATTAAATATACTAAAAACAATATTATGACATTGGATTCATTAATGAAAGATGTAAATTATAGTTCAAGAACCACATTTCAACTCATTGATCGATATCTATGGTGCGTATGATTTTTAACACATTATACTGAACTTTTTAAGAAAAATTCTAATGACTCCTGTCACAAAAATTTCTAGTAAGCAGATATTTCAACCTTGTTTTTTCTTTCGAAGGGAAATTCTTGATTAATATTGTCATACAACATTTTTTAAGCCGGCCCGGACCGGATGGCCAGACCGTCGACAGGAGCAAACTGTGGCTCAAGTTGAAGGAGAAAGCAGTTTTAATGGTCAAGCCGGATTGAGCCGGGAAAAAACAGTTATGAGACCGGAACTCGCTTTTCATCCGGGAGTCGGAAAGGATTTTGGAAAACTGAACAGCTTCCAACCATCATTTCAGGCGAGAAGGAAAGCCAGGAATCGAAGAAGATAAAGAAGATCGAAGATGAAGAAGATAAACAGACTAATAATAAAATCAAATAACTCATATTTGTTTAGTCGAGTGCTTTTTCGTGTCATTTACAGTGAAAATGAGCTCCTGAAAAACTAAAATACAGATCTAGTTTCAGTTGGTAAATGAGCTGCCGGAACTGAAACAAAACTCAGATTTGGTTGGAGAATAAGAGAGAAATACGAAGATGTGTTGTCAATTCCCCACTTGCTTCAGTTTGCGTGTCTGAGTCTTACTTTTTCTCATGTAAGGATGTTCGCCGTTTAGCTTCCGCAAGCACACGGGTCGCAAGTAATAATTTAGTGAGTAAATGAGTGTTGATCCACAAGGACTATGATGAAAGTGAGTTAATTATTGTAACCATATTCTTAACTAGGTTGAATGAAATCATTTGAAATTGAGTATGTCAATTAAGGAAATTTGCTCAAAACAATAAGGTAAAACAAAGATGAATGTAAAATTGACTCTACTTCAAGGTTTAAAGGCTTAGGGTTACTTCTTCCTCATTGTATTTCATGAAACTATGCAATTGATTCACTTATGCTAATTGTGTGAGTCCATATGCTAGTCAAAGATTCTAAGATCATCAATCAAGCTCTCTCAAGTCAAGATTGATTTTTAATCTTCTTTAACAATATTCAATCTCTTGTCTATCATTAATGAAAATCATCTTTCCCAAAGCAATTCTTCATTAAACTATGCTAGGTTATTAGATATATCTCTATTCTAACAACAAACCATCCATTTAATCCTTAAACTTCAAGTCTAGCATGATTTTTCTCAAGTTCTACAACCAAAATAGCTCTCTCAAGCAGCATCATTCAATTGAACTAAACTAATTATGTGGTAATCAAGTACAATATAGTAATTAAGCATAGAGAACAATTAGCATATATTCTCAACAACTAGCAAAAGTAAGAAAATATAGTAGTTTTAATCCATACAATAAGTAGAAGTAATCCTAAATGAGAGTTTTAGCTACTCATAATCAATACAAACCAAAAACTAAACTCAAAAGTTATATCCATATCATCAAATGGGAAGAAACGAGGAGAAAAACCAGAAAAAGAGAAGAAAATCTTGAATTTCTCCAAGAATTTCCTCAAGAAGCACCAAAATCCTTCTCAAGCTCTCTAAGAAGCCTCCTTGTGGTTCTTAGCCTCTTCCTTGTATAGAATGTGTCACTTTTGGCGCCTCTCTTAGGTTAAAATAGCATCAGCAGGACCACTTTTTCAAAATGCATAATATCAGTTTCGCTCGTTCGCCGTGGATTCGCTACAGCGAATGCCATAGCGAATTGTCATCAGACAGAAGCAAAGCTTTTTCAAGTGGTTTCGCTATGACATTGGCTACAGCGGATTTCATGACCAACAGGCAGACAGAAGGGTCATCTTTTAAGGTAGTTTTGCATTGACCTGGCTACAACATTTCCATAGCAATTGCAAGCTTCTCCTTCATAGTGTCCTTTTTCATCTTCCTCTTGCATTCTTCCCTTCCTTTCACATCTTCCCATGATCTTTGTAAGCTTTTACAACTTGTCATCTTCCACCTACAAGGAGGAAGACTTCATGAGCTCTTCAACTTTCATAATTAACCAAAACTAATTGCATTTAACTCATGGTTTTGACAAAAGTTTGATTTTGATTATATCCTATCACATTTTCTTCTATAATCTCTTCATATGCACAAGTTGAACCCAAAAATAAGTGAAAAGAGAAGAAAATGTGCTAGAATATTCCTGATTTCTGGGTTAACAAAGGATAAAAAAATTTGTCTTTTAGTTGGGTCAATCAATTAACCTTCAAACTTTAGTAAACTATTGAACTCATTTTATTATCTGATAGATAAAAGAGGTGTGATTTTCCACTGGGTAAAAGAGTTTTCTCCCTTGAAATAAAATAATTGTTTGAAATTATGAAATTAGACTAAAAATTTATTATAATATATATATATATATATAATATTTTTAAATTTAATTATTATATCACCGGTCCGACTAAATAGCTCAACCATCCCAACCGATTGAACCTTAACCCGTTGACCTTTCCAGCTCAATGTCTGGTCCGGCTTTTAAAACATTGCTGTCATAAGTTCCAAATTGCAAACGGAAAAAAATGCAACATGACAAATATATATTTTTTAATTAGATAGGTACAGATTTTAGAACATAATTGATTAAAGTTATTAATATTTTGTTCCTATTTAATTATCTTTTATATATTTTATATATTTTAATTAAGTTTAGGATAAAAAGGAATTTTGACGTAAAATGTACTCATATCCTATTTTATTGTGCAGGAGATATTACATGATGATAAAGATGAGAAAGTATGAAAAAACGAAAATTGTAAATAAGTAGCAGGCAGCCATTATATTATATATCTAAATGAAAAGATATTATATATAGCCGAAGGGCGTGAGATATCAGAAAACGTAAAGCATTGTTTTGGTTGAATCAGATGCGGGGTCTACGCAAGGAAAAGACAAGAAAAGAAAAAAAATCAGTTGTTCCTAAGATTCGCATATGGATAGGCAAAGAGATATAATATATCTGTTGGAAAAAAAAAACAAAAGGATATAAGATTAGGATAAAACAACCGCCGCCTGCACATCCAAAGATCTATAAAAAGGGGGGCAGAGTTGCAAATCAAGGACACATCATGGTGGAGAAAGAAAGTTGAAGAAGCACGAAAGGCAGTAGTGAAATTCAACAGATTTGATTTCTTCCCTTCTTCATCTTTATTCTTTGAATATGAATTTCTTTGTTTCATTATGGATTTTATTTTAGCCATAAGTAGCTAATTTTCTTTTTAGACCTAAAGGAACTATGAACTCACTAGTGAACTAGATTTTATTTCTATGATTTATGTTAATTTTGATTATGTAATCTTACTTTGTTATGTCCATTTGATGATTGGCCACCATTAGATGTGAATTTGAGCATTGGGATTTACCTTGACGAAGGAAATTTTAATTAGGCTCTGAGATTAAGTAATATGGGATTAGATTACGATTTAATTTGCGATTAAGATAGACATATACCTAATAGCCCCATATAATTGTTGAAGAGTGTGTTTGAGTTATCTTACCTCTTAAGTAATTAGGTTAAACATAACAGTTATACTTTAGAGTGGGTTGTGAGTAGACCAACATGCACTTATTTATTTATACTCGAGCTTAACAAAATTAACATTTAAGATTAACTAATTAAATGGATATAAGATTTGGGGAGCTAGTGAGGGATTAGTGACTCTGGGTTGTATTTGACATTGATAGTTTTCGTTATTTAATTTCCTTTGAATTTACTCATAACTATATCATTTAACTGAACAGAAATTGAGATTTTAATACCTAAAAATTGATTGATTGATTCCTCGTGGGATGATACTCGATTTATCACTTTATTACTTGGCATGACCTGTATACTTGCGGAGCACATCAAGTTTTTGGCACCGTTGCCATCACCAACCAATGAAATAAAACAAGCATCCCTCTTGCTACACCTAGCATATGTGTGTGTGTGTGTGTATATTGCCTCCTTGCATACGTCTCTATCACAATATCTTGATTTATCTTTTTCTTTTTATACATTATCTCAACACTTGAGCAAATAAAAGAGGCTTTATCAAATACATAAGATAATAAACAGATATTAATTTATTTTGACCCAGTTTTCTTGAGGTTTTTCCCATTTGCTTTTGCCATTTCTGTAGGATTGATTAATCAATTGCTGAATACATGTAAATATAAGTCTGATGTCATTTATTTGCTTCTAATATTTCAAACTCACACAGCCACCTATTAACTTGCAAAAAGGTTCAAATATCAAAGTCATACCTGGAATATTCTCCAGGCAAGGATTCTTTTAAAATAGTCGATCTACCACCTCCAATCCTCTTCAACAATTATTTATTATTGATTATTGATTAATTTTAAAAATAAAAATTACTTTTAAATATATTTTCTTGAAAAAAAAATATGGTCATACATACGTGATCACTTTATTAATAGAGTTTTGGATAAGAATTGCAAACTCAATCAATTTTGACCTAGTTGTGTTATAGGCTTTCTCCCATGTGTGGAATGTTGTAGGATTGATCCCGTAAGCTTTCAAGTTGAAATGAGCTTGTCCCTTGTACTCTAAGGGCTTATTTGGTATGAGGGGAGGGGAGGGGAGGGGAGGGAACGTCGGCGGAGGAAAAAAAATTTTGAGTTGAATTTAAAAAAATTAGAGAAGTGGAGTTAAAAATTTTTAATTAATTTTTCTTATTCTTTTATCTTATACATTCTTTTTATTAAAATTTTATTATCCCACTTCTTCAATATTTTAAAATTCAACTCATAAAAATTTTTCCTCCCCTCCCTTCCCCTCAAATCCCTCACACCAAACAAACCCTAAAAGAATTGCAAAAACTTGGATATTTCAATTTTTTTTTCTTCATTCAAAATAGAATATTTTTACAGTCTATATTTAATTTGATTTTGTTATCATGTTTTTAAAATTTTATTAGTCTAAGAGATCGATATTGATCATGAGATGGTCGAAATTCCATCATAATGAATAATGATTGAGTATTGTACATAAAACCCATTTCATTAGAAGTGGCAAAGCATTTCATGTCCATGACTTTATTGTATATGCTGAAGATATTTGGCGGAAGGCGGCCAAGGACATTTTGTATTATGTTTGTGTGAATATGGAAGATACATACTCCCTCCGGTCCTAATTATAAGATAAAATTGATTTTTTTGGAGAAATTAAGGAAACCAATTAAATTACTTTAGAGTGTTTATATTTTTAATATTCTTAGATTATATATTAATTTATTAGTCAAATTAATTAGTTTGGAGAAAAAATAAAAATATAAATACTCTAAAGTAATTTAATTGGCTTCCTTAATTTCTCTAAAAAAATTAACTTTATCTTATAATTAGGACCGAAGGGAGTAATATATTGGCCCATGACTCTTTAGGTCTGTGTGCGTGTGTTTTTTTGTCAGCGCTTTTGTTGATTTGATTTGGGGTATTCCCTAATCATTTTGAATTTGATTGGTAGATTTAGAGCATAAAGGTTTCTTGCTTCTCCTAATAAATATACTTTCCAATTATTTGAATTTGTATTCTCTTCCTTATAAAGTTATTTTATGAAATTTTCAATCATTTTATTTTATTTTTATTCTGAAAACTTATTCTAGAAAACTACCGCTTCAAGAAAAAAACTATCCTGGTACAAAAAATTAAGTAATTTGGATTATCTTGAGCTTTGGGTATTATTTTTAAAAAAAAAAAATTTATCCAGTTTTAGTCTGCATTTAATACCCTCGTATATTCAAAGAAATTAATTTATTTTCAAAATGATCGAATATTCTTAAGAAAAACATTTTGGATGAATTGCTAAATGATAAAGCAGGAACATAGAAAACAGAAATTTTGGAGCTTAAAAATGATTTAGGGCAAAAATGCCCTTTAACTTATAGGGAAAATTGCAACCAGTAGCTTTCAGTTAAAAGACCTAATGGCAACCAAATCCCTCAAAATCAGCAAATTGTAGTGAAGATCTAAGGGACCTGGGTGCTATTAACACTACAAAAAAACATTTAAATTTTGACAGAATTTACCATAGAATCAGCTTTTCTTACAGAATTTCCAACAAAATCCGTTCCGTTGTTGATAGGTGCGTTACAAACAAATTTAAAATTCCGTCGGAAAGACAGAATTTCCGAAATAACAGAATTCTTTTTCATCACAAATTTAAAAAAAAAAATTTCACACCACGTATTTGCTCCTCAGTGCGGAGGAAAATAAAACAAGAGACTTTATATCCTTACCCAAGAAATGACTTTCCTAGTTTTTCAAAATGAGAAGTACACACATTTCCCTTCTATGCCAGAAAGTCTTCATCAGGTTGTACAGGCTCTGAAGGAATCAATTAGAACTTCTTCTTTCAGCTTATGACCTGTGAATCCAACAACATTATCAGTCCATAAACAAGCTGGAAAAAGCATTCAATCTTATATGTTTGTGCTTAGATCAGAAAAATTTAATAATATCATTACCTATAAACACTATCTTATTTATCTGATTTTCTTCTTTTCCCCATGGGCGAGTTGGCACAATATCATATAATTCTCTCACCCCCTGCAAGATTTTAGTAATAAATGATTTGAGATTAGCACTCAAAACAAAACCTATGTAACAGGAGTTAACTTACTTAACACCAACTTTGTATCAAAAACTCAGAATAAATAACATATACGACGGATTATACAGAACACAAATAATAGACCTAGCTTTCCCTTTGAGCAAGAAAATCCTTAAATAGTAGGTATGCATAAGTGTGTGTGTGTGTGATATAAAAACTCTAACAAGTACTTCTCGTGAATCATAAATAATGTGAGTATGCGACACATTTCTAGGACTCCGTGAAACACACAAGACCATACTAGTTCTCCTGAAATTCTGTTACAATACAATGGAAGTCTATCAAGTAAGTTCAGTTGTTGAAAATCAATTCTCAGCAAGACATTTGTCACACCGAACACTAGCAGTTTAAGATCAACCTGCCTTAATATTTAAGCAACAGATGGGTTTGAAAAACTTACATTTAGGAAGTGCATGCAGGTAGCAATCTTTAACATGTGTTTATTTATCAAGACCAAGCATAATGGTAATGTCATGAAAACCAAATATCCTTCCAAACAGTTATAGCAAAAGACACTGCAACAGTAATAATTCAAACAAGTTTCTTAGATCGAACCTCTGTTTCTCTACATAAAAATATCATGTGGACTTTTTTTCTTTTCAAATTCAACACTGCGTTATTGACCATTTGAAGGAAATATTCCCAAGGATCATAATTTTAATGAGAACATGATAGGAAACTATAGAATACCGAAACTTAAGAAGAAAAGTCAGAGAAAGGGGGAGCCGTTTCAGATCCAACATCATCGGCGATAATTAGAACAATTAAGTCTTAATTTTTTCTTTAATTATACAGTAACTTGTTGGAAGTAATTCATAGCCGATTCTGTATATATATGTAATATATATATGAAAATTAATCAATTCAGTTCCACAATCAGAATCAGAGCGTTAGAAAAGAGTTGAAACTGAATCATACTCACCATTGTGTTCCGCATTCTTAATATCAGAACCACAATCAGTATGTCTCTAACATTGTTGGCACTTGTTTCAGTGTCCCAATTTCTATCAGAACTACAAATCTCTGTCTTCATTTTCTACCCAGCGATCTCAGTCGTTTGTTGCAGACATCTCCTACCTCGCCGACCAACTTCATTCATCAATCAGTCTCACTACTCGATCCGGTCATCCTCATCAATCTTCACATCGGCGAACCTGCTAATACCAGAGCACCGGCTACCACCTCCTCCGTTGTCCACTAGATCAAGTGAGAAGAGAACCAGAAAGCTTCAGGCTGCAAACCAGAACCACCTTCGCTCTCTCCATGCAATCACTCTACCACTCCAGACGACCGGACCCAAAGATTTCCGTTAGCGCCATCCAACTTCTGTAGTTCTCCGTCTACAACACCTCTGTTCGAAATCCCAACCAATACTCTTTTTTCCCACTACAATCGCTCTGCAATAGCAGCTGAGTCAGCAACCCCGCCACCACCGCCTCCCTCTAACTTTGCTCCGATTCCCAGCACGGTGACAGTAGCGCTCCCCGTCGCTACCAAAATTTTAAAACAGTTGCGGCTGCATCGCTCACCTGTTGATTGTTTTTCACTCAGCTGTTGAACGCTAGCTGACTCACAAGAAGCAATTCACACCAAAAAGAAGGAAACGAAAACAAGAGCGGACAGGAAAAAGGAAGAGAAAGAGAAAAAGGGAAAAAGAAGAGGAAAAAGGAAAAGAAAGAAAGAGAAAAAAAAGGGGTAGGCACTGTTCACACGTCAGTATTCACCGGTCACTGTTCACGGGGCACCAGTCACATGCACTATTCACCCATGTGTTTAGTCCCTATTCACAGATTGGTCAATATATCTACAATTTCTGATGCCTCTTCCTCTGTGCCACAATCTTGTTCTCATGACATCTTGACTGTTCAATTCACAGAACAAAGAGGTTCTAAAGGCCGTCCATTCTGTGTTCATTGTAAAAAACAGGGGCATACAAAGAATACTTGCTAGAACCTCCATGGTAAACCTATTGACTAGAAGCCGGAAAAAGGGAAAGAAAGAGGTTACGTGGCTGAAGATTCCAAGGAATCATCCCAAAGTGACCAATTGCACAAAATCAAGACAACGCTAGCCACACTACAGACTACGATAAAGCCTACTGCCATAGTAATCAGGAGAGGTAATTTCTTTCAAACCTTGGCTGTAATAAAAGAACTAAGTACAGGGAATTGTTAGATTGTTGACTCAGGTGCCTCGAATCATATGACTGACAATAAAGCTCTCTTCTCATCCTATACTCCTATCACCAAAGGAGTGACCGTGCGAATTGCTGATAACTCCTAGTCTGTTGTAACTGGAATTGGTTTCATCAAAATCTCAGCTACACTTACTCTTCACTCCATATTACATGTTCCAAAGTTGAAGTGTAACTTACTATCTATGAGGAAATTAGCTAATGATGAACGTTGTCAAGTTAACTTCTTTGCTACTCATTGTATTTTTCAGGATCTACTGACGGGGACGACTATTGTGAATGCAAAAGAACTTGATGGTCTATATTACCTTGATGAAAGTGATGATCATCAAAATCAATCTTGCAATAAAGTGTCTCTCCCTATAACTGGTAACTTGGAGTTATGGCACAAACGTTTAAATCATCCAAATTAAAATTGTCTCAAATGTTCTCATAAAATGACCTCTGATTTTCATTGTGATTCATGTGAAAAAGCTAAGCATCATCATACTTCTTCATCTTCAAAAATCCCATAGCAAGCATCAAAACCTTTTTCTATAGTTCACAGTGACTTATGGGGACCATCCCACACACCAAACCGATTAAAAACAAAATGGTTCATCACATTCATCGATGACCATACACATGTCAATTGAGTCTTCTTGTTGAAGAACAAAACAGAGATGTATCAAACATTCCTTAACTTCCACAATATAATCCAAACCCAATTTTAAACCCAAATCCAGATCCTATACACCGATAACGGGACTGAATACTTCAATTAGGCCCTATCTACCTTCTTAACCGAAAATAGCATTGTTCACAAAAGTACTTGTCCCAATACACATCAGTAGAATGGTATTGCTAAACGAAAGAATCACCATATTCTTGAGACTGCCAGAGCCATCATGTTTAGCAGTAATGTTCCTAAATATCATTGGAATGATGCTGTCCTTACTGCTACATTCCTTATTAACCAAATGTCAAGTCGACCACCGTCTTACAAAATGCCACTTCAACTCCTCCACAAACACTATAACCTCCTATACCTTGAAAACACTCTCCCACTCCGAGTGTTTGATTCCACATCATATGTTCACCTCCATCATACCAACAAACTTGACCCTAAAGCCCTTCGGTGTATCTTCCTTGGTTACTCTCATTCCCCAAGAGGATACAAGTGTATGATCCGGTCTCCAAGCGTTTCTTTGCCACCTATGATGTCACCTTTCTTGAAAATACATCCTATTATGCTTTGTTTGCAATTCAAGGGGGGAGAGATGGTGAATTTCAGATAAAATAAAATCCACAGGATAACCAGACAGTCACAATTTATATACCTACCCACACAGAACCTACTCCTGATACCTCTGATACTCCTGATAACAACCTTGATATCCCTGATAATCCTAATAACCTTGGTAACTCTAATAATGTGCCAAATCCAAGGGGAGACACAAATATGTGGGGTAATATCTACATAAGACGACACAAAAGAGGTAATGAGCCACAAGCTGTTACCACTCACCATGAGTCGGTACCACAGGCAGGTCTAGGAGAAACAGAAGATTATGATCTTAATCTTCCCATTCCAGTATGAAAACAACCTAGACAACGCAAATCATGCACTAAATATCCCATTGAGAAATTTCTCTCCTATAAGGCCTTTTCATCTAAATACAATGCATTTGTATCTCATCTTGATAGAATTAGGATACCAAACACTATTGATGAGGCTATGGCTATACCTGAGTGGAGACAAGCTGTCTTGGAGAAAATGGAAGCTTTTAAGCGTAATAAGACATGGGATGTAGTAGAACTACCGCAAGGGAAAAAGCATGTTGGGTGCAAATGGGTATTCACTCCAAAGTATAAAGCAGATGGAACTCTTGGGAAATGAAAAGCTAGACTGGTTGCAAAAGGCTCCACACAAGTATATGGGGAAGATTACACTAAAACATTTGTTGCAGTAGCCAAGTTAAATACCATCACAATTCTCTTATCTATTGCAGTAAATTTATATTGGAATCTGCACCAACTCAATGTAAAGAATGCCTTCCTCAATGGAGAACTCAAGGAAGAGGCCTATATGAAGTTACCGCCAGGGTTTCCCAAGAAAAAAGGTAACCAAGTCTGCAAGATAAAGAAATCGTTATATGGGTTAAAACAATCTCCGCGTGCTTGGTTTGATAGATTCACTCAGGTTATCAAGAGATATGGATACACTCAAGAGCAAAGCGATCATACCTTGTTCTTTAAACATCACAAGGGTAAGATGGTTGTTCTAGTAGTATATGTTGATGATATAATCTTTACTGGAGATAATGAGGTGGAGATCCATCAAATTAAGAGAGCCCTCACACGAGAATTCCAAATCAAAGACCTTGAAGAGATGAAATACTTTTTCGGAATGGAAATTGCCCAATCCAAGGGCGGAATCTATATCTCCCAAAGAAAGTATGTATTAGATCTTCTAAAAGAAATAGGAATGACAAGCTGCAGACCCAGTGACACACCTATATGGGTTGACAAGATAGAAGAAGGAGCAGATCTCGGTAAGGCTGTGGATGTGGGGAACTATCAATGGATGGTAGGTAAACTAATATACTTGTCTCAGACCAAACCGGATATTGCATTTGCAATTAGTGTGGTTAGCCAGCATTCTCATGATCCTAAACAAAAACATTTGAATGAAGTCTACAGGATCCTTTGCTATTTGAAAGGATCTCCAAGACGTGGCTTGCTATTTAATAAAACTGACAAACGAAGTGTAGAGTTATTTACATATGCTGATTGGACAGGAGATCAAGATGACAAGACATCCACATCTGGATATTGTACATATGTGTGAGGTAACCTGGTTACGTGGAAAGTAAGAAGTAAAATGTAGTCACAAGAAGCAATACTGAAGCTGAATACATGGCTGTAGCATTGGGATTCTGTGAAGGCATAAGGATAAAGCGTGTTCTTAAAGACCTGAGGAAGTCTATAAATCTACCAATTAAGGTTTATTGTGATAATATGGCTGCAATCAACATTACTCATAATTCAATTCAACATGATAGAACTTAAAATGTCGAGATAGACAAACATTTTATAAGGGAAAAAGTTTATGAGGGCATTGTTGATCCAAGGTATATACCCTCTAAAGAACAGACCACAGACATCCTCACTAAAGGATTGCCCAAGTACAAGTTTGAGTATCTGATTAGCAAGTTGAACTTGATTGATATCTACAATCCAACTTGAGGGGGAGTGTAGAACTCGAAACTTAAGAAGAAAAGTCAGAGAAAGGGGGAGCTGTTTCAGATCCAATATCATCAGCGATAATTAGAACAATTAAGTCTTAATTTTTTATTTAATTATACAGTAACTTGTCAGACGTAATTCATAGCCGATTCTGTATATATATGTAATGTGCATATGAAAATTAATCAATTCAGTTCCGAATCTCTTTAGAAACACCTAAGAAATGCATTCAACTCATTTCCGACAGTTAATCATAAAGTTGAGCGCAATCAACCCAACAATGAGTGAATAAAGCCAACTTAGATGTCAAAACAAAAAGAACTTAGCTTTCTATTATTACACCCTGGAGTACAATATAACTTCTGGAGAAACCTTAAGACCTAAGTATGATAATTATTGAGTTACCTGCAAAGTATGTAGTTGATCAGAATTTTCTACACTCAGAACTCCTTTGCAGCGATATACATCCATATCATATTTCTTCTCCCAAAGAATCTCCTCAAGCCATATTCGAGCCTGTTAATGTGGAGCAATATACACAAAATTTTAGTTAAGAGTAAGAAAAGTTGGTTACGTAAACAAAATAATGATCTTCTTGATGATATCATTTTCTAGTTATGGTTTTAAGACAATAACAAATCAGAGTTTCAAGCCAAACGAATGGAGTATCCTAGTTGGATAAAGGACACAAAAAAGTTAAAAAAAAAAAAAAAAAGAGGGACACATTTATTAGCATTCCAATTAAAATGTATGATGTACTGCTCATCATAAAATATACAATGATGCTAGAAACCACATAAGGAGAAACTTCAAAGGATTTATTAAATATCAAGTCATTGACAAAAACATGATGCATTACATATAGAAAATAAACCTACCTTTTCAAGATTAACTTTCTGTGACTCACATATGCATATAGTTCTCACACCACTGTCATGAATCTTTTTGGAAGACAAGGAATGGCTTTCTTCTAATAATTTCTCTAAATGTGAAGCATGCTGAAATTAGAGAGCAGCAAAGGCAATGTTACTTGAATGTACTTGAGAAAGATCAAAGCAAAAATATCAAATATGGATGAGGAACAAAATTATTTGTGGCTAACTGCAGAATCATAAGCTTGGCGGTTCAATATCTTTGATAAGTCAACTTCACAGCGGACAGAATGAATTATCTCGGCAAGGGAGTTAATGTTATGAATTTCCTCCTCAAGCTCCTCCAAAATGCTTCCAGAACCCTCTGGAGAGACCAAATCAACCTTGTTAAGAATTATAATATCCTAAAACAAAGAACAAAGTTATTAGCTCAACCTTGTTAAGAAAGAAAGCCATGAGAATTAGGAGAAACATTAGATCAAAAAGAATCAGAAAGATCCTACATGAGCTGGTTAAGCACTGATACTGAAGCAGGCAAAATGTAACTATGCATTTAACATATACCGCAAATGCTATCTGAAAGTATGCTTCTGGAAACGAGGAAGATGAGCCACGATGCTCAGCAAGCTGGAAACGAAGGTTTTTGGCATCCACCACCTGATTGATCAGAAACTTAATTTAAAAACAAATGCACACACATACACACTAAGAATTTAAAAGTATCTATTCATGAAAAGGAAAGAAGAGTAAATTAAACCCCTATTTGCCATAAATGTTCTCAGCAACCAAGGAATGAGTAGTCTTCAAATATTTAGTTACTAACTAGCAGCACTCAAGTGAAAGAAACTTTAAAACTTACAGTGGACATAAAAGACGTGAAAATACACCTACTGGAATCCTTCCAAAAAATATACTTACAACGATGATGGAATCAAGCTTTACAGCTGATTCCAACTGTTCATCCAACCATAGCACAGATGCCAAAGGAGCTGGGTTTGCCAATCCAGTGGTCTCTAGCAATATATGATCGAGCCTTGATCACAACAATAAAAAAACGCATAGCTCGATTTCCAATATAAGGTAATAATCATAAAAAATGCAAATTGGCAATTAGCAAGTTATACAATATACTTAACAGTTTTTTGCTTTACCTTTCCTTTCTGTCTACAAGTTGCTCTAATGCTTGAACCAAACTATGCTTAACAGTGCAACATATACACCCATTAGCAAGCTCAACCCATTCTTCAACAAGTGCACCACCATCCCCTTCATTTATCATTGCCCTTTCCACCCCAATTTCTTCACCAAATTCATTCAAGATGACTGCGATCCTCTTCCCGTGTTGAGAATTCAAAATATAATTAACCAGCTGAAATAAATGATCCAACTCTTCAAACATAGTGGCTTAAAATGTTAACAACAACACACAAGAGAACCTCAAACCAAAAAGAAAGAAAACAAGTCGATAAGGATAGGGAAAACTGCATTCTATAACCCCTAATTTAAGGATTAACTCAAAGACGCTTTTAAGTTCACAATATTAGTTGGAACTAGTCATTTTAACATTTCCATTTCATTCCAAAGCATATTTTGTATCGTTGTCGCTGGAAGAAGCACAGCAAAGCGGAGAGGAAAAGCTTACAGTAGATTTCCCAGCTCCAAGATAGCCGGTGATGACGGTAACTCCAACTGAAGCTTTCGAGTCAGTTTCAGGATACCGAGAAGTCGATTCATCTTGTTGAATCTGAACGGCTAGAGGTGGGAATTCTTCTTCATCGTCCTCCACTTTCGACCCGATCATTTTAGTTTCAAACTGTTGCAAGTCCCTTATTCCAGGAATTTTCGGTTATTTTTTTTTTTAAAAGAGGCTTTTATAAACCAGAAATGATATGCGAAAATGTTTGGATTGGGCCGGGCTTCAAATGTATGATGGTCCAATGGACGATGGCCCAGAGATTTTGAGAAGATGTCCGAGGTTGGATCTCTTTTGGTTAGGATAGTTGGTACTTGGCAGGATCAGTATGAATTGGATCTATAGGCTTGTTAGGTATGAGGGGAGGGAAAGGGACAGGAAAGTGAGTGGAGGAAAAAAGATTTTGAGTTTGATTTAAAAAAATTAAAGAAGTCGGGTTAAGGGTTTTTAATTAATTTTTCTTATCATTTTATCTTATATATTCTCTTTATTAAAATTTTGTAACCTCACTTCTCTAATTTTTTTAAATTCAATTCATAAAAATTTTATCTCCCCTCCCATCTCCTCAAAATCCTTCATTACAAACAGGCCCTAAGGTTTTAAAATTCATGCTAAAAGGCTTAAGAGGAATATGTCTTGTGAACTAGCAAATGCAAGCACAAATAGATGGCCATGGGAAACAACATTTAGCACTGTATGCTGGCTCCTAAAGGCATCATGGATGATACGAGAGCTCTAGCTCCAGAAATCATGCATACATGCTTTTATCAACTCATGGAATCTACAGAACAAGGAAAGTTCATATGCAAAATTTTTCGCTCAAAAGAGGTGACAACACAATGGACAACACCACCAAAGGGTTACATACGCCTCGACACAGACGGCAAAGTCAATTATCAGAAGCAAGCCTTATGTGGTAGACTGATTAGGGATTATGAGGGGAAGTAGCTTTTGGGATTCCAACATCAGCTGGGGTTCATGCCAACAACGACCGCCGAATTGCTTGGTCTCTTGACGGGTCTTTAGTTGTGCAAACAACATGGATTTAGGAAGATTCTAGCCTATGCAGACTCTATTTAAACCTGCTGATGGGAGATAGAAGGATAAATCATCCGCTCCGAGCAGAGATCATACGGGGGAGAAATATAACATACTGAAATTGGGATTTCTAGATTTGACATGCTTCACGAGAAGCCATTCAATGTGCAGATTTGCTAGCTAAGGACTCCCATCAATGCACTAAGAATTGAGGATTCTACAAGAACCTTGTCCTGGTTGTAGTGCTCGTTTGCATGCAGATATGTTGTTGGCTTAGACTATTTTGTTTTGGTTGTAGACTAAAGTTTTAACTTGCCACTTTATGTGAAGAAAACATTCATGCTAAGAGAGGCACTCACATCTAGTACTAAAGTGTCTCTCAAACAACCAACAAGTTGTTGGTTAAGGTGGTAAGTGGTCTCACTCCTAAGGAGGAGAACACAAATTCGAATCCTAATAAGCACGCTTGTTGAGAAAAATGAAAATCCTATGAGCTCATTTTAAATATTCATGGGTATTTTTGCAATTCCAAAAAGTATATAGTACTAGATGCACTTTTGATAAAGTTTATAGATATTTTTACACTTTAACCCTTAATAAATCTTATTTTTGAGTTGAGTAAGCCCCTTATGTGTTTTTATATATAGATATCTAATTGGATCAAATTCAAACATTGTTATGACCAATTAGAGGTAGCCTCTTTATTATTCATAAATCATCAATATTAAAATTTTATTTCAGCGCATGGTTTATACGGTGTATTTTTTTTTATTCAGGTGATAATTTAGAAATTTAAAAGTAGACATATTAATTTAAAAATATAAAATTTATTTATTAGAATAATTATTTAATCCCTTTATGAAACATCAATAGGCATTATTATATACATCTTGGTTTATTTTTGGGTTACAAATGGGCATAGGGTGTGTGGAAGTTGACTAATTTATTTACATGGCACTCCATCCATTCCACCTCATCTCTCCCCCTTCCAACGAAGGCTTTTCCAGTGACAATGGAAAAAAAGAGGACCAGAACAAGCGAGAGATTTGCATCTTGGGGCGAGTTTCCATTAGAGGAAACAGAGAGTAGTGGAAGGGAGGAAGAGAGATAATAGAAGCGAATGTGAAGGTGTGATGGGTAAGAAGGAAGCGGCAGAGAGGTATAAATCCTAACGTTGTCATAGCCCACATCAAATCCTCGCCATTGATGGGCTTTCGCTTCTCTCTCTGGCACTTGTCGGAGTCCTCGCCGGTAATGGAGTTGATGAACTCCCTTGGCCTCGCCACTGTGCCCGTTTTTTGGCCGGACATGGTGGGGCCTCATTTTTTGTTTTCCCTCCTGTAGGAAAAAATATTATTTAACTAAAAAGGAGATTAGGCGTACCTGGACGAATCCATGTTCGGATCCGGGTCAAAGCTCCAATACTCCATACTTGTGGCCACACAATTATTAGACTACTAGAGCCTAATTGTGATTTGCACAGCAGATCACCAGAACCAGAAAGATGGTAGGAGAGAAGGGAATTGCCAGAAAACTCAATGGCGGGGTAAGTTGCAATTGAGGAGGCACACCCTATTTATAGTGGTTTATGGAAGCCACTAATTAGGAAACGTGTGCACTCCTTCTTGCCCTCCAAGACAGGAATTAATTGTCTCTCAATTAATTCCCTAATTATGCTGATTTGTTCCTCTTTAAACAAATCCATAATTATTGCTAAATATTCCCAAATCTACATTTTATGCTGATTTTATTCTTATTTGATTAGGCTACTTATTTCCTAATCAAATAGTTCGGCCCATCAAGGGCGGACTTGGACCCAAAGTCCAACATCTCCCACTCACACTTGATGGGCCTCCCATCGTGCGTGCTCTACTCTTTCTTGTTTTATACTTGGCGTTTGCCGTGACTGCGTGGGCAAAAACGTTTTTCAGATTTGGTGCTTGTGATACTAGAAATCCTTTATATCGGATCAGCATCCAAGAACACCCTTTATATATAACCGTTAGCTATATGTTCATTGCCTCATATGCCCCAGATCCTCCCATACATATTACTCATGGCATGTCTAATCCCTCTCGAGTTAATATGTTGATTAACTCAGATTGCCTTCCACGCACATAGTATCCGCACTTACCAGCTATACATAGAGCTAGTAAGGGGTCGACCACAGATACTAGTACATCTTATGTATTTAGGAGTAAATCTTCCTTTTTGACTAAACATCAATCCATCTTGACTTGGTCGCTTTCCTAGTTTTCACTCGTCTAACCGAATCGAGTGTGATCATGGAGCTTCAGCTAAAGTAGCTGTCACCAAACCAAGCTTTCATGATGCCGCCTAAGTCTTAAGGGCATCGTGGAAGTATTCTTCCTTCCTAGGACTCACACTGTGGTGAACTAGGGATCTTTCACCCACATCCCGTGTTGCAGTTTAACTCTCAAGCACATGCAGTATGAATTGCATGCTACGGTGAATGGTTTGAGGTGTACGTCGATTTCTTTATCTTTCACCGTACAGACATTAGTTCCAAAATGTACTCAACATTCGAACCAGAACTTCCTTTTTCACAATATCTCTTATTTGTGAAAAAGGGTTCTTTACCTGGCTACAGGTCTATATTCATGCTTCGATCCATTTTCTGTGTATATGCACACATATAGATCTCATCTCAGTCTAAATGAGGCGACTCAAACGCAAAGATTCTTCTCAACCATTTCATGGTGATCATTTGCTCGTCTTACCTTCCCATGCCCCCGCAAAAACATGGGAAGACGGTTGTTCGTGTGAGTGAACCAACCTTTTTTGACCTGTACGACATACAAAACTGTATACCTTTATGTATTTACTCATAACATACATACCATTTCTTTTATCTTCATATAAAAGAAGTTCACGACCTTATATTTTATTTGCGCCCCTAGATTTTCACTAACTCAATGAAAATCAAGCTATGGACTCAATAAGGGGATTTACCAACATTCTGTCAGTAGAAGGTCATTGAACTATCGCTTTCCCTCTTTGAAAGCATATCTCTCATAGAGATGTATCAAAAAGGTATGTTTCGCCTTGCTGTGATACTTAGGATCCTCATCATACGATGTTATCGTTTGGATCCTTCTATCTACCATTCATTCCCAATCTCTCATAGGAATTACTTTAGCCATATGGCACTTTGAATGATGGCAGAACACGCCCTGCGTTCTATTTTCATGGATAAAAGGAAAAATACTATGTATACTTCCTTACTCCATCACCATTTGCCTAGGTCTTGCATTGGAGTATCCTTTCAAAAAGGAAAGTTGTTGTCTTGACAACTTAATCCATGGTTATTCTCATAACCCATTTCACAGCAGGACCAAAAAGCAACTTCCAAGTCTGACCCAAAAACATTTGGTCTTATGTACACCAATGTGCACATTCATATTACCAACTATAGTCTCACATGGGACTCTATCCACCTTTCTTATGTTGGATTCCTCATAGGACATGTAACATCTTTAGGTTTATGCCCTTGACTTCAGGGGTGTCTATGGGTTTGCAGTTTGACATCCTAAGATGTCTAAGGATTACACTTGTACATGTCTTAGGTGGAAAAGACTGTATCTTTCTTGTGCAACTCCGTTTATCTTGTCGATCAAGATATTTGTTCAACCCATGACTTTCTCAACTCAGAATTTAAGGATTCTCTGATCCTTTATTTCTTTGACTCCATTGACACTTGTTTCATTTGTTACTTGACAAAGGATGACTTCACAAAGAATCATCACTAGACCATTTGGAACTTATGTAGTGTTCTTCGATTATTTCGAAGATGGTGAGGGTTTCACCTTGTGAAAAAACCTCATATACTACTATTTGGGTGATTGTTTCTACAAAGCCCTTAAGCTGCTTCATGTAGAGTTTATCATCTAATTTCCAAAATTCCAAATTGGAAGGTGGTCTTTACATCATCTTGATGCAATTTTCAAGACTAAGCTTGTTGTCATAGCCAAAGTTCAGAGTTAAAACACACAACGGACAACCTTCCATTGTATTACCCCTTAGCCACTAAGTGTTTTAGGTTCTATATGCCCCCAACAGATTTGAGAACCTACTTGTTCCCAATCGCCTCTCGGCTAGGTGACAAATTACCCAAACACGTATTTGGCTTAAAAAGAATCCAAATCCTCCTGCATGACACTTTGCAATTTATCTTAGCAGGTCCTTCTAGTGTCTTTCAAACACTTATAGGTACCTATCATCACCTTCTAAGTGATGAAGAGAGCATTCAATCCATTAGGGAATCTATCCCTTATAGTCATTCGCTAGATGACAATTTGCTCCGAGGTGGATTTCATAGGATTCTTTTCCTATGTATGAGTGAGGTAATTCTCTCTTAACTTACCTCTTACCTCTTTCATTGTGAAAATGGTCTCAATCCTCCCACTCGGATCAGTGAACTTAGGAACACTTGGTTATTCCTTGTCACTTGTGAACCTCTTGAAGAGATTTATTGTGATTAATGCTCATTTCCTGCTAGGAAATCTGGGTTTTATGAACGTTGTGTCCCAAGGTTTTCTCTCAGTCACTGAACCGCCATCATTTTCACTAATGAAGACGTGTCATTACAAATTCTCATGTCATCTCACAAAGAGATACCTTGTATACTTTAGCCCTAATCTTCCTTACTCATAGGAAGAAGTGTGAATATGAAGTTGATGACCCTTATGGTCTTAACGAACTTGGTCCTAGTCTAAGGCCCATCCACGATTTATAGGGTAAGGTTGTGACTGACATAGAGGGAATTTGGTTAAGTGTGAATATAATAGCTATGAGTCCACCTACCAACATATGGCTGATAGCCTCATTGATGCCATTATGCTCATAACCAAATGAAGGAGAGGTCTATCTCTCCATTTCAACAACTCCATTATGTTGAAGGGTTCTAGGTATTGATAGTTGCCTAACAATGCCTTTCTTGTACACAAAACAGCTTGAACTAAGCACACGGGTGTCTTTAACCCTTGTTAGTTCAAAAGGTCTTATCCTTTTAGTTTCACTGATTCCTAACTAGATCAGCCATTATCTAACAGCTTCACACTTGCCAAAAATCAAGTAAATATTACTGTATTTCGAGTAAATGACAACGTTAACGAAACACCAAGCTGTTTGTGTTTTGCCCTCACGTTTATTGGTTCATTAACGTCATAATTTGCCAATTGCAGTGGATATTTTGAAAAAAAATGTTTCTTTGTCTTTCTTGCCAGGTAGAATAAGTTTTCAACTTATTCATAAGGGTATTAACCCTTTAGCAGACGTTGTTTAGCAAATACTCTTTTGCTAGTTTGATCATTCCCTTTGATCAAGGTGTACATGTGGCAAGAAATAGAATCTTTTATCCCTAGAAAGAAACATCAAAATCCAACGAAGGATTTGAGAATCATAGTCCCATCGATCCTTAACTAAAGAGATGGCAAAGATGTGATTCTGTCAATTGCAATTGCATGGAGTGAATCAAGGTGGTTTATTTATGCAGAGTTAACGTGCAAGTTCCAATCCCTTGATTCTATCTCTTTGTTGCTTTGCATTTGACATGAAGCCATATGCTTCTCTGAAATATCCACAACTCATGTGGATCGCTAATTTTATAACCCTTAAGGATTATGAATATAGCTTTTTCATCTTTGTAGAAACCATTTGACCTTCTCTAGATCAAGTTTACCTAATAGGTTTCTTGCCCTTGGGCTTAGAGGATGAATCCTCCCACTCTTTAGCTAAGTTCGTCTGACTGATAGATCTTGGATCCTTCAGTCTCTCACACTTAAGTTCAATGTGGTGAATCACATTGCTGAAGGTTACAATATGCATATCAGGGGCAATATATACTATTATATAGGCCCACTCACTGGAAGACATGGCTCACTCCCACTCACTGGGAGACATAGCTTCCTCCCACTCACTGGGAGATGTCTTATCACAACATACACTTGTTGTTTGTTAGAAAGAACTTGGCATTTAGTTTGTCTCAACTTCTTGTTTGACATCTGCCTCAAGTGTTGCCTAAACAACATGTTAGGACTTAGTACACTATGTTAAAACTTAACTTAGTTTTAACTTTATGGAAGAAGATCACCTATTCCACTATCTTCCAACACTATCCACACTACTTGGATAAGGTTACATTGCCCATACCAACATAAGTTTAAGCAATATTGTTCTTTCTATACTTGATAGCATAAACGTCTTGTATCCTTCAGTTGCTTCAGCCTCTAAATGCTGAAGACTAGTTGGTAAGATGTCCCTGACATCTCATTCTTCTTGAATGAAAGAGATTTGAGAGTTTCTAACTCCACAGATATCTCTATTGAGCTTGTCTTCATAAGCTCAGTCAAATAGACTTGGTCATAATTGGTCACTCAGACGATTATGGTATACAAATCTTAGTTGTTCAAATAAGACAAAGGATAATTAGATAATAAGTTTACTAGTTTCATGTTCAGGAGACAACTATGTTGACTCCCATCCCAATCATACTAGTTAGCTCATCACCCTTTTAACCATAGTCTTCATTTGAACACTTTCCCCTTTGGTTTTCTAGACGCATTCCAGAAAAACTCCCACTCAATCAAAGAGCAGTTATATTAACAAGATAATAACACAATATCATCTAACTAGCATGAATGTTCAAGAAAACAAGAAGAGAATATACCGAATTCAATTCTAAAAACAAACAGAGAATTTAATCTTAAATTCAATGGAAAAACAAGAACATTCAAAAGTTTAAGCCTCATATCATTGTCTCTTAACTAGGTTCTCCTTCTCATAGGCCCTTCTGGCCATATTAACTCATGTAGCATCTAGCTACAATGTCAAGCTCCTCTTTGCCATGTTTACATCCACTCATTTGGATGTATTTGCAGTATACCTCCCACTTGATGAGATGATTCTGACATCTCTATCTCTCTTGTCCTTTGTCACAACATATGTGATAAAAGGTTGACTTTTAGAAGTCATTGCTTCAATCCAAGTGGATCAATGTGGTTAGAAGCATGGGAAGACTTATTTTTATTCAATAATCATTGAATAATTTTAAGTTGCTGCAATTTTTCAGGTTTTTATCTCTAACAGTTTGAGTCAAGGTTGGATAGGATTTTACATTCAAAAACTCATTTGAATAATCCCTTACTTTTAAAGAATCTTTCAGCATTTAACCCTTATGTTGCAGCTGAAAATACTCTTAAAAATAAGCCAACCTATCCCAAAAAATAATAGAACTAACATTGATTCAATTCCAACGTTTTTGGGACCCTCTAAGTGCACATAACCACATTTTTGACTTAAATCATATCCAAACGTGCTTCAAATATATGCAAATTATATATCAAATTGAAGCTCTCGAATTTAGGGATTTTTAGAAACCAACCACATCTCAATTAGAGGTCCCACGCGCTCTCACGCGCCCCTAGAAGGTGTCTGGATGGAAAAATCCTGAAAAATTGGAAAATTCCAGCATTGGCCACTCTCGGTGGTGGCGCGTGACATACACGCGCCGCCTTGCGGCCGTCTGCCGACGACATGCGCCGGCTACCAAGAATCCACGCGCCGTCCTCTCTCCGACGGTGCTGCCACGTGTCAAACGGAGACCCCAGTGGGCCCCACGTGCCATGTGTCCCCCTTTCCTTTTTTTATTTTTTAGGGTCAACAGTCAACGGATGACCGTTGACCGTTGACCAGTCAACATTGGCTGGTCAACCGTGACCCGTCACCGCTGACGTGTCAGTGACGTGGCGCTGACATGTCTCGGTCAACGTGGCTGGTCAACGGATGATGTGGCACGTTGACCGATGTTGTCGTGGCATTCGATGCTGACGTGGCGACCACTCATTGGCGCCACGTGTCATCGGTTGACCGATGACGTGGCGTTGACTGCCACGTCATCGTCTTCAACCTCCAACCGGGTCATCGCGACCCGCCAACTTCGGGAGGTCATATCTCCCTCGTTTTAGCTCCGTTTTTCGTGTTCTTGGTGTCGTTGGAATCGTAGTTCAGCGAACTACAAATCTATGGCATTTATTTGATCTTAAAACCTCTGTTTCATTGATCAAATCACGAGTGAAGTTGCGGCGGCGACTAACGACCCACGAGCTTCATTCCTTTGTTTCTCCCTCATCCGGACTCCGTTTGACGCGTTCTAAGCATCGTTGGAATCGTCTCTTTGAGATCTACACATCCATGTCCTTACTTTGGGCAAAAAACATCGAGTTTCAAACACCCAATTTTTCTCGACGTTGTCGGCGCGACGTAAACCGATCGGATGTGTGTCTCTGTGTATCTCAAAAGCTTTCTTAACCTTTTGAGAGTTAAAAGCTCTTGTTTTTGGTTCCACATAGGTTCCAAAAAACACAACTTTAACATGAACAAAGAGATGAGGAGAAGATGAAAGGAATTGTGCCATGAGATATATATATATATATACACACTTATTGTATATATATACATAAAACAACCAGAGGAGGAAACAATCAAGAACCTAGCATATATGTGTGCACATTCAAGTTGAATAACAAATCTGGACGCACACATAGACACGCATATATCATTCAATATGAAACAAAAAATATATATATATACATGCGTATATCAATATGAGAACAAGATGATTTTGTGCAATGAAGAATAATTTCATATTGGCACCCCAAAAAAAAAAAAATATTGCTGTACTCATTTGTGGAAAAATTGAAGCAACATATATTTTATCATATAATCTCATATATATGATTGCACAGCGGAAATAAAAATCATGATGGGATATAATTAAAAAAATTATAACACATGTTTATTCACATAGAATAATCACAGCCATAGGATCATGAAGGCTCTGATGCCAATGTAGGAAAAAATATTATTTAACTAAAAAGGAGATTAGGCGTACCTGGACGAATCCATGTTCGGATCCGGGTCAAAGCTCCAATACTCCATACTTGTGCCCACACAATTATTAGACTACTAGAGCCTAATTGTGATTTGCACAGCAGATCACCAGAACCAGAAAGATGGTAGGAGAGAAGGGAATTGCCAGAAAACTCAATGGCGGGGTAAGTTGCAATTGAGGAGGCACACCCTATTTATAGTGGTTTATGGAAGCCACTAATTAGGAAACGTGTGCACTCCTTCTTGCCCTCCAAGACAGGAATTAATTGTCTCTCAATTAATTCCCTAATTATGCTGATTTGTTCCTCTTTAAACAAATCCATAATTATTGCTAAATATTCCCAAATCTACATTTTATGCTGATTTTATTCTTATTTGATTAGGCTACTTATTTCCTAATCAAATAGTCCGGCCCATCAAGGGCGGACTTGGACCCAAAGTCCAACACCTCCCAACTCCTTCCACTCCAATAATTGGTGGATTCAAGATGCAATGGAAAGAATGTGATTTTTCTTATTTTTTGAGAGACGTGCGATGGCTTTTATGTCGTTGGAAACTCAACAAGTCCAACAAGAGCTATTGGATGCAAAATCTCATATGGGAAGAATAAAAAAGTTTGAAAAACAACTCAGAACTGCTGATTGTGATCAATTGAATTTATTAAGGAATCTGAATCTGCATTTGACTCCATTGTAAAAGCTCATACTCTTTTTGTCAATTGATCTGGGTTGATTTTTCGGATTGTCTTCCACATTGATTGTTTTTTATATTGTTAATCTATGTTTGGGTTTATTTTTCTCATATTGACAGCAATCACAATCCTAATCGATCCCATAAAACTCCTCCATCCTTGTAAACATCATATTTTGTCTGGGCCCACTTAAAAAATAAAAATAAATGAAAATCCTCTCATTGATGATGATTGATGTCAAAATTGACCATCATCATTAAAGAAAAAAAAAGAAAAAATAAGAAAAGTCTCTCATTGATGATAATTGGTGTCTAAATTGGCAATTATCATTAAAGGGAAAATTAAAAATAAAATAAAATAAAAAAACCCTCATATTGATGATGATTAGTGTGCAAATTGGCATTGTCATTCATAGGTTTAAATTAGGAAATTGCTTGTATGAAAATATAAAAAAATAATAAATAAAAAATGAAAAGTAAAAATAAAAAAAAAATATCTCTCATTTATGTTGATAGATTTTAAATAGGAAATTACTTGTAGAAAAAATAAAAAAAAATCAAAAACAAAAATTTTTAAAAAAAATAAACAAATCCCTCATTGATAATGATTAAGTCCAGTTAGAAAAGTTTATTAACAGAAAATATCAAAAAAATAAAAAAAAATAAAATAAAAAAAAAATCTCCTATTGATGGTGATTGAGTCAAGTTAGGTAGTTTTATTAACATAAAATATAAAAAAATTCAAAAAATGAAAATTCAAAAAAGAATAAGCATTTATGAAGAAAACCCTACTTTAAAACTATAAATAGGAAAACAAGGGTTGAAGCAACACACACAAAAAATGGAAGAGCAAAGACACAAGAATTACACAAAAATTTTGGGAGAGCAAGGAGGCAAAGTTTATAAAAGTCTTGGTTGATATTGTGTTTGTATCACATGATATATGAACTAGGGGTGGGCATGGGTAGGGCTGGGCAAAGACACATGATATATGAACTAGGGGTGGGCATGGTATATAGGGTTGATATACTTTAAGACTATAAATAGGAAAACAAGGGTTGAAGCAACACACACAAAAAATGGAAGAGCAAAGACACAAGAATTACACAAAAATTTTGGGAGAGCAAGGAGGCAAAGTTTATAAAAGTCTTGGTTGATATTGTGTTTGTATCACATGATATATGAACTAGGGGTGGGCATGGGTAGAGCTGGGCAGGGCGAGACTCCTGCCCGATGCCCTGCCCGAAGGATGAACGGGCTGCAAAATGTAGCCCGATGCTCAGCCCTGCCCACTAAAAGCCCTAACTATTTTGGGCTGGGTAAGGGTAGGCTGGACAGGGTGGGCTTCCCTGCCCAAGTGATAACACCTTATCTTGTTCACATATGAAAAAAATAATTCCTTGTGAATTTCATAAACATTCCAGTAGTTAATAATACCATATGTCTTAACTTCGCCCTAAGTAATATAAACTTCAAATGCATTCGATGATTTCACATCTTGGGATATTTCAAAATAAGTCTACAACTTGAGTCTTGAAATTTAAAAAAATATCATATGTCTTAACAAATATCCATACTTTAAAAATTAAACAACATCCATAATCCATTATAAATAAGAAAAAATATGATTGTAATTAAAGCCGTGAAGTCAAAGTAGTTTGCATCAATTCAATGTTCCAAAAGTTGATCAAATGATGAAGCATCTGGAAAGAAAATAAAAAGCAACTATAATTTAATACATCACAAAGTAAAAAAGAAAGAAATCTACTTGTAAATAGTGTTTAGTGGTTAGGGCAAAAAAGAGAGGATCAGAAGAGTATTATACAATAGATAAAATGTATTTCAAATAAAAATATATATATGAAATAATATTTAATTGATATGAAATTTTATATTTTAAATAAATGAAAATAATTTTTAGAGCAGGGCCAAATGGGTAGGGCAGCACCCCTTGCCCGATGCCCAGCCCAGCCCGATTATTAGCCCGACCAAAGTTGCTCAAAATTTTTTCGGCCACTTTTTTAGGGCTGGGCTGGGCAGGGCAATTTTTTGTAGGGCCAGGGTGGGCGCACCGGGCTACTGGGCACCATGCTCACCCCTAATATGAACATTGAATTGATCCCTTATTGTATTACCTACCTCCCTTCATTTTGTCTCTTTGCAGCAAGATTGAGAGCATAAGCGGTACGTTTCTTCATGGCTTTTATTCAAATGATATATTGACTAAGGAATTGCTCCTTGTTCTCTTGGTTAACATGCTCTTGTGTTCTTTTTGGGCTAAACTTGTATGACATGAAATATGTTTGCTTCTTATTCTTCATATGATCGATTGTGGATTCATCGTTTTGTGCATGAATTGATCTTGAGATTATTTAAAACTTTGATCCAGATTTTTTTATGAAAATAAAAGAAAGACACTCTTTTTATAAGAAAATAAAGAAATTGCTTTTTTAAAAAAATAAAAAAATACAAACCGAACAAAAAAAAATATTTTTTCCAAATAAATTAAGCAAATTTTTCCTGAAAGACACAAACCAAGCGTCACGTCTTTCTACCCCCGAACTATGTCAACACCCATTTCTATTTTGATATATGCAAGGCAATAATGAACAAGTTCTACAGGCAAACAGAAAAGTACAGTTATACTGATAATAAGTATTTGTTTATAGACAGACATTAACAAAGCAAAATTCACTAATAATTACAAATATGTACAGAATATCCCAAAATATTCCAAGTACAGGCTAAATATAACCACCGGCTATGTCTCGGGAAACGTGTCCATCAGTTTTCCTTAATTGTGTCCTTGCCTTTTCAACCGCTGGCACCCACTGATACATTTTGATTTAGAAAAATGGGTGAAATTCTGAAGAATCCTAATAGAAACATACTATCAACATATAAAATGTGAAAATTAAATATGCAATGCACCATATTAGGCAAAATGAAAGTTCAATTCAATTCATATGTGTACACACGTTTCAGGGCCAAACATCGAGTTAGAACCCCTACATGTACCTCAGCCGAGTCACCGACCACAATTAGGATTTTCGATATACCTTGGCTGGGCACTGAACCACAACCAGGTACTATGCCTCTAACACAAATTCATATCACAAAATACAGTAACACATGACATACAATAGTCACATAGTATATGAGAGATAGTAGTCCCTACCTCAACCCTTTTTAACCTCGAGATGCTCACCTCGTGGCACGTGCCAACTTCAAGTTCCTAACTCAGTCCTAAAATACCAAATGTACAAGAAATAGGTTATAACCTATCCATGTATCATTTTAGACACTTCCATAGTATTTATTATGGTTATATTAGTCTATGGTGAAGATTTACCAAAATGCCCCCGGGACCCCAGCCCGGCTGCACTTTTTTTGAAATTTTAACTAGAGCTATTCTAACATATTTCCACCCAAGAAATCCATTTCCGGATTCGAAATAACCAAATTCAATGTCAAATTACAAAATTGCCCTTGGCAACCCCGCTTTAAGGGTTTCAGGGGTGTTTATGTAATTATGCTTTCTTGGCCTTTTCTGAAAAAGTGCACAAATGTAACCCCACTTAATTTTCCCTCCCGAATAAAATGGAACCATCAAATCATTGAAAATCCACCTCTAAGGCCCTCTAACATTCCTAGCCGAAATTATAGCATCCTATGGGAAAAATCGGGGTTTTACAGTTTCAACTCCTTAAACACGTTACTTTCTACTCTCAACCACTTTATAAACCATCTAATTTAGTTGTAACAACCATTTGAACTAAAATTGGGCAGCATAACCCTTAGGCACACCTATTTCCAAAATTTAAAACTAATGGAAATCGGACAAAATTTCACCGATTAAATTCTCACAGCAGTCAGAATAGTTAATATACGAAAGTTTGGACGTTACCTCAAGCTCCTACAAGCTTTTCCCAAATATGGCTGAAACCCTAACCTTTAGAAAACAGATTTTTGAGCCTCCAAAACCTAAAGAACAAAGAGGAGTAGCTTAGAGTTGGAGTTATACGAGTTATACGCGTCAGGAGCTAAATCGTCAGAGAAATCGGCTTACCTTGCGAGATTTCTTCTCCTTTCTTTCTCTACGATTTTCACACGTTCTCTCTCTATTTCAGGACTGTTTTCTGCATGAAATGCTGAAGGAGGAAGATGAGAATGATATATTCTAATATCATATATTATTTTAATTATTTATGGAATTTTCCCAAAATTTCAAAACTAATTTTTATTACATAACTTCCTACATTTATGTAACTATGCCATCATGTCCAACCAATATCTCCTTATTTATGCTACATGTAAGAGACACCTAGAGGTCCCTCCCTATTGTCTCAATTGGCTTCACAACTTGTTTCGGTTACATATACACGTAAAGTTTCAATTTTGGTCAAATTTGCATTTTTGCTCAAATTTTTCATAAATTCATATTTAATTGACCAAAATATTCTAAATATATTTTTCACCTTTATTTTCTTTAATTAATTGAAATTAACTTCAATTAACTGGAAAATAATTAATTTTGAGAAAAATTACGATTTTGTCATTGTCCTTCTAATCCAATTTCTTTTCTTATTTTTTCTTGGCCATTTTCCATCTATTTGTTGACCAAATATTTTTGTCTAATATTCCTTCATTTTTGGATCTTAATATCGGGCTTTTTAAATTACTCAAATTAATTCCATAATTATTTTACCAATTTTCTCATGAAAATGAACATTTATAAAATTCATAAATTCCAAATTTATGAATATTCACTATTTTATTGAATTTCCCAAGTATTTACAATATTTTTTGTGAATATAAATTTTGGGGTGTTACAAACTATATGGGCTTTGATTCCTCTAAATGGTACATAGACCCTAGGCTCTCTTCCTAGGTCAAGTCCAACTTTGTAAATAAATGTATTTTTCCTTATTTTTTTGTAAATAAATGTTCCTTTTTTCTTTATTTTTCATTTTATTCATTTTTTTAAATATTCTTTTTTATTTGGGTAATTATAATAAAATTAAAGGCCATATTCATTTTTAAATTAAAGGCCCTATATCGGCAAGCACCCTCAAAGCCCAGTAATGGCTGACACCCTTTCAAAGCCTTACATCAGCAAGTACCCTTTAAGCCCAGTAATGGTTGACATAATTCTTTTAAAGCTCTGTATCAGCAGGCACTCTCAAAGCTCAGTAATTGCTAGCACAATTCTTTTACACCCTCAAATCCCAATATCAACAGGCACTCTCAAACCTCATTAATGGCTGGCACAATTCTTTTACGCTTCATCAAAGTCCTATGTAACTAGGCGCTTCACTTCCATTCCAGGTAATCATCTATCTCCACCTGTGTTCTTCTCCCCTATGTGTTAGATCTCATGTTTTGATGATAACAAAAGAATGGTTTGAAAAGGAAATGATTAATAAACAAGTTTGAACAAAGTAATAACAGGAACAAGCATCACTTGAAGTAAGCATTGGAGTAATGAAGAAAGATCAAGAGAAAAAGCTGAGAAACTTGATGAGAAGCAAGTTTTCTAAGGCATTACTCGAGGAGCTACTCGAGTAATGAGACAAAATTTGAAGTAACCAAAGGCACCTTCCAGTAAACTGCCAACGTTACTCGAGTAGGTACTCGAGTAATAGTGTAAGTATTTTCAAGTTGCTCTCGGCCTGCCAATGTTACTCGAGGAGCGACTCGAGTAACCAGATACAAACTTGGAGTTGCTCTCGGCCTGCCAATGTTACTCGAGGCGCTACTCGAGTAACCATGTGAAAACTTCCAGTTGCCTTCAGGTTGCCAATGATACTCGAGTAACTCTGTTTCTGAAAATGTGGAGCTCTCGGCACTTTGTACTACTGCCAATGTTACTCGAGGAGCTACTCGAGTAACGCACTGAAGTAAGTAAAAACTTGAAGGTGATACCCGATTAACTTGATATTATCTTATCTCTTTTTCCTCGAGTCCTTACTCTAGTATGCAATTATTTAATGTTCTATTTTAAGTAGATTCCTCGAGTAAGTACCCGAGTATGCAGAAATATTTTCAAGATAAACTTCAAGTCATTACCCGGGTAAGTCATGTACAAAAAGTACATTTACTCGAGGTGGTACCCGAGTAACCTATGCAAAAATGAGTGCATTACTCGAGTCCATACCCGAGTAACAAGGTAAGTGCTCTCGGCCTTGAAATCTTGCCAACATTACTGGAGTAAAGCATCGAGTAACCAAAAGTTTATTTGAAGGTTTTCTCGAGTTGGTACCTGAGTAACTCATAAAGTTGTGAGTGCATTACTCGAGTAGGTACCCGAGTAAACATATATTTCCAAAGGTTTGAAAATTGGTTATTACATGCACTACCCGAGTAATCTTGTAGTTGTTTATTGACTTGAAAGTTAATTTAAGATTTCCCGATGATACTCGAGTAAGTACTCGAGTAAACTTCATGTGATACTCGAGTAGCTACTCGAGTAAGCAAACCCAGAAAGTTTGAAATCATTCCAACGGTCATTGTTTTGTTTCCTATTTGATTAACTTTTCATTATATTAGTATTCTTAGCTTTTCAAACAGATAAACAATGAAGAGATCTTACCAAATAAGGAAAGTCAAAAGCAACGCTCAAATATCACCGACCGTCACCTACCGCAACGTATGTTTTTCAAAAGCTGGAAAAGTCAATAGTGGCTGCGCACGCTCCAACGGACATGAAGAAATATGTTCCATCAATCATTACAACGTATCTATATATATGGGAACATCTGAACTGAGAAAAACAACAAGAACACACTCACGAACGTATCATCAAGTTCATTACTCTGTTTTTCATTGTACTTGTGATTCTATGCTTCAGTGATTCTTATTTACTCTGTGAGAGAGATATTTCATTCAAACTCAATATTTGTTATTGAGGTAACTTAAGGTTGTGGAACCTTGAGTTGGGATTGAATTACAACTTGTAAGGGGGAGCGAGTGTCCAGGTGTAGGAACTTGCTTGTACTGAGGTGTCAAGAACCCACTGAATCTTGGAAGTTATAGTGAAACTCTCAGAGAAGCTTTGAGGACAGGACGTAGGTCAAAGTGGTTGTGGCTGAACCAGTATAAATCCTGGTGTACACTTCGGTGATATTTCTCCTTACTCTTTCCTGTTTTAATTTCAACGTCAAATTTTATATTTGCAACGAAATTTTTAAGGTCACCCAATTCACCCCCCTCTTGGGTGAAATGTAATATCCCAATTTTCGATTAAGGGATAATCATGATTATTAAGGATAATTATGGGTTTATTTGGGATTATTATGTATTTTATGACAATATTAATTTATGTCATAATTAGTGAAAATTGGAAATATTATTGTATATGTATGGTATTCAAGATCAAGGGTTGTGATTCCTTGATCGTGGGTCGGGATCCAGTGTGCTTAGTGTGTGAGCTCATTGTGGGATTGAAGGAGATGCTGACATGTGGCATGGTGGTGGCCATTGGATGAGATCACAAGGGGACAAAAGATCACTTTTTCCTCTCTCTCACTCCATCTCTTCATCCCATCTCTCTCTCTCTCTCGTGCTCTCTCTCTGGCTGAAGCAAGGAAGGAAGGAAGAAGGAAAAGCTTGGATTTTGGGTAAGTAAATGATCTCCATTGCTCAAATTCCTTTCTTAAATGTTGATCCTTGAATCATGGGCTTTATTTTGGTGTGTATAGTGTGGCCATTTGGTGCTGATTTGTGCTACACGAAAATTTGGAAAGTGGTGAATCAAAGAGTGTCTTTGGAAAAGTGAAAGAGGTAAGGGAACTCAATCTATCTATCTATGTTTCATACCATTTGAAGTAGTTTATAAATTCTGGAAATTTTGGCTTGAATCCGAAAATTTGGATGCCACTGTTCCTTTGGTATGTTTTTGGCATGAGAATAGTGTTTTGGAATGAGTTTACGATAGATAGATTGATTGGTAATGGAAATATGAAGTTTGGTTAAGATTGGTGTATTATTGAAATTGTTGCCCAAAACCCAAATCATGATAATGGAATAGGATTTTGATGATTTTGAGTATTCCATTGAGTTTGTTGGGTGTTTTTGTGTGGGAATGGCTTTGGGTTGAGTTTTGAGTCCATAGGAAGCAATTGGGCAAGTGTGAGGGAAAGTGCCTCTGTTTCTGCGTTTTCTGCTATCTGTGTGATTCACTCGAGCAGAGAGGGGTCTGCTCGAGTGAAGGATGAATATCACCCGAGCAGAAGGGGTCTGCTCGAGTGAGGGATGAGTTTCACCCGAGCAGGGATGAACTCTGCTCGAGTGATATGAGGTTTTTCCCTTTGTGCTTCGAGTTCGTCTGGGGTTTTCATGTGCAATGCTCGAGCACATCGTTTTGTGCTCGAGTGAGCGAAGAACATGCTCGAGCAAGCATGGTCTGCTCGAGTGATAGTGGGAGTTCAGAGTGAAGGATTTCTTTCGGGTCTTCACTTGCTGGTGGATGCCACGAGTGTGCTCTGACACTCGCGAGCATAGCCTTCTCACTCGAGCACTGGGGGTCACGCCCGAGTGAGGTTGTGCTTCAGGTGGGAGGTGTGCTCGCGAGAGAGGTGCTCGCGGGTGAGAGGAGTGTGCTTGCGGGTGTGAGTTGTTGTGCTCGAGCACATATGGCTGTGCTCGAGTGATCTTGTGCTTGGAGAGCCTTGTGTGCTCTCGGGTCCTCACTTCCTGGACTTCTCTCGCGGGTGCTCGAGTGAGGCATTTGGCCTTGTGCTCGAGTGAGGATTTTGTGCTCGAGTGAGCCAGTTCCTGAAAGCTTTCTTGTGCTCTCGGGTGCTCACTCGCGGTTTCACTTTCTCTTGTGCTCGAGTGTCCGTACATCTGTGCTCGAGCATGGTCATCTGTGCTCGAGTGAAGCAGTGTAAAATCTGTGTTTTGTGCTTCCAAAAGGGGATCTTTGGGATAGTTCTTCCTACCCTTTAGGAGTTGTGTTAGGAGTATTTAGTGACTCCAAAAGAGTAATAATGATAACCAAATGAGTATTATGAAGCGGATTAAGTCTTGGAATAGAGATTACCTCTTCGTCCCTAATTGTGAAAATAGGATTTGACATTTGCCTTCCTCGGGAGAGACCGGCGTTAGGGCACGCACGGAAGGATCAAGGTAGTGACTTTTCTCTCATATCTTGTATGATGTTTTGGTATGCATATCTTATCATTGAACTTGTGAAATGTGTGCCATGGTCCATTACGGCGCGAGCAGGTCAGCGTGAGCCGTATAGGGAGTGACATTGGTCATCTCTAGTCGGCCGTTGGACTGCCGTCGTAATCGACATGGATCTTTGTGAATCCGACCCGTGGGGGCGGCGTATGTGAAAACCAGCCGTGGGCTGTGTGTGTGTATCTTGCCTATGTGGCTTGTGAATATGATATGCTTTATATGGATCCCAGCTGTGGTGAATTATACTGTGTTGATTGTTGTGATGCAATACAACGTGAGCAATTCAGCGTGAGCAATCGTCAGGGATGACATGTGTCATACTAACCATTGCCGCTGCAACTGCCGTTGTAGTTGCTTGTGTGGATAGTGATTTGATTACATGCATTATTGTTGTACATTATATGATTGACTTGTTACTACGGGGATTCTTTAGAATCTCACTCTCCCAAAATTAACCCTTTTAGACAGGGCAGAAGGATCGAAAGGCAAGCGGGCGACGAAGAGTAGTTAGAGCTCCTGTTTAGGAGTATCTTTTGGGGTGAATGGTTATCATTGTATATTTTGGAATTGTATATAGTAGATTTTGTGTAATCCCCAAGTAAAAGGGTATAAATTGTAGGCTTGTGCCTTTTGTAAATCCCTTTTTGTTATGAATGGAACCCGAGTGAGTCGGGAACTTATTTGCACTCTGATAATTGTAAATGGAATCCACTTGTTCAGGCCAGTATTATTTTGTATTGAGAACTTGGGACCATTGTGAATAAGTTTAGAAAAGTTTTTGCAAATCCGATTTTTGGGCAAATGAGTATCTTAATAAGTCCCATTTCTAAATATGGTCTCTAAGTGCAACTTAATTATGAGTTTAAAGAACTTAATCTCGACCTCAGGTGGGAAGGGGGTTACATTTGTGGTATCAGAGCTGTAGTTCCTAGCAAGGTGAGGATTTGCTAGGATAGCTCCTTAGTTGACCTTAATCCTTTGAGTTTAGGGTAGCTTAATGATTGATAAGTGTTTGTTGTGTATACACATGGATATCTCTGCTAAGTTGTAGATATATCTAAGTCTTATGGATTATGTGTATACCTTTGCTCTGAAACTGATATGGTGAATCATTGTAGAGTAAAGGACAACATGGTTCGCCCTAGAGGCAGACAAGGGGATCCAGATGTGGAGGAGTTGAATGACAATCCTCCTGACCCAATGCGAGAGATGATGGATCTCGTACGGGAACAAAGAGATATGATCCGTGAGCTAAGAGAAGAGCTCCGGGAGGAAAGGGCTAAAAGTAATGAAGAAAGGGCCCAGTCGACTCGTGAGGAGACTCAAGCAGAGACTCATCATAAGGAGACAGCTGAGGGATCCAATCGGTCCCATGAATCCCTACCTCACACGGTGCCTAACCAAGAGTCTCAAGGGGCACTGGTTCGTGAGGGAAGAGGCTTACAATACTGGGTCTCTGAATTTTGCAAGCATCTACCTCCAGTGTTCAGAGGGAGGTTTGAGCCCCAAGTTGCTGAGGACTGGTTGACTCGTCTAGAGAAGATCTTTGAGGTCCTTGAGTGTTCTACGGAGGTTAAGGCGAAACTAGCTGTGTATAAGCTAGAGGGGGATGCCGACCGTTGGTGGCGGAATATCGCCATGACACTTCGAAGCCGGAATGTGCCAGTGACTTGGGAAATGTTCCAAGAAAAGTTTAATGAGAAGTATTTCCCCAAGTCCGTGAGATTGGAGAAAGAGTCTGAGTTCTTAGCTATCAGGCAGGGAGATACAGAGAGTTTTGACGAGTATCTTTCCCGTTTCGTCCGGCTATCTCGGTACTCTACGCATCTCCGGGAAAAGGATGATGAGGAGTGGAGCTCTGATATGCTTATCAGGGGCTTGTGGCAAGAACTGAAGAAGAGATTAGCCTCTCACCTATTTACTGCCTTCAACAAGGCGGTGGAGCAGTGTAGGATTGTTGAGAACAATCTGAGGGATTGGTACCCAACTAAGGGTAAAGACAGTCGTAGTGAGCCTAGCAAGGCTAACACTTCCCAGAAGCGTAAGGGACAAGGATCCTCATATGGGGGTGGTAACAAGAAGCCCTACCAGCCTGGGGGTCGTAGTGACCAGAGACCTCCAGCAGGACCGGTGTGCAATCAGTGCAGAAAGTATCATCCGGGAAGAACTTGTGCTGGAGAGGTGATTTGCTTCAACTGCAAGCAAGTGGGTCATGTATCTTTTAAGTGCCCACGACAGACGGCAGAGCAAAGGCCCAGGAATCAGGGTCGAGTGTTCGCCATGACTCATGAGGAAGCCCGGAAGTCGCCTGAATTGATCCAAGGTAAAATTCTTCTCGGTGATAATGAATTAGATACTTTGTTTGATTCGGGTGCAAGTCACTCTTCCCGGAAGTCGCCTAAACTTTTATGGCATGAAATATGTTTGCTTCTTATTCTTCATGTGACTGTGGATTCATCGTTTTGTGCATGAATTGATATTGAGGTTATTTAAAACTTTGATCCAGATTTTTTTATGAAAATAAAAGAAAGACTTTCTTTTTATAAGAAAATAAAGAAATTGTTTGTTTAAAAAAATACAAGCCGAACAAAAAAAATATTTTTTCCAAATAAATTAAGCAAATTTTTCCTAAAAGACACAAACTAAGCACCACGCCTTTTTACCACGAACTATGTGAGTTTTGATCCTTCTAAAGAGTATGTAGGCCATGGGCTCTCTTCCTAGGTCAAGTTCAACTTTGTAAATAAATATATATTTTTTATTTTGTTTTGTAAATAAATGTTCCTTTTTTCTTTAGTTTTCATTTTATTCATTTTTGTAAATATTCTTTTTTATTTGGGTAATTATAATAAAATTAAAGGCCATATTCATTTTTAAATAATTAACTTAGGGCAACCATTCTTATGAATGGGTGTTATAGGGTGCCTAATACCTTTTCCATACATAATCAACTCTCGAACCCTAAATGGTTTTCGTAGACTAGTTTCCGTTTTTTAGAAAAAAAAAGGTTTCAAAAATTATCCTTTTTCAAAATTTTGATGGCAGTTCCATAATTTTCAAGTTTCAGGCGCTACAATCCTCCTCCTCCGTAGTGACCTCACAATCTGGTGCCTCCAATCTCCGTCTACTCCTTTAGTTCAGAATTTTGGCACTTCTTTGCGTTCAAATTTTTTTTTTTAATTTGCCCTACACACAAATGTGATATGGAAAAAAAGTGAGGTGGATGTTATATTGGCATACCACCTCTATGTAATTTAGTCAACAAATGTTGACCGTTTGGGTGTGTTAACGGAGGGGCGACATTGTCCCATTTTTAAAACTTCTGGGGAAATATTGTCCCCTTAAAAATTTTCATGCATCCAATGCTCCTGGGTGAAAACTTCCAAAACATTTTTGTCCTTTAACCCTTTATTATTTGTCTTATGTTCAATATTCTAGGAGATATTAGGGGCATATGGTTGATTTTTCTTATAGGCCAAAAACAATTCTATTTATATTGTGCTTAACATTCTGCAAAGAGATGCATGTCATAACCACTACACTCCATGATTCATGAACAGGATTTGGTTGTGAAGTTTGCTGGTTATTGGGTTGTGCGTTTTTATTGACACGTTAGGTCTAGCTGGCTTAACTTTTCTAAGGTTTGCTTTGTTTTGGCCTTCGCTTGAACCGACACTACTTCCATGGGGCAAGCCACGAGGCACAACAAAGTGCAACTGCATTCCCCCACGAGGAGCCTTTGGTAACTTGACGGATCATTTACTAATTTGAAAAGGTAGGTGAGCAAGATAAAGCGGCAAGCACTTATGGCCATTGGCCAACAGTAATACAGTTAAGTAAAGGATTCAATGAAGAGTTCAAGGAATCATTTTATGAAGTAAGTTGCTGAAAAGGATGACTACAATGTTATGGTTTTTCTTTTCTTTTCTTTTTTTAAATTAAAGGATGGAGTATTGAAGAACAATATTCCGAGGATCAAAATGAAGAAAAAGGCGTTTTCAAGAAAGTTGTATTCACAAATTAAAATTGTAGAGTTCGAGTTCACTTTGGAGTTGTATGTTGACACTTTTATGAGTTTAAGTAGTGTCAACTTGAAGGGACGTGTTGAAATATTGAACCATGGTTAAGATCTTATCTTGTTAGTTAAAATCGCAATTAGTGATTGGAGCCTATAAATAGAGGTCCTGGTTAATGTGTTAAGTGCGTAGAATATTTAGATTCTTACCATATTTAGAGAGGGGATCATTTGAGTTCCTCTCCAGAGAGAGAAGTTCCTTAGCTTCAAGATCCCTAAAGTTATGGTTAGTTGTTAATCATCCTCAAATGAGGGATGATCATTATTAAACCCCTAAGTGGGTTGATTTGTCACTACAAAAAAAATCACTTTCAGCGGCAACATTTGGCGGCGACTTTTAATGTCGCCGCTGAAGGTGTCACTTTCAGCAGCGACACTTTTGTCGCCACTGAAGGTGTCACTTTCAGCGGCGACACTTTTGTCGCCACTGAACGTCAGACTTTCAGCGGCAACATTGTTTTATCGCCGCCGAAAGTGTGTTTCAGCGGCGACTTTAGTGTCGCCGCTAAAAGTGTTGTTTGAAATAAAAAAAAATTTTTAAACACTTTCAACGGCGACTATTAAAAGTCGCCGCCGAAAGTGAGTTTCAGCGACGACTTTACTGTCGCCGCTGAAAGTGTTTTTTGAAAATTTAAAAAAAAATATTTTTTAAAATACTTTCAACGGCGACTATTAAAAGTCGCCGCTAAAAGTGAGTTTTAGCGGCGACTTTAGTGTCGCTGCTGAAAGTTTTTTTCAAAAATTAAAAAAAAAAATTTTTAAAACACTTTCAGCGGCGACTATTAAAAGTCACCGCTGAAAGTGAGTTTCAACGGCGACTTTAGTGTCACCGCTGAAAGTGTTGTTTGAAATTTCAAAAAAAAAAAAATTTTAAAACACTTTCAGCGGCGACTATTAAAAATCGCCGTCAAAAGTAAGTTTCAGCGGCGACTTTAGTGTCGCCGCTGAAAGTGTTTTTGGAAAATTTAAAAAAAAAAAATTTTAAAACACTTTCAGCGGCGACTTTAGTGTCGCCGCTGAAAGTCTTTTTCAAAAATTTTTAAAAAAACATTGTTTAAAACACTTTCAGCGGCGATTTTAGTGTCGCCGCTGAAATTCTTTTTCATATTTTTTTATTAATATTTTTTAAAAATAATATTTATAAAATTTAACTATTAATTATTAAATAATTCTATGTAACCTTAATTATTAAAATTATATTATTATTTATTAATATTAGATTTATAATTTTTTATTAAAAATAATATTTATGATATTAAATTATTATTTATTAAGTAATTTTAATTAAAAAATTTTTAAATTTAAATATATCAATATTTTTTTCGTTTTTATTTAATTTTTCATTACTTTTAATAATATTATATTTAATTAATAATTAATTATATGTATATAATTATTTAATTATATGTATGTATGTTTATATATATGATAATATTATATATATATATATATAATAATATGTAATAATATGACATAGGTTCATTTCGGCGCAACTGGTAGAAACTCGAGCGCTAAGGCATCGGCTCTCTGAGGTCGCCAGTTCGAACTGGAGGAGAGTCACATGGAGGAATTATGAGGAGGTGACACGTGGTAGTACGGGGAGGAGACACGTGACAATTGTAAATTAAATTTTAAAAAAAAAAAATTCAAATTTTTTTAATAAAAATTTAATTTTTTGAATTTTTTTTTTAAAAAAGAAATTAACACTTTCAGCGGTGACAAAAGTCACCGCTGAAAGTCACCAAGTCGCCGCTGAAACTTTACCTTCAACGGCGACACAAATATCACAGCTGAAAGTCACCTTTAGCGGCGACAAAAATTGTCGCCGCTAAAACTTTCAGCGACAGTCGTATAGGCGGCGACTTTTTGTCGCCGCTGAAAGTCTTTATTTTTATAGTGTGTATCTTATAAACATCAATTTGTTATCAATATATAAAAGATTCCTCTTGATTTTATTAACAAAAATGAATTTTCTTATAGTCAAACTTTTGATCCACTTCACCTCCCTTATACGTCTAGAGTCTAGACCAGACAATTCATATTTAATTACTTTTTTTTCATAGTTTAACAATAATTTTATGAAACATACTAAATCAAAATCTTCACCATTATTTGTTTAGAAATTTCATCGTCGGCTTTGCATATAATTGATATACGCGCCTAATGCTTATTAAATTTTGTCACCAAATTTAGTACATATCCATTGCCACCTACATATTGTCAACTGATAAGGATTATATTTTAAGTCTTTTACTTCACTCAATGCATAATTATATATACAGTTGTATCTTTTATATATATATATATATATATAGGCATTTGTAAACTAGACTCATATTGCATACGTGTACGTTACTGTTACAGTTGTTCTTCAATAAAATGTAATTTATAATATATGTGGTAGCGTTTTATTAAATATCCCAGAATTGGACGATACAATTTTAGTGACAGATAATTAATTAAAAATAAACTACACAAAAATCTTTTAAATTTTGGATCATGTGCAAAAAAATTTATTAACCTTTGAAATTTAATATCCTTAAGTTTAAAAGTTTATAGGGATAACTCCCAAGTATAAATTATATGTTACTTGGTCAAAAAAACAAAAAAGAAACTATCAATTATATGTTCAGTTAAACTTTGTTTTTGTGTGCATACATACACATATATTTAGCCCCTCAAACTTTGATTAATTGTAGATAATCCTTTTAGAGTTTTAGCTAGGTGCGGATGAGTAATGTACAAAATTAAAATTAAAATTTTGGAGGTTATAAAAGCTATCTTTATATGGTCCAAAGTTCTAAAAGTTATGTATAAATTTTCCATTAATGAATAAATAAGAAGCAAATCAAGATCCGATCGCATATGCGTAATAAGCTAGTAAACGGCTCATCTTTATATATATATATATATATACACACACACACACATATAAACTTTGGCTTCGAATGATCGAGAAGTCGACACACACATTATGTAAATGGTTTCAAGTGGTTTTTTAAGATTTAATTATTAGATCATAGATTTAATAAATACTAAAGTATGTGTGTACGGAACATTCTTATTATAGTCAACGAGCTTCGCTTATCATTAATTATCGATTTTACATAATAAATTAACTATCATTTTTATAAGACGTATTCTTTCTTTGATCGTTTATTAATATTGGTAAGATTTTAAATCGTGGTGAACGATGTGGAAGATAATTAAAAAAAAAAAAGAGAAAATCACTCCTAGGTCCCAAGCAAGCAAGATATTATCAGAAAGGTCCCAGATTACAACCCTAAAAGCGTGTATTCATAATCTGTTGAATGTGCCTTATAACCTCCAGGGACCTTTCTGATAATATCTTGCTTGCTTGGGACCTAGGAGTGATTTTCCATAATTAAAAGGGAAAATTGCATTTAAGCCCCATGAAAAATTTTTTTTTCAATAAATTCAAATGCACTGACAAGCCCATAAGTGTTCACTGACAAGTTCATGAGTATCTGACAATTGAAATTTACTGCAAAAAAGTCCCAACTGATTTAAATGCAATTTTGAGATTTCAAGGAACCATTTTATCGTATTTTCTTTGGTCCAGGACCTAAATGCAATTTATCATAATTAAAACTTATTCATGTTTTATCACGACTTGCTAGTTGTTAGCTCTTTTTTTATACTTCTTGATACATTCGTGTTTTTTGACTTGTAATAAATCCTTTATTATAGATGTAATATATTGCATTTCATTTTAAAAAAACATATGAATTAGGTAGGGAATCATCATGAATATGAAAAAAAAAATACAAATATAAGAACATTTTGAGTTGGAATAATTGAGAAAATAACATTATGGTCCCAATTAAAGAAAATAGCAGCAGAAAAATCTCATAATTTATCAATGGTAACTAGCTCTTGTACTTGTCAATGGTTGCTCTTTCACTTATCATTAAATAAGTTATGGAACTTTTCTAATACTCCCTCCGGTCCTAATTATAAGACAAAGTTAACTTTTTTGGAGAAATTAAGGAAGCCAATTAAATCACTTTAGAGTATTTATATTTTTAGTATCTTTGGATTATATATTAGTTTATTAATCAAATTACTTAGTTTAAAGAAAAAATTATAAATATAAATATTCTAAAGTGATTTAATTGGCTTCCTTAATTTCTCCAAAAAAGTCAACTTTGTCTTATAATTAGGACCGGAGGGAGTATTATTTTTCTTGGTTAGGACCGCAGTGTGACTTTTCCTAAATATTTTTTTTTGCCAACCCTAAATAATTTATGTTATTAATTGTTCATGATGATAAAATGTAGTACATGTGTTTATGAGTTTGCATATGACAAATTAAACTTCATCATAAACATTAGTAAATATCAATAAAATGGCTAGGGTTAACGCCACTACTTGTCCTTATAATTTAATCAAATTTAATTTGCAGTGCCTATAGCTCCAAATCATAGTTTGTCATCCCAATTTTGTATACTTCATCTAAAATGTTAGTCTCTCTTATTTTCGTGAGGGCTTGAAATGATGTTGATTTTGTTTATGTGACATTAACACCACTAAATTTACTTATGTGAACACGGTTGAGGTTTTTAAATTATAAACTCATATTTTTAAATTTATTATGAGTCTTTATAGTTTGTTTGAGTTTTACTTTTCATCCCTATACTTTTTTTCATTGTTTTATTTTTTTTCAATTGTTTTCCGTCCCTCTTCTTTATTTCCTCCAAAACATTGGTATTCATAAGGACCAAGAGTTGGGCTTAACGTGCCTTAACGTGGTATCTCTATTTTAAAAGTGTTCCTTTAACTCTAAGAAACGGCAACGTATGGAAAAACCAGACTGGACTACATTCTTAATATGGGATTAACAATCAATTGTTGTTGATTATTTTATTTTCTAAATAGTCATTTGCACGTCATGAAGATGGGTTCAAAGGATAGTGTCTGCACGTGCATATAATAAAATTTAGATTTATGGTGCAAAAACACCTATGCACTTTCTCATATGTGTCTAGCATCATATATATTACTTAGGTACAAAAATGCTCATAAACTTCCATAACGGGACAAAAATGTTGGCTCCATTAACAAAAGCAAATGTTTGTTAACTTTTGTTTTTGTGGGCCCCACACTAATTATTTTTAAATATGGGTAAAGAGGTAAATTTACCAATGAACTTTTCACAAAAGTGCACCTGGCATCATAAAACTTTTCTTAGGTGCAAAAATACTTATAAACCTTTTAAAATGGGTGAAAATATCATCTCGATTATCACACTAAACATGCATCCCTTTTTTATTTTTGTAGGTTTCACAGGTACCCAAGTGTAAACCTTTAGAAATCTATGTGCTAAGTCATCAAGTCAACTATCTCCCTCTCTCCCAACCACTCTCTCTTCTCTCTCTCTCTCTCTCTCTCTCTCTCACCCCACTAGTGCCCACTCACTCCCCCCTTTCTCTTTCTCTCTCTTTTTCGCTTGTAAATCTATCAAAACATATACAACTTTCAAACCGAAGAAGAGATAAGAAGCTTACCAGCTCAAAAGAAACGAACGATTGGGGCTAGAGAACACTACTATGACAAGCGTAGAGAAAGATTGGTGGTAGAGAGAGAGAGAGAGAGAGTGAGTGAGCCAACAGAAACAGAGACGAGCTTAGGCATATGAAGGACTTTATTAAGGTTCCTTAAGCTAAAAACAAAACAAAGGTTTAGTAGTTAACCATGACGACTCAATACACAAATTTCTAAAGGTTGACACTTGGATAGGGCACACACAAACAAAAAGTGATGGACGTTTGGTGTAAATAGAAATGGTTTTTTCACCCCTATTTTAAAAAGTTCATAAGTATTTTTGCACCTAAGAAATGTTTATGGTGCCAGGTGCACTTTCACAAAAAGTTTATGGGGGAAATTTTCCCATTAACCCTAAAAATAATTAGTCTGAGGCTCACAAAACCAAAAGCTAAATGACATTTGTGTTAGCTAACAAAGCTAACATTTTTCCCCCATTTAGAAAAGTTCATAGACAATTTTGCATTCAAATAATGTATATGATGTTAGACGCACATATGGAAAATGTGTGTAGATATTTTTGCACCTTAACCATAAAATTTATAACAAAGCATATTATTGACAAACTTTTTTGATTATGGCTTACTTCTTTTGATCCTTAATTATATTATATTTAGAATTGTTTTTAGTTTCTTATATATAAGTCATTATACAAAATGTTAAAATTAAAACATGTCTAATTATTTCAGGTTATGAATATCATATTTGTATGGATGTCCATATATCTCCATTATCTCTGTTATCTCCAATATCCCATAGTTATCTCTTATTGTTATCAAATTTGTAGATATTGATTCTATTGAGATAGTAAAGTTATGCCTATAAATATAGTACATGTGTTATGTCTTATATACACATTGAATAGTGAATAAGATTCATCATCTTGCTCTTATATTCTCTCTTTCATCTTTCCTTTTTATTTATAACATGATATCAGTATGTGACTCTACCGAATGACTTCATGCATATTGTGCATGCTTATTGATTTTTTTCCTTTTTCATTCATCTTGCCAAATGAGTTGAATCGTATATCTTGTATGACCCGAAACACCCGAAACAAAATGGGTTAAAGGCGCGGTTGTTTGCAATTGTGAAATCAACTCAGATACAAAATAGAAAATCGATCAAACCAATACATGTATTTATGATTGGAATCACGAATTTAAAAAAAGAAAAGAAAAAACAAGAAACCGAATGGCGAAAACGGGGTCATATAAATCTAATACTATGCAATCAAGAAAAAAGGACAAGATTGGCAAATTGTTAGGAAGCTCGAAGAACTAGGGCCCGTTTGGTATGCCAACAATTGAATTTGAATTGAATTCCATGCTTTTGGCTTGTTTGGTACAAATCTAGGAGCATGGAATTGGCTTCCATGTGAAGGCCAAATCCAGCAAACTTGATGGAAATCATTTCCATCATACAACTCATAGAATTCTATTTTTGCCCCTATCCTCTCCTCTCTTTTATTATCCCTAACCCACGTTGTCCCTCTACCCCTATTTGCATTGTCACCAACAGCTCGACCACTACCGTATCATCCACCTCTATCACTAGCAACCCCGATGGGTACTTGATTTTCCTACTCTCATCAGACCCTCACCCCATCAGCCACCACCATTCTTTATTTTTTCAATCTTTATTGCTCGGACTCCAACGCCAAGCCCTCACCTTTCACTACTACAAAAAGGTTGAAAGGTGGCGCACATATTGTGGCCCTTCCTTAATGAAGTGCCATAGCTGCTTATTTTTTTTTATATTTTATGTTTTCTTTACCAGCTATGGCGCCTAATAGGGTAGGTGACACAGCTGGGGAGGCTAAGTGTGGCGCCTGCCACGACAGGCGCCACACATAACCAAGTGGCACCAGTTGTGGCGCCTGGCGTGCTTATGGTCAGGTGTGGCGCCTGGCCACACCTGACCCATTTTAAAAAAAAAAATTTTATAGTCAGGTGTGGCGCCTGTCTGGCCAGGCGCCACACCTGACCCATTTTAAAAAAAAGATTTATAGTCAAGTGTAGTCAGGCGCCACACCTGACACTTTTTAAATAAAAAAAAATTTGGGTTAGGTGTGGCCCCTGCCTGGTCAGGCGCCACACCTGACCCTATTTTTTTTTTAAAAAAAAAAGGGATTTTCTATCCCACCCCCACCCCCTTATCCTCTTGTTTTCCTGCCTCCCCCCAATCTCTTTCCTTTTCCCGCGCACCTACACCCCCATCTCTTTCTTTACCTTTTTCTCTATCTTTAATCATTCAATTCCCTCTCTCATTTTCACTTTCATCTGTGCGTATCTGTGTGTGACTCTCCCCGTCCTTCCATTTTCTTATCTTCACATCTTAAAACTACACCCACACGCGCACACGTCTTTGTTTTTTCCTAACTGCCAACCCCACTCCTTTCCCTATTATTCCATTTTCTTTGTATTGTCTTCAACTTTTTGGTCCCCACTCCATTTGGTAGCTCAAATTTCTTCCTTCCCTCACTAAAGATTGCGTCACCAACGGCAATTATGTGGTCCCCCACTCCACTACACTGATCAACCTGTAAGTTCAACTTGCGTTTTGTTTTTATTAATTTTTTTTAGGTTGTTCTGCTTTTTTTTATGGCATGCTTGCGATGCTTTTATAAATAATGGTAGTATTTATGCAGTTTGAGTGAATTTTAGAAGAAATTTATGTAAATTTTAGAAATTTCTTAAAAAAATTAGACATGATTTTGATTAATTTTCAACTAAAATTAATACCTTCAGCATCAATAGTTTTTAGAAGTAAATAGTTAATTGACATTGAACCAAACATAAACATCTACAACAAAATTTACTTCAAAGATATATACATGAATGCTAGAACCTCAACGAAATCTGTCTCTATTAGAACTTGCATTATTAATCAATATATATATATATATATTATAAAAAATGCTCACCTCATTAACAGCTCCAGTGGGCAACTTCCATAGTCCTATTCCGCTGAATCTGTCATATCTCTCTTAAACCACAAGCACCTATAAAATTTAAAAAAGGAAAAATGTGTGTTGTTTTTTCTTGAACCACAAGCTCCGTGTGACACTGAATCTGTCAGACGATTTTTCTTTTTCTGTGGACCATCTCTAGTTTTGTTTCTTTGATTTTTACACAACACCTATATATATATATATAATATACAAATGTGTGTGTTACGTTGTTTGTGTGTGTATACTATATATATATTCCCATTACTAGAGACTTATCCCCATTGTAGGCGTGTATGTGTTTTAGCTCTCACTAGTTCTAAGAAATTAATGCAACAAGTTACAAGAACAATGAAACAATTGAATTTATATGTTATATATAACCATAAATTTGAGCGACAGTAATTAATATATAAGTGATTTGAAATTAGATAATCAAATTAACTTTTAATAATACTACTATTTCTTTTAAAACTTCTTCAAATTATTTGTTTTCCAAAAATCAAAATCATTTATTTAATATTATTTCACGTATTTAATATATATATTTGTGTTAGTGCTATTTTGTAGAGGTAAGAAAATAATTTTTTGTATTATATTATTAAACTATAATAGAGAAAATCCCATCTAAACCCAATGAAAATAGGAAAAATTGAAATCAGGATAATAAATTGAATAATTCATTAATTGTGTCATTAACTTATTTAAGGATTTTAAAATATGGATAAAATGACTTTAATATATCCATATATATCAATGTTAATATTTAATAAAATAACATATAATTTGTCTATATTGTTTAATTTTAAATATATTAACTAAAACTGTAAGGGGAAAAACATACAATAAGGAGATAATCAATGTTGGGAATATGCTTTCTTTTTCATTTTATTTTATTTTCTGAATCATATTTTTTGATTTAAGCTAATCATATTTGATTTTATTATATATTGATGTTTATTACACATATTATTATTAAAAAAAATAACTTAGAACCTCAAATATTTTATTGATTTTTTTATGTTTAATTTGTATTTGCAGTTTCAGTTCATCAGTCTATTGAAGCTTCTATTTACGGTATGTTTTATAAATTTTGAGCTTACAAATGTGATTTTAGTTGAATTTAATAGTTATAATTTGTAGGTGTTCTAATGATTGTTATTGAATTATTGCATAAGCAAAATAATTATTTATATATTCTTAACACTTGTATTTTATTTATTGACTTGTAATGTTTTCTAATTTAACTATGATATATTGTGGCAAATATGGTTTCTTTTGTTATAAGTTGTAAAAAATTATTATAATGCCTGAGAATAATTAATGAATTATTTGGCAATTTAAACATTCAGTTTAAGACTTAGAAAGCTTCAATTATGAAGATTCATGTGGTGTATGTTATTTTACATTAAAATTGGTAAGAGAATATAAAAGTAATTAGTAAATGCAATAGTCATACAACTAACCACATACTTTTTTAAAAAAATAGATTGAAGCCCATAGATGGATCGTAAATGGATGTCATCTAATTGATGTTCAAGGGAATATATAGATAGGGTGAAGGATTTTATTACATTTGCAACTGAGCACACAAAAGATCCTGGTAAAATCTTATGTCCTTGCTTATCTTGTTGTTTTGGAAAGCGGATTAGTCAACTTGATTTGCTAGATCATTTAGTGTGTTATGGTATTGATCAAACATATATACAATGGACAAGGCATGGTGAGACCAACGATGCATATAGTGATCGGGTGTATACCACGGGTGGTGCCTCAGATGAATTTGATCAAAGCATGTTTGATGAAGATGATGGTCTTGAAGAAATGGTAAATATGGTTGAAGGGGTGCTTCATAACTGCCCTAACAAATATGAGAAGTTGAAATGTGATGCAGAGAAACCATTATATGTCGAAAGTACTAAATACACAAGATTGCTAGTAGTGTTGAAGTTGTACAACTTTAAAGCTCGCTACGGATTGAGTGATTCAGGTTTCACCGCATTGCTTGAACTGTTGCAAGATATGCTTCCAAAAGAAAATGTACTTCCTATCAAGACATACGAGGCAAAGCGAATTCTTTGCTCTACAACCGGTATAGGATATGAGAAGATACATGCATGTCCTAACGATTGCGTATTATTTCGAAATCAGTATGCAACGTTGGAGAAGTGCCCTAAATGCAATGCATCTCGATATAGGAAGAAGAAAGGAAAAAGTCCTTTGAAGGTGCTATGGTATTTTCCCATTGTTCCGAGATTCAGCCGACTGTATAGTAATGCAGAGATTGCTAAGCAATTGACATGGCATGCAGATGAAAGGATTAAAGACACGAAGCTTAGGCACCCTACAGACGCTCCTCAATGGAAAAAAAATTGATCATGACTACCCTGACTTTGCTGATGAAGTCATGAACCTTCGCCTTGCACTGTCAACTGATGGAATTAATCTGCACGGTGTTCAGAGTAGCACACATAGCACGTGGCCGGTGATATTGATGATTTATAACCTTCCTCCACACTTAATCATGAAACGCAAGTTTATGATGTTGTCCATTTTAATTTTTGGGCCAAGGCAACCTGGGAATGATATAGATGTATACTTGGCTCCTTTAATTGATGACTTGAAGCTGCTTTGGGATGAAGGCGTTAGTGTGTATGACGGGTACATGGGAGAAAGTTTCACTTTCAAAGCCATGTTGTTTGGCACAATTAATGATTTTCCTGCTTACGGAAATTTGTCAGGATACAGCGTCAAAGGATATGGTGTATGCCCTATATGTGAAGATGACACTCATTCAGTGCGACTTCATCATTGTAAGAAAAATGTTTACATGGGACATCAAAGATTCTTACCATCACAACATCATTGGAGGAAGTGGAAAAAGCCTTTCAATGGTGATGCAGAAGAAGGTAGCCCACCAAAGATGTTGACCGGTTCCCAGGTGTATTCCAAGGTAAAAGACTTGGATAACAATTTTGGCAAGCCTTTTGCAAAACAAATCGAGACAAGCGGTTGGAAGAAAAAGTCTATTTTCTTTAAACTTCCATATTGGAAGTCTTTATATGTGAGGCATTTTCTTGATGTGATGCACATAGAAAAAAATATCTGTGATAGTCTAATTGGCACATTGCTTAATATCCAAGGAAAAAGCAAGGACAGTGTCAATTCGAGGTTGGATTTAGTGAACTTGGGAATTAGAGAAGAGTTGGCACCGATTGAGCAAGAGTCTCGTACCTATCTACCGCCAGCGGCATACACTCTATCAAGGAAAGAGAAGAAATTGTTTTGTGAGTTTCTGCAAGGAATTAAAGTTCCCGAGGGCTACTCTTCAAATATAAAGAACCTTGTATCGGTAAAAGAATTGAAGTTAAAGAACCTTAAATCTCATGATTGTCATGTGCTCATGCAAAATTTCCTACCGGTTGGTATACGATCCATTTTACCCAAAAAATTAAGGAACACTATCACAAAACTTTGCGTGTTTTTCAAGTTGATCTGCAGTAAAGTGGTTGATTCAACCAGGTTGCAAGATTTGCAAAGGCTGATTGTGTGTACTCTATGTGAACTTGAAATGTATTTTCCACCTTCTTTTTTTGACATTATGCTACATCTAACTGTACACTTGGTCAAAGAGACTCAATTGTGCGATCCAGTGTACTTGAGATGGATGTACCCAAATGAGCGATTCATGAAAATATTAAAAGGGTATGTGAAAAATAGATATCGCCCAGAGGGTTGTATCGCTGAAAGTTACATGGATGAAGAAGCAAGTGACTTCTGTGCTGATTTTCTATCAAATGTTGACCCTGTAGGGATCCCGAAGTCCCGTCATGATGGCCGAAGATCAGGGAAAGGAACAATGAGGAGCGATGTAATAACGATATCAGCATCTGAACGGGACCAAGCCCACTTGTATGTCCTACATAACACTGATGAGGTCGAACCGTATGTAGAAGAACACAAGGATGCTCTCCGATTGGTACATGGTGATAGGAATGAAAATTTATTAACAACATAACACAATAAACAATTTACAGGCTGGTTGAAAAATCGCATTAATGATGAGATGGAGAGGAATCCTGATTCAGTTTCCGAAAAATTGAAGTGCCTGTCGAAGGGACCGAGCTTACATGTATTATCTTACAATGGTTATGCAATCAACGGTTACACATTCTATACACAAGACCATGATACACAGAGCACGATGCAGAATAGTGGGGTAACACTTGTTGCTGATTCTTGGCATAGATCCAATGCTAAAGACACACACCCTGTTTATGCATCAATGTCATACTTTGGTGTCATTAAACGCATATGGGAGTTAGATTACTCTATGTTCAGGGTCCCTGTCTTCAAATGTCAGTGGGTTAACAACAACAGTGGATTGCGGATAGATGACTTAGGCTTTGTGCAAGTGGACCTATCTAAGGTTTGGTATGAAGATGATCCTTTTATTTTAGCAGCACAGCAGAACAAGCATTTTACATTCCTGATCCTGCTAAGAAGAATTGGTCTATTGTACTTCCATCCAACAAGAATCGTTAAGCAGAAGTTGATTTTGAAAGTAATGAATATTTGAACATCAATAATGATGATCCTTCGTTTAAGAATTTATGGTCAGCAGAGATTGAAATAGATGGAGATGCAGATGAAGATGGAGATGGACCCCTATACATGAGACATGATCATGAAGAAGGAACTTGGGTCAAGAGAAACACAATTCTCAATCCAACACGAATTCTGAAGAATAAAATTTTAATTCAGACAAGAAAAAGGAAAAGATAATGATTTGACTTGTTTACTTGTACGTATGTTTTTATAAATTTCAAAATAATTTGCTTTCGTTGACATGGTTGACATTGTGCACTGATGTTTTGATTTGGTTTATTTCACTTGCAGGAGTATGGACTCACTACATGATGACATTGATGATGTTCCCAGGCACATTGGTAGACAGAGATTTGCAGTCACCCCATCAGCATACTTTGGATGTCAGAAGCGCCCGAATAGAAGTGATGTTTCCCACCTACGTGACGAGATGGCTAGCTTTAAGCATCAATTGCAAGAACTTCAACAACAAATGCACTACAAGGAACAACAAGAAGAACAATTCACTGAACAAATGCGTTTGTTACAAGAACAGAATGCGTTGTTAACAACGCAAATACAACAGTTGGTCCAGGGTAGGCCAACACTAAATGTTCCGTTCTGTTATAGCCCAAGTTTCAGAGATAGCTGCAATTCCATGCCTAAAGTCCCTTTTCCTTCGGTAATTAATTTCTTTTCTACTTAAATTTATGTTAAATTATAATTAAGCAAACTTTAACATATTAACTCTATTTTCTGTAGGGCGAATTTCAATGCAAGCTATATGTCGAGCAAGCATCCAAGTACGCGGTTGCAGTGGGTGCTGCCTACAACACTGGTGAGGACATACTGCACAATTCACCATTGCCCGACAACACACTCCGGGTGAGGGTTGACGTCTGCACGAACGAAGACGCCCTCTTATCGATCCCGTCTTGGGATGAGCAAACAAAGGTGGCAGATGTTGTAGGTGGCTATGTTGCTTGTCCAATAGGTCTTATCGAGCCATATGAAAAGGTCGTTCATTCAAAATTCCCTGCACTTTTCCTTCAAACTTTCATCTCAAACTGTGATTTAATTTTCTGATTTGCGCAGGGTAAGATTTTAAAGTCTTCAACAACACAACCCAAGTCAAAAGCATCAGCTAGCCAACATAGCAGAAGAAGACATACCTCATTTCTCGATCAATTAATATAGATTGCACCACAATTAATCAGTGAGGGAGGAGTGCAATTACGTATTACAAGACATATCTACAGTGTTAGTGGTCTAGTTGATTATATTACTGCCGAGGTCGTGCAGGACATATGTGCTCGTGATTGGGTTAGTGCTTCGGCTATCAACATCTGGATAAGGTACTTCACTATCATCGTTTATCACTGTTATTAATATATCTCGTTCCATTTCTTTTGTTTCTCATGACATTGTATATTTTATACCAGGCATTTGGACCATGACGTTTTAATGGTTACACACAGGGTCCAATTCACATTTGTCAACCCTTTTCTCGTTGGTCATCATGAGGGTAAAGTAGATATAAATGCGCAGTCTAATGAGCTGAAAGATTACTTTAGCAAGAAAGCGACACCAAATACATTATTTTTAGTGCTGTATAATACGGGGTAAGTTATTATTGGTACAATTTTTGTTTTATTGTTTAACTTCTATCATAACATGATTGTTCAAAAAAAAATTTTACATATATTTTAGGCACCATTGGATATTGATCGTTATCAATCCAGCGGAACCTTCAGGCCCTCACACTTATTATGTGGATCCTCTAAAAAATGGTCTTCTACAAGACTGTTTTGATATGTTACTATTGATCAGTAGGTATGTATACATGCCTATTATAAATATTTCCATACGTGATTGAATAACCCAAAGTAATCAGTTTCTATTTGTTTTGTTAGCGCATTGACTGCGTATCGGTCGTCTGTCTCGTTAAACTATTCTAAAGCTACTAACCCCCGCCTTAGCTATCCTTGGAAGAAGATACAGGTATTGATATTTGACTTAGACTTTGTGTTAGTAAACACTTTTTATTCATGAACAGAGTTAAATATTGCATTATATTTTTGCAGTGCCTTTTCCAACCTAATGACAATGATTATGGGTAATATATCATGAAATTTATGAAGGATGTTATTATGCATGATAAACCATATATTCCTCAAAAAGTAAGTCATTTAGTTGCACTTCATATTGTGTTGTAATGAAATTAAATTAGTGCCAGACAATTATGTTTTACTGATTTTAATTCGTTCTAACTTGTGTCTGATTGTATATATCTGTAGGATTATGAAGATCAACGTTGTGACACTTTGACAGACCATCAGGTTAATAAAGTGATCGAGGAATGGTGTGAATATGTGTTTAGGAAAATCTCTGGGTAGCTATATATACTATTAAATTCACTAGCTGGTCTTTTTTGTGTTGTTTCTAATTGCCAATTGTTGTGTCATGCATGTTTGTTGAAGTTGAATTTGTTGTATTTCATTCAGCTAGGTTTACAATATATTGTATAACAATTTTCAGTACTACTTTAGCTAATTAATCATTTGTTGGTATCATTGTTCTTATTAAACCTTGCAGACTATAATTATATATGCATGGGAGATATATATGAGGAAAAAATATGCTAAAAAAACCAATACGAAGAACCCAAAAAATATGAGGAAAAAATATGCTAAAAAAACCAATACGAAGATTTAAAAAAAAAAACACCTCCTGTGGCGCCTGCGTGAGGAGGCGCCCCAGTCGAAGAATGGGATGTATTGGGGGTTAGACAGTGATAGTCTAGGGTGATTTTCAGATGGGGGCATACTAGTAATTTGATATTTTAAATAAAAATATTAAATAAAAATAATACCTGAATTTCATTGACATACTAAACACACATTTAAAATTATTTCCATATCTATCTCTATCTTCATTTCCATTTTCATCAAAATCAATTTAAGCTTACCAAACGGGCCCTTAGTATTCTTGATAATGACCCCATAAGTCCCTTACCGAAGTATGCTATTGTTTTTCATAATTAATTTATCATCTTCATATACTCCTATGATACACTACACACGAAATTAACATGCCTTGGAAATTTAGAATGGTGATTACGACATGTTATTCCCCTTAATCTATAGATCTTTTATTTTAAACACAATTGAAACTTTTATGATTTATCTTGATCATTTATCATGAACTTGATGCTAGTGTGGTCTGATTTAATTTATGTTTCCAAGGTTTTAGAAATTTTACCCTTTTCTAGTAGGTTTAAGAAATTTTACCATTTTCCGATTATGAAATATTGCTTTACATGATGAAAATAGATATTTATTATGTTTCCATGTGGCTTTTATATAGCTTTAACTCTTTAACAATTCCCTCTCTATTTTCTTATTTGATATATGAAGGACAATTTAAGACAATATATAGAACTAAAATGATACTCTATCTTATAGGTATGGCTACTTCAATATGACCCTAAGCTATATAATTTCTACTTTCTATCTTATGGCTAGAAGTATTATATTTTGATTTTATATTTTGAAATCATATGACTAGAAGTCATACAACTTTTATTTTTCTATCTTATTAAATGGCTTGAAGCCATATAACTTTTATTTTCTTCCTTATTATATAGCCAGATGCCATATAGCTTTTATTTTCTTATTATAAAGCCAGAAGCTATATAGCTTTTATTTTCTCATTATATAGCTAGAAACCATAAAACTTTAATTTTATCTATGTTTATGATATTCGGTTTGCATGTTTATTAGTATTATAATTTTAAGGCCAGTGTAAATCATACTCTTGATTTCTTTATTATATACCCAGAAGTCTTATCACTTTTAATAATGGTTATTTTGTAAAAGTCCACTTTATGGTTTTAATAAATGGTATGGGTAAGAAAATTGTGGTACTTTAATTAAAGCCATGAAGGCTCATGCCTCAAATATAGAATGACATAAAAGAGCTTTACAACTTTGAATTATGTACCCCTTTATTATGTACACAGAAGCATTACTCTTCAATTACTTAGGGGTTAATTACCTCTTCATGACTTGTTAGCAATTATTCTTACTAGATTCATACATCAGAGTTAGTTCTTATTCTGGCTTAATTTCAGTGATCCTGATTACCGTTCAATTCTAAGACCTATATTCATACATACTTATCAAGTGTAAATACTTTACACACAGTAAAAGTAAATACACTTAAATCTTCAATTCTATGTCTTCTTTCCTTCTTGCTCATCTTCAAGCTTTCTTCTCTATCCTGTTTACAGACCTATTGGTTGGTAGGGGAGGGTAAGATTTGGGGGAATCTTAGTAGGAAACAGTACTAATAATGCATGCAAGATGAATGTTAGTGCATGATATGCTTACCTTACATAGGCTTAGTTCACATAATGCCATTTTTGCATATTCAATGTTTTATGCAACATATCTATTACCACAATATAAATAGAAATAGAGCTTCATTCATTCATACATACTTCACATAATCAAGTAAAGCAATACTGCAAATCAATACACATCAAATACATGCAAGTTAAGTAAGTTCACTACCTTCTGTTTCCTTTTCTTCCAACCATCGGAGTTGCTTGAAGCATCTTCCATTCTTCTTCTTTCTTGACTTCTCATGGCCCTAAACACATAGTCATATTATTAAAGCCATGAAAAATGAATGCCAAATGGGGCTTCCTTAGTCTCATAGGCTTACTTTCATCCTTGGAGTTTACACTTGTTACATTTGGTCATTTCTTTCTTAAATTCGAATGGTAGCTAAAAGCTGCCAGCATTTTGACCAAACTTTGAAAATCATAACTAATTCTAGTGAACTCTAAATTAGGTGGTTCAAATTTCTATTCAAAGCTCTTTGAGTCTATTTTAGAGATAAAATATTACTTAGAGCCAATTTAAGCCACAAAATTCTCAATGGCACAATGCCTAACTTCAAAAATTCATAATGTACTAATCCAAATGGCACAAATGATCTATCAAATTAAAGGTTGATATGTCTACTTTCATTATGGAAAAATTCATGGCCATTGGACAACATTATATTGCTAAAAAACACAGTACATTCATACTGCCATGCAGGAAACCCTAATTAGCAGCAAACTCCAGTTTTTGGATTCTAAATTCATTCTTTCTAAAATTATACCAACAACATAATCCTACACAATTTTGCCCAAGGAATCCATTGGAGACCTCAAAAACAGAAAAATCACACTCCTTCTTTAAAAGGAAGCTCTTGCTCACATCTTTCTCTTTCTTAAGCTCTTTTCTTAATTCTCCAACTTTGGCTCTTACTAGATGAATCAAAACACCTCCTCTTAAAAAAAACCATAGGAATGAAGCTCTTAGAGAGGAGAACAATATTTATCAAGAGTATTTAAGCCAAAAAGGTGATTAACAAGGTCAAAATCAAGCATGCACACTTACCTTGCTTCTTTGTTCTTCTCTCTTTCCTTTTTCTTTTTCTCTTCCATTTTTCCTTGATTGGTTGCCTAAATGAGAGGTAAGAGAGAGTGAAATGTTTAAATAAATGGATCCTTTTCAGTTAGCATGCTTGGCCAAAAATTAAAGAGAGTTGGAAGAGAGTGTGAGGTGTCAACTTCTTATAGTGTCTTAAAAAAGTGCTTAAGTTAATTTAACTAAGAGTGGTTTGTTTACTTGGGTTGATATTTTCTCTTTCCCTCTTCCTCTTACCTTGAACAAAATGTTTATTCAAAGAGGAGGGAATTATGTTGAGAATTTCCTCTTAAAGCTTGCTTTTTGGTCAACTTTCTAAGTTGAATCAAAAAGTAAAACTTGTTGATTTTTCTTCTCCTTCTTCTTTCCTTTCTTTCGACTTGATCAATGGTCATTCATTTGCTTAATTTAAATCCTCTTCCCTTCCCTTAAGTCTTTGATAAATTGCTTTAACAAAAAGGAAGAAAGAATGCTGACTACTTGACCTTATATGTATAGGTTCAAGTTGGACCAAAGTCTTCTTTCAAAATAAGTTGAATCTTTGACCAAGTCTTTCTTTTTTCCCTCTTTGCCCCTTTGGACGTTTTTATCACCATAAAAGGAGGGAGTTTATTTGCTTTTTCACCTTAATCATTACTCTTGCTTTTCAAGGACAAATCTTAGCCCTTCATTTTGGTTTCCAGTTTTAACTTCAAGATCAAGTAGCAATTGTAATATCCTGAATTTTGGGCCTAGGACTTTGAGAATAAGCCTATATCAGGTAAACTATTAAGCCCAGTTCGAGAAGAGTCCTAAGAATGTCAAGAAATAAAAAAACTTTAGGGGACTATGTGATTCGGCCCTACCTAGCAGAGGGCCTAGTATACATAGGCAGTAGGATCAAAGTGTTGGTGTAGATATGCATAGGACATATATTTGGTGCCATTGAATTAGTAGAAGACACCACCTAGCTATGCCATGAGGTAAGGGACTGATTAGTCAGGTAAAATAGGCTAGTGTAGGTATGCACATGGCATTTTCAAGGCAAACATGTGTACCCTGCGTTAATGTCTACGTAGCGCCCATACACCTTGACAACACAGGGTACCACAGCTACTAGTTTTACACACTGCCTTTTCGCATAAGGCAAATTCTAGCCAGTACAACCTCCCCCAGTTAGAGAGAGGCTATGTATGGGTAAGAACCAATACTTCACCATAGATCATATTGTGAGAACCCTCGATCATGTCAAAATTCTACAAACTAGCTATGATTGTAATATCCCGATTTGTGTTTAGGGCTAATGACTCCGATAATTATTGTAATTATCTTGATTTAAATATATTTGGGATTAATGTAATATGAATTTTAGAATAAATACATGTGCTATTTAAGATCAATGGTTGTGATTCCTTGACCGTGGGTCGGAATCCTAAGCTTTGTGTTTATGTGAGCTCTTTGAGAGAGTGAGTGGATGATGACATGTGGCCTTGTGTGAGCCATTGGATGAAGCACTAGAAGACGAAAGTCACTTTTTCTCTTCTCCCTCTCTCCTATTCGGTTGAGTGTGTGTGTGTAAGGAAGAGAAAAGAGCTATCATCATCTCCTCCTACTTTCTCTCTCTCGTCTCTCTCCTATTCCTCCATTTTCGCTGGATTGAGCAAGGAAAGAGAAGAAGAAAGCTTGATCTTTGGTAAGGAAATGATTCTCCTTTGCTCCAATCCTCTTCTCTAATATTGTTCATATCAATGAGAGCTACGTTGTGATGATTGTAGAATCTTGAGAAGTGGTGATTTGTGATTTGGGCGAAATTGAAAGTTGAGGGATCAGGATTCTGGATTGAGCAAAGTGAAGAGGTAAGCATTTAGAGCATTTTGAAGTATAATGTGTGATATTTTGCTAAGTATGGTAAAATCTGGAATTTTGCCCTAAATATGCCTATTTTGGGAAATGTTAAGTTTGTTATGATTGATGATTGGGAATGATTTAGTTGGAGATATATGATCATTTGATGTAATTTGGAATGTTAAAAAGGGTGTTAAGGGAATTTGGATATGATGTGTCATTGAGACCTTAGTGTTTGATTGTGGTCAAATTAGGTTTTGGAGTGTTTTTGGAGTTGCCATTGTGTTCCCTTGTTAGTGCTTAGAGTGTATGAGCATTGGGAAGAGTTTGGGAACCTTTGGGGGAGAATTTGACCATCTGGTGTTTCTGGTTTTTGGCTGCGTTTCTGGTCTCTGATACACATCACTCGAGCAGAGGAAGAACGTGTAACCCCCTCACCGTAATGACATCCGGTTTATGAAATTTATGTGAAATAGAGACCAATAAAATAAAATAACAATTCATATTCCCTCATCCCAAGATGGGGTGTTTCAAAATCCGTTTCGAAACATAGTTAATCCTGGTCTCACATTCACAGGCGGATATAATTACTTGAGAAAAACAGAGTACATATTAAATATCAAAGTGCGGAAACCAAAATCCCGGCAAACCCCGGGTTACTTGCATACATAACTTGGGTTTACAGGTTTCCCAACAATGGGGATTACATAACCAAAATAGTCATTTACATAAAATGTACAAATTGCAATCCCAATCCAAAACTATGATAACCAACTACCACTTAGATCCCGGAGTGAGCCTAACTACTCCTGGTCGTCCGTTTCCCTTTCGAACCACTCGCCCTGTCTGAAAAGATTAATCATTTGGGAGGGTGAGATTCTAAAGAATCCCCGTAGTAACTACTATTTCATACCACATGCAATCACATAATATGTAAACACATCATCTCATATCAACAGCAACAAATTCACTCCACCCTCATCCCCTTTTACCGCCGGGAAGGCATACGACCTTCACCCGAACCGTTGTTAGCGACTCAGGGACTATTGGCGTGGCAGTGCATACAAATAGCCACACGGCTCACATATAGCCTTTCGGCTTTCACAAATGGCCCGTCGGCCTTCACAAATATCACACCCTAACCTCATCCCCTTTTACCGCCGGGAAGGCATACGACCTTCACCCGAACCGTTGTTAGCGACTCAGGGACTATTGGTTTAGCGGTGTATCCACACAAAGTTTTCACAAAACTTGCAGCATACAAAATCCATTTAATCACAATGATATAGCACACATATCATACATCACATAAGGTATAAAGATAGAGTCACTACCTGTATCTTTCCTGACTGGCTCCGGCACCGTGGCCTCACGAGGGCGACAGATATCAAATCCTATATCAATTAGGGACAACCAATTAATCTCTTATCCATAGGTATATTTCAATAATTTTCTAAGTTGGTTATCATTTAGGACTCTTTAGGTGACTAAAATAGGCCTAAACATATGCCTAAAGGGTTGGAAGAACCTACCCAAAAGACCCCTTACTCGAAGGCAAAACACAGATTTTTGGTCCTCTCACTCGAGCACAGATGCTCTCACTCGAGCACAAGTACGGACATCACTCGAGCACAAGTGCGAGTGAGACTGCGAGTGAGCTCCCGAGAGCATCAAGACACTTGCAGGAACTGGCTCACTCGAGCACACGCGAGAGAAAACCAGGAAGTGAGGACCCGAGAGCACCCAAAGCTCTCCAAGCATAGGATCACTCGAGCACAAAACCACACCCGCGAGCACACTCCCACCCGCGAGCACACTCCCACCAGAAGCACACCTCACACCCGCGAGCACACCTCACACCCGCGAGCACACCTCACACCCGCGAGCACACCCGCGAGCACACACCTCTCACCCGCGAGCACCTCACTCGCAAGTGAGAGCCTGAAAGCACAACTCCCTCCTGAAGCACAACCTCACTCGAGCATGACCCCCAGTGCTCGAGTGAGAAGGCTATGCTCGCGAGTGTCAGAGCACACTCGTGGCATCCACCAGCAAGTGAAGACCCGAAAGAAACCCTTCACTCTGAACTCCCACCTTCACTCGAGCAGACCATGCCTGCTCGAGCATGTTCTTCGCTCACTCGAGCACAAAGCGCTGTGCTCGAGCATCACCCAAAGAAACCCAGACGCACTCGAAGCAGGACAGGGAAAACTCTTCCATCACTCGAGCACGTTCTTCCTCTGCTCGAGTGATGCTCATGCGAGACCCAGAAATGCAGAAAACCAGAAAACACCAGATGGTCAAATTCACTCCCAAAGGTTCCCAAACTCTCCACAATGCTCACACACCTTAAGCACTAACTAGGGAACACTATGGCAACTTCATAAACACTCCAAAAACCAATTTGACCACAATCATCCACTAAGGTCTCTATGATACACATTATCCAAATTCCCTTGACCCATTTTTATCATTCCAAATTACATCAAATGCTTCTATACCTCCATAATACATCATTTCCAATCATAAATCACAATGAACTTCATATCTCCAAAAATAGGCATATTTAGGGCAAAATTCCAGATTTTACCAAACTTAACCAAAAATCATAAACAATACATCAAAATGCTCTAAATGCCTACCTCTTCTCTTTGCTCAATCCAGAATCTGGATTCTCAAACTCCCAAATTCGACCAATGTCCCAATCTACACCATTTAAGGCTCTACAATCATCACAATGTAACTCTCATTGAGATGATCAATATCAGAGAAGAGGATTAGAGCAAAGGAGAAGCATAACTTACCAAGATCAAGCTTTTTCTTCTTCCTCTTCTTGCCTCAATGTCGCCGGAATTAGAGAGAAAGATGAGAGATGAGAGATGAGAGAGAAAATGATGATGAAGAAACACATACTCCCTCCCTTGCCCATGCCTCCAACCGAATAAGAGAGAGAAAATGAGGGAAAAGTGACATTTTGTCACTTAGTGCATCATCCTATGGCTTTCCACTTGCCACATGTCATCATCCATTCTCTTCCACAATGAACTCACCTCACCACAACACGCAGGATTCCGACCCACGGTCATAAAACCACAACCCTTGATCTTAAATACCACATGTATTTATTCTCAAAATTCACATTACATTAATCATCATTGTGCTTAATCAAGATAATTACAATAATTATCAGAATCATTAGCCCTAATTACAAATCGGGATATTACAATTCTCCTCCCGTTAAATAAATTTCGTCCTCGAAATTTGTTACATCCCTTGAGCCATAAACTCCGGATATCGCCTTCGCATATCTTCCTCCGTTTCCCAAGTTGCTTCCCGCTGAGTCATTCCCTTCCAGATCACTTTCACATAAGGAATACTCCGGTGTCTGAGCCGACGTTCTTCTCGTTCAATAATTTGCTCTGGCTCCACCGCATACGTGAAGTTATCTCGCAACTCCACATTCTCATACTCAACGACATGGGATGGATCCGGTTGATACTTCTTCAATTGGGAAACATGAAATACATCATGGAGTCTGCTCAAGCTCGGAGGTAGGGCTATACGATAAGCAACAGGCCCAATCCTATCAAGGATCTCAAAAGGACCTATATATCTCGGGCTCAACTTCTTTCTCTTTATAGCTCGCCCAATACCGGTGACAGGTGATATTCTCATAAATACATGGTCACCAACTTCAAACTCTAGAGGCCTTCTCCTCTTGTCAGCATAACTTTTCTGCCGACTCTGAGCTGCAAGAAGCCTCTTACGAATGATTCGAATCTGGGCTGAGGTTTGATCCACAAGATCCGGCCCATAGAGTTTCCTCTCGGACAACTCATTCCAACACAATGGCGATTGGCATTTTCTTCCATACAACGCTTCATACGGCGCCATCTGAATGCTCGCATGAAAGCTATTGTTGTAGGCAAACTCAGCAAGTGGAAGGAAACGGTCCCAACTCCCTTTGAAGTCAAGTACACATGCCCGCAACATATCCTCTAAGGTCTGAATAGTCCTCTCTGACTGACCGTCTGTCTGAGGATGATAGGCTGTACTGAATCTCAACTGAGTACCCAGTGCCTCATGCAACGCCTTCCAGAATCTCGAAGTGAAACGAGGATCTCGATCAGAGATGATATTCCTCGGTATGCCATGGAGCTTCACAATTTCACGAAGATAAATCTCCGCTAGTCTATCCGGAGAGTAACTAACATTGATCGGTAGGAAGTGCGCTGACTTCGTTAACCGGTCCACAATAATCCAGATCGCATCATAATTCCTGATCTTGGGCAATCCCGTAACAAAATCCATGGTCACGCTTTCCCATTTCCATTCCGGAATTTCAGGGCTTTGCAATAAACCAGGCGGTCTTTGGTGCTCAATCTTCACTTTCTGACATGTGAGACACCTCGCCACATACTTTGTCACATCACTCTTCATACCCTGCCACCAATACTCAGATTTCAAACCATGGTACATTTTGGTCATACCAGGATGAAGAGTATATTGGCTCTTATGCGCCTCATCTAAGATCTTCTGTCTCAACTCCGCCTTAAGTGGAACACAAATCCTATTCTGATAACGAATCAATCCGCTAGGCGACACATCATAGCCTTGAACTTCTCCACGCTCAATTCTGGCTAGGTTACCCTGTATCCAGTCATCTTGCCGCTGAGCCTCTTTAATCTCAGCTCTCAAATCACTTTCCCCTTGGGAAACATTAAAATGGGCACAGATGATCTGGTTCGCCAGGTTCATATCACGAAAATCAGCAACCAATTTCTCCTCGTGTATCATCATAGCTGCCACAACCACAGTTTTCCGACTAAGAGCATCAGCGACTACATTTGCCTTACCCGGATGATATTTTATTTCCAGGTTGTAGTCCTTAAGCAACTCCATCCAACGTCGTTGTCTCATATTCAACTCTTTCTGATCGTACAGATATTTGAGACTCTTGTGGTCGCAGTACAGTTCCACGGTCACACCATACAAATAATGCCTCCAAATCTTCAAGGCAAACACAATAGCCGCAAGCTCCAGATCATGAGTGGGATAGTTCAATTCATGAGGTCTGAGCTGTCGAGAGGCGTAGGCCACCACACGTCCCTGCTGCATAAGGACACACCCTAATCCCTGCCCACTGGCATCAGAGTACACAACATATGTCACACTGGGATCGGGCAAAATCAACACAGGTGCCGTAGTCAACCTCTCCTTCAGCTCCACAAAGCAATTTTCACATTTCTCATCCCACACATACGGCTGATCCTTTCTCGTGAGCTTGGTCATCGGCAATGCAATACGGGAGAAATTCTGAATGAATCTCCGATAATAACCAGCAAGACCCAGAAAACTGCGTACCTCGGCCACAGATTCTGGCCTCTTCCAGTTCAGTACTGCTTCCACTTTACTAGGATCCACAGCGACCCCACCTTGCGAGATAACATGGCCTAGGAATCTCACTTCCGATAGCCAAAACTCGCACTTACTCAATTTAGCATAGAGTTGTTTTTCACGCAATGTATTCAACACAATTCTCAAATGATGCTCATGCTCTTCTCTACTCTTAGAGTATATCAAAATATCATCAATGAATACCACAACGAATTGATCCAGATATTGTCGGAAAATACGGTTCATGTAATCCATGAATACCGCAGGCGCATTTGTCAACCCAAATGGCATCACTAAGAACTCATAATGACCATATCTGGTCCGGAAAGCAGTCTTCGGAACATCTTCCGCTTTCACACGCAGCTGATGATACCCCGACCTTAGATCGATTTTCGAAAACACACATGAACCAGATAGTTGATCTAATAGGTCATCAATTCTCGGGAGAGGGTACTTATTCTTGACGGTAACTTTATTCAATTCTCGATAGTCGATACACAAACGAAGACTCCCGTCTTTCTTTTTCACAAATAAAACTGGAGCACCCCAAGGCGACACACTGGGTCTAATAAACCCTTTCTCGAGCAAATCCTCAATCTGCTTTTTCAATTCGGCCATTTCATTTGGAGCCATACGATATGGGGCTTTAGATATCGAACCCGCTCCAGGCACAATGTCAATCGGAAACTGAACTTCCCTTTCCGGAGGTAATCCACTTAAGTCGTCCGGAAAAACCTCAGGGAATTCATTCACTATGGGTATACTATTCAAAGTTTCACTGATTTCTCCTTGTACCGAGAAGAAAACCATATACCCCTGACAACCCTTTTTCAAATATCTCTCAGCCTTCGCCGTCGAAAGAAAATTCAAATCAACATTGCCATTCTCGACGTTTTGAGAAACTGGATATACAATCCTCTCGTTCCCACAATCTAATAACACGTTATTCGCTCTCAACCAATCAAAACCCAAAATGACTTCCAATTGGCAGAGCGGTAAACAAATTAGATCTACCACAGACTCATGACCCTCTACGGTTATTAAACAATTCAAACAGGCTTCTGTAGTTACAGCCTTTACACCCATCGGTGTTGACACAATCAATTCGAATGGCAACTTATGTACAATTAAACCCAGGCGCTTTACACAATCATGCGCAATAAATGAGTGACTTGCACCCGAGTCAAACAATACTTGCAATACAAATCCATTAAGAAGAACTGTACCTTGTATCAGCTCTGGGGATTTCCGGGCTTCCTCATGAGTCATAGCAAATACTCTGCCCTGAGTTTTCGGTCTCTGCTCCGCTTGCGGTCGTTGGCAATCTCTGGAAAGATGTCCGGTTCGCTTACAGTTAAAGCAAATCATCTCACCCTGACAGTTCTTACCATAATGTGACTGATTACAGCGAGGACATTTCCTCTCAGTCCCAAACCTCTGGGGTTCACGATCTCTGGGCTGGTAGGGCTTCTTACCACCACCCCTATACGAAGATGACGATCCCGAACCCTTCCGCTTCTGGGAAGCACCACCCTTGCTGGGTTCACTATAACCACCCGCAGTCTTAGCCGGATACAATTCTCTCAGATTGCTCTCTGTAATCCGACACTCTTCAACGGCCTTGTTAAACTTGGAGAACCGATGAGTGGCTATTCTCTTCCTCATGTCACGCCTTAAGCCCCGGATGAGTAGATCTGAACTCAACTCCTCATCATCCCTCTTTTGTAGATAAGAGGAGTATCGGGACAACCGGGTGAATCGGGACAAGTATTCATCAAATGACTCCGTGTCCCCTTGCTTGATTTGTAGGAACTCGGTCTCCTTTTCAAGCCTCACCGACTTGGGAAAGTATTTCTCATCGAAGTGCTGTTGAAACACTTCCCAGGTCAATGGTATATTCTTGCTCTTCAGCGACAGAGCTATGTTCCGCCACCAGCGGTCTGCATCACCCTCAAGTTTGTACACCGCCAGCTTGGCTTTCACTTCCGAGGGACATTCTAGAACCTCGAATATCTTCTCAAGACGGTTCAACCAGTCTTCCGCCGCCTGAGGATCAAATTTCCCTCTGAATACCGGAGGTAGGTGTTTACAAAACCTGGAGACCCAAAACTGAAGATCTCTTTCCTCATTGACCGATTTCCCATGCGGCCTTTGATTTTCTTCAGTACGAGGAGGCGATTCAAGCGATCGTGCTGACCCTTCAGTTGTATCTTCCAGTCTAGTCTCCTCTCGGGTTTCCCCTCGAGTACCTTCTTGAGTAGACTGGCCTCTACCCTCATTGTTCTTTGCTTTCTCGGCTCGAAGCTCTTCTCTAAGCTCCGTAATCATATCCCTCTGATCCTTTATCAAGCCCATCAACTCTTGCATAGGATCTGGTGGATTGTCATTGACCAACTCCACATCGGGATCTTCTTGTTGTACTCTGGGGCGACCTTTTGTTGTTCTTTTCATTCTACAAAGAACTCACCCCATTAATCCAACAATTATGGTATACACATCTCTACAGAGCTCATATATCCAAAATTATAACTCAAAGATGTGTAAACGAACAAACATTCACTACCAATCCATTATCACTAAGGACACACTATGGGAGCTATCCTAGCAAACTCTACCCTTGCCAGGAACTGCAGCTCTGATACCAAAAATGTAACCCCCTCACCGTAATGACATCCGGTTTATGAAATTTATGTGAAATAGAGACCAATAAAATAAAATAACAATTCATATTCCCTCATCCCAAGATGGGGTGTTTCAAAATCCGTTTCGAAACATAGTTAATCCTGGTCTCACATTCACAGGCGGATATAATTACTTGAGAAAAACAGAGTACATATTAAATATCAAAGTGCGGAAACCAAAATCCCGGCAAACCCCGGGTTACTTGCATACATAACTTGGGTTTACAGGTTTCCCAACAATGGGGATTACATAACCAAAATAGTCATTTACATAAAATGTACAAATTGCAATCCCAATCCAAAACTATGATAACCAACTACCACTTAGATCCCGGAGTGAGCCTAACTACTCCTGGTCGTCCGTTTCCCTTTCGAACCACTCGCCCTGTCTGAAAAGATTAATCATTTGGGAGGGTGAGATTCTAAAGAATCCCCGTAGTAACTACTATTTCATACCACATGCAATCACATAATATGTAAACACATCATCTCATATCAACAGCAACAAATTCACTCCACCCTCATCCCCTTTTACCGCCGGGAAGGCATACGACCTTCACCCGAACCGTTGTTAGCGACTCAGGGACTATTGGCGTGGCAGTGCATACAAATAGCCACACGGCTCACATATAGCCTTTCGGCTTTCACAAATGGCCCGTCGGCCTTCACAAATATCACACCCTAACCTCATCCCCTTTTACCGCCGGGAAGGCATACGACCTTCACCCGAACCGTTGTTAGCGACTCAGGGACTATTGGTTTAGCGGTGTATCCACACAAAGTTTTCACAAAACTTGCAGCATACAAAATCCATTTAATCACAATGATATAGCACACATATCATACATCACATAAGGTATAAAGATAGAGTCACTACCTGTATCTTTCCTGACTGGCTCCGGCACCGTGGCCTCACGAGGGCGACAGATATCAAATCCTATATCAATTAGGGACAACCAATTAATCTCTTATCCATAGGTATATTTCAATAATTTTCTAAGTTGGTTATCATTTAGGACTCTTTAGGTGACTAAAATAGGCCTAAACATATGCCTAAAGGGTTGGAAGAACCTACCCAAAAGACCCCTTACTCGAAGGCAAAACACAGATTTTTGGTCCTCTCACTCGAGCACAGATGCTCTCACTCGAGCACAAGTACGGACATCACTCGAGCACAAGTGCGAGTGAGACTGCGAGTGAGCTCCCGAGAGCATCAAGACACTTGCAGGAACTGGCTCACTCGAGCACACGCGAGAGAAAACCAGGAAGTGAGGACCCGAGAGCACCCAAAGCTCTCCAAGCATAGGATCACTCGAGCACAAAACCACACCCGCGAGCACACTCCCACCCGCGAGCACACTCCCACCAGAAGCACACCTCACACCCGCGAGCACACCTCACACCCGCGAGCACACCTCACACCCGCGAGCACACCCGCGAGCACACACCTCTCACCCGCGAGCACCTCACTCGCAAGTGAGAGCCTGAAAGCACAACTCCCTCCTGAAGCACAACCTCACTCGAGCATGACCCCCAGTGCTCGAGTGAGAAGGCTATGCTCGCGAGTGTCAGAGCACACTCGTGGCATCCACCAGCAAGTGAAGACCCGAAAGAAACCCTTCACTCTGAACTCCCACCTTCACTCGAGCAGACCATGCCTGCTCGAGCATGTTCTTCGCTCACTCGAGCACAAAGCGCTGTGCTCGAGCATCACCCAAAGAAACCCAGACGCACTCGAAGCAGGACAGGGAAAACTCTTCCATCACTCGAGCACGTTCTTCCTCTGCTCGAGTGATGCTCATGCGAGACCCAGAAATGCAGAAAACCAGAAAACACCAGATGGTCAAATTCACTCCCAAAGGTTCCCAAACTCTCCACAATGCTCACACACCTTAAGCACTAACTAGGGAACACTATGGCAACTTCATAAACACTCCAAAAACCAATTTGACCACAATCATCCACTAAGGTCTCTATGATACACATTATCCAAATTCCCTTGACCCATTTTTATCATTCCAAATTACATCAAATGCTTCTATACCTCCATAATACATCATTTCCAATCATAAATCACAATGAACTTCATATCTCCAAAAATAGGCATATTTAGGGCAAAATTCCAGATTTTACCAAACTTAACCAAAAATCATAAACAATACATCAAAATGCTCTAAATGCCTACCTCTTCTCTTTGCTCAATCCAGAATCTGGATTCTCAAACTCCCAAATTCGACCAATGTCCCAATCTACACCATTTAAGGCTCTACAATCATCACAATGTAACTCTCATTGAGATGATCAATATCAGAGAAGAGGATTAGAGCAAAGGAGAAGCATAACTTACCAAGATCAAGCTTTTTCTTCTTCCTCTTCTTGCCTCAATGTCGCCGGAATTAGAGAGAAAGATGAGAGATGAGAGATGAGAGAGAAAATGATGATGAAGAAACACATACTCCCTCCCTTGCCCATGCCTCCAACCGAATAAGAGAGAGAAAATGAGGGAAAAGTGACATTTTGTCACTTAGTGCATCATCCTATGGCTTTCCACTTGCCACATGTCATCATCCATTCTCTTCCACAATGAACTCACCTCACCACAACACGCAGGATTCCGACCCACGGTCATAAAACCACAACCCTTGATCTTAAATACCACATGTATTTATTCTCAAAATTCACATTACATTAATCATCATTGTGCTTAATCAAGATAATTACAATAATTATCAGAATCATTAGCCCTAATTACAAATCGGGATATTACAGAACGTGCTCGAGTGATGCGCAAGTTTTTCCCTTTGTGCTTCGAGTCACCTGGGTTTTCTGCGATTGCTGCTCGAGCACATCGCTTTGTGCTCGAGTGATCGAGGAACCTGCTCGAGTGAGCTTGGTCTGCTCGAGTGAGGGTGTAAGTCCAGAGTGAAGGGTGTGCTTTCGGGTCTTCACTCGTGGGCTGATGCCAAGAGTGAGCTCTGTCACTTGCGGGCATAGCCGTTTCACCCGAGCACTGGGGGTCATGCTCGAGTGAGAGTGTGCTTCAGGTGGGAGTTGTGCTTTCGGGTTCTCACTCGCGAGTAAGGTGCTCGAGTGAGCCTTCTCACTCGCGGGTGTGAGGTGTGTGCTCGAGCACATTTGGCTGTGCTCGAGTGATCCCGTGCTTGGAGAGCTTTGGGTGCTCTTGGGTGCTCACCTCCTGGATTTCTCTCGCGGGTGCTCGAGTGAGGCATCTAGCCTTGTGCTCGAGTGAGGGTCAGCGTGCTCGAGTGAGCCAGTGCTCGAGGGTTTCCTTGTGCTCTCGGGTGCTCACTCGCAGTCTCACTCGCTATTGTGCTCGAGTGATGTCCGTACTTGTGCTCGAGTGAGAGCATCTGTGCTCGAGTGAGATGACCAAAAATCAGTGTTTTGCCTTCGAGTAAGGGGTCTTTTGGGTAGTGTTTTCCAATCCTTTAGGCATATGTTTAGGCCTATTTTAGTCACCTAAAGAGTCCTAAATGATAACCAACTTAGAGTATTATTGAAATATACACATGGAAAAGAGATTGATTGGTTGTCCCTAATTGATATAGGATTTGACATTTGTCGCCCTCGTGAGACCACGGTGCCGGAGCCAGTCAGGAAAGATACAGGTAGTGACTCTATCTTTATACCTTATGTGATGTATGATATGTGTGCTATATCATTGTGATTAAATGGATTTTGTATGCTGCAAGTTTTGTGAAAACTTTGTGTGGAAACACCGCTAAACCAATAGTCCCTGAGTCGCTAACAACGGTTCGGGTGAAGGTCGTATGCCTACCCGGCGGTAAAAGGGGATGAGGTTAGGGTGTCATATATGCGTTATGTGATATTGTGGTAGCACTGCTAAACCAATAGTCCCTGAGTCGCTAACAACGGTTCGGGTGAAGGTCGTATGCCTTCCCGGCGGTAAAAGGGGATGAGGTTAGGGTGTGATATTTGTGAAGGCCGACGGGCCATTGTGAAAGCCGAAAGGCTATATGTGAGCCGTGTGGCTATTTGTATGCACTGCCACGCCAACAGTCCCTGAGTCGCTAACAACGGTTCGGGTAAAGGTCGTATGCCTTCCCGGCGGTAAAAGGGGATGAGGGTGGAGTGAGTTTGTGTTGCTGCTGATATGAGATGATGTGTTTGCATATTATATGATTGCATGTGGTATGAAATAGTTGTTACTACGGGGATTCTTTAGAATCTCACCCTCCCAAATGATTAATCTTTTCAGACAGGGCGAGTGGTTCGAAAGGGAAGCGGACAACCAGGAGTAGTTAGGCTTACTCCGAGATCTAAGTGGTAGTTGGTTATTATAGTTTTGGATTTGGGATTGCAAGTTGTACATCTAATGTAAATGAATGTTTTGGTGATGTAATCCCCTTGTTGGGAAACTTTGAACCCAAGTTATATATGTAAGTAACCCGGGGTTTGCCGGGATTTTGGTTTCCGCACTTTGATATTTATTATGTACTCTGATTTCTCTGATAATTATACCCGCACGTGAATAGGAGACCATGAATATATGTATGTTTTAAAAAGATCTTGAAATACCCCATCTCTTGGATGTGGGATTATAAATTGTGATTTCATCCAATCGGTCTCTATTTCACTTAAAATTTCGTAATCCGGGTGTAATTACGGTGAGGGGGTTACAATGATACCATAATGTCTTTGTAGAGCCCATATGTCATGGCAACACAAGGTACCTCAACCACTATTTTTACTCACTACCTATCTGCCTAGGGTAAATTCTAGCCAGTGCAACCTGCCATTTGTTCATTGATCCAATGGTTCGATGACACGTGTCATTTACTTAGTAAAGTAGATCCCACCTCCTTCCTCAGACCTTTAGCCGTCCAATTTTGTCAAGGATAGTAAAAGTCTGATGGTTTTCCCCTGGCTCTAGGGTTCGGTGTTCGAGAAAGTAGTCGAGTAGATGGATGTGAGACCGGTGGATTTGCTCGGTTCAGGTGACATGTGACATGTCAAGAGTGTGACAACACAAAAGGCAAAAAGCAACCCCTATCATTATGGATACTTGTCATTCTCTTAATATGCCAACATCAAAGTTGATTTGTACTTTATCATGATGAATGTGCAAGTGTCACTTTCTTATTTGTCCAACACAAAAGTTAAGTCATCATTACTCATCATGACTTACTTTGTTAAAGTTACTTTAATAAAATTACTTTATTGGTGCTCACTCGACATTCCACTCGACACTTACTTGGGGTTGCTTCACGTATACTGAGGCGTGTTAGATGATGACAGGTAGGGGTATTATTAGATATGATTATTTTTTATGATCTCAAATATAGATGACCAATATTAAGAGCAAAAAGTTTGCATAAGGTATTTATATCCTAAATTTACTAACAATTATATTTAATGTGTAATATCTTGAAGATTAGTCAAGCAAAGAAAGAGGATATCTAGTTCGGTTATGAAGAAAGATTATCGAGGGGAAAAACAAGAAGATAAAGATTGAAGAAAGAAAAACTTGTAAGATCTAATGAGAATGTCAAAATTCAAGCTCTTAAAAGTGATAATAGAGGTTTCTATGATCAAATGAAGGTTGGAAAAGGTCAATTCAAAGCTAAGATAATTTATATGGAAGATATAGAACTTCCAGAAGGCAATCACTTGAGTAATAGCTCTCTGCCAAGTTTTGGAAGGCATCACTCGAGTGATTATCTTGATCATTCGAGTGACCACTCGAGTGATGAGCATTCTCTTGTGCTCTGGTCCTGTGCAGTATGACATAGGTTTGGTATTTTAGCCATATCTCTCTAACCACAAGTTAGATTGAGCTAAAACCAGTTTCATATGAAACTAGACTCCCAACACATCAAATACACACTGAAATCACATTCAAAGGAGTTCTGATGAGAGAGATATGAGTTTTAGAAAATAAAGCATAAATCACCATCAAATTCCAGAATGGTTCGATATTTTGGACATAACTCTCAAACTATACGTTGGATTAAGATAAAACTAGTGGCATATGAAACTAGAATTAAAGAGCTTTCTATGGATATGACATGGGTCATATTTATAGTTACATTTGAAGCAACATGACTTCTAGAAGTTGATGATTGTGAATTCAGACACTTCTAGTGCAGTAGTCACTATTTAGATTATAACTTTCAAAATACAATGAGTTTGGAGCTGATTCTTGTAGCATCAGAATGTAGACAATCAGAGCTTTTTGATGATAGTTCATTTTCCATATTTAGATTCAAAATGAATGGATCACTCGAGTGATCTAATTGCTCGAGTGATGAAGTTAGAAAAAGCCTCCAATACTCTTTGCTAGATTTTGAAGGGGATCACTCGAGTGATGACCCAGGATCACTTGAGTGACCACTAGAGTGATATGACAGACAACGTTTCGTAACTTCAGAAAACCATAGGAATAATTGCATAACTCACTCTTCTTGCTTCTAATCACTCTAACACTTCATTATTTTAGTGTTTAATATATTCTTCCAGTAATATAATAAAGAGATTATGTGAAGAGACAAAAGGTGACTTTATAAAAGCGAAGTATCCACTATAATAGGACTTTAACAAACGAATGCTTACAATAGTCATCTACTACAATTTAACTAAAAATATGGAAGCATTCAAAGAAGAGATATACACACAATAACAGCAACAACAACAAATATGCTAAGGTCATAAAGCATCCACTCCTACCTGAATACTCTCTGTTTATCTACCTTTGATATCATTTTCCTGAGAGAGAGATAGATAGATGATTTGTATTGTACTTCAGTGTTCATCTTATTCACTTTTGAGAGAGAAGATTGATTGTAATCTTTTATCATTAAGGATGTATCCTTATGGTGTATAAAGGGGAGTAACTCAGTTGTAACCTTACAATATGTAAGGGGGAGTAACTCCATAAAAGGCTTCACAAGTGCGCGGCCAAACTTAAGGGTTGTAAAGGCTTTTCTTGTGCCCAAATTAAACAAGAAGATAGTGGATTGGAAATCTCAAGAGGAGTCTGGGGACTGGACATAGGTCATCGTGGATTGGACCGAACTAGGATAAATTACAGTTTGCATACTCTCTTCCTTAAGCTCTTATATTTCTAGCATTTTTGATTTATGATTCATTACTTTCATACTTATTGCTCTCATTAAGATGTGAAAAGATTGTCAAACTTCTCAAGTTATTATCAAACACCCAATTCACTCCCTCTTGGGTGTCGGGCAATTCTAACATTTGGTATCATAGCCGAACTCTTATTTAAAAGACTTAACCGCCTCAAGAGTTTATAATAGCTAATTTTGGGTATTATATGCTTTTCGAAGGTTTTGACTATACAATTTCACCTATTTTGAAAGATATTGATTTTTGGTTTTGGAAAGCTAGAATGACTAGTTTTATTAAAGCATCTGATTTTGAAATGTGAAATGTTTTTACAAATGCCTTTGATTTTAAACAGAGAAAGGAATGGACAGAAAGAGAAAAGAAATATTTTTTTAACATTAGGGCAATGAAAATTTTGTATAGTGCTTTAACCAAAAAAGATTTTAAGAAAATTAGATTTTGCTCTACTGCTTGAGATATTTGAGATACTCTTGATTCTATGTATACTTATAACAAGTGTATTGAACTTGAAAGTATTGATAGTTTATGTGAAACTAGAAGCTGCACATCTACGGTGCATGAACAATTGGAAGTTGATGATGAAAAAGGAGAAATCATAGAATACTTCCACACAATTAACATGGATAGACAAGAAGAAGAGGATTCTCGAAAAGAACTCATTATAGACGGATATGAAAAATCACTCTCCGAAGCTTAAGATGAACTTAAGGTAAAAAGTTTCAATTCTTCTTGTGATTTTCATAAAACTGATTGTCAGAGTTTACATAAGAATGTTTTTCAGCCAATTGTTGATTTTATTGAGAAAAGCAAAAATGTTTTCAAACATGTTTGAAAGTTTGTTGGGAAGAAAGAATGTTCAAATAAAATCCATTCGAGGTTCTACTCTCATGACCGACAAAATACTTGCATGATATCCCATAATGCATATCTTCATACAATTTACAATTATTGTGGTAAATCCGATCATATTTCTCACACATGCTATATTAGAAGAAACTCCCATGTGAGAAATAGATATGTTTAGACTCTGAAAGAACATGAAAAGTTGAATGATAAAATTAAGGACCCAAGTACATGTGGGTACCAAAATGTCTATCTAGTACTTTATGTATGTAGGACGATTCGAAAAGAAATCGACATAAGGGTACAGAGAAGATGAAGAAGAAGCCAAGAGGTTCTTATACACCAATTAATAGGTTCATATCATCACAAAGAGAACTCTCAGAACATCCATTGCTGGAGCTAAAAAGCATAACCACAGAAAGAAGCAATAGATAAAAGGAGTATGTTTCACCTCAAGGAAGGGCTACCATAATATACCATTCAATCACCTTGAGGAGAACAAGAAGAGAAGGATCCCTCATACATAAAGAAAGATGCAGTGGGTATGCAAAGGCAATCCTTCAAGCACCTAACGTAAAAGTAAACAACGGTAAAACCTCCTACACTATCATCTTTAATATTTATTAAGGTTTAGACCTTGTTACCTTAGGAATTAGCATTGAACATATGTTCTCACAATCTTCAGAAAATTCATTCATAAAGAATTGCAACGTTCAATAGCTTAACACTTTATGTATATACGCACACTTTAAGAGAAAATATTTTTATACACAAAGTCATGTTTAATTCATTATGCTCAATTTCTTTGAATTAACTATATTCTTAGAGCATGCGAATTATGATTCCTACAAGCTAACCATAAGTGGATCCAAATAAACCTGGATACCAAAAGAAGAAAAAGATCTATATGCTTTTGTAGGAAGAAGAAAGGAATGCTCTGTTTATGATCATACAATCATTAAAACAGGGGTAAACATAGGGTACATGAACTCTGAGCGAGAACTCAAGTTCATATCAAGTTTTGGAATTAAACTTGAGTTCCAAACATACACTCGAGCTCACAACTTGTAGTTTTAGAGTGAAATTTGAGTTCAGGAAGGAAATTGTAGAAAAGCCTGATTCAAAAGGCATGGGTTACTCAAGTGATCTTGGAGGACTTGAGTACAAAGATATAAGGAGATGGAAACTAATTAGAGTGTTTACAAGTTACACTCAAGCCAGGTACACTATATCAGTATAGGCAATTTTCTGTAGAACTCAAGTATTGAGACTTCATGTCAGTAATTTCAAAATTCAACTGTCGCACTCATTCTTCCCAACTCAATTTGAGTGGTAAATACTTGCTCATTACTATATACCATTAGTGATCAATTTACCAGAAATAGAATTGTGCATAATCTTTCTATACATTGGAAGTTTGAAATAGACATTTTAAAAACTTGCTTAGATTTCAATCCACCTTATTAGTGCATACACATGATTTGAAAATTCTTCATATTTTTTTTGCATTCAAATCAATTTCAAAATTGGAAGTTAATATTTTTGTATACTGAAAGTTAGAAATGCTTCAAATTCATCCACCTGAGTATTTCCCCATCGTTGACATATTGATCATTGATCTTAATTGTTCTATCCAATGCATGAACTCTTTAATCTTTATTCTCTAACATGTTAAACCTTACGTCTAACAAGTTAACTATCTATATGAGTTTCAAGTGTATTTCCTAGAAAAGAATTCAATATGTGAAAGCCTTGTCCCTAATGCACAAATCCTTATTAGCCAAGTTATTCCAAGCATTATGAATATTCATTAATGCATTGAATCTTAATGTATTAACCATTATAGTGGAATAACTTATTAGGATAAAATTCTAGCACGCTAGTCATTTGGATTGAGGAGCCTCTACTTCGTATTTAATAAATCCATATACATGTTCTTGTGGATTGAATGCTTTAACCATTGATACCAACTATCTTTGAATAATCAGTGTCTTGTATTTGAATCATTGGTTTGAATATTCTCAACTCGAAGTATCAAGATAGTCTTTAGGTGTAACCCCCTTCGTAATTATGATTCGAAATACATATTTTAAAATGAAATAGAGACCAATAATAATAAAACTCATTTACAATCCCTTCCTTATGGAAGGATTTTCACAAATATTTTCAAAATTTCTGCCTTACCCTAGTCTCAAATTCCACAACTCGAATATAATTACCCTGTGCAGTTACATCACATTTACATATCAGAGTGTACAACAAAATCCTGGCAACCCCCGGGATTCATACATAAACTAAGGGTTTATAAATTCCCATTAGGGGATTACGCCACTGTCTTCAAAACAATATTTATAAGATATACGGTGATCTCTCAACAAAACATGATAACCAACACCAAAATATAAATCTCCCAAAGGAGCCTTATCCGCTTTTGGTCGTCTCCTTTCCCTTGGAGTCACTTGCCCTGTCTGAAGGTTAGTCAATGGAAAAAATGAGATTCAAAAGAATCCCAGTAGTAACAAATCACTTAAACCACATGTAATCACAAAGCATGCAAGAAAATCATCAAGCAACATCACAGCATAAAGCACAGCAAGCAGGCTGCCACATATGCACATAATCTCATCCCCCATATTCCACCACCCCGAAGGCACGGTCCTCCCACCGTCAACACCGATAGGCCGCAGGTGATAGACTCACAAACAATGATCAAACAAACATACCATGTATCATATATAGTATAAGGGAAAAGAGTCATACCTTGTTCTTTTCGATTGTGCTCTAGTGCGGTGGATCACGAACAGGGCAAATATTAAATCCTACAATTCCAAATGCACCATTTAGACACTTCCATAGTGTTTCTTGGGGTTATATGAGTATATAATGAAAATTTACAAAAATGCCCCCGGGGACCTGACCCGGGCCCGCCGACCCGTCTGGTTGCACTTTTCCTGAAATTCTAATATGGGCTATCCTAACATATTTCCGCCCAAGGAATCCATTTTCAAACTCAGAATTATCAAATTCAATGTCAAATTACAAATTTACCTTTGGCAGCCCTACTTTAAGGGTTTCAGGGGTGTTTTTATAATTATGCTTTTTCGGCTTTTTCAGAAAAAGTGACCAACTGTAACCCCACCTAATTTTCGTTCCTGAACTCAATGGAACTATAAAATCATTGAAAATCCAACTCTAACCAATCCAAACTAGCCTTGGCCAAAATTCTCAGTTCCCCGAGAAAAATTGGGGTTTTCCAGTTTCGGCTTCGCAGACGTGTTTCTTTCTACTCCTAATCACTTTATTAACTATTACATTAGGTTACAACTAACATTAAGACCCAATTTGGGCAGCATAACCCCTAGGCTATATCATTTCCAAACTTTAAAACAATGGTAATCCGGCGAAATTTTATCGATTAAATTGCCCATAGCAGCCAGAATAAGCAATATACAAAAGTTTGGAAGTTACCTCAAGCTCCCACTAGCTTTTTCTCAAGGTGGCTAAAAACCCTAGCCTTAGAACACCCAAATTTGTGCTCCACAAACCTTGAAGAACATAGAAGAATAGCTTAGGAGCGGAGTTATACGCGTTAGGTAAGGATTTACCAAAAAAATCGACTTACCGTACAAGTTATCTTCTCCTTCTCTCTCTAGAATATCTCACACCTTCTCTCTCTTGTTGCAACTGAATGGCACGGTTTTGGGCTGATGGAGGAGGTGGATGATGATTTAATATGATATAATATTATTTTCTAATTATTTACTAAATTTCCATCAATTTCGGATTTTTACAAAACTTTGGTAGATTTCTGCCCAAACTTTGAAAAATCATAACTAATTCTAGAAAAATAAAAATGGGGTGATCCCAAAGCCAATGGAAAGATATTTAAGTCCTATTTATTGGAAAAATATGGATCACTACAGCTCATAACCTCAAAACTATAGAATTGCACAAAAGTTCATACTGCTCCAAAACAGATTCCAGTTTCCATCCCAAACTTTGGAAAATCATAACTCTTAGCTCACAAATTACAATGACACAAATTATATGTCCATTTTGAAGCTTGGCATGTGAAATTTAAGACTGGAAAATTTCAGAATTTTAAGACACAATTTGCCTATTTAAAACGTCCATACAAATCAACTGCCCTGTACAAAGTTTCAATGGACAGAATTTCCAACTTTTACACATTTGTTCCCAATGGTTCCAATTTCACAATAAACACTCTCCCCACACGAATTTTCACAAGGAAGCCATTGGAATCATTAAAACAACCAAATTCCCATCACACATTCTCCAAAAGTATTTATTCAACAATAATTACATTCACTTTTGAAGTCATTAGCCCTTAATCGCTTTTTGGGATATTACACTAGGCCAGAAGCAAATTAATCCTTTGGTTATATATATGACTCTTGCTCTTTGAAAAATTCTCTAACATGTTAACTCTAATGATTAACATGTTGAGTCGAACTTCAAAATGAAGCTTTCTAATATATATATACATACATACATATTTTATAACTATTGACTTCCACCATTTTTAACATGAACATTGATTATAAACATGTTTCAAAAATGAGTCTTACATGTATTCAAAATCTCAATTTCATAATGCATATTTATGATTTGAAAGAACATTTGAGATTTTGAAGCAAATTTATGTATTTCATTCATGGAAAACTTTATTTCATTCATAATTTATAATTTCATAAAAGTTAGTCATTATGGATAGATTCTCTACTCCCTTGATCCAACTTACATGGATTGCATGAAAATCATATCAATGACAAATTTTCTATATAAAGAGTATTTACAAATTGTCATTGATATTTGAAAATCATCACTCTTGGTATCATTTGTTCATTACCCTTTATGAATTAGTAGCTTGAATTTATTTAATTGGGTAAAATTATATTGTGGTATTTTTTGGTTTATTATACTCTTTGCTCAAATATCATATGGATTAATTGTATAAGAGCATAAAACTTGTTGTGTCTAGTATTGTACAGACCCAAAAGAAGTTGGGTACTGTAACCCCCTTCACGATTAAGGCCGAGATTAGTTCGTAAAAACGTAATTAATGTGGAATTAGAGACCGTAATAGATTTTGGGACTTAAACAAAGTCAATCTTCCCAAAATCATGGCTTACAAAAACTTTTTACAACATTTGTTCATGATGGTCTCATATTCACATTCCAATACTAAATGGCTTGTACAAGTTGATTTCATTCACAAATATCAGAGTATAAACATTTCCCGACACACTCGGGTTCCATTCATTAAATAAGGGATTTACAAAGGCACAAAGCCCACAATTCGTTACCCTTAACTTGGGGATTACACAAAACTATACTACCAATCCCAATATACATAATTGTTTCCCAAAATTATCCAAAATATATACATGATAACCAATAATCCAAAATATACATCTAAATCAGAGCTTAGCCGCTCTTCGTCGCCCGCTTTCCCTTTGATCCTTCTGCCCTGTCTAAAACATGGTTTTTGGGAGAGTGAGATTCTAAGTAATCCCTGTAGTAACAAATCAATCATATAATGTACAATAATAATGCATGTAAGCAAATCATTAACCACAATAAGCAACTACAACGGCAGTTACAACGGCAATGGTTAGTATGACACATGTCATCCCTTACGATTGCTCACGCTAAATTGCTCACGTTGCATTGCATCACAGCAATCCACACAATACATTTCACCACAACTGGGATTCATATAATGCATTTCATACACAAGCCATACAGGCAAGATACACACAGCCCACGGCTGGATTCACAAACGCCGCCCCACGGGTCGGATTCACAAATATCCATGTCGATTATGATGGCAGTTCAACGGCCAACCTAGAGATGACCACCGTCAATCCCTACACGGCTCACGCTAACCTCCTCACGCTGTAATAGACGATGGCACACATTTCACAAATTCAACGATAAGTTATGCATGCCAAAACATCATACATAATATGAGAGAAGAGTCACTACCTTGATCCTTCCGTGCGTGTCCTAGCGCCGGTCTCTCCCGAGGAAGGCAAATGTCAAATCCTATATTCATAATTAGGGACGAAGGGTTATATTCTATTCCAAGACTTAATTAACTTGAAACACATAGTTTTGGTTATCATAATTGACTCTTAAGAGGCCCCAAATGCCTCTAATAAAAGCCCTAAAAGATTGGGAAACAATAGGTTAGAGATCTCCTTTCGAAAACTCAAAGTGTTGGAACACAGGCGGCCCGCCCTTCCTTGGGCTGCGGCCCAAATATGGTCAGAAGGTCTTGGGCTGCGGCCCACCACTCATGGGCCGCGGCCCGAATCAGGTCAGAAAGGCTTGGGCCGCGGCCCAGAAATTTTCTGACTCTGGGCTGAACTTCGAAAAACCATAACTAATTCTAGAAAAATCGAAACGAGGTGATTCCAAAGCCAAATGAAAGGTATATGAGTCCTATTTCAAGGAAAAATATAGCCCCTCACTGGAAATCACTACACAAATACAGAATCAGCAAAAATTACACACTACTCCAAAACAGAGTTCTGTTTTCATCCCAAACTTTGGACAACCATATCTCACAAAATACTAAACGAAATGACACAAAATATATGTCCATTTTGAAGCTTGGGATGTGAAATTTATGACTGGAAAGTTTCACAATTTTCCAATATCATTTGGTCTCTCAAAACGCTCGTGTAAGCTGACAGCGAAAAACAGAGCTTAACCAAAACAGATTTTCCAACTTTTCCCAAGTGATCCAAATGAATCCCAAAATCAACAACCAAGCTTATTCCCACACAAAATCACTCAAGGAATCCAATGGAATTGTCAAAATCACCAAAATCCTATTCCATTATCATGCTTTGGTTTTGGGTAACATTAAACACTAAACTTCCAAAATCTCCAAACTTAACAATTTCAAACCCAATCAATTCTATCTATCCAAAATGCATTACAACATACAATTTCCATGCCAAACATATACCAAACTCTCAATGGCCCTCATTTTCAAAAATGGCCCAAGAATTTCTAGAAAACCAAGCTAATCTATTTGGCATAAAACATAGATAAATAGATAGGTCTCACTCACCTTATCAACTTTCTCAAAGGGAGTTCTTGATTCACCACCTCCCAAAATTTCGTGTGGCCACAAACCACAACCAATGGACAAACTACAACCATAGAAATGTTGCTCTTAACTCAAGGATCAACTTTAATGAAGGGAGTTTGAGCAATAGAGACCATTTTCCTTACCTTTTTCAAGCTTTCTTCTCTTCCTTTTTCTGCCAAAAATGGCGCCCAGCTGAGAGAGAGAGATGAGAGTGAGATATGGAGTGGGAAGATGAAGAAGATGGTGATGATTATTCCCTCCTTTCAACTGCACACGAAAATGTGGGGAGGAAGAGAGAGAAAGAATCATATTAAACTCTCATTTGACTTTTCTTACATACTCACTCTTTGCCACCTGTCACACTACCATTGGCTCTCACCAAATAAGTCACAAATTAACTACTTTAATCTCTCCATTAGCCATTTAAATCACACATCTCATTTTCTCTTAGTTAGTAATTAATTTCTCCATTAATTACCACTTATGGCCAATATTTCCATTATTCCAATTTTTTCCATAATTATGACATATTAGTTTAATATTGCCATAAAACACATAATAATCCCAATTAAATTCATAATTATCCATAATAATCATGATTAACCCATAATAAAAAATTGGGATATTACAGGTACCAAAAAACACGTATTTATACTTTTGCAGAAGTTGATTAAGATGCTCTACTTTCGGTACAAAGAATAGAGACTAATAGCGTAGGTGTGATTGGCAATGTTGCAGTGTGGGCAGTAGCAAAATTTTTGGTGTCACTCGAGTGACACCCTATTACTAGCAAGTGACTAGCTAGTGATGCAATCAGAAAAGGAGAAAGAGTAGGAAGATCTCATAGCAGCCACAACAAAATTCAACTTAAAGAAGCTCAAGCCGAGAGCAAGGCTAGAAATGATAGTGATTATACCCAGAGATCTTTTGGTCCAGCTGTCTATTCATACTTCCAACACTATAAGCCTTCGCTATCCAACCATCTTCCCTACTGCCAAAGACAATTAGACATCTCTACTATGACATAGAGCTTGCTGAGTTATGCTATGAGGAAGGTACAATAGTTGAATGGACATAAAAACAACAATAAAAAATTAGAAGGTCACCATCTCTACCTCAAACATTAATGAGTGATAAGGTATCAACAAGCCTCCCACTAGACCTTTCAAAGAATACGATAAACCCAAGATATGCAAAATCATCAAGCTGGGTGAGCTTATGAGGATTCTCAACTATAATCCTAGCTCTACGTCTAATCTTCAGAAAATTATATGACATATCTAAACTAGAGCTATGGTGAACAAGGCCAAGAACTTCACTCACTTCATCGAGAAGAATTATCACACCTATTAACAAGAAGGAGAGGAACACTGGAGAGATCATTGAACAAGAGGTATATATATACTTATACCAATCATACTCTAATGCCATACTCTCATTTGGTATCTCTATTCCTCAAGACTAACAATATATGGTACCTACAGTCAAATGAGCCCCTTGTAAGGACTCTTATAGTTCAGAAGCTATGCATCCAAAGGGTGAATATACACTTGTCACTAGTGGGTGGTACTAGGCAGAGACAGAGAGCAGAATATAAGGCATCTAGAGATAATAAAGCATAATCCTCATCTAAAGCTAGATCACTTGAAGCCTCTTTCATTGGATCCACCATTCAAACAAACTGAGCTTTACTTGATGTTACCAATGATAAGCTCATTAAGGTTGTGGACGATAGAGTTAGGAAGTTATGTGCTATGATGAATCAGAACTTCCAAATGTTGTTTACTCAACACAAGATGTGCAAAAGATGGGAGTTGAGACTTTAAGGATATAAGAGATACAACACTTTGCTAGAGCTAGTCTCCCTAGTTCTTCATTCTTTAGTCCATCTGTCTAGGGCTATCTAAGAAAGGAGCTTTAACAATCACACAGAGCTTGTTACAAATAATGCTAAGTTCATGACTTCTGTGAATGGCAAGATTAGACAACTCTGTGACTTGATCGACCAGAACTTTAAGGCCTTATTCCGAGCTTATCTTGGTATACTTAAATGCTCACAGAGACTACACTTTAGTATCCCTCAGTATTGATCACATCATTAGACAGTAAGTAGCCAACGATGCATTAATAAACTTCAAAGGACTATGACTCAAGTGATACGACATTACTCGAGTGAGGTATTGCATTCTTACTTAATTAAAATTCTCTGAGTTATATCACTAAAGTGAGCACTCAAGTGATAGTCGAGTAGAATCACTCGAGTAACCAATCGAGTGATACAGGGTTATAGCTTTAAATCTTCATACTGATTTTCTCTACAAAATTTTCGATGGTTTTACAAATTCAGGAGAATTATTAATTGTATTCCTCACAACAATTTTCTTTTAAGTCATGCATTCATTAAAGAGGAACTTCACAAATGATTTCTATATTAAAAGCTCATCTCCTTTTATTTGAAGAAAGTCCTTTGTAGTATACTCATCTGTATTCACTATCTCTTGATTAGTTTTGATAATGAGTTACTTCAATATTTTTCCTTTCATGATCTTAATTTTAACATATCATATAGAAAGGAACCTTTTGTTATTTGTTGAACTAACCATTCTCTTTGCAAGAAAGATTTAAATTTGTCACAGGAGAATTTTTTTATGCAAGATCAATCCTTAACATACTACAAGAAGAATATATCAACTTTAAGGACATATGCTTTAATGTTTAATTAAAGGAAATATATTGGCTGCAACATTCAAAGCAACAAATACATATGCCAATACAAATGAGCATTAAGCATGATGATATAGAAATATGGAAAGAATCTTAACTCAATAGGAGAACTCTAAAGACAACATGAAATTATATCAGAGTTGCGCAGCAAAAGTGTGGTAAATACAGCATTATGGAACTAGCGTTGCAAGGAAAAGGACTTTATGAATCCATCATCAGCTTGCCAAATCCAAATAAGCATTTCTAAACCCTCTGTCTTTATATTTCAAGAATACTTTTCATATATTTAATTTCAATTTGCCTTGAGTATGAAATTTTTCTTGAAAACCTATCCAAACCCCTTTTTTATTTGCATCACATTAAAAATGAAAATAATTTCAAATAGGGGGAGAGAAAATTGTTTTCTTAACACATTCATTAATGAAAAGAAATATTTTTCTAACTTGTTTTTCAATTTACTTCTCCACAAGTATTTCTTCTTTATACTTTAAACTTTTTACTGATATCAAATAGGGAGAGAGAAAGGTAAGAAAAATATGTTACACTTAATTTGCTTTTATAATTCACACATATTTTTCTTAAAGGATTTGTCATCATCAAAAAGGGGGAAAATGTTAGATATGATTAGTTTTGACGATGTCAAATATAGATGCCAAATATTAAGAGTAAAAAGTTTGCATAATGTATTTATCTCCTATATTGAGTAACTGCTATATTTATTGTGAAATATCTTATAGATTAGTCAAGAAAAGAAAGAAGAGATCTAGTTGGGTTATGAAAAAAGATCATTAAGAGGAAAAATAAGAAGAAAGAGATTGAAAAAACAAGAACTTACAAGATCTAATGAGAATATCAAGATTCAAGCTCTTAGAAGTTATATCGGAGGTTTCTATGATCAAATGAAGGTGGGAAAGGGTTAATTTGAAGCTAAGATAACTTATATGGAAGTTATAGAACTCCCACAAAGTAATCACTTGAGTAATGGCTCTCTGCCAAGTTTTGGAAGGCCTCACTCGAGTGACCACTCAAGTGATGAGCATTGCTCTGTTCTCCAGCAGCATGACAGATGCTCGGTATTTTAGCCATATATCTCTAACCATATGTCAGATTGAGCTAAAACTAGTTTCATATGAAACTAGATTCCCAACGCATCAAATTCACATAAAAATCACATTCAAAGGAGTTCAAATGAGAGAGATATGAGTTTTGGAAAATGACACATAAATCACCATCATATTCAAGAACATGTTCAGTATTTTCGATATAACTCTCAAACTACATGTCAGATTGAGATGAAAGTAATGGTATCTAAAACTAGACTTAAAAATATTTGTATGGATATGTTATGGGTCATATTTAGAGTTATATTCAAAGCAGTATGACTTTTGGAAATTGACACTCATGAATTTAGACATTGTCTAATGCAGTAGTTACTATTTAGATCATAACTGTCATAATACAATGAGTTTGGAGTTTATTCTTGTTGTATAGGAATGTAGACGATGAGAGCTTTCTGATGATAGGTCATTTGCCATATTTGGATTCAAAATGGATAGATCAAAGTGGTTACTCAAGTAATCATCACTCAAGTAATAAAGTTGGAAAAAGCCTCCAATACTCTCTGCTAGATTTTGAAGTTGATCACTCGAGTAATGACCCAGGATCACTTGAGTGACCACTTAAGTGATGTGACAAACAACGTTTCCTAACTTCAAAAAACTATAAGAATGATTGTGTAACTCACTCTTCTTGCTTTTAATCACTTTCACACTTCATTGTTTTAGCTTTTAATGTATTTATCTAAGAATACAATGAAGAGATGATGTACAGAGACAAAAGGAAACTTTATGGAAGTGGAGCATCCACCGAATGTAATAGCTAGTTTTTCAAATACGAAGAACAGTTAAACGAAGCAACGGGACTCTAACAGATGGATGCTTGCAACGGTCATCTACTATAATTCAAGTATAAATATAGAAGCATCCAAAGAAGAGATATACACACAACAATAATGAAAAATATGCTAAGATCATAAAGCATCCAATCTTACCCAAATACTTTCTGTTTATCTACCTTCAATATCATTTACCTTAGAGAGAGAGAGATGATTTGTATTGTACTTTAGTGTTCATCTTATTCACTTCTGAGAGATAAGATTGATTGTAATCTTTTATCATCAAGGAAGTATCCTTACGGTGTATAAGGGGGAGTAACTCGGTTGTAACCTTATGATGTGTAAGGGGGTGTAACTCCTTGCGAGATTTGTAAAAGGCTTTACAAGTGCCCAGCCAAACTTGTGGGTTGTAAAGGCTTTCCTTATGCCCAGATCAAATAAGAAGATAGTGGATTGGAAATCTTAGGAGAAGCATGGAGACTAGACGTAGGTCATCGAGGATTGGACCAAACTAGGATAAATCATAATTTGCATACTCTCTTCCTTAAGCTCTTATATTTCTAGCATATATTAATTGTTGATTTATGATTCATTACTTTCATACTTATTGCTCTCGTTAAGAAGTGAAAAGATTGTCAAAGTTCTAAGGTTATTATCAAACACCCAATTCACCCACTTCTTTGGTGTCAGCCAATTCTAACAGGTATGAGTATGTGGGCGCCACATGGCTCCACATACCGGTGTCTTCCTTAAAAAACGTAGGGTACTCATGTCTGCCCTAAAAATGCCATGTGCACACCTACACCGGCTTATTTGGCACGACTAATCAAATCCTTACCTCATGACATAGCTAAGTGGCATCTTCTACTAATCCAATGCCACTGAATATGTGTCATGTGCACATCTGCACTGGCACTTTGATCCAACTGCCTATACATACGAGGCCCTTTGCTTGTTAGGGTTGGATCATATAGTCCCTTAGAGTTTTTTTTATCTCTCGATATTCCTAAGACTCTTCTCAAACTAGGCTTAGCAGTCTGCCTTATATAGGCTTATTCTCAAAGTCTTAGGCCCAAAATTCAGGATGCTACAATTCTCCCCCCGTTCAATAACTTTTATCCCCGAAATTTGCTATTAGTCCGTTCTTAATAATACTTCAAAGGACCATTATAGTGAGGGTTTTATATATGTACTTTTACTCCTTTCTGACACCTCAAATTCTAGAGGTCTATTGACACTTCAAATTCTAGAGATCATCTCAAATTCTAGAGGATACTCCAAATTCCCAATACCTCAAATTCTAGACCCTTCTAGCAATTTCTGTTCCTGTATTCACCATGACCATCAACTACACTACTTTTTAATTCAAAGCATCAGCGATGATAATCGCGTCACTACTTTTTCACTCATCTATGCTGTCTCATATCCTACTTTTCTAATTTTCAAATATTCAAAATTCTTGTAGTCATAATACATTTTCTCAATCATACCACACAAAAATAGTGCCTTCACATTTTCAATGAAAACATAATCAATGCCTGGTTAAATTCAGAATAGGGTAATTCATCTAGTGAGGTTTCAACTATTAAGAGGCACATGACACCATTCTGTACCACTTCACCAGGATATTTTCTAATCTTTTCTTTCTTTCTTATTTTGTTGCAGACTATACTGGTCACTTTATTGTAAACCTTAAGGGTCGCAATTCTCTGTAGACCACACAGGTTGCCTTATTCATTCTTTGCAAACCATACACGGGTCACATTCTAGGATCAGGAATATTCAATACTGGTGTGTGTTTCAACCTCTCCTACAGCTCCATGAATCCTCTCGTAGACATCATCTCACTTAACAAATTCTTTCTGCAATTCTTTCTTTCAATTCTCATTCTTACGTTCAAATTTGCTTTATCAATGGCAAAGCAATTCCAAGAAAAATTCTAAATTTATCTAGCAAGACCCAACAAATTGATTAATTCTGCAACAATTTCTAGCATCTTCCTGTTCCATACTGCTTCTACTATTTTAGGTTTCTCTGGGATCCCCTCTTTTTGAGACAATAAAGTTTAAAAATGACCACTACAAACTGGTCAAAAATTCTGTTCAAAAATTCAATTCTTGAAAAAATTCTATTCACATTACAGTTTATACAATTTAGCAAATTAACAGGTGCATTGGTCAATTCAAAATTCAATTTTCACTTATGGTCAAGAACTAGACAACTGTTCTAGAAAGTCATTCATTCTGTATACAGTCAAGACTCCACTCTTGCTACTCAAGCTATTCATACACTGATGTAATGTTCACGAAGCACGCAAAACAAACCATCCATTCTCAAGCATTCATATTCATTCACATGACATGCAGTCCACTAGGAAATTCTTACGACACAATCCCTTTAATTCTAGCCTTTCAGCCATTTTAATTCCAGCCTTTTGGCCGTTTTAGGACACAGTCCATCAAGAAATTATCAGGCTTTACAACTTCTTTAGGACGCTACCTGGCAATTCTTGGTCTTACGATCATGGACTTCTACCCTTCTAGTTCTGAGTGCTTTTCAAGTCTGACTGCCTAAGGACACGCTAGCCCAATAGGTCTAACTACCCATCGTATATTCATAAAATAAATATATTCGATAGTAAAAGAGTTGCTCTTACTCACCTCTATCACTTTCTCTAGTTGGCTCTTTGATTCACCAACCTCTAGTTTGTCTTTGGTACACAAAACACCTCCTCTTGAAAATCTAAAACCATACAAATAAAGCTCTCATCAAGAGGAATAAGGTCAAAGAAGAGGTTTTGAGGAATAGAGGTTATCTACAAGGTCAAATCTCAAGTAGAAGTTTCACCTTCACCTTGATTCTCCTTTCTCTTTCCTCCTCCTTCTTGGACGTCTATGAGAGCTTAAGAGAGAGAGAGATGATGATGATATCATATTTTTCAGCCCCCCTTAGCCTCTTGGCTGACTTAAAGGAAAGAAAGGGAAGAGAAAAGAGTTTGAATTGTTGACCTCAATCTAATGGTGCTAATGGTGCCATGTGTCCACATCCTAGGGATTCTCCCAAAATGCATGTAACCAATTAGTTAATCTAACTAATTCCATCAACCATTTAATCACACCTCTTACTCTTTAGTTGGTAGTCAATTTCTCCTTTGGTTGTTTACTAATGGGCCGATAAATTTATTTCTTCCCATTTTGCCCTTGACAATGGCAATTTCTATTGGATTGCCATTTAACACATTATTTGATTCCATTTCCTCATGCCATGCGCCCTCCCCTATCTCTTAATTCAATTTAGGCTTTGACACCATAATTGAGCTTAAACACAGGGTTTAGGCACTTTCCACAGATAATTCGGGTAATAATTCACATTGTATTCTCTAAAAGTGTTTGTTTAACATTAATTACATTCACTTTTGGTGTCATGATCCCTTATATACATTTTGGGGCATTACACATTGCACCATGAGCAAACACTTGAACCATAGTTAATGGTCCCAACCAATGAGATTTTAGCTTTCCTAGAAATAACCTCAACTTGTAATTATATAAGAGCACTTGTTGTCCTAGTTTAAAGGTCTTAAACATAATCTTCTTATCATGCCACTTCTTAGTCTTCTCTTTATACAATTTAGAGCTTTCATAGGCATGAAATCGAAACTCCTCTAGCTCGGTCAATTGTAAGAGTTTCTTTTCTCCCACAATTGTAGCATCAAAGTTGAGATTTTTTGATAGCCCAATAAGCCTTGTGTTCTAATTCCACCAGGAGATGACAAGCTTTCCCAAATACCAATTGATAAGGAGACAAACCAATTGGTGTCTTGTAAGTACTACGATAAGCCTATAATGCATCAGCAAGTTTCATGTACCTATCTTTTCTTGTGACTCCCACAGTTTTTTCAAGAATCTTATTAATCTCTTAATTAGAAATCTCCAATTGCCCATTAGTTTGTGGATAGTAGGCTAGGGCTACCTTGTGCTTAACACCGTATTTCTTCAAGAGAGTTTTAAACTGTTTGTTACAAAAGTGAGTGCCTCCATACTTATAATAGCTCAAGGTGCACTAAAATAAGTAAAAAATATGCTTTTTTTTTTAAGAATTGCACCACAATCTTATCATCATTAGTTGGAAAAGCAACTGCTTTAAGCCATTTTGACACATAATCTACTACCATAAAATTATATTGATTATTGAAGGATTTAGGGAAGGGTCCCATAAAGTCTATTCCCCAAACATCAAACAATTCCACTTCAAGTATGTTATTAAGTGGCATCTCATTCCATTTAAAGTTGTTTCCCAATCTTTGGCACCGATCACACTTCAAGGAAAACTCATAAGAATCTTTAAAAAAGGTAGGCCAGAAGAAGCCACATTGTAAGACCTTTGCAACAGTATTATTACCTTCAAAGTGACCTTCATACTCAAAAGAATGAAAACACTTTAATATTTCTTGTTGCTCATTTTTCGGTATGCATCTTCTTATCAATTGATCAACACAATGATGAAATAAAAATGGTTCCTCCCAATAATACAGCTTAACATCATGCAAGAACTTTCTTTGTTGATAATAATTCAAATCAAGAGGAATAATGTCACAAACTAGATAATTAACAAGGTCAGTATATCAAAGGGCATCAAAGTAGCTCACAACAAATAGCAGCTTATCCTGGAAGGTCTCATGAATGGCTTATTAGCTTCTAGTTAAGCTTCAGTACTCAACCTAGATAAATGGTCAGTAACTTGATTTTTTGTACCCTTTCTTGTCACGAACCTACTCTCCTGGTGTCCTTGTCCGCACAAACTACTTCTCCACATAAATACTCTGGCTAGGGGTACCCTGGTTCACCAACAAGGGTGATCCCTCATGTTCCTCACTCGAACTACTAAAACTAAAATAGCTCACGGTTCCTATTACTATGCAAACAAACCATATCAATATACTATCTTGTTACTAGAACTGCTACTATGTTATAATCACTTAAGCTCCTCCAAAACCGCTTTCGGCTCTGATATCAAAATGTCACACCCTTATCTTATTTTCACCTATTTTAGAGTATTTATGAAAAATGATATGCAATTCGGTGGACAACACAGGAATAGCATAAATATACTAATATTATGCGCACGATTACAAAAATTCCCCATAGGGGTTCATACTTGAAAATTACAATTAATATAGCCTCACAGCGCTACGTGGGTGTAACACCCCAAATTTCGAGACTCGAGGCTAGAGAATAAGCCTGAGATTAGTGGATTGCTAAGCCCCGGTTTAGCAAGATCCAAAATTGTGATTAGGGGTTAATTACTACAAAAGTGGACGTGGTTAGTGATTAATGAACCCTTTTAGAGAATATAAAGTGGATTGTAGTCACTTGTGTTATGAACAACGCCAAAACCCTGTATTTGAGTTCAATTGTGGATTAACATCCAAATTGACTTAGAATAGAGGGAATAATTGAATGGGGTATTGTGATGGAAATGGTGTCATGTTGTGGTATTTAATCATTGGAATTGATTTAAATTGGATTGGACACATTGGTTGCAAAACTAGAAATGTTGTCCAGTGTGAATTCTGTCTAGGCAGTCTTCTCGTATGGACGTTTTTAATAGGCAAATGATGTCAGAAAATTATGAAACTTTCCAGTCTTAAAGTTCACATCCCAAGCTTCAAAATGGACATATAACTTGTGCCATTTCGTTTTGGGAACTGGGAGTTATAGCTGTCCAAAGTTTGAGGTCGAAAATGGACTCTGTTTTGGGGCAGTGATGAAATTTGTGTAATTCTGGAATCGTGTGGTGATTTCTAGTAATGGATCATATTTTTCCAATGAAGAGGACTTAAATACCTTTCATTTGGCTTTGGGATCACCTCATTTCGATTTTTCTAGAATTAGTTATGATTTTTCAAAGTTGGGCAGAAAATCTGCCAGAAAATCCGAAAATGGGAATTATGACATCATCTCATTAAAAGATGATGTCAGCATGGATTATTAATCACATTGATCATCTTCTTCAGCCATTCACGCCATTTTCAGCTGAAGATAGTGAGAGAAAGTTGAGAGCTCTTAGAGAGAGAAAGAGAAGAAAAATCACAAGGTAAGCCGATTTCTCCGACGATTTCGCTCCTAACGCGTATAACTCCGATCCTAAGCTACTCCTTTATGTTCTTTAAGGTTTGGAAGCTCTTCTTTTGGTGTTTTGAAGTTAGGGTTTTCAGCCAAGTCAAGGAAAATCAAGTGGGAGCTTGAGGTAACTTCCAAACTCTTGTATATTGACTATTCTGGCTGCTGTGGGCAATTTAATCGGTGAAATTTCACCGGATTGCCATTGGTTTTAATTTTTGGAAATGGGTATGTGGGGCTGTTATGCTGCCCAAATTGATACTAAATGGTAGTTGTAACCTAATGGAATAGTCAATAAAGTGGTTAGGAGTAGAAAGGAACGCGTTTACGGAGCCGAAACCGACAAACCCCAATTTTCCCCGGAGTACTTGTATATTTCGGTCTGGGCTATAAATGGGTCTTAGAGTTGGATTTTTAATGATTTGATGATTCCATTGAGTTCAGGAGCGAAAATTAGGTGGGGTTACAGTTGGGAACTTTTTCGGAAAAGGCCGAGAAAGCATAATTACGGAAACGCCCCTAAAACCCTAAAAGTAGGGCTGCCAAGGGAAATTTCGTAATTTGACATTGAATTTGATAATTCCGAGTCCGGAAATGGATTCCTTGGGCGAAAATATGTCAGAATAGCCCATGTCAAAATTTCAAGAAAAGTACAGTCGGACCGGGTACGGCGGGGCCGGGCCGGGTCGCCGGGGGTATTTTAGTAAATTTTCAATATAGCCTTATATAACCCCCAGAAACACTATGGAAGTGTCTAAATGGTACACTTGACATTGTAGGATCGAATGTGAAGCCCCGAGTTGCTGGCACGCAAATTGAGGAGAAAAGACTGGAGGTAGGGAACTTACCTCTCCTGCATGTATTGATAATTGTATTTGTGTATTGATGCATGTTATTGCCTTGCGTGAATTATGTGAAACATATGAGAATGATTGTAGCTCTGTTTCTATTATACTATGGCCATGAGTATGTTGTTGAAACATTGAGCATGCGGATATATCATGATGTGAACATGTGTTATTGTGATGCAAGCATGTCGTGCATTAAATACTTATCTTGCATGCATATTGGTATGTGTTTCCTACTGAGATTCCCTAGAATCTCACCCTCCCCTATCAACATTTTAGACAGGGAAGGAAGATTAAGGATGAAGCAAGCATCCAAGGACGAAGAGGACTCGTTTCTGGGTGAGAGCTTAGTGTTGGTTATCAAGAAGTAATTGGGATAATATATGTGTATATTTGGATAAATATTTGGTTATGTATATGAGTAGTTTGTGTAATCCCTAATCGATGAGTTGTATGGGCTAATGTGCCCTATGATTATCGAGCGAAGATATGATTCCGGGATTGCCGGAAATTTATATTGCGTACTCTGATAATTGTGTAAATGTAATTTATCTTCGTATAGTAATTATATTCGGAGTGAAAATATGAGACCGTGTTGTAAATGATTTCGAAATGTAATTGTGAAAATCCCGTCTGGGTCGATGGGTTTATAAATGATGTTTTGTCTTATTGGTCTCTATTTCACGTTAATTGCATAATCCGGATATTAATTACGGCAGGGGGTTACATTTTGGTATCAGAGCTACAGTTCCTGGCAAACTTGGGAATTTGCTAGGATAGCTCTCTTAGATCTCTACCTTGGTGGTAGATGATGTTTTGTGATAGTGATTGTGTATACACAAGTGTGATTTGTCATTGTGGACATAAGAGATTTGAGGAATATGTGTATACATTGTTGGTTATTCTAGAGTGGAGGATCATTGTGTAATCGAAAGACATAGTGATTCGTCCTAGAATTTGAGCTGTAAACCCAGAGGTGGTTGTAATCAAACCCATCATCTGATTTGAAACCGAGGAAGATGGTTTCCAAGGTGGTTGATATTGATGCTCTAGGTATCAGGACTAACCTAGATGTTGGGTATGTAACCCAAAGTGGTATGATGTTACATGTAGTAATGTCATACTGATCTTATGTGTGTAAAAGCCTTAAGACCTAGGGGACTTGTGTGCCTTCGGCTGGCTGAGATATTTGACTGTGTGTTAGGGCAGATGGTGCTCTATGGAAATGGGGGAAGTGATTTCCCAGTTCAACTAAGGTTGAGGTTTGGACAGATGGGTTGTGTTCTAAGGATTAGACTCAATAACTGGGTTGATTCTTAGAGATTGGATTTGACCTCAATCGTCTGTGGTACCAGGGTATGGTACAGGAAGTGAATTGAAATGTGTATCAGTTATTCTGAGAGTGTTGGGTGTTAATCCAGCACAGAGAGAAAGTTATCTACGGAGGATTCGGATCGGAAAACGCTATCTACGGGGACTTTTGATAGGAAAGGGCTACCTACGGTGAGATCTGATCGGAAAGGGCTACCTACGGTGAGATCCGATTGGAAAGGGCTACCTACGGAAAACTCTGACCGGAGGGGCTGACCAGTCAGTGGACTGAGTGAAGCACCGAGTGCAGTAGCGTAGTGTGGAGCCACCATGACGATGAACCCTAGAGTGGAGCCACTGTGACGATGAACCCTAGAGTGCAGCCACCTTGATAATGAACCGTGGAGAGCAATCGCCGTGACGTTGAATCGTAGAATAGAGCTCTGGGAACGTTGGGAGTATGGGATCTCAACGATGTGTTGATAATGGCTTTCAATGATTCGAGTTGAATCGAGCCAAGATTTGGTACAGATTGTGAATGTTGTCAGTTGTAGTAGGAGATTCCTATGGGACTCCTGTTACATCAACTTGACATTGTTATAGCACAGATGAGGAGATAGACCTCAGAGTGTGCAGCGGAAGCGTGGGAATGTAATAGGTTTGAGAATCGTGTTGAGCAGAGGCTCGAGGTTGATGTGAGAATTATATGATAACTATGGCTTCGGGAGGAAAAACTTCAGGGTCAAGTCGTATTGTAAAGAGAGGTCTTGAAGGATCTCAGTATGTGAAAAGAATTTGAGATGTTGAAGGTGAAGTGGTTAAGACGCCTGGTTCCAGCTTGTTACAATTGTGCATTGTGAGTCCTGGGTCGACGTAGTGTACCCAGCCTCTCCGCACCCGATTGGTGGGAGAGGGCACTAACCGTTGTGGCCCGGTGGGGTGAGACGGCGGTGGGGTGTGACGGCTATTTGTGAGTCTCTTACCTGCGGCCGCATGGGGTGATTCCTTTGGCGGAGGACTGTGCCTTCGGGGCGGTAATTTACGGGGGACAGGCTATTTGTGAAGGCCGACGGGCCATTTGTGAAAGCCGGATAGCTATGTGCTATAAGGCTATGTTGATACACTGCCATGCCAATAGTCCTTGAGTAGCTAACAACGGTTCGGGTAAGACTGTGTGTTTTCCCGGCGGAGAAAGGGGATGAGGGTGGAGTGTGATGTGGAAGCCGAAAGGCTATGTGTGAGCATCGCTACGCCAATAGTCCCTGAGTAGCTAGCAACGGTTCGGGTAAGACTGTGTGTTTTCCCGGCGGAGAAAGGGGATGAGGGTAGGGTGTGATTATGGATCTACTATTGTGAGCCTGAATGGCTATGTGTGTGCACTGCCACGTCGATAGTCCCTGAGTAGCTAACAACGGTTCGGGTCAAGACTGTGTGTCTTCTCGGCGGAGAAAGGGGATGAGAGTGGAGTGTGATTGTGAATCTGTGAACATTGTGGATAAGCTGGGACTGAGGTATTATTGTGTAGTAGAGCAGAACTAATTCAGCTGATGGCTAATTCGACTATATGTTCGGGGATTCTTGTTGTGAGGACAATTACCCCGGCATGGCCAGCCTGGCTAGCCACCACGTTGGTTGCACTGGTGTTGACCCAAGGCCGAAAGGCGGTGCGTAAAATTAGAATCTGCAATGTACGTTTGATAAGGAAGTGGATTTTCTTGTGAGTCCTGGGTGAAAGGTGAGTAACCCAGCCACCGTCGCGGGGCATCCCCAGTGGGGGGTAAAACCGGGGTGGGCACCACTGGCACGGGGCATCCCTAGAGGGGGTAAAACCGGGGTGGGTGTGACAATAAAAGTCGCCTGGATAGAAGAGACTGAGACTCTAGGTGGGCCATTACGATCGGGTACTTTGGATAGAAGTAATTGAGATTCTGGAGTGACCAGATGATGTGATATTGTTGTGAATACCCAAAAGTCCCGGTTACCACTAGTGGAGTTGCTGGTGGGTGTACGGGTGAGGGTAAAGCTGTGAAAGTGGATATAGCAGAAGCTGAATGTTTGTGTATACAGCTGAGGCTGTCGTTTGATGTATTGAGGTTGTAGGGTTACTCCCGAAAGGGGTAACTAGATTGAGTTGAGCAGAGTGGTGGCCTATGCTGCCTAACTACCGAGATCTTATGATATGGCTCCTGATTTAGAGCCTCCGGACATCGAGATGCACTAGCCACTCATGAATTGGGGGGCTTGCGATGATTGTGATTATGTGATGATGGTTTTGTGGCAATCGTGCGTGGAGGCGATTGTATTTGTTTGACACCATGTGGTGATTATGTTTGTGCGGCAATCGTGAAATGGGCCGATTGCAATTTGTGGCAACTGAGTTGCATTCATTGTTTGAGATTCTTGCGAGAATCGGATTTGTGGAGTATCATTTGTGTGTGGGTGGTCTAGAGGAGACCGTCCCAATATGAAATGAATTGTGAAATGGAAGCTGTCGTGAAGAAGCATCCGTAGTTTTTGGATTAAGTGGTATGACAAATTTCGAGGACGAAATTTATTGAACGGGGGGAGAAATGTAACACCCCAAATTTCGAGACTCGAGGCTAGAGAATAAGCCTGAGATTAGTGGATTGCTAAGCCCCGGTTTAGCAAGATCCAAAATTGTGATTAGGGGTTAATTACTACAAAAGTGGACGTGGTTAGTGATTAATGAACCCTTTTAGAGAATATAAAGTGGATTGTAGTCACTTGTGTTATGAACAACGCCAAAACCCTGTATTTGAGTTCAATTGTGGATTAACATCCAAATTGACTTAGAATAGAGGGAATAATTGAATGGGGTATTGTGATGGAAATGGTGTCATGTTGTGGTATTTAATCATTGGAATTGATTTAAATTGGATTGGACACATTGGTTGCAAAACTAGAAATGTTGTCCAGTGTGAATTCTGTCTAGGCAGTCTTCTCGTATGGACGTTTTTAATAGGCAAATGATGTCAGAAAATTATGAAACTTTCCAGTCTTAAAGTTCACATCCCAAGCTTCAAAATGGACATATAACTTGTGCCATTTCGTTTTGGGAACTGGGAGTTATAGCTGTCCAAAGTTTGAGGTCGAAAATGGACTCTGTTTTGGGGCAGTGATGAAATTTGTGTAATTCTGGAATCGTGTGGTGATTTCTAGTAATGGATCATATTTTTCCAATGAAGAGGACTTAAATACCTTTCATTTGGCTTTGGGATCACCTCATTTCGATTTTTCTAGAATTAGTTATGATTTTTCAAAGTTGGGCAGAAAATCTGCCAGAAAATCCGAAAATGGGAATTATGACATCATCTCATTAAAAGATGATGTCAGCATGGATTATTAATCACATTGATCATCTTCTTCAGCCATTCACGCCATTTTCAGCTGAAGATAGTGAGAGAAAGTTGAGAGCTCTTAGAGAGAGAAAGAGAAGAAAAATCACAAGGTAAGCCGATTTCTCCGACGATTTCGCTCCTAACGCGTATAACTCCGATCCTAAGCTACTCCTTTATGTTCTTTAAGGTTTGGAAGCTCTTCTTTTGGTGTTTTGAAGTTAGGGTTTTCAGCCAAGTCAAGGAAAATCAAGTGGGAGCTTGAGGTAACTTCCAAACTCTTGTATATTGACTATTCTGGCTGCTGTGGGCAATTTAATCGGTGAAATTTCACCGGATTGCCATTGGTTTTAATTTTTGGAAATGGGTATGTGGGGCTGTTATGCTGCCCAAATTGATACTAAATGGTAGTTGTAACCTAATGGAATAGTCAATAAAGTGGTTAGGAGTAGAAAGGAACGCGTTTACGGAGCCGAAACCGACAAACCCCAATTTTCCCCGGAGTACTTGTATATTTCGGTCTGGGCTATAAATGGGTCTTAGAGTTGGATTTTTAATGATTTGATGATTCCATTGAGTTCAGGAGCGAAAATTAGGTGGGGTTACAGTTGGGAACTTTTTCGGAAAAGGCCGAGAAAGCATAATTACGGAAACGCCCCTAAAACCCTAAAAGTAGGGCTGCCAAGGGAAATTTCGTAATTTGACATTGAATTTGATAATTCCGAGTCCGGAAATGGATTCCTTGGGCGAAAATATGTCAGAATAGCCCATGTCAAAATTTCAAGAAAAGTACAGTCGGACCGGGTACGGCGGGGCCGGGCCGGGTCGCCGGGGGTATTTTAGTAAATTTTCAATATAGCCTTATATAACCCCCAGAAACACTATGGAAGTGTCTAAATGGTACACTTGACATTGTAGGATCGAATGTGAAGCCCCGAGTTGCTGGCACGCAAATTGAGGAGAAAAGACTGGAGGTAGGGAACTTACCTCTCCTGCATGTATTGATAATTGTATTTGTGTATTGATGCATGTTATTGCCTTGCGTGAATTATGTGAAACATATGAGAATGATTGTAGCTCTGTTTCTATTATACTATGGCCATGAGTATGTTGTTGAAACATTGAGCATGCGGATATATCATGATGTGAACATGTGTTATTGTGATGCAAGCATGTCGTGCATTAAATACTTATCTTGCATGCATATTGGTATGTGTTTCCTACTGAGATTCCCTAGAATCTCACCCTCCCCTATCAACATTTTAGACAGGGAAGGAAGATTAAGGATGAAGCAAGCATCCAAGGACGAAGAGGACTCGTTTCTGGGTGAGAGCTTAGTGTTGGTTATCAAGAAGTAATTGGGATAATATATGTGTATATTTGGATAAATATTTGGTTATGTATATGAGTAGTTTGTGTAATCCCTAATCGATGAGTTGTATGGGCTAATGTGCCCTATGATTATCGAGCGAAGATATGATTCCGGGATTGCCGGAAATTTATATTGCGTACTCTGATAATTGTGTAAATGTAATTTATCTTCGTATAGTAATTATATTCGGAGTGAAAATATGAGACCGTGTTGTAAATGATTTCGAAATGTAATTGTGAAAATCCCGTCTGGGTCGATGGGTTTATAAATGATGTTTTGTCTTATTGGTCTCTATTTCACGTTAATTGCATAATCCGGATATTAATTACGGCAGGGGGTTACAGTGGGTGTGTGAACCCATCCCAAGGAAAACAAAGACATCTTATAGTTTTTGTTCCACTATGGCATTCCCCTCACACGGTTCTCTTCGCTGCTCTTAGCATAGCTTCTGTCATCACCAGTCTAAATTGTTGGTAGGAGAGGGTGATATTCAAGAGAATCTGTAATGACCCAATTTGAGATTAAGGGCTAATGGCTTTGAGATTGATTGTAATTAGTGTAATTGAACACTTTTGAAGAAATGTGATGTGAATTTCATATAAATGTTCATAGTGATGATTTATTAATCATAGTGAAACCAGGGGCAAAATGGTAAAATTGGAAATTTAACGACCAATTAGTCAGTTACCAAAGAGAAAACTCATCAGTGATTAAAGATCAAGGGTTGAGATCTATTGTCTATGGGTTAGAATCCTATGTTATGCACCTATGTGAGCTCATGGAAGAAGTGAACAAGATGTTACCAAGTAGCATTGCATGGGCCATAGGATTATGCTAAAAGTCAAACACCACCTTTTCTCTCTCTTCTCTCTCTTATTCGGTGGGGAGTATAGGCAAGGGAAATATTACACTCATCATCATTATTTTCATCATATCTCATCATCTCTCTCTATCCTCCATTTTCGGCGAACACAAGGTGGAAAGAGAAAGAGAAAGCTTGAATTTTTGGTGAGTGATTATTCTCATATGCTCAAACACTCTTCATTAAATTTGTTCATAGTGTAAAGAGCTTCATCTTGGTGGTTTCATAATTTTGAAAGGTGGTAGTTTGGGTGTTAGAGCAATTTGGAAGTTTGAGAATCAAGGCTTTGGCTTTGGCAAGTTGAAGAGGTAAGGATTTGATGCTTTTTGGTATATTTATTGTGATTTTTGGTTAAGGTTGATAAATTCTGGAATTTGCCCTAGTTTTATGCCAATTTTAAATGTATGGATTATATGATAAATGATTTTGGAATTGGTTTATTATGGAGTTATTTGAGTATTGGATGTGGTTTAGAATTTTGGAAGTGAGTTGAATGAATTTGGGTATTGTGTGTGTTATAGAGACCCAAAAGTAAGAATTGTTGTTAGGATGAGTTTTAAGTGTTTTAGAGGTTACCAATGGGTTCCTTGTGCAATTTTAAGTGGGATTGAGCTTTGTGTTAAGTTTGGGAACCATTGGGATCAGTCTTGGTAAATCTGGGAATTTCTGTCAGTTGCTGCGATTTGACAATCTGATAGCATCACTTGAGTGCTGTCGTGTAATTTCCCTTTCTCCTTTGTGTTTTGCCTGGGTTTTCATGAAGAAAGCTTGAGTGTACTTCTTAGCCCACGAGTGATATTGGTGATCACTCGAGTGAGCATTGGTTCACTTGAGTGAGCATGGGTTCACTCGAGTGATGGAGTGAGTTTATATTTAAGGCTGCATCTCGAGTTGTCACTCACTGGCCAATTTTCAAGAGTGTTCTTTGACACTCGCAAGTTCAATGTTCTTACCCAAGTACCAAAGGTTGTACTCGAGTAAGCCTTTTACTCTGAAGTTGTTTGTGCTCTCGGGTAAGCACTTTCTGTATTGCACTTTCAGGGACTCGAGTGAATTTAGAGCTATCACTTGAGTGTGATCCCTCATGCTCGAGTGTTGTGAGCACTTTCTGGCCGTTGATGTTGCTTATTGTCAAACACTCATGATTGAGAGCCATTCTCACTCGAGTACAAGTCTTTCATCACTCGAGTGAGATCATCTTCACTCGAGTGAGTCAGCCAAAAATCAGTGTTTTGCTTCCAAAAAAGGGGTCTTCAGGGTAGCTTTTTCCAACCCTTTTAGCATATGTTTAGGCCTCTAATAGATACCCAAAGAGGTAAAATGATAACCAACTTAGAGTATTATGGAAATATGCATTTGGAAAATAGATTGATCGGTTGTCCTTAATTTGGTTATAGGATTTGATATCTGCCAGACTCGTGAGCCCACTATGCCAAGGAACGTCAGGAAAGAACCAGGTAGTAACTCTTTCTCTTATACTGTGTGTGAATCATTGTATGTATGTTTGCCATGCATTGTGTTGTTGCTGCCATTTTGTGATGTCTTGTGACACCTTGTGGAGCTTTGTGATGCTTTATGCCTTGTGATACTGCTACATAGTGATTACAGTGAAAGTTGGCATAGTGTTTACAGCGAAAGCGAGCATTGAGATCACAGTGAAAGCCGTTGCATTGAGATTACAGCCGTGAGTGCTGTCGTTCATGGCGCAAGCCATGAATCATTGAGTTGCTACTGAACATGATAAACTTACATGCTATGTGTTTATATATTATATAAGTGATTTGTTACTACTGGGATTCTTTAGAATCTCATTCTTTCAAATGACTAACATTTCAGACAAGGCATGTGGCTCAAAAGGGAAGCGGACAACCCGGAGTGGTTAGGATTTCTTAAGGACATTTTAATTTTAGATTGTTGGTTATCTACTATGTTTTGGGATTACTGTATGTATATGAAATGTAAATATAATTTTTGGATATGTAATCCCCATTTTAGGCAACTTTAAACCCAATATATATATACAAGTAACCTGGGGTTGTCGGGATTTTAGTTACACACTATGATATGTATGAATGTGATTTAACTGCACAGGCAATTGTATTCGAAAGTGAATGTGAGCCCAAATGAATTATGTTTTGAACTATTTTCTGAACACCCCATCTTGAAGATGAGGGATTATAAGTGTTGGTTTTGTCTTATTGGTCTCTATTTCACTTAAATTTCATAATTCGGATATAATTACGGTGAGGGGGTTATAGAATCTCAGTAGGAAAATAATACCAATATGCATACAAAATAAGTGCTTAATGCATGACATGCTTGCATTACATAACTCATGCTCACACAATGACATATCTACGTGCTCAATGTTTCAAACAACATACGAATGACCATAGCATAAACAGAAGCAGAGCTTCAATTATTCATATATGTTTCACATAATCAAACAAAGCAATAACATGCATCAATACACTAATACAAATATCAAATACATGCAGGAAAGGTAAGTTCACTACCTTAATTGCCCTTCCCTGATCCTCAAATAACGTGCCTCGATTTGCGTGCTAATCCATCGGGCTCTCTACTCGGTCCTAAAATGCCAAATGTACATTTTAGACACTTCCATAGTGCTTCTAGGGGATATATTAGTTTATATTGAAAAATGACCAAAATGCCCCTGGGAACCTAACCTGGCCCTACCGTCCCAGTTCGATCGTACTTTTCCTGAAATTTTGAATAGGGCTATCCAAACGTATTTTTGCCCAAGAAATCCATTTCTGAGCTTGAAATTACCAAATCCAGTGTCAAATTACGAAAATACCCTTAACAGCCCCGATTTAAGGTTTTTACGTTTTTCTGGCCTTTTTCGAAAAAGTAACCAACTATAACCCCACATATTTTTGCCTACTGAATCCAATGGAACCATATATTTCATAAAAATTCAGCTCCTTCCCCTAATCTGGTCTTGGCCGAAACATTGGTCAAGAAAAAGGTAAAATTGCTCTTTTGTGTTTTAGCTTCCAAAGCTTGTACTTTTCTACTTCTAATCCCTGATTAAGTTATTTAAACACATTCTAACCATGATTCAAAGAAATTTTGACAGCATAACCTCTTAGGATTAGGACTTTCCAAATTTACAAACTTGACAAAAATCACCAAAACCAACCACAAACCTCAACAACAACACCATGCTAGAATAGATTTAAGGTTTGTGAAGTTACCTCTTGAGATCTTGAATCCTCTCTCTCCTTGAGCTCAAAATTTGTCTTCAAAATCATAGATTCCATGAAGAAGAAAGGTTTAGAGAAGGTTTTCATGCAAAGATTCAAAGAAAAATGCCTAAGATACCATGCCTTACCTTAAGCCTCTTCCTCCTTCTCTCTAAAATCTCAAAGTTCTTCAAAGCTCACTCTCTCTCTTCTTTCTTATGTTTGGCCGAAAATGTGCATAAGAAGAGAAGGGAAATGTGTTTTAATTAAAATGCCTCTTCTCTCCTCTTAGCCCTTGATTTTCAAGATGAAGTCTTATTGTGACACTTGTCAAGACCCATACTTCCTCCCATACCTCCTTTATATTTATGCCATAATTACTCCATTTAGCTTCCCTTAACATTGAACTAGTTTTTCTCCCTTGATTAGCTTCACAAAATCGTCCCCCTCTCATGCTCACTAATCAAGTTACTTTCCTCCAACTAAATCCAAACTTGCACTCAACTATAGACTCAAGTGTTAGATATGATTAGTTTTGATGATGTCAAAATAGATATTAAAGTGATAAGAGCAAAAAGTTTATATAATGTATTTCTTTGACTAACTACTATATTTAATGTTACATATTTTGTAGATTAGTCAAGCAAAGAATGAAGAAGATCGAATTAATGAAAATGAACAAGAGGAAGAAGAAGAAGAGAATTTTTAGATAGTCAAGGAGATGCCTACTTGGATTATGAAGAATGATTATCAAGAGAAGGATAAAAAATAAAGATATTGAAGAATGAAGAACTTGGTAGATCTATCATGAATATCAAGATTCAAGTTGTTAGATATGATATTGGAGGTTTCTATAATGTTACCGGAGGTTTCTATGATCAAATAATGGTTGGAATATGTTAATATGAAGCTAAGATGACTTATATATGAATTTTGGCACTTCTAGAGGAGTTGTGCTCGAGCACAAGGTGTTATGCTCGAGCACAGGAAGAACATGCTCGAGCACAGGCTTTCTCACTCGAGCACGGGTGCATACTCTGTTCTACTCTGTTCTACGTTCAGCTTGAGCGAGGTCTGGTATTTTGATCATATCTCTCAAACCACACGTCGGATTGACCCGAAACCGGTGGCATATGAAAGAGGACTCCCAACACGTAAAATTGGCACCAGAATCACATTGAAAGAAGATCAAATGAAGGAGCTATGATTCGTCGAAAATGAAATTGAAATCACCGTCACTTTCTGACACAGGTTCGGTATTTTGAGTATATCTCACAAACCACACATCGGATTGAGACGAGACCAGTGCCAAATGAAAGTAGACTCAAAGATCTTTCCATGGATAGGTAATTTACATAATTCTAACGTATATTCTAGGAGCTATGCCTTCTGGAAGTTGATGCTTGTGCAGACTAGCGAAATATACACTCCTTCGATCATAACTTGCAGAATACAAGGAGTTTGGAGCTGATTCTTGTTGCATTGGAACGCATATGATAAGAGCATTCTTATGATACATCATTTGAATCAAATGAATCAAATTTTTCTAAAGGGGCCCCACATCACCCGCGAGTGTAAAAACTGACTCTCTGAAAAATGTCGTGCGAGTGATGTCCAGAAGCATATGAAACGTGAAGAAAGTTGCAACACTCGAGCACTAGGATTCATGCTCGAGCATTGGATCATTTCTCACTCGAGCAGATGCGAGAGAAGAGCTGCGAGTGACAACCCGAGAAGAAGCATGTACGTGAAAACTGAAGGCTCACTCGAGCAGGAAGTTTTGTGCTCGAGTGATGTTGAGAATTCACTCGAGCAGATACGAGAGAAGAGTTGCGAGTGCTTGCCCGAGAGGAAGTCAGAACGTGGAAATATGAACTGCACTCGAGTGAGCCATATTGCACTCGAAGTGAAGTTCTGACAGAAGCAACGAAGAAACACAGAGCCTCATAGCTATCAATCCAAACATGGTTAAACGTTATACAATCATTATGTTTTCACTTGTTATTGTTTCTAAATATTATCTAACATATATTTCAAGTGTAAAACAGGAGATTAAATATTTGGGTTGTATCTTCAAGAACGGAGGTCACAGCAAAATTCCTCACTCAACGTGATGAGTCACAGAAGCCAGAAAATCATCTTTTGACCAATGATCCAACATTCCCATGACTAATACTTCATCATATTAGTGATTAAGTATTTTACAGTGTGAAACAGGAAATTTAACGGTGAGCTTACAGATTCAAATGAAAGAGTCAAGAATGGCGGGCGACATCATTACACACCGAGCATTAGCTACCTACCACGACAGAAGTTTGACCCACCATAAGAGATTGTCTGGAGACTCAAACAAATTCAAAACGCTCCACAACGTTACTACAGCTCAAAATGAATCTTCCTGCTATTCAACAAAACGCTCCACTTTGCTCCACAACGGACAGAAGCTTATTTTTCAAATATGCTCAAACGGTCAAATGACGCAGTGGGACTCCAACGGAAGAATGTTCACAACGGTCATCATCTTCATCAACTATAAATAAGAGAGAGCATTCAACTTGGAAGGGGGACAGAAAAACTGAGAAAGATAGAGGAGACAGAGAAAATAGTGCAACGACACCAACATGCGTATAACATGAATCCTCTGCTTCTACCCATACACTCTCTATTTTCCAGTTTCTGTATTACTTATCATTGAGAGAGTGATTATTTGTATTGTACTTCAGTGAGTATTATATCCACTCTGTGAGAGAGTCTGTAAACACTTTCATCTATATTTCTGAGTTGATCTCAAGGTAGAAGGACCTTGAGAGGGTTGATTTTCTTACGGAGAAGCAGTAGAGAGAATTGTCGTAAGACATTCTGCTCGTAAGACTTACAAGGTGCAAGCAGTAGAGAACGTTGCTACTCATAAGATTTACAGGGGTGTAAGCAGGAGAGAACGTTGCTGCTCGTAAGACTTGCATAAGTAAGCAGGAGAGGAAGATCTTCGGAATTGCTCTGCTCGTAAGACTTGCCGTAAGGGGGAGTATTTCAGTGAGAGATTTGTAAAAGGTTTCACAAGTACCCGGCTAAACTTGTGGGATTGTAAAGGCTTTTCTTGTGCCCGGATTAAACAAGAAGATAGTGGATTTGAAAATCTCAGGAGGAGCCTGGGGACTGGACGTAGGCCATCACAGATTGGACCGAACCAGGATAAATCACAGTTTGCATATTCTCTTCCCTAAACTTATATTTCCAGCATATATTATTTAATCTAACTGTTGATTTATAAACCTTCATACTTACTGTTTTCGTTAAGATACGAAAAGATTTCTAAAGTTCTTAAGTTTTTATTATACACCCAATTCACCCCCCCTCTTGGGTAATAGCCGGTTCTAACATTTGGTATCAGAGCCCGGGCTCTTGTTTAAAGGACTTAACCGTCTCAAGAGTTACAATGGCTAATTTTGGGTGTTTTATACTTTCAGAAGGTTTTGATTATACAATTCCACCTCTTTTGAAAGATATTGATTTTTGGTTTTGGAAAGCTAGAATGACTAGTTTTATAAAAGCTTTTGATTTTGATATGTGGAATGTTTTTACAAATGTCTCTGATTTCAAACCAAGAAAGGAATGGACAGAAAGTGAAAAGAAAATGTTTTCGTTGAACATTAGAGCAATGAAAATTCTATATAGTGCTTTAACCGAAAATGATTTTGAGAAAATTAGATTTTGTTCTAATGCTAAACATATTTGGGACACTCTTGATTCTATGTATGCTTCTAACAATTGTGTTGAAGTTGAAAGTGTTGACAGTTCATGTGAAACTACATGCTACGCATCTAATGTGCATGAACAATTTGAAGTTGATGATGAAGATGAAAAAATCATAGAACACTTCCATACAGTCAACATGGATAAACAAGAAGAAGAGGATTCCCGAAAAGAGCTCAGTGTGGATGAACATGAAAAATCACTCTCCGGAGCTCAAGATGAACTTAAGGTAAAAAGTTCCAATTCTTTGTGTGATTTTCATAAAAATGATTTTCAGAGTTTACAAAAGTTTGTTTCTCAACCAATTGGTGATTCTATTGAGAAAAGCAAAAATGTTTTCAAATATGCTGGAAAGTTTGTTGGGAAGAAAGAATATTCAAATCAAATCCATTCGAATTTCTACTCTCATGATCGACATAATACTTGCAAGATATTCCATAATGTATATCTTGATACAAATTGCAATTATTGTGGTAAATCCGGTCATATTTCTCACACATGCTATATTAGAAGAAATTCCCATGTGAGAAATAAGTATATTTGGGTACCGAAGAAACATGTAAGGTTTAATACTAATAATCAAGGACCCAAGTATATGTGGGTACCAAAATGTCCATCTAGTACTTTATGTATGCAGGATGATCCGAAAAGAAATGGACATAAGGGTAAGGAGAAGATGAAAAAGAAGCCAAGAGTTTCTCATGCATCTAAATGGAGATTCACATCAATTGGGAGAACTCTCGAATCACCCATTGCTAGAACTGCAAAGTTTAACCATAAAGAGAGGCAATGGAGAAAAGGAGTACGTTCCACCTCAAGAATGAACTACCATAGAATATCATTTAACTATCTTGAGGAGAACAAGAAAAGGAGGATCTCTCAAACATCAAATAAAAGACTCCTGGAGTCTGTATATTTCAAGAGAAGGTTGCCAGCACCCAAAGCAAGATATTCAAAGTATCAACATCATAGAAAGATGCAATGGGTAAGCAAAAGCAATCCTCCAAATATCTAAGGCAAAGGTACACAATGATAAAACCTCCTATGCTGTTGTTTGTAATATTTATTGAGGTTTTATATTTTGGAACCTTAGGAATGAGCATTACAAATATTTTTGAATTTATTTTTTCGTATCTCTTAAAAATCCATTTAATAGACTTATTTATAAAGGTATTGTAATGCTTAAAAGGTTAATTCTTTATGCATGTATAATGATTTGAAAAGAAAATATTTCTCTTATGCATAAAGACATGTTTAATTCATTGTGCTCAATTGCCTCAAATTAATTATATTCTTAGAGCATGTGAATTATGATTCTTTCAAGCTAACCATGAGTGGATCCAAGAAGAATTGGATACCCAAAGAAGAAAAATGGTTATATGATTTTTGTAGGAACAATTTGAAAAAGAAGCATGACTTTCGAGTGCAAGGCATGTTAACACTCGAGTACTGACACTCTCGTGTTCATTAAGAATAATGTCACATACTCGAGTTAGATGGGAGCACACTTGAGTGCATAGAGAACTCACCTGAAAGTGCAGCAAGAACTCATGAATGCCACAGGTATAAATGCATAAATTATCTTTAAAACTTGGATTACTCAAGTGATCTTGGAGGACTTGAGCACAAAGATACAAGAAGATGGAAATTAACTTGGGTGTCTACAAGTTACACTCAAGCCAGGTACGCTGTATCATTAATTTTAAAACTCAACCATCTTACTCATTCTTTCCAACTCAATTTGAGTGGTAAATTCTTGCTCATTACTTCATATCATTAGCAATCAATGATTTATGGATTTCAAAATATTTTCAGATTGCTAAATGTATTGAAATAGAATTGTGCATAATTTGTCTCTGCACTGGAAATTTGAAATGCACATTTCATAAATTTACTTGGATTTAAATTCATCTTGTTTATAAAAATGCATACACATTATTTGAAAATTTTTCATATTTTATTTGCATTTAAATCGGTTTCAAAATTGGAAGTTAATATTTATGTATACTGAAAGTCAGAAATGCTTCAAATCCATCCACTAGAGTTTTCCTCATCATTCACTTACTTGTTTCTTAATCTTAAACCTGTTACTACTTGAACTCCTCAATCTTTATTTTCTAACAAGTTAGATCTTATGTCTAACAAGTTAACTATCTATATGAGTGTCAAGTATATTCCCTTGATAAGAATTCAACTTGTGAAAGCCTTGTGCCTAATGTATAAATCATTAGTTGGCCATGTTATTCCAAGCATTATAAATGTTCATTAGTGCATTGAATCTTAATGCATTAACCATTATTGTGGAATAACTTATCGGGATAATATTCTAGAACTCTAGTCATTTGGATCAATGAGTATGTGCTTCATCATCCATAAATTCATATACTCATATTGTTGCTCAAATACATTATCATTTTTCTTCATTTTTTTTGAGTAACTAGAATCTTGCACTTTAAATCTTGTTGCCTTGAATATTTATCCATTTTAAGATGCAACTCTAAGAGGCAAGATTATCTCTTGATCAATACTAAAGTCATCATGCTTATATATGTCAAGATAAGCCATTTTGGCTAATTGATTCTTCATATGACTTTTGTTCTTGAGAAAATTCTCCAACATGTTAACTCTTATAATTAACATGTTATCTTAGTTGAATTCCTTAGTGAAGCTTTCGGATATATATTTTATAACTGTTGACTTCCATTGTTTTTGGCATAAGCATTGGTATTTAACAAGCTTCATAAATGAGTTTTCATTCAAAATCTTATTGTCAAAATGCATGTTTATGATTTGAAAGAACATTTGAGATTTTGAAACAATTAGCACATCTCATTATCATTCTTGAAAATTTGGTTTCATTCATGATTTATCATTTCATAAAAGTTGGTCATTATGGATAGATTCTCTACTCTATTTGATCCAACTTACATGGATTGCATGAAAATCTTATCAATGACATATTTTTTAAAGTGTATTTACAAATTGTCATTGATCATCATCATTCTTGGTATCACTTATTCATCATGCTTCATGTCTCAATGGATTGATTTTACTAAGTAAAATTATATTTTGATATTTGTTGATTTATCATACTCTTTGCTCAAAATTCATATGATTAATTGCAAAAGAGCATAAGAGTTGTTATATCTAATATTGTACGAACCCAAGAGAAGTTGGGTACCAAAGAGCATATAATTATATTAGTTTGCAGGAATTGACCAAAATGCTCTACTTTCACATACAAAGATCAGAGGCTAACAAAAAGGCATGACTGATAGTGTTGCAGCGTGAGATGAAGCAGAATATGTGATATTACTCAAATGACATCCTGCCACTAGCAAATAACTAGCTAATGATACAATCAGAAAGAGAAAGAGAAGGAAGATCTCTTAGTAGACCTAGTGGAGATTGTTTCAAAGCAGTACAAGGCCAAGAATAAGTTTATCCAATATGAATCTTTGTTGCCTACCCACCTTCCTTATCATTTCAAGGTGATCAGACATTTTCACTATGATATGGAGCCAATAGAGATGTTCAGAGGAAAATGCTGAGATGTACAGAATCATCAAGCTTAATGAGCCCATGAGGATTCTTAACTACAATCCTAGCTCTATGTCTAAATCTTCACTGGATTATCTGCTATACCTATACTAGAGCTATGGTGAACAAGGAGAGACAACACTTTGCTAAATTTGGTCTCCATGATTCTTCATGCTTTGGTCCATTTGTCTAAGGCTTTCTGAGAGAGGAGCTTCAACAATCACACAGAGCTTGCTACAAACAATGCTGAGATCATCAGTCAATGATAAGATGAAGTAGCTGTGTGATTTATTGAACCAGAACTTCAAAGTTCTATTTGAGATGATGGATGACAAAATAAGGGTGTTATGTGCTGTGGTGAAATTAAAAGTTCTCAATGATGTTTGCTAAGCAAGGGGCACATACTAAGCCAATATGCGCATAAAGCCTTACTCCGAGCTCATCTTGATATCCTAAAGTGCTCACAGAAGACTACACTTCAGAATCCCTCAGTACTAGTCACATCATTCAATATTGACTAGGACATGATGCATCAATGGACTACAGAGGATTATGACTCGAGTGATTACGATATTACTCGAGTGAGGTATTGTATTCTTGCTTAATTCAAAATCCTTGAGTTGTATCACTTGAGTATACAATCGAGTAATGATTGAGTAGAATCACTCAAGTAACCACTCAGGTGATATTAGGTTGTATCTCTTAAAACCTCTTATTAGCATTGCCATTTAATTTCTCTCTAAATCTTTCAAAATCATTTTCTCTATGAAGTTTTCAATGGTTTCTCAAATCCAGGAGAGTTATTAACTGTTTTCTTGATAATGTTTAAAAACCATGCATCAATTAAGGGGGAGCTTTACATTCACATGTGTTTTATATATTGAAAGTTCATCTCCTATTGGAAAGAAAATCCTTTTAACATACTCATCTGTATTCACCATGTCTTGATTAGTTTTGATGATGAGTTATTCTTATATTGTTCTTTTCATGATCTTAATTTTAATATATCATATGGAAAGGAACAGTTTATTACTTGATTGAACTAACAATTCTCTTTGCAAAGAAAGATTTAAATTTTATGACAGGAGAATTTGTTTTGTGCAATAGCATTCCTCAACATACTACAAGAAGACTCTATCAACCTTGAGGATGTTTTTAACGCTCAGTCAAGGAATATATATTGGCTGTAACATTCAGAACAACAAATACATATGCCAATACAAATGAGCATTGAACATGCTAAACAGAAGCTCAACTCAATTGGAGAATCTTGGCAACAACATGGATATATATTGAGTTGCATAACAGAAGTGTGGTGTACATCATCATGAACTAGCATTGCCAAAGGATAAAGCAACGGACTTCATGGAGCACTTCATCAATTTTCAAAATCTACATGAGCATCTCTAAACCTTTCTCTATTTACATTACAAGAATATGTTTCATATTTTTCATTGATCTTGATTATAAAAGTTTTCTTGGTTCATTCATTATGATTAAAGTCATTTCTACTTTATTTACTTCTTCATAAGCCTTACTTCTTTATATATTTCAAACTTTTTGCTGATGTCAAATAGGGGGAGAAAAATGTAAGAAAAATATGTATGTTGCACTTTGCAGTATAATATGTATATGTATGTTTGCACTTTGCATTATACATGTATGTTGCACTTCATTCAGACATATTTTTCTTAAAGGATTTGTCATCATCAAAAAGGGGGAGAATGTTAGATATGATTAGTTTTGATGATGTCAAAATAGATATTAAAGTGATAAGAGCAAAAAGTTTATATAATGTATTTCTTTGACTAACTACTATATTTAATGTTACATATTTTGTAGATTAGTCAAGCAAAGAATGAAGAAGATCGAATTAATGAAAATGAACAAGAGGAAGAAGAAGAAGAGAATTTTTAGATAGTCAAGGAGATGCCTACTTGGATTATGAAGAATGATTATCAAGAGAAGGATAAAAAATAAAGATATTGAAGAATGAAGAACTTGGTAGATCTATCATGAATATCAAGATTCAAGTTGTTAGATATGATATTGGAGGTTTCTATAATGTTACCGGAGGTTTCTATGATCAAATAATGGTTGGAATATGTTAATATGAAGCTAAGATGACTTATATATGAATTTTGGCACTTCTAGAGGAGTTGTGCTCGAGCACAAGGTGTTATGCTCGAGCACAGGAAGAACATGCTCGAGCACAGGCTTTCTCACTCGAGCACGGGTGCATACTCTGTTCTACTCTGTTCTACGTTCAGCTTGAGCGAGGTCTGGTATTTTGATCATATCTCTCAAACCACACGTCGGATTGACCCGAAACCGGTGGCATATGAAAGAGGACTCCCAACACGTAAAATTGGCACCAGAATCACATTGAAAGAAGATCAAATGAAGGAGCTATGATTCGTCGAAAATGAAATTGAAATCACCGTCACTTTCTGACACAGGTTCGGTATTTTGAGTATATCTCACAAACCACACATCGGATTGAGACGAGACCAGTGCCAAATGAAAGTAGACTCAAAGATCTTTCCATGGATAGGTAATTTACATAATTCTAACGTATATTCTAGGAGCTATGCCTTCTGGAAGTTGATGCTTGTGCAGACTAGCGAAATATACACTCCTTCGATCATAACTTGCAGAATACAAGGAGTTTGGAGCTGATTCTTGTTGCATTGGAACGCATATGATAAGAGCATTCTTATGATACATCATTTGAATCAAATGAATCAAATTTTTCTAAAGGGGCCCCACATCACCCGCGAGTGTAAAAACTGACTCTCTGAAAAATGTCGTGCGAGTGATGTCCAGAAGCATATGAAACGTGAAGAAAGTTGCAACACTCGAGCACTAGGATTCATGCTCGAGCATTGGATCATTTCTCACTCGAGCAGATGCGAGAGAAGAGCTGCGAGTGACAACCCGAGAAGAAGCATGTACGTGAAAACTGAAGGCTCACTCGAGCAGGAAGTTTTGTGCTCGAGTGATGTTGAGAATTCACTCGAGCAGATACGAGAGAAGAGTTGCGAGTGCTTGCCCGAGAGGAAGTCAGAACGTGGAAATATGAACTGCACTCGAGTGAGCCATATTGCACTCGAAGTGAAGTTCTGACAGAAGCAACGAAGAAACACAGAGCCTCATAGCTATCAATCCAAACATGGTTAAACGTTATACAATCATTATGTTTTCACTTGTTATTGTTTCTAAATATTATCTAACATATATTTCAAGTGTAAAACAGGAGATTAAATATTTGGGTTGTATCTTCAAGAACGGAGGTCACAGCAAAATTCCTCACTCAACGTGATGAGTCACAGAAGCCAGAAAATCATCTTTTGACCAATGATCCAACATTCCCATGACTAATACTTCATCATATTAGTGATTAAGTATTTTACAGTGTGAAACAGGAAATTTAACGGTGAGCTTACAGATTCAAATGAAAGAGTCAAGAATGGCGGGCGACATCATTACACACCGAGCATTAGCTACCTACCACGACAGAAGTTTGACCCACCATAAGAGATTGTCTGGAGACTCAAACAAATTCAAAACGCTCCACAACGTTACTACAGCTCAAAATGAATCTTCCTGCTATTCAACAAAACGCTCCACTTTGCTCCACAACGGACAGAAGCTTATTTTTCAAATATGCTCAAACGGTCAAATGACGCAGTGGGACTCCAACGGAAGAATGTTCACAACGGTCATCATCTTCATCAACTATAAATAAGAGAGAGCATTCAACTTGGAAGGGGGACAGAAAAACTGAGAAAGATAGAGGAGACAGAGAAAATAGTGCAACGACACCAACATGCGTATAACATGAATCCTCTGCTTCTACCCATACACTCTCTATTTTCCAGTTTCTGTATTACTTATCATTGAGAGAGTGATTATTTGTATTGTACTTCAGTGAGTATTATATCCACTCTGTGAGAGAGTCTGTAAACACTTTCATCTATATTTCTGAGTTGATCTCAAGGTAGAAGGACCTTGAGAGGGTTGATTTTCTTACGGAGAAGCAGTAGAGAGAATTGTCGTAAGACATTCTGCTCGTAAGACTTACAAGGTGCAAGCAGTAGAGAACGTTGCTACTCATAAGATTTACAGGGGTGTAAGCAGGAGAGAACGTTGCTGCTCGTAAGACTTGCATAAGTAAGCAGGAGAGGAAGATCTTCGGAATTGCTCTGCTCGTAAGACTTGCCGTAAGGGGGAGTATTTCAGTGAGAGATTTGTAAAAGGTTTCACAAGTACCCGGCTAAACTTGTGGGATTGTAAAGGCTTTTCTTGTGCCCGGATTAAACAAGAAGATAGTGGATTTGAAAATCTCAGGAGGAGCCTGGGGACTGGACGTAGGCCATCACAGATTGGACCGAACCAGGATAAATCACAGTTTGCATATTCTCTTCCCTAAACTTATATTTCCAGCATATATTATTTAATCTAACTGTTGATTTATAAACCTTCATACTTACTGTTTTCGTTAAGATACGAAAAGATTTCTAAAGTTCTTAAGTTTTTATTATACACCCAATTCACCCCCCCTCTTGGGTAATAGCCGGTTCTAACATCAAGTAGTGAACTGAGTTTACTCCATCTAATTTTCATCATGCATTCAACTATGCCTTCATGTAGTATACACTCAACCTTGCATTCAAGTGTTGTCCAACCTTACACTCAAGCAAATTCCACCCTTACACTCAAGATAAATCCTTACCATCATCAATTATGATTGCTATGTTCATGTAGTATTATTTTAATATAATTGGACATGTGCTCATCTTCATAAATCATAACCTACTCCCTTCTTTATATGATAATGACACTTGGCATCTTTAATTCCACAATTTACACAATTGCTAACACATTTTATTTTCAATTTTTGGAATAATGCCAATTCTGGCAGATTTTATGCCCTAACTTTGAAAAATCATAACTAATTTTGCAAACATCGTTTCGAAGTAATTCCAAAAGCTATGGAACCTATATTGAGTCTAATTTCAAGAAAAAATATGGAATTTAGCCAGTTAGAAGAATATCATTCCTAGATTTCATTTCTTTAACCACTGCTCTAGAGATTTTTTAGATTTTCTGGGCTAATTTCAAAAATTCATATCTTTTTGCATATAGCTTTAAATGGGTTAAGGTGCAAAAATACACATGTGATTGTCCTCGAAGTGCACCCAACACCAAATGCTTTTTTTAGGTGCAACAGTAACTATATGGTTACAAAATAGGTGCAAAAATACCCTTTGACCGTTAGTTTGACTTTTTTTATCCTAAAAGTGATGACATGTACGATGACATGGACACTGGAGTGACATTCTGAAAAAAAAACTTGCTGAAAATAAAATTTTCCTAATAAATCATATAATTTAATAAAAATTAGTAATATAATATATGTATTATAATGATTTTAATTTAATAATATTGGGAATCTAGGGTTGGGAAAAAATTGGGCAATCAGTATGTTTTTTAGGGTAACAGCTCTGTTGAGTGAGTTAAGCACTCTGCACTCAGATTTGAATCTACTTCAGCGAAGGTGGTACTAAAATAGTGAAATGTGGGTAATATCAATTGCAAAGCTTTACCAGTCAGCAAGTTTTGTTTTCCAAAATGTCACTCTAGCATCCATGTCATCGTACACGTCATCACTTTCAAGGTCAAAAAGTCAAACTAATGGTCAAAGGGTATTTTTGCACCTATTTTGTAACCACATAGTCACTGTTGCACCTAAAAAAGCATTTGTTGTTGGGTGCACTTCGAGGATAGTCACATGTGTATTTTTGCACCTTAACCCTAAATGATTCATATGACCTATCAAATTAAAACTTGAGATGTCTACTTTTATACTGTAAAATTTCATAATTTTTGGACATCATTTGTTAATCCAAAATCCCAAGACAATCTCACTGTCTCACAGGAAATTTCAATAGAAGCATAATCACATTCTCTAAATTTCACCATTTCACGTTCTTTAATAGCCCAAAGATATAAGAAACATTAGGGAATAAATTTGGGGCTTCTACTAAACCAAGGCATGGCTGTCCACTTATTTCAGGCTTATCCACTAGCCTCCAATCCCAAAATGTGAGGTTTTACATTTCTATCAACAATTTCAAGATCAAATTATTGTAAGAGAAGCACCCGTGGATTAACCTTACCTTTGAATCTTTCTTGTTGAACAAGTATTTAAGAGCTACATGATATGTGAATATATTGACTTTGGCCCCCACCAGATAAGAACAAAACTTTCCAAAAGCAAATACCACGGCAAGAAGCTCTTTCTCAATGGTTGTATAACTTTCATAAGCAACATCAAGTATGCGACTGGCATTATTGATCGATGAAAGACTTATCTTTCTTTTAGCCAAGCACAGCACAGCAAAGTCACTAGCATCACACATCACTATGAAGGTCAAAGTCCAATCTGGGGCCATCATAATAGGCGATGTAATATCCCAAAAAGTGATTAAGGGCTAATAACTTCAAAAGTGGATGTAATTATTTTTGAATAAACACTTTTGGAGAATGTGTGATGGGAATTTGGATATTTTAATGATTCCAATGGCTTCCTTGTGAAAATTCGTGTGGGGAGAGTGTTTATTGTGAAATTTGAACCATTGGGAACAATTGTGCAAAAGTTGAAAACTCTGTCCATTGAAACTCTATACAGGGCAGCTGATTTGTATGGACGTTTTAAATAGGCAAATGGTGTCCAAAATTTCTGAAATTTTCCAGTCTTAAATTTCACATGTCAAGCTTCAAAATGTACATATAACTTGTATCATTTTGATTTGCGAGCTAAGAGTTATGGATTTTTGAAGTTTGCCCAGCGAAATTAATTATTTTCTAGAACAATATGCAAAGATTGAAATTTTGGGAATTTTTTGATTCCATCCAGAAATATTTTATATTTTTCCTTAAAACTAGACTCAATAAGGGTTCCATAGGCTTTGGAATCACTCCAATTCCATTTTTCTAGAATTATTTATGATTTTTCAAAGTTTGGGCAGAAATCTGCCAGAATTTCTGAAAAATCCGAAATTGTTGGAAATTAATCAATAATTAAATATCATATAATATATGATATTAAATACCATCAGCCTTCTTTCTCCAGCCATTTTTGTGATGTTCCAGACCTGAAATAAGAGAGAGAAGGTGAGAGAGTTTAGAGAGAGAAAGGGAAGAAATCTCACAAGGTAAGCCGATTTCTCTAACAATTTAGCTCCTAACGCGTATAACTCCGATTCTAAGCTACTCCTCTTTATTCTTTAAGGTTGTGAAGCTCAAAATTTGGTGTTTCAAGGGTTAGGGTTCAGCCACCTTGAGGAAAAGCTAGTGGGAGCTTAAGGTAACTCCTCGGGGGCATTTTTGTAATTTTCATTATAGACTCATATAACCTCAAGAAACACTATGGAAGTGTCTAAATGGTGCATTTGGAATTGTAGGATTTGATATTTTCCCTGTTCGTGATCCACCTGAGCTAGAGCACAATCGGAAAGAACAAGGTAGTGACTCTTTCTCTTATACTGTGTGTGAAACATTGTATGTATGTTTGTCATGCATTGAGAATACTTTGTGAATACATTGTGATGCTTTGAGTTCGCAGCACAAGCTGACGCATAGTGATACTTTGTGATACATAGAGATTGCAGTGAAAGCTGACGCATAGAGATTACAGCCATGAGTGCTGTCGTTTGTGGTGAAAGCCATGATACATTGTGATGCTGCTTAACATGATCATATATGCTATGTGTTTATACACTGTATGAGTGATTTGTTACTCCAGAGATTCTTTTGAATCTCATTCTTTCCATTGACTAACATTTCAGACAGGGCAGTGGCTTCAAAGAGAAACGAACCACCAAGAGCGGCTAGGATCTTGTAGAGATGTGTTGTTAGGTTGTTGGTATCTATTTTGGACTTGGGATTACTGTTTATTTTTGAAATATAGATATTACATTGATGTTGGTCATGTAATCCCCTAGTTGGAACTTACAACCTTAGTTTATACATGTATGAAACCCGGGAGTTGCTAGGAATTTGGCTAACCATGATTCGGAAGATGCATATGAGACCATGTTGAACGAATTTTAGAAAAGAGATTTAAGAAAAATGTATCCGTCGGTCTCTAATTCCTTTAAATTACGCATTTTTGAATCTTAATTACGGTTATCAAGGTAGGGGATTACAGGCGCAGCCACAAGTTTTCTCTTCAGTTCCATAAATTCATGAAGGCAAGCATGATCAAACTTAAATTTTGCATCTTTCTCAAGCAAAGCACAGAGCATCTTGGTAATATTGGAGAAGTCTCTAATGAAACGATGGTAGAAACAAGCATGGCCAAGAAAGCTCCTCACCCCCTTAACATTGGTAGGTAGAGGAAGATGTTCAATCATTGCAATCTTTGCTCTGTCTACTTCTAAGCCATTCTTTGAGACTTTATGACCCAGGACAATTCCTTCTTTTTATCGAAAGTGACATTTTTCCTAGTTAAGTACTAAGTTGTTTTCTTTACAACGTCTCAGCACATTGGCCAAATTAAACAAGCACTCATCATAGGAGCCTCCAAAAACTATGAAGTCATCCATGAAAACTTCCATAGTTTGCCCAATCATATTAGCAAAAATGGCCATCATGCATCTTTGAAAGGTAGTTGTAAATTGCATAACCTAAAAGGCATGCGTTTGAAAGCGAATGTCCCCTGTAGACAAGGAAAAGTAGTCTTTTCTTCATCTTCAAGGGTAATGGAAATTTGTTTATACCCAGAATATCCATCCAGAAAATAGAAGAATTCCTTTCTAGTAATTTTATCCAGCATTTAATCAATAAATAGAAGAGAAAAGTGATCCTTTCAAGTTTTCGCATTCAACTTACAATAATCCATACAAACCCTCCAACCAAAAACAGTGCGAGTAGGAATTAGCTCGTTGTGGGTGTTAGCCACTACAGTTAAGCTGCCCTTTTTGGGGACACATTGAATTGGGCTTACCCAAGAGCTATTCGAGATAGGATACACCATACCTGTATCAAGCCATTTAAGAATTTCCTCCTTCACAACTTCCTTCATGATTGGGTTCAACCTCCTTTGATGCTCAATGGATAGTTTATACTTATATTCAAGAAGGATTTTTAGCATAAAAATAGATGGACTAATACCCTTGATATCAGCAATAGTCCAACCAATAGCCCTTTTATGGGCCTTCAAGACTTCAACCGATCACTCTTCCTGTTGAATAGTAAGATTAGAAACAATGATAATAGTAAGGCTATTATTTGTTCCTAAGTAGACATACTACAGTAAGATGGCAAAGTTTTTAACTCCAGTAAAGGTGGTTCTTCTAGAGAAGGTTTTAACTTTGGTCTATCAACAAAATCCAAATCAAGTGATTCAAACTGCATTCATCCTTTAGGATAAGGAATCATTGCATCTATGATAGCTTTGCATTCCTCTATTATAAACTCTGCTAAATTAATCCCAAATATCGCAGCTTTAAGTAGGTCATCAGCCATACCTTTTTCAAATTCCTTTTGTACCACAGGATCAAGCATATCAATGAAAAATAGTCCTCTAGCATATTAGGAGATTTTATCAGTTGATTCATTTTGAAGGTGACTTGCTTATCAGCTACTCTCAAAGTTAACTCACCTTTATCTACATCAATCAAAGTTATAGCAATTGCCAAAATGGTCTCCCTAACAGTAAAGGTAATTCTTTATCTACCTCAAAGTCAAGTACAATGAAGTCTGCTGAAAAGATAAACTTGTCATCTTCACTAATTCATCTTCAATGATTCCCCGAGGTATTAGCAAATTGGAGAGTAATCGTAGTTGGTCAAGCTTTACCCAAGCCCAACTGGTTGAAGACAGATAAAGGCATGAGGCTAATACTAGCTCTAAGGTCACACATTCCTTTTCCTAAGAATTTATCTCCAATATGGCAAGGAACAAAAAATCTCCCAAGGTCTTTTAACTTTTGAGGCATTTTCTTAATGATATAAGTGAAACTCCTGGTCACAGCAACTATCTCAAACTCATAAAATCGTCACTTCTTAGATAGAATATCCTTCATAAACTTGGCATATGTAGACATATGTTCTAAAGCTTCAGCAAATGGTATGTTGATGTGAAGTTGCTTGAATATCTAAATGAACTTCTTAAACAGTAAATCTTCTTGATGTTTCTTAAGTCACTGAGGGAATGGTGGTGGAGGCACATTATTTGAAGGGAAAGTACGAGTCTTCTCCTTATTCTCATCCATTTTCTCAAGAGCAACAGTTTCTCCCTAACCACCTCATTAATATCTGCCTGTACTTCATCTTCTTGCCTAGTAGGAACCTTATTACTTACACTCTTTTTCTCTCTACTAAGGCTAGGAATATTAGATAGTTGTTATCCACTTCTTAAAGTCACTGCTTTACAATCTTGCCATCTGTAACGCCTTATTCTCGTAATCGATTAGATGAGCTTATACACAATAAGTTCAAACCACTTTCGTAAAATAGTTTCAAATTCCTAACCTCAAGGCAGGACTCGAACCTGTAGTTAAGTGGGTTTTTTCTGAATATTTCAAAATCTTGTGAAAGCATCTTATAGCGGTTCACAAATTCAGTGTTAATCATCAATTCTCATCTTTATTCAATTCAATCAAAGTGATTCGCCACTCATTCCTCTACTCATTCTGAACTGATTAATTTAGCCTTGATTACAAATATTCATCATTCATGGCATGTGTATACAATAATGAAAACATGGAATAATTTATACATAACAAACTATCATGTATAATTCTTCAATTCGATATCGCCCTTCTTTCTTGCATATCTTCATGCTCTCCTTTGTCATGTTCACATACCTATATGGTTGGGTAGGGGGAGTGAGATTCAAGAGAATCCCAGCAGCGAACAGTGCTAACAAATGCATACAAGAAATGCTCTGTGCATAACATGCTTGCTTACATAAACCCATGCTAACATAATGACATATGCATGCTCAATGCTTTAAAATACGCTCATGGCCATAGCATAAGTACAAAAAGAGCTTCACTCATTCAAATATGCTTCATTAAATTCATCAAAGCAATTAACACATCAATACACAAGCACACATATCAAGTTATGCAAGTTAGGAAAGTTCCCTACCTCTTGTCTTCAAGTCCTACTCCTATACCTTTTCTTCCAACCAATGTAGCTTCTTGGAAATTCTTTCATTTCTTCTTTGTTGACCTCTCATGGCCCTAGATACCCAATCACATCATTAGGGACATGATAGAGAGTCATTGGAAGTGTATATTTGTGTCCAAGAAGTTAGGGAGGCATAACAATTCGACATTTCTGGGAAAAATATGAAATGTTGGAAGTTGGGGTCTTGGCCTCAGTCAAAAATCATTTAAGTAGCTATTAGAAGCTCAAATAAAGGCCTAAAAGGGTTATGGAGAGCTAGACCAAACACTGCCTTTCCAACATACAAAATGCTGAAATTAGGTGTTGGCCGTGGCAAAAAACATTCTTGTTTCTTAGCTGAATTTCTAAAAATCATAACTAAATGTATAAAAATCAAAATTGAGTGATTCCAAGTCCTACTTGAATATTTTTAAGTCCTCTATACAATAAAAACATTAACTACGGCCATCTACATCCACAGAAATACAGAATTCCATCAATTCCCACACTGATCTAGAATTAAGTCTAGAAACAGGGCATAACTTCAAAAATCCATAACTTTTAATCCACTAGTCCAATTGCTTATAATACCTATCAAATTAAATCACGGGATGTCTACTTTAATCCTAAAAATTTTCATTACATTTGGAGTTGGTTTGGCTTACAAGATTTACTATACATTAACACTGCCTCCAGTGAAACAAGTAAACAACATGTACTTTGAACTTCTAAAAATTCCAGATTTACATACACTCATACAAAAATCATGAACTCATGTATACCTACACAATTTTCCATTCTAAACACAATGGGAAAATCAAATCAACCAAATTTCCGTCCAAACCCTCTATGAACAGTGTCTGGACGAAATTGATAAAATTTAGGGAAAATGTGATTTTCACTTTCCATGCAATTAAACATCTTCCTTACACTTCTAATCACATGATTAACCACTTAAACACCTTTTAAACATGATTAATCAAGATTTGAGCAGCACCTCCCCTTAGAATTTGGTCTTCCCAAAATCAAAATCCAAGCAAAAACAAGCCACAACCAACAACAACAACCACAACAACAACTTATAGGACAAAAGGATTAAGTTTATAAGATTACCTCTTGATTTCACCACTTTCTCTCTCTAAAAATGCCTCATCCATCTTTCTCTATACTCTTGATTTGACTTGCTATTCATGGATTTCAAAGAAGAGAAGAGATTAAAGGAGGTTCCAAGGAGTTTGGAAGGCAAAATCACTTGAATTTCAAGATCTTACCTTTGAGTTTTGCACTTGGAACCCTAAGGCACTTATTGTGCTTCTTCAAATCCTTGACCTCTCTCTCTCTCTCTCTATTGGTTTTAGCTGCACAAAATATGGAAGGAAGGAAAGAGATATTGGTTTGTTGAAATATCCCTCTTGCTTTTGCTATAGTATTATTTAATGGCTAATAAGCATATGTCTCCTTTGTCTTAATTAGCTTGGCACCCTAAGGCACTTCTTGTTTTTCTTCAAATCCTTGACCCCTCTCTCTCTCTATTGGTTTCAGCTGCACGAAATATGGAAGGAAGGAAAGATGTTGGCTTCTTGAAATATCTCTCTTGCTTTTGCTATAATATTATTTAATGGCTAATAAGCACATACCTCCTTTGTCTTAATTAGCATCATCTTTTCTCTTCCCAATTTCACTTGGCCGAAAGTTCATCTTGGCAGGCATTACAATGCTTTTTCAATTAACTTATTTTCTCCTCCACACATCTATCATTAGAGTTGCAAATTTTGACTTTTCAAAGTTCACCTCTTACTTGACTATAATACTTCATCTTTTGGCATTTGGAATTCAATCATTATTTCTTTGCCTTAAGCCCATAAAGTGAAGTAAATGGGGTCCTCCCAATAACCAAATATGTGACTTGTAACCCCCTTCCTACCAGGGCTGAGATTTTGTTCGTAAATACGTGATTATGTGGAATTGGAAACCGTAAGATGATTTGGGACTCATTAAAATTCCTTTTGCCTAAAACATGGTTTTCAAAAACTTTTCTAAAACATGATCAACAACGGCATCATATTCACATTACAATTACACAAATGGCCTATACAGTACGATTTCATTCATAAATATCAGAATACAATGCAAATTCCTGACACACTCGAGTTCTATTAATTAGTAAAGGGTTTACAGGGCACAATACCCATAATCAGACACCCACAACAGGGGATTACACAAATACTATCCAATATATCCAAAATATACTTGTAATTTCTAACAAAATATCCAATGATTTATAAAAAATGATAACCAGTTATCCAAAATAGTTAACTCCAAGCCCGGAGCTCTATCCACCCTTCATCACCTGCTTCTCTTTGGAACCACTAGCCCTATTTGAATTTTGTTTGGGAGAGTAAAATTCTATGGAATCCCCGTAGTAACAAATTACTCATAGTATGCACAATCACAAAGCATGAAAGCAAATCATCACTCAACACATAGCAACTATAATGGCAATTACAGCGGCAAGGGCAGGTATGATGTGCGGCACCCTTACGTTTGTTCACGTTGAAATGCTCACGCTGTATTGCATATTCACATGTTCATATCACATATATCACCACATTTGGGATCCATATAAAATATTTCACATTACATTCAAGCAATACTAGCATATTCTGAAATAGGAATCCACGATTGCACAATGCAGCCTGGGTAATTACAACAGCAGATACAATGATAGGGGTAGGTGTGATAACTATCACCCCATACGACTGCTCACGTTGTAATGCCCTACGGCCGATAATACATTCACAAGATCACAATGGCCTCATGCCAAAGATTTTCACAACAAAATAATGATAAGTCATGTATACCAAGCATCATACACAACATGAGAGAAAAGTCACTACCTTGGTCTTTCTATGTGTGCTTTGGCACTGGTCTCTCACGAACAGGGCAAATATCGAATCCTATAATTCATGATTAGGGACGAAGTGTTATTCTCTATTCCAATACTGAATGACTTTACGCACTTAGATTTGGTTATCATTAATGCCCTTTAGGAAGCTACAAATGCCTCTAACAAAAGCCCTAAAGGGTTAGAAAGTACTATCTCAAAGACCACCTTACAATAGCGAAAAGTTTTGATTTTTGGATGTTGGCCGCAGCCAAGGATCTTTAGCTGTGGCATAAAATAGGTCGAAAACTTTTAGGCTGCGGCCAAGATTAGGTCAGAGAGTTTTTGACTGCATCTAAGAGTCTTCTGGCTTGGCCAAAAGCAGGTCAGAAGCATTTGACCTGCAGTAAAGGACTTTCGACTACGGCCAAGAAAATTTTAGTTTCTGGGCTGAATTTCCAAAAATCATAATTCTAGAAAAATCAAAATGAGGTGATCCCAAGTCCTACTTAAAGCTTTTTAAGTCCTCTTTACAAGAAAAATATGAATCATTGATGTCTATAACCACAAAAATCCAAAATTCCACAATTGTTCATACCGTTCTAGAATTAAGTCCAATTTCAACACCAAATTTTGGAAATTCATAGCTCCCAGCATACACATTGAAATAACCTCCATAATATGTCAAATTAAAGATTGACATGTCTACTATTAGATTGGAAAGTTTCAGAATTTTTTATTAGCATTTACCTATTCAAAACATCCATGCAAACTGATTGCCTGCACAGGGTTTTACTTAACAGAATTTTCCAATTTTCAACATGTGTTTCCAATGATTCCAAAATCCAATCCAAAACTCATTCCCATACAAAATTTCCCAAGGAAGACAATGGTGACATCAAAATGACCAATTTCACATTTCTTTCATAAGATATAACATCAATAACAACACAATGCACTTTTCCAAAATCTGCAAACTCTACAATTCAAACCCAAATTCATTCTGTCTATCCAAAATACCTCTCAAGGCATCATATTCATGACAACAACATAACCACCACACAATGACCCTCATTTTCAAAAATAAGGCCAAAATCCCAAAATTTCAAAGCTCAATCAAATGCCACAAAACCTATATAGAAAGGTTTGTCTTACTTACCTCAACAACTTTCTCAAAGAGGTTCCTTGGTTCTCCTAACTCTAGATTTCCTTGTGTGCTCAAAACACCACCAATGGAAAATCTAAAATCATAGAATGAAAGCTGTTAACAAGAGGAATAACTTTAAAGAAGGAGATTTTGGCATTCAAGGTCAAGATCTTACCTAAATATTGAGCTTTCCTTTTCTCTTTCTTCCTTCAAAAATGGCGAAAATAGAGAGAGCAAGAGAGAGAAAATGAGATGATGAAGATGAAGATGGAGGAGTTAGAATTTCTGCCCCCTAGTCCATTCAATACGCATAAGAGAGAGGGAGAGAGAGAAGAATTAAAAAAAAATGCTTTGTTTGACTTTCCAATAACTCCCTCTACATCCAATGGTGCCACTTGTCTCAATCTCATTATTTCTCACCGAATAAGTAACCATATGGTTACACTAACTACTCCATTAGCCATTTAGTCATACTCCTCATTGCTCTTAATTAGTAATTAATTTCTTCATTAATCACTAACTAATTGATCGATAATTTCCATTCTTTCAATTTCTCCACTGATTATGGCACATTCACAAGAATTGTCATATAACACATTTAAATTCTTCTCCTTCTTTCATATGCCATTTACCCCTATTTTAGCTCCAAAAATTACTTTGTCACATAATTATGCTAAAATACAGGGTGTTGGGCATTTCCAATAATTAATTCGAGTCTCAAATTAAATTTAATTCACAAAGTCATTCTCTAAATATTCATTACAACCTCTTAAAAGGTCATTAGCCCTTAATCAAGATTTAAGGCATTACATGACTCCAATTGTCTCTTCAAATGTTACAATTTTAACCTACAATTGTTGACTTTTCAACATCTTTTACATGGCCACAAATGCTCCCACCTTTGGCATATTTACCACAATTATTCATTTTCCTTTTTACTCCCTTATTTGGATGTCCCACATCATGAAAGAAGGGAAAATATGGGCTTTGGATTTTATTTAGCTAAATGACTACTTTGCCCATATGTTTTTTCCCATTTTCAAACTAGCTGGAAAACTTGACAGAATTTTTATCAAACTTTGAAAATTCATATCTTTATTTATAAAGATTCAATTGGTGTGATTCTAAATGCTATGTGACCCTTATTAAGTCTATTTTCAGGTAAGAATATAGCCTTTAGCCAACTGAAAGGTCACAATTTCCAGAATTTTCATTTTTGGATGCTGTCACAGAAGCTAGCCAGTTTCATTGGGCTAACTTCAAAAATTCAAAACTTTGTATACAGCTCCAAATGACCTATATGATCTATCAAATTAAAGCGTTATAAGTCTACTTTCATAGGCATTAAACATCATTTGCCTATTCAAAAATGTCACACAACAAGACTGTCATACATGAAAAATACACTAGCAGCAAATCCTCATTCTTGGGACTATTGCTAAATCGAGGCTTAATAGTCTACTTGATTCAGGCTTATTTTCAAGCCTCTAGTCCCAAAATTTGGGGTATTACACCATCCTTTTTAGGATTGGGAATGGTGTCACTAGGTAGACTATTTCTGTTGAATGTGTTCATTTGAGATGTTATCTAGCCCACTTGTATCTCAAGATTTTTTATGGTGGTATCATAAAGACTAACCTTGCTTATCATACCTGCTTGGCTCTTGAGAAGTTGCCTCAAGAGTTGGTTTGTCTCTGAATCACTTTCTCTAGGTCTTTGTTGCTGCTCAAACCTTGGTGGTCCTATTAGCTTGCTAGTAGAAGCATAGTGATTAAGTTGATTCTCACTTGGTCCATTCTTCCAAGAGAAATTGGAATGATCCTTCATACCCTGGTTGTAGGTGTTAGAATAGGGATTGACACGAAGATATCTTTGATTGTTGTTCAAGTAATATACTGTCTCCATAGTGTGTGGACAATCCTCATAAGAATGTGCTTCTCCACAAGTTTCACAAGAGAGGCTCAAGGCCTAAATAGCATGAATACCTCTAGAAGATGTCATCTCCCTCTTCATTTCAAGTTGATCAAACCTCTTGGCCATAGTTACAAGTTGAGTGGCAATTTCTTTAGATACATTAGACATATTGGAAGTATTTGGCTCTTTCTAAATCTTATACCCACATCATGCTTTATTAGACTGTTGCAAAGTGCTAAAAGAAATTTCATCATACAGCTGTAATAACTTCGACTACAAAGAAGGTAGGTCCATCCAATCCAGCCCAAAAAGTTTCTAATCACATATAAGTCTTTTGCTTATGATTAAGGTAGTTGCGCCACATTTCTTTGAAGCTCTCACATGCCTCGTGAAAGAGTTCACCTGGTTCATGTGCAAAACCCAATAACTCAACTTTTTGCACTACTCATTGACCCTTTGAATGAATCTTGCTTTAAATAGAGAAGCTAGTGTGAACCATTTAGATATGGAATTGGGAGGTAGAGCTGTGAACCAAACTATTTCCTTTTTATCTAATGACATGGGGAAGAGTCTCAATCTTAGTACATCAAAAGACACTCCCTATTATATGAAGGTTTCGCACATTCGAACAAATTTTTTCAAATGCTCAATTGGACTTCATTTTGATTTCCCATTAATATGCCAATCATCTGGAACATCTGAAGAATAATTGGCCTCACCTCAAAATTTCTAATTGATAGTTGGTGCTCTCTTGTTCCATATATTCATCTAAAGTACGATCCAAATCATCATCACCATTAGGTTGTGTCATGTTCCCTGGATTAGGTGACATTGGTTCTTTTGATGATTCTGATTCAGACTTAAGTTCCTCTTCTTTATAATGATGCTCTTCATCTAGGTTGTTAGGATGGATTACCAATACGCCACTTATACGTTAACAGATACCTGCAAATCCAAATAACAACCGGGGAATATCAAACTCATAAAAAAATAAATATAAATAAATAAATAAAACAAAGGAAAAAAAGGAATCAACAAAAAAAAAAGAAAATACTCAAACATGATCAATCACATAATTAAGATAACTAACTCAATGAGCTTTTAGCCAAAGTCCTTGGCAACGGCGCCAAAAACTTGTTAGTCGTCTACCTTAACCGCAAGCACATGGATAATCACAAGTAGTATAATAATAACATCATTCCCATGAGGACTAAGGCAAAAATGAGTTAATTTCACACTTATATTCTTAATTAGGTTGAGTGAGAGTAATTTGAAAGAGATTTTATATCTAAGAATTAATTGATCAAAAGAGAATTTGTTCGGGATCTTCAAGATAGGAGGAGCCTAGAATTACTTAACCCTATTGTACTTCATAAGACTAACTTAAATCTTAAATGGATAATGAAAACATGTGATTGTTGTAGGTTCAAAATTAATTGATAAAGCTTTCTCAAGTCAAAACCAATTTTATATTCTCGATTAACATGTGCAATCTCTTATCTCAGTTAAAGCAAACACTCATTAAGCTCTAACCTCAATTAGACAATGCTAGGCTAATAGATATATCTCTATTCTATTACAAACCATCCATTTAACCACTAAACTTCAAGTCTAACACGATTTTACCTAAGTTCTATAATTAAATTAGCTTTCTCAAGCATCACTCAATTGAACCCAACAATTTAAGTGATGGCCAATCACCCAGAATCATTAAACACAAGATAAAATCAACACATAAATTTCATTAATCAATAAAAGACATGTATCAAAAAATCTTAATCCATCTAATAGTTCAAAGTAATCTAGAATATGAAATTTAGCTACTCATAGTCAAAATCAAACAAAAACCAGAGATGATAATTCGGTTCATAACAAAAGCCAGGTGAATGAGAAAAGAAAATGAAAGAACTAAGATTAAAACTCCAAATCTCTTTGAATTTTTAAGCTCCAGCTCTCCAATCGTGCAATCTTCTCTCTCTAGCCCTCAACTCTAATGCTGTCCTTACTCTCTATATCCAAATGCTCCTCCTTCTTTTTCAAAGAAGCTGAACCCCTATATATAGTTTATGTTCCTAGATCCTCATGCCATAAAATGCATTATCCCTCTAACACAATAAAATCAAACAAAAAGATAAAAAATAGATAATGATAATGATAATGATAATGATAATAAATGATGATGATGATGATGATGATGAACACAACAACAACTAAAATATCTTTTCCTTTTATCTTAAATTATTATTTTTATCATTATTTTTATCTTTAATATCAAAATCATTATTTTTATCCTAAACTTTGATATTTATAGTGAAATCCCTCTAAATCGATATCTTATAAAAATCTGACTAAAACTCCTTTGATTTATTATAGATGACTCCCAAATATATTAAAATATGTCTTAAAATTATCTAAAAATAGGGAGTCATCAATAACTTTATTGTTGACATGACTAGTTTGATCATTCAAGTCACACAAATGATGCAACAACTTATCAAATATTATGTATTGATATTCATTAAAGAACCAAAAGATTCCTCATGAATAATCAAAATAATTTGCTACTTATTCTGAAAGAATATTGACACTATGAGAATATCACTAGTTGTGATTAAGGATGGATCTCTGAACTTCTGGAAATATATCAAACCCATATATATGGATCCATTTAAATAGCATGTAAACCATACAAGTATTTAATAAATTTGATAGATGCATCTCTGAGATGGTTCCATATTTGGAACATGAAGTTTACAAAGTTGTTTGAATAAATTATTATAGTACACAATTTCCAGACTATATGATTCATGAATTGATCTAACAAAATTATTTATCAAAGCCTCCATATGTAGCTAGATAAAAAATTTCCATTTTGGGATTACTGATTTTACATAGTGCAGTACATAAATGCATCAAGCCAACAAGGTATTATAAATTCTCCCATTATGATTTTCTTTTGGTTAGGAGCCAAACATTTTTCATATTAGAATTTTGAATGTGCAATACCTATTTTTATTATTCCACCATAATATTGCACACAGATAGATATTTAAAAGTTGGGATAAATATTGGGTAAGAACCTCTTACCTCTTGTTTGTCTCTATATGAAACAAATGCATTTAGGAGATTTATACTGCATGATTAGTTTATTTTCATTTAACAAAATTTTCCCAATAGAATAAGTAGCTAGAAAAGAGAGTAAATTGAATGCATCAAATGTATATCCTTAAATATAACAGAATGAACTACAAATTCATCAAATATTACATTCTTAATATATTGCAATATCTGTCAGATGTAGTCACTGACCTAAATAAGAATTCTTATATCTCATGTTCGAGCTGATCCTCCAATCTATTAGATCTCGTATGTTTTGATGATAACAAAGATTGGATTAATCACACAAAAGGTTTTGGTAATAAACAAAATGATTTGAACAAAGTAACTAAGTTCTTGGTGACAGGCAAAAGTATTACTTGAAGTAGGTACTCAAGTAATGAAGAAGATATGAAAGACAGAGTACAGGAAAAAGAGCACTATGAGATTTCTTGAAGGATTACTCAAGGGAGCCCTCGGGTAATTGTAACGCCCCAATTTTCGATTTAGGCCTAATGATAATTATTGAGGATAATTATTGGATTAAAGTGAAATTAATGTATATTGGTGACAATATTAATTTATATGTCATAATTGATGGAAAATTTAAAGGATGGAATTATTGGCTCTAAGTTGGTGATTAATGGGGAAATTAATTACTAACTAAAAGAAAATGAGAAGTGTGATCAAATGGCTAATGGAAGGATTAGAGAGTTTAATTGGTGACTAAGTGTGTGAGAGCTAATAGGAAAATGACATGTGGCAAAGTGGATGTGAGAGGAAGATAAAGGAAAGTCAAATGGGATTAAAGAATGAATTTCTCTCTCCTCTCTTCCCTCTTGTGCGCTGCAGAAGTATGGAGGGAGTATTGTCATCATTTGTTCTTCTTCTTCACTACTCCTCACTCCATCTCTCTTCTCTCTCCATTTTCTGGCGCCATTTTTGCAGCAAAGGAAAGGAAGAAAAGCTTTGAAAAGGTAAGGAAAATGGCTTCCATTGCTCAAACTTCCTTCTCTAATATTGATCCTTGAATGAAGAGCTTTATTTTGATGGTTGTAATGTGTTCATTGGTGTTAGTTTGTGACCTCAAGAGATTGTGAAAGTTGAAGAATCAAGAAATCTCTTTGGCAAAGTGAAAGAGGTGAGTGTTAACTCCCTTTTGATATATATATTGTGGTTGTTGGTTGAGCATTAATTTTCTGGAATTTTCTGCCCTATTTTCGAAAATTAGTGTCTTAGTGAGTTTGGCATGTTGTGATCATGGGAATGGTATATTGTGAGGTCTTTTGGACAAATGGATTGGTTTGAATCATTAAAAGTAAAGTTTGGGAACTTTGTGTTGATTTTAGTGTATTGGTCAAAATAGGGTATGTGATTAGATTGTGAATTTGGTCATTTTGAGGTTACCATTGTGTTCCTTGTGGAAAATTGTATGGGAATATGTTTGGTTAATGATTTTGAAGTCATTGAACACTTTGGTAGAAAAGTTGGAAAATACTGTCAATATGAACTCTGTCTGGGCAGTTTATTCGTGTGGACGTTTTCAATGACCAAATGATTTCAGAAAATTATGAAAATTTCCAGTCTTAAATTTCACATCCTAAGATTCAAAATGGACATATATTTTATGTCATTTTGTTTAGTATTCTAGGAGATATGGTTGTCCAAAGTTTGGGGATGAAAACAGAACTCTGTTCTTGAGTAGTGTTGAGTTTTGGGTGATTCTGTATTTTTGTGATGATTTGAAGTTATGAGCCATATTTTTCCTTGAAAGAGGACTTAAATACCTTTTATTTGGCTTTGGAATCACTCCGTTTCGATTTTTCTACAATTAGATATGATTTTTCAAAGTTCAGCCAAGAATCAGAAAATTGCTTGGCCACGGCCCAAACCTTTCTGGCCTGATTCTGGCCGTGGCCCATGGGTGCCTGGCCGTGGCCAGTGGCCTTCTGACCATATTTTGGCCGCGGCCCAAGGAAGGGCTGGCCGCGGCCAACCCCTGTGTTCCAGCACTTTGAGTTTTTGAAAAGAGATCTTCAACCTATTGTTCCCCAACCTTTTAGGGGTTTTATTAGAGGCATTTGTGGCTTCTTAAGGGTCATTATTGATAACCAAATTTAAGTGTTGAAGAGTCAATTGAGTATTGGAATAAAGAATAATGCTTCGTCCTTAATTATGACTTTAGGATTTGATATTTTCCCGGAGCATAGAAGGCCCGTGCCTGCTCAAAAGCGGAAAGACCAAGGTAGTGACACTTTATCCTATATCATGTGTATTGCATTGCATGTTTGCATTAGTCATTGAATATAGTGAAAGTGAAGAGGACGTGGCGAAAGCCCAGACTCGATTATAGTGAAAGTGAAGGGGACGTGGCGAAAGCCCGGACTCGATTACAGTAAAAGTGAAGGGGACGTGGCGGAAGCCCGACCTCGTATACAGATAAAGTGAGAGGACGTGGCGGAAGCCTGACCTCGTATATAGTGAAGGGAACGTGGCGAAAGCCCGGTCTCGAATATTGATTGCTGCATTGTGATATATGTGACTTGCTTTGTATATATGCATCATATAAATAAACTGTTGCTACTGGGATTCTCTAGAATCTCATTCTTTCCAAATAACATTTTTAGACAGGGCAAGTGGATCAAAAAGCAAGCAAGTGGCAAAGGACGATTAGGACTGCCAGCGGTAGTCTTAGCTATATATTTTGGTTTTATATTGAACTGGTTATCATTTTGGATAAATGTATACATATTGAATAGAATTGTAGTGGTATAGTTTTGTATAATCCCCGGTATGGATACTGAGATGGGCAATGATGTAATATCCCGATCTGTGATTAGGGCTAATGACTCTGATAATTATTGTAATTATCTTGATTAAGCACTATTATGATCTATGTAATATGAATTTTGGAATAGATACATGTGGAAATTAAGATCAAGGGTTGTGATTCCTTGACCGTGGGTCGGAATCCTACGCTTTATGTCTATGTGAGCTCCTTGAAGGAATGTTTGAGATTGTGACATGTGGCAAGATGGTGGCCATAGGATGTGGCACTAGAAGACAAAATACCACTTTTTTTTCCTCTCTCTTCTCTCTCATTTTCGGTTGTGTGTGTGACTAGAGGAGGAAGTGTGTACACCATCATCATCCTACTATCTCTCATCTTCTCTCTCTTTCTCCTCCATTTCCGGCGACATTGAGGCAAGAAGAGGAAGAAGAAAAGCTTGAATCTTGGTAAGTTGTGTTCCTCCTTTGCTCAATCCTCTTCTCTAATATTGTTCATCTCAATGAGAGCTACATTGTGATGATTGTAGAGCCTTGAATGGTGTTGATTGGGATTTTGGCCGAAATAGAAAGTTGAGGAATCAAGGTTCTGAATTGAGCAAAGAGAAGAGGTAGGTATTTTGAGCATGTTGATATATTGTTTGTGAATTGTGGATAAGTTGGGAAAAATCTGGAAATTTGCCCTAATTTACACCAAATGTGGATTTTAGGGGTTTCATTATGTTTGCTGTTAAAAATGAGTTAATGTTAAGTTATTTGATTATTGGAAATAACCTGGAATGATGGAAATGGGTTAAGGGAAATTTGGAGAATGTGTGTCATTGAGACCTTTATGAATAATTGTGGTCAAATGGGTTTTTGGAGTGTTTATGAAGTTGCCATTGTGTTCCCTAAGTAGTGCCAAGTATGTGTGAGCTTTTGGTAGAGTTTGGGAACCTTTGGGAGTGAATTTGACCATCTGGTGTTTCTGGTTTTTGGCTGCGTTTCTGGGTCTCTGATGAACATCACTCGAGCACAGGATGATCATGCTCGAGTGATGGGAGAGTTTTTCCCTGCTCTGCTTCGAGTGCGCCTGGGTTTTATGGGCAATGCTCGAGCACATCGCTTTGTGCTCGAGTGAGCGAAGAACATGCTCGAGTGAGCATGGTCTGCTCGAGTGATAGTGGGAGTTCAGAGTGAAGGGTTTCTTTCGGGTCTTCACTTGCTGGTGGATGCCACGAGTGTGCTCTGACACTCGCGAGCATAACCTTCTCACCCAAGCACTGGGGGTCGTGCTCGAGTGAGGTTGTGCTTCAGGTGGGAGTTGTGCTTGCGGGTGGTCACTCGCGGGTAAGGTGCTCGGGTGTGCCTTCTCACTCGCGGGTGTGAGGTGTGTGCTCGAGTGCAAATGGTTGTGCTCGAGTGATCCAGTGCAGGGAGAGCGTTGTGTGCTCTCGGGTCCTCACTTCCTGAGCTTCTCTCGCGGGTGCTCGAGTGAGGCATTTGGCCTTGTGCTCGAGTGAGGATCAGTGTGCTCGAGTGAGCCAGTGCTCGAGGGTTTCCTTGTGCTCTCGGGTGCTCACTCGCAGTCTCACTCTCTCTTGTGCTCGAGTGATGTCCGTACTTGTGCTCGAGTGAGAGCATCTATGCTCGAGTAAGATGACCAAAAATCAGTGTTTTGCCTTCGAGTAAGGGGTCTTTTGGGTAGTGTCTTCCAACCCTTTAGGCATATGTTTAGGCCTCTAATGGTCACCTAAAGAGTCCTAAATGATAACCAACATAGAGTATTATTGAAATATACATATGGATAAGAAATTGATTGGTTGTCCCAAATTGATATAGGATTTGACATCTGTCGTCCTCGTGAGGCTAAGGTGCCAGAGCCAGTCAGGAAGGATACAGGTAGTGACTCTCTCTTTATACCTTGTGTGATACATTGTATGTATATTATGTCATTGTTTTGAAATGGATATCGTATGCTGCAAGTTTTGTGAAAACTGTGGAAGCACCGCTATACCAATAGTCCCTGAGTCGCTAACAACGGTTCGGGTGAAGGTCGTATGCCTTCCCGACGGTAAAAGGGGATGAGGTTAGGGTGTGATATGTGTATATGTGGGCCGAAAGGCTAATTGTGAGCCGAAAGGCTATTTGTGAAGGCCGACGGGCCATTTGTGAAAGCCGAAAGGCTATATATGAGCCGTGTGGCTATTTGTATGCACTGCCACTCCAATAGTCCCTGAGTCGCTAACAACGGTTTGGGTAAAGGTCATATGCCTTCCCGGCTGTAAAAGGGGATGAGGGTGGAGTAACTTGTGTTGCTGTATGAAATGATTGGTGTGCATATTCTATGATTGCATGTGGTATGAAATTGTTGTTACTACTGGGATTCTTTAGAATCTCACCCCTTCCATATGACTAATCTTTTCAGACAGGGCGAGTGGCTCAAAAGGGAAGCGGACAACCAGGAGTAGTTAGGACTACTCTGAGATTTAGTGGATATTGGTTATCTTAGTTTTGGATTTGGGATTGCTAAGTGTACATTTTATGTAAATGAATATTTTGGTTATGTAATCCCCATATTTGGGAAATCTTAAACCCAAGTTATTTATGTAAGTAACTCGGGGTTTGCCGGGATTTTGGTTTCTGCACTCTGATATTGTTTATGTGATTTGATCGCTCTGGTAATTATGTCCGCACGTGAATGTGAGACCAGGATTAAGTATGCTTTAGAAATGATTTTGAAATACCCCATCTTGGGATGAGGGATTATGAATTGTTATTTTGTCTTATTGGTCTCTATTTCGCTTAAATTTCGTAATCCGGATGTAATTACGGTGAGGGGGTTACAAATGATGCCCTGTATAAACCTTTGGATTAATGTTATTATCCCGGGTGAACGTCGGAAATTATGCTTACTCTGATATTGTATATGTAACAGACCAAACAGGCCATTTGTTTTAATGAATGAAATGAATGGAGATCCATTTGTACAGGTGCTTTAAAAATTTTTTAATTGTCCCGGATTTCTTATTCGATAATTAAATGTGCTTAAACGCTAATCCCGGCCTGATTCTTGAAGGGGGTTACAGTAATGACCTTCATTACTTGAGGGATCACTCGAGTAATGTGTAAACAAATGTTCCAGAAGCTCTCTATCAAAAATAGCAAGGGATTACTCAAACGGTTTACTTGAGTAATCTACAAAGTTATTTGAAAGCTTACTCGAGGGATTACTCAAGTAACCAGAGCAAAAATTATCCAGTAGCTCTTGGCCAAGAAATGACATACACTGCTCGAAACTTTATTGCAATTTTTAGGTTTTTTTTTTTTTGCCAAATTTTTTTAGGTTATTACTATAATAAATATTTCCAATAATTCATAATATTTCGTGCCATGAAGTTAGCTTTGAATGTTTTGATATGCATAAATGTTATTTCTATCGAAAAAAAATCAAAACCATAATATATGGGCGATGTCTTTTTTCTTCATTTTTAAATTTTTAATAAATGACATTTTATTTTTTTTAATAAAATTCAGTAACATCCCATTTATTTTACCTTAATTATAGACACACTTTTTCTATTTTTAAAACTTATATAAGTCTTTCTTAAAATCAAGAGTTACATAACCCCTTTCTATTTTTAGGATTTCATTTCTATCCGTTGTATTGCTTTCTAAGTGTTAAATACTTAAATCACATATTTTGAATCAAAATAAGTAAATAACCCTATTCAACAAAAATATTTTTTAAAATTCATTTAAGTTAAAAAAATATAATGCATATATTTTTATTTTTATCATATTTATTTTTTAATTCACATAAAATTATTTATTTAGTAAATTTAAAGTTTAAATGCTTTAATTGATTAAAACAATATTTCAAATAGACATGTGAAAACAAAAAGAAAATTGGTGAAAAGTTTCTGTTTAAAAGTGTCAGTGATGAAAATGATACAAAGCGGTACTTTTCATCTTTTTTCCCCAAAAACATCACGAATAAGGAATTGCTTTTAAGTTTTAATTGAAGTTCAGTGTAATTCTAAGGGTAATGACACTTTGGCAAATGATGTCACCTTTCAACTTCGATCTTTCTCCACGCACTTTTTCACAAAACTGATACCCTTTCTTGTTATTAATATATGTCATATTTATAGAATTGATCTTAATCTCAAATATAAGACATAATTTTTATATTTATCAATATTTTTTTAATTTATCACTATTGACGTTATCTTAATAATAATTAAAGAGGAGAGAGAAAGAGGGAATTAAGAAAAATGACTAGGGAGTTTTAAAAAATATATACATATATCTAACTTAACTAATTTCTCTTTGATCTAATTACATTAAGTAAATATATCTTATATTAAAAGTTGGAGGAAATATTTTATTAATTCCCCATTCCTTTGACTTTAGTATACCAACAATAGTTATATAATCTTTTTTCATTTTATATACTACCTTGGGCCCTAAATATAAGACTCAATTGATTTTTGTTTTTTTTAGATTAATGAATCTAATTAAATTACTTTCAAATATTTATATATTTTTTTCTCCAAACTAATTTGTCTGACTTATAAATTAATATATAATTTAATTATACACAACATATGATATAATTAAGTAACTTATTTAGTTTTCTCAATCTCTAAAAAAAAGTAACTATGCCCTATATTAAAGGCAGGAGGAGTATAATTGATCTTTTTATATAAAAAATTGATGGCAACGACAGCTAATATGGATGGATGAGAATAGTTGAGGGGATCGTTCCTTATGAGGAATAAGAATGACGCCATGTGGATTGTATGTGTTGTGTGTACTACATATAAAGTCATGGAGGAAGCCTTCAAAGTCTGAACTTTTACAGAAAAGGAAAAAAGAGAAGAGAGATCGAGAGAGAGAGAATGAAAGAGAGAAGTAATAAGATTGGTGTGAGAATAGTAATAGCAACAATAATAATTGTGGTGGTCACAAAAGAGATTGGTATTTGCAGTTCGTCTTCAGAGATTAACAGAGGAAGCTTCCCAAAGGGCTTCGTCTTCGGCACTGCTTCTTCCGCTTACCAGGTTTAGATGTTTAGTACGTTACAGAGAATTAAATTTAATTTTCTCGGCAAAATTTAACAGATACATACGTACGTTCGTGTTTCTTCATCAGTTTCTGGGTTTGGGTTTCTTTCAGATTCATAGCCAGGTAGGTAGCTTCGTAAATGGGTCAAATGTAGCTTCATATATACGTAAATGGGGGCAAAATATGTCTTCATTGATTTCTCTCATTTTCTTCTCTATTTAGGGCCTGTTTGGTATAGAGGGATTTGGAGAGGAGTGAAAGAACATTTTTGTGAGTTGCATTTAAAAATATTGGAGAGATTGGTTCTAAAATTTTAATAAAGAGAAGACGTAGGATAAAAGAATAAAAACAATAATAAAAAATTTTTAACCCCATTTCTCTGCTTTTTTTAAAACCGACTCTAAAAATTTTTTTCTCCGTCCACTTCCCCTCTCCTCCTCTCATATCAAACAACCCTTAATGTATTTATTATTAGATCAAATTTTACTAGTTGGGATTTTTTATTTACCATAGTAGATTTTTATTATATTTAATATTATAATAATATTTTTATATAATATTAAATCTCAATCATATTGAAACTTGACCTAATTGTGGATACATTGAATTGAGAGATCAATAGAAATATTCCTCTTCTCATGAATGGGCAAATGCAGTTTCTTTCTTTCTTTCATTCTGTTTTTTTAGGTTTTTTAGAAAAAGGGGCCGATCATAATGACTTCATGTTACAAATAAGATTAAACACTGGATCTCTCATTTATAGGGAAGCTTTTATGGCATTAGATTAGATTGTAAGCTCATTAAAAGTTCATTAATGGTTGTTTCAGATTCTTTTGTTTTTTGTTTTTGATGAGAGGTTGTTTCAGCTTCTATTTGGACCTAGCTAATTCAACACTTTGCCGTCTGTTTTTGTTTTTGGTTTTTTGGGGTATTCCAATATATAGTGGATTTTGGTAAAATTGTATCACTGATTGATCCTCTAATTTTTATATGAAATTCTAGTTTAATATTTAATTTTGTAAATCTTTACATAATTTATCTCTATTGATACTCCCTCAACAATAATCAAGAAGGAGACGGAATGAGAGAATTAAAAAAAATTATTAGGGTATATTTTAGAAAATACATGACATATCAACTAACTTAACTAACTTTATTAATCTAATTAAATAAGGTAAATTTATCTTATATTAAGGACCGAGATTATATAAACATTAGATAATATTTTGTCAACATTTAAAATTTTTTATTTCAATATATTTTTAAACAACATTAGGTTTAAAAGGCTGAAAAGATAGTTTATAAAATTAAGCCCAAAAAATAAATATTATGGAAAGTTAAACAATCTAGCTAGAAATTAAAGATGCTCTTTTTTTCCCCTAAGATTTTTTTTTTTTTTTTTGCCAATAATAATTTATTATTCATAAGTTGTAAAGAAGTTAAACAAAGTTGCTCATGTATAACTATGGCAACAATTTAAGAAACAGAAACCAAGTTTTTTTTATATGTGAAATAGTTGCAAATTACCTTTTATTATTTAGAAGGCGATGGGAGTACTATGTATTTAATACTACTTTTTATTGTCAGAGATATAAGCACACATAATGTAAAGTTTATCTCCTCTTTACAAAATAAGAACCTGTAGTTTCAGCAGAAAAAAACTTACTATATCTTCTAATTTAAGAAAAATAAATATTATCAATATTTCACCATCAATATTAATATGTTTGCCAATATTTATATCGTATGTTTACAAAAACTGCAACAATATACTCCCTCCGGCCCTTTTTTTTAAACTAAAAATTGGTTTGGTCTTTTTAAAAAGTTACACTGTACAGATATCTAAACTTTTTTATTTTTTTTATCTTTACCAGTAATTAATTATATATCTGTCTTATTTCTTTTTTTCACCCATTCTCTCTTGCTTTTTCTCTCATTCCCTCTCCCACTCACTCTCCATAAATAAAGGTATTTTGAGAAAATAAGTTTTATTTTTGGCATATTTATTTTTTAACCAATTTTAACCAACTTTTTATTTTACTCCTACTGTAATTTAGTTATTTGAATCCTATAAAAAGAATTATTAATAAACTATAGGTGGTCAAACTTCTCAAGAGTTGTGAATAAATGTCGTTGAGTCTTCTGATACCGTATCAATTAGCTAGCCTTAAACAAATGAGTTACGACTTACGTTGACAAAAGTAACTCGGCAAAAAAAAAAAAATACGTTGACAAAAGTAAAATAATTTTATTTTTTTCCACGAAAGGTAAATTAAATAATATTACATTATTATTTTGGGGTCAAGGGAAAGAATGTTTGATTTTTTGTCTTAATAGGAGAAATTAAAGCGTATTTCGTTAAAATTATTAATTAATTTTTAGTTAATGGGTGCAACTTGCACTACGCCATGCATACCAAATACATGTATCTTTTGTTTTGACCAAAATCAAGCCCATCAACATAATTTTTAATTTTTAGTAAATAATTTTGCTTCTAATTAATAATCACTTCTCATTTTTTATAATTATTTACTGCTTCTCATTATTTTTTTTCTCTTTCTTGCTTTGAATATCGATTACTTTTTCAGAATCTCTCATTGTTATAAAATTATGTTCTAATAAAATGTACCCTTCTTGTTGTTAATCTTTGGGAATTTTTTTTTGATGAATATAATGATAAAATTATTTATTGGACATAAAAAAAAATAGTGTTGTTAAATTTTTCCTGTGCAGTACGAAGGAGCAGTGAAAGAAGATGGAAGGGGACCCTCTGTGTGGGATAAATTTTCACATACTTTTGGTAACACACTGCCCATGAATTTCGTTTAATTTTAATTGCATCAAAGAATTTATTTGAAATAAAAGTGTACGATAAAAAATCATAATATTTATTTTAAAAAAAAAATTATTTGGCTGATTAAGAAAAAACTAACATACTTTGCAGGTAAGATAATGGATTTCAGCAATGGTGACATCGCGGTGGATCATTACCATCGATACGAGGTAAGTAAAGGCAAAGCATCATCGAATATATTTTAGAAAATTATGTACAGTATTTTAGAACAATTAGGTGGATTGTTCCAATATTATTTCTAGAAAAATTGGGGAAAAATCTCGGGAAAATTTTAATTAAATACCATTTAAAATTGTAAAACACTAAAAAATCTGTTAACACTTTAAAAAGACTTAAAGGTATCAAGTACTAAATTAGGTTTTTCAAGTTTTAACATATTTACCATTTTACTCCTCAAAATTTTTTTTTTAAATAATAGTGGTGCCCCTGTTAGAGCACCACCGCCGGCCGGCCACCGCCGCTCTTGTGGGGAAGAGGGCTTTTTTTAAAAAAAAAATTAGTTGAGAAATGGTAAGAGGTGAGATCGAACCCATCCCACCAAAGCTTCTTTGATATATATATATGCATTATTAAATATGTATAATATAATTAAAGGCCGAATAGCTTTGATAAAGTCAGTAATGACTTTGACAAATTCAGTAATGAAAATAATTAAATTCGTAATGGTATTGACTAAACCATTTGTTAATGAACCTTGACTTGCATGTTTTCATCAGCATTTTTGCACAAAACGATTTTGTCAAAGCCATTACAATTCTTGTCAAAATCATTATTAAACTTGTCGATCTCATTACTGAATTTGGTAAAATCCTTTTATTTATATTATGAATGTTTTTATAATGAAATCTCATAATAGAATTGTCAAAACTATTACAATTCTTGTCAAAATCATTACTAAACTTGTTAATCCCATAACTGAATTTGTTAAAATCCTTTTATTTATATTATGAATGTTTTCATAATGGAATCTCATAATGGGGTTGTCAAAACCATTACAATTCTTGTCAAAATTATTACTAAACTTGTCAATTGAATTTGTTAAAATCCTTTTATTTATATTAACAAGTTTAGTAATGATTGTGACAAGAATTATAATGATTTTGACAATTCCATTATGAAATTTCATTATGAAAATATTCATAATATAAATAAAAGGATTTTAACAAATTCAATTATAGGATTGACAAGTTTAATAATGATTTTGACAAAAATTGTAATAGTTTTGACAATCCCATTATGAGATTTCATTATAAAAATATTCATAATATAAATAAAAGGATTTTAACAAACTTTGCATAAAAAAACACTGTATTTTACAAATTTTGCATACATAAAGTATGGTATTTTGATTTAAGTCATTATCACCAATAAAATTTTTAATAGGATACCTTTCCCCCTTTTTTTTTTGGTTTTTGTTTCACATGGCCTTTTGGGGTTAAATGCGGCTAATGATGAGAAAAAATATGCAGTGTCAGGATTTGGTTGAAGCAAAGAACCTATTAACTATAAAAAAAACTTAACCGAAGTTATATTCTTTGTCCAAAAAAAACCTAAGTTTTATTCTTAGAAATAATATAACTTTGAGTGGGTTTTATATAAATATATTGATTGAAGGTCACATCTTCGATCTTATTCTCCTTCCATACTACTTTTATTATTCACACATATAAATATATTGATTTTAATAATTTTTTTAATTATGTGTAATTAAACAGGAAGATATACAACTCATGAAGGACTTGGGGATGGATGCATATAGGCTTTCCATTTCTTGGTCTCGGACTTTTCCAAGTAAGCTTTAATTTTATTCCTTTTTTATTTTTATTGTTTGTCTTCCATATATATATATATATATATATATGAAGAGTCCTCTATCGTATGCTGCATTTATTGAACACCTTGATTATTAATCATATATGCAAAAAGTAGGGCTTTGCTATTATATATATATATATATATATGATTTCATTTTATAAACTATTTTTTTAGTCTTTTAGTGTTAATGCCATTAATTTTATTTACAACAAATTATACCAACATTAAAATTTTAAAGGCTGACACATTAAGTTTAATTTTTTAAATTATTATTATTATTAGCGCAGAAAAATTATCATTTAAGACTACCGATGTACAAATCAAAGGACTGAAAACATACTTTATAAAATTAAGGGATTAAATTAGAATATTATATTAAATCAGAGGAACCAACGTGTATTTTTGCCATGCACACCCGCACACACTTGCTTCAAGCATGAGATTCCTTGAAGGATGAGATTCTTAGGTTCAAATACAAGACAGAGACACAAGTTAAATGGAAATTTTAGCAGCTGTAACAAAAAAAGGGGGGGATTGCAGCACAAGAATGTGGAATGATCAGATTCTAAGAATGTGTATTTTCTTGTGTGTGTGTGTGTGTGTATTTGTGGTTACTATAATATGAAGGTTGATATGTATATAAGCATATATAGTTTATTTGTGATGACTTGATGGTATATATAATGTAGATGGATCTGGAGAAATCAATCAGGCAGGAATTGATCATTACAACAGAGTCATAAATGCTTTATTGGCCAAAGGTAATAATGCTTTTTCTATAAAACTAGAGCAAACCTTATGCATTGCAAAGGATTTTTAGAATACTTTTTTTTTTTTTTGAAAAAGGATAAACTACGTACACAAAACTCACAAAAATTTTAAACCACGTACAAATTAAATAACCCTTTAATAACCTTTTTAAACTTGATGATAAATCTTCATGAGCTTTCAAATCTATGCCTATAACTCTCAAGTCTCAAGTCTCAACTATGAATTATATACCTCCTTAAACTTTATTTTTGTGTGCATATATCTTCTTTAAACTTTGATTATGTAGATAACACCCTAAAAGCTGTATACAAACAAGTGATGTACAAAATTAATTTTAAGGAGGTTATATACATAAACATAACACCATGTAAGGGTTTAAGTGCTTCATTATAAAATTTCAAAAATTAAGAAAGTTAATTACTTGTACATGGTCTAAAATTCAAAATGGTTATATATAATTAGCCTTGAGTAAATAGGGAAAAAAATAAAAAGAACGGAAATCAAAGTACACCCTGTCACATATTGGTGTGTTTGAAACCATAAATTAACTACTCACTCTGTATCTATTTATAAGATCCCATTTCTGAATAGGTTTATCCCTTTTTTATGAGATCCTTTTTGAATTTGTCTAACTGATTAATGCATTTTTCACATTTTATCATCAATTGATTTCATACGTTGAATTAATTAAAACATTGACTTATTCCATTTATTTTCTTATTCCTTTTATTCTTCCACATCATCATTCCCCCATACGGACATACATTTCCTTTAATTATTTTTCTTATTATTATTCTCTCTCTTACTCATTCATAAATATAGACATATTTAAGAGGCTAAAAAGTATATGACATACATATCTATTACATTTAACTAATTTTAACAGTTTTCTTAAATTATGCAATTCGGTTAAAAGTACCTTACATATAAGGACAAGGGAGTATTTATTAATAATATGAAGATTGTAATGCTTCTAATTAGTTGATACACTGCATTTGGCAGGAATTGAACCCTATGTGACCCTTTACCATTGGGATATGCCCCAAGCCTTGCAAGACAAGTACAGTGGATGGCTCAGCCCTGAAATCATGTATGTACGACACAACCTTATCAATTAAGATTTCACAGTGTTAATATCGTTTCAAGTACGCACACATATATGCACACATATGTTGTCTTGTATAGTTATGTATGCATATATATATATATATATATATATATATGTCTGTGTTGCAGAAAGGACTTTGCAAATTATGCTGAGACATGCTTTCAAAACTTTGGGGATAGAGTGAAGCATTGGATCACATTCAATGAGCCTCATAACTTTGCCATACAAGGATATGACGTCGGCAACCAAGCTCCCGGCCGCTGCTCCGTCTTCCTTCACCTCTTTTGCCACGCTGGCAACTCTGCTACCGAACCTTACATTGTTGCTCATAATGTTCTTCGCTCTCATGCTACCGTCGCAGATATTTACAGAAAAAAGTACAAGGTAAAGCTACTTAATACTCTCTCTGATTCTAAATGTAAAAGCTAAAAGAGGAGTTTATCAATCCACCTTTCCCAGATTTATAGTATTTTTTCTAAATTCTCTCTGTTGATTGCACATAATACATGATTATCCATCAAACGAGTAGTTTTCGGTAGAGATACTTTAGGAAACCAACACATATTTTTCACAAATAACTAAATTAACTGATTTTCTTAATCTTTGCGAATTAGTTATCTAACTTGCATGTTTAGGAGAAGAAGGAGTACAATTTATCAGTAAAAACAAAAATCAGTCAGCATAATAGAATGAACTGAACTTAACTGTTTTATTTAACAGGATGTGCAACATGGATCACTTGGCATAGCTTTTGATGTCGTATGGTTTGAGCCACAAACAAACACTAAAGAAAACATTGAAGCAGCTCAGAGAGCTCAAGATTTTCAGCTTGGCTGGTAATGATTAAGTCGTAGATACAATATCAAGAAATGAAAAAAAAATGAAGTTATGATAAAAAAACAAGAAAATTAAAAATTTGCTTACAACAACACAGGTTTCTGGATCCTTTGATATTTGGAGATTATCCGAGTTCAATGAGAAGCAGAGTAGGAAGCAGATTACCTAAATTTTCACCACATGAGGCCTCTCTTGTTAAGGGCTCATTAGATTTTGTGGGAATCAACCATTACACTACCTTGTATGCAAAAGAAAATTCCACAAACATCATTGGAGTTTTGCTTAATGACACAATCTCTGACTCAGGCGCCATTACTCTTCGTAAGTTCAACTTTCAAACTTGATCATTTTCACAGTATCAGAGTGCTTTTTTCTCTGTGTGTGTTGTTTTGTTAATGGTGTTCCCTTTGGTTTCAGCATTTAATGGAACTAAGGCTATTGGAGAAAAGGTAAGTCTTGTGAAACTGAAGAATTTCTGATCAGATAATGTTATTATCATAAGTCTAAAAGAAGAATCCATCACAGAAGACTAGTGTATTAAGTGGGAGAGACCTTTAAACTTATAAGTCACATATCACTTGTGACGCTTGTGTTCTGACTGGGCAAGATGTCAAGTGAAATGTTGTGGTGTGGAGTTGTCAAGAATATTGGCTCTTGAACAGGGGTATATTGTTATGAGTTTTATGTCGGGGAGCTTTACAAGTGAGGTGTGATTTATAAGTTTAAAAAGCTTTTTCGCCTAATGAGCTAGTCTTCTAAGATGGACGTTCTCTTTGAAGTTGTGATCATCGCAAATATAATTACTAAGGAAGCATGTAACAGTGGTTTGCAAATTTGTGAGTTACAGGCGAATTCTATATGGTTGTATATAGTTCCGCAAGGCATGAGAAGATTAATGAATTACATAAAACAAAAGTATGGCAACCCTCCAGTTATTATCACTGAAAATGGTAATTTTCTATCTTTTTCCACCATTTAAAACAAAAGGGAAATTGCTATAAGGTCGAAAAGAAGGAATTTCACTTCAAAGTCCGATAACAACTTATCTAAGGAGCTTGCAATGATAAATTTCTATGTAAGAAATAATAACAAGTTTATACTACTCATTTGTGATTTGAATCTTTTTGTAATTAAATCCCTTCTTTGAGACCTCATAGTAATTATCCTAAAAAAAAACTCAAACTCAACTGTATATTCCTCTTATCAAGTAATGTGGATTTCAATGTTCAAGATATCACTGTTCTTATGATTCTGAATGAAGTGTCCTGATGAATCTGCCACTGCTGAACACAGGAATGGATGATGCAAACAATATATTCATATCCATTAAGGATGCTCTGAAGGATGAGAAAAGGATTAGATACCACAGTGGCTATCTATCTAGCTTACTACATTCAATCGAGTAAGTCATTACTTATAATTAATGTGTCAAATTGTTCAGTGTTTCAATCTTGTCTAAGATTTCGGCCGTCCATTCCAAACAATACATGAAAACCGATGACTGAGATCTTGGCGACGGGAGAAGAGTGCAACCTCCTGAAGTAGTGTATCAAATTTAACCCCGTTCATCTTGTTACATTAAAACCCAACCTAGGTCAGTCAATAAACTAGTAGTCCCCTAATTGATCCGATCAAGAATTCTAGATGAGTTGACCGGGTTGAATTTTATATTTTTCCTTCATTTTGGGATTAAAACAGCATGAATAGAAGATATAAATAACATTATTAAAGTTGTGTTTAAGTAATTATGTTTTGTTTATTTTAATTAAATTATATTATTTTAATCATGATCAGGTTGATCTTTGTTCAATCATGATCAAACCACTAACTTTTGAACCCTTATCTCAACCAATTTAATCATCAGTCCAGTTTTCTGCAGATTGGTTAATTAGAAGAGATTCTTACCCTCATATGTCTCTGTGTGATGAAAAATGAATGCAGTGAAGATGGGTGCAATGTGAAAGGGTATTTTGTGTGGTCACTATTGGATAACTGGGAGTGGGCAGCTGGATACACATCAAGATTTGGTCTCTATTTTGTTGATTATAGAGACAATCTTAAGAGATACCCCAAGCAATCTGTTCAATGGTTCAAGAACTTCCTCAATCTCTCAACTGTTGGTGGTAGCACTTGAGGTTTCTAGTTGTTTACAACTAACTGTGTTTTGATTTGTTTTCAAACACTAGAATGAAGTTCTGAAACATATATAGTTGCAGTTTAATTTGTTTCTGTTAGCTATTGGGTTTATTTGTTCTTTATTACTCCCTCCGGTCCTAAATATAGGATAAAGTTTGTAACACAATTTGCACTACAAACTTTGTCCTATATTTAGGACCGGAGGTAGTACTTTGCTCTTTGACTGTATTTGTTACAAAATTAGCATATTGTCCAATTTGATTTCAAGTACAAGATAATATAAATGTGAATATTACGTTTCATCTTTATTTTTTTTAAAGTATTAGAAAGACATGTAACCACTGTTTAGAGAATCGGACCAGACCGGACGGTTAGACCGGTTGGACCATCGGCCAATCATTGAAGCGGGTCGGATTTATGCATTGAGCCGTTTTTCTTAAGGAGCCGTTTTGGATCGTTGTTTAGCCGGTTTTGAGCCGTCAACCGTCATTGAGCCGGAAACCGGACCGGTTTTTCAAAAACCGTCCGGTCCAATAAAAAAGCAGGAAATTTTTTTTTCTGCAATTTTTTTTATGTTTGATGCTGAAAAAAATTTTTAAAAATGGCATATAAATTTTGGACATGTTATTTTATTTTATTAATATTATATGTTACTATTTTTTTTGCTAAGTATATTATATGTTACTAATTTTAATAATTTGGTTTGTTGCAAACTATTTTATAAAAAAGCTTTTGAAGAAAAAGGCAATGAGGTTTATCCTCAAGCTAAGGATGAAATTAGAAGCACTGAGATTGAATTAAAGGTCTTAATTTTAGGTCATTTCTTCAAGATGTTGATGACATTTACCACTCTAGTCGTATTTATAAGTTCATTTTAACTAAATTTCACATACCAAAGAGAGGTAGTTAACTCAATGATTATAGGGTAAATTTATGACTATGCCCTCATTTATGAATGAGTACTTTTCAACTCTTTCTTCTCTATCTATCTTTAAATTATTTCTTCATTTGTACAATAAATAGGGGTAAAATTATTACACTAAAACTAGATTGATAAATAGGACCAATTTTTTTTTTATAAAAAAAAATTTATAAATAGAACTAGAGTGGTATTGTTTAATATCTTTCAAGAAACTCATGCTTAGATCAATCAAGAGCCACCAATATTTGACAAGTCATGAAATCATTATTGTTAATACATTTTATTAGGTTGATGGTTGATTTAATGGTCTTCCTTAAATGGTATTTTGTTACTTTATTAACTTCATATAAAATTGGACTGAAGATTAATTGTAATATATAGTATATATATTATTTTTAAATGTTATTATTACGTCACCAGTTCGACCGAACGGCTCAACCGTTCCAACCGGTTGAACCATGACCCGTTGACCATTCCGGATCGACTTCCGGTCCGGCTTTTAAAACATTGCATGTAACGACTACCCGAAATATATGGAAATTCCATGTAATGACTTATTTCTTATAAAATTTTGGGGACAATTGTGGAATTAAGTTTTTTTTCCCTATGAAAGGGTCTAATTACCCTAAGTATAAAATCAGTTATTAGCACGTCAGTTGTTGGTGTCATCATTTAATAAGTTAAAATGAGTACTTATTAAATTGTTTTTATCATCTTGTTTTTTCTTTTCAAATTAAGGCATTTAGAAAATTTCAATACAAAAATTAATCAGAAACTAATTCCTATGAACTTCTCAATAATCTGGCCATTTCACAATTTTAAATTAGAATTTGCATATTATCTGTGGAGAATTTTTTGCCTTTCTCCTTTTTAAAATGGAAAAATTATATACAACCCCAGAACTTTATATCATATACAAATAACTCCATCAAACTTTCCAATGACCCCCTAAACTCTTATTTATGGAGATAAATCTCATATTATTAGTAGCTTTGTTCAGTACATAGCTTAAAGTTTAACCAGGTTATATGCATATAACTCAAAATGTATGTGTGAGGTTTAAATGTACTCAAAAATTGTTGGAATAGGTCTGGTCCACCCTTGGTAGATCAGGCCCAAAGCCCAATTCAGTTGGGGCTATTATAAAATTATGAAAAAGTTTGGGTTTGAATAAGGAGTTTTATCCTTATGATTTGAAATTCAAATCAGTAACTTCCTGTACGTTAAATATGGGAATAATAGATTGTGAGAGTAAGTGTTTTTCAAGATAAGAAAAACTTCCAGAAAACTTCTCTTATGGTTCCTCCCCATCCGTATCGTGAATCTGCCGTATAACGTGATCAGAGTCCGAATCGGTGCTCTGATCTTGTGTGGGTACTCAGTGAGTCAATCGGATTCCAGGTACGCCCGAAATCCTTCAGTGGTATTGGAGCAAGGTTTTTCGATCTGTCCGAATATTGCTTCTGCCATACTGTGCGTTCATGAACAGAAAATATGCTTTGCGTCTGCGTGTTTTTTTTTTATCATGAATGCATATATAAAATTTCTTTTTTTTCGTCTATTTATTTCGTTTGAAGTTCATGAATATATCTCTTTCTGTATGAGAATTCCAGTTCATGTGTTTAAACGGAAATATGAAATTGAACTTGAGATTCGTTTTGCGTTTTTCAGTTTTTTTTTCGGTGCTCTACTGTGCATTCTGTTTTGTCTGTAAAGTTTCAGTTGTATGATAATGTATGGGTTCTATGAGCATTAGAATATTGAAAAGCATCATAAAACATATCCTAAGCCTATAGAACAAGAGTACCGATAGTTTGTGCGAAATCCAGAAAAAGAAGCATAACACCGAAAAGAGAATTGAATTGGGTCACCATAAAACGAGGTTTTTAGGGTTTAAAAATAATCCCATTGCGTAGAACTCGAAAAAACGATGAAGATGGACACCAAGAACGCGCAAAACGGACGCCGGACGGTGAAGTTACGGCGGAGAGAAGGTACCGGGTCGACGGACCCGACCCGCGCCTGAAACTGGGTCCGGGTCAGCCCGGCTGGAGGTTGAAGACAACCTCCAGACCCTTTAAACGGCGTCGTTTTGACGCATTAAAAAAAAAACAGATCAGGGAAGTGGGTCGGGGCCCAACCCGATCCAAACACAAAAAAAAAAGGTATTGGGCCGAAGTTGGCCCAACCCAATTAAAAAAAACGGGTCAAAGGGGACTGGGCGGGCGGTTCGGGTAAATGGTCCGACCCGATCTGCCAACCCAAAAAACAAAAAAATCAAAAAAAATTTTAATGGACAGAAACGCCATGTGGCGCGTGTGGCCACATGGCATACACGTTTGAAACGTGGCATACATAGACCGATAGCAGACGGCGCGTGGAGTCCAACCAGACGGCGCGTGCAAAATTCAGGACACCCTGTGGCGGGGCGTGCATAGCACGCGCCGATTGCGAGAGTGGGATTCGACGGATTTTTCGATTTTTCCAGAATTTCCCCTTTCTACTCCTTCTAGGGGCGCGTGAGGGCGCGTTTTAGCTCTGATTCAGACGTGGTTTGTTTCTAAAAATCCTTAAATTCAAGATCTTCATGTTGATGTGTATTCAAAAGTTTTTTGAATATATTTGAATCTGTTTTAGAGGCATTTAGTGCTATCTTGAATGATTTTTTATGAGTTTAAAAATCCTGAAATATTTTTAATAATTCATATTTATTTTATTTGAGATAAATATGAATTTGGGGAGTTCAAAAAGCACTAAACCACCTTTTGTAGTGGATTTGAGAAGGTGAAAAATTATTTGATGTTATCTCTAAATAATGATTCAAGCATAAATTACTTAGAGTAATGTGAACCTCTAAGTGATAGATGGAAGAGGGGTTTGCTCATTTAAAATTGATTCTTCAAATATAACCTAGAAGGAGAAGATCCTAAAGAGTTTTTCAAGAGGAAAATGATTTAAACTAAGGTTCATTAGAACCTGAAATTGAATAAGACGTGTGACCGAAAAGAAATTCGGAAGATAAACTTAAAAATAAACCTGAATCTCATGAATCTTAAGAAGGTGAATGTCAAGATTCATATATGAGAAAACCTCACAGAGGTAAAAGTAAGGATTTGATACTAAAAGAGAAAGTATCAAATCATAGTGAAAGGGAATCTCAAAGGAGAAGCTCCCTAATGCCAGATTCAGGCAAGTGATAAATCTCAGAAGGTCAAACCCATTTCATGAGTGAAAATGAGTTTTGAGCCCAGTCCAACCACCAACATTAGAAATCATAAAAAAAAAACTTAAGAGCAAATATGTAATGTTTCTAGAATGAAACAATTCAAATTGTATAAGACATTTGAAACATCTTCTCAATGTGATAGAGAAACTTTGGAAGATGATTAAAACAACATGGGACATAAAATTCTTCTAGCCTTAGAAAATAGTGGTTATTGTGAACCTTATCAAATTGGGTTTGAGAAATAAATAAAATTCTCCCCTTAAAGATTTGTTTGGCTGAAGATTTAGAATGAAGAAATGAGATGAATATGAAGCTAAGGAAAACTATTGAATTGTCCCAAAATTCCCTGATGATAAGACATTATCAACATAATAATAATGCTTTAAGAGACATGAAGAAGTTAATGTCAAACACTCTTTATGAGTGAAAGCTATTGGAAAATGAGTCTTCTAAGAGAATAATATGCTCTATCTAAGTGGGAGCTAGCATATGCTCTATCAAAGTGGGAGCTTTCAGAAATGAGCCTTCTGAAAGTCATAATTGAGCATTTTATGTGAAGTACTTGTATGAAATTCTTGATAGATGATAATGGCATTGTTGGAATATGTGTGATGGGAGTTACAAACGTATTCTCCTGATCATAGACCCAATGTTGTTATTACTTTTCTAGTCAAGAATAATATAAGTACATGACATTGTATACTTAAATGTGCTATAAAAAGACATTCTTTGTTCATATCAATTGTGAATAACTTGATGAGTGGGATGATTTAAGTAACTAAGCCAATGAAGGCTACCAAGAACAAGAATGTCAATCAATAACCTAAATGGGGACAATTGTGATATCTGATATTGAAAGATTTCATATAAATAAAAGATGTTGAAAAGCCATTGATTTGGGTCAAATGGCACTAAAACTGAGGATTTACTCAGCAAATAAGAGGTTATGAGACCGACATGGCCGTGATAAGGGAAATTTCATAACATTAATTGCCCTGAGTATGCTATACTTGACAAATGCATGTGCCAATGTGAAAGAAATCCAACAGCAATGCCATGTGAATTACATTCAAAGAATATCTCTTGAGGTACTTCAATCACCTCTTAAGAGACAATATCTACATGAGATGACCAACTTAACAAGAAAATTGAGAGAAACTGAATCTGTATTGTTTAACGAACAAGTTCAGTTTGTTCATCAAGACGCTCCTTTCTAGGTGGGAGCTCTTGAAAGTTAAGTATGACCCATAGCAAAAACATTATTATTTTCAATGATGTATTGAAGTACTTGGGGCTTAGAAATGAATGTCTCGAGGTTTGTAAATCCTCTGGACAAACATACCCTATGGGAGAGGCCAAGTCCTCCACACTCTAAACCCAACATTAGGAAAGGGTAAGAGATTCCAGGAAAGAGATAGAAGGACGACCCTAAGTTCAAAGAAGGGTAAGAATTTCTCCCAGCAGAAGGCTAACTTAAGTGAGGTTAAATGCTTTTCCTGCTAAAGAAAAGTCCATTTTGCATAGAATTGTTCCAAATAAGAGGAACGCAAAAAGGACACAAGCTCTATAAATCATGATGATAGGGATTGAAATTCTTTACAGAACGTTCTCTATTGTCACATCTAAGCCAGAAGCTTAGCGTTGGTGGCGACATGAGGATTGAAGTAAAAGGTATAAGCACCTACAAGTCTACTTTATGTAGTGGAACGACATTAATTCTCTGTGATGTGCTTCATGCACTGGTTGAATGAGATTGAGATGTTGTCTCATGCCGTCAAGATTAAGGGTTCAATTGTTTTAAAATTTCATGATTTTGAGGCACGTACATAATTCTGATTCAGCTTTCCTCTCATGAGATTTCTTTGAGTTGAGCATTGTTGGTGAATCTTTATGCTTAGTTGATTTACCGCTTTTTGCGATTCAAGTATTGACTTGATTATGTGTCTTGCTAGACAAGGACATGGGAATTACAACCAAAATTAGCATAATGAGGATTGCTAAGTTTAGTTTCCAATGTGCATATGTCATTGTGATAGTCTAGCAAGTAAAGCAACACAAAAAGATTTATGTAAAGGGAAAATGACCTTATTTCCATTGCAATTATTCCACTATGATAAATTTGGTACTGAGTATGAGGGCAAGGCACAGAGCTAAACATTTTATTACTCTAGTTGAGGATTATTCACAAATATGATCATACATATTTAATTCCGTGTAAGTCTGAAGTTTAAGTATTTTGGTCTGTAAATTGATATGTTGTAAAATCAATTGAATCAATTGAATCAATTGAAGTTTTGAAATCCTATGTATGAACTAATCAATGTTGTGAATGATCAAATGAACTCTGTGATAGAAGAAAGATAGTTAGATAGCTAGTTATCTAATGCACTCCACCATCAGATGGAGTTTACTGAAAAGTGTAATAAAGCATTATGAGACATGGTTATGATGGTTCAAGCTAGCCCACCAAATGTGAGTGGGAGAGTATTAAGGTTCACTTTTGGTGGATTAGTACACATATTTATTTTCATCAAGTGTATGCGGTATTGAACTTAACCATGTGTCCTCTAAAGTGATCACTTATACACTCTATGAATTATGGTCAAGTGTGAATTGGACTCTATGAATTATGGTCAAGTGTGAATTGGATTTGATTTTTCACAGATCATAAGAGTATAAACCATAAGGGTCAATTGCACATTCCCATTGTGATTGTAAGTGGGAGCTCATAAGAGTGATGTCTTCATTTTTTTTTTAAGTGAAAAGCAATGGAAGTGATGATTCATTGAAAAAGAGTCATGGTTAAAAATTAGAAACTACAAGACTCATTTGATTGCAAAGTGGTGAGCATAATAGGAAGGTTTTCATCTTACCTGTTGTGCATTTTTAATCAGACTTATTCTGTCAACAATTTACTGTTTAGATTAAGTAATACATCAAGAGGATGTAAAAACCTACACCTTTTAATTGGTGATATGGATGATGAAATCTATTTGCAATGACAATTATATTAGGAGATCCTTGAGCAATTTCTATATGAGTTAATGCAAACCCATAGATACCCCAGTGGCTTCAGTAATGTTTTTTTGAGTTTTGATTTTGTCCCTGAACTAAATCAACATAGAAAATGAAAGATAAGGTTTCCATGCAAACGCTGTTGGTAGTCTTATGTACGCAATGATGTGTACAAGACCAGATATCTATTTTGTGATAAGACTTGTATGTTAGTACTAGTCTAACCATTGTGAGAGACATGGAATGTCTTCACAAAAGGTCTTGGGATACTTTTTTAGGGCATATAATGATCATGCGCATATTAATGTATTGTGTCAGTACATGTGGCTATATAGCTGATGATGTTTGGTAAAACATCTATGATTTGAAAGTGAGAATTTAAATCTAGTGTTAATGTATTGTAAAAACACTATAGCCATTGCCTAAGTAAAAAGACCCTAAGTATCATATCAAGACTAAACATGAAGATGTGATTCTTGTTAGAAATACTGTAGCACATAAAGTTGTTGTTGAACAACACTTTCCTATGCCAAGTCCCCTAACTAAGCATGTGGCCAAGGAAATATATGAAGAGAATAATAAGTCCTTTGGCATGCATAGGAAGTGAAGTATAAATACTTCATTATAGTTTTACATGTGTATGCGAAAGTATACAATGTCTAGTATGTCGTACAGGTTGATGAGGTCGGCTTTCTCACACAAGCGACCACCTTTGACACTCTGAAGGAGTGTGTGAAGATGAGACATATGTGTTCACCAGTAAAGCAGTGAGAGAGCTTATATGGTAGAGAAGAAACACAAAACTAAATGTCGCCTCGACTTAGTAGTGCATTTAGTCGGGTTGAGATCTGTAATTATAAATATGGATCGAATCATGGAAACCCACATCCATGATACCTGTAGCCAGACAACAAATTCTTCAAATTGACGTCATGTGAGTAAAGCTGAAGAATTTTGGTTTAAATACTGTGTGTGTCTAAACTTTTGTTTGTACGGTGTTAATGGTAAGATTAAAACGACATACACTCTTATAGTATAAGAGTAACACCGTAGCATGCGATTCATACCGCATGTGCTAGAGAACCGCAAATGGGAAGCAAATGAAAAGATCCCTGCTTTATTGTTGTGTGAGTCCCGGAAAGGTTTACCCTTTCTTGATGTCCTCTGACTTTGACAATATGATGGAGATATGTTTCGACGTCTGCTACTTTAACATTTTTTTCCTATGATCATGATCGATACGATCTAAAGGCATTATGTTAAGAAAGCGGTTGATTCATATTGAAATGATATATGGGCGAAAGAAAGATTACTTGGAATATACACACTTATGCTTGTGTCTAAGACCGGTCCCTTATGATGTTACTTGGGTAATTTCATAAGTGTGGATACTATGCATATGAGAAAGGCCATCTGAGTTTTATCTTGACTCAAGAGGGATTAGATTGGCCATGGAGAAAGTGTATACGAGTTAAAATCTAGGACATCGGAGGCATTATATTAAATACGACCAAGCTGCACTACAGGGTTGTCTTGTGTTGGTCTCTGTGAAAGGGATTCCTAATACAAGACAGCCAAATGGAGACGTCATGCCCACGCGGTTACGGCAGAGCACCTAGTATGACAGAAGGATGGAAGAGAAAGAGATATGACCCATAACATTTGATCCACCAAGTGTGAGTGGGAGATGTTGGAATAGGTCTGGTCCACCCTTGGTAGATCAGGCCCAAAGCCCAATTCAGTTGGGGCTATTATAAAATTATGAAAAAGTTTGGGTTTGAATAAGGAGTTTTATCCTTATGATTTGAAATTCAAATCAGTAACTTCCTGTACGTTAAATATGGGAATAATAGATTGTGAGAGTAAGTGTTTTTCAAGATAAGAAAAACTTCCAGAAAACTTCTCTTATGGTTCCTCCCCATCCGTATCGTGAATCTGCCGTATAACGTGATCAGAGTCCGAATCGGTGCTCTGATCTCGTGTGGGTACTCAGTGAGTCAATCGGATTCCAGGTACGCCCGAAATCCTTCAAAAATAAACAAACTAAAAAGTTTAGGATGTTTTATTATTAAGTTTTAAATATTAAAGAGTTATTAATTTTTAAATATTAGGAGTTTTATGTAATATAGCCTTTGTGGATTTTAAAAAAAAAACATACGGGTACTTCAAACTTAAATAATATTCGAGGCTTAGGCCCAAAACAATTGTGATGTTTGAAGCCCATTTAAACCATGTCTTTGGGCCATAAGCACTCGTTGTGTATTGCTCTTCAAAACTTGCGATTTAATTCAAAGGAGGGAAAAAGGATTGAAACCATTCTAACTTTTCTGTCTATTTATAAAATTATAAGCGAATTATGTATATCCAATTTATTTTTTCGACTATATCATACTGATCAATTTATGATTTCAAATTTGGTCCACTATATTAAAAGATCTCGAGAGTAACTTGTAATTTATCTTTAATTAATGAAAGAGAGCGACAGATGAAAGCCATATTTTTGAAATTGAATAAATTAATAATAGTTGTTTTTAATTATCTCTTAAGAAAGAGATTGGAAACTTGAGTAGAAACTTGTAAATGGAACGACCTTAATTGGGAAAAAAAATCTACCCTATATATACTTTTTACCTTGAGAAAGATTAATCTTTGTTGTTGACAAATTTAATACTTTTTTTAAAAAAAATTGATGGTTATATTGAATTGTAATCAAATTAATCATAATAAAATTATATACATTTAACGATATACTTACCATTTTATTCAAAAAAAAAATGGTATACTAACTATTTTAAATAGAAAATGTGAAATATAATAAAAAAGACGTAAAAGTAAACATTTAGCCCTTTAATTTCATAAAAGGTTTTGTATTGGTTCATTAATTATAGGGTTAAGGTACATATAGCACCTTTAAGTTTTTTTTTAAGTGCATCTGGTGCCATAAAATATTTTGTCGTGCATCTAATACTCTGAAATATTTTTTCAGGGGCTTCTATCACCTTAAAATACATTTTTGTGTAATTGTACACTTAACAAATTAAATAATTTGATGTTGAATACACCTGCAAAATGCTTTAAGGTGTTAAATGCATAAAACAATAGTTTATGATATTTGAGGCATTTAAAAAAAATACTTCAAAGCACTAGGTACGTGTAAAACTAATTGTGTAAATAATAGTTAGCTGTTAAGTAATTTAATTAGGCAGTTTTGCCAGCTGTCAACACTCCATGTATACCAGGTCCAAAAAAAATAAACACTCCATGTATACAGCATATCGTTATATATACACTTGTAATGTATTGCCTAATGTACATCAATAACAAAATTTCAGATTCTCTCTCTCTTCGTCCCCACTTCTTCTTCAACACAGATCGTAATATCTGATGGTGAGTTAGGAAAAAATATTTTATATTATTGGATGCACTATAAAATATTTCAGAATATTATATATTTTTTAAAAATATTTTAAGGTGTTGAATGTATCTTAATTCTTAATTATATAAAGTGTCCTTTTACTCCTTTAATCTTAACAATGTCAACAAAATAAATACTGATATTAAAATTTTAAATGTTAAAGAAGCATTCATAATTTAATTTTCAAAATAACAATCATTACAAAAAAAAAATTATCATTTAAAACTAACGAGATTGGAAATGAAAGACTAAAATATATACTTTTTAAAGTCAAGGGACTAAATTAAAACTGTGTAAAGTTATTTGAATAAATGTGTACTACTCCTATTTTTTAACATAAAAATAATAAATTTTTTTAGATAAACAATATTAAAAAAGGAAAAAAAATTATGAGATGTGATTTAGCAGTTAGGTGTAGGCTTTACACCAAATTACGCCGCAAGTAATGCAGAATTAGGCTTCTCATATATTTTTCAAAATTTGAACAATTTATGTCGGTTTTGGTGTTACTTAACACCAAAAAAAAAAACAAATAAAATAAAGCAAGTTGGTGGCTTGACTTCAATTTATGAGGATTTGGCTGGCGGCTGCCAATCCTTTTCTCACGGTGTAGTTTGGGGGTAAAGGGATAAGTTTTTTTTTTTAAAAAAAATAAGATATAGTATTTTAAAATATTTTTTTGAAAGTATCTAGTATCTTAAAATATTTTTTAAGTAACATATAGTATCTTAAAATAATTTTTAGTACTTTAAACCCTTAAAATATGTTTTCAGTTGTATCCAGTAGGGATGGAAATAGGCCAGACCCCTAACAGGGGCCTACGGCCTAGCCTACATAAAGCCTATCCTAGCCTATTTAGTAAATAGGTCAGACTCAGGCTCAGGCATATTGCTAGGCCTATTTAGATAAACAGACCAGGCCTATTTTTATAAGGCCTAGCCTACAGGCCTGGCCTATTTAATTTTTTATTTTAAAAAATATATTATTATATAAGTATATATAATATCATCTAAATAATTTTATAAATTTACCAACTTAATCTTAATTTTAAATTCTAAGTTTCATATTTCATCGTTATTATATTCATCCCTTGTTTTCGCATAAATCATTCACCTCTACATCTCTTCTCTTCGATCGTTCGAGATGGCAGTACTAACTCACTCTCTCCCCTAATTTGTGCCCTCCACTAAAGCATAAAAAATGTTATGAGTTTATTTTAGTATCAAATGAAATATTTTAATCTTAACAAGAGGAGTTTGTCCCAATTTACGTGGAAAGAATAAAATAGGTAAAAATCTAGTTTTACATGTTATTTGTTATGCTTGGTCGATTTTAAAAAATATATCTCATTAGTCAACAGTCGATTAGTTTTTTTTATTCCTATTTGCTCGAACAAGTGTTGTCACTAGACATTATTTTCTTTTCCTTACTAAGCCTTAATATTACTACAAGAATAGATGTTAGGCTTTTAAGACATAATGTAGGATTGTATATAAGCATGAAGGGTTATATATGAATTTGGCAGCATAGGCTTTAAAGGCTATTTAAAGTCCTATATTTTAAGTAGGCTTTTAAACAGGCTTCAGGCCTTGTCAGGCCTTCTGAAGGCCCAGGCCCAGGCCTAAAAAAAAGCCTACATACAGGCTCAGGCCCAGGCTCAAGCTTTGAATCTTTGTTACAGGCCCAGGCCTATTTAGGCAAAGCCTAGCCTAGCCTAGCCTATTTCCACCCCTAGTATCCAGTGTGTTAGCAAACTGATTGTAATTTAACTCTTAATATATTTTAAAGAGTTCAAAGCACCAAAAAAATATTTTAAATGGTTAAAAACACCAAAAAAATATTTTAAAGTGATTTTTGGAACTAAAAAAATACATTAAAAGTTAAATTGCAATCAATCTGCTAACACACTGGATATAACTGAAAACATATTTTAAGGGGTTAAAGTACTAAAAATTATTTTATGATACTATATGTTACTTAAAAAATATTTTAAGATACTAGATACTTCCAAAAAAATATTTCAAAATACTATATCTTATTTTTTTTAAAAAAAAAAAAACTCACCCCTTTATCCCCAAACTACACCAAAACGGTGTAGTTTGGGAGAAAAGGATTGGCAGCGGACCGCAGCCAAATCCAAGTTATGAGACGTGGAATGCCAAATTCTCTGATGATATGGATCTATCATAACTGAACACAAAAAAATACAAATTAAAGCTTCTTCTTCTTCTTCTTTTTTTTTGATACATAAATTAAAGCTTCTTCTAACTTAAAATGAAGCATGAGAATCTATATCAACATTGCAAGAATATAAATAGCCCCATAAGCAAGATTGGATGTCCCAATAATGGCTTGAAATCTTGATGAAAAAAAAAATAATGGCTTGAAATGGGTTACATATCAAGTCATAGTCATAGTTGAGGCATTGATTCTTGTGTAGCTCAAAGCTTCAAGGACAAAAAAATTGTTTTAAGGCTAAAGTATGGGTTTGAATATCTAAATTTACATCAAGTTTCAGAATTTGTCCTTTAAATATTAAAATGTGAGTTTTTAGTCCTTTAATTTTAATATGATTAGTTTTATTTAGTGGAAATTACTGATCTGCTCAAGAAATTTAAACAGTGATTATTCAACTAAATATCGATCAATCATACTTAAATTTTAAAATATAAAAATAATTATATTAAATAATTAAAATTTGTGCATATTTAATCAATATTTAATTACAGAATCATCATTTAAATTTTGTTAAATCAGCATTTTCTGTTAAATAAAACCGTGTTAATATTAAAGATTTTTTTTTTTGGGCAATGGGAGTTAAGATTACAAGATTAAAAGTATAATTTTTAAACTTAAAGGACCACACAGGAAACTTGTTGTAAATATAAAGGATCCTATTAACTCTTTATTAAAAATATTGATTCAGATTCAGGCGTGTTAGACACTGAACAAGTGTTTAAAAAAAACAATGAAAAAGAAAAAGGAGAATGAGAATGAGAAGTGAAAGCAAAATATCTTGTGAGGTAAGACTTGGCATGTGAAACTAGCAGGGCTACTTTTCCAGTTGTTCAAGGCATTGACCTTAATTATTAAGTATGCATATGACCAAGTGCTTTAGTTTTAACCATCACATTTGTCCACATCACATGTCCCTAACACTCACATATTCTTTAATTTTGAGCATCTGATTCCTCAATCTCGTAGAGAGTGTGAACCATCGTTACTCCTAGTGAAAGAAAGGTTTTGACTGTTTAAATACGAGGCTTTAAATTTGAGATAATATGAATACAAAAAATATTGTTTTTGAAAGAGCTAACTTCAATGAAGTCTAACAATGTTTAAATTTCACCTTGTTAGATAGTTATATAAAAAAGCTTCACTTTTCATAAAAACATGAAAAATCCCTTTTTCCATAAAATCTCATAAAATTATACTTCCAAGGTGTTTTAAAAAATATATCCATGACAGTGAGAAAATGAGAAAACAATTAATTCTTATTAAAAACGTCTTTGTGGGACAAACTTCATTCTCTTTCAAACTTTTCTTTTTCATTGTTCTGAAAATCGGACCAGATCAGTCTCGGTTGAAAACTAGTCAACCGGTAATCTGACCGATCCAGTCTGGTAGTTGAATCGGTTTGACTAATTCAACTATTTAAAAATTTAAAAAAATAAAGTTAATTCATTTTTTTTAACTTTATTTAAAATTTCATATAAATAACCCTAAAATTTTCACTTCCTCACCAGTCTAACCCATGATTAGTTCCGATTTAATTTCATATAAATTACGACTTACATTGACAAAAGTAACTCGGCAAAAAAAAAAAAAACGTTGACAAAAGTAAAATAATTTTAGTTTTTTCCACGAAAGGTAAATTAAAGAATATTATATTATTATTTTGGGGTCAAGTGAAAGAATTACTGTTTGATTTTTTGTCTTAATAGGAGAAATTAAAGCGTATTTCGTTAAAATTATTAATTAATTGTTAGTTAATGGGTGCAACTTGCACGAACGCCATGCATTCCAAATACATGTATCTTTTGTTTTGACCAAAATCAAGCCCATCAACATAATTTTTAATTTTTAGTAAATAATTTTGCTTCTAATTAATAATCACTTCTCATTTTTTATAATTATTTACTGCTTCTCATTATTTTTTTTCTCTTTCTTGCTTTGAATATCGATTAATTTTTCAGAATTTCTCATTGTTATAAAATTATGTTCTAATTAAATGTACCCTTCTTGTTGTTAATCTTTGGGATTTTTTTTTTTTGATGAATATAATGATAAAATTATTTATTGGACATAAAAAAAATAGTCTTGTTAAATTTTTCCTGTGCAGTAAGAAGGAGCAGTGAAAGAAGATGGAAGGGGACCCTCTGTGTGGGATAAATTTTCACATACTTTTGGTAACACACTGCCCATGAATTTCGTTTAATTTTAATTGCATCAAAGAATTTCTTTGAAATAAAAGTGTACGATAAAAAATCATAATATTTATTTTTTTTAAAAAATTATTTGGCTGACTAAGAAACTGACATACTTTGCAGGTAAGATAATGGATTTCAGCAATGGTGACATCGCGGTGGATCATTACCATCGATACGAGGTAAGTAAAGGCAAAGCATCATCGAATATATTTTAGAAAATTATGTACAGTATTTTAGAACAATTAGGTGGATTGTTCCAATATTATTTCTAGAAAAATTGGGAAAAAATCTCGGGAATATGTCAATTAAATACCATTTAAAATTGTAAAACACTAAAAAATCTGTTAACACTTTAAAAAGACTTAAAGGTATCAAGTATTAAATTGGGTTTTCCAAGTTTTAACATATTTACTATTTTACTCCACAAATTTTTTTTTTAAATAACAGTGGTGCCCCTGTCAGAGCACCACCGCCGGCCGGCCACCGCCGCTCCTGTGGGGAAGAGGGCTTTTTTTATAAAAAATTAGTTGAGAAATGGCAAGGGGTGAGATCGAACCCATCCCACCAAAGCTTCTTTGATATATATATGCATTATTAAATATGTATAATATAATTAAAGGCCTGGTAGCTTTGACAAATTCAGTAATGGAAATAATTAAATTCGTAATGGTATTGACTAAACCATTTGTTAATGAACCTTGACTTGCATGTTTTCATCAGCATTTTTGCACAAAACGATTTTGTCAAAACCATTACAATTCTTGTCAATCTCATTACTGAATTTGGTAAAATTCTTTTATTTATATTATGAATGTTTTTATAATGAAATCTCATAATGGAATCGTCAAAAATATTATAATTCTTATCAAAATCATTACTAAACTTGTCAATCTCATAACTGAATTTGTTAAAATCCTTTTATTTATATTATGAATGTTTTCATAATGGAATCTCATAATGGGGTTGTCAAAACTATTACAATTCTTATAAAAATCATTACTAAACTTGTCAATTGAATTTTTTTAAATCCTTTTATTTATATTAACAAGTTTAGTAATGGTTTTGACAAGAACTATAATGATTTTGACAATCCCATTATGAGATTTCATTATGAAAATATTTATAATATAAATAAAAGGATTTTAATAAATTCAAATATGGGATTGACAAGTTTAATAATGATTTTGATAAAAATTATAATAGTTTTGACAATCCCATTATACGATTCCATTATAAAAATATTCATAATATAAATAAAAGAATTTTAACAAATTTTGCATTAAAAAACACTGTATTTTACAAATTTTGCATACATAAAGTATGGTATTTTGATTTAAATCATTATCACCAATAAATTTTTTAATAGGATACATTTCCCCCCTTTTTTTTTTTGGTTTTTGTTTCACATGGCCTTTTGGGGTTAAATGCGGCTAATGATGAGAAAAAATATGCAGTGTCAGGATTTCGTTGAAGCAAAGAACCTATTAACTATAAAAAAAAAAACTTAACCGAAGTTATATTCTTTGTCCAAAAAAAACCTAAGTTTTATTCTTAGAAATAATATGACTTTGAGTGGGTTTTATATAAATATATTGATTGAAGGTCACATCTTCGATCTTATTCTCCTTCCATACTACTTTTATTATTCACACATATAAATATATTGATTTTAATAATTTTTTTAATTATGTGTAATTAAACAGGAAGATATACAACTCATGAAGGACTTGGGGATGGATGCATATACACTACAAAAAAAACGAGATTTAGTAGCGGTTAAAAATAGGTATTAATAGCGGTTTTAACCGTTACAAACTAGGTTAGTAGCGGTTACTCAAACCGCTACTAAATCGTACGTTGCAAGCAGTTTTGTAACCGTTTTATAAAACCGCTACTCAATAAAAAATAACCGCTACATACTTTGTAGCGGTTCAGCTTAACCGCTACAACACCCAGAGATATTTGTAGCGGTTATATAACCGCTACAAATATAAAAAATTATATTGAGAGCTAAAAAAAAGAATTTTTTATTTTGTAGCGGTTAATAAACCGCTACAAATATAAAAAATTGAAAATTTGTTGGCGAAAAAAAAATGACATTTTTTTATTTTGTAGCGGTTAACGAACCGCTACTAATTTTGAATTTCATGAAATTAGTAACGGTTTTTAAAACCGCTACTAATTTCATGAAATTCAAAATTGGTGCCAAAAAATTTAAATTGAGTCGTAAAAAGGCGCATTATTTAGTAGCGGTTTAATAACCGCTACAAATATTTAAAATTTTTGTAAAAATATACAATGATTTTTTTTCTGTTTTTTCAATATTATATTAAATAGTTTATTTTGTTATTATTTTATCTATTTCAATTAGTTTATTATTCAATAGTTTAACTTATTAATAAATAAAAAGGAAAAATGTAATTGAATAGGATTAGTATAAAATTTATATTAATAATATTATTAAGGATAGGTAGGTAATAAGGAATTATTATGTTTTCTAATATAATGTAATTGTGTATGAAAAATAGATGAAAATGAGATACAGTTATGATATATCTAGAAAAAAAAATGATTAGAATAAATTTTATAGAAAGGAAAGAAGTATTCTAAAAAAAATTGAAAATCTTGTTACCATATTTGATCGTATTATTTAGCTCCTCTACTCATACGAAAGAAGTTGTAAATGAGAGGAAATGAAAGAAAGGTAAGGTGAAAAGAAATTGGGAAGTGTTTGAAATGAGTTGTGGTAGGGGTATTTATAAGGATCCACGTACTATTTGTAGCGGTTAATGTAGCGGTTATTTATATTTTTGTAGCAGTTTAATATTCATAGTGCTATTTGTAGCGGTTAATGTAGCGGTTATTAATTAGTAGCGGTTATTTATATTTTTGTAGCGGTTCAATAACCGCTACAAATATTATTTTATTTTATTTTTAAAAATTTTTTTTACATTTTATTTTAAAAATTTTTTTGCATTTTTTGTAAAGACAAAAGCATAATTTGAATTTGATCATTCATCATCGCCATCCCTACAGAAATTTTGTAGAAAAATTATTGTTATTGATATATTATTAAATTTAAAAAATTTAATTCAAATGACGTGGACTTAAAAAAACTCACCGCAGTAGAGGTAAATTGTCATCGCCTTTAGGGAAGTAGTTTTCAAAATTAGCTGGCTGAAATGGCTCACTCTTGTAGACAAAGTTATCGCCTTAACCCATGTCGTAAAGGTCTCTTGGCTCTAAATGAACGACCATGTGCCAATCCCTATGCCTCTCGTCCTCGACATAATAAACCTGATGTGCCTCTGAAGCTAGAATATACGGCTCATCCTCTTGAGAAATACCAGTATGAATCGGCCGTGAGAAATTGACTGATGTGTTCCCTAGGTCGTCAGTTGTCAGTCCCCGAGAAGTAGTGGTCTTTGCCCACAAACACTTGAACAGCTTCACGGTGAAACGGCCTTGATAATTAAGCTCGACCACATCAAGAAGCTTGCCATAGTAAGGGATGCCTCCGAACTGCATGTTGGCGTCACTGCTGCTCGCATAAATCCTTGTCCCAAATGTGCCATAAACACCCGAATTCTGTGTTTGTAATCCTTGATTCCGTGAAACCGTGCAAAACTTAAAACCATTGACATTGTATGCTGTAAACCGTTTTGCATGATCAAGAGGGCCGATTACGAGAGCTCTGAAATCTAGTGAGTGTGGGTTGTGGTCATTTAGTATTCTGCGAGCAAACCAGCTCAGGAATTCTCTGTGGACCCTCCTATCAACTTCCGAGGATGTCTGTGTACGGATCCTGAGTTGACGCTTCACATGACTTCTGAATTCCCTGCAATTAATAATGGAAAGGTGTTAGTGAAATGAAAGTGAGAAATGTTACGCAATATATAGATTGAATAACATGTGAGTGTACAATTATTACCGTATGAAAGATTCAACTTGAGTGCAATTAATCAAGGCATGTCTATGTGCTTGGAACTTCTTAGTTGCCATTAGTTTGAAGTTCTCAGTTGCTCCAACTGGTTTACAAACACGAGGGATAAATTCTCTTGATGTCGGCGTAGGTTCCGGACAATCGTCAACACGAGGCAGGCGGTTGAAAGCCGTCTCAAGATCATCAAAATACTTTGAGCAAAAATATAGCACCTCATCCCCTATATAGCCTTCAGCTATAGAACCTTCTGGCCACGCCTTATTCCTCACGTAAGATTTTAATTTCTCAAGGAACCTACGAAGTACAGAAGAGAAAATTGATATAAAATGATGAAAAGGACGACTAGCAAACATTAAATACGGACAATAAATTAAAGCACATATTTAAAATGAGTACCTCTCAATCGGATACATCCAACGATATTGTACTGGTCCAGCGAGCTTTGTTTCATGAACGAGGTGGACTGTGAGGTGAACCATCACAGTAAAAAAGGACGGAGGAAAGATTATCTCCAAATGACAAAGCGTAAGAATGATTTTCAACTGCAGCTGATCGAGCTCCTCAACGATCAAAACCTTAGAACATAACTTCCGAAAGAAAGAACAAAGTTCCACCAAAACGATGGAAACATCGGGAGGAAGTGTATTCTTTATAGCCCGAGGGAGTAACTGCTGCATAAGAACATGTGAGTCGTGACTCTTCAGGCCAGCAACCTTTCGAGCCTGCAAGTCGACACATCGAGAAATGTTGCTTGAATACCCATCAGGAACTTTTAATTTCTTCAACGTCGCGAGGAACACATCCTTGTTCGGTTTTGTGAGGGTAAACTTTGCTGGTGTAAATCTGTCATGCTCATCTGGCCAAGCGTCTTCACGAACTCCCATGTCGCGTAAATCTTTCCTCGCTTGAAGGTGATCTTTTGTCTTGCCGGGTTCGTTAAGCAGCGTATACAGCACATTGTCGCAAACATTCTTTTCAATGTGCATTACATCAAGACTGTGGCGAAGTAAATTAGATCTCCAATATGGAAGCGTGAAGAAAATACTTATCTTCTTCCACTGCTGAGGCGCCGAAGTCCTGCGCGTCTTTTGGCTAGTTTGTGCTGAATCGTCGCTTTTTCCAAACTCGAAGTCAACATGCTCAAGCTGCTGTAAGATATCTGTACCGGACAAAGTCTGAGGTGGTCCTCTTTTCTCTGGTTTCTCATTGAAGCGATTCCGTTGCAATCTGAACTTATGCGTTCCATCGAGAAACCTCCGATGCCCTATAAGGCACCACTTTTGGCTGTGGGGAAGGCGCAATGCGTCAGAGTCAAAATTGCAAGCTGGACACGCCGACCCAGTATGCACATTCCAACCAGATAATGTGCCAAGGCCAGGAAAGTCACTAATCGTCCACATCAAGGCTGCACGCATGTTGAACAAAGTCTTGCTGTAAGCGTCATACGTCTCCAAGCCGACATTCCACAGGTCAAGCAATTCTGCAATAAGCGGTTGGAGATACACATCGATGTCATTGCCCGGTGCCTTTTTCCCTGGAATGATCATAGACATAATGAAAGAGCTTTGTTTCATACACATCCAAGGGGTAAGTTGTAGGGAACTAAGACTACCGGCCAAATACTGTAACTTGTGCTAAGATTCCCGAAAGGATTGAAACCGTCGATCGCCAACGCAAGCCGAACATTTCTAGGGTTAGTCACAAAATCTGGAAAGTCGTTGTCAAACGTTTTCCAAGCAGCTGCATCCTGCGGATGTCTTAATTTACCGTCTTCGTTTTTATTAATGGCATGCCACCTCATGTGCTCAGCAGTTTTAGACGACATAAATAATCTTTGTAGACGAGGTTTCAAAGGGAAGTACCGAAGAATCTTTGTAGGTTTCTTCTTCTGCTTTTTCCCCTTCCGAATTGTCTTGTACCTCGATGTGTGACATCTCTTACACGTCTCCCTGCTGGAATCGTCTCCCCAATACAGCATACAATCATTTGGGCACGCATCAATCTTTTGATAATTCAACCCCAACCTGTTGATAATCTTCTTGGCCTCGTAGAAGGTTGTGGGAATCTCGGAGTCGGGGAATGCATCTTGAAATAAGTCGAGCAACATCGACATTCCCTTATCTGTGATCCCACACAAGCACTTGATATGATACACTTTGATCAAGAAAGATAATTTAGAATATTTGCAACAACCTTGATATAAAGGACGATCTGCCTCATCCATCAAGCTGAAAAAATCCCGAGCTGCTTCATTCCCCATAAAAGCCGGCTCAGAGCCGTGCACTTCTTCGTTGAAGTTGTTGCCTTGAAATCCAATCGCATCACGCACAGCATCATTCACAGGATCATCTTCATCTACTTGAACGCCTACTTGAGAACTTTGAGGAAGAGCATCATCATATCTAATGCCGGCCTTCTCACCATGAACTGCCCAGAATGTATAGTCCTCAGGGAAAGGCTTCACAAGAAAATGTTCCTTCACAACATTTCGTGCATGCCACTTCTTGAACTTGCATTTCTAACACGGACAGACGATCTTGCCGTTACAGCTGGCGTGAGTGAATGCGAAATCTAAGAAACTGTTTAATCCGTACAAATATTCAGGAGAATTGCGCGGTAACCTTATCCATGATTTATCCATAGCTACAAGTGAGAGAGAAGAAAGTATAGAGAAGAAGATGAGTGAGAAGATAATGACGAATGCCTAGAACCTTATATTCTGAAATTCCAACGTTTATAATTTTGTAGCCGTTCTTAAACCGCTACACTAACCGCTACAGTTATAAAATATTAGTAGCGGTTATATATATAAAACCGCTACTAATATTCAAGCCGTTACACATTTGTGGGAAATTCAAAATTTACTTGTTGAGTATTAGTAGCGGTTATATATATAAAACCGCGACTAATGTTCAAGCCGTTACACCTTGGTGGGAAATTCAAAATTTACTTGTTGCGTATTAGTAGCGGTTATATATATAAAACCGCTACTAATATTAAAGCCGTTGGATATTAAATTTAAAAATAATTTTTAATTTGTAGCGGTTATACATAACATAACCGCTGCAAATGTGCACAAAGGCGGCAAATTTTAAAATTCAAATGATGAGTATTTGTAGCAGTTATTATTTTAACACCGCTACTAACATATATATAGTTGTAGCGGTTATTAGTGTATAACCGCTACAAACATATATATAGTTGTAGCGGTTTCTCTTGAGAAACCGCTACAATTATATATATACATTTGTAGCGGTTATTAGTGTAGAACCGCTACAAATCTATATATTTGTAGCGGTTGTAAGTTAAAACCACTACAAATCTATATATTTGTAGCGGTTTTAAGTTAAAACCACTACAAATATATATATACTTTATTTTTTTTAAATTTAGATATAAATAATTCATAAATTAAACAACGTGATCTAATAATATAAATATAATTATATAAAACACAATAAGAAAGTTCTGAAATAAAAACTCATATATATTTACAAATGTTTAAACAAAAAAAATGTCTTAAACTAAGGAGCTGGGGGCTGATCCTCTGGTGCTCCCTCAGGTGGGACTCCATCAAATGCCGCTGGATCGAGCCGTTGCGTAGAGTGAACTGCACCATCGTCATCAGCAGGAGGAGGAGCAGTAGCAGGAGGAGTAGAACTCAGGATGACGTAGCGAGGGACGGGGGGAACCGCTGAATGCTGCTCGTTCGGGAACAGGCGACTCCATGGTCCCTTGAGCATGTTGTTCGCGATCTCACGCCACTGCGTTTGCTGAGCGTACAGTATATCAGCGTACATTTGCAGGTGCTGCTGCTACTGCACCTGCATCTGCTGCTGCTGCTGCGCTATCTGCTGCTCCAAATCTGACCGCAGCTGGTCAATAGACTCGTCCCTCCGACGTCTGACCCCTCTAGAGCTGCCAGCCTCAAAGGCGGCGCTCCTGCCGTAGACCATGCTGGGTCTGGCGCCTATCCCCATCCCCCGCACGCGTCCGGGGTGCTCAGGCTGAGTCAGACTCGCCTTCAAAGGAGCCGTCGGGTCCACTGACCCCTGTGACTCCTCAGACTGGGTCTGTCGCAGCTCATCCTGCGACTGCTGCATCCGCTCCTGCCATTTTATGAAACAATTACTAATTAGCATTTTTCATTATTAACTTGGTTTTATAAAAAATATAATAATAAAATTACTTACAATGGCTGCCTCTGCCTGCTGAGAGGTCGCAGTCCCGTCACGGTGTCTATGTGTGATGGCGTACAACTCCGCATAGTCCGTCTGACGATTCTCCTGCTGTGCCTTCGTCTCCTAAAACAATTACAAAACAATAATTAGTATTATGAAATAATCAGCTAAAAGTAAGTGATATTTTGAAAAGTTACCAGCTCGCTGTAGGTCACAGCAAAGGTCTTCGATCCTGCTGTATGGTGGATCGTCTGCTGCGCTCGGATCTCGGTGTTCCTCTGAGAAAGCTCTTGGAAAAAAAATATTAAATGTATTATAATTTAAAATTAAATACAAATTAAATTGAAATTATAATTAAATATTTAACAATTACAAAATTATATATCAAAAATCTAATAAATACATTACCTGCGCCTCAGGGCTCCTCCTGAACTGGACGAAACGCGCCCAGTCATTCGGCGGCACGCCGTCCGGGACACTCTCGATCAGCTGCTCCAGAGGCATCGTCCCGTCCTTATCCACCCTGTGGAAGAGACAGTTCCTCCTGTTCCTCCAGGCATTGCCCATCTTCATGAGGGCGTACCTCTTCCGGTTGGCCCAGACGGCAAACCGCAGCTGAAAAAAAATTATTTAAATATCAATAATTATAAAAACCATAATTTAAAAAAAATTAATTAAATAGAATTAATTACAAAAAATATTAATTAAATAGTTTTAATTACCTGAACCACCTCCTCCCAAGCCTGGTCCTTCGGCCCCCTCGGAACGTGCCTCCACATCGGGAAGTGAAGGGGGAACCGCATCCAATTCGCTCCCAGGTCGTTCAGGAAGCGGTTGAGCAGGTGACCCCCATTGTGGATCGGCTGGTCAGTGCCCTCATTCCACGGCACTATAACTCGCAAGGTTTGGTATGCTGTTCAGACTGGCCACATCCAGCCTCCTCGTCGACACGTTCCCCTGCTCATCTGCATAGTTGACTGCACGTTAGATAAATTATAATTCAAAGTTAACATTTCTAATTTAAATAAATAATTTACTAAATTAAAAAATTAATTTACCTTCAACCAGCACCTCAAACCCAGTGGACCGCGAAGACGACCCTCGTGGGTTGTTCTGCTCCCGAGCGTCCTCCTCATCGAGGAACTGCTCCATCTCCCTGAACCCAATCGGGATCTCGAACTCCTCCTCGTTGAGGAAGTCCTCAACGCTAATATCTGGCCTCTCCACCTCAGGCACCTCTGGTGCGGTCGTCGCCTGTGGGATCGTCTGCAGTGCCTGGGGGGATGGGCTGAGATGCCACGGTAGCCCTACCTGCGCGCTGCCCCCTCCCTCTGCCCCCTGCCCGGTTGCTGCCACCCCGTAAAATCGGTATGGGGACCTCAAGGGCCTTCCCCTTATCCTGTCCTGAAGCCATATCAACTGTAAAAATTAAAAAAAAATTAGTCACATTATTATGCAAAAATATAATAAAAATAAAAATATAAATAAAATACGTGTTATATACGTACCTCAAGTGCAAATACTGAGAAATACTGAGCAAAAACTCCTATAGAGACGTCTGAACGCTCAAATCTCGAAGAAATCACTTAGAGAAACCTCAGGAAACAAAATGAGCAAAAGGAGAAATGAAGGACGCAGGGGTTTAAATAGGCCAGATATTAGTAGCGGTTATTAAAATAACCGCTACTCTAACCGCTACAAATAATTAAATTTGTAGCGGTTCTTCAATAACCGCTACAAAGGATAACAACGTTTGAAATTCTATAGCGGTTATTGCCCAGAACCGCTACAAATGTCGAGACTCTTGAAATTCTGTAGCGGTTATAGGGGCATAACTGCTACAAAATGCTGACCTTTGGTATTTTGTAGCGGTTCTATTGTTGTAATCGCTACAAATAACCGCTACACTATTGGCGCGCCAACTGGCGGGAATATTGTAGCGGTTTCTGTGCATTAACCGCTATAAGTTTTGGCGGGAATTTTGCGCCAAATTTGTAGCGGTTTTTTGTAAGAAACCGCTACAAAAAACCTTGCCGCTACAAATTTGTAGCGGTTTAGGTAAAAACCGCTACAAATACTATAATTTGTAGCGGTTTAATATAACTGCTACAATTGCACCGCTACAAAATACCCTTTTTTTGTAGTGATAGGCTTTCCATTTCTTGGTCTCGGATTTTTCCAAGTAAGCTTTTATTTTATTCCTTTTTTATTTTTATTGTATGTCTTCCATATATATATATATATATATATGAAGAGTCCTCTATGGTATGCTGCAATTATTGAACACCTTGATTATTAATCATATATGCAAAAAGTAGGGCTTTGCTATTATATATATATATATACACACACATATGATTTCATTTTATAAACTATTTTTTTAGTCTTTTAGTGTTAATACCATTAATTTTATTTACAAAAAATTATACCAACATTAACATTTTAAAGGCTGACACATTAAGTTTAATTTTTAAAATTAGTATTAGTGCAGAAAAATTATCATTTAAGACTACTAATGTAAAAATCAAAGGACTGAAAACATACTTTATAAAATTAAGGGATCAAATTAGAATATTATATTAAATCAGAGGAACCAACGTGTATTTTTGCCATGCACACCCGCACACACTTGCTTCAAGCATGAGATTCCTTGAAGGATGAGATTCTTAGGTTCAAATACAAGACAGAGACACAAGTTAAATGGAAATTTTAGCAGCTGTAACAAAAAAAGGGGGGGATTGCAGCACAAGAATGTGGAATGATCATATTCTAAGAATGTGTATTTTCTTGTGTGTGTGTGTGTGTATTTGTGGTTACTATAATATGAAGGTTGATATGTATATAAGCATATATAGTTTATTTGTGATGACTTGATGGTATATATAATGTAGATGGATCTGGAGAAATCAATCAGGCAGGAATTGATCATTACAACAGAGTCATAAATGCTTTATTGGCCAAAGGTAATAATGCTTTTTCTATAAAACTAGAGCAAACCTTATGCATTGCAAAGGATTTTTAGAATACTTTTTTTTTTTTTTGAAAAAGGATAAACTACCTACACAAAACTCACAAAAATTTTAAACCACGTACAAATTAAATAACCCTTTAATAACCCTTTTAAACTTGATGATAAATCTTCATGAGCTTTCAAATCTATGCCTATAACTCTCAAGTCTCAAGTCTCAACTATGAATTATATACCTCCTTAAACTTTAGTTTTGTGTGCATATATCTTCTTTAAACTTTGATTATGTAGATAACACCCTAAAAGCTGTATACAAACAAGTGATGTACAAAATTAATTGTAAGGAGGTTATATACATAAACATAACACCATGTAAGGGTTTAAGTGCTTCATTATAAAATTTCAAAAATTAAGAAAGTTAATTACTTGTACATGGTGGTCTAAAATTCAAAATGGTTATATATAATTAGCCTTGAGTAAATAGGGAAAAAAATAAAAAGAACGGAAATCAAAGTACACCCTGTCACATATTGGTGTGTTTGAAACCATAAATTAACTACTCACTCTGTATCTATTTATAAGATCCCATTTCTGAATAGGTTTATCCCTTTTTTATGAGGTCCTTTTTGAATTTGTCTAACTAATTAATGCATTTTTCACATTTTATCATCAATTGATTTCATATGTTGAATTATTTAAAACGTTGACATATTCCATTTATTTTCTTATTCCTTTTATTCTTCCACATCATCATTCCCCCATACGGCCATACATTCCCTTTAATTATTTTTCTTATTATTATTCTCTTTCTTACCCATTCATAGATATCAACATATTTGGGGGTCAAAAGGTATATGACATACATATCTATTACATTTAACTAATTTTAACAGTTTTCTTAAATTACACAATTCAGTTAGAAGTCCCTTACATATAAGGACAAGGGAGTATTTATTAATAATATGAAGATTGTAATGCTTCTAATTAGTTGATACACTGCATTTGGCAGGAATTGAACCCTATGTGACCCTTTACCATTGGGATAAGCCCCAAGCCTTGCAAGACAAGTACAATGGATGGCTCAGCCCTGAAATCATGTATGTACGACACAACCTTATCAATTAAGATTTCACAGTGTTAATATCGTTTCAAGTACGCACACATATGTTGTCTTGTATAGTTATATATGCATATATATATATATATATATGTATGTGTATGTGTTGCAGAAAGGACTTTGCAAATTATGCTAAGACATGCTTTCAAAACTTTGGGGATAGAGTGAAGCATTGGATCACATTCAATGAGCCTCATAACTTTGCCATACAAGGATATGACGTCGGCAACCAAGCTCCCGGCCGCTGCTCCGTCTTCCTTCACCTCTTTTGCCATGCTGGCAACTCTGCTACCGAACCTTACATTGTTCCTCATAATGTTCTTCGCTCTCATGCTACCGTCGCAGATATTTACAGAAAAAAGTACAAGGTAAAGCTACTTAATACTCTCTCCAATTCTAAATGTAAAAGCTAAAAGAGGAGTTTATCAATCCACCTTTCCCAGATTTATAGTATTTTTTCTAAATTCTCTCTGTTGATTGCACATAATACATGATTATCCATCAAACGAGTAGTTCTCGGTAGAGATACTTTAGGAAACCAACACATATTTTTCACAAATAACTAAATTAACTGATTTTCTTAATCTTTGCGAATTAGTTATCTAACTTGCATGTTTAAGAGAAGAAGGAGTACAATTTATCAGTAAAGACAAAAATCAGTCAGCATAATAGAATGAACTGAACTTAACTGTATTATTTAACAGGATGTGCAACATGGATCACTTGGCATAGCTTTTGATGTCGTATGGTTTGAGCCACAAACAAACACTAAAGAAAACATTGAAGTAGCTCAGAGAGCTCAAGATTTTCAGCTTGGCTGGTAATGATTAAGTCGTAGATACAATATGAAGAAATGAAAAAAAAAATGAAGTTATGATAAAAAAACAAGAAAATTAAAATTTTGCTTACAACAACACAGGTTTCTGGATCCTTTGATATTTGGAGATTATCCGAGTTCAATGAGAAGCAGAGTAGGAAGCAGATTACCTAAATTTTCACCACATGAGGCCTCTCTTGTTAAGGGCTCATTAGATTTTGTGGGAATCAACCATTACACTACCTTGTATGCAAAAGAAAATTCCACAAACATCATTGGAGTTTTGCTTAATGACACAATCTCTGACTTAGGCGCCATTACTCTTCGTAAGTTCAACTTTCAAACTTGATCAGTTTCACAGTATCAGAGTGCTTTTTTCTGTGTGTGTGTGTGTTGTTTTGTTAATGGTGTTCCCTTTGGTTTCAGCATTTAATGGAACTAAGGCTATTGGAGAAAAGGTAAGTCTTGTGAAACTGAAGAATTTCTGATCAGATAATGTTATTATCATAAGTCTAAAAGAAGAATCCATCATAGAAGACTAGTGTATTAAGTGGGAGAGCATATCACTTGTGAAGCTTGTGTTCTGACTTGGGAGATCATTGGCTCTTGAACAGGGGTATATTGTTATGAGTTTTGCATCGGGGAGCTTTTCAAGTGAGGTGTGATTTACAATTTTAAAAAGCTCTTTCGCCTAATGAGCTAGTCTTCTGAGATGGACGTTCTTTTTGGAGTTATGATCATCACAGATATAATTACTAAGGAAGCATGTAACAGTGGTTTGCAAATTTGTGAGTTACAGGGGAATTCTATATGGTTGTATATAGTTCCGCAAGGCATGAGAAGCTTAATGAATTACATAAAACAAAAGTATGGCAACCCTCCAGTCATTATCACTGAAAATGGTAATTTTCTATCTCTTTCCACCATTTAAAACAAAAGGGGAATTGCTATAAGGTTGAAAAGAAGGAATTTCACTTCAAAGTCCAATAACAACTTATCTAAGGAGCTTGCAATGATAAATTTCTATGCAGGAAATAATAACAAGTTTATACTACTCACTTGTGATTTGAATCTTTTTGTAATTAAATCCCTTTTGAGACCTCATAGTAATTATCCTAAAAAAATCCTCAGAAACTCAACTATATATTCCTCTTATCAAGTAATGTGGATTTCAATGTTCAAGATATCACTGTTCTTATGATTCTGAATGAAGTGTCCTGATGATTCTGCCACTGCTGAACACAGGAATGGATGATGCAAACAATATATTCATATCCATTAAGGATGCTCTGAAGGATGATAAAAGGATTAGATACCACAGTGGCTATCTATCTAGCTTACTACATTCAATCAAGTAAGTCATTACTTATAATTAATGTGTCAAATTCTTCAGTGTTTCAATCTTGTCTAAGATTTCAGCCGTCCATTCCAAACAATACATGAAAACCGATGACTGAGATCTTGGACGGGAGAAGAGTGCAACCTCCTGAAGTAGTGTATCAAATTTAACCCCGTTCATCTTGTTACATTAAAACCCAACCTGGGTCAGTCAATGAACTAGTAGTCCCCTAATTGATCCGATCAAGAATTCTAGATGAGTTGACCGGGTTGAATTTTTATATTTTTCCTTCATTTTGGGATTAAAACAGCATGAATAAAAGATATAAATAACATTATTAAAGTTGTGTTTAAGTAATTATGTTTTGTATATTTTAATTAAATTATATTATTTTAATCATGATCAGGTTGATCTCTATTCAACCATGAGCAAACCTTATGCATTGCAATGTGAATGGGTATTTTGTGTGGTCACTATTGGATAACTGGGAGTGGGCAGCTGGATACACATCAAGATTTGGTCTCTATTTTGTTGATTATAGAGACAATCTTAAGAGATACCCCAAGCAATCTGTTCAATGGTTCAAGAACTTCCTCAATCTCTCAACTGTTGGTGGTAGCACTTGAGGTTTCTGGTTCTTTACAACTAACTGTGTTTTGATTTGTGTTTTCAAACACTAGAATGAAGTTCTGAAACATATATAGTTGCAGTTTAATTTGTTTCTGTTAGCTATTGGGTTTATTTGTTCTTTATTACTTTACTCTTTGACTGTATTTGTTGCAAATATAGCATATTGTCCAATTTGATTTCAAGTACAAGATAATATAAGTGTGAATATTACGTTTCATCTTTATTTTTTTAAAAGTATTAGAGAGACATATAACGACTACCCGAAATATGGAAATTCCATGTAATGACTTAATTCTTATAAAATTTTGGGGACAATTGTGGAATTAAGTTATTTTTTTCCTATAAAAGGGTCTAGTCGCCCTAAGTATAAAATCTGTTATTAGCACGTTAGTTGTTGGTGTCATCATTTAATAAGTTAAAATGAGTACTTATTAAATTGTTTTATCATCTTGTTTTTTCTTTTCAAATTAAGGGCATTTAGAAAATTTCAATACAAAAATTAATCTGAAACTAATTCATATGAACTTCTCAATAATCTGGCCATTTCACAATTTTGAATTAGAATTTGCATATTATCTGTGGAGAATTTTTTGCCTTTCTCCTTTTTTAAATGGCAAAATTATATACAACCCCAGAACTTTATATCATATACAAATAACTCCATCAAAATTTCCAATGACCCCCTAAACTCTTTTATTTGTGGAGATAAATCTCATATTATTAGTAGCTTTGTTCAGTACATAGCTTAAAGTTTAACCAGGTTATATGCATATAACTCAAAATGCATGTGTGAGGTTTAAATGTACTCAAAAATAAACAAACTAAAAAGTTTAGGATGTTTTATTATTAAGTTTTAAATATTAAAGAGTTATTAATTTTTAAATATTAGGAGTTTTATGTAATATAGCCTTTGTGGATTTAAAAAAACATAGGGTATTTCAAACTTAAATAATATGCGAGGCTTAGGCCCAAAACAATTGTGATGTTTGAAGCTCATTTAAACCATGTCTATGGGCCATATGCACTCGTTGTGTATTGCTCTTTAAAACTTGCGATTTAATTCAAAGGGGGAAAAAGGATTGAGACCATTCTAACTTTTCTGTCTATTTATAAAATTATAAGTGAATTATGTATATCCAATTTATTTTTTCCACTATATCATACTGATCAATTTATGATTTCAAATTTGGTCCACCATATTAAAAGATCTCGAGAGTAACTTGTAATTTATCTTTAATTAATGAAAGAGAGCGACAGATGAAAGCCATATTTTTGAAATTGAATAAATTAATAATAGTTGTTTTTAATTATCTCTTAAGAAAGAGATTGGAAACTTGAGTAGAAACTTATAAACGGAACGACCTTAATTGGGAAAAAAAATCTACTCTATATATATTTTTTACCTTGAGAAAGATTAATCTTTGTTGTTGGCAGTTTTAATACTTTTTTTTAAAAAAAAAAAATTGATGGTTATATTGAATTGTAATCAAAGTAATCATAATAAAATTATATACATTTAATGATATACTTACTATTTTATTCAAAAAAAATGGTATACTAACTATTTAAAATAGAAAATGTGAAATATAATAAAAAAGAGGCAAAAGTAAACATTTAGTCCTTTAATTTCATAGAAGGTTTTGTATTGGTTCATTAACTATAGGGTTAAGGTACATATAGCACCTTGAAGTTTTTTTTTAAGTGCATCTAGTGCCATAAAATATGTTGTCGTGCACCTAATATCTTGAAATATTTTTTCAGGGGCGTCCGTCACCCTAAAGTACATTTTTATGTAATTTTATACTTAATAATTTAGATAATTTAGGATGTTGAATATACCTGAAAAAATGTTTTTGAGTGTTGAATGCATAAAAAAATAGTTTGCGGTACTTGAGGTATTTGAAAAAAATATTTCAAGGCACTAGGTGCATGTAAAACTAACTATGTAAATATTAGTTAGCTGTTAGGTAATTTAGTTAGGCAGTTTTGCCAGCTGTCAACACTCCATGTATACCAGGTCCAAAACAAAAAACAAAACACTACATGTATACAGCATATCATTATATATACACTTGTAATGTATTGGCTAATATGGACATCAATAATAGAATTTCAGATTCTCTCTCTCTTCGTCCTCACTTCTTCAACATAGATCTTAATATGTGATGGTGAGCTAGGAAAAAATATTTTACAGCGTTGAGTACACTACAAAATACTCAAAGATATTATATGTTTTTAAAAAATACTTTAAGATGTTGGATGTATCTTAACTCTTAACTATATAAAATTTCCTTTTAATCCCTTAACTTTAACAATGTTAACAAAAAATACTGATATTAAAATTTTAAATGTTGAAGAAACATTCATAATTTAAATTTTCAAACTAACAATCATTATAAAAAAATCATCATTTAAAACTAACGAGATTGGAAATGAAGGACTAAAATACATACTTTTTAAAGTCAATGGACTAAATAAAAACTGTGTAAAGTTAGATGAATAAATGTGTACTACTCCTATTTTTTAACAAAATAATAATAAAATTTATTTTAGATAAATAATATTAAAAAAGGAAAAAATAATTATGAGATGTGATTTAGCAGTTAGGTGTAGGTTTTACACCAAGTTACGCCGCAAGTAATGCAGAATTAGGCAAAACAAATAATGGCTTGACTTCAAGTTATGAGACGTGGAATGCCAAATTCTCTGATGATATGGATCTATCATAACTGAACACAAAAAAATACAAATTAAAGCTTCTTCTAACTTAAAATGAAGCATGAGAATCTATATCCACATTGCAAGAATATAAATAACCCCATAAGCAAGATTGGATGTCCCAATAATGGCTTGAAATCTTGATGAAAAAAAAAATGACTTGAAATGGGTTATATATCAAGTCATAGTCATAGTTGAGGCATTGATTCTTGAGTGGTTCAAAGCTTCAAGGACAAAAAAATTGTTTTAAGGCTAAAGTATGTGTTTGAGCATCTAAATTTACATCAAGTTTCAGAATTTATCCCTTAAATATTAAAATGTGAGCTTTTAGTTCTTTAATTTTAACATGATTAGTGTCATTTAGTGGGAATTACCGATCGGCTCAACTAATTTAAACGGTGATTATTCAACTAAATACCAATAAATCATGCTTAAATTTTAAAACATAAAAATGATTATATTAAATAATTAAAATTTGAGCATATTTAATCAATATTTAATTACAGAATCATCATTTAAATTTGTTAAGTCAACATTTTCTGTTAAATAAAATCATGTTAATGTTAAAGTTTTTTTTTTTGGGTGATGGGAGTTAAGATTATAAGATTAAATATATAATTTTTAAACTTAAAGGACCACACAAGAAACTTGTTGTAAATATAAAGAATCCTATTAACTCTTTATTAAAAATATTGATTCAGATTCGGGCGTGTTAGAGACACTGAACAAGTGTTTAAAAAAAAACAATGAAAAAGTAAAAGGACAATGAGAATGAGAATGAGAAGTGAAAGCAAAATATCTTGTGAAGTAAGACTTGGCATGTGAAACTAGGGCTACTTGTCCAAGGCATTGACCTTAATTATTAAGTAAGTATGCATATGACCAAGTCCTTTAGTTTTAACCATCATCACATTTGTCCACATCACATGTCCCTAACACTCACATATTCTTTAATTTTGAGCATCTGATTCCCCAATCTCGTCTCCCCTCTTTATTTCCTCTTTTTTTTTTTTAATTACAATACACTCAAAGTACTTATCTCATATCCCACTCCAAAGCTTTCAACAGATACTCTGGGGGAGTCTCGAAGAAGGTAGCCTCGTCCATAATATTGACCGCCTCCTTAGCTAATATGTCAGCAACACCATTAGCTTCCTTGTGACACCACTCAACAATAGCATCCCATTGTCTATTTAAAATTTTAAACAGCTTTGAATCTCTTTATTTCCTCTTTCATTTCAGTTATTAATTACCAACCTAATTCTTCTTATTTAATAATACTTAAAAACTCTATATTCTAACAAAATTCATTCCAATTGAATTTTAATGCTTTATTTAATTCAACTAGATTCTCTCCACCCTCCAAATCAAACTTCAACAACTAAATATTCTTTTTTAATTAAAATTTAATTTAATTATTTTTGTATTTTGAATGAACTAATATATAAAAGTAAAATATGAAAATTATAAACACATGATAATAATAATTTTATTTTATAAAAAAAATTATTTGAATTATAACATTCAAAATTTAATCTAGGTGATTTTATATATATATATATATATATATATATATAATATCAGACATACAGATCTAAATGAAATAAGATTTTGAAAATATGAGTTATCTGTTGAGCATCTCTATTGTAACGCTATTGAATTGGAGCCTTTTTTCCCCTTTTATGTGTAATATTTCCCAATATAGTTTATTAGATCCGTGTATTGCATAAAATTTTAGAAATGAATTATACGATTTATGACTTATAAATATTAGGATCAGGTCGGCTATAATTTTTTATTTTAAATTAGTTACTATTAATATTTATTAAAAACGTTTTCAAATTTTAATATAGTGCGCTTTATGATGAGAATTTATTTGGAGGTTGAATTGAGTTTTGATTAATAAAGTGAATTCTTAATCACAAGGCTATAGTTTCAATTCCTTGCCAGAAAAGGCAAATGCTTTATTATTATTCCCCACATCTTTACTTGACTTTGTAATTAGTACATTAATTAACACAAAAGTATATTTTGGATCTAACTTTTTAGAGAGTTTTAATTTGATTATTTAATTTTATAATATATCTTTTGAGTCATGAAAGTTGTAACACTGTTAATTTGAAATGATGATTTTTATGCCAATTATTATTATTTTAAAATGTTTTTTAGTATTATCCGTTTTTTTTTATTCGTGGTTGCCCCTCCCAATATAAGTGTCTCTTCTGAGACTCGAACAATAGACTCAAAGGAATCCAACAGGACCTCACACGACTAGACCAACTCTATATTGGTATTATTATTTTAAAATATTAATCATACTTAATACGTAATACTTGGTCATTATTTAAAATTTTAATATCAATATTTTTTTGTTAATGAAACTAGCTATGTTATAAAACATATGAAAAAGAAGAAACCTTATAAAATTAAGGGACTCAAATAAAATATTACACACAATTAAAAGACTAAAGATGATTTTTTCCAATAATTAATAGTTGGATTTTGGTTATGAATATAAATATGGGTAACAGTTGGAATAATTTAATTGTGGAATTTTGAAAAATATTAATGACAAGGCAGCCGAATGTGGTCCATTTCAATAAATCCCAGCTCCTCCATTTATATTAAAGTAACAATTAATAAGTAAGACTTCATGCGTGACCCCTCAGGTTTCCACATGATTTTGCTGAACCTCAGCTTATGGCCCTAATAAAAAAATTGTTAAAAATTATACCTATTTTCTTCTATTTTCGGTTCTCCTAGCTGTTTAAAGTTTCAAATTTATTTTTTTAAAATAACTAAATCGATGCATCTACATTTTTTGTTATTATTTGGTTTTTTTTATTTCTTAATAAATACGACATACAGAAGCATTACTTAATTATGATTTAAAATACAAGAAATTATTTACATACAAGGAGTCTACCAGGTCTCTAACACCTGGCACTCGAAGTATTTTGTTTTTCCCCATCAGATTTGCTTTGTTTTTTGATATTTGACCTCATATAATTTATTCAGTATTCCAAAAAAAAAATTGTATTTCTATTAATATATAATTTTTACATAACTATTTAATATCATGTATTAATTAACTGGAGCATGATTAGAGCTAATTTAGGATAACAATTATTCCATATCATTTTGTTCTATAAAATTTGAGAGTCTCTTTTTCAACCAAAAAAAGAGAGTCACTTCTCTCCCATTCTCCTTTAAAAAAAATTATAAAATAATTCTTGAAGGAAAATTCAAAGGGGATATTGAATATTAACATTTTATATTTATATATGCAAAAATTAGTATTTTAGTCTTTTAACTTTTAATTCACTTATAACATCAATCTCTTAATTATGACCTGCTGTGACTTAGTTTTTTTGAACTTTTGACTCGTTTTTTACTCGATCCCTGAATTTCTATATGTCACAAGCTGGTCAAAAGTTCAGGGACTGAATCATAATGAGTTATAATTAAAGGCCTGAATTTTATATAAGTTAAAAATTGAAGGACTAAAATATTATTTTTCCCTTTATATATTTAATAAATCTATTTGAAAAATCGCATGGTTCATACACGTAGGCGCATTGCACTAGCAAGTCAAAGTGGTCATAGGCTCATAGCGTATAGCCTACCTAAACTATGGGGAATATTCAAATTGAGGGGGAAGAAAATTAAAATGAGTCAAATTCAATGGCGTTTCATGGTGGAAGAATGATGGAAAACTAAAGAACGTGGTTTCAGACCCAAACGTGTCTTTCCAGTCTCTTCCATGCCTCCTTCTTGGCTTTTTCCCTTCAATCTCGGACTACTACATGTATACTACTCTCTCTGTTTGTTTCAATTAGCAGACAATTTTTTTAACCAGATAAAACAAGCATGACACAATAGATTCAAGTCTTAACAATATAAGAATAAAAAATCAACAAAGAAAGCCCAAGCCACATGTTCATAATCACTCCAACCATGTAGAGATTGCGCACCATCGTTACTGCTAGTGAAAGAAAGGTTTTGACTGTTTAAATATGATGCCTTAAATTTGAGATAATATGAATACAAAAAAATATTTTTGAAAGAGCTAACTTCAATGAAGTCTAACAACGTTTAAATTTCACCTTGGTAGGTAGTCATATAAAAAAGCTTCACTTTTCATAAAAACATGAAAAATCCCTTTTTCCATAAAATCTCGTAAAATTATACTTCCAAGGTGTTTTAAAAAATAAATCCATGAAGGTGAGAAAATGAGAAAACAATTAATTCTTATTAAAAACGTCTTTGTGGGACCCACCTCATTCTCTTTCAAACTTTTCTTTTTCATTGTTCTGAAAATTGGACTAGACCGGCCGATCTCGGTTGGAAACTAGCCAACCGGTAATCTCACCAATCCAGTCTGGTAGTTGAATCGGTTTGACCCATTCAACTATTTAAAAATTAAAAAAAATAAAGTTAATTCATTTTTTTTAATTTTATTTAAAATTTCATATAAATAACCCTAAAATTTTCATTTCCTTACCTGTCTAACTCATGATTATTTTCGATTTAACTCTGATATGACTCATTGACTCATAACCCAGTATTCCGACTAATTTAGTGGCCGGTCTATACTTTAAAACCTTGTTCTTTTAATATGTGGATAGAAAATGAGGGGAAAAACCATTTTCCATAATACTCCGTTAATGATGATACAAATATTATGACATGTATCGTGATATTTAATTTACTTTTAAAAATGCTATATTTTTAGATAGTAGGGCATTTTAGTTATTTAAATACTCGCTCATTTCTTTTTCTTCTTATTTTAATTTCTCTCCTCCATCTAAATATGCAGGGTGATAAAATTTTCTCGCCTCTCTCCATCTATTCTCCTCCCAGATCATGAAGAGAAGAATAGATGAAATCAACACTTTTGAATGAAAGAAACAAAGAAATTGAGTCCCGGATGCGAAGGCGCGTATGATGGCCGGCTGCGGCTAAACGGTCAACTGGTATGGAAGTGACACTTCGACTAGTCCCCTTGTTCCGTTAGGCCACGTACCCAACTGGACCCCACTCACCAGTCACCACTCAGACGGACGTACCACTTTATGCAGATCTTTTCACACATCCGTAAACACATTTCGTTTTCTATTTTACGAGTGTTTAGATTAATTTTTGAGAATAATTTTTATGATTTATAAGGTAAATGTGTAAGGGGGTTTTATCTCGATTTACGTAAACCTATATTTAAGAAATACTTAAACACTCACTTTGTGACTAATAGTAAAATAAATTATTTTTTACACATAAAGATTTACATGAGTTGGATTATACGGACCATTAAGGTCATAACACACCTCATAATTCAAAGAGCATTTATAGATATGCTTATATATTCACTAAGTGCCCGTTTGGTTCACGGAATTGGAGGTAATGTAATAGAATGTAATGCAATGTAATGGAATGTAATGTAATGATGATTACATAATTTGTTTGGTTCGTCATTAGGGAAAGATGATGCATATGTATAAAAATGTTTGGTTGGATTACATAAAAAATGAGAATATATGGTAATAATATAATAAGGGACAAAATTAACCCTGTTTACACATATAATAATGTACACATTTGGTTCATAATAATTTTTTTAATTCTGTGCAATATATACTTTGGGTTCATGATAATTTTTTAATATTTAATGGTAAAAATATTATACAGTGTATAGGTTGGGCTCATGTTAATTTTTTTAATATTTAATGATGAAAATATTATTTAATTATATATTTTAATATTTTTTTAAAAGTGGAATATAATTTTTAAAATTTTAATGGGGAATATTTCTTAAGTTTCAATATTATTAATTATGTTTTAATATTTAATGGTGATAATTAAAATTATTTAATATTTAATAGCATTTATGGGTGAACACTTTGGTCAATTTTAAAAATTATAATGGCAATAGTGTCATTTTCTTTTGATTACAGGATGTCTGCATCCTCATTCATCAGTTCTAGCAGTGTAATCCTGATTACATCAAATGATGTAATCAGGATTACAAAATGTAATCCTGTTTACATTACATAAGCGCAACCAAACGCTGTAATCACTCTATTACATCAGGATTACATGTAATCGTCTCTCATAGAATTGAACCAAACAGGCTATAACAGTGTTTCCTCCTTAACAGTAGGATTTTAACTCATGAGGACACACCTTTACATTTAAAGAGTGTTTAAAAGATTTATTTATAGATTGCTTATCAACACTATTTTCATTTAGTGGGTGAAATTGAACTGATCATTCTAGAATACATAAACAATATTATTTAATGATATTAATAATAACTACTGGCAAAAAAAATATATTAATAATAACATAATATATACGATATCAACTTCCATTAATAATGGCATTATGAATTATTCAAACTTCAAGTTAACTCTTGTGACACCATGTAAGCATAACAAATGATAAACGAAAAAAAAAAGATAACACTTTATATATATATATATATATATCTCTAAAGAGAAGGGTAGTTATGTATTAAAAAAAAAAGAGAAGGGTAGTTTTCTTTGCCTTTTTTCTCACTTTACTTAGTTTCATATTTATTATTTTTTAATTAAAAATATACAAAATGTGTGAATCAATATTTCAAACACATTTAATTTCATTAACTTGTGGTTTCTCCCATGCCACCCAGTTGCTGTCTCCATGTGATATACCAACCTTTTTCTCTCTTGAAGGGAAAAAAGAGTAAGAAAATACTCCCTCCAGTCTTAATTATAAGACAAAGTTGATTTTTTTGGAAAAATTAGGGAAGCTAATTAAATTACTTTAGAATATTTTTATTTTTATTTTTTTCTTCAAACTAATTAATTTAACTAATAAATTAATACATAATCTAAGGATACATAATATATGATATGATTAAGTAACTTATTTAGCTTCCTTAATTTCTCAAAAAAATTCAATTTTATTTTATAATTAGGATCGGAGGTAGTACCTTTTTTGTTTTTGTTTTTTGATAATTTGAAGGATTTTCTTTCCACGTTTAGAGTGCAAGTAGTTTTCATCCCTTCCAATAAATACACTTTCGGAGATTCAAACTTATGTGAGGTTGCTTCCTACATCCACCAACAACTTTATCGTCATTTCATCTTATTTTATTTAACAGAAAATATCATTTCATAGCTTTATCATCTCTCTTTTCTTTTTTTGTTTAAAGTACTATCAAGTATTTAGTTTAGAATTTGTGGATGTTTCTTCAAACACAAGTGTCTTTTCTAATATTTGAATTCGAGACGTAAAAAAATTTAACAAGGCCTTACACTATTAAAGTAACTCTATGTTGTTGGTTCATCTATCTTTTCCTTAATAATAATACAATCTATTTCTTTCATAAAAAAATCTATTCCATTTCTCGCGGGAAAACTTGGGGATCACACCTAGCGGTTTTTCTTATTAATTGTTTTGGAGAAAAAGAACTAATCTGATAATTTAACGGCATTGGAGGCTCAGTCTGTTTGTTTGTTTGTTTTTTTTTTTTCAATTTTATAAAGTTTTCTTAAATCACATAACTCTAGCACCCTTAATTATATTAACAAAAAATATTCATATTAAAATTTTAAATGTTGGCTAAATATTTACAAAAGGTTATATATTAAATTTAAATTTTTAAATAATAATTACTGATACCAAAACATATAATCTTAAGACTAATGATATTAGGGTTAGATGATTAAAAAAATACTTAATAAAATTAAGGGCCAAAACTAAAACTCTGTATAAAGGGGTCATGATTCTCATTTTTACCCTTTCCATTCGCATCCTCAAAACTACATATTTTTGGGGTAAAAATTGGTCATAGAAGGCTTTTATTTTATTTTATTTTTTTGAAAAAAGTCATCCATCTCTGTGAAAACATTTTTTCAGTAGTATTCAGTATTTTGAATTAATTTTTAGTACACTTAATACTTTAAAATATGTCTTTTTGTGGCCCTAGTATCTAACACCCATCACCCATAAATATTCTTTTAATAGCACCTAGTATTCTGAATGCTAAAAAGTATGTACTAAAAATTACTTTAGGATAAAGATTTTTCTTAAAAAGGCCTGTCTAACTTGTTTTTACCAGAAAATTGGGTAAAAGATGAGAGCGGATAGAAACGGTAAAGGAGAGAATCTTAGGGCCTGTTTGATTCTGTTCTAGAAAACTGTTTTTTTGTTTTTAAAAACAAAAGAACAAAAAACTCTGTTTGACAAATTATTTTCTTCTAATTGTTTTTAAAAATAAAAAAACAGATATTTGTTTTTGAAAACAAAAAACCGGAAACAGCCCCAATGTGTTTTCTGTTTTCTGTTTTCTGTTTTTGTTCTAAAAAACCATAGCCCACCCCGACACTTTTCTTCTCTTCAACTCGACACTTCTCTTTGAAGCGCCGAAGCCTCACTCACTGCCTCGCCGTCTTCCCTGCTTGCTCGCCGTCCCCCGCTCGGTGGTTGCCATCGTCAATCTCTCTTTCCTCTCTCCTTAGTCTTTAATCGGTGAGTCCGTTTTATTTTTGAGCGATTCTTGTTGATTCAGCTCTCTTTGCGTGACATGGCTGCTTATGATTCTTTTTTGAGTGCGGATCCATCTTCGCATGTTGTGACTCTCTTCTTGTGGTAATCTCTTTTGAAATTGTCCATGGGTAATCAAAAAGCCCCAAATGGCTCATGATTTGGCATATGGCATTTACGCACCCACCAAAATTGGACATATTCATTAGGCATTCTGAAGCTATCAAACTCAAAAGTAATTAACTAACAAAGTTCAAAATGATGCGCATATGCATTTAAAATACACCCCCTTTACCTCTCTCTTGACTTGGAGCATAATATAATTACGGTATGGTAATTCAATAATGCAGTTCAGTTCAAAATATTGATGATTAATGAGTCCTTTTTGGCTGCTTAAAGCCACTACCTTGAAAGTTTCACATTCAAAGTTTAGTACAACATTAAGGTACTTGGTAGCTAAAGAGGATGTCACTAATTGCTAATTAGTTGTAACCTGTCTGTAGTTGTTATTTATAGCCTAGTGAGTAGGACACTTATGCAGACATAGAAGCTGCTTACAGGTGCCTTGAGGAGAAATATGGAGTGAAAGAGGAGGACACTATACTGTATGGTTAGTCAGTAGGAAGTGGGCCTGCTCTGGATTGTGATTCCACTGACAGAATTGTGAGCATGTTTTGTTCAATTTTCTCCTTTTATGCTTGTTTTTTCATTGAGAGAAGAAGGTTCAGTTCAGTTAAATTGGCTTTGGATTTGCTAGTATTGATATGATAAGATGTATTCTTGTCCAAGTCTCTATGCATATGATGGCTCTATAAGCTAGATTAATTTTGGGCTTAGTGTCTTTATTGAAATACTGATTCCTCCTATTGTGTTCTCACAAGAGGCACAGAGTGTGGTGCTCCCTTTCATATAGAGAGGCATATAGGCTGTAGTTCCAAGCCTTTGCTGAAAGTGGACTCTGGTATTTTGGGTATCAAGTGGGGAATTTTTACCTTATTTTTCCTGTAATAATTTTTTAACTTTAGAATGGCTCAAGAATAACTAAAAGCGTAGTGAAATGTGAACAACAATCCAAGTTGTCTGATCTTTGTTTTCTTTTTTGGCTGCAAGTCACCCCACATCCCCCACACCGCACATTATTGTCTAGAGCCAAAATGAATCAATAAATTTTGATGCGTAATATCTATCAAAAAGTATATTTGCAGATTGTGGTGTCTCCTCTCTGTCCTCCCTCTGAACTAAATTACAAACACCTTATATATCTATTATTTCACTGCATTAATTATGAACCAATCATATTCACCATTTACCAGATCTCCAAAAAACCTGTATATGTCGTTTTTATTCACCATTGCAAAGCAGAGTTTTCTATGGATTTGGTTGGGATGCTGAAACAAATACAGTCACCGCTAATGAGGAGGTTTGGAATAACTATACTGTGGTATGTAATCATATGATTTATTTGATTAGATAGCTTGGGTTCTTTCATTTCTAAATTTATGAGATTGAAATGCATATTTTGTAGGCACATCCTGAGGCTTCACAATTTAAAAAGCATGGGCTAGTACATTTCAAAATGCTGGGCATAATATTTAAGAGAAGCACTGCAACAGGGGTACTTCATCATGCATCTATGCAAGATCCACCAAATTCTGATGATGAGGTTTGACTTGATTATGAATATCTCAATTCTGGAGTTCATGTAAACCTTGACAAGGATGAAGACAATGTTGCTCCGGACATAGTTGAGAGAGTTACACATAGTGGAAAGCGGAGTATTGAATTCTCTGATCGAAAGAAAAAGAAAGAACCTAGGTCTATGCAAATAGGGGAAGCTATTCAAGCATTTGTTGAGACATCTAAGGCAAGGGCAGAAGCTCAACTTGCTAAGGCCGAGAGGTGGAGGTCAAGGAGCGAATCTAGTGTTGGAAGCCCAGCATTTAATAGTTATTCCGTTTTTGCATGTGTTACTATTGTAAATGAGATGGATCTCTCTGATGATATTTATATCAAGGCAATGAAGCAGTTTAAGGAATCAATCAATAGGGAGTTCTTTATGGCAGTGCCTTTAGAAAGGAAGAGGGCTTAGCTAGAAAGCTTTTAGATATACACACACAAATTTGTAGCTTTCATGTTAGATTTTATGTTACTATGAATTATGCTTTGTTTTATATTTCGTATTTTATTTAAATTTTAACATGTTAATTTTGTTAATAGTAAATCATTTTTGTGTTATTTATTGATGATTTTATTTGATTTTTATTAAACTAGTTTATTAATATAATAACATGTTAAGTACTTTTAAAAAATAATTTTAATATCTATTATATAAAAGACCCAAATAAATAAAAGCAATTTTTTTTGTTATTTATTTTCAAAACTTGTTTTAAGAAACAATTATATAGGTAAGTTTTCTTATAAAACTTGTTTTCAAAAACAATCATCCAAATAAAGTTTTTTGTTTTTTTGTTTTTAAAACTTGTTTTCAAAAACAACCATCCAAACGAGTTTTATTGTTTTTTGTTTTGAAAACTTGTTTTCAAAAATAATTTTAGAAAACTGTTTTTTAGAACAAAAAATAGAGAATAGAATCAAACAGGCCCTTAGTCCTTGTAAAAAGTTAGAAGAAGAAAGATGCATTTTTTGCTCTAATTTTTACAAAAATAATTTCTCCACAATATTGTTATTTTAATTTTATATAATCCGTTTACATTGGATATCTTTTTAAATTTTAAAAGTGATTCTGTTAGCGGAAATCAGGAGGACACATGGAAATGTGAAACTTCTTCAACAGAATATCGTCATTAAGACTTTCTAGATTAAAAAAGAGTTCTCTGTTTTTTTTTTTGTTTAATTAAATCCTAAATTCTTTTGGCCAATATTAATTACTAAATGTTTAGTTTAATTAGAGATAACTTCTTTTTACAAAAATAATTTTCCTGGCATATGGTGAATTATATTTGATTTTTCAGATCCAAATTGACTCCTAATTCAAAAAATTTTCTATGGTAAATGGAGAAATTGTCAAACAATCTCTGTTTTTTTAAAAATGTATTTGTATTGTTTAAATGAAATAGTTGACAGTAACGAGTGAACATATTTTACTCCATTGGAAACAATTTCTCAATTCCTTTCGAAACTAGTAAAAGGAAATCAAAATATTTTTTTTAGGATTTAATTAATGTCAAACGGATTTCACACCAATTTATTTTTTTATCTGACGACTTCAAGATTTAGAGCACAAATGTTTTCTTCTCTCTATATAAATGCACTTTATTTTTCAACACTTACATATAAAATAATATATATATATATATATATTTTTAAAATAATGACATTGTCAATTTTTCAGTGAAAAGTAAAGTAGCCTGCCTTGTTTTGTTTGTATTTCAATTAACTCTTATAAAAAAAAATTCCACTACAAATGAAAAAAAGGACCAATTTTTGTATTCCTTTTTCTTTCCTACTTCCTATTTTCTTTTAAATAAATAAATTGCATTTTTGCAACAGTAGGACCGTTTCTGAATTATGTCGATGGAGATGTTTTTTTGCCCCAAAAAATCTCTTAAGAAAACAAAAAGTTTCAATATTTTTTTAAAAAATTATAATTAATTAATATGCATCGCTCATTAATAGTGCCACAACGATAAAAAAAAATGTGATTATGAATTCATAATTAACAAGAACATGATGTCATCAGATCCACCATCTAACTAACTGGATTGAAGCTCGCAAATTGTCATTGGTAGCAATTTTTTTCCAAAAAAAAGTATTAATATTAACAAGTTGTTGGTTTACGTAATAAACCACTTTATCTTCGATAATACAAGTATAAATTTTGGAAAACACACTTAATATAAAAGATAAAAACCTTTTGCATCAGGATATCTATCTATGGGGAGAAACAAAAACCTTTTACCAATAAGTCTCAAAAAGTATTAATTATACATAGATCAAATAAAAATATAAAAAATATTAATTATTACTCCCATGAAAACGAAATAATTGTTGACTAAATAATAATTAAATTAATTAGTATCCCAATTAGGAATTCATAATGCGGGTTGGGTTGTAAATGACCAAGAACCAAAGACGTGTTGTGCCCAGTTGTAGTAATATTAATGCTTTCTTCACGGAAACCAGAGTGGGTAATCTCTTGGTGACTGGGTTGGTGCCTGACTCTGTCTCTGTATCGACATATATATATATACACACACACACCCAACCCTGGTCTTCATTTTTTCCTCATTCTTTCGCCGAAGAAGCTGTGAATTTTCTCTCATTTTCTACTCGATCAGATCTCTCCCTCTATTTCACGATCTCAAGGGAGAAGCAAAAAATCAAGAGTTTTTAGTAGCAGAAGGTAATTGATCTGTTTGTATTTTTATTCAAATTCGCTTCATTTCGTCGGTTTCTAGGTTTTTGGGGCTCGGTATTTCCCGTTTTGCTTATCTGGGTTTTGCTTGGATTGGTTCATTCCTCTTTCTGTTTCATTTGGGGTTTTCCCCTGTTTGGGTGTGAGATCAAATGGCTGTATTGTTCTGCGTGATTTGTGTATGATGTTTGAAATTGTTCCTTTGCGAGGAGATCTGTTGGCTGTTGTAAAGTAAATTGTCGTAGATCTGGTAGCCTAAGATCGTCATGGACGATTAGATTCTGGAATTTGTCTTTTGTTCGATGTATTTATGTGCATGTGTGTAGAAACACTATATAAGCTAAACATTGGAATAAATTAATTCCATTTGAGCATTTTTGTCTTCTTCGCTGCAATCACCTCGATCGAAATCTCATTTCCCACTTCTTCATATTGAAAGCTATAGATCTTGTTCTCCGTATATATATTATTGAGTGTATGCATTTTGTTAACCCCTCTTTTTCTGCAATATTGTATCTGCACCATAAATCTGTTTGGATGAATTTCTCAGCTGTTCTCCTACTTTGAGAAACTCTCGTTTGAGGATTTATTCCAACTTGGAGTTTCCAATTGTTAAACTCTCCAATTGTTTATATATACATATATATGCTGTTTGAGATGAAATTCTTGTGTCATACAGGTTTCTGAGAGCTAGCAAAAATGGTGAAGATTTGTTGCATTGGGGCTGGATATGTTGGCGGGCCTACCATGGCTGTGATTGCCCTGAAGTGTCCTGAGAATGAAGTAGCTGTGGTGGATATCTCTGTGCCGAGGATCAATGCCTGGAACAGCGAGCACCTTCCGATCTACGAGCCAGGACTTGAAGATGTGGTGAAGCAGTGCAGAGGGAAGAACCTCTTCTTCAGCACTGATGTGGAGAAACATGTTGCTGAGGCTGATATAGTCTTTGTCTCGGTTAACACCCCGACGAAAACTCAGGGCCTTGGAGCCGGCAAGGCGGCGGATCTAACCTATTGGGAGAGCGCAGCTCGAATGATTGCTGATGTCTCAACATCTGACAAAATCGTGGTTGAGAAATCAACTGTCCCTGTGAAAACAGCTGAGGCAATTGAGAAGATTCTTACCCACAACAGAAAAGGAATCAATTTCTCGATTCTGTCTAACCCAGAATTTCTTGCTGAGGGTACTGCAATCAAGGATCTGTTTCAACCTGATCGGGTTCTCATCGGAGGCAGGGAAACACCATTGGGTCAGAAGGCCATTCAGGCTCTGAAGGATGTTTATGCTCACTGGGTTCCGGTGGATAGAATCCTTTGCACCAACCTGTGGTCTGCAGAACTCTCAAAGCTTGCTGCCAATGCTTTTCTTGCACAGCGGATTTCTTCTGTGAACGCCATGTCAGCACTTTGCGAGGCCACTGGTGCTGATATCACCCAGGTATCACACTCGGTTGGCACAGACTCAAGAATTGGACCAAAGTTCTTGAATGCTAGTGTTGGTTTTGGTGGATCCTGTTTCCAGAAGGATATACTGAACTTGATTTACATCTGTGAGTGCAATGGCCTTCCTGAGGTAGCAAATTACTGGAAGCAGGTCATCAAAGTGAATGACTACCAGAAAACCCGATTCGTTAACAGGGTGGTTTCCTCCATGTTCAACACAGTCTCTGGGAAGAAAATTGCCATTTTGGGTTTCGCCTTCAAGAAGGACACCGGCGACACTAGGGAGACCCCGGCCATTGATGTTTGCAAGGGGCTTCTGGGAGATAAGGCCAAGTTGAGCATCTACGATCCCCAGGTCCTGGAGGATCAGATCTCCAGGGACCTTTCAATGAAGAAGTTTGATTGGGACCACCCGGCGCATCTTCAACCCATGAGCCCAACATCCGTTAAGGAAGTATCTGTTGTTTGGGACGTGTATGAGGCAACAAAAGATGCGCACGGAATCTGTGTCCTGACCGAGTGGGAAGAATTCAGGAATCTGGATTACCAGAGAATCTACAACAACATGAGGAAGCCTGCATTTGTGTTTGATGGAAGAAACATTGTGGATGTTGAGAAGCTGAGGAAGATTGGCTTCATTGTTTATTCCATTGGGAAGCCTCTGGATCCATGGTTGAAGGACATGCCTGCTGTGGCTTAAATCATCAACAAGAGACAAATTTTCACAACTGTCTGAGATTATATTGACCTTACATGCAAGGACTGGGACCTGGTAGAGGTGGGATATTTTTAGAGCAATGTTCCTTTTTATATGCTATGACAATATTTGGTTTCTTCATATGTAATTTGATCAGCCTTTATGGTAGCTCCTAGACATATATATGTTTCTAGCTTTAGTTAAAACTATTCCATACCCTTATTTGTTGATCTGCTTTAATGTAATAAGATTAAGATTATAGTGTAGCTCTATACAATGAAATAAGGAAATATCATTTCTTTTATTTTTCTTCATCTGCGGAAAAGTCTCTTGAGATTCACAAATTGTCATTCCCTAGCTCTCTTCCGGTTTTCTCACCTCCTGTGCGGTGCAAACCCATGAATCAAAAAGAATCATGAAAGAGACTGATATATATATATATATATATATATATATTCCTAACGGTCGACATTTCTGACTCTTCCTTGCTCATCCACTGTTTTGGATTTTAGCTGTTTTACCGACAAAAATAAAATTTCCATGGGTATATATGATTCTGCAGGGGATATATTCTATTCTATTATATTATGTAATCGCACGTTTGAGTTAATATTAACTTTTGAGTTGATACCGTTTTTAGCTTTTATAACTTGATTAATCTTAATTTTAGTCCTTATAGTTTCAATAGTTGGTTTTGGGTTCTTACAGTTTTATTAGGATTTGTTCCAAATTCAATGATCGGTTCTTATACTTTTAATGAGTTCTAATTTTAATTTCTATAGTTAAACTCAATTTCAAACCAAATTCTTAAGAAACTGTATGGACTAAAATCAATAATTTAAAATTACAATGATTAAAGTTAAAATTCGATCAATCATTAAAGGTCGTTAATAATATTAACCCTTAATCCATTTTCACAGCTACTATTGATTTGTTTTTTCAAGGCCAGACATTCACATCTGAAGTTGGGTATGGCGCACACAGGTGGGTAATAAATCATGAGTTGAGCACCCTGCAACCCCATAGTTTATTTTTTTTCCCCTAAAAAAATATGAAAGGGATCTTATCTTATTTACACAAAATTAATTCTTTTTGAACTAAATTATCACGGGTCAAATCCCTCACTACCTTATACGGAAAGTTTTTTAATTAAATATAAAAAATTGATTTTCTATCCCGTTCAGAGTCAGATCACAAGGAAACAATTGTTTAGTTCTCCCATTTGTCATTCTAGTTCCTAACCTGTATTTGCAGGCCGTTTTTCGTTTTCCTTTTCTTATTTTCTCTGTTTTATTGTTTTCTCTTGAGTCTTGACTTGATTTGTTTCCACATAGACTTATTGGTTTTGAATTAAATTTCTCTAAAAAATAATATTCCTATTTTAACCCTCCTTGAAAACCCAGCCTGCTAACGTTAGAAGCATTTTTAACCATGTGTTTGGTCACTTCATTCCATCAAAGTCATGATTTTACCACCAAGATCCTCCAAATGAAGTGAGATAGGTCCATGGATGTGAAAAATAAAAGCCCTCTCACCTCTTGATTGTGATATTCTCTCAAAAAAACAATAATTTTTTTGTCATATTTATAAGACATTTTCAACAAATTTCATCAAAGTTAAGAAAACCTAAACTTCATTAGCGTTATTAGACAATTAAAAAATGTTCTAATTCTACCCTATTTAATAACTATTAAGTAAAAAAAATAGTTTATAGAATTAGTGGTAAAGTTATACTTCATATAAAAAAGAGAAAATTACTATAAAGTCCAAAAAATTGAATTTTGTAACAAAAATAAGTGAGCAATATAAATATGATGCCTCCATTCTATAAATAGGTCAATCCTGCAAATAAGACATGAGAAAAGTATTGTATTGTTTGTTATCAGTCACTTGTCATCGTGCCACATTGCACCAATTAATGTAATAGGGGCGAGGTTGACATTGACTAAGGCATGTTATGAGTCATAAAATTATCTTTAATAAGATTTGACCAAAAACTCAGGATATTATCTCCCGTTTTCCATATCTCTATTAATGTGATAAAGAGGTTTTAATCACATGCTTCAAATCCCATTGTAAGGTTTCATGACATTCATGTATCCGCCAAAAATGTCAAAATGTGATTTTGGGACCATTCCAAGATAGTTTCAAACATACCATGATACTTGTCCATAGCTTTTGAGGTACATTTTGTGCTAATCAAAATAATGAGTACAAGGTGATCTAAACCATCTATATTAATTTTGAATGATCCATATTTCATTTAATTTATTTTTAATATCTTAAATAAGTTTTATTTTGATATTTGTATAATTTAAAATATAGATAATTTTATAACTATCATTCCTCATAAACTAAAATTATAATTTAAAAAATCACAAATTAAAAATCTTAAATTCAAAGGGTTTATATTAGATGCAAACGATTTAAATCTTATTAGTGCTTATCACTATTATGAGCATTGAATGCGTAGCCATAACTTTCTTTTTTTGTCAATTGGATCTGGTTTTAAGTTGTGTGCATTGTTGTCAAACTCGCGAATTGACTCTTCGAGTTTACCATTTTTACGTTTCTAACTTATAAAATCGAGTCGAGTTATTGGTAAACTCGTGACTATTGTAAACTCGGTTAAATTGATGAGTTTATACATCGAGTTTACCCTTTTTACGTTTCTGGCTTACAAAATTGTGTTAACGCACCTTTAAACTCGTGTTAACTTTTTCAATTTGATTATGTTCAACGGCTTTATATATGAATTTCATAGAAATTTCTTTATTAAATACGATAAATTATGAATGTTGATAGATTTAATTTCAATTATTTAGATTTAAAATATATTTAAATCAAATTGTTGTCAACTTTTTATATTTTAATTATTTAATTATATATTAATAATATCTATTTAATGATAAAACTAAACTCTTACGAGTTTATGATTCGAGTTCACGATACGAATTTACATCACTATTACGAATTTACTTAACCTCACGAGTTTGACAATCTTAGTTGTGTGCGATAAGTAATTAGTGTTACTTTTCACAAAATATAATTTTAATCATTCTAAGGTAGTTTGAAATAAATGTAAGGCTTGTTCATTTAGTTCCAAATTCCTAAATAAAAAATTATCACAATAACATACTCCCCACAATCCTTAATATAGGATTTGTTTCAATAAAAAATTTAAACTGCAAACTAAATTTCATATCAAGGACGGAAAAGTGTGTGTATATATATAATTGGGTCCAACTCAATTTAAGTATCATATTCTAAAAAACATCTTATGATATCCTTATTTGAGTACAATTTATGAAAGGCTTATGATGAATCTGAGACTAATTTTCTTTTAATAAAGTGAGAAAGAAGGCAGCACTACGTGGCAAAAGCTCTAGCCGTTATTGGGGAAGTAGTTTGGGTTGTCGTCTAAATGCTTGGAGGCAATGAATAAAAAATTGGATCGGGTAATGAACCGGTGATAACACAGGTTTAAGGGTCAATAGGTCAATTGGAGTCTAACCGGTAATCGGATCGGCCATATTAGAATATTACAATTTATTAGTGACAATATATATATTAATATATTTTTAAAATTTTATAGATAAAAATGAAAATCTTTAGAAAAAAAAAATGCTTAAAATCTATTAGTATTAGTTATAATGCTTATACTTATGTAATGGTATCTCCTTTCCTATAATGATTATATCATTTTAAATAATTTTTTTCATTATTTTTTTCATTTTTTTGGATTTGTTCTTTCTTTACCCATTTTTCTCTTCATTTTGGTCTTCAATCTTTCATTTTTTCCTAGAAAATAGCATGAGATAATAATTAGAAGAATAAAAAAATAAAACCGGCCCAACTAGTTGAACCATCGGTTTCCCGGTTTTAACCTGCTCATACCGGTTCAAACTGGTTCACAGGTCAATGGGTGAACTAGACTGGACCACTAACCGGTTACCGGTTGAACTGGTTGGTCCGGTCCGGTTTTTTGTTCAATGCTTGGAGGAATTGTGTGTGCTCATGGCAAAATATATAGAAGCTTCCACATTATAATACTCCCTCCCATCCTATGTGAAGTTGGTCAAAAATAAGTAAATAACCAATTTAGCTTGATATATAATATAAATAACCAAATTATGTAAATAAAAAAGTTGGTTAGACAGGTTAAGGATAATAAATAGTTAAGAAAATATATTTTATTTTCTAATAACACCCATTTTATTAAAAGAGAGATAATCAATACAGTGATATTTAACATGTGTAATTATTAATGGTAAAAGATGAAAAAAGTTACTCCCTCCTATCATTTTTATAAGAAACATTCTCTCATATGTGTGATCCTTAGTATAGGGAACAAATTTTGATAAAAAAATATAGGGATAAATCCTTTTTGTTTGAAATTTTGAACTTGTCTTTATATTTTTTCCCTCATTAAATATATGTGACTCATTATCTCGGTAATAAACTTCCGGTTATTATCTCTCGTATAATCTCTTTATAAATAAGAGTATAATTGGAAAAAAAATAATATTTTACATATTCATTGATTTTAACTAACGTCGGGTTAAACTTCAACTTATTATCCCTTATTAACCGCGGGATTTTGATAGTTATTCTTTATAAAAAGGACCGGCGGAGTGGTAGTTAAAAATTCAAACATGGTTTAAATGCATTTTTATAAATAAACTTAGACCACTTCCAAAAATTAAATATTATAAATTGGATTAGAGGGATGATAATGTAACACCCCAAAATTTATATTCACCAAAAGTATTTTAAATATTTCAGAAATTCAATAAAATGGTGAATATTCATGAATTTGGAATTTATGAATTTATAAATGTTCAATTTCATGAGAAATTGGGCAAAACTAATTATGGAATTAATTTGGGTAATTTAAAAAGCCCAATGTTAAGGTCCAAAAATTAAGGAATATTAGAGAAAATATTTTTTCCAAAAATAGATAAAAATTGGAGAAAGAAAAATACGAGAAGAAATTGGATTAGAAAGGTAATGGCAAAATCGTAATTTTGCCAAAATAGCACAAAATAAATTATTTTCCAATTAATTGACGTTAATTTCAATCAATTAAGGAGAATAAAGGTTAAAAATATATTTAGAATATTTTGGTCAATTTAATATGAATTTATGGAAAATTTGAGCAAAAAGTGCAATTTTGACCAAAATTGACACTTTACGTGTATACGTAACCGGAACAAGTTGTGAAGCCAATTGAAACCATAGGAAGAGACCCCTAGGTGTCTCCTATATGTGGCATAAAGAAGGAAATATTGGTTGGACATGATGGCATGGTTACGTGAATGTAGGAAGTTATGTGCAAAACTTGGATTTTAGCAATTTTGGAAAATTAAACAAATTATTATAATATTATGAGATATTAGAATATAAGTTCATCTTTCTCATTCAGCTGCTATTTCCACGAGAAACAGACCTGAAACATAGTGTGAGAACGTTTGGAATTGTAGAGAGAGAAAGGAGAAGAAAAATCACAAGGTAAGCTCATTTCTTCGACGATTTAGCTCCTAACGCGTATAACTCCGACTCTAAGCTACTCCTCTTTGTTCTTTAAGATTTGGAAAGCTCTAATTTGGTGTTCTAAAAGTTAGGGTTTTCAGCCATTTTTGGGAAAAGCTTGTGGGAGCTTGAGGTAACTTCCAAACCTTCGTATACTAACTATTCTGTCTGCTGTGGGTAATTTAATCGGTGAAATTTCGCCGGATTGCTATTGGTTTTAAATTTTGGAAAAGTGTGTGCCTAAGGGTTATGCTGCCCAATTTTAGTTCAAATAGTTGTTATAACTCAATTAGATGGTTAATAAAGTGGTTAGGAGTATAAAGGAACGCGTTTGCGGAGCCGAAATCGTAAAACCCTGATTTTTTTCCGGAGAACACCATTATTTCGGCCAGGGATGTTTGAGGGCCTTAGAGTTGGATTTTCAATGATTTGATGGTTCCATTGGGTTCAGGAGGGAAAATTAGGTAGGGTTACAGTTGGGCACTTTTTCAGAAAAGGCTGAGAAAGCATAATTACGGAAACGCCCCTAAAACCCTAAAAGTAGGGCTGCCAGGGCAATTTCGTAATTTGACATTGAATTTGGTAATTTTGAGTCCGGAAATGGATTCCTTGGACGAAAATACATCAGGATAGCTCTAGTTAAAATTTTGGGAAAACGTGCCATTGGGCCGGATACGGCGGGGCCGAGCCGGGGTCCCGGGGGCATTTTGGTAAATTTTCATCATAGGCTTATATCATCACAAGAAACACTATGGAAGTGTCTAAAATGATACTTGGATAGGTTATGACCTATTTCTTGTACATTTGATGTTTTAGGACCGAGTTGGACGCTTATAGTTGACACATTTTACGAGGCGAGCCCTTTGAGACAGGAAAGAGGTTAAGGTAGGAACTACTATCTCTCATATACTATATGACTATTTGTATGATGCGTGTTACTGTATTTTGTGATCTGAACACGTGCTGGAGGCACATTACCTAGCTGTGGTCTAGGACCTAGCTGAGGTACACTAGTCTTACCTAGCTGTAGTCAATGACTCAGCTGAGGTGCATGTAGGGGTTTCAACGGGTTAGTTGGCCCTGAATTTTGTGTACACACACGGATGATATGAGTTTTCGTTTTACTAAATACGGTGCATTACATATTTAATTTTCGCATTTTATATGTTGATCATATGTTTCTACTGAGATTCCTTGGAATCTCACCCCTTTTTCTAATCAAAATGTCTCAGCGGGTGCCAGCGGCTCGAAAGCCAAGGATGCAGAGAAGGGAAAATGACAGGCACGTTTCCCAAGATAAACACAGTGGTTGTATATAGTCTGTATGTGAAATAGTTTTGGGACATTCTGTACATATTTGTCATTATTATCTACTTCTGCTCTGTTAATGATTGTCTGTAAACAAATACTTATTATCAGTATAACTGTACTTTTCTGTTTGCCTATGGAACTTGTTCATTATTGCCCTGCGCATATCAAAATGGAAACGGGTGTTGACATTTTTAGTATCAGAGCTAATAAGCTGTTCTGGCATTATCAGAATGGTATACTGATATAGTTTTGTTTGCATGGCGATAGGACATCATGAGCAGTTCGAGTAAGCCCATGACCAGTTCGAGTGTACCATTGGAGGGGTAAGAGGTGTCTGTCAACCAGAGCCCTCTAGAGCAGCGGATACCAGATGGGCGACTTTTCATCGAGTACTTTGGCCCTGGAGGCGTTCGTATGAGGCGGACGGCACGAAAGAGTGTCCCACAGCTACCCGTATATGGACCAGAACCCAGGCCAGCTTCTCTAGGGCAGTCTCGGGTAGGAGAGACCGATGAGTATCCTGAAGAGGACTTTGAGGAGGATCTAGAGGAGAATCCAGAGGAAGATCCAGAGTAGGATCCTGATGATGATCCAGAGGAGATCCTCGAGGATGAGTCAAGCGATCGTGAGTCTCAGGCAAAACTAGTGCAGGTGCCATATAACCTGCAGCCAAACCTTGAGTTGTAGTACTATCTGCAGGGCTGATATATCCGAGCGGTACAGGAACATGGCACTCCCCGCAATCAGTATCTTATGTTCTTGGTAGGTGTGGGAACGATGTATAGGCTTCAGGAGGATATGGGAGTCAGGTTCACGAATGAGGTCTGGGCATATACTACTATGGGCTTCTTTCCAGATACAGCATACTGGAATAGACAGAAGAATGACATTGTAGAGAGAGGTCTGAGTAGGAACTTTTAGGAGTTCCTGGATCACGTGAACACCCTCGTATCGAAATATATGTATCTAGGTTGACGTGGGACCTACGTGATATATTTTAGGTGACCAGAGCTGACCGGTACATATTATGAGACAATAGGAGACAGGCGGAACCGATAGACAGAAATGATGTAGCTAGAGTCGGTATTTTGAGGAGGATACAGATAGGAAAATGTAATGTAATAAGGAACAGTATGTCATGTACAGTAGTTTATAGATTATCTGATGTTTTATTTCTATGTAGCTACTGTAAATAGTTGTGTATGCTATGTATGACAGATCTGTGTACCCTGACTATTTATGAAATGATGAAGATGCCCTTGCTCTTGTATCAAAATTTACTTTTCTCTAATTCCATGTAGAGAGAATTATGGAGATGGTATAACCAGGAGAAGGCGGTAGAGGCCGAGGTAGAGGTCGAGGCTGAGGGCGTGGTAGACATGGTACCAACGAAGGAGAACCAAGGCCTGACCCTATCCAGCAGCGAATCCTGGATTTATTGGAACAACAATAACAAACCATGAATGAGATAAGAGTTGACCTCCAGGGAATACAGCAGAGACAGGACCACCTAGAAAACCGCATGGATGAATTTATGTCGGGAATTATGAAGAAATACCGGAGGAACCCCAACCAGAGGATTTACCACCAGAGCTTGAGGTGGATATCAAAGCTTGGCTGAGTAGATTCAGTAAGCAACAACCACCTATGTTCAAGGGGAAGTTTGATCCTCAACAAGCGGAAACCTGGTTAGCTCGTTTGGAAAAGATTTTTGATATGCTGCAATGTCCAGATGAGATGAAAGCTCGGTTAGCCATATACAAGCTGGAAGGTGATGCTGATAGCTAGTGGAAAGGCATGGACCTCATCCTGAAGGGGAAGAATGTTCCTATCACATGGGAACTATTTCAAGAGGAATTTAACAAGAAGTATTTTCCTCCGACTGTCAAGAGAGAGAAAGAGAAAGAGATCCTCAGCATCAAGCAGTACAACCGGGAGAGTTTTGTTGACTATCTGGCCCGGTATCTCCGACTGTCACGCTACTCGTCATATGCCAAGCTGAACGACAATGATGAATGGAATTCAGATATGATGATAGAGGGGCTGAGACCTGAGTTCAAGGACAGACTGATCTCCCAACACTTTACTGATTTCAGTAAAGTGGCAGAAGAGTGCCGATACATTGAGAAGTGTATGTCGAGCCTGGTAACTCAGACTGGTAATAAAGGTGCTTCTGGGAGTGGAAGTTCATTACAGAAAAGAAAAGAACAGGGTGGACCTTTTAGGGGCGATAAAAAGAGGCCGAATCAAGCTGGAGGCCGTGGGGGCCAGGGTGTCCCAAGAGGCGGAACATGTTGGCATTGCCGCAAGCCATTTCATCCTGGCAAGACGTGTAGTGGAGCCCCGTTTAGAATGGATCCTAACAAATTACTCACTTGCTATAACTGCGGTAAGCCAGGGTACTTTTTGAAAGATTGTCCATAGAAGCAGCAACCGGAGGGGACTAAACCCAGGGTTCCAGGAAGGGTCTATACACTGACACAGGAAGAAGCTCGAAAATCTCCGGAGCTGATTCAAGGTATGATTTCTCTCAATGGCAGTCTAGTGCATGTTATGTATGATTCTGGTGCTAGCTATTCATTTATTGCATATGACTGCGTGAGACGAATGAATTTACATATGCATAAATCCCCATATGATTTGGTTGTATCTACACCTATGGGCACACGAATTGTGACGGCTGATGGTTGTTTGAATTGTGGGATAAATGTTGAGGGGCATGAGTCAACTGTAAATCTGATTTGTTTGCCACTGCAAGGGTTGGAAGTAATTTTGGGGATTGACTGGCTAACAGCAAATGGTGTGTTGTTGGATTGTAAATAGAGAGAGTCTTATATCTGAATCCACAGCCACAAGCTGACACTGAAATCACTCTTAACCTTTTATCAGCAACTAAGGTTGAGAGGTATTAGCAGAAGGGATGTCAGGGGTACATGGTATTTTGCTCTATGCAATCAGAGGTTGGTGTAGCCTTGGAAAGTATCCCTGTGGCAAACGAATTTCCTGATGTTTTTCCGGAGGATGTCGGTGGACTACCTCCAGATAAGGAAGTGGAGTTCTCAATTGATTTGAAGCCTGGAGCGAGTCCAATTTCTAAAACCCCATACTGTATGGCTCCAAGCGAAATGGCAGAGCTGAAGAAGCAGATTGAGGAACTACTTGAGAAAGGGTTCATACGACCCAGCGTATCGCCCTGGGGTGCTCCAGTGCTCTTCGTCAAGAAGAAAGATGGAATCCTGCGTCTCTGTATTGATTATCGAGAGCTGAACAAGGTGACCGTCAAGAACAAGTATCCACTCCCTAGAATTGATGATTTGCTCAATCAGTTGTCTAGTTCCTATGTATTCTTGAAGATCGATTTGCGATCGGGATACCATTAGTTGAGAGTCAAAGTAGAAGATGTATCGAAGACTGCTTTCAGGACCAAATATGGGCATTACGAGTTCCTTGTGTTGCCATTTGGGCTGACAAATGCACCTGCTGTGTTCATGGACTACATGAATCGAATCTTCCGTCCGTATCTGGACCAGTTCATTGTAGTCTTTATTGATGATATACTAGTGTATTCACGGAGTAAAGTTGAACACGAGCAGCATCTGAAAATGGTGTTGAACATATTGCGAGATAGGCAACTCTATGCCAAGCTGAGCAAGTGTGAATTCTGGCTTTCAGAGGTAAATTTTCTGGGCCATGTTGTCTCACAGCAAGGGGTCTTTATTGATCCTAGTAAAGTGGAAGCAGTACTGAGCTGGAAAAGACCAGAGACTGTATTTGAAGTGTGCAGTTTTCTGGGTCTAGCTGGCTATTATAGAAGATTTATTCAAAATTTCTCCAGAATTGCATTACCATTGACAAAATTGACGCGGAAAGCTCAACATTTTGTGTGGGATGAGAATTGTGAGAAGAGCTTCCTCAAGTTGAAGTAGAGGTTAACTACAGCACCAGTGCTGATGATCCCAGATCCACAGTTTACGTATGTTGTTTATACAGATGCTAGTGGGCAGGGATTGGGATGCGTGTTGATGCAGTATGGCCGAGTGGTGGCATATGCATCCAGACAACTGAAACCTCATGAATTGAACTATCCCACCCACGATCTTGAGTTAGCGACAATTGTGTTTGCTTTGAAGATCTGGAGACACTATCTCTATGGTGAGACTGTAGAGTTGTTCTGCGACTACAAGAGCTTGAAGTACTTGTATGATCAGAAAGAGCTCAACATGAGACAACGCAGATGGATGGAGTTGCTGAAAGACTACAATTTAGAAATCAAATATCATCCGGGTAAGGCTAATGTTGTCGCTGATGCATTAAGCCGGAAATCAGTGCAGGTGGCAGCCATAATGATTTATGAGCAGAAACTGATCGAGGATTTCAGAGACCTAAATCTGTCTAGTCAAATTCTGTTAGGCAGTGGGGTCAGTCAAATATACAATGATCTGAGGGTGGCAATTGAAGAAGCCCAACAACATGATGATGAAGCGTTTTATATCAGAGGTATGATTGATAGGGCCAAGACTCAGGATTACAACTTGTCTCCCAGCGTGCTAGTCAGGTACAAGAAGCGGATTTATATTCCACTGCAACTAGAACTAAAACGACAAATCCTAGAGGAGGCACATAAGAGTAAGTATACTCTGCATCCAGGAGCCACAAAGATGTACCATGACTTGAAGGCTCAATACTATTGGCCGGGAATGAAAAGAGAGGTGACTGAATTCGTTGCTCGTTACTTAACATGTCAGAAAGTGAAAGTTGAACATCAGTGACCCTCGAGGCTTTTGACGAATCCTGAGATACCTGAGTGGAAGTGGGAAAACGTTACCATGGATTTCGTGACAGGATTGCCAAAAGTTAGAAACCATGACGCTATATGGGTGATAGTTGATATATTCACGAAGACAGCTCACTTCCTACTGATTAGTATTCACTATTCTCCGGATAGACTAGCAGAAATTTACATTCAGGAGATTGTGAGACTGCATGGTATTCCGAAGAACATAATCTCTGATTGAGATCCACGATTCACTTCCAAGTTTTGGAAGGTGATTCATGAAGCTTTGGGTACCAAGCTCCAATTCAGTACGGCATATCATCCTCAAACTGATGGGCAGACAGAGCGAACGATTCAAACTCTTGAGGATATGCTAAGGGCTTGTGTACTTGATTACAAAGGTAGTTGGGACAAATTCCTTCCATTAGCAGAGTTTGCCTACAACAATAGTTATCATTCAAGTATTCAAATGGCTCCAAACGAGGACTTTACAGGAGGAAGTGTCAATCGCCAATATGCTGGACTGAGTTGTTTGAGAGGGAATTGCTAGGGCCAGATCTTGTTGATCAGACAATAGAGCAGATAAAATTGATCAAGCAGAGATTGCTACTTGCTCAGAGCCGACAGAAAAGTTATGCAGATAAGAGGCAAAAACCCCTGGAATTTGAAGTCGGTGATCACGTATTCATGAAAGTATCACCTGTTACGGGTATTAGTAGGGCATTGAAAGCAAAGAAGCTACAATCAAGATACATTTGTTCGTTTGAGATCTTAGAGAAGATTGGGCCTGTAGCATATCGTATCACTTTACCACCGAATCTGAGCAGACTACATGATGTTTTCCATGTTTCCTAGATGAAAAAGTATCAACCTGATCCAGAACACATAATAGAGTATGAAGATGTGGAAATGCGCGACCATTTGACTTACGAAGTCCTACTTGACTGAATCATCGATCGGCAAGAAAAACATCTCAGAAACAAGAGCATTCCATTCGTCAAGATTGTTTGGAAAGGGTTATCGCCCAGAGAGGCTACATGGGAAACAGAAGAAAGTGTAAAGAAACGTTACCCGGAATTTATGGCTGATTAGGTGTAGCAAATTTTGGGGACGAAATTTATTTAAGTGGGGGAGAACTGTAACACCCCAAAATTTAAATTCACCAAAATTATTTTAAATATTTGAGAAATTCAATAAAATGGTGAATATTCATGAATTTAGAATTTATGAATTTATAAATGTTCAATTTTATGAGAAATTGGGCAAAAATAATTATGGAATTAATTTAGGTAATTTAAAAAGCCCAATGTTAAGGTCCAAAAATGAAGGAATATTAGATAAAATATTTGGTCCAAAAATAGATGAAAATTGGCAAAAGAAAAATAAGAGAAGAAATAGGATTAGAAAGGTAATGGCAAAATCGTAATTTTGCCAAAATAGCACAAAATAAATTATTTTCCAATTAATTGACGTTAATTTCAATCAATTAAGGAGAATAAAGGTTAAAAATATATTTAGAATATTTTGGTCAATTTAATATGAATTTATGGAAAATTTGAGCAAAAAGTGCAATTTTGACCAAAATTGAGACTTTACGTGTATACGTAACCGGAACAAGTTGTGAAGCCAATTGAGACCAAAGGGAGGGACCCCTAGGTGTCTCCTACATGTGGCATAAAGAAGGAAATATTGGTTGGACATGATGGCATGGTTACGCGAATGTAGGAAGTTATGTGCATAAAATTGGATTTTAGCAATTTTGGAAAATTAAACAAATTATTATAATATTATGAGATATTAGAATATAAGTTCATCTTTCTCATTCAGCTGCTATTTCCATGAGAAACAGACCTGAAACATAGTGTGAGAACATTTGAAATTGTAGAGAGAGAAAGGAGAAGAAAAATCACAAGGTAAGCTCATTTCTCTGACGATTTAGCTCCTAACGCGTATAACTCCGACTCTAAGCTACTCCTCTTTGTTCTTTAAGATTTGGAAAGCTCAAATTTGGTGTTCTAAAAGTTAGGGTTTTCAGCCATTTTTGGGAAAAGCTTGTGGGAGCTTGAGGTAACTTCCAAACCTTCTTATATTAACTATTCTGTCTGCTGTGGGTAATTTAATCGATGAAATTTCGCTGGATTGCCATTGGTTTTAAATTTTGGAAAAGTGTGTGCCTAAGGGTTATGCTGCCCAATTTTAGTTTAAATATTTGTTATAACTCAATTATATGGTTAATAAAGTGGTTAGGAGTAAAAAGGAACGCGTTTGAGGAGCCGAAATCGTAAAACCCCGATTTTTCCTGGAGAACACCATTATTTCGGCCAGGGATGTTTGAGGGCCTTAGAGTTGGATTTTCAATGATTTGATGGTTCCATTGGGTTTAGGAGGTAAAATTAGGTAGGGTTACAGTTGGGCACTTTTTCAGAAAAGGCTGAGAAAGCATAATTACGGAAACGCCCCTAAAACCCTAAAAGTAGGGCTGCCAGGGCAATTTCGTAATTTGACATTGAATTTGGTAATTTTGAGTCCGGAAATGGATTCCCTAGACAAAAATACGTCATGATAGCCCTAGTCAAAATTTTGGGAAAACGTGCCATCGGGCCGGGTATGGCGGGGTCGGGCTGGGGTCCCGGGGGCATTTTGGTAAATTTTCATCATAGGCTAATATCACCACAAGAAACACTATGGAAGTGTCTAAAATGATACTTGGATAGGTTATGACCTATTTCTTGTACATTTGATGTTTTAGGATTGAGTTGGACGCTTATAGTTGACACATTTTATGAGGCGGGCCCTTTGAGACAGGAGAGAGGTTAAGGTAGGAACTACTATCTCTCATATATTATGTGACTATTTGTATGATGCGTGTTACTGTATTTTGTGATCTGAACACGTGCTGGAGGCACATTACCTAGCTGTGGTCTAGGACCTAGTTGAGGTACACTAGTCTTACCTAGCTGTAGTCAATGACTCAGCTGAGGTGCATGTAGGGGTTTCAACGGTTTAGTTGGCCCTGAATTTTGTGTACACACACGGATGATATGAGTTTTCATTTCACTAAATACGGTGCATTGCATATTTAATGTTCGCATTTTATATGTTGATCGTATGTTTCTACTGAGATTCCTTGGAATCTCACCCCTTTTTCTAATCAAAATGTCTTAACGGGTGCCAGCGGCTTGAAAGCCAAGGATGCAGAGAAGGGAAACTGACATGCATGTTTCCCAAGATAAACACAGTGGTTGTATATAGTCTGTATGTGAAATAGTTTTGGGACATTCTGTACATATTTGTCATTATTATCGACTGTTGCTCTGTTAATGATTGTCTGTAAACAAATACTTATTATCAGTATAACTGTACTTTTCTGTTTGCCTATGGAACTTGTTCATTATTGCCCTGCGCATATCAAAATGGAAACGGGTGTTGACATTTTTGGTATCAGAGTTAATAAGCGATTCTGGCATTATCAGAATGGTATACTGATATAGTTTTGTTTGCATGGCGACAGGAGTGAGCCCATGACCAGTTCGAGTGTACCATTGGAGGGGTAAGAGGTGTCTGTCTACCAGAGCCCTCTAGAGCAGTGGATACTAGACGGGCGACTTTTCATCGAGTACTTTGGACCTAGAGGCGTTCGTATGAGGCGGACGGCACGAAAAAGTGTGCCACAGCTACCCGTATATGGACCAGAACCCAGGCCAAATTTATTTATACTGATATACTCCTTTTGTTCTTATTACTTTTCCAAAAAAAAACATTTTCATAACCTCGTCCTTCTCTCCCTCATCATGGTAGATGACAAAGAGCTCTTTTCATTTATCCCCGTCCTCCACATGCTTCTCCTCCTCCTCCTCGTCATCCTCACCCTCCTCCTCCTCCACCGCCTCCACCTCTACAAGCTCCTCCCCTCCTCCACAACCACCACTACCACCTTTTCCTAAAATGGAGGCTCTGTTACAGGTTGGTTAGCTTTGAACTCTTCACAAGGCTTCTTGGTATACATGCCCATGGTCTGAATAGGAAGTTGGACCTCATCCTTCATCACAATCAGGTTGTATATGATCACTTCTAGTCAGACCCTTTCTCTTATGATTTAGATGACCATAGAAGGGTCAAAGAATTCCATCCAAGCACCTCTATTAGCAACCACCCAAATATAAAATGATGACAAAATTGCATAGCACGTGCATGAGATTGAAATTGTGATGGAGCCATCTAACCAAAAGGTAAGTATCTTATGATGATAGCACTTAAAGTGAGAACTCATGTTGGCAGCACCTGAGTCACGGACTTGAATGTAGAGAATGGAAGCAATGAAGCAATTAAAAGTCCTCACCATAACATGAACTTGATTGCAAAGCAGGGAACAACTAACATATCTTGAGATTCCTGGATCAAAAACCAACTTAATTCTAAAGCAAGCAAAGAACTTCGGCTTAACTTAGACCATTACAAGATCTGAGTCAATGGCTACTTTACCATTTGTAGTATGAGCAATAGACAACACAGCAACATAATATCCATCAATCATTGCACTAGATCTAATAGCACTCAATTTAGCCATATCAACAAATAAGAACATGAAAATAACAATTTGAGTATCTCTACTGGAACATATATAGCAATACTGCAATGTAAAGGTGTTCAAACATTTATAATCCCTGGCCTTAAGTAACCCACTGCCATCTTCAATCATTAAAGCAGAATTGATCGACAGATATGTAGATTTAAGGACAACCATTACAATAATATCCGTAAAAATAGGGAAGTTTATCTCAATGAAATTATAGATATCTTGCAGTGGCATGGGATAGATAGTAATATACTGATAAAACCAAGCGAATTGAGATTTTAGAAAGGGCTTATACATATCTTCTTTTTGTAAACTAAATGCCTTGATCGGCGTTAGGGTACCAGGATCAAAAACTAAAATAGGTAGGTCATTAGTAACTCCTTCTTGAATAGATTCCAAATCCTAAAACACTGGTGTAACACCCCAATTTTTGATTAAGGGCTAATGATAATTATTGTGGATAATTATCAAGTGAAAGTGGAATAATTATGTGTTTTGGTGGCAATATTAATTAATATGCCACAATTAGTGGAAATTGAAAGGATGAAATTGTTAGGCAATAAGTTAGTGATTAATGGAGAAATTAATTACTAGCTAAGAGGAAAATGGGAAGTGTAATTAAAATAGTTAATGTAGGGATTAAAGTGGCTAATTGGTGACTTATTTTGGGTGAGCCAATAGCTAAGTGACATGTGGCAAGTTGGTAAAGTGAGAGAGCATGGGAAAAATCAACATCTCATATTTTAATATTTTCCCTCTTTCTTCCCTCCTATTTTCGCTGACAAGAGAGGCATGGGGGGGGAGTAGAGTGATCATTTCTTCATCCCTTCAAGCTATCATCTCTCTCTCTTCTCTCTCATACGTGCAACCATTGGAGCTTGGGAAGGAAGAGGAAAAACTTGATTTTGAGGTAAGTTAAAGACCTCTAATGCCAAAGTTCACTCCATTAATGTTGTTCCTTGGAGTGAGAGCTTCAATTTGATTGTTGTAGTTTCTCTATTGGTGGTGATTTGAGGAATCATGAAAATCTAAAGTCCAGAGAATCAAGAAGTGTCTTTCGAAAAGTTAAAGAGGTTAGTGATACCAATCTTTCCATCTATGTTTCATGCCATCGTATGAAGTTTGGAATTTTTGGTATTTATAGCCTTGAATTCGAAAATGATAATCATTGGGTAGTTTGGCATGATATAGTTGTGGAAATGGTGTTTTGGTATAAGTTTGGGATAGATAGATTGATTTGAGAATTGAATGATTGAGTTTAGTGATTTTGGAAAATTGGTGATTTGTGTTGCCCAAAACCAAAGCATGATAATAGAATAGGATTTTGGTAGTTCTGATGATTCCATTGAATTCCTTAGGTGTTTTTGTGTGGGAGTAGCTTTGGTAGAAGTTTTGTGTCCATTGGGATCATTTGGGCAAGTGTTAGGAAATGTGGTTAGTTTTGCTGCGTTTTCTGGTTTCTGATAGAATCACTCGAGTACAGGTTGAAAACACTCGAGTGGTGATGAGTCCCACTTGAGTGCGGTAGTGCAAACTTCATTTTCTGCTCTTGGTGTTCTTGTTGTACTTCCGTGGTAAAAGGCAAGTGTTGTCTCACTCGCGAGTATGGTGGGACATCACTCGAGTAACCTTCCTATCACTCGAGTGTTAGTGTATTTGACACCAAGGACTTGCCTATCGGGTTGTCACTCGTAATTCTAGTGTAAGAGTGTGCCTTCTCACTCGCGGGTATAGCGTATTCACTCGAATGTAATGGGTTGTGCTCGAGTCCTCCTGATTCTTGAAAACTCTTGTGCTCTCGGGTAAGCACTTCCTGTAATACACTTTTGGGGACTCGAGTGAGCATTTGGCTTTCACTCGAGTGAGTTGTGTTGTGCTCGAGTGCAGTGAGCCATTCTGGCTACTGCCATTTCCTTTGTGTTCTCGGGTGTGCACTCGCTATCCTTTACTCTCTAGTACCCGAGTGCAGGCCGTACCTTCACCCGAGTGAGGCCTTCTTCACTCGAGTGTCCGTATAATCTCACTCGAGTAAGGTCATCTTCACTCGAGTGTCGTAGTAAAAAATGTCACTTTGGAGCTTCCAAAAGGGGATCTTTGGGGATAGTCTTCCAACCCTTTGGAGCCATTGATAGAGGTGTTCATGGGTATTTGAAGAGTAATAATGATAACCAAATTAAGTATTGAGAAGTCATTGAGAATTGAAATAGAGAATTGATACTTCATCATCCCTTATGAATTTAGGACACAACATTTGCCTTACTCTAGAGAAACCGGTGTCAGGACACGTATAGAAGGATCAAGGTAGTGACTTTTCTCTCATGTTGTGTATGATACTTAGTATGCATGTTTATCATTATGAATGTGTTATCGGCCATAGGGCATTACAACACGAACAGTTCAGCATGAGCCGTCATAGGGGGCAATGCTCATGATACTTACCCCGGCCGTTTTATCTGCCGCTGTAAGTATCGAGGCTGCGTTATAGAATCGTGGATTCTTGTTTGAGTATCTAGCCCGTGGGTCTGCGTGTTGTGAAATGTTTTATATGGATCCCAGCTGTGGTGATATATGTGATATGTTTATGTGGATGTGAAATACATCAAGTAGTTTAGCGTGAGCCGTCATAGGGGGCGATGCCCATGATACCTACCCCGGCCATTACAACTGTTGTTGTGATTGCTGTGTGTTGTATGGATAATTTACTTTCATGCTTTGATGTTGTGCATATTATGAGTGATTTGTTACTACGGGGATTCTTTAGAATCTCACTCTCCCAAAAACACAAATTTTTAGACAGGGCTGAAGGATCCAAAGGAAAGTAGGCAATGAATAGTAGTTAGAGCTTCGGGCAAGGAGTTTTACTTTTGAAATATTTTGTTATCATTTTGTAATCATTTGGATACATTTCGTTGGGAATTACATGTACATAGTGGATAGGATTTGTGTAATCCCCTAATTATGGGAAACTCTATAGGCAATTGTGCCTTGTAGACCCTTATTTGATTAATAGAAACCGAGTGTGTCGGGAAATTATGCTGTACTCTGATATGTATAAATGAAATCAACTTGTACAGGCCATTTGTGTATTGAAATGTGAATGGAGACCACTGTGAACCGGCTTTGAAAATTTTTTTCGAAAACCCTGATTTTGGAAAATTTACTTTCTTTAAGTCCAAAATCGTCTATGGTCTCTAATTCCAATTAATTATGTTTTTACGAACTAATCTCAGCCTTAATCGTGAAGGGGGTTACAACTGGAATGAAAGGCAGAAGTGTATGCAGGATCAATTGATGCCAAGATGACTCTAGTTGATCATAAAGCACAGATGCTTGATGCGCTAGACAAATTAAATGCTCATGACCAAGGACAATAGAGTTGGCATAACTAAGAGAGTTAAAATCTGGAAAAATGCCATCATCAGTTGTTAATGTTGTGAACTTAGTAGTCAGAGTAGCATATGAAGAATGCTCTAAATCGGTAGTGCCCTGATCGTGGAGAAGCTCTACCTCAAGTTGATTATTGCCAACAAATTCTTTTGCATACTCAATTTCTATGAATGACAGAGTCGTTGGTGGAGGAAGAATGTCATCATTGCAAACTTGTGAGAGTTGAAAGATATCTTTAATAAAATGTGCTAGTCTGATCGCCTACCACAGAATTTGAGTCCGTAGAAGTTTAACCTTAGAAGCTATTTCACTATTTAGAGCCTTCATATAGCAAATTAGTTTGTACCTCTCGATTAACTCAACCTTGCAAATGAGATTATCAAACTGTATTTGGAAGTCAACCAAAGAACCAATTTGATTCAGCCTTAAGAGGGCGTCCGATGGATTTTCGGTGGCTTGGGAATAGATACCGGTGGCCATAAGAACATCTGCTTTGATACCAATGATAAGAAAAAAAAATCTAAGAAGGGTAAAAGTAGGGAAGAATCATAGAATCATAGAGAAAGAATAAGAGAGGAAGGAGACGAGAAAAGAAACAATGGAATCGTGAAATCAGTTAACTAATCGAATAAAAACTTGCGTCTAATATATGGGTTCATATATTACAATTGGTAACTTCTAGCCTTAAGAATGAAATTACAAAATCACACTAGAAGATAAAAATGATTTGTATCAGAGTGCATCGTGATGGAGTTTTCTCAAATTCATTTGGCAGATTACAAAGAAAATAAGATAAGTGTTCTCTAATTTTTTTTGATTGATTAGAAGGAAAATCAGATAAGTTTTAATTTAACTTTTGCCTCTTTTTATTTAAGAATCATGAGATAATCCATGAGATAGGCTCTTATTCTATGGTGGAATGAATATTGCATCATTTAGAAAGATTATTATTCAAGGATGATATATGTGCCTAAAGGTTGATAAGAAAAGAAAAAGACTTATGGATACATGCCTTATACAGTTTCAAATTCCATCTTCTCTAAGTTTCTCAACCATTGAATTTGTTTGCTGTCACACCCTTATCTTATTTTCACATTTTTCAAAGTATTTGCGGAAAATGATACGCAGTTCGGTGGGTAACACAATAATAGCATGAATATACTGATAATAAGTGCATGATTACAGAAAATCCCCCATAGGGGTTTTTTGTACATAATAATTATAAACCTTGTAGCTGCACTGGGCTCTAGGGTATCTAAACCCATCCCAATAAAATGGAGACATCTTCCCGTCTTTGTTTCACCACTGCAATCCCCTCGTACGGTTCTCTTCTTTATTCTCAGAATATCTTTTGTCTCCTTGTATCTAAATTATTGGTAGGGGAGGGTAAGATTTAAGAGAATCTCAGTAAGAAAATAGTACCAATATGCATGTAAGATAAGTGCTTAATGCATGACAAGCTTGCATTAGATAACTCATGCACACACAATGATATATCTGCGTACTCAATCTCTACCTTATCAGACGGTACCCCTTGTGACTCTTGATTTGGCACCGTGCGAGATGGGGTCTCTCGAGACCAATTGGACCCCTCAGCTGTCTCCTTATGACGAGTCCTTGCTTGGGTTTACTCCTGGGTCTCCTCACATGTAGACTGGACCTTTTCGTCATTACGCTTGGTCCTTTCTTCCCTGAGCTATTCTCTTAGCTCAACAATCTTGTCTCTTTGCTCTCTAATCAAGTTCATCATTTTTCGTATTGGATCAGGTGGATTGTCATTTAATTCCTCCACCTCTGGATCCTTTGGTCTGAGTCTAGGGCGAACCGTTTTGTCTTTTAACTCTACAAATGATTTACCACATCAGTACCATAGCAATACACATAGTCCATAAGACTTATATATCCACAAACAGCAGAAATACTCATGTGTATACAATCAACATTTATCAATAATCAAGCTACATTAAGCCAAAGAGCTAAGGCCAACTAAGGAAGCTATCCTAAAAATTCCTACCCTTACTAGAAACTACAGCTCTGATACCAACAAATATAACCCCCTTTCACGATCAAAGGCCGAGATTGAGTTCATAAGCAAGTGATTATGTTGAATTAGAGACCGTAGATGATTTGAGACTTATTAAAATTCCTTTTTTCCCAAAACATGATCTTCAAAAATTTTTACAAAACCTGTTCACAAGGGTCTCATATTCACATTTCAATTACTCAAATAGCCTGTACAGTACGATTTCATTCATAAATATCAGAGTATAATGTAAATTCTCGACACACTCAGGTTCTAATAATCATAAAAGGGTTTACAAAGCACAGATGCCCATAATCAGTTTCTCAATCTAGGGGATTACACAAATACTATTCTATGATCCAAAACATACATGTAATTCCCAACAAAATATCCAAATAATTTGTACATGATAACCAATTATCCAAAAAAACTTCTATTCTAGAGCTCTATCCACCCTTCATCACTTGCTTCTCTTTAGATCCACCAACCCTGTCTGAAAATTTGTTTTGGGAGAGTGAGATTCTAAAGAATCCCGGTAGTGTCAAATCACTCATAGTATGCACAACCACAAAGCATGAAAGCAAATCATCACTCAACACATACCAACTACAACGGTAGTTACAGCGGCAAGGGCAAGTATGACGTGCATCACCCTTACGTTTGCTCATGCTGAATTGCCCATGCTGTATTGCACGACAACATGGTTCGCAACAATATAATTCACCACAGTTGGATTTCATATAAAGCATTTTTCAACACACAACCACACTGGACAAATACTCAAACAAGAATTCATAATTCCATAAACGCAACCTCGGTAATTACAATAGCAGGGGTAGGCGTGATAACCATCACCCCCTAAGACTGCTCACATTGAATTGCTCACGCTGTAATGCCCTACGGCCGATAACACATGCAACAAAATGATAAGTCATGCATACCAAGCATCATACACAACATGAGAGAAAAGTCACTACCTTGGTCCTTCCGTGCGTGCTCTGGCATTGGTCTCTCTTGAGTAGGGCAAATTTCAAATCCTATAATTCATAATTAAGGATGAAGTGTTATTCTCTATTCCAATGCTTAAATGACTTCATATCACTTAAATTGGTTATCATTTATGTTCTTTAGGAAGCTATAAATGCCTCTAACAAAAGCCCTAAAAGGTTGGAAGACCTATCCCAAAGATCCCCTTTTAGAAGCAAAAGTACTGGTTTTTCACTGTTGCACTCGAGTGAAGAAGACCTCACCCGAGTGATGATGGACTTGCACTCGAGTCCTGGAAGCAACACTCGAATGATGGCCAAATACCCACTCGAGTCCTATGAAGTGAGGTGCAGAAAGTGCTCACCTGAGAGTAGAAAGTAATGACAGAAACTAGAATTGATCGCTACACTTGAGCATAACTCAAATCACTCAAGTGATAGCCTAATGCTAACCCAAATTTCACAAAGTGAGGTTTGGGAAGTGCTCACCCGAGAGCACATGAAATTTTCAAAGAGGAACATCATTCGAGAAGGAGACCTTGCACTCGAGTGATGACTTACACTCACGAGTGCTAAGACACACTCTTGAGAAAATGGCTGCGAGTGACAACCTGAGATACAAGTTAATGGTGTCAAATACACCTTTACTTGAGTGAGACAAGGTTCACTCGAGTGATAACCCGCAACACTCGCAAGTGAGACAAACATTCTTGCCTTTTACGCAAAAGTGCGATCACAAAACACAGAAGGAAAAATGAGAATACAAGGCTGTACTCAAGTGATACCCTGGAGTACTCGAGTGAGGCTTATCAGGAGCCAAAAATGCAGTAGAGTTGACATCACTTCCCAAATTTTACCCAAGTGATTCCAATGATCCCAAATTCTCAACCAATGCTACTCCCACATAAAATTGTACAAGGAATCCAATGGAACCATCAAAACTACCAAATTCCTATTCTATTATTATGCTTTGGTTTTATGCAACATTCAACACAAAATCATAAAGTTTGCCAAACTCAACATTTCTACTTCAAACCAATTCTATCTATCCAAAATATATATCAAAACACCATTTCCATGACCATAATTTTCAAAAATAAGGCCAAAATTCCCAGAATATCCAAACTTAACAAAATGCCACAAAACTTATATAGAAAGGTTCATAACACTTACCTCAATAACTTTCACAAAGAGGTTCCTTGATTCACCAACCACAAGATTTCCTTAGGAGTTCAAACCACCACCAATGGACAATCTAAGACCATAGAAATGGAGCTCTCAATCCAAGGAACAAGATTAATGAAGTAAGTTTTTGCATTTGGAGTCATTATCATACCTTAATATCAAACTTTCCCTTTCTCTCACTTGAACAGCAATGGCGCTGAAAATGTAGAGAGAGATGAGAGCTTGAAGAAGAAGGTGAAATGATGACACTCCCTCCCCCATACCATGCTCAGTGAAAAGGAGGGAAGAAGAGAGAGAGAAATTTCATTTTTTATTGAGTATGACTTTTCCCATCACTTTCTCTCATCCTCTTATCTTGCCGCATGTCTCAACCTTATTGGTCCTCATGAAATAAGTAACCAATTAGTTACTCTAACCACTCCATTATTCATTTAGTCACACATTTCATTTCTTCTTAGTTAGCAATAAATTCCCTCATTAATCATTGACTAATTAACCGACAATTTTTCATTCTTCCAATTTTTCCCTGATTTTGGCACATTTACCGAAATTGCCACAAAGCCCATAATAATTCAATCTTTAATTCACAAATTATTCACAATAATTATCATTAGTCATTAATCAAAATTTGGGGTATTACAAATACACCAACACAAATATCAAATACACACAGGAGAAGTAAGTTCCCTACCTTAAACATTTTCCACCTCGTATTACGTGCCTCGTAAGCGTGTCTTAGCTCAGCTCTCCACATGGTTCTACAATTCCAAATGTACTATTTAGACATTTCCGTAGTGTTTCTAGTGGTAATATGAGCCTATTATGAAAATTTACAAAATGCCCCTGGGGACTCGCCTGGTCTCGTCATACCTGGTTCGACCATACTTTTCCTGAAATTTTGAATGGGGCTATTATGAGATATTTTCACCCAAGGAATCCATTTCAGGACTCAGAATTACCAATTTCATTGCCAAAAGATGAAATTGCCCTTGGCAGCCCCGCTTTAAGGGTTCCAGGGGTGTTTTCATAATTATATTTTTTCGGGCTTTTTCGAAAAAGTGATAAACTATAACCCCACCTAATTTTCCCTTCTGAACTCAATGGAACCATCAAATCATTCAAAATTCCACTCCTCCCCCATGATTCAGCCTTGGCTGAAACTATGCTTAAAAGGGAAAAATGAGTTTTTGATTTTTAACTTCCAAAAGCTTGTTCCTTTATGCTCTAAATCACTTATTAAGCCATTTAAACATATACTAAACAATATTTGAGGAAACCACAAGCTTACCTTGGTTTTCCTTCTTCCTCCTTCTCTCTAAAGCTCAAGTTTTTCTTAAGCTTTTCTCTCTCTCTCTCTCTCCTTCCCTTGGCTTAAGATGAAAATGAGCAAGGAAAGATGAAGCTTTGCTTCATAAAAATCTTACCTATTTTCCCTTATTTAATAAATGGTGGTAAAATGGGTTTATGACATCATGATTGTACTTGGCCTTATCCTCTTCAAATTTGTGTTATAAAGTTCACTTAGACTTGAACCAAATTTCCTCTTCCCTTCTAGCCCAACACGCCATTTTAGGGTCCTTAACAAACAAATAGGCTTCTTTCAATTTGTCTTAAGCTTCATATACCAAATAACAATATCTTAAGATAATAACACATGTGTTCATATTCAACAATTATTGTTTATTCTTCTTGGCTTGGATTGAGGACACTTGGCATGTTTATGAGCCAAATAATTATTTTCCACTATTATTTTCTTATCCACAATTTACTCAATTTGCTAGCACATAATTCCCAAATTTTTAATCTTTGGAAGTTATTCTAGAAAAGAATCAATTTCACTAGGAAGAATTCAAAAATTCATAAGTCTTTGTATATATCTTCAATTGATTCATATGACCTATCAAATTAAGGATTAGGATGTCTACTTGCTTCCTGTAAAATTTTATAATTTTTGCTCATCATTTGGTCTTCCAAAACATCATGACGAACTCACTGCCTCACTTGAAGCAATGAAACGACAAGCACTTGCAACTTCAATAAATTTCATTTCTGTATACAAATTTCCCATACTCTTTAATTCACTATTTTATTTCCTTTAATACCTCAAAGATATAAGAAACATTTGGGAATAAATTTGGGACACCTACTAAACCGGAGCTTAACAGTCTACTTAATTTAGGTTTATTCCCAAACCTCCAATCCCAAAATTTGGGATATTGCATTTGCTATCCTGTTCTCATTTTCATTTTGTTTGTCTTTTGCTATGATGGGAAGAGAAGTTTGCATTCTTCGGTGATACCGTCACCATCCTCATCATAGATAAATAGAGACACGTTGAACCCACTGTTAAAGGAAATAATTATGCCGTCTTTGATTTCGGATTTAAAGTGAAAATTCCTTGTATAGTCTTGGAACCATTTGGTGAAGTGAATGCCCGCATGGATTCAATTGTCTTTTCTGCTTCGTTTTAAGAATTTTGAGATCTATGAGAAAATATGGTTGTATATTACCCAACTGTGGGGTTCTTGATGATAAGCGAAGCAAATATGGCTGTCTCAGAAAAGGAAAACAAAAATATTTGGGTCTCGTTACATCTGGTGAAAAGTACCCAATTTCCCGAACTCATTTTAATCTCTATGTTAAAGAGATTTTGAGGGCGTTGCGATTCTTGCAAACATGGGCAAGAGGTAGGAAATAAGTCTGCAAGTATACAGTGCAACTGTTCAGAAGATGATGAAAAAGAAGAAAGTCGTATATTTCATCACTTTGATCAACCGCAAAGGTACGCGTCACTTTTAGTTGTGTGACAATTACAAGATTTTGAAATCCGTACTGGTCACTGAATCAATTAGGATATTGAGTCAATGGTCAGTGAGTTAAATTGAAATTAAAATGGGGTTAGACTAGTTAAGAAGGAAAGATTTTAGAATTATTTATATGAAATTTTGAATAACACATTAAAAAAATAAAAAAACCGGTCAAACCACATGAAAACCGGTCAAACCGGGGTTAGTTGCAAGATCGGATCGATCAGACCACCGGTCCGATGGTTTCATAATCGAACCGGCCAGTCCAGTCCGAGCTTGAGAACGCTGGACAGTTATACTTATGTGCTCAATTTTATGGATGAGATTTGGTGTACGTTTAAAATCAAGATATCAATTAATTTTGTTTAAAAAAATATATGTGGAATAAGAAAATATAATGGAACACAGTTAAAAAAATCATGCGGTTATAGGTTGTGTTTGTTGAACTTAATTAGTACATTATTTAATTATTGACTTTTTTTATTGAAATCATGATATTATTTATGTCAACTTTGGATTTCCTATTGGAGTGACTTTTCGAATGTAATATTTTGATTGGTGTAGTAACTAAAACTCCTATTATATCTCTGGTTTTTTAAATGAGGATTTGATTAATATTAAAATTAAATGTTATCTACGATATTGTGAAGATAAGATTCTGATGGTCATGAACTTATTATTATTGGTTTAGACAACTAGGACATATCAAATTAATAATTCTGATAGGATATATTGTTTGAATTTATTAAGTAAAAATATTCACTTTATTTTTAATTTGTCCATGTTATCGTTGTGTTTTCCTTTTATCTAATTGGCTGCATAAATTAGATAAATTTATGAGTAAAAATATGAAGTCCTAATTTTTAGGATGTTGATATATTTGAAAAATTCTAATTGAATTAATTAGAATGAAAGGGAAAATACTAAGAGATTCTAATTTGATTAGAATTAGAATTTTATATAATTGAAATATTTGAAAGTGTAGAAGTGTCCAAGATATAGGATATCTTGTGGGGTACCTTTAAAAAAAAAATTGTTGAAAAATTATGAAATTGCCATGTGACGTGCTATGTTGAGACTTTGTTATTTGTTGTGTAAAGCAAATTTTGTAATATGAATTGTCAAATTATCTGTGACTTGAAACAAGCATTAAAATAATTATGACATGAAAATTTAATCATCTATCTATTGTAGATATTTGTGATTTTCTTGATTTGTAAATATATATTTATCTTAGTATATGAACATATCATATTGTAAGTAGTTTTTAATGTGGATGGCATGGTCAAATCATGCTGCTTGAAGTTTGATTTGAAAGCATAAGTGAATCAAAATGTAGTTTTAGAATGTTGAGATGATAAAGGAATAGTGGTGATCATATATAATTTTGAGAAATGCTAGAAATGCTTTTAAAGTTTGGTTTTTGAGAACCACTATGAAAATTATTCCAATGATGCTAGTATGGTACTTGAGATAATTTTAAGGCTCAATCAAAGTATGCAAAAACTATTGAAAATTTGTAGCACCGTTAAATGTTAATCCTGTGACATAATAGATGATATGTGGGGATTGAGCATATATAAAGAGAAAGAAATAGGTAACTGATGCAATAAATATTGGCATCATGTACTGTGGATTCAAGTTGTATTGATATATGTAATACCCTGAATTTTGAGATTAGAGGCTTGAGAATAAGCCTAAATTAAGCGGACTGCTAAGCCTCGATTTAGCAGGTGTCCCAAATATATTCTCTAATTTTTCTTATATTTTTGGGGCATTAAAGAAAATAAAATGGTTAATTTTGAAGAAAGTGATTATGCTTACGGTGAAATCGCCTATGAGGTAGTGAGCTTGTCATGTGATTTTTAATGACCAAATGATGAGAAAAAATTATGACATTTTACAAGATGAAAGTAGACATCCTAAACTTTAATTTGATAGGTCATATGACTCAATTAGAGCTATATACAAAAAGATATGAATTTTTGAAGTTAGCATAGAAAAACTGTGAATTTTCTGGAACAGCAGGAAAAGATTAAAATTCTGGGAATTTTGTGATTCTATCTAGCAAAATTCTATATTTTTCCATGAAACTAGACTCAATAATGGTTCTATATGCTTTGGAATCACTCCAATTCGAATTTTCTAGAAATAGTTATGATTTTTCAAAGTTTGTTCAGAAAATCTGCCAGAATTTCTAATTAACCCAAAAATTTTGGAAATTGAATAAATAATTCCATATCATATAATGTATGATATAAAACATTTCCTCCTCCTTCCAGCAGCAATAACTGACACCATTTTCAGTTTTAGAGAGAGAGAAGAGTTGAGATTTTAAGAGAGAGGATGAGAGGAAAAAGCTTGTAAAGGTAAGTGATTTCTTCAGTAAATCAGTTCCTAATGTGTATAACTCTGTTCCTAAGCTTCCTTTTCATATGATTTAAGGTTTGGAAGCTCAAATTTGAATGTTGAGCACCTAGGGTTCAGCCATATCAAGGGAGAGCCAGTGGGAGCTTGAGGTAACTTTCAAACCTTTGTATATTGACTATTCTGGTTATTGTGGACAATTTAATCGGTGAAATTTCACCGGATTGTCCTTAGTTGTAAAAATGGAAAATGGGTTTTCCTAGGGGTTATGCTGCCCAAATTGGTACTAAATGGTAGTTGTAACCTAATGGAATAGTCAATAAAGTGGTTAGGAGTAGAAAGAAACATGTTTACGGAGCCGAAATCGAAAAACTTTGATTTTCCCTAGAATTCTTATAAGTTTCAGCCAGCTCTAGAAATAGGTCTTAGAGTTGGGTTTTCAATGATTTGATGATTTCATTGAGTTCAGGAGGGAAAATTAGGTGGGGTTACAGTAGGGCACTTTTTCGGAAAAGCTGAGAAAGCATAATTACGAAAATGCCCCTAAAACATTGAAATAACGGCTGCCAAGGGCAATTTCATCTTTTGGCAGTGAATTTAGTAATTCTGAGTCCAGAAATGGATTCCTTGGGCAAAAATATGTTAAGATAGCCCATGTTAGAATTTTGAGAAAAGTACAGCCGGACCGGGTACGATGGGGTAGGGTCCCCGGGGGTATTTTAGTAATTTTTCAAGATAGACTCATATAACCCCCAGAAAAACTATGGAAGTTTCTAAATAGTACATTTGAAATTGTAGGATTGAATATGGAGCCCCAAGCTGTTGGCACGCAAATCGAGGATAAAGATTGGAGGTATGAGATTTGCCTTATTTGCATGTATTTAATATCTCTACTTGTGTGGTGATGCATGTGATTGCTTTACTTGATTGTGTAGAGCATATTTGAATAAATGAAGCTCTGTTTTTGTTTTCGCTGTGGCTATAGTCTTGTTGTATGAAACATTGAGCATGCAAAAATGTCATTATGGGGCATACATCTAAATAAAGCTAACATGCCATACACATAGCATCAATCGTACATGCATTATGGTATCGGTTTCCTACTGAGATTCTCTTGAATCTCACCCTCCCCTACCAACAATTTAGACAGGAGACGATAGAAGATATGCTGAGAACAATGCAGAGAACTGTGTGAGGGGATCGCAGTGGTAGAACGAAGACAAGGAGATGTCTCTGTGCAAACCCATATGGGGAAATTTCTGTAATTATGCACATATTATCAATATAGTTATGCTATTCCTTTGTTGCCTACCAAACCGCATATCGTTTTCCCCAAATACTCTAAAAAATGTTGAAATTGAGATAAGGGCGTGACAATATATACGGATATTAATTGAAATTTAATTTGTTTGTGAAAATCCGCTAGTGATTATCCACCTTTGGTGGTGAAAACATATGTTGCATAAGTTAGAGTTGATTACTCTGGAATGGATGGAATGCTAATAATGTTGAAAACTTCTTAGCTAATATTTTGATAAGAAACTGACTCTTAGCGATGATGATATGTGATTGTCAAATGGTAATAGTCACTGTAGACAGAACAATGATGTAAGTGAAAATCGTTTAAGATAGGGTAATGGTGCAAAAATGCCCATGATCATTTCCAAAAGGAGCATCTGGCACCGTGTAAAATTTTTGGGTTCAAAAATACCTATGTACATTGCAAATAGAACCTAAAATGCCACAGCCGTTTGGGTCCCTTAACGTCCGTTATTTATTCATTGACGTGGATAAAATTTGATGAGTAAGAGGAGGTCGACAAGTGGTGTTGGTGAGGAATTAAAAAGCGATGACGCTTTTGTTTTTCCGGTCGAGGTTGTCATTCTGTTCTGACTGTTTCTCTTCTTCCATTAAAGCTTATCCTTCCTCATAGGCGGTGTATTGACGACGAAAATGGGTTCAGTTTCTTTAAATTAGAGAAGCAGCCCAATCGGAGGGAAAATCATCGAGTCTTGAAAAAGTGCAAAATCGATGAACACTTCAAAGTCTTCAGTTCAACCTAACAGTAATTTGCGGATCTCGGAGAAGCCCCAATAGAACCAGAAGCCTCCTTTCAGGCCAGCAAAGGACGACACCAAGCCTGTGCTTCAAGATCCAGTAATCCCTACGTCTCTCTCTCTCGATCACTCAATTTCATGCTTCTCAGATTGTTTAACTTGGATTATTAAACTGTTCTTTGTTTTTTTTTTTCCAAATAGATTCTGAGGTCTAACCCAATTGAGACCGAGGAAGCTGTGCTGCGATTGCCTCCCTTCTCGATCGCCAGATCAACTTCTCCATCCAAAATGATCTGAACATATAATTTCTCTCTTTTTCTGTTTTGATATCTTTCACGACTTTTTCAGAAAATCTTAACTTTTAAAGATTGTAATTTCTTGTGCTGGACTGTTACTGACTGAATTTATGTTCTTGATGTGATAGCTTGATTTCAAGTGTATTTTTCCACTTACAAATCATGCTCCATTTTGGTTATGCATCTGCATATGGTTACACTGATTGAGACTCTTGTGTGTGGTGGACCAGTTTACAGTTGAAATTGCCATGGAAAATTGTGCCTTCAAAGATTTCTAATGCTGACATGTAGTCTGTAGAATCTCCTGAGATTCTCTCTTTTTTCTTTCTCTTTTGTAATATGTAATATTCATCTTTTACTTGAAGAGTAAATGGTATTCCTTTATTTCTTCTCATAGAACTCTTTTAGCCTTGCAATGGTGGCTTCTCTGTATCCTATAATGGTGCAGGAATAAAAAGGTAGGATTTGTGGCCAAATGGGTATATCCAACAACACACCATTAAAACTGAACCAATTGCTCGATTTCCCTACAATCCCAGACTTGAGCAATTGGTTCAGTTTCTTCGACTTGGCTTCTGCCCTAACTCTCCCTCTTTTTTCCTTGTATCGTTCAACCACTTTGTTCTTTTGCCCAGAGTCTTGCGCCACATTTTTTTCCTTATTCCCTCCAACTACTGCTAATTGTCCACCTCAGCATCCATGTGTATCCATCAATTTTCCCATCTCACAGTCCACGTCATCCCATTTGGTCAATATTTCAAAAAATACGGTCAACGTAAGGGACCCAAACGACTGTGGCATTTTAGATTCTATTTGTAATGTACATGAGTATTTTTGAATCAAAAAATTTTACATGGTGCCAGATGCTCCTTTTGGAAATGATCATGGGCATTTTTGCACTATTACCCTTTAAGATATGATATGATAAAGCTAGCTTAAGAATTATGGTGGAGATGTTTCAATGGATTTGGTGAAGTCAATAATAGACCTAATGGCTGTTAACAAAACCCTGCATGATGAAATATATTAGTAGAGGGGAATAGGACTAAAGCCAACTCGTAATTGACAATGATGGCAACCCAGCCTTTGTGATTGGTCATCCCATAAATAAGGTTCAATGGGTAAGAACAAGTTGTTTGTCAGTTCTGACTAGAACGAAATAAATTATTGGCTCATTCCTATGGCAATGGGAATGTGCTATATTGTTATGTCTTAAAGGCATAATATCCATTTTTGTTGTAATATAAGGACTTAGTAGCTGGCCAAAAAAATAAGGACTTGGTAAATATCCCCACCGGTCCTATTTATAAAAGCTTGATAACCGAATTACGCAAATTAAAAAAGCAATTAAAATTAGTTTAAAATAATAAATGTCTTAGAATAAACTTTTTTTCAAGTATGCCCTTTTTTATAAGGGGTAAATAAGAAAGAAAAATAGAGTAGTCAACATCATGAGGATCACTAACCCTTTAATTAATGCAATATATATAATTAATGAAGGGTACAAATGGAAAAACTTATTAAATGTTGAGATACCTATTGTCAAGCTCTTATAAAAAGGATCAAAACAATTCAAGTTTTGGGCTCTTATAAAAAAGAGCAGTAGTAAGGAAAAGAAAAGAATGTTTATTAGCAACAGTTATCCAAACAAATAGGAATAAGAAAAACTAATTATTTGTTGACTAATGAGATATATTTTATAAAATCGACTAAGCATAATATACAAGTAGCATCGAAAACTGAATTTTACCTCTTTTATTTTTCTCACATAAATTAGGGAAAATTCCTCTTGCGTACTAAGATTATAATATTTCATTTCGTACTCAAATAAACTCATAACAATTATTATTATGCTTTAGTGGATATGATGATGCAAATCAGGGGAAAGGGAGTGAGTTGGCTTTGTGTGTGAATTAGGGTTGAGTGTCATGATGATGGGATATGAAACTTAGGATTAAGGTTAAGTTGGTAAATTTATAAATAATTTTAAGGTTAAGTTGGTAAATTTATAAATAATTTATAAAATTATTTAGATGATATTATTATACTCACTCTCTCACTTACTCACTCTCTCTCACACTCACTCACTCACTCTCTCTCTCTCTCTCTCTCTCTCTCTCTCTTATATAATAGTATAAATTACTCCTATGATCCTTAATAGAAGACATATTTATCTAATTTGATTAGATTAAAGAAATTAGTTGAGTTAGTTAATATGACATATATTTTTTAAAACACCCCAGTCATCTTTCTTAATTTCCTGATTTCCTCTCCTCCTTACTTATTGTTGAAGGAGCATCCATAGGGGTAAATTAGAAAATGATTGAAAAGTACGAAAACTATATTTTATATTTACAATCAAGATCAACTATCCAAATGTGTTTTATATTAAGGATCGGAGGGAGTAAACAAGTTAAATAGGCCAGGCCTGTAGGTTTGTATTCTAAGCCTTATGAAAATATGTCTGACTTGTTTATTCAAATAGACCTGACAATAGACCTAAACCTAAGCCTGACCTATTTACTAAATAGGTTAGGCTAGGCTGTAGGCTCCTATTAGGAGCTTGACTTATTTTCAGCCCTAGCCTTTAAACTCAATATTCTAATTAGAAAAATTAGGCTATGTTGACCACGGAGTATATTCCTTGCACAAAATCAAATTTGGTTATTATTATCTCATTAAAAATCATTAATTTCCTGGTATATTTAGTTTTTGACTAATATGGTCTTTAAATTTCTATTTATAGTAAGACTCTCCTGTTGAAAGCATCTAAATATAGTATCTAAAATGATGTACCATTATATCCTAGGTAATACTATATATTCAAATGGTAATAGTAATGTGAGCTGTGCATAGAATTACATGATATAAACCCTTCTAATATTGAAATTGAACACTTGTAAAACGGTGATTGTTTAATATACTTGGTCTGTTTTAGTTTAAAAAAAGTAAAAATTTTTTAGTTAAACTGAACATATATCTGATATACAATTTTTAATATCTTTTAGTGCTCAAATTGCTCAAATAAAATATAACAAGGGTGTGTTTTATTTATAAAGAGTAAAATAATCTAATTAGCTATATGTTTTTTCTTGATTACAAAACCCTCCCCTCTATTTTCAAAACATATAATTTAGTCTAAACCATTAACACAATTAAAAAATATTCTAAAGGATTCATGAAGTATATTTTTTTAATTAAAAACCATATTAGAATAAAACTTGTTTACTGATTTACCTATCATTATACCAAATCCCTCATTCATCTTGTAGCATTAATAATTGTTATTGATCCATTTAGTAGTTCTACTAAACTAAAAAAAAAATTAATTAATTTTTTATGTGAAAGTTACCAACAGCTTGTTTGAAAGTCAGAGTAATTTTTTAACAAACATATTTTTAATGAAATATATTTGAAAATATTGTATTATAATATATTAATATGAGGATCTCAAAATTATATCTTTTTTATAGTTTTATAATTTAATTGAAAATACATATACGATATTATTGATTGCAAAACAGTCTAGCCAAGTAGCCAACCTATGTATCTAAGAGATTACATCATAAGTAAGTTTTAATAAATAAATGGATTAAATATTTAAATTTATTGAAAAATTAAAAATTTATGATTATAAAAATTTATTGAGTTTTGTAATATATTAATTAATTTGACAGTATGAAAAAATTTTGAAAATATATATTTAATTTATTTTTAAATTTATGGATAAAGAGATGTGGTTAAATTAAATGATTATTGTGTAATTTATGTCAAGGACTAGCATTTTGATCAAAATAACAGGTGAAATGTTATGAGTTAACAATTGGTGGGGTGAATCGATATTGAATCTCGAAAAAAAAAAAGGAATGTTTATGCAATATATTTATATATATATATATATATATATTGATTTTAAAGGAGTTCCATATAGATTTTCAAAATAGAAGTCAGATATCTGTAATTTAGAATAAAGAGAGGGGTTCATGTATTTCACTCTATTGTAAAACACGGCAATGAAAGTATAAGCTTGTCCCATATTTTCCATCGAGAGAGCAATATATTTCTTATTTTAAATGTATAAAATATCAAATCGGACAAGCTGGCCAAGTTTTTTTCAGTAACAAAAGGGAAAACTAACAACTAAGAATCAAGCAAAAGCCTATCCAAATCCTGCTGGATAAGCGTACTGATTCATTCCGATGGGGAAGTAAGCATCATGAAATCGACCTGCCTTTGCCGCTAACTGCCGCTAACGCATCCACCACTATGTTCGCATCTCGAGCGCAGTGTACTAAATCGACCTGCCAATTCCTCCTATCATTTGTTGTATCTCCGTTAAGACCGTATAGTCAGGATGAATGTCATTTATGTACATGTTTGAAAAACAATAAAACTATAGTTTCAGAAGTCCTTTTTCGTAAATCGAGATAAAACTCCTCCCACCACATACTTTCTTCTTACTGAAGGAGCGCAAGTACTTGATTGTTATCGCTTTCAACAACTGCCAAAGTCAGGTGCCCGTCCCAAGCAAGCTTGAGTGCCCACAAGCTATCTAAGGCCTTTGCTGTAATCACAGAACCATAGCCCACTCCACACGTGAATCCATTGATGCCACCACAAGCACACGTCCCCATTGAGGAGTTAAAGGCACCATAAAATGCACAGCTAAATTTTTAGCTCATTTGAGTATAAATGACAGTCAAATATTCAAGCATGATTTAAAATACTTACTTTTATTTAACAAAAACTGTCAAATAAAGATACCTTTGCTTGATGGTTTTTTTAGGGCGGAAAAATTAACCCACCTCCTTGGAAAAATTACAACTTAGCCTACCACCGTAAACCCACTTTTTCTGCATTTTTTAAACATTTCAATTTTTTAAGAAAAAAAATTCAAACTAAATTAAAAATTTCTAAAAACCAAATTAAAATGTTTTATATATTTTTAAAGTTATATAATTAAATCAACCCTTATAAATATAAAAATATACTATATTTTACATAATAATTTTATCAATATAAAAATCATAAATTAAAGGGTTTAGGTGTAAATTTAGTAATAAATTATTTCCTTATGGACACCTAACACAATTAACTATTTATGGGTAAATCAATTTATTTGATAGCACTTATAGTAATACCATTAACCTGAGTTAACTTTCGTTATTTTTTGTACTGTAGATCCCATCAATCTTCTCATTTTCTATTATTTTAACTCGAGTTAACAGTGTTGCTATAAGTGCTATCAAATAAATTTATTATGTCTACTTTTATACCTGAAAATAGTTAATTGTGTTGGATGCCTATAGGATATAGTTTGTTGTTAAATTTGTACCTTTATCCTAAATTAAACATGGAATTGACTCATAATATAAAACAAGGCTATATTTAAATCAAGTGCAAAACAATAAGTTCTTTTCTCTAAAGTGAAAATAAAAATTTGTGAAAGATAAAAACAAAAGCAGGATAGCCTACCACAGGTCATGCTTAGGAGAGACGAGTTGAAAAGGTCCACCTAAAAATGAGCTGCCAATTCGACAATTCAGCTTAACACTTTTTTGCGGGTGAAGCTTATAAACCCAACTCATATAACCGGCCTGTTGGCGTTTCAAGATAGAGTTAGGAGGTGTGTGCAAACAAAAATCACAATCCTTGAACAAAGAAACATCATTTTCAAGAGGGGCAGGCAATGGTGAGGTGCTCCAAGTAATAATGCTTGGTTTTGGAATATCTAACCTTTCAATTGTTTCATTGATCATACACCTTTGAATCAGCCAAATTTAAGGCACTTGAGAAATTTTGGTCTACACCGCATGTCTATGTCTATTACCTAATTTGACATAAGAACTTCACATGTACATTTAATTTCCTCTTTCCACAGACATACATGTGTTAGAAACTGATTCTACTCTATAAATTTTAACAACCAAGAAAAGCAACCCTTCTAAAATACTCATGCAAATTATTTAATTAAAAAATACATAATATTTCTTTCAAGAGTTTATATTTATAATAGAAATTATTGTAATTATGTTTTTTCTTTTTTCTTTTTGGGAAAATTTGCTAAAATATCCTCTATTGCAAATTTTACTATCCAAAGGTACTAAAAATTTGTTTAAAGACTCAACGATGCAACATATCGTCAACTATATCTATATATGTGTCACTTATTTTAACTAAATGTAAAAGGAAAAATATTTGCATATAACTGAGAAACAATTGCACCCACTAAAGAAGAGTTGCACCCGCTAATAGACCTGTGTTCTCAAGTACTTTTGTGCAATTAATTTTATTACTGGGATTTTCCAACAATTTCCCCCCTTTTTTTTTATCAAATTTTTTTTTGGGGAAAAGATCTCAACAAACGACAAATCATTCTAATCTAAAATCAACAGCGAAGGATTCTCAAGGAAGTACACGTGTGACCAATCCTTGTTTGCCCTTTTCTTAATCCTTTCCTTCCCCTTCATGCATGGAATTCTCCCCCAACTACACATCACAACAAACTATAGAGAGAAAGGGATTATGGCTATGTCTCCTCCTTTACCTCCCTTGATTGTTCTTCACTGCTACTATACCCACCCTTTTCTTCAAAATTTGATCTTTTCAATCTAAACCCACCAAATTTCTGAGTTCTCTCTAAAGTTTTCTGGGGTTTTTTTTTTAAAAAGACGAAATTTTAGGGCCTGTCCTCTTTTTGTGGGTCGGATCTTGTTCTTATAGAACTGTCACATCTGAACACTATGCGGTACTCTTCTTCTTCTTCCCGGTGATGATCAGTGGTTCAGAAGCAAGAAACTTCGTGATCTGTTTCTTATGAGCTCGATCTAGAATTCTGAGTTTTGTCCGTTGGTTCGTACATTAACCGTTTTGGTTTTGTGACTTTTGTCTTCAGTGAGAAATATGCTTATAAAATATTTTGTCCTTGCAAGGTTTTCAGATGGGTAATACTGGAATAGTTTTCTGATCATGTTATTTCTTATTTCCTGGGTGTGTGTATATATATAATCAGATTCTTCAAGTCAAATCAATCAATGGAGGAGACGAGGAAGTTCGTGTGCAGGTTCTGCAACAAGAGGTTCCCAAGTGGGAAGTCTCTGGGTGGTCACATTAGAACCCACATGAATCAACATTCAAGAAATAGGGCCATTGCTGATTCAAGCAAGTTTGGAAGTGATGATGTTGATGATGAAGCTGCGAGAAAGAAGAGGAAGAAGAGAGATTTAAGTTCAGATTATGGGCTTAGAGAGAATCCCAGAAACACAAAGAGGTTTGTTCATAATCATCCCTTCTTCTCTTTACATCATAAGGAGAAGTTCTGTAGAGAATGTGGGAAAGGATTTTCTTCTTTGAAAGCTGTATGTGGTCACATGGCGTGTCACACTTCTGATAAACAGAAATTTGCAATAATGGATGATGCTCAATCTGATACTGAAACTTCTGATCCAGAGGATTTGAAGAGAACAAGGTTCATGACCCTCAATAATAGGAATAATAATAACCCAACTTCTTCTTCTGTGTCAGAGGTTGAACAAGAAGAAGGAGTAGAAGAGGTGGCTATTAGCTTGATGTTGTTGTCTAAGGGTTTTTATAGCCATAAAGGTGGTTTTGATTTGGACAAAGAGTCTAATTCTGATAACTATTCTGCAATTTTAGAGGCCAAAGCTAAATCACAGTCTGTTGATGCCAGAATTGGTATAAATGTTGGTCAGAGTAAGGTTAAGAACTCTGTTTATAATGATACTTCTGAGATTGTGAAGGTGGGAAAGGACAAGATGGAGTTGAAGTCTTTAGATTCTGGGTATTCTAGATATGGTTCCAAAATGGAAGATTCAAATGTCTCAATTCATGGGGTTTTCAGGAATGATGTTTTTAACGCACCAAAAGTGAAAGATGGGTATGGATTTAAGGATTATGATGTCTCTGAACCAAGGAAGATGATGAACAACAGAAGCAGGAACAGTAGTGAATCCAAGAAACTAGTGTTGGGAAATTTAGACAAGTTTGATGATTCATTTAACAGTGCCAAACAAGAATATGTTGGTAACAATTTGGATGATCAAGTTTCCTGCAAGAAGAAGAAGAAAACCAGTTTTCCTAATCATGAAGTCATCTACAAGAAAGACTCATATGACTCAGAATCATCATCATATGACAGTACTGATCCTGATTCTTTTCCTTATTCTTCTTATCAGAAGCCTAAGAGCAGTAACAAGCTGGCCAAGAGTAAGAAAGTGATGAAGTCGTCAAAGAAAACAAAGGAGCATGAGTGCCCAATTTGTAACAGAACTTTCAGGTCAGGTCAAGCCTTGGGAGGTCACAAAAGGTCCCATCTTGTAGGTGGATTTGAAGAGAAGAAGAACAACAACAATGGATTACTAGTGCATCAAGAATCTCCTTCTCCTTCTGTTGTTCCTTGCCTGATTGATCTTAATCTACCTGCTCCTGCTGATGAATAGGGTTATTTTTTTCAATCATCTTCAAGCATCTGATAGTGTCTGGACTGAATTCTGAGAATCTTTTGTCATTGTTCAATGTTGAAAGTAAATGGAAATGTTTAGAAAGATTAATGGGTAAATCTTTTCACCTTTTGGTAGGAAGCAGCTGTTTTTTTTCTTTTTATGCAAATGTTGAGTTTAACGTTCACTGAATCTATCACTATAAAGAATTTTTGCCTTTCCATTTTTTCCTTTCTACTTGTGAATATATACATATATTTTCCTCTTTCCCTGAATGCTTAGACAATAATACTCTATATATGTTGAATCAAAGCTTTCAGATCTCAATGGGGAACTTTTTGAGAGGCATGATTATAGAAACAACTATTCTTTCTTGTTGCTCAGTTCTTGCTTCCATTATTATTAACTTATATTTCCCATAAAGCCTTCCCCTTTAAACCTCACTCAAACTTGATGTCTACTTGTCCTTCTCAAAGAGAAAACTGGGACCCCACATGCTTTTAGAGGCACTTTGTAGCCTCAATACCAATAACTTGATGAAATCTTAATAAACTTTAAAGGTTGGACTAACATTTTATCCTGATAAAACCTAGTAAAAACTTAAGAGTCGAACAAACCGATATACATCATATATGTATGTATAGTGCATTTATAAATACACATTTTTTTCAACGTAATTGTAGAAATGACTGCTATTATTTCTTTTTGGGTTAAGGTGCAGATTTATTAATGAAGTTCTAAGCAAGAGGCGCTACACATAAGAAATTAAAAATGGAGCATCCACTACAAAATCGTTAAATTTGACCTAGCGTCACTAGGAGTTTTCTTTTCTTATAATTTAACGCCATTAGATCAAATTTAACGATTTTGTGGTGGATACTTCATTTTTAATTCCTTATGTATATTTTTGCTCCTTTTAAAACATGTCTGGCGCCCCTTATTTAAAACTTTATTGGTAAATCTGCACCTTCACCATTTCTTTTTTATAAGCATGCCTTTGATCTCCTAAACACAATTCCAAACACAATCCAGCCACTTATGACTATCATTCCACTTTAGAATTTTCTCCCCTCAAGAGTGCTATGAACAGAGGTTGAAGATAATGGTTAAACGTAGATTGTTCCAATTGAGGAGCACAGTAAGAGAACGTCTTCCTTTTCTTTTCCAACGTGAGATTCAAGATTGAGGTCAACCCATTATGGGTGTGATGACATGTGCACAGCCTAGAAATTCTCAAAGTCTCTGAGAAAAGAGGAGGCTGATGATGTTGGTTCACTGACTTTTGTAGTAAGAAACTTTTCATTGTGCTTTGGTAATTGCTGATGTAAGTTAGTAATTGGGATTCAAAAGCTGCTGGGAAAGCAAGTGGCAGGGCTATTTTTCTTGAGGTTGAAGATTTGATCTTTTGAGATAATCACTAACAAATTAAACTTTATTTACAATACAGAATGTTGAATTTGAGGTGGTTGCAACTTGTAAGGTTGCCTAACACTTAAGGTAGCACCACTCATGATTCTGCTTAGAAAACACTAATGCTGCGGCAATGATGATTCATAGCATTTTCACTTTAATTTAAGAACAGTTTTTATAGAATATAAAATATCCATCAAGTGTTATATTTGTATGGCAAAAGTATACATTTAATCCTTTAACTCTATACATTATTTCAATTTGATCTTTTAACTTTAAAAATGGTCTTTGTATTCTTTTTGCTCTAACCATTGTTAATAAGAAGTGTTGATATTAAAATTTTAATGTTGACAAAATAGTGTCAAATGATTATATATAAATTTTAAATTTCAAAATAATGATGACTATTACAAAACAATCATCATTTAAGACTAATTATATTAGGATTAAAGGACTAAAAGATACTTTTTGAAGTTAAGGGATCAAATAGAAACATTGTATGAATTTAAAGGATTAAATGTATACTTTTTTATCTAATTGTAATTAGAGTACAATGCATTTACCTCCTTTTTCTCTGGTATAAATTCTAATAATTTTCCTTCTATTTTGAAAATTACAAAATATGATCTTGTTCATAACCAAATACTACATTACAAAAACATCCGTCTTTTTACTTTTTTTATTAAGAAAATTCAGTTCTCTCCCCTTCCTTGGCTTACCCTTTGCCTTTTTCAATTACTTTTTAACAATATTTTTTAATTAGTACAAGGGTCTGTTAAATCATATAATTTTACTTCTTTCTTTACCACCAAGTGGTTCTTTTCTTGTGTTTTTTATTTTCGCATATTTTCCACTAGTACTTTTTTGTTCATATCCAGTGAATAATTTAATCGTCACTAACAGCAGGAGAGAAATTTGCCAAAGGGATTAGCTCAGACGACCTGCAGAAGAATGAGAAAAGAAATAGTTTGTGAGGATATAAACGAAGAAATAGGGATTAGGGGACTCAGATCATTAAGGGTGAATTGGTAAATATAAATTTTAATTACTAAACAATATTTATAATCTTTCAAAAATAGTTTTTTCAGGTAAAAAAAAAAGTTTTTTTTTAACAACGTTAATAATTTATACTAGGATTTATATAATTCAAAAATAGAGAGAATGCTCATGTACAAAATAAAAAAAAATAGTTATTTTATCATATCTGGCCATTTATATCAATTTTTATCAATTTTAGGCGTCGTTTGTCAAAATTTAAATCATCACTGGTAATATTTGAAAAAAAAGAAAAGAAATTCCTTGTTCGCAATGTATTACATATATATATATATATATATATATATAATAAAATACTAATAGTATATAATAATTTAAAGAGTACAAAATGAACTATTTTAAAGATATAAAATTCTATTTTTTTTATTATACATGTTAAAAATAATATAGATTATTTTTATATATAAAGATTTGCACGCGTATATTATTGGTACTTTATATAAGGAATTTAGTTATCTTAGTCAACTAGTAGAAATGATATTTACTAAATTTAACTTCAAATCTTGTTGAGAGGATTGTGGTTTGTGGATGGCTAAGCTAAGCAGTTTTAGTTGGATTAAAATTTAAAAATACTTTTTAATATTAAAGACCCAATATCAATCACATGATTCAGTCAAACTTTGCTGGTCAAAGACCGGGTTTTGAAGAGAGAAAAGTGGCTAAAATTAAGGTAATTGATTGAAGATTTGTTTACAATAATTAGAATTATATCATGAAACCAACTAATTGTTAGAGTGATGCTCCAAAATTTCTGAAAGCATGTCATATTGTGCTCGCATAATTTTGACAAGTTACTTTGGTTTTATTTGGCCAATTAATAAATAAATATTTTAAAAATTTTTCAACTAATTTATCTTTTCTCAAGAAGAAAGCCATCACAGACGAAATGTCCTTCCTAGTAATTTGTCGTGAAGAAACAGATGTATGATGTAGGTTTCTTCAATTCATCAATTAACATTGACTAGTCCAAATTCAATTATCAATTCATCATCTTACGAAAAATTAATGTAGCATATTTCAGGTTTAAGGTATTGTTTAGATTTTACCTATGTTTGTACTTCCTCCTTTATCATAATCTTCAAATAACTAAATTATGCTTTCGACAAAAACAAAAAAAACTAAATTATACATATCAATAAAGGTGGTAAAGAAGGTCAACCTATCGGTGCGGGTTCACCCATCGCGATCCTCGGGTTTGTATTTTGCCAAACTAAGCCCACTTAACCAACCTCCCCCACCAGGCCTCCACCCCCCCTCAAAAAAAAAAAAAAAAAACCAACCTCCCCCCCCCCCTTTTTTTACATTTTAAAAAATTTTAATTTACTTTTGAAAATTAAATTATAAAATTTTTTAATCAAAATTGAAGTTATTTCTATATTTTCATGAAGCTATAATTATACAACGAAAAATACATATTTTACATAATTAAACTAATCTCAAAACTTTAAAATATAAACATATAATATATTTTACATAATTATTATATTAATATAAAAACAATAAATCATTAAAAAAATGATAAATTGAACATACAATAAATTTGCTAACATAAAATGAGAGTATATTTAAATTAAGTGCAAAATAATAATTTTTTTTAAATTAACAGTTTTAAAATTTAAAAAAAAAACTAAAAAAGGGGCTAGCCCATGGTAGGTGTGAATTGAAAATGCCTATATCAAAACAAGCTTTCGTTTTACCAACCCGAGCCTCTCAATTTTGACAGATTGGACCCATATTACCACCTCTAGTCCATGTATCAAGAAGTTAGTTATAATTAGTTAAAAAAAAATATGTAAAAATAAATAAGTGTGTGTGTATATTCTTTTTTCCAAAGACACATCTATTTACCGAAAGGATGCGTGAGAAAGAAAATGAATAGAAAAAAAAATATTTTAAAAAAGAAAGGAAAAAAGATACAAGTATTAACAAACAAAGGTCATATTCACCGTCACTCGGAAAAGAATGTCTGAAGAAGTGATAACTTTTTTTTGCGGGATGAAGAAGTGATAACTGAAGAATACAATTAGACACGGATTAATATTTAATACAACTTCTTAGACGAAATTACAAACCTAAGCTGGCCTTCTTTCAGCATATTCTGTCTAGAATATTACAACTTCTTGTCATCTTTTAGCATTAATTGTTATTTCATTTAATTTAGAATTCTATAGTGATTTGTCATCAGTTCCCATTCAATGTAATTGCATTCTAGAATATTCTGTCCTTAATATCTAGGGTAAAGTTGAGACCTATAATTACCACATTAACTCATTTGCTTTGTATATCTTATGAATTGAATAAACAGATATTGAGTTTCCACTCTAAGTCTCTCTTCCCTTCTTTCTCTGTTCGTCAGGTTTCTCCCCCCTCCTAATGTTCTCCCTCCTCTCTTTAATTTCTCTTCTCTATCCTCTCTCATCCTTTTCTACCTCTTCTTTCTTCTCCCTTTCTCCTTCCCTATCTTGCATCAATTTGGTATCAGAGCCTAATTCCCTTCATTGCTTTCACTGCCCAACTCTCATCAAAGAAAATCAACCAAAGCCTTTTTCCTTCTTTAAGTTGTTTTTTATTGCTATTCACAATATTTAGTTTTCTTTATTGTAATTTTAGTTGAAAAAAAAGGAGTTTAGTAGGAAAAAATATTTAAAAAAATGTTGAAGAAAAAATGGGGAAAAAAGAGGAAAAAATGAAAAAGGAAAAAGGAAAAAAAAAGAGTGAAACAAGAGAGAAAAAATTGATTAAAAAATAGAGAAAAAAAAGTGCTAAAAAAAGATTAAAAAAAGTGTGAAAACAAAGAGAAATGCTACGCTAGTCAATTACAGGTATGAGTTAAGGAAGAATCACTTTTGTAGACCATCGTTATGCATTTGTCGATTCCCATAGATATTCTCATAGTTATGGAAGATATCGACGCCATGAAGATGATAGATATGAGGACAGAGATTGTCAACAATATGCATGTACCAATCAACGAAAATACTAGTATGTTGATCTTAATGAGTATGCCACTTGCTGATATAAGTATGCCAATCATCATCAATATAAATGTGGAGACTATTGTTGTAATGAGGATGATTATAGCATTACTAGGAAATGCCGTAAGGCTAAAACAGAATACGAGGCTACCATAAAACGTCACAAGGCTAAAGCTGAAGAACAACAACAGTAGAATGACATAATAACTAAAGTTAAACAGCTTTAAGATCTGTTATATGAGTGGAGAGAGGAATGGAAAGGGGCCCAAATGAGAAAATTAATAAAGGTCGAAACTCTTTCCTTAGATCTAGAAGCTGAGGTTGTACCTTTGATAGAAACATTGTCACCATCTCATCTGGAGCCCATTTGTGCCATTAGAGTAGCACTACCAATACCTATCCGACAACAACAACACTGGACACTCTTGTGATTCAAGGGAGTGAGGACTCTAATCTTGTTGTCATTCAAGATCAAGATTCTTTGAGCAAGGATAAGGTCGGCCAAGCTACACAAGTGCAAGTGGCTCCTCTTCAAAATGCCAGATTTTGGGGGTTGGTTGCTGCCAAGAACCCTTTAGCCATGGCCAAGAACATGTCAGAAGGTTTTGGGCTGCGGCTGAGAACTGGTCAAACACTTGTTGGCGCGGCCAAGAACCCCTGGCCGCGGCCAAGAAGTGACCTATTTTTTAGCTGACTTCCAATGACTATAACGTTTTGCACACACATCGAAATGACACAAAATTTATATCATTTTAAAGCTTGCAATGTCTACTACATAATTGGAAAGTTTCACAATTTTTTGAAAACATTTGCTAATTTTAAAACACCATGCAAAGTAGCTCCCCTACACAAAATTTTCACTTGACAGAATTTTCAGTTTTTCAACAATTGTTTCCAAAGGTTAGATTTCACCACCGGGGTTACTCCCCACACAATTTTTCACATAGAATCCAATGGAAACATCAAAACAACCAAATTCATATTCCTTTCTCTTGTTCTATTTTGGGGCAATAATTCAACACAAAACTCAACTTCTAAACTTAAACACATTCAAGTTTCCAAATCAATTCCATTACCCAACACACAACACAAGACACCATTGTAATCAACTAAACACCATAAACTCTTTAAACTCTAAATCATGAAAATTAGGGCAAAAATCCACAAGTTCAGATACTCAACCAATAGCTATTGTAAACACCTTATTTTGTCCGAGCCCAACTCAAAAATAATAAGAAAAAAAAAATCTTCCTTAATCTTGAAATATTTAAATTAATAAGAAAATGACATTGATGGTGATTGGATTGTTTGAAATTTGAAAAAATGATCATTCATGGTGATTGTCTTGAACTTGGGGTTTTGCAGTAAATGGAAACAAATTTCAAAATAATTCATTTCATCGATGTTATTTGATATTCGGATTAGGAAATTTAGTGTGAAGTCATTGTGGAGGAAAAAATAGAAATTAAAATATAAAAAAATATCCCTCATTCATAGGTTTAAATTAGGAAATTGCTTGTAGGAAAAATATAAAAAAAAATAAATTAAAAAAAAATCTCATTTATGTTGATAGGTTTAAATTAGGAAATTAGTTGTGGGAAAAATAAAAAAAATAATTAAAAACGAAATTTTTTTAAAAAAAATCTCCATTGATGGTGATTAGGTTAAGTTAGGAAGTTTTATTAATAGAAAATCAAAAAAACGAAAATTTAGAAGAAAAAAATCTCCATTGATGATGATTACGTCAAGTTAGGTAGTTTTTAACATAAAATACAAAAAAAAAAAATAAAAAATGAAAATTCAAAAAAGGAGCATTTATGAAGAAAACCCTACTTTAAGACTATAAATAGGGGAGCAAGGGTTGAAGTAAAACATACAAAATTTTTGGGAGAAAAAGGGATGCAAGGTAGAGAGTTACTTTTATTTTTCTAATTTCATTGCTCATACATAATTCTCATGAGGAAGGGTAGCTATAGAGAGAGCCATTTCATCTTTGTTTAAAAGGAGATCTTTGTCAAACCAATGAACATCTCTACATAGAGATGGAGGCATTCTTACTGAAATATTGGACAAATCTCCACAAGTATATTGCCTCTTGTTGCTTCTTGCTTATATTATTTTGTTCCTTTCTCCATCCTTTTTTTGACCCAACAACGTTCATTTTGTAAAATAATTTCTTGTTGACTAAGGTTATGCTTGTGGGCCATGTGTACTTCTTGAGGTGTCTTGCTTGCATTTTAATGACTATTGAATGCTTGCATTGCATGATAAATATATTAGTTGCTTCATCTATTGTACTGCTCCACGTTTTGCGTAACACCCCAAATATATTATAATTATTTTAGAAACTTAATAAAATGGTGAATATTCATGAATTTGGAATTTATGAATTTTATAAATGTTCAATTTCACGAGAAATTAGGTAAAAATGAATATGGAATTAATTTGGGTGATTTAAAAAGCCCAATATTAAGGTCCAAAAATGAAGAAATATTAAAGAGAATATTTGGTCCAAAAATAGATAGAAATTGACTAAAGAAAAATAAGAGAAGAAATTGGATTAGAAAGGTAATGGCAAAATCGTAATTTTGCTAAATTATCACAAAATTAATTATTTTCTGATTAATTGAAGATAATTTCAATTAATTAAGGAAAATAAAAGGAAAAATATATTTAGAATATGTTGTTCAATTAAATATGAATTTGTGGAAAATTTAAGCAAAAATGCAAGTTTGACCAAAATTGAAACTTTACGTGTATACGTAACCGAAACAAGTTATGAAGCCAATTGAGACCATAGGGAGAGACCCCTAGGTGTCTCCTACATGTGGCATAAATAAGTAAATATTGTTGGACATGATGGCATGGTTACATGAATGTAGGAAGTTATGTAATAAAAATTAGTTTTGGAATTGTTGGAAAATTCCATAAATCATTAAAATGATATATGATATTATAATATGTCATTCTCATCTTCTTCATTCAGCATTTCATGCACAAAACAGCAGCTGAAAGAGAGAGAGAACGTTCAAATTTTTAGAGAGGAGAGAAAGGAGAAGAAATCTCATAAGGTAAGTCGATTTTTCTGACGATTTAACTCCTAACGTGTATAACTCCGACCCTAAGCTACTCCTCTTTGTTTTGGAAGCTCAAAACCTGTTGTGCAACACCTAGGGTTTTCAGCCATATTTGGGAAAAGCTTGTGGGAGCTTGAAGTAACTTCCAAACCTTTGTATAGTAACTATTCTGGCTGCTGTAGGCAATTTAATCGGTGAAATTTCACCGGATTGCTGTTGATTTAAATTTTGGGAATTGAGTTGCCTAAGGGTTCTGCTACCCAATTTTGGTTCAAATGGTAGTTATAACCTAATGTAATAGTTAATTAAATGGCTTGAAGTAGAAAGGAATGCGTTTATAGAAGTGTCTAAATGGTGCATTTGGAATTGTAAAATTCGACATTTGCCCTGATCGTGAATGATCTATGCCAGAGCACGTTTGGAAAGAACCAGGTAGTAACTCTCTCTCTTATACTATGTGTAACACACTGTATGTGTTTTTTATCACTGTTTTGTGATGATTTCTGATACTGCTGCGATTACAGCTGGTGATAGCTTTCGTTTACAACGCAAGCTGTCATTATTGTGATTACATTGAAAGCTATCGCATCATGTATACAGCCGTGAGTGCTGTCGTTTGTGGTGAAAGCCATGTATCTTTGTGTTGTTGCTGCTGTCGCTATTATGATTTACTTACATGCTGTGTGCTTATATATTGTATGAATGGGATGTCACTACTGAGATTCTTTTGAATTTCATTCTTTCCATTAACTGACCTACAGATAGGGCAAGTGACTCTAGAGGGAAGCAGACAACCAAGAGCGGCTAGTACTCCTTAGAGATCTTTGTGTTGGTTTTTGGGTATCCATTTTGATTTGGGATTACTGTATATATATGGAATGATTTTGTGTAATCCCCTATATAGGAAACTGTAAACCTTAGTGTATATAGATGTATATGAAACCCGAGGGTTGTCGGGATTTTTTTGTATACTCAGATATGTATGAATGCGATTGAACTAGCAGAGTAATTAGATTCGAAAGATGAATCTAAGACCATGTTGAAAGAATTTTAGAAAAGAAATTTAAGAAAAATGTATCCGTCAGTCTCTGATTCATTTAAATTACGCATTTTTGAATCTTAATTACGATTATCAAGGCAGGGGGTTACATTTTGGCTTATCGTGCTTTCATGATCTCACTCTCGTCTTTTTGCTTGCCTCATGTGTGCGTAAATTACCATAGCTTTTTATATATGGTGGGGCTGCTTAATATGATAAATCAGGTGGCTAATAAGTATGAGGATGAATGGTATGTATTGGCCTCTTTCATATTCTAGGCATTATTGTTGGCATGGAGGTTCTAATAATATGTTGCCTTTTTGTGTGTATGGCTTGCAAGGCTTGCATGGAGATTGTTGGCATTATTGTTAGCTTTCCATTTTTTTTGTTAGAACAGGCTGACACCCAAGAGGGGGGTGAATTGGGTGTATTATAAAAAATTAACTACTTTGATATTCTTTTCGCATCTTATGAAATCAATAAGTATGTAAGTAGTGAAATATAAAACCATAATTAGTTGTTGAAATCATATATGCTGGAAATATAAGAGATCAGGGAAGAGAAGATGCAAATTGCAATTTATCCTGGTTCGGTCCAATCCACGATGACCTACGTCCAGTCCCCAGGCTCCTCCTGAGATTTCAATCCACTATCTCCCTCAAGTTTAACCGGGTACTTGAGAACCACTACAATCTCACAAGTTTGATCCGGGCACTTGTGAAGCCTTTACAATTCTCCCACTGAGATATGAGCTCCCCCTTACACACTGTAAGGATACAATTTGTTTCCCACTCAAGATTCCCCAATCTTAAGTAACTCACAAGTATAGAATGATTACAATGAAAAATTACTTCTCTCTATATATGAAGTAGATAATGATTAACACTGAAGTACATGGTAGGAGTATTATTACAGTGCTTCGGTCAAGTAAGATTCAGAGTAATAGCATATCAACATTATAGGCATGGGCTCTCGTCTCTGTTCATTTTGAATGACTCTTCTTTTATAGTTGGTGAAGAGTATTTGACCGTTTGAGCTTTTCTTCTTCCCGTTGAGGCGTAAAATATTACTGTTGAACTAGCCGTTGGAAGCTTCTGACACAAAAGTACTTTCTTCGTCTTGTGTGTTAATCCTTATTTGATCACCTGGAAAATGCTTAATCACTAATATAATAAAGTGTTAGAATGATCAGAATCAATAAGAACAAGTCACACAAAATTTCAATGATTTTCAGAAGTTTCAAGGTGATACTCTGTTTTCTAGAAAATTAGTTATTCGGATAATCTCTGTTGTATTCGAATAGCCTTCTTTGATAATGAGTAATATTTATTCGAATACTTTATCCTCTATCCGAATAAACTTTTAGAACTTGAAGTGTATTCGAATAGTGACTTCCTTATTCGAATAGCTGCCTTGTAAAACAAATGATATTATTCGAATAGTGTCATTTGTATTCGAATAATATTCTCTCATAATGAACTTTAATATTCGAATATTCCAACCGTTATTCGAATAGTCTTTCACACAAAATATATGATATTATTCGAATAGTACTTGCTTTATTCGAATAGTGCACCTTTGATAATGAATCTTCACAAACGAATACTGCAACCTCTATATTTGAATAAACTTCTGAGGGCGTCACTCTTTGGATATAAATTCATGATTATATATCATCGGAAAGCTCTTTGAGTCTACTTTCATATGGCACTGGTTTTGTCTCAATCCGATGTATAGTTTGGGAGTTATGTCCAAAATACCAAAGTTGTCCAAGAATATGACGCTGATTCATGCATCAACTTCAACAGATCATATTTCTCACATCTGAACTCCTTTTAATGTGATCTTAGTTTCAAAATGACGCATTAGAAGTCTAGTTTCATATGCCACTGGTTTCACCTCAATCCTAGTTGTGGTTTGGAAGATATGACCAAAATACTGAATATCACCCGTGCTGAAAGAAACAGAGTCTGCTGCTGCTATTCGAATAGCACTTCTTGTATTCGAATAGAATCACCCTTTTTCAGTTATGTACTATTCGAATAGTCACTTCATTATTCGAATAATATTTGATTTTTTGCACTGAGACTATTCTGATAGTTCAATTACTATTTGAATAGTCCTTTTTGAAATATGTCAAATATTATTCTGATAGTCTCCCTATTATCCTGATAGTCCGTGTGATATTGGATGCTGAAATTTATCAAAAACTTATTCGGATAATCATTACACTATTCGAATAATACCCTTACTATTCGAATAGTTATCCTACTATCCGGATAACATATTTAGAAATTGAGTTTGAAATCACAATGACTATTCGGATAGTGCCTTGACTATGCGAATACTTTTTCACTTAAATTATTTTCAGAAACATTTGTTAAGCATACTATTCAAATACTAATGTGCTTATCCGAATACTTTCAACTGTTAACAGTTCTCCTCTATTCGAATAGCATATTCATTATTCGAATAATACTTTGTTTATTTGGATAAATTGAGAGTTATTCGAATATATCTTAATTGAAAACAAGTTTTACTATTTGAATAACAATTTGGCTATTCGAATAATCCACAGTATTAAATCACATGAATCTTTTCAACCCAACTTGATATCTTATCTCTTTGCTTGACTAATCTACAAGATATTTCACATTAAACATAGTAGTTAGTCAACGTAGAAGATAAATACATTATGTAAACTTTTTGCTCTCAATAATTAATATCTATATTTGACACCATCAAAACTAATCATATCCAACACTTTTAACTTGTTTTTTTTTCCTTCTTTGCTCTCTATTCCTTTCTTAGGTTCTCTTTTAAAACAAGGAAAAAAATATTTTAACATATTTTTATAAATGAAAATAAAATGGAAAAACTCTCTTTCATGAAAAAATAAAAAAATTTCTTTGATAAATAAAAAAACATAAACCAAATAAAAAATCATTTTCCCCAATAAATTAAAGGAACTTTCCCTTAAAAAACACAAATAAAGTAACATGCATTTTTACCCCCAAACTACATGGGCTTTGATCTCTCTAAAGGGTACGTAGGCCCTAGATTTTCATCCTAGTTCAAGTCCAACTTTGTAAATAAATATATTTTTCCTTATTTTCTTTTTGTAAATAATGTTCATTTTTTTTCTTTAGTTTTTATTTCATTTATATTTGTAAATATTCTCTTTTTTATTTGGGTAATTATCATAAGATTAAAGGCCATATTTATTTTTAAATAATTAACTTAGGGTAACCATTCTTATGAATGGGTGTTGTGGGATGCCTAACACCTTCCCCATACACAAACAACTCCCAAACCCTTAATTATTTTTATAGACTATTTTCCATTTTTCAAAAAGGTTTCCAAAATTAACCTTTTTCAAAATTTTGGTGGCGGCTCTCTGTTTTCCAAATTTTGGGCACTACAGTCATAATATACATACCAATAGATGGCTTTTGCTCACCTCTTCCTCTTCCACGCACTAACTTGTTCTTCAATTCTCCAACCACTAGCTTTTCTTGAGTTCACAAAACACCTCCTCTTGAAAATCTAAAACCATACAAATTGAGATTTCATCAAGAAGAATAAGATTAAATAAGAGGATTTGCGCATTAGGGGTAATCTTCAAGATTAAAATGCAAGAGGAAGATCTCATTTTACCTTGGTTTCACTTTCTCTTTCCTCCTCCTTGTTTGGCCAACAAAGAGAGCTAGAGAGAGAGAGAGAGAGTATGAGATGATGAAATCAAAATTTTCAACCTCCCACATGCTCTTAGCCAACTTTGGAGAGGAGAGAGAAAGAGTTGAAAAGTTTGAACATTTGACTTGATCTCATGGTGCCAAGTGTCAACATCCTAAGGCTTCTCATAACATGCATATAACCATAGGATTATTCTAACTAATTCCATTAGCCATTTAGTCACAACTCTTACTCTTTTAGTTGATAGTCAATTTCCTCTTTGGTAGCTGAATAATTGGCTGATAAATTTTCTTTCTTCTTGTTTTGCCCCTGATTATGGCAATTTCAGTTTGATTACCACTTAACACATTATTTGACCCTATCTCTCATGTCATGCGCCCTCCCCCTCTCATTTAGTCTAATATAGACTTTGCCACATAATTAAACTTAAATATAGGTTTGGGCACATTCTACTAGTAATTCAGGTCATAATTCACATTGTAGTCTCCGAAAGTATTTGTCTAACATTAATTACATTAACTTTTGAAGTCACGAGCACTTATACACATTTTTGGGCATTATAGGACTTGTGTTGACTATCTTTATAACAAGTTAGGCTTGATTAACATCTATACTCTAACTTGAGGGGGAGTGTTAAAAGTTAGAGGGACTTTCAATAATTTCTTAACCTCCTTACAGTAGTTTTGTGAATTTTATCTACCTTGAGTTTATTATTTTAATGGCGGCAACTGTAATGTTCTGTGATGACACCAACAGTAGCTATATGCAATTATTCATGGGGTTGGATGTATTTGAACGTGTTGGGGGCTTTAAGCAAAACTTAAAAAAATGTATTGAATATGGACATTTGGAGTTTTCAAATTATTCAATTTTTACAATATATGGATTATATTGGGTGGTGAAAGATATTACATGGAAAATTCTAATTTAATTAAAATGGAAGGGAATTATATGGTGAGATTATAATTTAATTACAATTTTTATTGGAAAATTGCTGAATATAATTTGAAATATTTAAAAATGTGGGGGTGCCTAACATGTGGGGGTACCATATAAATTTTAAAGTTGCAAATTGTTTCTAGCCTTATTTGATAAAACCAAGCGTTGTGATTTAAAATTAATTATGTGGAGGCTTTGCTATTTTCTGTTGAGAACAAATTTTGTGAATTATAAAATTTTTGTGTTGCTTGAAATAAGCATTTTGTGATATGATAATTTAAACATTTATCTATGGTAGATAAATATGTTATTTTATAATTTGAGGCTATATAATTATCATGGTGTGTGAACCACAATAACACTTTGAAGTAGTCTTACGGCTCAACCAGACCAAGCACAAATTATCAGGGTTATGGAAACCGCCGACCGGTCCTGTCCGATTTCCAATTTAAATTTTTTTTATATTTTCTTTAGAATTTCATACCATTAAGCCTAAAATCTTCAATTTCTCACCGGTTTGGTCCCGGTTTAGCTCCGGTTTGGCCCCGGTCTTGACCCATTGACTTTTAACCTAGTACCCCGACCGGTTCAATACCCAGTTCGGGTTTTAATACCTTGCAAATTATTGAGAATTTGATGCATTGATGGATATTAATCATTGTGATAAGGCTTGCTATTGAGCATATACAAATATGCAGTCCTATAAGGAAAATAAAATATTTGAAGGGTGCTATAAATATGGCATTGTGTATGATGGATTCCCATTGTATTGAGAAACATGAATGTTAATTGAATTACATTTTTATGTGAGAAAATCCACTAGTAGCCAAAATAAATATCATACAAGTTAGAGTTTATTACTCTAAAATTGGCTGAAATTGGAGGCTAAGTTGTTGAAAAATTCTTAGTAAAATATATTGGTGTGAAATCGACACTTAGTGTCAATGAGTTGTGTTTACCAAATAGCAATAACTATTGTAAAAGAACAATGATGCAAAAGAGCAATGGTGTAAGTAGAGATCATTTGAGATATTTTGTGAATAAGCGCTTAAAATTATGGAGTTATCTCAATGATTTTGTGAGGTCAAAATTGACATACAGATCCGTTAACTAAACCTTGGGAAGAATTAAGTTAGACGAGGGGAATGGGACTAAAGCTAATAAGGATGGCAACCCAACCTCTATGATTGGTGATCCCATAAAAGAGGTTCAATGGGTAAGAACAAGTCGTTTGTTAGTTCTACTAGTACTAAAATAAATTACTAGCCCCTTCTTATGGCAAGAGAAAATGCTGGAATGTGTTATGGTGAAGTTGAGCGAAAGTTGTCAATGATTTTATCATCCTACGAGATGGTATGCTCATTGCATGTACATTTCATGAAATTACCTTTACGAATATGGAGTGAGACCACTTCTATGAGATTGTGGTGAAATTTCTAGAGCATTTGCTATGCATCAGGCACACACATAGCCATCTTAAGGTGTAAAAACGCGTTAACAGCGAAATGTGGAGGTATAATCTAATTATTAATACCTCTAGTATACGCCTAAGAGGTGTGAGTTCATAGTGTAACCCCCTTACTTAGAAGCCTTGAAAACAATTCGAAAACGTCTCATAAAGTTAAACTGGAGATCCGAGAATAACTCACAACCCATTCAAGGTCCCAACCTCAGCACAGAGTCCAGTCCTGTACTAAAGTGGGTTTCAAAAACTTATCAAAACTGTTTGGCTTGTTCAATTATGTTCCATTCATTAATATCAGAGTACTTAACAGAGTTTCCCGACGAACTCTCGGGTTACATTCATTAACTAATAGGGTCTATAGGGTCTGATCGCCCATTCTTAGTTCCCTCACGAGGTTACATACGATATTCAGATCTATACTAGGTATGTCTACCTTTACTACATTGTGACTACATTTACATCTAGTACAACATATACAAATTCTTCAAAAGTTTGATAACCAACAAACAAAACCATAATCTTCTATCGGTGTGCCCTAGTCGCCCTTGTTTACCTTCTTGTCTTTTGATTCGCTTGCCCTAGCTGTAGATTGATCATTGGAAAGAGTGAGATTCATATGAATCTCAGTAGTAACATTTTACTTATATGACAAACAATTTCACAAAGCATGTAAGCAATCATCATGTCACACCCTTATCTTATTTTCAGCTATTTCAGAGTATTTACAAAAAATGATATGCGGTTCAGTAGGCAACATAGGAATAGCAAAAATATATTGCTAATATGTGCAAAATTACAGAAATTCCCCATAGGGGTTCGTACATAAAAGTTACAAACCTTGTAGCAGCATAAGGCTCTAGGGTATCTAAACCCGTCCTAGTGAAATGGAGACATCTTCCCATCTTCGTTCCGCCACTGCATTTCTCCCGTGTAATTCTCTTCTCTACTTTCGGTATAACTCTTTTGTTTACCTATCTAATTTGTTGGTAGGGGAGGGTAAGATTCGAGAGAATCTCAATAGGAAACAGATATCATAATGCATGCATGATAGATGCTATGTGTATGACTGTTAGTTTTATCTAGTTGCATGCCCCATAATAACATTTCTGCATGCTCAATGTTTCATGTAACAAAACAATGGCCACAACAAAACAGAATCAGAGCTTCATTTATTCAAATATGTTCTACACAATCTAGTAAAGTAATCACACACATCACTACACAAGCAAAGAAGTCAATTACATACAATTAAGGTAAGTCTTCTACCTTAGCCCTTTTTTATCCTTAAGTAAGCTCATCAAACTTTGTCCCTCGTAATGCGTGTCACAGCTTGGCTCTCCACTTGTTCCTAAAATTCCAAATGTAGTGTTTAGAGACTTCCATATTATTCCTGAGAGTTATATGAGTCTATATTGAAAAATTACTAAAATACCCCCAGGAACTCGGCCTGGCCCCGCCATACCCGGTCCGACTTACTTTTTTCAAGATTTAAACATAGGCTATTCTGATATATTTATGCCCAAGGAATCCATTTCTAGACTCAGATTTAACAAATTCATTGTAAAATTACAAAAATACCCTTGACGGCCCCTATTTCAGCCTTTTCTATTTCTAGGGCGTTTCGTAATTATACTTTTTCAGCCTTTTTCCGAAAATGTGGCCAACTGTAATCCCACCTAGTTTTACCTCCTGAACACAATAGAATCATGAGATAATTGAAAATCCAACTCTAAGGACCATTTCTAGCTCTAGCTGAATTACACAAATTCCCCAGGAAAAATTGGGGTTTTTGATATCCAACTCCGCAGACGTGTTCCTTTCTACACCTAACCACTTTATTCACTATTTAATTAGGTTATAAGTACCATTTGGACCAAACTTTGACAGCTTAACCTTTAGGCCTATACGTTTCGAAATTTTCAAATCAAAGACAATCTGGCAAAATCTCACTAATTAAATTGTCCACAGCAACTAGAATAGTCAATATACAAAGGTTTGGAAGTTACCTCAAGCTCCTTATAGCTTTTTCCTAATATGGCTGAACCCTAGCCGTTCTTAACCATGAAAATTGATCTTCCAACACCTTAAAAAACTTCAAAGAGAAGCTTAGGAGCAAGGTTATACGCATTAGGTACGAATTCACCGAACAAATCAACCTACCTCGCGAGATTTCTCCTCCTTCTCTCACTAAATGCTCTCAAGCTTTCTCCCTCCTCTCTATGATGCTGAACGTCAAAAATGGGAAGGAAGAGATGAAGATTAGCTTTTAATATCATGCTGATGTCATCTCTTCACATGTTGATGTCATAATTCCCTATTTTCCCATTTTCAGATTTTCATACAGATTTTCTTCCAAAACTTTGAAAAACCATAACTAATTCTAGAAAAATTGAATTGGAGTAGTTCCAAAGGCTATGAAACCCTCATTGAGTCTAGGTTCAAGAAAAAGCAATATTCTTTAGCCAATTGGAATCACATCATTTCCAGAAATTCTATCTTTCAACGCTGCTATCGAAACTTTCTAGTTTCGATGGGTAACTTTCAAAAATTCATATATTTTTGCATATAGCTTGAAATGATTAATATGACCTATCAAACTAAATATTAGGATGTCTACTTTCACTCTATAAAATTTCATAATTTTTTCTCATCATTTGATTATACAAAATCCCATGACAAGCTCATTGCTTCATAGGCAATTTCAGCAAAAATATAATTATATTCTCCAAAATTCGCCATTTCTTTTCATTGACTATTTCCAATAATTACAATATATTTGGTGAATAAAATTTGATGTGTTACAAATCACATAACAACATTCACAGTAGCAGCACATTCTTGACATTCATAACATTTGTACAATTCTTGACATTCGTAACAATTGATGATATACACATAGATACAAAATATTATACATGATATAAGAGAAATAGTCACTACCTTATTTTTTTGTCTTGTTCTTGCACTGATCTCTTGTGCTCAGGGCAAATATCAAATCTTATAAATTAGAATTTAAGGACGGCGAGTTATTACCTATTCCAATTCTTTGATAACTCATAATACTTGGATTGGTTATCATTATGGATATTTAATCAAGTCAACTAAGGAGTTAGAGGGGTCAATTAACCTAAAAGACCAATTTTCTAACCTTAGAGTTCATAGTTATTACCATGTTCCATTACCTTTGAATTTTCGCACAAGTGATCAAATCCGCCAAAATTTTTCATCAACTTTGAAAAATTATATCTTTATCTACAAAAATAAAATTGAAGTGATTTTAAAGGTTATATGACCCTTATTTAGTCTATTTTTGAGGAAAAATATCACCCATAGCTAGTTGAATGCAGAGCATTCCCAAAATTGTCATTTATTGTACACTGCCAAAATTTAACTCAGTTCTCATGATCTACCTAACTTCAAAAATTCATAACTCTCAGTGTACAAATCGAAATGATGCAAATCACCTATCAAATTAAAGCTTGATATGTCTACATTTATTCTGGAAAGTTTCATCTTCATTGAACGTCATTTGTTTATCCAAAAACACACACAATTAGGGTACCTCACCGGAATCCTATTTGGGCAGAAAATCCAGTTATGCATTTTGAGCTTCAATGACCCAACATTCACAACTCGGGGCTATTCCTATACCGTTTTTCGTATAAAATACAATGGTAACATCAAAATGAAAAACCTCCGACTCATTTCCCACATTCTATTTTGGCAGAAACATCAAAATAAATTCTAATAATTACCAAACTTCCAATTTCAGTATCAAACTTGTGTCATATGATTTCTAATCATCATAAAACACCAATAACATAACCAAAACCCCTTGAATTATCCAAACCATTGTTTGGCCAAAATCAAGGCAGATATATATATATATATAGCCAAAATACTCATTCAACTAACACAACCAATAGCTTAACTTGAAGCCAACACTCACCTCTTGCTTCTCCTTAGCTCATTTCTTTGGTTTTTCAGCTTTTGTTCTTGGATGATGGCTCAAAACATCTCCTCTTGAAATTCTAAAACTATAGAAATGAAGCTCTCATCAAGAGGAACCATAGTTATGAAGAGTATTTGAGTCATAAAGGTGATCTATTAAGTCAAAATCAAATAAGAAGATCTCACCTTAACTTTGTTCTTTCTTTTCTCTTTCTTCTTCCTTGCTAGCCGACTTGAGAGAGAGCTTGGAGAGAGAGAATGGTGTTATGAAATGATTCAACTTCATCCCTTCACATCCCTTTGGCCAACTTGGAGAGGAGAGAGGGAGAGAGTTGAAAGTTTAACTTCATTTAAATATAATTGCTTAATTCATGTTGTGCCATGTGCATTTCCTTATAGCTCCTCCAAAAGTATATAACCATTTAGTTACTCTAACCAATTCCATTAGCCATTTAGTCACACAACATACTCTTTTAGTTAATAGTAAATTTCTTCTTCGATTATTGACTAATTGGCTGATAAATTTCTTTCTTCCCATTTTGGCCTTAACTATAGCCATTTTAGTTAGATTGTCACTTATTGCATTATCTAATTCCATTTCCTCTTGACATGCACCCTTCCCTTTCCTTTTAATTCAATTTAGGCCTTGTCACCATAATTGAGCATAAATATTGGGTTTGAGCACTTTCTACTGCTAATTCGAGTCATAATACACACTTTATTCCCTGAAAGTATTCATCTAACATTCATTACATTCTTATTTAGAGTCATGAGCCCTTATACACATTTTAGGGCATTACACATAGTCCATAGGACCACTGACATCTCTGTATACTAAGTGTTATTAGTCTAGGTCTAGTTCATATTCGAAAGGACCATTAGATGTAATGATTATACTCATGGATGCAACTCAACTAATAGCATTCATTTAGACACATATGGGGGATTGTTCGAAATAATGAGTAGGTGTGTCACGAGGAACAAGTTCTACCTTGTTTGGGATTGTAGGGGTCCAAGTAATAAGTGATATTGTGCAAAGAGAAGGAATGAGATCACACAATAATGGTCCACCAGAAACAAACACAATTGAAATCCAGTGATATCTCCCCACCCTATGTGTGTGAGTTCATACTTAGAATAGGCGCTTTTTAGTGGGATATTTTTATGGAATTCAAAATTCATTTCGGAATAAATGAGTTTATAAAAAATGCCAATTTTACTAAGCCTTTGTTATGAATATTAATAATGTGGATGTCATTAACTTATATCTTAATCAACATCTACTTGGCTGCGTTTAATACTATCTTCAACTTCCTCTCCAAGCCAACAAACTTCCTCTCCAAGTTTACTTTTTCCCCAAGTTTACTTGTTCCCCTAGTCATTAGTTATCCAAGTTTGCCTATAATTAGAAGCATTATACAAGCATTGAAGGCACACAAGTGAATAATAATTACTTTCATCTTTCTCTCTTAAATTTCTCTCTTGTCTTATCTCTTGCTCTCTTAACTCAAATTTCTTTTATTTTCAAAACACATTATCAACACGATAAGTCTAACAAAGGTATACTTATCTCAAAGTTACCTTAATAGTTTCCTCTACTTTCTTTTACCATATCTTTATTTGATATTGATCAATCTGAAATAATCTGACCCACTATATGGAATTAAAGAGATATTTTTACTGATAGTTATAAACATTAGGTTCTATGGCTAGGATTGAAGATTATTATTGTTTTTATATCTTATATATCCTTTACAAGTTCTTTTATATTATTATTATTATTATTTTAGTATGGCCAAAAGCCATACACATCCAATTTCATATTTTGAAATTATATGGCCAAAAGACATATTGCTTTAATTTCTTATTCTAAAATTATATGACAGAAGTTTTATTGCACTGATTTCCTCTTATATGGTCAGAAGATATATTCCTTTTATTCCTATTTTGAGATTATATGACCAGAACTCATATCACGTTGATTTCTTATTTTGATGGCCAAAAGCCATATTCCTTTGATTTCTATCTTGATATTATATGACTATAAGCCATATAAAATTTTCTAACTTACAATATGGCTAGAAGCCATATTCATTTGATTCCTTATTATATGGCCAGAAGTCTTACACTTTTTTGTCTTCTATTTTATTAAATGACTAGAAACCATATAACTTTATTTATCCTAAGATAAAAGGCCAAAAGCCATATAATTTTATTTATCTTGAAGATAAAAGGCCGAAAGCCATATAATTTTAATTTCTAATCATGAGATTAATAGGCCTAAAGTCATGACAACTAAATGGCCTAACACCATAAAGTTATAAGTTTGTTGTAATATTTTACTTTATGAATTATTTATTGTCTTTATGAATTTTCTATTGTAATTGCTTGTGTTATTATATTGTGTTTTTATATTTCATATTTTAAGAATTTATTTTTATTATATTAATCTAAACTATGTTAAAGCTTACGAAATTTGAATTTGTGGCTCGTCATTACCAAAAAGAACTAATTTATCTTGTCTGATCCATGGTACGCCACCATTTTCATAAGCGTCTCAAAACTGAATATTTAACTGTAAAAGACTCACTTGTTTTTTTGGAACACTTTAAAGGAAATGCCACCAAAAGGGGGCTATCCTTCCAAAGGCTTATTATGAATAGATGCATCCAATTTGCTCCTGCAAAAGCAATACTGTAAAAGAGGTTTAAAAAATATGTTAAATTAATTTATTGCCTCCATATGGCCAAACAACTATGAGCTTTTATTGAAAAATCATGAATCCTGTCCAACAAGTTTGACTACATTACCAGAAGAAAATGTATTAATGAATGAATCTAATTATGGTTGTGGATGTAAACATGGCTACAATCGTGGGTGTATCAGTGGTCGTAATCGTGGTGGTTCAAATTCCCACTTAAAGTAGGAAGAGATTCAAATAAATCATGTTGATAGAGCTGAGAATTCAGAGTATGGAAACATGGATATTACCCATTTGGATTTTAGTGATTTCTTAGCATAAATTATCTTTATCTATTTGAACTGCTACGTTTTAGTATGTTTAAAGCTGCTTCTATTGTATGCATTTCTTTTTAATTATGTTTGCATTTATTTTGATGGATCTTTTAATGAAGAATGACTCTTATTGGCATTAATCTGAAGATTTATGTCTTGTTGATAGCGCAACAACCTACACCATACTCAGAAATGATAAAATTTTTCTTCCTTGGTAATGCAAGAAGCCAACATTCAGACTATATCAAATAGTATAAATTTGATTGAAGGCTCTAGAAGAGTTAATATTTTGTTACCTGAAGGAACAAAATTATATATTGATAATGCATTTTATTCTATCAAGTCTAAAAGAAACTTACTGAGTTTCAAAGATATCTGCAGAAAAGGAAATCATATAGAAATAACAACTAAAAATAATCAGGAATATTTTGCTATCAAAAACATAGTTTTTAGTAGAAACTGCATATTAAAAAGTTTTCTTGCATTTTCTTCTAGCTTGTATTATACAATTACAAGCACAATTTAAACACATGATATTGTAAACCATAAGTTTACCAATGCAGACCAGAAGTGTGCCAATGTAAACCAGAAGTTTACTGATGAATTTAATGTTTGGCATGACTAGTTAGGCCATCCTAGGTCAATCATGATGCAAAAAATAATTGAGAATTCATGTGGACATACCCTGAAATGTAAACAAATACCATAATCCCATAATTTCTCATGTGTTTCATGTTCTAAAGAAAAGTTAATTATTTGGCCCTCACTAAGCAAAGTAGAAAGTGAGTCTCTCATATTTTCAGAACAGATACAAGGAGATATTTGTGGGCCAATATGTTAGATCTCATGTTTTGATGATAACAAAAGAATGGTTTGAAAAGGAAATGTTCAATAAACAAGTTTGAACAAAGGAATAACAGGGATAAGCATCACTTGAGGTAAGCATTGGAGTAATGAAGAAAGGCCAAGAGAAAATGCTGAGAAACTTGATCATAAGCAAGTTTTCTAAGGCATTACTCGAGTACGTACTCGAGTAATGAGACAAACCTTGAAGTAACCAAAGGCACCTTCCAGTAACCTGCCAACGTTACTTGAGTAAGTACTCGAGTAATAGTGTAAGTATTTTCAAGTTGCTCTCGGCCTGCCAATGTTACTCGAGGAGCGACTCGAGTAACCAGGTAAAAACTTGGAGTTGCTCTCGGCCTGCCAATGTTACTCGAGGAGCTACTCGAGTAACCATGTAAAACTTTTCAAGTTCCTCTCGGCCTCCCAATGATACTCGAGTAGGTACTCGAGTAACTCTGTTTCTGAAATTATGGAGCTCTTGGCACTTTGTACTACTGCCAATATTACTCGAGTAGCTACTCGAGTAACGCACTGAAAGTGAAAACTTGAAGGTGGTACCCGATTAACTTGATATAATTTTAACTTATTTTCCTCGAGTCATTACTCTAGTATGCAAGTATTTAATGTTCTATTTTTAAGTGGATTCCTCGAGTAGGTACCCGAGTATGCAGAGATATTTTTCAAGAAAAACTTTAAGTCATTACCCGAGTAAGTGATGTACAAAAAGTAAGTTTACTCGAGTCGGTACCCGAGTAACAAGGTAAGTGCTCTCGACTTTTAAATCCTGCCAACATTACTGGGGTAAAGCATCGAGTAACCAAAAGTTTATTTGAAGGTTTACTCGAGTTGGTACCCGAGTAACTCATAAAGTTGTGAGTGTATTACTCGAGTGGGTACCCGAGTAAACATACATTCCCAACAGGTTGAAAATTGGTTATTCCATGCACTACCCGAGTAATCTTGTATTTATTCATTGACTTGCAGTTGATCAAAGATTTCCCGATGATACTCGAGTAGGTACTCGAGTAAACTTCAAGGGATACTTGAGTAGCTACTCAAGTAAGCATACCCAAAAATCAAGAAATCATTCAAACGTTCATTGATTTGTTTCCTATATAATTAATCTTTCATTGTATTATTATTCTTAGCCTATTTACAGATGAACAATGAAGAAATCATATCAAGTAATGGAAGTCAAATGAAATGTTCAAATGCCAACCACCGCCAACGGATATTTTTCAAAAACTGGAAAAGTCAATAATGGCTGCGCACTCTCCAACGGACGAAAGGAAATGTTCCAACGGTCTTCACCAACGTATCTATATATATGTGAACATCCAAACAGAGAAAAATATAAGAACACACATAAACATATCATCAAGTTCATTGCTCTGTTTTCACGTTGTAATTATATTTCTATGCTTCAGTGATTCTCATTTACTCTGTAAGAGAGATATTTCATTCAAACTCAATATTTGTTATTGAGATAACTTAAGGTTGTGGAACCTTGAGTTGGGATTGGATTACAACTTGTAAGGAGGAGCGAGTTTCCAGGTGAAGGAACTTGCTTGTACTGAGGTGCCAAGAACCCACTGAATCTTGGAAGTTATAGTGAAACTCTCATAGAAGCTCTGAGGACTGGACGTAGGTCAAAGTGGTTGCGACCGAACCAGTAACTTCCGGTGTACACTTCGGTGATATTTCTCCTTACTCCTTACTGTTTTAATTTCACTGTTAAAGTTTTACATTTCCGACGAAATTTTAGTATCACCCAATTCACCCCCTCTTGGGTGAAACGCTTGTTTTAACATTTGGTATCAGAGCGTAAGTCTTCTTGTTAAGGTTTAACAGCCTAAGAAGGATCCAATGGCAAGCATGGGTGAAAGAATTCTTCCTGACGGAGCATCCATTACTAGACCCCCTGGTTTTAATAGAGAACACTTCTCTTTCTGGAAAGCTAAGTTCAGAGTGTTCGTGATGGCTACTGAATATAGGCTATGAGATGTAATTGAGAGTGGAAATTATCAACCTACAAAGATTGTAGATTCTCAAAAAATTCCAAAGACGCCAGCGGAATATGATGAGAATGACAAGAAACTTATCACTCTCAGCAGCAAGGCAATTCTGATATTACAAAGCGCTTTGAGTCAAAGTGAATATTTCAGAATTTGCACACATCCAACAGCAAAACAAATGTGGGAAGCTCTGGAAATAGCTCATGAAGGAACCTTGGGAATAAAGGAGAATCGAATCAACACTTTGGTCACTGAATTCGATTTACTTCGAATAAAATTAGGTGAGTCGGTTTTTGAATTCGAACTTAGATATACTCACCTTGTTAACCAACTTGCAGCTCTTGGGAAAGTCTGATCAGCACACCCAAGTACGAAAGATTTTGAATATTCTTTCTAAAGGATGGGAAGCTAAAGTTACTGCAATAGAAGAAGCAAAAGGAGAATCAATGAGATCAGTTTCTTCTCTATTTGGAAGTCTTTCTGAATATGAAAGCAAACTAAAGTTCAAACGAGAACTAGATGACATTGGTGACAAGAAAAGAAAGGTCTAGCACTAAAAGCAAAAGAAGAGAATCAGGATGAGGATGAGGAGTTTGACGATGATGAAATGGGCCTAATCATAAAACGATTCAGAAAATTCTACAAGAAAGGTCAAGGATTCAAACATTTTCAGAAAGGAGGAAATAGTAGCAAAGATCATATCATTTGCTATGAATGTGGGAAACCAGGACATATCAAGTCAGAATGTCCAGATTTGAACCAAAAGAGCAAAGAAAAGAGAAAAGGCAAATTCTTCAACAAAAAGAAGGCCTTCGTATCTACTATATGGGGTGACAGCTCCTCAGACGAAGAAAGTGATGAGGAAGAAGTAGCTAATATATGTCTTGTTGCTCAAGAAGAAACAGAAGAAGAGGTAAATGATTCTGAACCTACCTATGATGAATTACTTTTCGAATATAATGCTTTACACTCTGAATTCATCAAAGTAGTTAAAGAATTGATTATTTTCAAAAAGAAAAACAAAGCTCTTGAAACTGAACTTAAAGGAAAGGATTGTGAAAATTGTTCATCTTTGAAAAAGAAAAACATTGATCTCACAAAAACTCTTGAAAAATTTACACAAGGAAGTGAGATGCTAAATGTTATTTTAAAAGCTCAACGTTTTGTAAATGATCGATCTGGAATTGGATATGATCCAAAATTAGATAAAAGGAAAGGAAGAAAGAAAGCAGGACGTAAATCATATTTGAATTATTTCCAACATTCTGTGCATACATCAAATCCTTTTGCATTTTGTAACTACTGTAATAGAAAAGGACATTATACCTCTTCATGCATTCATAAGAAGAAAGGAACAATAGGAACCTACAAATGGGTACCTAAAGGTTCATATATTCAGAAAATTATTTGTACTGACCCAAAAGGACCCAAAAAAAAGTGGGTACCTAAGACTTAGTCATTTGATTGCAGGTGTGTCTCAAAGCATCCAAAAATAGCAAGTGGTACATAGATAGTGGATGCTCTAGACATATGACCGGAGATTTTGAAAGTTTTACCACATTACAACCTAAGGAAGGTGGAAAGGTAAAATTTGGAGGAAATCAATCTGGAAGGATAACAGGAATTGGTGAAATAAAAAATAACAAAGGAATACAAGTCAAAGATGTATATTATGTTGAAGGCTTGTGTCACAATTTGCTGAGCGTAAGTCAAAGTGCAGATAAAAACAACTGGGTAATATTTGACTCAGAAGAATGTTTAATCATCAACAAGAATGACTTACAGCTTGATAAGAAGAATATAAAGGCTAAGCTCAGAGCAAAAAGGGAAGGTAACTGTTACACTCTAGATATTAGTAGAAATGAATCTGAAAATTGTTTTCTGAGTAATGCCGATGAAAGTTGGCTATGGCATAAGAGACTGGCTCATGTCAATATGTATCAACTAGGCAAATTACTCAAAAAGAACTAAATCAATCTGAGAGAAATCAAGTTTGGGATTTGGTGCCCCGACCCAAAGATCATCCGATCATTGGTACTAAATGGGTATTCAAGAACAAACTCAATGAATCCGCAATTATTGTCAGAAATAAGGCAAGATTGGTGGCTAAAGGCTATAATCAGGAAGAAGGGATTGATTATGAGGAAACGTATGCTCCAGTGGCTAGATTGGAAGCTATACGTGTACTTTTAGCCTTTGCATGCATCAAAGGATTCAAACTCTATCAAATAGATGTTAAGAGTGCATTTTTAAATGGTTACATCATGGAAGAAGTGTATGTAGAACAGCCTCCAGGTTTTGAGGATGTTACTAAACCTGACCATGTTTTCAAACTCAAAAAGGCTCTATATGGTTTAACATAATCTCCTAGAGCCTGGTATGAAAGGCTCAGTAAGTTTCTTATTGATCAAAGTTTTGTACGGGGAAAAGTTGATACAACACTCTTCATAAAACGAAAACACAACGATATTTTAATTGTTCAAATATATGTTGATGATATTGTTTTCGGTGCTACTAACGAATCTCTGTGTAAGGAATTTTCTGAGATAATGCTGGGAGAGTTTGAGATGTCAATGATGGGAGAATTGAATTTCTTTCTTAGATTGCAAATCAAACAAAGAAAGAATGGAATCTTCATATCTCAAACAAAGTACTTAAGAGAGCTATTGAAGAAATATGGAATGGATGAAGCAAATGGAATAGACACACCTATGAGCTCAACTACGTTGCTTGATGCTGATGTCAAAGGGAAAGACTACAACATCACAAAATACAGAGGAATGATTGGATCATTACTCTATCTCACAGCAAGCAGACCGGACATTCAATTCAGTGTTGGCATATGTGTAAGATATCAATCAGCACCAAAGGAATCTCATGCCAAAATGGTCAAACGAATCTTTAGATACCTTGCGGATACACCAGAATTGGGTCTGTGGTATCCCAAAGGAAGAAGTGAATATCTAGTTGCATATTCAGATTCAGATCATGGAGGATACAAAACAGACAGAAAGAGCACTAGTGGACAAGGACAATTTCTTGGAGGATCTCTTGTCTCATGGTTCAGCAAGAAACAAAATACAGTATCTCTTTCGTCAACGGAAGCTGAATATGTTGCAGTCTCAAGTTGTTGTGCACAAGTGATATGGTTAAAACAACAACTACAAGATCTTGGTATTTATCTCAAAGAAATACCAATCTATTGTGACAATACCAGTACGATAAGCTTGGCGAAAAATCCAGTTCAACATTCTAGAACCAAGCATATTGATGTGAGACATCACTTCATCAGAGATCATGTTCAAAAGAAAGATGTGAAAATAATATTCATTCCTACTCATCTTCAACTAGCAGATATCTTCACAAAACCTCTTGCAAAAGATCAATTTCTATACATTAGAAGAGAATTGGGAATGGTAAATCCCAATGAGTTATAAGTTATTTAAGCTTTTCATAATATTAGATGAAGTCACTTGATAATGTTTTGATGATTACTAACTTAAGCATCGGAGTATATAGAAATTTGTTTTGCAGGAAGAAAGAAACTCTGTTTTGAGAAACAAAAACAGAGATGATCAGAGGATACCTTTACTGGAGTACCAACTTGAAGTTATGTCTAACAGAGAAGCAATACCCGAGGAACAACTTGAAGTAAAGTAACACTTTACTCGAGTAATGGCTCCCAAAACTGGAAGTAATGGATCAAGTTACTTGAATTTTAAACCTAACGGTTCAGTTTCAGAGAAATAAAGAGTCAGAAGTTGAAAAGAAGTGTACCCGAGGTGAGCCTCGAGTAAACTTGAAGATTACTCGAGTAAGGCCTCAAGTAATGTCGGAGTCCAGATTCTCAAATTGATGAAGAATGACTCAAATATGATCAGAATAGGTTAAAAATGATCGAGGGAATATCCATGGATAATTACTATATTATTCATGCCAGGTACGTAATTTAAATGAATTATTTTAGAATTTTTCTGTATGAACACTCGAGGAAGGCCTCGAGTAAACTTGAAGGTTACTCGAGTAAGGCCTCGAGTAACATCGGGTTCTAGGTCTTTATCTGTCGTAAACTCGGTCATTTCCACAAAATCTCCTCGCGTAAATCACTATTCTCTCTCACAAAAACTTTTCACAAGTGATTCCTTGCCTCATTACTGTCAAAACCCAACAGATTTCATTCCTAGAAACTTCCTATTTTACTCAAAATCTTTGTGCCCTATCTCGCGTCTGTATCTCTGTTTTTCTGAAAATTTCAGTTTTCAATCTTTCAGAAAGATGAGAACTAAAAATCGTACTCCCATAGACTCCTCTGAATCCCAACAACACTTTGATCCTCTTTCTTCTCCTCCCAAAAAGAGAAGAAAACTTACACCGAGATCCAAAGCCAAAATCCAACCTCAACCGAAACCTAAAGGGGTTGTGATTAAAGAGCCTATTGCTACAAGGGCTCAATCCAAAAAGAGTACTTCCACTGGGAAAGGCAAGAGTACCAAAACTTCCACACCTACTCCCTCTGATTCCTCTACCCCCTCTTTCACACCAAAGCCTACCAAAAAGCCAAAGTATGACAAGAATGTGACTAAGGCTATGGTGGGAATTTTAGATCAAATAGAGAAGGGGCAATCTTCAAAGAAGTTTAAATTGCAAGAAGAATAGATCACCAACCCTCCAAAAGGGTTCAATGTCAACAAGCTTGTGGAATCCCCAAAGTACCTATCTCAGTTCTCAAGGAGGAAATTGTGCAAGACATACTATGTGGATCTCAGATTACTTCAAGAGGTAGTGAAGCATGACCTAAGTCCTTATTTAGATCCATTTATGCCTTGGCTTTTAATTAGATTACCATTCTGTACCAAAGTAATCACACACTTTTACTGTAATCTAGAGATTATAGATGAGCCAAACAGAACCTCAGCAGAGGAAGAAATGACCACCACAGTTAGAGGCCAAAAGATTCTTATATCACCCTCTAGAATTAACTTGTGGTTAGGGATAGAGAATCCACCAAATGATGTTTACTCTCAACTTGAGCCAAACCAAATCTTCACTATCCTTAAACCCGGAGAGTTAGTTGGCCCTCTAAGTTTTAAACCTAGTGATATGTGTGATCATCACAGGGTCCGATGGTACATTTACTCTAGGTCCCTAGTGAACAAAGCCAACAATTACACCCACTTCTTTGATAGGGACTTTAAGTGGTTTGCTTCACTGCTCTTGAAGGAACAAGAGGATCTAGGGGAGTATATTTTATCGGAGATGAAGAGATATAGGGTGGATAGAAAGGCTACAACACCAATGCCATATCCTCAAATTGTGTCACTAATCCTGAAAGAGAACAAGATATGGTATTTAGATAGCAATGAGCCCATTGAGAGGTTGACTCTAGTTGGGAGAAACCAGATAGGGACATTGAACATTGACATCCCTCTCAAAGGCCCTCTGGAGTCTGGATCAAAGAAGAAGAGGAAGACCACAGAGGCAGAAACTAGCAAGATAGATGACACTCAGTCATCGGCTCCAGCTGCTACCACATCATCGCCGTTCTTCCTCAATACCACTCTCCAGCATTTTATGGAAAACATGCTCAGAGGATTCCATGTGGATATTGCCAACACGAACGCTGAACTGATAACCCACATAAATACCAAGATGGGAGAGTTGGTGGAGAAAATGGACAGGAGGCATGAGGAGTTGCTAGCTGAGCAACGTGCCCAGGGAGTGACTCTGAGATTGATTCTGGCACGTTTGGATTCATTGGGTCCTGGACCTTCTGCCGGTCCCTCCTCTTCTGCACCACCCCACCAGAGAACCCTCCTACTGATACTCCTATTTCTGAGGCTGAACCATCTACTCCTCTGGTCTCTAGTCCACCTGAGCTTTAAGACAAAGACATCCTTTACTCAGCGAATAATGTAACCCCCTTCCCACCTGAGGCCGAGATCAAGTTCTTAAACCCATAATTAAGTTGTAATTAGAGACCATAATTCAAGTTGGGACTTATCAAAGAAATCTTTTGCCCAAAAATTGGATTTGCAAAAACTTTTATAAACTCAATTACAATGGTCTCCTATTCACATTTTAATACAATATGGCCTGAACAGGTAGATTCCATTTACAATTATCAGAGTGCAAATAAGTTCCCGACTCACTCGGGTTCCATACATAATAAAAGGGATTTACACAAGGCACAAAGCCTACAATTCATACCCTTTTACTTGGGGATTACACAAAACCTACTATATACAATTCCAAAATATACAATGATAACCATAAACTCCAAAATATACTCCTAAACAGGAGCTCTAACTACTCTTCGTCGCCCGCTCGCCTCTCGATCCTTCGGCCCTGTCTAAAAGGTTTAATTTTGGGAGAGTGAGATTCTAAAGAATCCCCGTAGCAACAAGTCAATCATATAATGTACAACAATAATGCATGTAATCAAATCATCATCCACACAAGCAACTACAACGGCAGTTGCAGCGGCAATGGTTAGTATGACACATGTCATCCCTGACGATTGCTCACGCTGAATTGCTCACGTTGTATTGCATCACAACAATCAACACAGTATAATTCACCACAGCTGGGATCCATATAAAGCATATCATATTCACAAGCCACATAGGCAAGATACACATACACAGCCCACGGCTGGTTTTCACATACGCCGCCCCCACGGGTCGGATTCACAAAGATCCATGTCGATTACGACGGCAGTCCAACGGCCGACTAGAGATGACCACTGTCACTCTCTAAACGGCTCACGCTGACCTGCTCACGCCGTAATGGACCATGGCACACAATTCACAAGTTCAATGATAAGATATGCATACCAAAACATCATACAAGATATGAGAGAAAAGTCACTACCTGAGTTCTTCCGGGCGTGTCCTAGCGCCGGTCTCTCCCGAGGAAGGCAAATATCAAATCCTATTTTCACAATTAGGGACGAAGAGTTATTCTCTATTCCAAGGCTTAATCCACTTTATAATACTTAATTGGTTATCATTATTGCTCTTTTAGAGTCATTAAACACCCCTAACCAAACTCCTAAAGGGTAGGAAAAACTATCCCAAAGATCCCTTTTTGGAAGCACAAAAACTCAGATTTTACACTGCCTCACTCGAGCACAGATGGCCGTGCTCGAGCACAAATGTACGGACACTCGAGTGAAGATGGCCTCACTCGAGCACAGGTACGGATATCACTCGGGCACAAGAGAGAGTGAGAGCAGAAAGCACTTGCCCGAGAGCACAACACCTTCCAAGGAAACGGATTACTCGAGCACAAAATCCTCACTCGAGCACAAGTACGGAATTCACCTCAAGCACAAGGAAGTGAAGACAGAAAGCACGTACCCGAGAGCACAAGAGAAAGCACATCAGCCCAAATGGCTCACCGTGCTCGAGCACACACGGCTCACTCGAGCAGACACCCAGTGCTCGCGAGCATGCTTGCGAGTGTCAGAGCACACTCTTGGCATCCACCAGCGAGTGAAAACCCGAGAGAAACCCTTCACTCTGAACTAACACCCTCACTCGAGCACAAAGCGATGCACTCGAGCATCAATCATAAAAACCCAGGTGCACTCGAAGCACAAAAGGGAAAACTCTCGCATCACTCGAGCACGATCATCCTGTGCTCGGGTGATATTCATCCTTCACTCGAGCACACCCCTGTCTGCTCGAGTGAATGCCTCAGATATCAGAGAACGCAGAAAGCAGAGGCACTCTCCTTAACCTTTGCCCAATTGATTCCTATGGACTCAAAACTTAACCCAAAGCCATTCCCACACAAAAACACCCAACAAACTCAATGGAATACTCAAAATCATCAAAATCCTATTCCATTATCATGCTTTGGGTTTTGGGCATTAAATTCAACAAGATACCTCTTTCAACAAAACTTCATATCTCAACTTCTAATCAATCTATCTATCACATACTCATTCCAAAACACCATTCTCATGCCAAAAACATACCAAATGAACAGTGGCATCCAATTTTCGGATTCAAGCCAAATTTCCAGAATTTAGAAACTATTCCAAATGGTATGAAACATAGATAGATAGATTGGTTTTACTCACCTTATCAACTTCTCCAAAGAGAGTTCTTGATTCACTACTTTCCAAATTTTCGTGTAGCACAAATCAGCACCAAATGGCCACACTACACATACCAAAATGAAGCCCATTACTCAAGGATCAACATTAAGGAAGTGGGTTTGAGCAAAGGAGATCATTTACTTACCCCAAATCACTAGTTCTTCTTTCTCTTTCTTACCTAGCTAAACCGCCGGAAATGGAGGAAGAGAAGAGAGAGAAACGAGAGAGAGATGGAGAGATGGAGTGAGAGAGAGAAAAGAGGAAAAGTGCCCATTTGTCCTCATTAGATCTCATCCAATGGCCATCACAATGCCACATGTCAGCATCTCCTTTATTCCCTCAATAAGCTCACACAAGCTTTATGCACTAGATTCCGACCCACGGTCAAGGAAATCTCAACCCTTGATCTTAAATACCACTCACATGCACCAATATTTCCAATTTCCACTAATTATGACATTAATTAATATAGTCATAAAATACATAATAATTCCAATAATTTCATAATTATCATTAATAATCATGATTATCCCTTAATCAGAAATTGGGATATTACAAATAACCCAGAAACCAACGAGACCATACACATCACCATTGATGATTCCCCTCCAAAACCTCAACCAGAAACTGCTCCCAAACCGAATCCATCACCTACCCAAACTGAGAAAATATCTCCCTTTTCCTCCTCTGAACATCTCACTCCTGTGATGGATACCCCTCCAGAGGCTAAGACCACTATGGTTGTCTTCCAACCCTCTCCTATTCCTCCCAGTGATGACATCCAAATCCCTCCAGTTCATCTGCCTGACCCAGTCCCCTCTAGCTCATTTGATTCTTCAGGTTCAGATGATTTTATGGTTCTTCCTGTGACACCCATTTCCATGGTCAAGCCTCCTAGCCCTCCACTTGATTGATGAAGACAAAAAGGGGGAGAAGAGCTTGAGAGTGATTTTGTGGAAGTGTTTGAGCTTATCTTGGGTATTTGGGTGTATATGGGTTTTAGGGAGCATTTTGAATCTTTTGAACTTTATCTTGTAATTTGAAAATTTTAAGTTTAATGCAAGTGTGTTTAAGTTATGATTTCATTTTAAGTTCATTTAAGCTTTGAATTATGATACATTGTTGGACTAATGAAATTGTTGTGTATGCAAGGTGTATGCTATGAATCCAAACTTAATAATTAAGAATTCAATTTGAAAAACCATGTTCAAAATCACCAAGTTTTGTCATCATAAAAAAGGGGGAGAATGTTAGATCTCATGTTTTGATGATAACAAAAGAATGGTTTGAAAAGGAAATGTTTAATAAACAAGTTTGAACAAAGGAATAACAGGGATAGGCATCACTTGAGGTAAGCATTGGAGTAATGAAGAAAGGCCAAGAGAAAATGCCGAGAAACTTGATCAGAAGCAAGTTTTCTAAGGCATTACTCAAGCACGTACTCAAGTAATGAGACAAAACTTGAAGTAACCAAAGGCACCTTCCAGTAACCTGCCAACGTTACTCGAGTAATAGTGTAAGTATTTTCAAGTTGCTCTCGGCCTGCCAATGTTACTCGAGGAGCAACTCGAGTAACCAGGTAAAAACTTGGAGTTGCTCTTGGCCTGTCAATATTACTCGAGGAGCTACTCGAGTAACCATGTAAAAATTTTTAAGTTCCTCTCGGCCTGCCAATGATACTCGAGTAAGTACTCGAGTAACTCTGTTTCTGAAATTATAGAGCTCTCGGCACTTTGTACTACTGCCAATATTACTCGAGTAGCTACTCAAGTAACGCACTGAAGTAAGTGAAAACTTGAAGGTGGTACCCGATTAACTTGATATAATTTTATCTTATTTTCCTCAAGTCATTACTCTAGTATGCAAGTATTTAATGTTCTATTTCTAAGTGGATTCCTCGAGTAGGTACCCGAGTATGCAGAGATATTTTTCAAGGAAAACTTCAAGTCATTACCCGAGTAAGTGATGTACAAAAAGTAAGTTTACTCGAGTTGGTACCCGAGTAACAAGGTAAGTGCTCTCGACTTTTAAATCCTGCCAACATTACTGGAGTAAAGCATCGAGTAACCAAAAGTTTATTTGAAGTTGGTACCTGAGTAACTCATAAAGTTGTGAGTGTATTACTCGAGTGGGTACCTGAGTAAACATATATTCCGAAAGGGTTGAAAATTGGTTATTCCATGAACTACCTGAGTAATCTTGTATTTATTCATTGACTTGCAGTTGATCAAAGATTTCCCAATGATACTCGAGTAGGTACTCGAGTAAACTTCAAGGGATACTCGAGTAGCTACTCAAGTAAGCATACCCAAAAATCAAGAAATCATTCAAACGTTCATTGATTTGTTTCCTATATAATTAATCTTTTATTGTATTAGTATTCTTAGCCTATTTATAGATGAACAATGAAGAAATCATATCAAGTAATGGAAGTCAAATGAAATGTTCAAATGCCAACCACTGCCAACGGATATTTTTCAAAAACTGGAAAAGTCAATAGTGGCTTCGCACTCTCTAACGGACGAAAGGAAATGTTCCAACGGTCTTCACCAACATATCTATATATATGTGAACATCCAAACAGAGAAAAATATAAGAACACACATAAACATATCATCAAGTTCATTGCTCTATTTTCACGTTGTAATTATATTTCTATGCTTCAGTGATTCTCATTTACTCTGTAAGAGAGATATTTCATTCAAACACAGTATTTGTTATTGAGATAACTTAAGGTTGTGGAACCTTGAGTTGGGATTGGATTACAACTTGTAAGGGGGAGCGAGTGTCCAGGTGAAGGAACTTGCTTGTACTGAGGTGCCAAGAACCCACTGAATCTTGGAAGTTATAGTGAAACTCTCATAGAAGCTCTGAGGACTGGACGTAGGTCAAAGTGGTTGTGACCGAACCAGTATAACTCCCGGTGTACACTTCGGTGATATTTCTCCTTACTCCTTACTGTTTTAATTTCACTGTTAAAGTTTTACATTTCCGACGAAATTTTAGTATCACCCAATTCACCCCCCCTCTTGGGTGAAACGCTTGTTTTAACACAATACACCCCCATGCGGACCATTTACGTACTATGTAGTTTTAATTGATATATCAACTAAATGGTCACATATTTGTGTATTATCTTTTCGCAACCTGTGTTTGCAACATTATTTGCTCAATTGATTAGATTAAGAGCACATTACCCCGATTATCCTATCAAGAAAATACATCTTAATAACGCTGGTTAATTTACTTCACATGCTTTTAATAAATATTAATGTCCCTGGGAATTGATGTTGAATATTTTATAACTTATGTTTATGCGTAAAATAGACTTGTAGAATCATTGGTTAAACGGTTGCAACTAATTGCAAGACCCTTACTTATGAGATCTAAACTCCCAATTTCTGCCTGGGGGCACTCCATTTTGCATGTAGGAATGTTAATTCGCACTAGGCCAACAAGTTACCTAAAACTTTCCCCCTTACAAGTGGTTTTTAGTCAAAAACCTAATATTTCCCATATAATGACTTTTAGTTGTGCAGTATATGTAACCCCCTTCCGTAATTATATCCGAAATACGCGATTAAAGTGAAATAGAGACCAATAAGAAACAAAACTTATTTAAAATCCTATCTTCACGATAGGGTTTTCACAAATGACTTTCGAAATCTAATTTACCTGGTCTCATATTCAATTTCGGATACAATTACATCACGCGGAATATAACATTTATACAAATTTCAGAGTGTACAAAAATATCTTCTCGGCAACTCCCAGGTTCATATCTTTACTAAATATACACAAGGCACAATTGCCCATTACAATTTCAACATGGGGATTACACAAATCCTCTTAAATACATCTACAAATATCATATCCAAACATATTCCAACCCGTACATATCCAAATCTAAATCCAAATATACATAATACTCCCAACTATGATAACCAACTACCAAAATCTATAACCTGAAGGAGTCCTCGTCGACTTTGCCCGCTTACTCCATCCTTGGTCCACCTACCCTGTCTAAAATATTGGTAGGGGAGGGTGAGATTCGAGAGAATCTCAGTAGGAAACAGATACCTATATGCATGTATGATATGTGTTTAATGCATGACATGCTTGCAATACGTAACTCATGTACACACGATGACATATCTGCGTGCTCAATGTTTCAACAACATACTCATGGCCATAGCAAAACTAGAAACAGAGCTACAATCATTCATACATGTTTCACATTATCAAGCAAAGCAATACATGCATCAATACACAAACACAAATATCAAAGCATGCAAGAGAGGTAAGTTCCCTACCCTTCTTTCCACGTAAGCTCCAGCACCGCTTACTCACGATCAAAACGAATATCCAACCCTATAACCAAATCAAGGACATAGGGTCAATCTAAATTCCAAATCCTTACTTCCATATTACTTAAGGTTGGTTATCATTCACACCCTTTAGGTGGCTATGATAAACTCAACGAAAGCTTTAAAGGATTGGGACGTACTAGGTTGGAAATCACCTTTCAAAATCTCAAAATGCTGAAAATAGGGATTGGCGCGTGCACAGAAGGTTTTTGGCTACAGCCAAGAATTTCTGGCTGCGGCCAAAACGTGCACAGAAACTTTTACGCTGCGGCCAAGATTTTCTGCTGCAGCCAAGGAAAATTTGAAAAATCATAACTAATTCCAAAAAAATAGAAATGAGGTGATCAAAAAGCCAAATGAAATATTTTTAAGTCCTATTCATAGGAAAAATATGGCTCATTACCAGAAATCACCACAAAAATCCAGATTTACACAAAATCCAACATTGCTCCAAAACAGAATCCAGCTTCGACCTCAAACTTTAGGCAAACATAAATCCCAGTTCACAAAACGAAATGACACAATTTATATGTCCATTTTAAAGCTTGGGATGTGAACTTCAAGTTTGGAAAGTTTCAAAATTTTCTAACATCATTTGCCCATTCAAAACGGCAACACAAACAGACTGCCCAGAACAGAAATTCAATGGACAGATTTTCAAATTTGCACAATTGGCTTCCAATGGTCCAATTTTCATATCAAACATCATTCTCACACAAAATTTCACAAGGAATCCATTGAAAATACAAAATCAACCAAATTCACATTATATTGACATGTTTCACAATGAATTGCAACATGTCACACAATATCACATTTCAACTCAACATTGCACAACTTTCCATCTCAAGTTCCCAAATCAATTCCAATGACCAAATTACACAACAAAACACCATTTTCAACACAAAACACATGACAATTCATGCATTTCACAATTCCACCAAAATCAGGGCAAAAACCAAAATTCACAATACTCATCCACAAATCACAAAACTTAGATCAAAAGGCTTCAAATACTCACCTCTTCCTCTTTCCCAACCCAATTCTTTGATTCTTCATCTTTCCAAATTTCCTCAAGCCATCAAACAACTTCAATCAAGAATCTAAAACCATAGCAATGAAGCTCTCATCACTATGAACAATATTAAAGAAGGGTATTAGAGCATTATAGGACAAGAAACAAGCCAAACCTCACCTTATTCCATCTTCTTCCTTCCCTTAGCTTTGGACGATCATGGAGGATAAGAGAGAGATGAGAGATGATGATGAAGATGAGGCAAGTCAGTTTTTAGAGCCCCAAAACCGACCTAAAGAGAGGGAGAGGAGAGAGGAAAGATCTTTAACATGTTGACCCAATCCAATGGCTCAAAAGATGCCAAGTGTCAAGATCTTGACAAACCTCACATGAGCTCACATAAGCTCAAATACATGGGATTCCACCCTTTGATCTATTGCACAAATCAATCTCAATCATTGATCTTGAAGTTACCAATGAGTTTCCTCTTTAGTAACCGAACCATTAGTCGGTAACTTTACCGTTTTGCCCTGATTATGGCAACTCCCATTGAATCACCACCAAACACTTCATATCATTTCATTTATCACCAAAACATGCCTTCCCTCTATTATAAGTCAATTTGGATGTTAATCCACAATTGAACTCAAATACAGGGTTTTGGCGCTGCTCAAACACAAGCGAATCACATCGGGTGCCAAATCACACCATAATCTCCAAAAGGGTTATTTATCACTAACCACATCCACTTTTGGAGTCATTAACCCTTAATAACAATTTGGGATCTTGCTAAACCGGGGCTTAGCAATCCACTAATCTCAGGCTTATTCTCTAGCCTCAAGTCTCAAAATTCGGGGTATTACAGTATATGTGCCAATAGTACCACCACAACGCACCAAAATGGGTCCTCAAAGAAGGATGGTAATAAATGTTGTGTATGAATATCCTTCGATCATAAAATATTTAGAACCATCTACAAGAGATTTATTTACGATATGATTTGCTAATTGTCATTTTGATGAATCATTTTTCCCAATATTAAGGGGAAAAAATAAGCTGTTGGGTAAAAGAGATTAGCTTGAATGAATTATTATTTGCTCATCCTTGTACAAAACAATGTCAATTGGAAGTTCAACAGATAATTCATTTACAGAATTTAACCAATCAAATACCAAAAGCATTTATTGACCCAAAGAAAGTAACAAAGTCACATGTCCCAACTACTAAGGTTCATATTAGAATTGATGTCCCTAAAGGACAACCTATTATGAATTAATTTAAAGCACGCCTAAAGCCTGGCAGGCCCATCAGTTCCAAAGATAAAAATCCTCGAAAGAGAAAAAGAGCTAAGAATATAAATGGTCAAGTCGTGGATAATCAAGAAAAGTTAGTAGCTTTAAAAGAGCTATTTTCTGAAGAGTTATTATCTCCAAAAGAGAATGTTGTAGTCCTAAAAGAGACCCAGTACCTAACATATGTGAAAATAATGAGAGCTTAATAAATTATGTTATGAATGAAACCCAATGGGACCAAAACAAAGTCAACATTAACGACATCTTTACTTGTAATATAGCATACCACTCAGGCCCTATTTATAAGTCCATTTTGACAAAAAATTTTAGTCCTTATTATAAGTCCTTTTTCAAAGTAGTAAATGTATTTTGTACTTTTTTTACCCCTATTAATTGTAATAAATAAAAAAATTTATTCATGTTGACTTTTGGAACCAATTATAGGTAAGGACGAAATTGGAATTTAGCCTATAGTTAATGAGTTAACTAACTCTCATTGGTATGTGAGAATTAGTTAATTTGGACTTATAAATAGGACTAGAGTGGTATGATGTAATGAATGATAATGAGGATCATAAGTCAAAATCCATTAGTGAGTGCCAACAAAGAAAGGATTGACCTTATGGAAAGATGTCATTAATGCAAAATTAAAATCACTGGCAAAAAGAAAAGTATTTGGACCTTTAGTCCTTACACTTAAAGATGTAAACCAGTTGGATACAAATAGGTCTTTGTACAAAAGAGAAATGTAAAGGGTGAAATTATAAGATAGAAGGCACATCTTATAGCCCAAAGCTCTACACAAAGACCTAACATCGATTTTGAAGAAACGTATTCACCAATAGTGAATGCGAATACTTTTCATTTTTTGATTAGCCTAATAACAAATGAAGGGCTTGTTCTGCGCCTAATAGATGTCATGACTGCCTATTTGTATGGATCACTTGACAATGATATTTATATAAAAGTCCCTAAAGGACTCAAGGTTCCAGAAGCATCCAATTCAAGTTCTAGAGAACAATACTCAATTAAATTAAATTAAATAAGTCCTTATATGGGTTAAAGCAATCAGGGCGCATGTGGTATAATTATCTTAACGAATATATGTTGAAAGAAGGGTACAAAAATGATCTAATATGCCCATGTATCTTTATGAAAAGATTTGGAAGTGAGTTTGCTATAATTACTGTTTATGTTGAAGATATCAATATCATTAGAACTCCTAAAGAGCTTCAAAAGGCAATTAATTGTTTGATGAAAGAATTTAAAATGAAGGACTTGTAAAGAACAAAATTCTGTCCTGGATTACATATCGAGTACCTCAAGAATGAGATCTTTGTATATCAAGAAGCTTACACAATGAAGGCCCTAGAATGGTTATACATGGATAAATCACATCCATTTTGTACCCCAATGATTATAAGGTCTTTACAGACGGATAAAGACCCATTCAAACCTTGAGCAATTAGCGAAGAATGTGATGAAGAACTACTTGGTCCAGAAGTACCATACCTTAGTGCTATTAGAGCACTAATGTATCTTTCTAATCACACATGTCCTGATATATCATTTGCTGTTAATTTATTAGCAAGGTATAGTTCTTTACAAACATGAAGGCATTGGGATGGAATAAAACACATTCTCTGTTACCTCAATGGCACTATGGACATGCGGTTATACTACTTAAATGTATCCAAGCATGAACTGGTTGATTATGTAGATGCTGGATTTTTGTCTAATCTATACGATGGTAAATCACAAACAATCTATCTGTTTACATGTGGAGGTTGTAACCCCCTACCTTAATTAGAGTAATTAAGATTCGATAACATATAATTAAATTGGATTAAAGACCGAAAGATAGTTTGAAACTCATTTTAAACACCCTCCCTAAGGTAGGGTTTTCAAAACATTTTGAAAACTTCTTTCCTTTTTCCGATCTCAAGTTCAAATATCGAATATAATCACCTGAGCAGTTAATTTACATTCATACATATCAGAGTATATAACCAAAAATACTGGCAACCCCCGGGTTCCATTCATTCACTAAAAGGGTTATAATTCCCATAGAGGGGATTACACAACTATTTTCAACTAATAATTACAACCCAAAAATAATTTACAAAATCTCTGTCCAATATGATTAACCAACATGGCATGAACAAAATGTCCCTAAAGGGTTCTAACCGCTCCGAGTCATATGTTTTTTCTTGGAGCTACTTGCCCTGTCTGAAAGGTTAGTCAAAGAAAAGAATGAGATTCAAAAGAATCCCAGTAGTAACAAAACATTCATACCACACATAAGCACATAGCATGTAAGCAATCATCATATAGCAGTAACAGCATAAATCACACTCCACCCTAATCCCCTTTTACCGCCGGGGAGGCACACTTTCTCAACCTAAACCGTTGTTAACGACTCAGGGACCATTGGCATGGTAGTGCATACACATAGCCTTATAGCCCATACAGCTATCTGGCTTTCACAATTGGCCCGTCGGCCTGCACAAACAGCCTTACAGCTTTTCACATAATCACATATATCATACCCCATCCTCATCCCCTTTTATCGCCGGGAGGGCACACTGTCCCAACCCAAACCGTTGTTAGCGACTCAAGGACTATTGGCATGGCAGTACATACACATATCCACAAATATCGCAGCATACGAATTTATGACAAATCAATGATATAACAAACATATAATGCATCACATATGGTACAAAAGAAAAGTCATTACCTTGTTCCTTCCTAACGTTCACTGGCACAGTGCGCTCATAAGGGCGGCAAATGTCGAATCCTATAAACCAAATTAGGGGTAATCCGTCAGTCTCTTTTCCAAATTCTTAATTCTATTATACTTTAAGTTAGTTATCATCTAAACTCTTTAGGTGACTACTATAGGTCTAAACATATGCCTAAAGGGTCGGGAGAATCTACCCCAAAGATCTTCCTTCTTGGAAGAATTTCTGATTTTGGGCTGGCTCACTCGAGTATTACCCCCAAGTTACACTAGAGCACTCGCGAGTGAGACACAGAAAGTGTGTACCCAAGAGCACCAACACTCCCTAAGGTGGTCAGCTCACTCGAGCACAGCCACCAGTGCTCACTCTCAGATCACCCAAGTCCCAGCGACTGAAGGTCAAGAAGTGACAACCCGGGAGCAACCCAACTCCCAGGCGAGAAGTGCACTCGAGCACCAGCCCTAATGCTCGAGTGACTTCCCAATGCTCGCGAGTAATAACGCACATCACTCGAAGATGAAGAAGCACACCCATGACTTCTACCCGGAGACTTAACCAAAATTCCCAGAAGTTTATATCGTGCTCGAGTGAGATCCTCCCTCGCTCGAGTGATGCCTATCAGATGCCAAATCGCAGCAACTGATATGGTTTTCCAGAATTGACCAATTTGCTACCAATGGTCCTAAAGCTTGTACTAAAACTCATTCTCACTTATCTTAACACAAGGAACCTATTGGTAACCTAAAACAACCAAACTCCCACTCAAGCAACACATTCTCATCTCTAGATCACCAAAATCATCCAAAACCACAATTTACCAAACTTCCTCTTTTCAAATCTAAACAAAAACCATTGACACCTATACCCTATTTGGCATCTATCCCACCACATTACACTACTCAATTCACATCTTTTAAAATCACAAGAAATCAGGGCAAAAATCCAAAATTTACAAAACCAAACCAATGGCAAAAACAATTATACCAAAATACATCAAATGTTTACCTCTTTCTTTCCCAAATGTGGTTTCCTTGATTCCTCAACTTTTCAAATTTCACAATCTCTCAAACACCACCAATGAAAATTCTGAAATCATAGAAGTCATGCTCTCAACCTCTTGAACAACATCAATGAAGAGCACTTGAGCATATAAGGGAATTTACTTACCAAAACTCAAGCTTTTATCTTTCTCTTTCTTGGCTAGTTCAGCAAAAATGGAGGAGGATGGAGAGAAGGGAGATATTGATGAAGATGATCTCATTTCCCATTTCCCATGCCTCTTCACCAACTTGAGAGAGAAAGGGAAGAGTGTTTGAAAATTTGACCTCATCTATGGTTCATATCTTGCCACTTGGCACCATCTTGTTCTTCCTATCATGATTTCACATAGAATTGCATGCATAGGATTCCACCTATTGCTCTTTCAATCCTAGCCATTGATCTCAATTACCAAGAAGTTTCCTCTTCGATAACTGACCATTCGGTTGGTAAATTTACTATCTTGCCCCTAATTGTCATAATGCACGTCATATACTTCAAAAGTGCTTAACTATCATTAATTACATTACTTTGAAGTTGTAAATCCTTGATTACAATTTAGGATATTACAGAGGTGCAGCTATTTCATGACAATCTATAAAATAGACTATATCAACCACATCATATAGCCATGTAGAAATTCTAGCAATACATTAAGCAAGTCAAGAATGTATATGGTTGAGGTTAGTGAAACATCACATGCAAACTACTCGTGGTTTATCTTTAGGTAAAATGGTTGCAATAGTCCTATATGAGGATAATGCTATATGTATTGTCCAACTTAAAGAAGTCTATATCAAATGCGATATAATGAAGCATATTTCATCGAAATTCTTCTTCACTCGTGACCTTTAAAAGGATGGCGAAATAGATATCCAACAAATCCGTTCAAGTGAAAATCTAGCAGATTTATTCTCCAAGTCACTTCTAGGTACAATCTTTGAAAAGCTTGTCCATGATGTCAGTCTTCGGAAACTCAAAGATCTCAACTGATGCTGTCAAGGAGGGGAGTCAATACATGTATTCTTGTTCTCTTATCTAGGTTTTGTCCTACAAGGTTTTCTTAGAAATATTTTTAATAAGGCAGCACTGGACAATGTATCAATTAGGATTGAGCATAGACTAAATCGGACTGGGTTTGGCCTCAATCCGAGGCCTATTTTGATAATACCTCAGGCTATACAAGATAGCCCGAGGTCCAGGCTGGTCCAGCACAAGCCTGAGCTCAAGCTGGACCAGACATGGTCCAATAGACTGCCTGGACCAGTTTAGACAATTCAGGACCTATTTGGTGGGTTTTTTCCCCTTCTTGGAGAGGCAATATTTGAACCTATTAAACCATAACAATACCTATAATCATATAAAACTCATCACAAAACATTAAAACCCAATCATAAATCCATAATAATCTCCAACAACAATAAAAAGCAATGACATTCAAGTTACTTTAATACAATCCATAACAATCACTTGAAGTTTGCTCATTAAGCATGGCTGGTTAAAAATGAAAAGCAAGTATTCATCAATTAAGGAAACCACAAGTAGTTTCATATAATTAAAAAAATGATCTATAAACATTATTAGATTTAACAACACATGAATATAAGCCTTCAAGAGTAATATTAAGCTCTATGGAACCAAATATATCAAAATGGAATCAAGGTTGCCATGATTGATTCAATTATTTTACTATTAATAGTTCTTTTTTATCAAATTGTGTATATGAGATTATGTGGAATTAAGAGGTAAATTCTATCCAGATATATATCGTTTGGTACCTTTAGATATATTGATAGAAGCAGAATAAGTATTCTTCTAGACTCCAAGCCATTTCCTCTTAAAAATAAGTAAAACAATTCATTGGCAAAATAAATGGTGATTTTATGTTGACGAAACAAATTATTTCTTTTTATAGATAAAAAATTAAATTAACCCCCCCTCTTTCCTATCTATTTTCCTCTATATAACCATTCACACTTTATGAATATGTCCTCCTATCAATGCAAAATAAATCTAACCCTTTTTACCAAAAGTAACAAAAGAGAAGACAGAGGGTGATCAGGACAACTTACACATTAATATAATAATTTACAGAACAAAAGTTCAAAAGACAACAAATGTTTGAAGCTTAACCATCGATCTCTATGATAGGTTAAGTTCTTCATTTCATGGTAAAAATGCAACATATAATTATTTACTGTTCTTCTACACACATGCAAATATGTATGGTATAGGATACATACAAACCTTTTACAGAAACACAAGATCCAGCAGTTCCAAGAAAATTTGCCTAGGGCTCCACTATATTTGTTCGTTAGAATGAAACAATTCATCATTATTGTTAATTTGTCAGACCCCGTTTTGACCCCATTAGGACTACACTACTTTCACATTTATGCAAGTCCAGAGTGTTAATTTTTTGGTGCTTTAAGTGCCCATGTTGCTAGAGTAATCTAATAGGAAACTAGATGAAAACGAGATTATGGCAAAGTAATCAAAACTAGAGTAACCAAGTATTTCAAAAAACATTTTGAGGTTAAAAGGGAGATGCGAAACTTACCTCAACACTGAAGCTCACGATGACCTCCTAGGAACCGATGGACTGTGTCGTGACTAATGAGGAGAGGAGGAGAGGTACCTGGAAGATTCGAAGAGGAAGACAAGGTCGAGCCATTGAGGACACACAAGACAAAGAGCAGAGGCGCCGAGACAAGATGATTCACCTAGACCTAAGGTTCCGAAGGCTTATGCAATCTGATGAGTGAAGAGTGAAGCAAATATGAGTGATCATGTCCAACTCCCGTGTGTGTAATGTTTTAAGTAGTGGATTAAGAATATAATAAATACACTACTCGGGCCAAACTAGACCAAATCTAAGGGTTTGAGACCTTGGTCCCAAGTCCATTCTGGTCTGGTTGCCAGAAGATGCTTCAGGCCAAATTTTTCCACTAGACTGAGTCAGGTTGGACTGAGTTACCTGGACCACCGAATTTTTTTCTTATCCCTAGTATCAATGAATGATGTACTCTTTTCTTTGGCTAGGTTTTTGTCCCACTAGGTTTCTCCTATTTAAAGTTTTTAATGAAACAAATTCATAATGGACATCCAAGGGGAAGTGTTATGAATATTAATTATATGAATGTCCATTGACTCATATCCTAATCAACATCTACTTAGCTGGATTTAATATTTTCTTCAACTTGCTCTCCTAGTCAACAAAGTTGTTCTCCAAGTTTACTTTTTCCCCAAGTTTACTTGTTCCTCAAGTTCATTAGTTCTCCAAGTTTGCCTATAAATAAAAGCATTGTACAAGTATTGAAGACACACAAGTGAATGATAATTACTCTTTTCTTTCTCTTTTGAACTTCTCTCTTCTCTTATCTCTTGCTCTCTTATCTCAAATTTCTTTTATTTTCCTAGTAGCCTTAATTATAAACGTTGGAATTTTAAAATAAAAAACATGTTTCTTGGATCACCTTGTAGATTTTGATATCCATTAAATAGATTTAATTCTCAACGTCTATAACTGCCCGCTCAAGTATCTTTATGGCATTTTAATGATAATAAAATCGTCACTTTATTGTCTTTATTTGGCTGCCCAACTGTCCATGTACAAGAAGCCTATAAAAGGCAGTGTGTGCAAAGAGGGTTTCATAGACAGCTCTTGAGTTATCGAGGACCTCTCTTCTAGAGTTGGTAATTGGGGCTAACCAACCCTACCGCAGCCCACGAGCTAAACAAAGGTGGGCTGCATAGGCCCCCCTTGGCAGGGGACATACTAGATCGCCTATTATTTTTTTTAAAAAAAATTATCACATTTCCTTTTTATTTTTACTTTCGTTTCCTTTTTGTCACCCACATACATCACACTCCTTTTTTTTTGTCCATTTGTGTTAAGCAGCCATTTTTACTCACTTGATTTTTTTTATTTTTCACTCACTCACATCAAAAAACACATATAAACATCTCTTTTTTAAATTTAATAATGGTTAAATAAATAAATATAATATGAAAATAAAAATGCCCAATAAAAACTATGAGAAAGTAGTTAAACACAGCAATAAAGGAAAGGAGATAAAAGTATTTAGGTTTATTTTTTAAGGAAAACTGAAAAAAGAAAACTAAAATAGAATTTTAAACGGGTCAGCCTGCTATAGCTTGCGGGCTAAATGGGGTAGGCTTGTGCTGCCCACCCCTTGCGCGGGCTGGCAAAGCCTGCCAAAAGGTTGGACCCATGGGCTCCAACCCGTTTTACTGACTCTACTCTCTTCCTCCTCTTGAATATGTCATGCTTTGCTGAATTCTATTATATTTCGTTATTCTGTTCACCTGTTCTTACAGGAAGGATTTGTCTTGTCCTAGGAAGTGTCATTTCTCATGAGCTAGTAGTTGCAGATAGCTCTTAAAGACCATGTCCTTAGACACAACTGGGATTATTATTTTCTCTGCAGGTGCTACTGCTAATAGGATCTACATAACACTAGAAGGAGTTGGGAGACCACTAACGTGACAATTTAGGAGTTGCTGCCAACACCTACTATAGCAAAGAATCTATGTGTATACACCACAACCATTCACCAAACATCTACTATCACTAAGGTCAACTAAGGGAGCTATCCTAGCAAACTTTACCCTTGTCAGGAACTACAGCTCTGATACCAAAATGTAACCCCCTTCGTAATTATCATTCGAAATACGTGATTATGACAAATTAGAAACCAATGGAAATACAAAATGCATTTAAAATCCCATCTTTACCATAGGGTTTTCAAAGAAACATCTTTTAAAATCTAATACACCTAGTCTCATATTCGCATTTCGAATTCAATTACCTCATGAAGATAAATCACATTCAAATATATCAGAGTGTACAACACAATCCCCGACAAACCCCGGGTTCCATATATTCTTTAAAGAGTATACAAATTTCCATTTAAGGGATTACACAATATCATCCTTGATATATATATCCAAATACACATCCCAAATCAAAGGACGAATACAAATTATACAACACTTTTAATCTATGATAACCAACTACTAACTAATGCTCCTAAGCAGGAACTTAACCTGCCCTTGGTTACTTCTTCTCAAACTGCTTGCCCTGTCTGAAAAGGTTAGTCAACGGAAAGAATGAGATTCAAAAGAATCCCAGTAGTAACAAGTCATTTATACAGTGCATAAACACATAGCATATATGATCATGTTAAGCAGCATCACAATGATTCATGGCTCGCGCCACAAACGACAGCATTCATGGTTATAAACACTATACGTCAGCTTTCGTTGCGATCTCTATGCATAAGCTTTCACTATGATCTCAAAGTATCTCAATGTATCTTACTGCATGATAAACATACATACAACGCTTCATACACAGTATAAGAGAAATAGTCACTACCTTATTCTTTCCACGTGTGCTCTGGCACAAATAAATCACGATCAGGGCAAATACCAAATCCTGACAATCAAATCAAGGACATAGGGTTATTTCCTTTTCCAATTCCTCAACTTCCAAACATCAAAGTTGGTTATCATTTAAAACCTTTAGGTGTCTACTATGAGCCCAAACCTATGCTTAAAGACTTGGGGAAAGTTTGCCCAAAAGTCCATCTTCGGAAGTTCAACATGTAGATTTTCAATGGTTGGCCGTGGCCAGCCCAACTGTGGGTCGCAGCGAACGGATGCATAGAAAGATTTGGGCCGCAGCCTAGAGCAGGTTAGTAAGTCTTGGGCCGCAGCCAACCTGTGACCTTGACTCCTGGCTGATTTCAAACACTCATAACTTTGTGCACAAAACTCAGAATAACTCAAACTTTATATGGATGGAAAGCTTGCAATGTGAACGACAATCCTGGAAAATTTCATAATATTTCAACATCATTTGCTAGGTCAAGAAACTATGCAAAATTGGGTCCTTGCACAGCATTTCAGACTTAGCAAAATATCCAAATTTTCCAGTTTTCACCAACTGGCTTCCAATGGTTACAAGTTTCAAATCAAACACCATTTCTACATAATTTTACTCAAGGGATTCATTAAAACCACCAAAACAACCAAATTCCTTTTCCATTGACATGTTACTCAATAACCACAACATGTCACAATAAACCACAATCAAATCACCACATTGCAATCTAATCCAAACCAAAATTCTCAACCAAACCCAATGGCACAAAAACACCATTTAACACTAAATTTAACATCACATACCAACCATTACATACTATTCAAAATTCACCAAAAATCAGGGCAAAATCATAAAATTTCAAGACCAAGCTAATGACCACAATCAATATACCAAAAGATTCCAAATACTCACCTTAACTTCTTCCCAAAGCTATTTCTTTGATTCTCCCACTTTCAAATTCCCACAAGTTCTCAAACTCCACTAATCAAAAATCTGAAACCATAGGAATAAAGCTCTCAACCCCTTGAACAATATTAATGAAGGTGAGTTGAGCATTTAGGGACAATTTCTTACCTAAAAATCAAGCTCTTCCTTTCTCTTTCTACCTTGGCTAAGCGAACATGGAGGTTTTAGAGAGAGATGAAGATGATGAAGAGAGTGATCAATTTTTTGGGCAATTAGGCCCCCTTTGGCCGACTTATGAGAGAAAAGAGAGAAGAGAATGAGTTGAACTTTTGACCAAGATCCTATGGTCATATTGTGACACTTGTCACAATCTTATCACACCAACCATGAGCTCACACACACACACACACTTGATTCCACCCCTTGATCTCTTCCACAAATCAATTCTAACCATTGATCTTTAAGTTATCAATGAGTTTCCTCCTCAGTAACTGATCAATTGGTCGGTAATTTTACCGTTTTGCCCCTGATTATGGCAATTCCTCTTGAATCAACACCAAATTCATTTTCTCATTCATTTACACCTTACATACGCCATCCCCCTTATTTTCATTTAATTTAGATGTTAGTCCATAATTGAACTCAAATACAGGGTTTCAGCACTGATTATAATACATTCAAATCACATTCAAATCTCAGATCACATCATGATCTCCAAAAGGGTTATTTACCACTAATCACTTCCGCTTTTGGAGTCATTATCACTTAATCACAATTTGGAATACCGCTAAACCAGGGCTTATCGTTCCTCTAATCTCAGGCTTATTCTCTAGCCTCAAGTCTCAGAATTCAGGGTATTACACAGCGCATGGCCTGTGGGCTAGCCCGTGGGTTGGCAGGTTGGCTTGCAAATTTTTTTTTGTACATATAATAATTTCACAAAATTTATAAGTTGTCCACTCCTATCTTGGTATCTTCCAATCCAAAAAGAAAAAATCTTAGCCTCTTCCTTTCTTTTTTAAACAAAATTATTATATTTTAGTTGTTCGGGGATGAGTTTATAAACTTTGGCAAATTTGATAACTTTATCTCTTAAATTATGAGTTATATTTTTAAATTTTTATAAAAGGAATAATTGATACTAGGAAGGTAAATTTAATAACTCATATATATGTGTTTCGTATTTTTGATCGTCTTTAAAAAATAGAATTTTTTTTTCAAAAAAAATATACGGGCCCACGGACTGGCCCGTAACCCGCACACTGCGGGTTAAGGTTGGCAAAATGCCAACCCGCAGAAGTGAGGGTCACACAAGCCCTCCCTGTGTGGCCTGGGGGTTAGTGCGGGCCAGCCCGCAACCCACGGGCTGGCCCGTATTCCCAGCTATACTCAAAGGTGATCTCCAACTGCTCCAAGTCACATGGAGCAACAGTGTCATTGTGGAATACTCCAACATGAGCGAGACAGAAATCAAATAGGTCCAACTGATATATATATTTAAATACTATACCTTCTTAACTGTTAAGCAAAAGCTATCAACGAAATTTTTTAAAAGGATTTCTAAGCACTAATTTCAGTAATTTGAGGTTACATATTATTTTGGTATCAAAGAAGATACTGAATTACCGTAGAGCAATATGTAGCTTCTCTAGGAAAAACGGAGAAACACTTGTCATCACCATCAGCAACTTCTGCCCATACAACTCTTTATTACCAAAAAAAAATGAAAATTTATTACGTAAAATCTAGTAGTCTAGATTGCATAAGCTAATATTAACCCTTTACAATTTACAAATGACAAATATTTAAACATAGATTTTGCGCCTCAATTTAACTTGCTACCGTGCTTTGGGAAGGTTACTGCATTTTAATTGGGCATTACTGGATCTATTCGAATGTGGGCCTAACCAGAAGAGGAGTTCGTATAATGAATGATGAAGTGATGGTTAGTTGGTTACAAAAACGGAGCAGATACAATTATACAAAATGTGTGTCGGTGTTCTAACAAAAAAAAAAAATTGTGTGTCGGTGCGGACTTAACACTTAAGGACCTTGGAAGAAATTTAACTATCTTAAAGGACCACCAGTTTATATAAATTGCAGAGAAGGACCAATGCTATAAAGAAGAATAAACAGAAAATGACGCACAGGTCTCAAGGACTACAGATAATTATGATGAAGTTCCAAAAATCAGAAATAACAACTCGTTAAGCTGTTTTTACAATATGTTGAGTTATTTTTTGCTGCTGTGAGACTTCCCAGTAATTATCTTCCATCCTTATAACCTATGCATCATTTTCCCAAAAATAAATGGATGAAAATGAACTTATATAGTTGCAGATCATGAAAAATCATATTGTATATCGTGAAGTTATCGGTTATACATGGTTGTAAATTAATTATGAAATATGAAATATTTTAAATTCTAAAAACTCAGTTGTAAGTATTGACAGATTATATGCAAATCAATTGTAAATGTTGAACCACTTGTAAGAATTAGAAATTTGATTAATTGTAACAATCCTGACAGACTAAGTACAAGACTTCTTAAGTATTTGGATTTAATCGATAATTTACAACTATTTTGCACAAATTTATTAATATTCACAACTAAATTTTTAGGATTTACAAAATTTTCGCAATTTACAAACTAATTTGCAACTTGCAAGTGATGTTTCGAGATTTCACAATTGGGCTTTCAGGGTTTGCAGCCTGGCATGATTTTTTTGTCAATATAATAAATTATTTAAGTGCAAAAGAATAAGGATGCATGAGTTATTTTATATATTATTCATTCGTGATTTATGATGTTTGAATTTTTAAATGGTTTTAAAAGTATGTGGTGGAAAATAGTTTTGAAAATGTGAATGTGTGTAAGCATTCCCTAAATAAAAAATTATTTATGGCAACAAACGAATGTGCATGGTTCACGCTGCAACATTAGCTTGAATGAAATGCAACAATAATATTGTCACCGGTTTTTAAAAAAAGAGTTAGATATTTAACTAAGTTATAATACTAAAAAATTAATTTAGTTATTTATAAAATAATATGTGCTGATTTTATTGAATAAATTATTTAATATTTGTAGTTAATAAGTATAATTTTAAAAAATTATAAATTTAGAAGACAAAATCAGTTTAGTCCTCACATTTAAGATAAAACCAAAGCCTTCATCATGTTTCTACATTTAGCATGTGACAGTAATTAATACAAGTGGTTAGATGGAGTGAGAGGCTGTGGGCCATCAGATCTAAGGTGCGGCTACGATCAATTGGGAAGAAGATTAATGGGATAATATTACCTTTGTAATACATTTTTACTTTTTAGACTAGGCCAGTACGAGTGTGCAAGAGTGGGTAGCCGTGATTAAAAATTTAAAAGTTTTTTAAAGAAAAGAAAGAGAAAAAAACATAAAAAGAGAAGAGAAATTAAATGGGGAAAAAAGGCAAGTTGAGGGTTGTAATAATGAGATCTGAAAAAGATGGGAGTGGAAAGGTAGCATGGTAGTTGCATAATAAAACAATGCCTATGAGTGTTACATTCATCTTTAAATTAATTAATTACACCTTTAGTTCATGGGAGTTGCACTATTATTAAATATGAATACATAAATTGTTTATAATATGTGTGTGTGTGAGTGAATTTTTTAGTGATATTTAAGATTTTCAAAACAATAAAGACACACACACACACTTCCTCTGCTGCTAAGTATATAATCTAGTTGATGAGTTTGATGAAGTTCTAAATGTAAAACTTTAATCACCTTTACCTCTAAAATTTATAATTTCTTTTAAATTATCCATGTTGATGGTATATACAAAAAGGGCTTTCGTCAATGATGATGAATTAATGATAATTACTAAAGGGATGTTTTAGGGAAACTAATACACATAAGAAATACTTACATACTTTAGAAGTATCACGTCATCTGAATTCTGTTTAATAAAAACATAACAATTTAGATCATTTTAATCTTAGTTAGCATGTGACTCTTATGAAAAAATTCAAATTTTAATTTCTTTTCAAGAAAAATACACATCTTAATTTGAAAATAACTAAAACAAAATGATGAACTTATATTTTTCTTGAAAATATTTTAAAATTTGAATTTTTTTGGGAAAATTGCATTTAGGTCTCAGGCAAGAGAAAATGCGACAAACTAGTCCTTAAAATCTCAAAAATGTATTTAAATACCGTAAAAAATTTTTGTAATAAATTTCAATTGTCAAATACCTATGACTTGTCAATGGATGCTCATGGAATTGTCAGTATTAGCGTCCCTAGACTTATCAGTGAACGCCCCTTAACTTGTCAGTGGAATTGAAATCTATTACAAAAAAATCTCTCGGGATTTAAATGTAATTTTAAGATTTCAAATGACCATTTTGTCGTATTTTCTCTTACCTAGGACATAAATGCAATTCTCCCAATTTTTGTTATGAGTCACCTAGTAACTAGTATTAAAATGATCTGAGCTGTTATGTTTTTATTAGACAAAGTTTAAATGAAGTGGTACTTTTACATTATGTAAATATTTATCAACACACATTTATTATAAATAATTAAATTAATTTTATAAATATTTATAAATTAGATATCTAACTCCTACTTCTAACGCCACATGGAGGAAGTATATGATCCTTCTCCAATTAATTCATTTTTATAATGTTTCTTTAATAGTTTTTTAAAATTTAACGTATTTTCTTAGTTTTTGAAAATAATTTAATATTTTTTAATGTTTCACTTAATAAGTGAAAACATCAAACAGATTTTAATTTTAGCTTATTTTTAGTATTTTAAAATAATTGATCAGTTTTTTCAAAATGCTTAATTAAAAAATAAAAATGATTTTCAAAGCCTAGTGAGTGATTGTTTACTTTTCTTTACCAAATGAAATGCAAGCAATGTGGGTGGATACCAACTTTGAATCAATTTCAATTTCGGCGCAACTTGATAGCAGAGGTGTTCAAATATAAGGCCGGGATTAGGATCACCTTCTCCCTGATCCTGTCTCGGTATGAGGCTGGGACTGGGAAATTGTGTTCCCGATCCCGATTCTGGGAAAGTCCTGGTATCACTAGGACCAAGACTTTTCTAGGATTGGGTTTAGGAATTCCTAATTCAAAACAACATCAATTAAGGATACATGTTTCGTCAAAAACCTTCCTAATATTCAAGATCAATGGAATAATAGCTGAACACAGTAAAGCAATCTTGTTCACAAAATCGTCATTGTTAATTAATCATAATAAAAAAAATTTTACTAAGTAGAAAAAAAATTTCACTTCAAAAGTGTCAAGCGTCAAAGTTCCTTCTCTCACAATAAAACACAATAAAAATTTTTTAATCAACTAAAAGATGATTAGAGCTAAATCCCTACATTTTTCACTCCCATATGGAAACAAGATGTAAAGGGAGAAATAGAGGCAATATGTTCAAAAATCACATACTTGCAATCAGAGAACTAAAAATTTTCATCTTTGTCGTCTTCGTCCTCTCTGTCTCTCATCACATGCAAATTGCGATCTTCTCTTCAGCCTCTTTTTGCATCTCACAATTTTGCTTCGCAGTAGGGAGAAACAGCAGAACACGATTGACACTTCAGATAAGAGAAAACGGCGAAGTGTTGAGTGAAGGGAGAAAGGTAGAAGGCTAGATCAAATTTTGAAGATGGCAAAAATGGGTATCGGGTTTTGTGTGCCTTTCTCTTTTTCACGCCATTTGGGTGTTAAAAATAAAATTTAAAAATAATAAAGAAAAGGCTACAGCCCAAACAAGTTATAGCTAAAAAAATAAATCAAGATACCAGGACCGGGACTAGGATTCTCAAAGCCTTGCCCAAAACCCGTCCTAGTCTTGGTATATTCTACTCCTAGTCCCTAGATGGTCGAGACATTTTGGTCCCAATGTTACTGGGACAAGGATCAGGACCAAAACCACATGAACACCCCTAATTGATGGCGCCCTTCCATGGCAATAAGATAATGCAACCACCGTTGTTTGTTACATCATTCTTCTCTTTCTATTCAAATCTCTTACACATTCATTCTTCTTAATTTATTTTTATATGGGTTAATGTGCAAATTTACTTTAAATGCTTTCACTCAAAAAGCAATATTACTCCAAAAAAAATTTTGAGTTCAAAACGCCCCTGAAGACTGAAGTGTTAGCAATGTTTTTGTTTCATATACAAATGAAACAATGTCAGCCCTTATTGTTAGAAATGATAATAGTCAATGTTAGTTTTTGAACAAGATTAAACAACACTGCAACATTTTGAAGTTTTTAGGGTTGACGTTAAACAAAAAAAAAAAAACTTTTGGAGCAAATTTTCGTATTAAATTACCCTAACTTTTAGTGGCATATAATTATTTTATATTTATAAAAAATGTTTGTCAATCAAAAGGACACATACTCTTTTTTTTTTTTTTTTTTGCCATCCGGTCACATACTCACTCCTTCCATTTTATTTTACTACATGTAAATCATTATACTATAATGCCAGTAGTATTATTTCCATTTCCAAATGACCCCACGTAGATACAGTGAAACAACGTACAGTGGAACTAGCTGACAAGGGATTTTTTTCATTTTAAAGGGAAAAAAGTTGTCCTTCGGACCGGTTTTTTTTTGGTCGATCCTTCTGTCCGGCCTAAGTATGTAGAAAAACCAGGTGTTTAGTTCGAGTAAACACCACTTATTATAGGCTATAGAGAGCATAGGGGATGAATAAACTAATGGACATTGCTGAATAATGGAAGATATGAACTACTGTCGTCAAGGTACCCAGAAGTTTGAACTATACAGATCAACCAGCTCAAGGTGCAAAACAATCTTATTTCAATTAGCTAAATATACAAAACCCAAGCCCTAAATAAATATGCATGAACCATACGTTCAGTAAAAATGAATAATATTTATGATGATTATATATATATAAATTAAGGTTTAATTCGGGTGGACCGGAGATGGGTTACCTGGTGATTACTGTGTATATAGATGGGACATCCATGCATGAATAGTAATTCAGTAGGGTATCAGATACTTATATGTGGGAGGAGAGAGATATATATAAGAAAAGGTAGCTGCTGAAAAAATGGGTGCGTCCTGTGGCCTACTTGTTCAGAGAATGTAAGGCATATCCACCCACTCGCCCATATTGTTTCTCTCTCTCTCTATTGTCATTTCTCAGTCTCTCTCTCTCTCTCGCCTTTTTCCTTCTTCTGTCCTAGTCTTCTTAAGAAGCCTTGGTCTTCTTCATCAACTGCTTCATATCTGAAATGACAAGGATATATGTAATTGACCCATCGAACACAGATGAATAAAGGAACAGTGGAATGACAAGGAGGCATCAAAGTCATATACATAAGAGTATGAAGGAACAGTGTCAGGTCCATCACATGTTGGCACAGAGAGAGGAAGATAAATAAATAGACAGAGGTCAAGGCATTTATGGTGTTGGGTCACTCACCCCCACCGCAATTTCAGATCATAACAGACTCCCCACCACACTAGTCGTATGTTTAGGTATAATAATTTTTACCCTTTGCATATATAAGCATGTTTGTTTGAGCTTATAAAAACTTATAAGTTGCTTTTTACGTAAATCGAGACACAACTCCTCTCACATACTTACTTCGTATATCGTAAATCACTATTAAAAAGCAACTTATAAGCAATAGAATCGCTCAAACAAACATACCCTATATATACAAGAGTTATTATAATTTTTAGTCTTTTAAGTTTATCTTTCATTTTGATTTTGATCAATCAAATTTTAAACTATAGATTTTAGTAAGTATTAGTCCCTATAATTTAATAAAAACCTAAACCATTTTGCTCTTGAAGGAATCAAAACGAAAATAGAGATAAACTTAAGAGATCAAATATAATATTAACCCTATATTATATAATTATACACCGACACAATTCAGAACTTTAATTTGTTTTAATGGAATGAACCAGAGCTTCTGATAATGGAGAAAAATCATTCATGAAATTGGTCCATGAATAATATTTATCATAAACACACACCTAACTGCCGTATGTGTCTCTTTACATTAAGCAGAAAACAGGTACGTATGTATAGCTTCTACCTAGCTGGCTATAACATCTATCCATCAAATCCCTAACTCTTCAAATTCATTTCTTTGGGCGAAACTCACTGTTCTTATTTATTATTGCTCACATTCATCCAAATACAAGTTTTGCCTTAACCCTGAAGCCCAGGTTTCACTTTATTCAACTGAATAGGAAAGGTAAAGAACACTGGTATTTACTTCCACATGTATGGATCGAATAACATCTCTCTTGGGTCTCTTTTGCATAAAGAGATTAAACTAATTACTCAAACTATTCCCAACTCCCATGTATCACTAAAACTACTGCAGTTAAACTAGCTTTTGCATGAAATCTCATACAAATATGACTGTACATGTATACATGACTTCGTTTTCAGCATTCAAAAGGAGTGACTGGACAAACTGGGTCCTTCCAATGGAAAAATAATTGGAGAGAAAAGAAATAGTACTGGGCCTACCTACTGATCTCTCTGTTTTAAATTGTCAAACTCATTTTTTTCCCAGAGGATCTGAAGAAAACAACTAAGAACTTTATAAAAAGGTTAATACTATCAAATTAACATCTCATCGCAAACTAAACTTTTCAAATTTAGCACTTCATTTTTTTTTATATTTTAACACTAAGAAATAAAATAAAATAAATCCTAATTTAAGACAACCTTTTTTATAAGGTTTTAGTTGTCATTTTTTCCCTTCCGATAAAGAAAATTGATTGGCCCTAGTTCTTCTATAGCAGCGTGCCATGTTCCTATTCAAGAGTGACCCAAATCGAGTCTCCCAAAAAAGAGTACATATTTAGACATATATATAAAAGTCAAATTCACATTCTAAAGGCAGCTAAAGACCGCAAAAAGCTTGTCGATTTGCCCTTCAAAAAGAGAAGTGACATGCTGCGTTAGATTTTTCGTGGAGCGAGGGATTTTCTCGTCTACTGATCCCAAAAAGTTAAACAGTTTAAAAAATTAAAGCCATCGCTTTGTATACCTAAAAATATCTTTATACATAGCATCATTATATATAAAAAGAAACAGAAAGAAGAGACTCCATTCATTGAATGCTTTGTAGGTATAGACTAGAGAGAAAAACAACTGCAAACATTCATGTTGTGGTATGTCTAGGAACACTTAATTTTTGGAAAAAGAGTTTATTACGTAAGTTGAGATAAAATTTTTCTCGCATATTTACCTGAATCATGATTTATAAATATTTATTATTAAAAAATAAGCTATTTCAAACGAGTAAAAAGTTTACTTCAAAGGAACTAAGCTTTCTTTCAACTTTTATGCGAGTAAACAAGCATAACAACAGATTCCAGGGTTCCATCTAGTTTAGAATATATAAAATTTAGAATCAGGAAACTGTTGCACTGTAAGGTTTCACAAGAAGAGATAACAGTAACAGCTTTAAGATTGAATGTACAAATTTAATCCGAAAGTTTTTATTCAGAAGGAACGTTGTTTAGGTAGTTTTTTGGGGTCAGTTTTGACATGAAAATGTTAAAAAATAAAGTAATGTTACTATTTATTGTCAAAACTTTTATCAAAAATGTCAACTTTTTTCAATTTTTAACAGGGTGTGTGGCAACATTATTATATTTTAAAGGTGACTGAATTCAAAAAAAAATCTTTTAAGATAATATTGGTTATAAGTGAAAACTTCCGACACAAATCTCCAACTTCACCCGAGCTTTTGAAATCAGTCAATGAAAAAACAAAGAAAGAAATAAGGAAGGAAGAAATTATGTGGGTGTGGTCACCGGATGGTCATATATATAATATAAGAAGGAAGGACGTTTCAACTTTCAAGGGGAAGACAAGACAGCATGGAAAGATGGGGAGGTCGGTAGTTATGAATAAATGAATGAACGAAGATAAGGGTGAGTCCGCTGAGTCAGTCACTGACACAATCTTTCGTAAGACGACTCTCACTCAAAGTTCTGAGCCACACAACACATCCCGATGCATGTCGGCAATCACCTAATAATGCATATGACCACTCTGTCAGGTCAATCCCAACCGGGACCCCAAACACAGGTAACTATTGCTTTAGTCTAAAATATAAAACGTTGGCCAAAAACCAAAAAGTTTAAAATATAAAACGTTTATTAACTACTCTCTCTAATCTTGTTTATAAACAATTTTTTCCCTCATTACACAAAATAAACTCATAGTTAAAAATAATCAGTCTATCAAAAATATCATATTTTTTCATATATACTCTTATTTATGAAAAGAACATAAGAGAGATGATTGATAAAAAGTATGAGAGAGAATGAATATTTAATAAGAATAAAATAAGAAAAAAAAACTTACATTTTCAGACAAAAAGTGAAAGATGTTTATAAAAGAGATCAAACCTATGAGAGAGAAAGTTACTTATAAATAAGATTAGAGAAAGTAATTTATACTTTGTGCCTGTTTGAGTTAGTGTTTTAAAAGCACGTTCATGCAAATCGATACAAAACTCTTCTCATATATTTACTCTATACACCGTAAATCACGATGAAAAAGCAGCTCCTACCGCTAATCTAAACAAGAACTTACACCAACTAAAACATATTAGTTAAGTCAATTAATATACCTCAAATTAATAAAATTTATTTATTTTATCCTTTTTAAACAAAATATTTTTTAAATATATATTTGTTACCTATCTCCTTTTCCTCCCCTGTAAAGAGTAAAAGTGGAAAACATCTTTAATAATCAAGTCAACCACTTATACTTAGAATTAAAAAAAAAAATTCTAGAAGATTTTTATATTTTGTACAGGAGGTGGTACCATTCTGCCCAATTTTTAGGTGACTACACAATGAATCTACCTACTAGTTAATAATTTACATTAAGCTTCAGTTAAAAAACCAAGAATTCAACAGCATAGGCCTAAAACAGATGGGTAAGGGGAAAAAATCACAAAGGAGTAAACAATGAAGTTTTTAACATCTTTCAAATATCACTACTGTATATAGTAAGTTGCTACTGCTAACAAGTTTCATCGGCCTCGATGTACTTAACGTATAAATTTTCATTCATTCAAATAATTAAATTTACAGTATAAATTACAAAAACAAAAGAAGAATAGAATAACGACAAACAATATTCCATGCAACCTTTTTTAACCAGTAAAAGCAAAAAAGGTAAATTCCATGGTAATATGTTTGCAATTATCAATCAATTAAGAGACTTACCAACTAATCAACTTAGACCACTACTTTTAATTTATAATAATAAACCCATTTAACATATGATTATTATACCAAAAGGCCGATGGAGATTCCATCTAGGCAATAATAGACTCTAGAGGATCTAGAAATTGACAAATCTCCTCGTCGTTGCCAACACATTTTTAAAAAAAATATTTATGAAAAGTAACACACAAATCACACGCAACTCAGTGCGCTAAGTTATTGATTGATCCTCAACAAAAGCTTCTATATCTATATATATATTATGTTATTGGGGCCGTTATCATCATCAGCATCGATCTCTGATTATAATATATTATTATTTTTCTTAGTTTATCATTATTCAATTTCCTAAGGCAGTTCACAAAGACTGTTTACAACACCAGATTGCCCCGTCACAAACCAGCAAGAAGAAGCATTATATAAATGTGTGTGTGTGTGAAGAACAAGCTAAACTTCTGTGCTCTAGGAGTCATTATTAACTGACTCATGTTTAAAAACAAAAAAATGGCAACCTGTCATTTTCCCTTCCACTTTAGGTGTACAAAATGTAACAAAACAAATAAATTCAATCAATCATAATAAATATATACTAAAATTTCTGGATTTTTTCTTGTTTAAGATTTCAAGTCAAGATCAAAATAGTCAAGGTGATGTCTTATACTAATTTTCCCCCAAAAAAAAAAATTGATTGATACTGAGTTTATAGAATCAAATAAATTCAGCCAAAAGTAGAAAATCACTTGTTAGAACATATGACCAATAGTCTATTTATGATTGGATTAATTTATTTGTTTGATGTATTGGGCATCCGTAAAAAGAGCACTTCTACAGCTATACTCGGATATAATTTTTTATATCGTTGCTATTCCATTTCCTATTTTATAATCATGTTATATCATATAAATGCAAAGAATTCTCATTTAAAAAAACTTAATTTAACGATGTGATTTTGAGCTATAAAAACATATTCGTTCGTAAAAATTATACGTTAGGAAATTTATTATTAAAAAAACCATATATATGTTGATCATGTTTTTGGTTAAAAATATTTTATGCAAGCTTTCTTCATAGAACTATCTCTTCTAATTAATGACAATAATGATGAGTTTCCTTAAAAAAAATCCAATAAAAATTAACAAAGTACCCTGCCCTCCCCATTGGGGGAAGATCCCATCTTTTTTTTTTTTTTTGATTAAGCAGACGCTATATATATATATAGATTAAAAGATGAGAATTATATAAATATATATATGTATGTATGTATATACCATGATGGATATGCCACGTCATCCATTACGCATTCCTGGGGGCACAATGTCCCCGAGAAGTCCTTGATCGGCAGGAGGCGGCTGCGAGGCTGCATGATCTGGACATATTACAGAGCTGGATGATCCTGTGCGTGCGGGTTCACGATGGTGATGAGGAGGCTGAGAAGAAAGGTCAGCGTTATTATTGTCTGATGGTGGTAATTGGATGGGATAATAGAAGTGTGACATGGTCGGAGCGAACTGGCCGCCACCACCGCCAGCGGCAAAGGCGGCGGCTTCCCGGTGGCTCATGATTGATGCGGCCACTCTAGGGAACCCAATAGTGTGATGACAATGTTGCCCTTCGTACGTTGTTATCACAATGGTTGGGTCCTCCGATGAGCGCTCCACTCTTTTCTTCACCGTGCATTTGCTGTTTGTGCACCGATAGTAGCTCCTGCGTGTAAACCAAACAAAACATAATGCTACCAGCTAGATGTACAATTGCGCATATAAATACGATTTGTTTGGATTAAGGTATGCAAAAGTGATTTTTTCTCAACTTATTTTGGCAAATTGAATTAAGGTTAAGGTAAAAGTCAACTAGTTAATGTGATTTATGTTTAAATAAACTTTTATAAGAAGAATCATTTCAACGTAAACTTGTTTGAATGATATATTAAAAAGTCAATTTTAAACAAATATATATTGAGAAAAGGGCAAAAGCCAAAAGTCAGAAAAGTCATCCCAAACACATATATATAATATATACCTAATTTGATTAGATTAAAGAAATTGTTTAAGTTAGTTAGTATGATATGTATTTTCTAAAACACCTTAATCATCTTCTTTAATTCCCTCTCCTCCATAATTATTGTTAAGAGAATATCAATAAGGATAAATTAGAAAAATATTGATAAATATAAAAAAAAATGTCTTATAGTTAAGATCAAAATCAATTCCCCATATATATCCTATATTAAGAACCAAAGGAATATTTTGGTCCAAACTAACATTTTGATCTCAAAAGTCACTTTTGAAGAGATCAAAAGTGGGAATGACATCAATTTCAGAATGTTCCAATTAGTGGAAATAACAAAAGCCAAAAGTCAGAAAAATTTGACTCAATTTCAACTTGACTTTTGACTTAAAAGCTAGAGTATCTCAAATGTAAATTTTGGTCTAAACTGACCTTTTGGTTTCAAAAGTCACTTGTGAAGAGATCAACCGTGATCACAAATATGCTCAAACAAATCATACTATCTTAGTTCAATCATGATTCCGTGCTAGTGCAATGCATGCATGGTCTCACCATATCTAGAAGGAGGATCCTATATTGACAGTTGTGACTATTACAAGATTCTGGTCCATATGTAATTTCCAAAATGCTTTTTTCGAAATTGACGTGTACCACCACATGTTAATTCAACTCAGTCAGTCTCGTTTAGAAAAGTGATCGAGACCATTTGAGATCGATCATGTTGAGTAAAATTAAACTTACCTGTACAATAAGCTGCGACAAGCTAATGTGAAGAAAGCATTATTGTGCAAATTATTCCACCTAAAGTATAAGTGAGCTCCTATGCGCCGGCTATTGCAAAGACTAATAATCCGTACAAAGACTGTAGGTATTATGGAATATTTGTTCATAGCTGGGAATATATACAAATAGTCAGCAACAAGTTTCATTCATGTTCAAATTAAACGCTTGCTCCATTACACACACACACACACCACATTAAGATTCTTATTGTGATCTTTCATATTCTCTACTATAGTTATTTCCACCTCATTCTGCTTTCCAAACACATTAGGTGCTTGATTGTTTGTTATTTTAGAAATGTTTTACTGCGTTTGACATATATATATAAAAAGAGTTTTGTCTTGGTTTATGAAACGCACCTAGGAAAAGGACTGTTTTTTACGGCCTTTTGGCCATACTTGCGCCATCTATAGCCATCTTCAAGATGATCAACTTCACTTTTTGTCATAAATGCAAAACGCGGCTGCCGTATTCGCTTTTGCCCCTTCTTTTTACTTTTACTCCTACAAAATATATGTCACCTACACATTTGTCAAAATAAACCAAAAAAAAAGCACAGTACTGAAAATCTAAGCATATATATGAGCAATTAATCATAAACAAAGTCTATATTATAGTAATTTAAGACACCATCAAATATGATCTTCTTCCATATATAACAACTAACGTACGGCACTGTAAAGAAGTTGAAGATAACTCATGCAGCGAATGGGATGCTATAAAAGTTAACAAGATTCCATATCATTAATATATTATATGTCGGTGAAAGTTGTAAATATCATTAAATAAATCCGATGTAGGCATATATTATGGTCAATCACACACTTCGATGATATGATGGGGAGTAAGTCAGCTTTCTTATTTGCACGGGCGAATTTTAAATTATCCCACCACAATCTTTAATTATCATAGAGATCAACTTTGTATGCACTAAAGCAAGAAAAAGAAAAACGAAACTGTGCTGTGCAAAAAGAAATCGACAAAAGCCACCCAACACAATTATCAGCCTCATATCATTTAGAGCCAAAAATGACAAACCAAACGCATTGTTTTACCACTTGTATATTGTTACTGATGCTATTAAACCATAGCCAACATGAAATAGATATATCTGTGTGTGTATGAATTGATCTTAACTCTGCTTATGTTCCCAAGTCCGGATAACAAAGAAGGGTTGTGTTAGGTTCTCGACAACCAACATAAAATTCTATTGAATCGTTATAAATATGGATCAATGAAAAAATGACGTCATTTAATCCATGTAGCCGATCTTATTTAACAGGATAAAGATTCTATTGTTATTGTGTGTATGCATTGATCTTGCTGCAAATACGCACACAAGTAAAGAACTAAAGATGAGGCCACTCGCACATAATAACAAACACACACAAGCATATTCTTGAAGGGAAGATGATGAAATTAATAGGCAAATACAAATCACAAGCAGACACACTCTGTTAGCACTAAGCACATACATACACAACACACTTGGGTGTCTTCAAATTATCTTGGGCATCAACTAAGATATAAAGCTCTATTTTAAGGGCACACCACATCGTCCTCACATTAATTAAAACAATTCTTTAGACATTAATTCTAAAAAAAATCTAACAAACTTCATTTCCACTAGAAAATACACCTCTTTAACCCCAAGTCACTCTCACTGCGCTATATACTACGTACGTACTGAGTCATTCTTCATTCAAATTACAGGCAGAAAAAATATGTTCAAATTAAATTGGAGATCAAGTGATCAATTAAAACAAACTCTCTAATTTAACCACCACTAAATTATCCTAGAAAAAAGTAAAAATAACTTCTCCAGGTATTAATTTCAAAAATAAATTTAAATACTTAAAAAAGATGCTTGATATATTTAACCCCCAAGTCATTACGGCGAAAAAAGATCGCCCTTCATTACTACTAATAGAAAATGTGTTGTGTTAGATTTTTCTCTCCCATCCTTCCTACTTTTTTGCAAACAATGCCTATTACGTAAAGTAACAAAACTTCTAAAACGGCATAGTTTTGGGTGTGTTTAAGCACGCCATTCCCGCCGCAATAACGGCGGCGGTCGTGGGCTAAATTATCAATGACCCGGCAACCGGTTTTTCCTCTTTGGTGCGGACCCCAATGTTGGTTTTCCTAAACCGGCTCAACTTTCGGTTCACTCCTACGCATCCAAAAAGAAAAATAATAGTAATAATGGAAGAAGAAGATGATGAAGGAAAAACTTAAAACTGACAAAGAATAGTCCATATTGTATTCTTATTTTGGCCAGATTCTAGATTGTACGGACAGTGGATTGCACTCTCCCCCATGGAAACAGAGATTTAAATAAGCACAAACAAACAAGGAGCAGCTTGATACGATTCGGATTTGATTGCGGTATTTTTCGTTTATTTTAATACGACAGCGTTTATTTATGCCCCTGAATTTTGACCTAATTACCAAATTTCATTTCATTACAGAGACGAGAGGGAAGAACAACAAACAACACACTCACGGTATCTCCGGCGATTTTTTGTCTGAGACGGTGGACTTCTCCGGCGGATCCTCGCTTGAGCTCGAAGACACCGATTGATTATTCGATGTGGACGCGTCCGCCGTCGTCGCAGTGTTCGCCTTATCAGCCCGTTCCGTCGTACTCGGAGCAGAGTGATCCGGCAACCAAAATCCTCCTCCGCCGCCGCCTTCTCCTCCGGTCACATCACACGTATCATCGACACGGATCCGGTGCGGTTGCTCCGGTTCGAGATTCCACCCGAAGTCGCTGAGTATACTGCCGGTATCTCGGTCGCCGGTGAAGAAATAGACGCCATCAGAGACATCGGGCCCGAGCGGCCAGCTGGAAGAGTCGGCGGTGAACTCAGTCGGAGATATTGCAGGGCGAAAAGATTCTGCTGCTTTGTCTTTGTTTTCCATACATGGAAAAAAATCAGTAGAAGACAAGTGTGATTTAATTTTGTCAATAAAGAAGCGAAGCAGAATCGGAATTCCCGGAAAAATAAACAGAGGAAAGGATATTCCGGGAAAACGCGGAGGGAGGGAGAGAGAAAGCGAGAGAAGAGAGAGAAAATTTTTTAGGGTTTTTTGGTGATCGTTGTGAGAGAAGGAAGGGACGCGTAGTTTTTGAACTTTATGAAGTGTTTGAAAGCTTTGTCTCGTCATTACACAGTTACTACAGTGCAGAAGGAGAGAGACAGAGAGAGCGAGAGAGAATTTTTTTTCTTCCTTTTTATTTTATGTAAGAAAAAAATAATAGAAAAAATTCTCAAAAAATACCTCATGAATTGATTGAATTCTTAAAATCCCTTAAACATGCCAAATAACAGATTCGGGGGAGGGTAGTAATAAAGGATTTTAAGTGTTGATGCTTTTACAAAAATACCCTTCACTAACTACAATTGTTAAAAACATTATTGAAATGGTAAATACAAATTTTGACATTCACATTATAAATATAGTCAGTGACTTATATTCTTGTAAAAATTGATATTTAATCATTGACTATACATATAACATTAATGACAACATTAGTATAGGTATTTACTATTTTAATAATACTTATAACAAATGTAGTTAATGAGGGTAACTTTGTAAGAGCACCAATATTTAAAAATCCCTTATTTCCACTTTTTTTCCTATTTATATTTTTACTTATTCACATGGCTGTTTAGGAATTTTAAAGTTAGTGAGGTATTTTATTGGTATTTTCCAAAAATAATATATAAAAAATGAAAAAAAAAAAACAGAGAGAGATAAGTTAGAAAAGTGAGCATCATCCTCTCAAAATATAAATAGTGTCCGCGAGAGGCTGATATTTGAGCACGGGAAGAAAGGGTGGTCCCTACGCGCATCAATGAGTGAGGGAAACATACTTTCCAGCACGTAGCATTTAGCAACACCGTGTTCACAGAGCCATCCTTTCCCTCTTTATTTGTGCCGAAATCATCCGAATTCCCTGAATTTATGTAGTAATTGTTTTTAATTATTTTTGTTATAAATTATGCTATTTCAACCTTGAGAGTTGAAATGATGTGTTGTCAACGGGAAATTATCCCAATAATAATGCTACCCGTCATATTTGAACGAAGTCTCATAATCCAGCTTAGGGTTAGACATGTTTAATTGTGTTTAAATTGATTGTGATAAAAAGCGTTTGATGAGATTATTAGTAAAGTGAGTGTAATCCTTTGTCAATAGGTTATTACACCTGGATCAGTCACTGAACCGATATGGGTAATAAATCAAGGGTCAGTAGGTTATATCAGAATCAAATCGAAGCTAAACCAAGCCAGATCGATAAAGAACTGAACTTGAACGATAATATTTTTTAAAATAGTTTTCAAATTTGATAATTTTTTAGGACCAAATGACAATATTTTTGAATTTTTATATTAGAAAGTAGACATTTTAAGCTTTTCATAGACCCTTAATTTATAATTTTTAAAAATATGCAGAATTACATATGAATTAAGTAAAAAAAATTCTAAATAAACATTGAACTAGTCAAACCGATTAGATAGAATCAGATAAGTGGCCAGTTCGCCGATTTCATGGTCAAATCGGGTGGTGAACTAATCAAATCGATCGGATAGAATCGGATAAGTGGCCAGTTCACCGATTTTGTGGTCAAATCGGGTGGTCTGGTTCGGTTTTAATAACCATACTTGTCATTATGCATCATCGGTTTTTAAAAAATTATATAAAAATATTATTAGGCCTCAAATAAAAATAAATTAATTATATTCTCTTACATGGAAAATGACATCTTAGTACTATAGTTTATTTTTTATTTAAATTATGAGTTTAGAATACTTTCCATAGAATTAATCTACAATTGCTTTATGGTGATTTTGTAGTATATTGTGATATATTGATTTTGCAGATTTTTTTTTTTTGCTCAAAGATTTTGCAGATTGCAACCAATTAGAGGGGAACAAGATATAAAGATACGACGCACACAACAGTCACAAGGTACAAGTAATTAAGATGCTTTATTGGCTAAGGCATGGGGCAAAGTAACAGAGTAATTGATATATAAAGATGAATATTGAATGAATGCATAATGTATTGTTGGGTTGATTTACTCACATTTATACTATTTAAAAGCTCTGATAGTATTAATACTACTTGGTTAGATCTAAGTGTAAAGATGGCTCATTGATGGAACTCTACTTTTATGTAAGTGACCTGCCTATTCAATACCCCCTCACTTCTACTTATAAACAACTTTTTCTTTGATTGAACAAAACGAATCAGTAGTTAAAAGTAATAAGTGTATCAAAAATATCATATTTTTTTTCCATATATACCCATATTTGTGAAAAGAGTATAGGGGAGAGAATAGATAAAAAGTATGAGAAATAATGAGTATAACATATGAGAGAGAATGAGTATTCAATAAGGGTAAAATAGGAAAAAGAAGCTTATATTTTCAGACAACAAGTAAAAGTTGCTTATAAAAAATGTCAGCCTTATGTGAAAGAAAATTGCTTATAAATAGAACCGGAGGGAGTATCAAATAACGGATGCAACAGCTGGCAATTTTATAGCCCAAATAACATCAAGCACCTCTGTTTTAAAGCCTTATTGAGCGTGAGATTATAAGTTTTAGCTTTCTTTAAAAAGTATAATAAGTTTGCGTATTATGACCAAAAATATATATAATAGGCACACCATAATTAGTTAATCTTCTAAATTACTCCCTCAATTTTTTATTATAAGTTTAAAATAATCAATTTGCGTTAATCAAGAAAACAATTAAAATTAAAATTAGTTAAAGGCAAAAAAATGAATATGTATTAATTTTTTTAACTATTTGCCCTTATATACATGTAAAGAAAATAAGTACTCTAAGAGAAAATACAATCAATAATTGGTAAAATTGAAAACAATGCAATAAATGTTTAAATAAATTTAAAAGAAAGTTTATATATTGGCACACACTTATTTACAATTTTGAAACTTATATTAAGGAACGGTGAGAGTAATTAGCAACCCAACTTGATGAATATAATGATCTTGCAACTTGGGATCCGAATAGATGATTTTCTTTGTTTCGCTCATAATAGCAACCTCCTTTGAAAGAAGTCATTTTAGAATCAATTTGTTACTTCTTCCGGCATAAAATATACAAGTCACTTTTAATTAGCAACTCACTAGAATAAAAAAAAGCGGTTTACTCATTCAACCTATATTAATTAAAACAACTTTTCAATTTTAGCCCATTAAAGAATGTGATTTAACAATACTAATAAATAAGAGGAGTCACCACTACTACAGAATATAGATTCTACTACCCTAAAAGACGTCCATTTTTAAAATAGGGACGCCTAAAACATAAGTGGTGGCATTTTTGTAATTATGTGTGGGAACTGGGTAGTTTTAGACGTCCCAAATTGAATTTGGGACGTCTAAAGTTAAAAAAACGATTTAATATTTTTTTTTTACTTTAGACGTCCCAAATTCAATTTGGGATGTCTAAAGTGATGTCTAAAGTAAAAAAAAATTTTACACTTTAGATATCCTAAATTCCATTTGTGACATGTAAAGTGTAAAAAAAAATTAATTTTTTTTATTGGGACGTCTAAAGTAAAAAAAAAATTTACACTTTAGATGTCCCAAATAGAATTTGGGACCTCTAAAGTGTAAAATAATATTTTTTACACTTTAGATGTCCCAAATGGAATTTGGGACGTTTAAAGTAGTTTAAAAATTTTCTTCCGACCTGTATTAAATATAAGAGACACTCATACCTTATATTAAATAAATGGACGCTTTCCTTCCTCTCTCTCTCTCTCACTCCCACAACATTTTTTCGATAGAAGCCGAAAAAGCATAATTACAGTTGGGCACTTTTTCGGTAGAGGCCGAAAAAGCATAATTACGAAAACGCCATTGAAATCCCTAAATAGGGGCTGTCAAGGGTATTTACGTAATTTGACACTGAATTTGGTGATTTTGAGCCTGGAAATGGATTCCTTGGGCGAAAATACATCAGAATAGCCTTAGTCAAAATTTTGCGAAAGCGTGCCATCGGGCCAGGTACAGCGGGGACGGGTCGGGGTCTCGAAGGCATTTTGGTAAATTTTCACCATAGACTAATATAACGACAAGAAACACTATGCAAGAGTCTAAAATGATACTTGGATAGGTTATGACCTATTTCTGATACATTTAATATTTTGGGACCGAGTCGAAAGCCGGAACGACACGCTTTACGAAACACCGTTAATAGAGGATTATAAATAATTGAGGTAGGGATATTATCCTTCATACACTATGCAATAAGTTATGTGATTGTGTGGATGCCATTGTTTTGTAAATGCACTTTATTAATCAACATGATTTGCCTAGAGAGGGGCAGTTAATGCCAGAGGTGCACTTACACTGGGCGTTGACAGAAGTCCAACCGGTGTAGATTGTGGGGTTGGTCCCTACTCATGTATACATGATGATAATGTGTTTATATTGTTCATTAATTTTTGCATAGCTTGGCGCATGATATATTTACTTTTTGTATTCTCTATGAACGATATTATGTCTCTACGGTGATTCTTCGAAATCTCACCTTATTTTTAAACAAATACCTCAGCGGGTACCAGTGGGGCAAAGGGAAAAGGCGTAGACGTTGGAAAGTGAATGGAACGTGTCTTGAGGCGAGGACAAGATCGTGGTCATAATTAGTCTATTTTGTGATATTTTGATGAAATTTGTAAATATTAAAACTTCCGCTGTATTTTCTGTTTTCGTCGACGAACGATATCGGAATTGTAAATGAATATTTTTATCAGTATAATTGTACTGTTCTGCATGCCCATTGAATTTTACCTTTATTACTCTTTGAATATTGAAATGAAAACGAGTATTGACAAATACATATTTTAACTCTTCATTTATTATTGTGTAGACTCTATATTCTTGAGATTGAGTAATATTAAATAAAGTAAATTTGAAAATTTTTAAAGTAAATTTGAAAATTTTTAAAATTTTAAGGAATAATTAATGAGGATTAAGATTTTTTGTATTTTGGTAAAACTATTAGAGAGAGCTTATAAATAGAATTAGAGTTATCACGCCCTTATTTTAACTTTACATTTACCAAAGTATTTGTGAAAAATGATATACGGTTCGGTAGGCAACACAAGAATAGCATAAATATACTAATAATATGAGCATGATTACAGAAATTATTCATAGGGATTCGTATGATACTTACGATTAAGGTAGCCGTATAAGGCTATTAGGGCATCTAAACTCGTCCCAGTGAAACAGAGACACATTATCGTCTTCATTCTAGCACTGCAATCCCCTTGTACAATTTTCTTCGTTGTTCTCAGCATATCTACTGTCTTTTTCTAACTATATTGTTGGTAGGGGAGGGTGAGATTCGAGAGAATCTCAGTAGGAAAATAGTATCAATATGTATGTAAGATAAGTGCTTAATGCATGACATGCTTGCATTATATAACTCATGCTCACACAATGACTTATCTGCGTGCTCAATATTTCAAACAACATACTTATGATCATAGCATAAATAGAAACAGAGCTTCAATCATTCATATATGTTTCACATAATCAAGCAAAGCAATAATATGTATCAATACACCAGCACAAATATCAACTACACTCAGGAGAGGTAAGTTCCCTACCTTAATCACCCGTTGCTTGATCCTTAAAGAGGCTCCTCGATTTGCGTGCCAACCCCTCAGACTCTCAACTTGGTCCTAAAATGTCAATGTACAAGAATTAGGTTAAAACCCATTCATGTACCGTTTTAGGCACTTCCATAGTGTGTATAATGGTTATATTAGCCTATAGTGAAAATTTACCAAAATGCCCTCGAAACCTTGGCTCGGCCCCGTTGTACTCGGTCCGATTGTACTTTTCCTGAAATTCTGACTAGGGCTATTCTGACATATTTTTTCTCAAGGAATCCATTTCCAGATTTGGAATTACCAAATTCACTTCTAAATTATAAAAATACCCTTAACAGCCCCGCTTTAAGGGTTTCATTGACGTTTTCGTTTTTATGCTTTTTCGGGTTTTTTTTGAAAAAGTGACTAATTGTAATCCGACCTAATTTTCGCTTCTGAATTCAATGAAATCATCAAATAATTGAAAATCCAACTCTAAGGCCCATTTCTAGAGCTGGCTGAAACTTATAAGAACTCCAGAAAAAATTGGGGTTTTTGAAATATGACTCTGCAGACGTGTTCATTTCTACTCCTAACTACTTTATTATCATTTAATTGAGTTATAACTACCATTTAAACCCAATCTTGGCAACATAACACTTCCAACACACATTTTCCAATTTCCAGAAACAAAGACAATCCGGCGAAATTTCACTAATTAAATTATCTATAGTAGCTAGAATAGTTAATATACAAGAGCTTGGAAGTTACCTCAAGCTCCTTCTAACTTTTGCCTAATATAGCTAAACCCAAGCCCTTATTGACGATAAAAATTGAGCTTGCAGCATATTAAAGAACATGAAAGAAAAGCTTAGGAACATGGTTTTCCGCATTAGGTACAAATTCAACGAAAAAATCGATCTACCTTGTGAGTTTCTTCCTCTTCTCTCTCTAAAATATCTCTCTCTCTTTCTCCATGGTGCTGCACGGAAATTAGACGAAGAAGATGCAGATTTTCCTTATATCATATGCTTGTTTATGTCATATTTTATTATGATGATATCATAATTCCCATTTTCGGATTTTTTGGTAGTTTTTCTATCCCAATTTTAAAAAATCATAACTAATTCCAGAAAAATATAATTGGAGTGATTCCAAAGGCTATAGAACCCTTATTAAGTCTAGTTTTAAGCAAAAATATGGAAATTAGTCAGTTGGAAGCACATCATTCCCAGATTTAATTGCTTTGACCGTTGCTTCAGAAAATAATCTATTTCGCTAGGCAAACTTCAAAAACTCTTTGTATATAGCTTCAAATGAGTCATATGACCTATCAATTTAAAGCTTAGGATGTCTACTTTCACCTTATAAAATTTCATAATTTTTTCTCATCATTTGGTTTTCCAAAATCTCTTGACAAGCTCACTGCTTCACAAAAAATTTCACTGGAAGCATAATCACTTTCTTCAAAATTCACCATTTTATTTTCTTTAATGCCCTAAAGATATAAAGAACATTAGAGAATAGATTTGGGACATCTACTAAATCGGGAGTTAGCAGTCCGCTTAATTTAGGCTTATTCTCAAGCCTCCAATATTAAAATTCAGGATATTACAAGAGCAGTATAAATTAGCCTAAAAAATTTAAATACAAGAAGGTCTCATAATTTAATTTATATTATTTTTACTATAATACAAAATTTAGAAAAAATTATTATTTTATAAGTGCATGGATCCAAAATTTAACAACAGTGAATTAGAAGATAACTTTGTGAATGTGGTCCACGAATGCGGTCTTCATCTCTTCCTGCAGAAGCTTCACGGCGTGGAGCCATTTCCTCCTCCCATCTTTATTTCCACTTTATCCCCAATTAATTAGCCTATCAACATTAAATTTAAAACGAAATCTATTTTATTGCCTTTTTTAACGCACTAAACGGGTCACGAAAACATAAATTTTATCCCGCTCCATTCTTTTTCATATAATTAGTTCATCTTTTTACATGTGTATCTTTGTTGACTACCCTTCTTAATTTCTGTCATACTCTTTTCTTATTAATTAAAAGCTCATCTACTGTCAAAAAAATAATTAATTAAAAGCTCTCTTTTTGTAAAGGGTATTCTTGAAGAAGCATATTAAACTACTACAGGTTAAATTTTGCAAAACGTTTTATAAATAGTATTAATAAAATCTTCTAATTTTGTGCTTTGTATATATATGCATCGCAATTTATTATAAATTATATATATGGAGATATATGAACAAATATTTAAATTTATCATTTCAACTTGTTAAAAAAAGTCGCAGGCATGCTGATTAATACTTAAGTATCTTTTACTATTTATTACAACCATAGATTAAAGAAAGCTTTTAATTTAGCGATTAAACTTTTCAGCCTTTTATATAAATAGATAATCCTTTGCTGGTGGGTTGTCCATAGAAATGTTAATTATAACCCTTATTGCTTATTGGGATAAAGTAACATTTGCGCCAACTTTTACTAACGTACATAAGATAAATCCTTCATAAGAAACTTGAGGCATTGCTTAGTTAAATTATGCAACTTGGATAAAGTAATATTTGCGCCAACTTTTACTTGCGTACATAAGATAAATCCTTCATAAGAAAAATTTGAGGCATTGCTTAGTTAAATTATGCAACTTTATGAAAAGTTAGTTTATCAAAAAGTCAATATATAACTTGTTTAGTTAATTTTATATTTTAAATAATTTTTTAATTTGATAGATATAAAGTTCAAAAGAAAATAATATTATAACTTTTACTTTCCAAAAAGTAAATTTATCATTTTTAAAATTATAAATGAAAAGCTTTAAATCTAACTTATTTACATTAAATTTAGACTATTCGAATCCCATCACAGTGATGAAGCTACAATGTTTATTATTGTGATGAGTTTATATAAGAATTTCGGGTGTACTTAGAATCTAACTAACTTGCTGAAAGATCTATATAAAATCGGAGCATTGATGCGGAATAACCACATTACACAGTAAATTCATCATAGATGGAGAACAAGAAGAGAAATAGTTTCGGAGAAAGAGAATTGACAATAGATGTATAGTTTATATATATATATATATATATATCATATTACGTAACCCTAAACTCTTATGTAATCACATATCTATGTATATAGGGTTCCTTTTGCCTCTTCCTCCATCCATATACCCATTCCTCTACAAAGAACATATTGTATCGATTTAATAATACAAATTAAAATGATATGGGGATATTACAATCATTTACCCTATCTTTTCTATTATTTATATTATGACTCTAATGTAATGACGGAGGCGGTGGCATCTTCCTATATTTCATCAAGGAGAGCTTTCTCTTTGTGAGGAGCTGGTATCTTCCTCTTGCTTTTTCATGCTTTCTAGCGATCTCTATTTTTGTCTGTGCAATTCTTGGACTTCCTGATATTATTTATTGTGTTTTCATCTTTCTTTTTCTGAGTTATAAGGTTTTCTTTAGATCTTCGCACTATCAATCAATGGTCACCCTTTGATTGTGTAAAGTCAACGAGAGTGAAGCTGTCTCTTTGGAAGGCGGTGCTCTGTTTTTTGGTTTTATTATTCTGCTATTCTTCTCTTCGTTTTATCTGCTTTTCTTGTTCTGCAAAAGCAGTTCGTTGAATCTCTTCATCTAAGCAGCTGAGTACTGAAACAAATAGTGTTTGGAAGAAGAAGACAATGTTACTGCTGTCATGTAGTGAAATTCATCTCTCTCATTGTTGACAACACTATTTCTTTGGCGAAGGTTCTCTATAATACCTCGAAATTTAGGTTTAGAGGTTTGAGAATAAGCTTAAATTAAATGGACTATTAAGCCTCAATCTAGCAGGAGCCCAAATCTATCCCCTAATTATTCTTATATCTTTGGGGTATTAAGAAAGTAAAATGGTGAATTTTTAAGAATATATTATGTTTTCGGTGAAATCGCCTATGAGGTAGTGAGCTTGTCATGTGCTTTTGAATGATCAATTGATGAGAAAAAATTATGATATTTTACAGGATGAAATTAGACATCCTAATATTTAATTTGATAGGTCATATGACTCAATTAGAGCTATATACAAAAAGATATGAATTTTTGAAATTAGCCCAGAAAAACTAGAAATTTTCTAGAACAGCAAACAAAGATTAAAATTCTGAGAATTTTGTGATTCCAGGTAGCAAAATTGTATATTTTTTCCTTGAAACTATACTCAATAAGGGTTCTATAGGCTTTGGAATCACTTCATTTTGATTTTTCTAGAATAAGTTATGATTTTTCAAATTTTGGGCAGAAAAACTGCCAGAAAATTCGAAAATAGAGAAAAATGTAATGGTAAACTTGTAATTTTGCCAAACAAGTGCTAAATTAATTATTTTCCCATTAATTGAAGTTAGTTTCAATTAATTAAGGAGAATAAGGTGAAAAAATATTTAAAATATTTTGGTCAATTAAATATGAATTTATGGAAAATTTGAGCAAAAAGTGCGATTTTGACCAAAATTAAGACTTTATGTGTATACGTAACCGAAATAAGTTGTAAAGCCAATTGAGACCATAGGGAGGGACTCCTAGGAGTCTCCTACGTGTGTGTTTGGGGGGAGCGTTTGAACCCCCCAAACGCTCAATTGAGCAAATAAGCTCAATGGGTAATTTGGAAAATAAATTTTGAGTGTTTGTTTTCCAAAGTGAGTAATTGAGCTTAATTCTATCTTAATAGCTTTTGTCATAAGCTCCATTTCTCAGCTTTTACTGATTTAGCTTTTGGGGAAAGTGAGAATGGTTAAAATATTTTTTCAGTTGTGTCCAGTGTACTAGCAGACTTATTGCAATTTTACCCTTAATGTACTTTTTTTACTACAAAAATTAATTTCAACTATTATTTGGTGTTTTTAACCCTTAAAATATTTTTTCAACTGTACCCAGTGTGTTATTATATTGATTGCAATTTTATCTTTAATGTACTTTTTCAGTTCCAAAAATTATTTTAAACTATTTTTTGGTGTTTTTAACCCTTTAAAATATTTTTTCACCCACTCTCTCTTACTATTATCACAAAAGTCACTTGTACTTAAGTCAATCCAAACAAATTTTACTTTTGCCAAAGTCATTTATACAATCGTTGTTCCAAACATAAATCACATTACACAATCGGGCTTTTACCAAAAATAAAATTACCAAAAGCTAAATTGAGAAACTCCATTTTTCCTATCATTGTTCCAAACACATTACATGTTGTAAAAAGAAGGAAATATTGGTTGGGTTTCATGACTCAATTTCATGTACATAGAAGTTTATGTACAAAAAGTATAATTTTTGGAATTTGGAAATTTCATAAATTATTATAATATTATAAGATGTAGCATTTAAATCATCTCCTTCCTCCCTTGACAGCAAAAAATGACGCCATATTCAGCTGAATTAGAGAGATAACGTTTGAGATGTCTAGCAGAGGAAGAAATCTCACAAGGTAAGCCGATTCCTTCGATGATTTAGCTCCTAACGTGTATAACTCCGATCCTAAGCTACTCCTTTATGTTCTTTAAGCTTTGGAAGCTTAGTTTTCATGGTTAAGAAGGTTAGGGTTTCAGCCAAGAAGAGGAAAAGCTAGAGGGAGCTTGAGGTAACTTCCAAACCTTCGTATATTGACTATTATAGCTGCTGTGGGCAATTTAATCAGTGAAATTTCACCGGATTGTCATTGGCTTTAATTTTTGGAAATAGGTTTGGCCTAAAGGTTATGCTACCGAAATTTGTACTAAATGGTATTTGTAATCTAATGGAATAGTCAATAAAGTAGTTAGGAGTAGAAAGAAACGTGTTTATGGAGCCGAAACCCAAAAATCCCAATTTTTCTTAGAATTCCTATAAGTTTCAGCCAGCTCTAGAAATGGGCCTTAGAGTTGGATTTTCAATGATTTGATGGTTCCATTGAGTTCAGGAGGAAAAATTAGGTGGGGTTATAGTTGGTCACTTTTTCGGAAAAGGCCGAAAAAGCATAATTACGAAAACGCCTCTAAAACCCTTAAAGTAGGGCTGCCAAGGGTATTTTTGTAATTTGACATTGAATTTGATAATTCCAAGTTTGGAAATAGATTCCTTGGGTGAAAATATGTCAGGATAGCCCAGATTAGAATTTTGGGAGAAGTACAGTCAAACCGAGTACAGCGAGGCCGAGCCGAGTCCCTGGGGGTATTTTAGTAATTTTTCAAGATAGACTTATATAACCCCCAGAAATACTATGGAAGTGTCTGAACGGTACCTTTGGATTGTAGGATCAAGTATGGGGCCTGAGCTGTTAGCACGCATTACGAGGCACACGTTTCGAGGTGGAAAAGGGTTAAGGTAGGGGACTTACCTTACTTGCATGTATTTGATATATTTGCTTGTGTACTAATGTATATGATTGCTTTACTTGATTGTGTAGAGCATATTTGAATAAATGAAGCTCTGTTTCTGTTTTGCTGTGGCCATAGTTTTGTTACATGAAACATTGAGCATGCAGAAATGTCATTATGAGGCAAACATCTAGTTAAAGCTAACATGTCATACACGTAGCATCTATCATGCATTCATTATGGTATCTGTTTCCTACTGAGATTCTCTCGAATCTCACCCTCCCTTACCATGAAATTAGGCAGGTGAAAACAAAAGGTGTACTGAAAGCAGAGAAGAGAACTACACGAGAGGAATGCAGTGGTGAAACGAAGAGGAGAAGATGTCTCCGTTTTATTGGGCTGGGTTTAGATACCCTAGCAGCCTTGTGCGGCTACATTATTTGAATTTATCAATTATGAACCCCTATGGGGAATATGTAATCATGCACATATTATCAATATAGTTATGTTATTCCTATGTTGCCTACCGAACCGCATATCGTTTTCCACAAATACTCTGAAAAAGCTTAAAATTGAGATAAGGGTATGAAATTCTCTATTCTCATCGAATTCATGCTTCAAAACTTCAAGCCCTTATTAATCTTCATTGGTGCTTCAAGGGTAGAGTACAAATCCTCCAACTATGCGCAAATCACTTTGTTCTTTATTTTCAAGATGCTATGGATCAATCTGTTATCTTAAGCCAATGAACTTGGTCAAGGCTTTACTGTTTCAGTTTATGAATGGTGCCTGAATACGCCCATTTCCTAGGTTTTGTTTTCTTTTATCCATGTCTAGCTACAAGTTTTTGGCCTTCCCCTTGATTATTATACAAAGGAGGTAGCCATAATTATTGGCAGTTTCTTTAGTGCAATGTTGGAATTTGAACAATAATCCATGTTCTATTATAGGGGGCTTAGATTCAAGATTTCTCTTCAGAATAAGATTGTTGTGTCAGGTTCTCCCGTTTATCAATTACAATCAAGTGATCGAATTTCGCTAACTATTTCATTTGAGCATGTTGGTGATTGTTGTCAACATCCCGTTTCCATTTCGATATACACAGAGTAATAGAGTTCAAGTTCTACAGGCATATAGAAAAGTACATATATACTAATAAAAATATTTGTTTATAGTCCCAAGTCAAGATATAAAAAGGTGACAATATTTACAACATAAGCTATCTATAACCACGAGCTTTAACTTTACCTTGAGACACGTGCCAGTCACTTTCCTTTATCTACGTCCTTGCCTTTTGATCCATTAGCACCCGCTGAGATGTTTGGCTTAGAAAAAAGGGGTGAGATTCCGAAGAATCCTAGGAGAAACATACTATCGACATATAAAATGTGAAAATTAAATATGCAATGCACCATATTAAGCAAAATGAAAGTTCAATTTGATTCATATATATACACACGTTTCACGGCCAAACATCAAGTTAGAACCCCTACATGTAACTCAGCTGAGTCACCGACCACAGCTAGGATTTTCAATATACCTTGGCTGGGCACCGAATCACAACCAGGTACTGTGCCTCTAGCACGCATTCATATCACAATATACAATAACACATAACATACAATAGTCACATAGTATATGAAAGATAATAGTCCCTACCTCAACCCTTTTTAACCTCGAAATGCTCGCCTCGTGGAACGTGCCAACTCCAGGCTCCTAACTCAGTCATAAAATACCAAATGTACAAGAAATAGGTTATGACCTATCTATATCTCATTTTTGACACTTCTATAGTGTTTATTGTTGTTATATTAGCCTATGGTGAAAATTTACCAAAATGCCCCTGGAACCCCAGCCCGACCCAGCCGTACCCGGCCGGATGGCACGTTTTTCCAAACTTGTTACTAGGACTATCCTGACGTATTTTCATCCAAGGAATCCATTTCCGGACTCAAAATTACCAAATTCAATGTCAAATTACGAAATTGCCCTAGGCAGCCCTACTTTTAGGGTTTTAGGGGCGTTTCCGTAATTATGCTTTCTCGGCCTTTTCTGAAAAAGTGCCCAACTGTAACCCCACCTAAGTTTCCCTCCTGAACCCAATGGAACTATTAAATCATTGAAAATCCAAATCTAACTCCCTCAAACATCCCTGGTTGAAATTATCACTACTACAAAAAGGGGTTTTAACGTCCCTATTTTGGCACTTTTAACGTCCAAAAACTAAGGGACGTCTATGTAGGGGGCGTAGTATGTTTTAAGAAAATACGTCCCAAAAAAGTTGGGATGTGTAAAGTCAGGACTTTAGACGTCCCAAATTGAGATTTGGGACGTCTAAAGTCCTGACTTTAGACATCTCAAATCTCAATTTGGGAGGTCTAAAGTCCCCCGTGGAGGACTTTAGATGTCCCAAATTGAGATTTGGGACGTCTAAAGTCCTCCACGGGGGACTTTAGACCTCCCAAATTCTTAATTTGGGACATTAAAAAGTTTTATTTTTTTTAAAATAATTATTTATATTCTTCATTACCTAGCAAATTAAGATTACAGAAACAGAATTGAAGATGGATTCATAAACCAAAAAATGTCCCTTACGAAATGGTAAGGACTTCTAGCACTGCAATCTTTTTACTATATATATATATGTATAATAACAACAACTCATACAACCTAATATCATATATGTATAACAACAACTAGAAAGTGTCAAAATATTTGTCACCACACAACTACAAACTCATTGTTGTTCATTTCATCAAAATAAATATACATATGTATTTTCCTCGATTTCCAAGCTCCAAACGTATAAAACAAAAACATTATTAGTATTGCATAACTACTAACAACTAGTTTATGATTCTGGCAAAAAAAAACAATCAAGGGAAAAACACTCCAATAACTAGAATCATGTAAATAAATTGAAAGCATTATAATAATTTCATATTGCAAGTTTAACTTAATTCTTCATGTAAATTTATATTAAAAAAAAACAAACCTGATGAAACCAAGGAAGAGGACATCCAACATTGTTTATGTGCTTCCAAGGTGGAGAGAAGACGTTGGAGGAGTTGTGTATACACAGTGGAGAGGAGATGTACGCCGGAGGCTGAAAGCAACAAAGAGAGTGGGAGGTGTACGCCGGAGGGTGGAGGGGGGAAAAAAGGTGGAGGAGGTGTACGCCGGAGGGTGAGAGCAAAGAAGGTGTTATGAGAATGGAAGGAGGTGGAGGAAAAGGGAATGAAGAAAAGAAAGAGAGGAAGAAGATTGAGGAAGACGAAGTCACAGGAATGAAAGAAAAAAAGAAATGCAGAAAAAAGGGAAGAGAAGTCATGGGGATGGGAAAGATGGAAAAAGAAGTATGGGTTTCTGACATGGGAATGAAGAAAAGGGAAAAAAAAGTCTCACGCATGTCAGAATTTCTGACATGACTTTAGGAGTCCCAAATTTTTTTGGGACTCCTAAAGTGTGACTTTAGGAGTCCCAAATCCCATTTGGGAGGTCTAAAGTCTCTACTTTAGACGTCCCAAATGGGGTTTGGGACGCCTAAAGTAGAGACTTTAGACCTCCCAAATTTTTTGAGACTCCTAAAGTGTGACTTTAGGCGTCCCAAATCTCATTTGGGACGCCTAAAGTCAATACTTTAGGCCTCCCAAACCCATTTGGGTCGCCTAAAGTAAGTTAAATTTTTTTAATTTATTTTTTGGCGCCAATGGAAATCTTTAGGCGTCCCAAATAAAATTTGGGACGTCTAAACTCAACTTTAGGCGTCCCAAATTCAAATTTGGGACGTCTAAGAGCTTTCCTATGTACACATAATTACGAAAATGCCACCGCCTTCCTTTTTAACCACCCAATTTTAAAATTGGGACGTCTATTGGGGTGGTTATATCATAATTCTGTAGTAGTGTATGGTGTTCTCTAGGAAAAATCGGGGCTTTACGATTTCGGCTCCGTAAACGAGTTCCTTTATACTCCTAACCACTTTATTAACCATCTATTTGAGTTATAACAACCATTTGAACTAAAATTGGGCAGCATAACCCTTAGGCACACACTTTTCCAAAATTTAAAATCAATGGCAATCGGGCGAAATTTCACCGATTAAATTGCCCACAGCAGCCAGAATAGTTAATATACAAATGTTTGGAAGTTACCTCGAGCTCCCACAAGCTTTTCCCCAAAGATGGCTGAAACCCTAACCCTTGGACAACAAATTTTTGAGCCTCCAAACCTTAAAGAACAAAGAGGAGTAGCTTAGGGTCGGAGTTATATGCGTTAGGAGCTAAATCGTCGGAGAAATCGGCTTACCTTGCGAGATTTCTTCCCTTTCTCTCTCTAAACTCTCTCAAATTTCTCTCACTTATTTCAGGTCTATTGCAGCACGAAAATGGGCTGAAGAGGATGATGATATATTTATTTATCATATATTTTGCATTATTTTATTCATTTGTTTTATTTTCCAAAATTTCAAAAATGAACTTATGTACATAAATCCTTATGTACATATAACCATGCTCATTAAGCCCAATCTATATTTCCTTATTTATGCCACATGTAGGAGACACCTAGGGGTCTCTCCCTATTGTCTCAATTGGCTTCACAACTTGTCCAGGTTACGTATACACGTAAAGTCTCAATTTTGGTCAAAATTGCATTTTTGCTCAAAGTTTCCATAAATTCGTATTAAATTGACCAAAATATTTCAAATATATTTTTTCCCTTTATTTTCCTTAATTAATTGAAATTAACTTCAATTAATCAGAAAATAATTAATTTTTCGATAATTTGGCAAAATTACGATTTTACCATTACCTTTCTAATCCAATTTCTTCTCTTATTTTTCTTTAGCCAATTTTCATCTATTTTTGGACCAAATATTTTATCTAACATTTTTTCATTTTTGGACCTTAATATTAGGCTTTTTAAATTACCCAAATTAATTCCATAATTATTTTTGCCCAATTTCCCATGAAATTGAACATTTATGAAATTCATAAATTCCAAATTCATGAATATTCACCATTTTATTGAATTTCTCAAATAATTACAATATATTTGGTGAATATAAAATTTGGGGTGTTACAATTGTTGCTGGAGTTGTGGAGGTGTGGTTCTTCGCAGGAATCATTGTTCCATAGTGGTGAATAATACATTCATATGATTTCAGTATGTGGGCCCTTACTCAATTCACATTAATTATTATGTTGGTTTTTCTTTTCTTAAATGTGATCTTGGGTTTAAAGTATGGGCTTCAGGGCCTTTTTCTACATTTAATCCCAAGCCCACTTCTTCAACCTCCCCTAACATGGCCGATAGAGTTTTCTCAGCCTCTTCAGGGCTAGGTTGGCAGCATGATGCCATTAAGCAAGATCTTAGGCTTGATTCATGGATATGTAGTCTTAGGCCCAATAGTTGTGTGGAATCAAAGCAATCTTCTAGGACTTGCTCGGATCATAGTACTCTTTCTGTACCTATGTGAAAACGTCAGTGCTCAGACTCTTCAATTCTGGGTTCTAAAAGAACCAAACTAGTTTCTTTTCAGGATGATCATCTTCACTTCTCATGTTTAAGAGTCACCTTGTTTGAAGACCTTCATCATAATATTGACTGCTTGAGACTCCTATGGTGGCTCTCTATTCATAATTCCCCTAGCCAAACACCTCATATTGATTTTAGAGTTTTTGGCCATAAAGAGTTTTCCTTTTTTTTCAAAAGTGCATAAATAGAAGAAGTTGGTCACTCTCCCTCTGCACTACATTGATGTCTCCGTTCATACCTTGAGAGCCATTCACTCTTAGAGGGAGAAGGAAGCATCCATGGGAACAGCTTTATCTTGATGTTTTGGGTTCTGGCGGAGCTTATGTCAAACAGCTCCCCGCATGTGGATGATTCTATCAAGGACCTCTAAGTTCATTAGCAGCCACTAAGAGGTCCATCTTGCAGTGCTGCATCCTTCCGTCTTTTGTTGTTCTTATCTTTTTTTTGTTGTTGTGTAGCTCTAATAAGTTGCCTGGGCCTATACTTTTGTTGTTAGTTAGCTGGGTCACCTTTCTCCCAATTCATGATGAACGTCGCTATGGTTCTCTTTATTTTTGGGTGATCCCAGTTGATTTTTCAATATTTTTTTAGGATACATATGTCCATAGGGCTCTGACCCGTAGTGGCATGGTTCGAAGACTAGAGCTGTGCGTCTTTTATCTTGCTTCGATTGCTCATAGCAGTCTACCTCTTCCTTGGCGCTTTCATGCATGGCTGGACTTTTCTATGTATTTTGTTTTTTTTTCTATTTATGGGCTCACGATATCTTACCTTGGTAAGTTCATTGTTGAAACCTTTCCTATGTATCATTTTATTTACTTAGTAATAAAATTGTTTTTCATCCAAAAAAAATCTCTAATGTAGTTAGGTCGAGCCTAATCCACCAAGGGTGAATCAGGTTATTTTCCAACCATTTCAAATAAGGAGCTTATCAGTAATGGTTCAACATGAAAACTAGTTTAAATATATAAAAAAAATTAGGGAAAATCACTCTCAGGTCCCAAGCAACAGAGATATTCACAGAAAAGTCTCTAAGAAATCTGAAATATCACAAAAGTCCTTAGGGACTTTTCTGATATTATTTCCCAAAGTCAAATGACCCACATGCCCCTCTTCTATTATTTCTCTTTCTCTCATTTGTTCTACGTTTTTGCTCTCAGATGTTATTTTTTTTAGCTCCCCACGTTCTCTCTCTGCAGAAATGGTGGTGATGGTAAAGGCCAAAGCTTTGAGGTGGTGTAAGATTTATGGGATGGGATGTAAGATAAAAGGAGGAGGAAGATAGAAGGAAGGTGGTGGGATTTTTTTTATCTCAGCTTCCGCCATTTTTAAAGAAGGAAGGGATGAAGGTGATGATGATGATGAATAGTCCAACCCATCCCCCTTTTCCAATCTCATTGTGATGTGAAAATGCTAATATGAAAAAAAATAAATTGTTGTTAATTCACGCAGTAGTAGTTGTTAATATAATAGTAGTAGTTGTTAATATGAAAAATGAGGTTGGATGCCATGGTGCTCTATTTTTGGGAAAGGAAATAGAGGAAGTGGTGTGTTTGAAGTGGTGGGGTGCTATGAAAATGCTTATATGGAAAAAAAAAATTGTTGTTAATTCGTGCAGTAGTAATTGTTAATATAACAGTAGTAGTTGTTAATAAGGAAAATGAGGTTGGGTGTCATGGTGCTCTGTTTTTGGGAAAGGAAATAAAGGAAGTGGTGTGTTTGAAGTGGTAGGGTGCTATTAAAATACTGATATAAAAATAATGAATTATTGTTAATTCGCGCAGTAGTAATTGTTAATAAGGAAAATAAGGTTGGGTGCCATGGTGCTTTGTTTTTGGGAAAAGAAATAAAGGAAGTGGTTTGTTTGATAAGTCGTAAAGCGTTTATTAACACTATGTTGAATGCGTTTGACAACCGGCCACATGTTTCTGATTGGAACAAAGTTTTGTAACGTTACGTATGGAAAACGTTGTGTTTACAATACTGAAAGCGTGTATTAACAACCTGTTGCGTTCAGTTTACAACTTGACGGTGTGGCCAGTTGCTTTTGCTTTGCTATAGCGAAACAAAAGCAAAATGATGTAAAAAATGGCCTCTTCTGACCGTGTTTGCTTTCGATACGCCACAGCAAAATAAAAATGAGATCACCTTATATCCGTTTTACAACGCATAAACCGTGTATTTACAACTCATAAAGCTTGTATTAACAACCTTTTGAGTTTGTTTCACAATGTCCCACACGTTTCTCGCTGACACTATGTTTCTTCACGTTAAGTATGACAAATTGAGCAATTTACAACTCGTATAGCGTGTATTAACAACCTTTTGAGTTATTTTCACAACATTCCACACATTTCTCTCTAACACTTTTCTCATGTTAAGTATAACCACTTGAGCTATTTACAACTCATAAAGGGTGTATTAACAACTTTTTGAGTTGTTTTGACAACCTCCAATACCTTTCTCTCTGACACTGTTGCCTCACGTTAGTTATGACCAATTGAGCTATTTACAACTCGCAAAGCATTTTTTAACAACCTGTTCATTTTATTTCTCAACTTCCAACACCTTTCTATCTAACACTATTGTTCCTCAAGTTAAGTATGACAAATTGAGCTATTTACAACTCATAAAGCGTGTATTAACAACTTTTTGAATTGTTTTCACAACCTCCAACGACTTTCTCTCTAACACTATGTTGCCTCATGTTAAGTATGACCAATTGAGTAATTTACAACTCGTAAAACGTGTATTAACAACCTTTTGAGTTGTTTTCACAACATCCACCGTCTTTTTCTCTGACACTATGTTGCCTCACGTTAAGTATGACTAATTGAGCTATTTACAACTCGTTAAGCGTGTATTAACAACCCGTTCAGTTTGTTTCACAGTCTGATGTTGGGACTACATCAATAGTTCCCATTAGGCAGCTCACAACAGCTGAATTGTATCATAATTGATCAAGTGGTTGACAACTTGTTGGCCTATTGTATCAAGTGCGTTACACACACTAGTACAAAATAGAAGATTTAAACCGGTACATTTAGACCAGTTCTAAGGGGGTAAGATCTAAAAGGTACGTGCGGTGGCAATTTTGTAACTATAAAGAATATCTAAGACCGGTTCAAATAATATAACATCTAAAATATATCATTTAGACCAGTTATAAATAGAACCAGTCTAAAAAGATATATTTTCTAAACCGGTTCTCTTTATAACCGGTCTAAATGAATTTTTAGCATTAAAATTAATTTTTTTAAAAAAAAAATTTCAGCACTTTTTAGACTGGTTATCCCTTATGATCGGTCTAAAAACTGTAATTTTTAAGACCAGTTATCAATTGAAACAGGTCTCAAAAGTGCTAAATTTTTTTCAAAAAATTTCAGCACTTTTTAGATCAGTTATTCCGTATAACTGGTCTAAAAAATGTAACTTTTTAGACCGGTTATCAATGGGAAACGATCTAAAATATTCATTTAAGACCGGTTATTTTGTATAACCGGTCTTAAATGTGTTTTATCAACCCTAAATCAATTTTACTTCTCAATCTCGCACCCTCTTCGTGCCTCTTTGTCTATAAGTATTCAAGCTCTCTGTTGTACCTTGCTCTGCCATCGCACCTCACTCTCAGTTTTCGTCGCACCTCACTCCTTGGTCTCCATCAAGTGTCTCCATTGCGCCTCTCTCACTTTGGTTACGTAGCTGATGGCTACCTATGGCTTCGGTGCTTGTGTCGTCGCTTGTATCGTCGGTGGTCCTAACACTAATGACTATGGCACCAACCGGATCATCCATCACACTATGACTGATATTTTGTACTCACATCATAGAAATGCAGAGGAGAAGAGGAAGATCCAAGCATCATTTTGATTACCGTCGCCGGAGGAGTACCAGATCTACCTTTGCAATGGAGTTTCCAGGCGCAATCTCTGGTGAGGCATGATCCATTCCCGGTGTTGTTGAAGGCGCAGTGTTGCAATCACCAAATTTGACCAAACCATTTCTTCGGGACGTCGAGTATTGCTTCTTCTCCGCTTCCGAGGTGAAACCCTCCTTTCCTTGGTGTCGGCTGGCCGATGCCACCCAAATTTCCAGGCCACACACTTTCCATGCAGTTGTTCGCAACTATGAGCTGAGCTCCATCTGTAATTACACAGGTCCATAGTTTTGGACATCACATTCACGCAAAAGAGTCGATTAATTGGTAAGAAAATTCATTATTATCCTGAAGTTTATGCACAAGAATCAACAAACACCTCTTAGTTACAAGATTATACTATACAATATATTCAAATATAAATGGCTTCTTATCAAATTGATAAGAAGGATACATGAAACTGACACATATTAATTTGATTAAAAGGAGTCAGGATGAAATGAAGAGATGGAAAATCACCTATGAGTGCACAAAGGAGAGTACAGTAGAAGAGAAGAGGAAGGAGAACAGAGGAAGAAGTTGTTGCCATTAATTGTTGAAGCTTAATTCTTCAATGTAAGATTGAAAGTTCAAGTGTGATGGAAACAACTATATAAAATTTGCTTGGAGTTGGGTTTTTAAATATCAGAACACTGCCTTTTACACTCGTCACTGTCACTTCTACTAAGCTTTTGCTTGATTTTATCCCCTTCAAAATCTGGAACTTCCCCTTTCTTAAAATCAGCATATATGCATTGCTTCGTAGCTCGGGACTCTTCACAATAGTATTGTTTAATTATTAAACTAGAAAAAGCTCAATGCATGGTGTTAAGAGCTGATCGACATCTGTTTAGTTTTTTTTAATATTACGAGGATCCGGTATATATTTGCTTCTTTTTTAAAAGTTTGTCTGTAGCCTTTAGAGTTTTGATCCGGTATATATTTTCTACATGCCATTGTCATTTAGTTCTCAATGGCCATCTTTTGTTTCTTCATATAAGGTGCTTTAAGAAGGTCTCTTTCTTGTTTGGGGGCAGAATAGAAACTTTTCAAGGAAAAATTGTTCAATTTTCTTTTGATGAATGGGAAAATGCAACTGAAAACTTTTCAGCTTCTAATCTTATTGGATTAGGTGGAAGTAGTTATGTATATCCTGGTCAGCTGAAAGATGGTAGTAATGTGGCAATTAAGCGACTAAAATCTCATGGAGGGCCTGAAACAGACTCTGTATTTTTTACTGAGGTTTGTTCAAGTTAATATTATTATATTAGTACTCTTTTCCTTTGGTTGATCATACTATTTTGTAATTCTTATCTAGATAAATGATGAACTGTTAGCAATTTGTTTGTTTTCGCATATTGAACTATTATCTAGACTCCATCATTGCCATCTTGTCCCTTTACTTGGATATTGTTTAGAACTAAAAGGGAAACATGTTGAAAGGCTACTAGTATTTGAGTACATGGCAAATGGCAATTTGAGGGACTGTTTGGATGGAGTTTCTGGAGAAATTATGGATTAGGCCACTCGAGTTATAGTTGCAATAGGAACTGCAAGAGGCTTGGAATATCTCCATGAGGCGGCTGCTCCAAGGATTTTGCACAGGGATGTCAAATCAACTAATATTCTTCTGGATAAAAATTGGCAGGCAAAAGTATGGACCTTAAATCATCATTGATTGTAGTAATTTTCACTATTTACAAGTTTGAATGGTATGACTTATTCCCTAAAATCTGTGCTACATGTGAGGTGCTCCCCCAGTAGTGTTACTTCTATAAAAAGAAAATATTATCCAACTCTTCTCATATTAAGTTTCTTATGGAAATCTTCCCAAGTCTTTTTTTTCTTGAGAAATATGGAGTCAGATCAGTCAACCTTTGTAATACTTGGAGATGATTTAGTAAGTCCTCGGTCAAGATCAATTCAAGTCTGAGGATTAAAATAAGTTAGTTCTAACAACCTATATTAAGTGAAAGAAAACTATTTATCTAAATAAACCAATTTCCATATTTTCATTAAAAGGCATTTGCTATAGTTCAACTTGTTCACCAGATTTGATACTCATTTGTTTGGATCATGATTCAATAGAGGTATTACTGTAATCCTACAACTTTAAATAATTTGTCCATTCACAAATTTTGTTGCTTTTACAAGGAGCAAGCTCGGAAAGAGAAAGAAGAGCTTGGTGAAGGATGCATGAGAAGAACCAGCGGAAGGTTGAAGAAGCTCAGTGAAAGAAAGCTTTAGATTAACAGAGGAGAGAGGAGGAACAATATAGAGTTAGAAGAGATAAATGAGACATATTTACATTAAAAGATATTTGAATGGGAAGATTGTTAGTATTACATTTCATTTTGAAACTTTTGAATTGTTATTTGAAAATATTAAGTTGTAGGAATAAGAATGTTGAAATTATATATTGAATTATACTCCTAAAAATGTTAGGTCTCTTCTCAAGTGCTGAATAGTGGGTTAGAAGAAGAAATAATGTAGACGTTTGGGGGAAAAACTTTTTAGACCGGTTGTGTATATAATCGGTCTAAAAAGTCATACATTTTAGACGTGTTGTAGATACAACCGGTCTAAAAAGTAACAGACTTTTTAGACCGACTGTATCAAGACCTAATTCAGAACCAATCTAAAAAGTCATTTTTAACTGGTCTAAAAAGTCATTTTTCCACTGGTGACACATGTACAAGTGACTTGTAAGTCTCCCATGACTTTATAAACTTCACACCTTACCACTGTCACCTAAGCAACCCATCATTTTAACTAATTTTAATGCCTATTTTATTACAAATACTTCTGCAAAATTTGACAGCAACTGATGCAAATTTTCACAACTCCTAATACATGTTTTCACAACATAATGAGTTATTTTCACAAGGGATCTGTCAGACCTAATAGTGTACCAAATGAAAGTCCCCTCCTGTAAGTTCAGCATAGCATGAATTTAAACAACTGATGCAACCTAATTTTCCAACTTCATCTCAGTGCATGTCATAACATAATAGTATATCATATCCACATATCATCTAACATTAAAATATCAAACGTCTAACTTCCTCTGTTTCCTTTCCCAATAACAGAGCACTATGACACCCAACCTAATTTTTTGTATTAACAACTAAAACTATTATATTTACAAATCATACTGCAAGAATTAACAACAATTTGTTATTTTCCCATTTCAGCATTTTCACACCACCTCACCACTATGAAAATCAATCATTTCTACTTCAAACATACCACTTCCTCTGTTATATTCCCCAAAAACAGAGGACCCACTAACACCCAACCTCATTTGCTGTATTAACAACTACTACAATTATATTAACAATTACAACTGCACGAATTAACAACAATTAAATTCTTCCCCATATCAACATTTTTCACAGCACCCACTAACATGACAATCAGTCATTCCCACTTTAAACGTATCATTTCCTCTGTAACCTTCCCAAAAAACATAGCACTGTGACATTAACACTACCCAACCTCATTGAAACGCCAACTACAATGCTCAAGATCATATATTTACCTAAATCATGCCATTACTCATCTACCTCCTACCACCTTGTCCCCTATTGACTCCAAGCACCTACCTTTCACCATCATTCAATTTCACTTCATCCAACGAACACACAGAACCAAAAACAAAATTAAGTTTGTTATTCTACCTCTGTACCAATAGGTGGAGCTTGCAAATTCGATCCTTTGCCAAGAACTTCAACACTAAACTTGATCCCTTCAATGTTTGAGTTCAAACCCCTCCCTTTCGCATCGTTTCTCTGTCTCTCCAAAAAAAAAAAGGTGCGCCTTCCCTCTGTTTCTGAAGCTTCAATTTTTACAATTTCAAGAGGGGCATGTGTGTCATTTTACTTTGAGAAATAATATCAAAAAAGTCCCTAGGGACTTTTCTGATATTTCAAATTTCCCAAGGACTTTTCTGTGGATATCTCTGTTGCTTGGGATCTGAGAGTGATTTTCCCAAAAAATTATGACAATTGTGACTATGATACAAATCTACTAAAGTACTAATACGAGTTGCAATTATACTACCTAATTAACATATTGTAATTTTTTATTTGAAAAATATTTTACAATTGAAATTGCAAGAGATCTAAATTCTCATAATTACGATATGGTGAATGTGTATTGCGTTGACATTATAATTATAAATAAATTAAAGAAATATATCCTTATGACCTTATTTTATATATATATATATATATATATATATATATAAGCTGAAGTTGTTATGCATGATGGGTAGGTAATGATGGAGGTTGATATAAATAATTTAGTGCTTCACTTGAATGCTACAATTTGCTAAGTAATGGGCCATCAAATTTGGGCACAAGCATGCATGCACGCACCACTTTGTGGTCCACCTTGTTTTATTAAGGATGGATTTTAAGTGAGATCAAGGCTGCTATGAGAATACTTCAAAAAATATTTTTATGTGTTATAAAATAAAACTTTTCTTATATATTTATTTCATACTGTGTAAAATAACTTTACAACCAAACACATACTAAATCTTAGATTTGTAGGGATGGATAAAGAAAGCAGGTCTCAATCCTAAACTCGAACCCATAACTTATATAAGCCTTAATTTTATGCTTAAACTTGAGCCTGCGATAAGACTGATCTGATTTATAGAAAAGCCTTTAAATATTAATGGGTTAATAAAATGAAAGAAACTTCGCTTAATCAATATGATTTATTTTTATCTTTAAAGTTTGACCATTTATTAAAAGGTTTTGACCTGTAACTCTCTTTTACTTAATTCAAATTACTATATATCAAATGATTAAAATATTTACTCATAGATATTGGTTCTGGTGGAAAGGGTTTTTAACGCTTAAGCATAAAGTCTCAAGTTTAAATTTATGTAAATATAAGAAATACTTTTGGAAGATATATTTCCAACTAGACTCAACAATGCTCAAATCTAAATCTACAAAACAATGTTTAATCTACATAAGAGCATTTGTGTGAAAAGAAAATGTGAGGCTTTTGACATTTTGCAATGTACTTCTCCAATCTTTAATATAAGAGTCGCTTAACTAATTTGGTTAGATTAATGAATATATATATATATATATATATATATATATGTAAGTTACTTAACTATAACAAACGTGACATGATTTCCCCAAAACACCCTGTATAATACTCTCCCTAATCATTAATATAAGACCCAATTAACTTTATTTGGAGAGTTTAAGGAAACTAATAAGTTGGTTAATCATAATATATGTTATGTATATTTTAATTATATATCAGTTTATAAGTCAAATAAATTTGTTTGATATAAAAAAAATAAATACAAATACTCTAAAGTAATTTATTTAACTTCCTTAATCTTTTTAAAAAAAAAATTAACTAATTCTTATATTAGGAACTAGAGGTAGTATATTATATTATACATTAGTTTATAAGTTAGATAAATTAATTTAGGAAATATATCAAATATAAGAGATAAAATGGATTGATGTTTTATATTTATAACTAATATTAACCTCTCAACAAGCTCCTACAATTAAGACCAGAGGAATAACATAGTTATAAAATTATTAAAATATTACTTTATAATAAAAAATTTTAAGAGTATAAATAAAATTTATCTCAAATGACACTTCTAAGCAGTGATCATTACTCTTTGTTTCTCAAGGCTCATTATGTAATTAAATAGATTGACTAGAATATGAAAAAAAAGTTAGTGGAGAGAATGAGATTTGTGTGCGGGGCGATTCGAATCTCTTTTTTAGAATGGGCTAACTTTTTTTTCCCCCAACTAGAATGGGCCAACTTGATTCTTAAGCAATAGCAAATGCTGAAATTATTGTACCAAAAAAGAGCTGAAATTATTATGATCACTACATTAAAACCACGTCGTTTTCTCCTCTCTGTATCGTTAATATTAAATTAATTAATAATATATAATTTTTGCATTTATTTATAAAATCATTCATACGTGGGAGGGAAATTATGTTCCTGTAGAGCGCGGCGTCGGATGAAAAATTAAAAATACGGTAGCGTTGCATTCCAATTTGAAGATACATTTAAAGAGCACGTGTGGTACGGGACGTGGTGGGACCCATTGACGTCGTGTCATGAAATCGCTATCGGATTTATACAATCACGCGAGGCGGGCCCACCTCCGTCACATCCAATGGTTTGTGACGGTAATAAAGATTCCATTAAATCGTGGATTTTATTTTGAGTAATTTAAGAAGGAAGAATTGTCTAAAAATAACTTTTGGAGTAAATTAATTGTTCATTATTATCAAGTGTATAAACGATCTTTCGTTTTGTGTAAACCATTTTTTATTTTGTGTAAACCATATTCCGTATAAATGTGAAAATAATTTTTCGTTGTGTGCAAAATATCTTCCGTTATGTGCAACAGATCTTTCATGATAGCATTCAGCAATTAATTTACCAAAAAAGTATTTATCAACAATTCTTCCGCTTAGGAATTACATTTGATATTTTAAAATAATTAGACAAATATAGAATATAGTCTCTAAAAGTAAAAATAATACATTTTTGCCGGAAAGTAAAAAGAAAAATAATAAAAAAAGAACTTTGAAATTATAAAATCTTAAATAAAATATTTTTTATAAAATTAATAATGAATTACTTATCAAATCTCGTCATTTTTTTTATCAATTCTAGGTGACAAACCTAATTTAGAATTTTATAATTTCAAACTTCTTTTTCAATTATTTTCCCAAAGTAAAAATAATAATACTATTTTTTAAAGTAAAATCATATAATCCTCTAATCCTATCTACAAGGCAGAAAAAGAGGGTATTTTTTGATCATATTTATAAGGCATATTATTAAATTTTAGGTTAATATAATCTTTGGTCCTTCAAGTTTACACTCATTTTAGTTTTAGATCTTAAATTTCAAACTATTGATTTTGGTATCTCTAGGATCAAAATAATCTTAATTTTTATTGAGTTATAGGAATCAATATTTTAAACGAAATGAAATTTGAGAAACCAAAATTTATGATTTAAAACTTGAGGGACTAAAACTAACATTAAGGCAAACTTGAGGGACCAAATATTATATTAACCTTAATTTTTTTTACATAAATATACAATTTTACTCTTCATTTATTATTATATAGATTCATATTTTCTTAGAAAGAGTATAGTTAAAGGGGGGTAAAGTGGAAAAGTTGTTGCCTTTTAAGGTAGAGTAAATGAAGATTAAGGTTTTTAATGGTTTGTGAGAAACATATTGGAAATGCCTCATAAATAAGACCAAAAGAGTATATGGCATGATTAATGTTTTCATGTGAATTAGGATAGATTTTTATTTCATTTCAATTATGAAAAAATTCAAATTCAAAATAATAATAAATACTACCTTCAGTCCTTCATAAAAGATCCATTTAACTAATTTAAATCATTTCTTAAATGATTTAAATTAGTTATTCGTTAAAAATGTGCTGATTTTTCTAAAAATTCTTTTTAAATCATTTGCATTGAAAATATCTTTTGATACAAATTCCTTTTGCATGTGTAATTAGAGGGATAGTTTATAGGAAAAAAAGAAAAATACGGACGATAAAGTGAATTGAGGTAAAGATTTTGTACCAAATCTTTTTTTTTTTTTGCTTCAAATACTCATTTCATTGCATCAAAACAGAAAGTTTACAGAGACATATCAGCAGAACATCAAATAGCAGCTAATACTAACGCGTATATCAGCAAACAAAAAACACACCAAAACATCAAACTAAAGCCAAAGCAAACATTACAAACTACTATTCCCAGCCATCTTGGAATCCTCGGCTAGGATTGCTGCTAAAGGAGAAGGGGGCTGCAACACCCACTCTTTCAAGCACATCTCTCGCATAGCTGTCCGTGAACACCAATTGGCTGCCCGGTTGCTTCTTCTTGGAATCCACTCAAAGAGAGACTCTCTTAGAGCTTTACCCATATTTGAAATCTCCTCTACTATACTCAAGCACTCCCATTCTGGACAAGATATGGTTCTGTTCACAGCTTGAATAAGTGAAAGACAATCAGAGTTAAACTTCACAAATTGAAATTCTTTCTCAAGGCACCATTTAATCCCATAAAGCATAGCAAGAGCTTCAGCCATGAATGGAGTTTTCACGTCCACCAATGCACCTTTCAAACAAATAAACCCATTCACTCTACTTCTACCAGTGATTCCCACCCCTGCAACTTCACAGCCATTGATAAACGCCCCATCACAACGTATTACAACATCAAACATATGATTGCAATTCCTAATCATCTCAGCCCATTCCTCATCCACATTAACCCGGGCCTTATCAATTACCTTATGCCATCCATTTGCATTCCAAAAAGACTCAACTAACTCAGTAGCAATTTGAATAACAATCATGGGCTCATAAACTTTTTTTTTCCAAACACATAGGCACATCTTGTTTTCCAGATTTGCCATATCAAACAAGTAATGAGAGCTTTAGCTTTTTCAAGACATTCCTCATCATATAACATATCCACCAGCGAAGTATCTATCCTTGAGATTCTTCTAACATCAAATTTTAAACCTAGAGAACACCCAAACCAAACTACTTGGGATCTATCACAAAGCAATAATAAATGCTCAAGGGTTTCAGGTGCAGAGTTACATAAAAGACAGTTAGGAGAGGATACACACCTTTTGCGCCATAAAGCTTCCCTAGTAGCAACAGCTCCTTTTGCCACTTTCCATAAGAATAGTTTCACTTTCATCGGGACTTTCAAGTTCCAAATGCCACACCATAGCCTTTATCAATTGTGTCAGATCTGCTTGGTCCTTTCAGAGGTATAGGATGATGCTTTTTTGCCCAGTTGTAACCAGCCCTAACAGAATACTCCCCATTTTTATCTTTTCAAGCATTGCTAGGTAATACAACACTCCCAATTGCCCTTTCTTCCTCTTCTATGATATATTTCCCTGATCAAGTCTAGATTCCATCCCTCATGAGATATGATTTCGGTCACCTTCCATTTTTCAGCCTCTTGGCTAGGAGCAACCAACCCAAGCTTATACAAAGGAAGTGATGGAATCCAAGGGTCTCCCCATATGCGTTTGCTCTTCCCATTACCTATATTGAAACAGATATTATCTTGTAACAGTGCTCTCCTAGCTAGCAAACTAACCCAAGCCTAAGAAGGTCTACCACCTTTCTTTGCATCTAAAAACGTAGCCTCTGGATAGTAGATTCCTTTCAATATCTTCACCCATAACTCATTAGGCTCTTGTAAAATTCTCCACCCCTGCTTTGCTAATAAGGCCATATTAAACCAATAGAAATCCCTAAAACCCAATCCACCATCCTTCTTTGATTCAGTCATAGCATTCTAGCTTACCTAATGAATCCTATTGTCCCCATCCTTTTGCCCCCACCAAAATTTAGCAAGTAAACTATCTAACTCCTTACAAGTAGTAATAGGGAACAAAAAACAAGACATTGGAAATACTGGAATAGCACTTGCTACCGTTTTAATCATTACATCCTTCCCCGCCATTGATAAAAGGCTTTGTTTCAATCCTTATATTTTCTTCCTGACTCTATCTTTAACAAAATAGAGAGCTTCAGTTTTGGACCTCTTCCAAAGCACAGGTAACCCAAGATACTTCCCAAGTTCCACTGCTTCAATTACCCCCAGAATCTGAACTATTTGCCTTCTTAATTCCTCAGGTGTACCATTAGAGAAAAAAGCATAGGATTTTTGGTAATTAACCCTCTGCCCAGACGCTTCACAGTAACACTCTAGCAGATTTTTAACTATCTCAACATTCTCTTTTTTAGCTTTCAGGAAGAGCATCGAATCATCAACAAAGAAACAATTAGTGATCATAGGAGAGTTTCTACTCAATTTAATCCCTTTAATCACCCTATTCTTAGCATTGAAATTAAGCAACCTTGATAATACATCAGAGATGACTATGAACAAATAGGGAGACAGAGGGTCCCCTTGCCTCAGACCACGTTCAGGTTGTACAGAAGCAACAATCCTGCCTAAAACTAAAATATTAAACTTTACAGAACTGATACAAGTATAGATCCTCTTAACCCATATTTCATGAAAGCCCATGCCTAACAAAATAGCCTTGAGAAAGTCCCACTCCACCCTATCATATGCCTTATTCTTATCTAACTTTAGGGCCATCTCAGCCTTGTTACCACTCTTAACAACCAAGTAGTGAAACGCCTCATGAATAATCAAAATATTATCAAAGATTAGACGTCCTGGCACAAACGCTCTTTGATTTGGAGTAATAATGTCATTCATCATAGTCCTAATCCTATTTGCTATTACTTTAGAAAAGATCTTGTATGAAAAGTTGCACAAACCAATAGGACAGAACTGACTTAACAAATTAGCATTTTCCACTTTAGGAAGGAGAACCAAGTCAGTCTCATTCAGTTTTTCTAGAGAAAAGCCATATTCAAAAATTTTTTAAACCAAAAAACAAAGCTTTTCCTCCACAACAGCCCAAGATTTTTTATAAAATATCCTAGAAAACCCATCTGGTCCTGGAGCTTTCAATACTCCCAGCTGAAACATAGCTTCCTTGATCTCCCTATATTCTACTTTCTTGAGCAACATGTCATTCATCTCACTCGTCACCACAGGTTCCACAAACTGCATTAGTAAGCTGAAATCACGTTACCCAGTAGTAGAAAGAAGATCTCTGAAATAAGTTGCAAAGGCACCCCCAATCTCATCTTGCTCCTCCAACCACTCTCCATTTGCCCCCTTTATTCGGAGAATTTTATTCCATCTTCTTCTTTAGAGTGTTGATTGGTGAAAGAACTGAGTGTTTTGGTCCCCTCCTTTAAGCCATTGTACTCTTGAACGTTGTGCCCAATACTTCTCCTCTATTTCCCATAAGGCCTCAAGCTTCAAGGTGACTTCCTTAGCCCTCTTTGCCTCCTCTAACCCCCATCCCTGAGAATAGCAGTCTTTAAATTGGATAATTAACTTATCCATCAGCTTTTTATTGCTAGAAAATTTTTCTTTGCTCCATCTACCAGCACCTTCTTAATACTCTCCAAATGTCTTTAGAAATCAGCAACCAGTCATCACATTCACCGCAGCCACCCTAGGTGTCCCTGACCAGTTGCAAAAATTCAAGCTCACCCCCCCCCCCAAAGCTCTCAAATCTGAATCTCTATGGTATCTTGACTTCAATGTATTCAAAACTCAGTAAAACTGGACAGTGATAAGACCCAATTGCTTCTAAAATACATCCTTGTGCCTTGGCAAACACTCCATTCCAACATAAATTGCAAATAATTCTGTCCAATTTCTCTCTTATAAAAGCTTCACCTTGTCTTCCATTCATCCAAGTAAATTGCCCACCTTTCAAGTCTACCTCTATCATACACAAATCATCCATAAACTTATTAAAATTCTCCAAATCCTTAGAGTCATATACCCTTCCTCCATTCTTATTCGAGCTGTATAACAGATCATTAAAGTCCCCCATGATTACCCAAGGAGTAGAAAACCCAGGTTTCAGTGATCTCAATTTACCCCACCATACCCTCCTATTCTTCCTCTCCGAAGGCCCATACACAAATGTAACAAAACCATACCAGCCAACACTCGACCAATCAACTTTTATATGTATGAAATTACTTGAACTACTAATAAAACTGACATTCACAATAGTTGTAAACCACAGTGCCAAACCCCCCGACAAGCCTAGCAGCTCCACATACAACCCATAATCCATCTTAAACTTCCTCCTTATTTTTTCTGTCTTCATTCTAGTTTTAGAAAGAAAAATAACACAAGGAAAATATTTTTTATTAGATGCTTTTAAGTGTCGAATTGTCAAGGTAGCACCCAAACCTTGACAATTCCATGCCAAGGCACTCATAATTCCATGGTGGCTGGTTTTGGCCAGCCACCCAACCTTCCAGTAACAACATTAGCCAACATCTCCTCCCACATAATGGGCTTCGACCAATTCCCTTCTACTTTTGCTAAACCCATAGGCACCTCCACAAGCCCATCCACCTCCATTTTTTTAACCACCTTATTAATCCTTCTTTTCTCCTTGTCCCTCTTACTCAGAGACTTACCCACATTAAAGGAGCTAGCCATAAGTTTTAGATCGTTTTCCCCAACTAATAGCAACTCATTTCTTTTGAACTTGCTTCTTTTTGCTCTTGGTGGAGACTACTCATCCTCAGCACTTCATTTCAAGCTAACCCCCTTTAATTTCCTAGCCAACTCCTCTGCATCTCCCAGAGGTTTTCGCGGCACTATCATATTATTTGGTTCAGACTTTTGGTTGTTCTCTTCTTCATTTGGCAGCTCCACAAAGTATTCATTATTTTCCTTAGAACAACTCCCTGACCTCATCTTTATTGTTGGATTCATACATTTACCAGCCAAAATTTTGTTCCTAAGAGATACAAAGCCTCTAACTGTCTCCTCAACCTCTTTTGAAAGCACTGGTTTCATCACCTTATTTCTAGCCAGGTTCTTTGCTTGTTGATTAACTTGCCCCGTGCATGCCAAATCCAAGGCCTTCTCACCTCCTTTACCTCCCTGATTCTAATATAATCTCAACTATATCTTATATTAAGGATTGGAGGTAGCATTAATTAGTAATTTCTCAATGCTCGTTACACTGAATTAGATGATATAATCCATACATCTTTTTTTAGGGTGGAGGTGCAAAAGTGCCATAAGCTTTTACTAAAAGCACGTACAACACCCTCGATTTTTTGGAGATGAAAAAATACCCATAAACATTCAAAATGAGAGCAAAAATGTTAGAATTGTTAAATATAATTTAACACCGTTATTTTTTGTGGTAAGGCCCACACTATTTTTACATATGTACATGTAACGGTGTTAAGTTATATTTAACGATTGTGACATTTTTACTCCAATTTTAAATATTCATGAATATTTTTGTACCTCTAAAAATAATACGTTGTTGAGGGGTAAAAGCTCATCAAAATTATTCTACCCAGACTTTTTCTTTTTATAAAAGATTTGATCCATATATTACAACTCACACTATATGCAATTTTTTAAATTGAGGGGTTTTTCAAATATTTTTTGATATAAATAGATAAATAAATGTTACTAACATTTCTGTTTATTAACAACTTATAAAGTTCATAGAAATAGAGTAATTTAAGGAAAAAAAAATGTACACACACAATGCTATCTCAAATTGGTTACTTATCACACCAAAGTTTCTTTGGGATATTATAACAAATGGGTGTGATATACTGATTATATTTTTTTATAATTTAAAAAATATCCTACTTTTGTGGATAATATAAGTTTATATATATATAATCCAATAATAAACACATACCTCTTCTAACGATAAGGCAACAACTAGTTTTATTTACTTGGCCTGAAGAACGGGAATTTGAGTATGACGCTTTTTGTTTTTGAAATTATGTAGATGGCTGGTGCTTTTTGGGTATAAAAGCGTATCAGGTTGTTTTCATTAATAAAATTTTTAAATAATTATTTTTCACCTATTTTCGCAATCTTTAATTCACTTTATCTTATTTTCTTACAATCTACAATTTATTTGATTGATGTATTAATAAGTAAAGTAAAACTTATTTTTTTTCATATATCATATAAAATCTTATAAGGAAATCACACTAACTTACTAATTACTATTAAAAGTTTATTGTAAGTTTATATTTTTTTATTGATTTTTTATAAATATAGGGAGGACTTGTAACATTCCAGTGCCTCGCCCTTGATATTTTCGCTTTGGGCTGGTCACCCATGGCTTTAAATCGCGTTGGGAGGGAAAGCTATTCAAACTCTTATAAGGCGTCTCCTTGTTCTCCTCCCCAGCTGATGTAGGACATAACATCCTACCCACCTTTACACTTAGCATCCTTGCTGGCACATTGACCAAAGCCTAGTTTTGATAACATTTGTAATATCCAAGTGGCCTGTCCCCCATATTGCCCTCTTTGGAGCCCTATCACCCCTTGCAGCTTTAAAACACGTCTAGAGCGGATGTATCCAGATTCTTATAAGGCATATTTCGTTCCCCTACCCAACTGAAAGAAGTCTTTTAAGGGTCTAGATATCTCCCCCTCTTGATGTGTTTAAAGTCGTAAGGGGTGACGAGAACCTAAAGCGGATAATATCGAGTGAGATGTCACAAAATGATATCAGAGCCAGCTCATGTCAATGTGTCAGTGAGGACGCTAGGCCTAAAAGTGGGTGGAGTTTTATGTCCTACATCTGCTAGGGAACCAAAGACGCCTTATAAGGGTCTAGATACCTTCCCTCTTGACGCGTTTTAAAACCGTGAGGGGTGACGGGCCCCAAAGTAGATAATATCAAGAGTGAGGTTCTTGGATACTACAAGTGGTATCAGAGCCAAGCTCAGATCAATATGCCATCGAAGACTCTGAGTCGAAAGGTAGGTGGAGTGTTATGTTTCAGGGAGGTGAAAGAAAGACGCATTATAAGGGTCTGAATACCTCGTCTCTAAACGCATTACACTACTCACACATTCACTCATACAGTCAAGCCTCCTCAATAAAAAAGGTGAAGTGGTGGTCCTTAGCTACGGACCCAGTTTCTCTCCTTTGCCCTAAAAGAAAAGGAGGTCATTTTCTCTCCTATGAGCCGTTGGATCAAGATCTCAACGGTCCAGATTTAATATATTATAAAAATATTATTATTATAATATTTTTATAATAATATTTATTATTATTATTATTATTATTATTATTATTATTATTATATTTTTATAATATATTAAATCTGGACCGTTGAGATCTTGATCCAACGGCCCATAGGAGAGAAAAGGACCTCCTTTTCTTTTAGGGCAAAGGACCAAAGCCAAACCGCTTAGCTACATGGCGATCGATCCCCCAACTTCGTCAAAAAAAAAAAAGGTGAAGTGGTGGTGCTATTTGAGCCTATGGAGCTTTTGTTGTATCAGCAAACTATCTGGCGTAAGTTATGGTGATGTTTGGTGAAAGGTAGGGGATGACCCCACCACTTGGTTTCCATAATCTCATGTTTAATCCTATTAGATGAGATACATAAATCATGGAGTTCTCTATTATAACCACTAAATCTTTGGATAAATAATTTACTAAAAGTTCGTGTTTTAGAATTTTGTTGAGTGTTTTCTTCGATCATCCTCTATCCTGTTTTAGAAGATTATATATTGTTTGATTTACCATCCTTATTATACTTCTAATAGCCTTCTTTTGTTTGGGTTTGAACCATTGTAAATGATTTTTTTTTTTTCTTCAATAGATGTTACTTCAACTTTTTTTCATATATGTTCATGACGAATCTTAACTTATTATTATTATTTTTTGTATAACCACACATTCAACTTTCACTGCTATATAAAATTGATGATGATCTTATAGCTGTGTAATAAAAATTCATTTTTATTTTATTAGGTACTTTCCAATAACAAATATACTCCCTTAATCTTTCTTTATTTAAATAACCCAACTTGAATTATATAATTAATATATCTTTTTCACCATTTTTTTATAATTGATAGCAAATATTTAAACTTTGACACTTGCAGACCGTTTTGGCTTTCCTGTTTTAAGCTCTAAACCACTTATAGTTTTTATCTCATGCATAGTTCGATGAAATATCATTTTTCAATTGTAACAATGGATTAATTGAGGAGTTTTACTATCTAAATTTGTAAAACTAAAGGAAAAAAGTGGTTATATGTTCAACCTCGAATATAAGCAACCGATTTTAAAATTTTGTTTTGTTTATAACTTAATATTATTGGAGATAAAAAATGGAATTATATATAAAAGAATTGGGAAAAAAAATAAGATAGAGTAATAAATTAAGCACTAAACTGACACCGACTAAATAGTTACACTATAATAAATAATGATAATAAGCAAGTGGGTCAGGATGCCTGGAAGGATTCCATAATCATGAATACCATGAATATATGTAAATAATTTGAGCATAATGAATGAACCGAAACATTGAACCTTGATAAAAACCATCATTATATAAATTTCTGCTTTTTAGAAAAAGAAATAGTATTTTTATATTATCATGAAGAGGTCAAGAATCTTGAACGACCTTCTGGTGTCCCCCTTGTGGAAGACCTGTGTGCGTTTGACATTTGTTGTCTCACGCATAGCAAAAAAGATTTTGGTGTAGACACTGTTTGTTTGGCAAGTGGTAAAAACTGAAAAAATTAAAAAACACTCCACACATGTTTCTAGTTGGAGGATTATAAATAAAAAGAAAAAAAAAATTGCATTGAAGGAACCTGCACTATGTCGTGTCAGATGTCAATGGTAAGCTCTCTCGATGCCAGCGCTGCATGTCATATTTTTATGTGTTTGGATTAGCTTTTTTTTAATAATTTTTACGGCTTACGAGGTAAGTGTGTAAGAGAAATTTTATCTCGGATTGCGCAAACCATAATTTGAAACCATGGTTTTGGTGCTTGCCAAACACTAGAGGTGTTCATGAAGCCTAGAGCCTGGTACGCCCACCCCAACCCAATAAAAAATTGCCCAGCCCAGCCCGAAAAAAATTGGGCACAATCGGGCCTGGCATTGGGCAAGGTATGCCGCCCTGCCCATTTGGCCCTGCCCAGTAGGTATATCATTATATATATTAAAATATGTGATGTAAATATTTTTTGGTATAACAGTTTATAACTTTATATAATTATATTATATTATATGTTTTGTTTTATTAGACTCCTTTGGTATTATATATTATTTATGGTTTTGTTTTTCTTTCTTTGTCTAGATCCTTTCTTTCTCAGCTTAGTCTAGATCCTTAGGGTTCGGGGGTTCTATCTAGGGTAGTTTCAGAACTTAGTGTTCGTTTTCTTTTCTTCTTCTTTTTTCTTGAGCTTGGTTCTGCTTTCTTTCTAGACAACAGAAGATCGAAGGTTTTGTTTTCAACATTTATTTGTTGTGTAAAGCTTGTGATTTCTCTCCAGCAGTTGGAGAAGGAAGAATGTAATGGGTATGGTTGGCTAATGGTAATTGAAGAGGTTTTTTTTTTCCAAGCTCTCCATATTGGTTATTGTCATGGAAGCTGTTTTTTTACCCACATAAGGTGTGCGTAGGGCATCTTTGGTTGTGAACCTGTTTGTGCTCCCTTGAAGAATAACTTCAAAGTTGGGTTGATAAATGTTAGGCAGGGCGAAGCCCACCCTCGCCCAGCCCGCTCATGCCCAGCCCAAAAATGTCTGGGCTTCTACGGGCAGGGCTAGGCATCGAGCTGTAAAATGCAGCCTAATGATTTTTCGGGTATGACATCGGGTAAGGGCTTCGCCTGCCCTTGTACACCCCTAGCAAACACACACTTAAAAGAAGTTTTAAAGTTAAAACTCTGCGTTAACATGTTTGTATGTTTGTGTGTTTAAATCAATTGAAAATAAAAAACAAAATTAAATTATAATCTATGGTATCAAGGAGATTGATAGAAAAATATCTTTTGAATATTGTGAAGTTATTTTAGGGATTAGTTTGAGATTAACTTTCTTTTACAAAGGTACCTTGCTTAATTTGAAAACATAAAAAGGTTAAGAGGTTAAGGTGCATTTAATATTTTAAAATATTTTATTAAGTACATCTAACATCCCAAAGTATTTTGTAAGGTATCCAACATTCTGAAATATTTTTTCAAGTGTGTCCAACACTTTAAGTATTTTTAGTAAATCTAACACTTTAAGGTATTATTTTTAGGTACGTCTAACACCTTAAAATATTTGTTTGTGCAATTAGAACCAAGGCACAAAAAATACTTTAGGGTGCTGGCCGCGCCTAAAAATACTTGTAAAGGATTATTACCTCTCCTAACAAATGTGCTTACCATGATTCAAATTTGTGCTCTTCTATTTATAGGATTAGGCCACTTATCACATTAACCAATAGCTTATCGGTTAGCAAAGAACAACTTTAACTTCTCAAATGATAGCAATAAAGGTCGTAACAACTGATTTTATTCAGAGCAATTTGGTCACTTCATACAAACTTAATTCCAAAACAGTCCCTAAAAATTTCATAGAAATTAAGTCATATTGGAAACCATTTTGAGATTATCATGTTTTAGTGATCCTTGTTTTTCCCTAGTATTAAATATTGAATGAATTTATATGATATTTTATTAAGGTAAAATGTTCATCTCGTGGAAACGGCCTCTCTCTACTTTGTAAAAATATCAATACAATTATAAACCGTTAGATTATTGAACTTGATCATAATTGTTTAAAATACGAACAAATCTATACTTTTTAAATTTAATTTGAATAGTTTGATGATGGCCAAAAAAATTTGAATAGTTTAAAACTATACAGAAGAGATGGAGTGAAAAGAAATGTGGTAAAAAGAAATAAAGTTCATACTTATCATTTACTGAATTAAAAGTGGTTAATATTCATCTTTAAAAACTGTCGGTATATAATTTATTTGTATTATTTAAATTTTAGTTAATTATTTTTTAAACAAAATATATTATTAGAATAATTTTTTTGCAATTTTTATCAAGCAACTACTCTGTTTAATACATAATCAAAGTAACATTACATTCCGGACAACACATTTTATGATTTTTTTTAAAACAATGATAGACCACTCATAAAAAGTTGCAAGGCTTTTTTGTGACAAAATGAAATTAGGACAAGTTCCTATTAAAACACAAGCACTTTGCAGATTCTGAGATTCATCACCCACTATAGCTACTTTTATTTATTTCAATTACAAATAGTATACAACTTTGACATGCAATATTCCAAAAACTACAAAATCCAATTAAAATATTGTACCCATCTAATATTAATTTTAAACAAAGAAATTAAGAGCTAAACTAAATACCCAATAACTAATTATTATGTAAAATAAAACAAGAAAAACCAAAATTATATAGTCCACAAAAACACATATATTAATTATATATGGGATAATTAACCTGTAGGTCCTTATATTTTTAATTAGGTCCCTATATTTTTTTTTTCTTTTTATTAAGTCCTTACACTTTCACATGTTTTTTATCAAGTGCTTATTGTTTTACTGGATTTTTAATTGAGTACTTGTAGGTTTTTTGGATTTTAATTTATTAATTTAATTTCAAGTTAAATCAATGAATAATTTTAAAATATAATTTAAGAATAATAAATTTAAATTAATAATTACATAATTTAAAAAATAATTAATTATTAATCAGTAATTAAATAATTATAATTCAATTAAATTTTTAGAAAAATATTATTATTATAATTCAAATTTTGTAATTATAAAAATAAATAAATAATAAAATAAATAATAAATAATAAATAATAAATAGTATAAATATATGTTTAATTAAAAGATTATGAGGAATGTTAAAAGTTGAATTATAATAATAAATTTATCAAAAAATAAAATAGAATTATAATTAATTAATTAAGAATTACTAATTGATTATGTTACTTATTTTTTGAATCATATAATTATTAATTTAAATTTATTGTTCATAAATTATATTTTAATATTATTCATTTATTTGAATTTCACGAGGACCTGATTAACTAATAAAAAGAAAAATAACTACAAAGACCTAATTAAAAACATGTAAAAATATAAGGACTTGATAAAAAAAATTATAGAGACCTAATTAAAAATTGATTAAAATTAGAAAAACTTGCAGATTAATTATCCCATTATATATTAACAGGTTCCTTGGTTTGTTGCACTCAAGTTAGGCTTACGATGATGCTTTTGTATGTTCAGCATCAACTTTTGAGTTCATTCCTCTGTCTGTTTCCCTTTCTTGAAATATTGCTTTGTTGGTTGTAGTGCAAATCAACCAAACTATGGGCCACCTCTCTATACACACACACACATTAAATTATGACTAGGGAGCAAGAGTTGTAGATAACCCATTATAATCCACAAAAAAATATGACAATTAATAATATACACTTTCAAAGTGGGATAAAATTACAGCAAAGAACCAAACTTTAAAATAATTTAAAACCTTGGAAATTCAAAGACAATGTCAATAAATAGACACATTTCCTTATATTATAATGATTAAATGTTTAGTAATCAACTTAAAAATGAGGAAGACTAATTTCAAATCATCTTCTTCAGCGAGTTGTAAATATTGAAAAAAAAAGTGTAAAATCATAAGAGCATCATATAAAAATTTTTACAAGTTAAAGTTTCAATGATCCATCTTAACTGAGAAAAGGAAAAATCCCTTATAAATTATTTTATAACAAGTCACAAATATTATAACACCCCAAATTTTATTTACCCAGAATGTTTTGTGATTATTATATATATTCAATAAAATGACGAATATTTAAGGCTAAATGAATTAAATATTGAAAATTGAAAGTTAAATAGTGGTTTTAGTGAAATTGCCTGTGAGGCAGTGAGTTTGTCATGTGGTTTTGGAAGACCAAATAATGAGCAAAAATTATACAATTTTACAAAGTGAAAGTAGACATCCTAAGCTTTAATTTGATAAGTTATATGAATCAATTGAAGATATGTACAAAAAGATATGAATTTTTGAATTTGGTCCAGAAAATCTGGAAAGTCTCTGGAGCAGCGGTCAAATATGGAAAATCTAGGAATGATATGATTCCAGCTAGTAAATTCCATATTTTCCACTTGAAACTAGACTCAATAAAGGTTCCATAGCCTTTGGAATCTCTCCAAAATGATGTATACAAAATTAGTTATGATTTTTCAAAGTTATGACAGAAAATCTGCCAGAATTGGCATTATTCCAAAAATTGAAAATAAAATGTGTTAGAAATTGATTAATGGAATTAAAATGCCAAGTGTCATGATCATATAAGGAGGGGATTAAATTATAATGGATTTGTATAAGCATATGTCAGCTTGCATTAAAATAATGCTACATGGATAAATAATGATGAAATGATATGCTACCTTGAGTACAAGAATTGGTCTAGTTGGAAGAAAAATGGTTTGGTTGAATCATGAGAAGGGGGAGCACGTTTTTTTTTTTTTGTGAGCAAGACAAGGGAAGAATTAATGAGGCAAGTAAGGCATAAAGTGAATAAGCATGGGTGGAAGCATGGAGGGAAGTATGGTGGTTGTCAAGTGTCACCATACCAACCCTTAATGAGATCAATGGTGTAGAATTAAGAGAGGAAGTTTATGAAGCATTTCTCTTCCCTTCCCTTCATACACTTCACGCATAAACACAAAGAGAGAGAGAGAGAGAGAGAGAGAGAGAGCACTTTGGAGAGCTTGGAGACCTTGAGAGCTAGAGAAAAGAGGAAGAAGAAATTTAAGGTAAGAAGTGATTTCTTAAGCTTCTCTTGTGATTTTTGTCATGAAATCCTTCTCTAAACTCTCCTTCAATGGAATCCATGTGTTTGAAGACACATTTCTAGCTCAAGGAGAAGAGAGAGAGGACACATAGAGTGAGAGGAATCAAGAAGCCTAAGAGGTAACTACACCAAATTCAAATATATACTTGTTTGAAGTTGGTTTTGAAGTTTGTTGTTAGTTTGGTGGTTTTTGGTTGGATTGACAATTTGGAAAAAGACATAACCTTAAGGGGTTATGCTGCCCAAATTTCTTTGAATCATGGTTAAGATGTGTTTAAATAAGTTAATAAAGGATTAGAAGTGGAAAAGTACAAGTTTTGGATGCCAAAACACAAAACTACATTTTTCCATTTTTTTCCAAATATTTCAACCAGCACTGTTTCAGGGGGTAGGAGCTGGATTTTCATGAAATAAATGGTTCCATTGGATTCAGTGAGTAAAAATAGGTGGAGTAACAATTGGTTACTTTTTCGGAAAATGTCGAAAAAGCATAATTATGAAAACGCTTCTGAAATCCCTAAACTGGGGCTGTCAAGGGTATTTTCATAATTTGACAGTGAATTTGGTGATTTCAAGCCCTGAAATAGATTCCTTGGGCGAAAATACATCAAGATAGCCCTAGTCAAAATTTTGGGAAAACGTGCCATCGGGCCGAGTATGGAGGAGCCGGGCTGAGGTCCCAGGGGCATTTTGGTAAATTTTCACCATAAACTAATATAACCAGAAGAAACACTATGGAAGAGTCTAAAATGATACTCGAATAGGTTATGTTCTATTTCTTGTACATTTATATTTTAGGACCGAGTCGAAAGCCGAACATGACACAAATTTCGAGGCACATTTAAAAAGGTGTTTATAAAGCTTTGAGGTAGGAACATTATCCTTCATACATCATTCCATAGTTATATGATTGTGTGGTTGCCATTGTTGTAAGTGTACTTTATTAATGAACATATTTTGCCCAGAGAAGGGCCAGTAGTGTCAGAGGCACTTACACCGGAGTTGGTAAGAATCCAACCAGTGCAGAATAGTGGGGCTGGACTCTACTCATGTATACATGCAAATGATGTGTTTATATTGTTCATTAATTAGTGCATATATGACACATATCATATTTACTTTTCGCATTTTTTATGAACGTAGCATTTTTCTACTAGGATTCTTCGGAATCTCATCCTTTTTTTAAATAAACATATTAGTGGGTGCCAATGAGTCAAAGGGCAAAGGCGTAGAAGCCGAAAAGTAATTGGCACGTGTCTCAAGATGATGACAAGATAGTGGTTATAATTAGTTTATGTTTGGATATTTTGGAGAACTATGTAAATATTAAGTTTCCGCCGTTTTTTCTGTATTTCACTGACGAACGATGTAGGGATTGTAAACGAATATTTTTATCAATATAATTGTACTTTTCTGTATGCCAATTGAATTCTGTCTTTATTACTCTTTGATTATCAAAATGGAAATGGGTGTTGATAAATATGAAATGATAAATTAATTTAATTTCATTGGCAAAAAAAGATAAATTAATTTAATTTTTATACTATATGCCCTTAGAGATCTATGGTCATTTAATAAAACTTAAGGAAATTTGAGTGATTTATGAAAATTTCCTTGCCCTTTAGGTAGCAAAGTACTTGTTATTTATTTAAAGTGAGAGAGGTTTAGGTGGGAGAATCTCGTATAGAGAGTGAACGTAGAGAGAGCAGTGTTGTAGGTAGGCCATATGGTTGAGTTGTTCATTTCAAAGTGACACTTGTGAAAGCAACATTTATAAATAAAGTTTTGATTTTTATGGTTCTTTTTATTTGAAAGACAACAAAATATAGAATAGAATTCAATTCCAATTTCCATGTAGCATTCTTTTTAGGCCAAGATGGAATGCCATGGGAATGTTATCATTTCAATTTTATTCACTCATAAATAAAAAACCATTATAGATTGTAAATATCATTAACTTTAAATATTTTTTTATATGTAAATATGATATTTAATTTATAACTACTCCCTGTATTTTTTATAAGAGAGAAATAACTAATTCTCAAAGATAAAAAATGTAATTGAAGTTAGTTAATGTTGGATTAATAAATATGTTAAAAATATAAATTTCTTTCTAAAAAGACCCTCATTTAATATTTTGTTGGTGCCTTTTAATATATTTCATTAATATATACTCATTTTTAATTAGGTAAAAAAGAAAAAAATATTAAAAAAAAAGGAAAAAAGTTGTAGTAAACACTTTAGACAAAAGAGGTTGTTGTTTCTTATAAATAAGACCAAGAGAGCCCTATAAATATTCTTTTATGCTCCCTTTGATCCCAAATATAAGCTACTTTTAGCTAATTCACACATATCAATAAAAAAAATTAAAAATATTAGATTTGTCATAAAATTCAAATGATTTTCAAGATTACCTTTATTACAATAGACTCAAATATCATATTAATTTCTATTCTCTCACACCACACTTATTAAATATGAGCATATGTAAAAAAATATTTAATACTTCTTAAAATATCTTATGAAAAAAATAAAAAAAACGCCTACAGAAAGCTCTGTATAATTAAAAACAGAGAGTCAAAAGGATCGAAATGAGTATGGTCAAAGAAAGTACTCCCAGGGTTTTTAATATAAAACATATTTAGAGAGTTGATATTAGTTCTAAATAGAAGACAAAATTTTCATATTAGTCAATCTTTTCCTAATTTACTCTAATTGATGTTCCCTGAACAATAATCAAGAATGAGAAGGGATGAGGAAATTAAGAAAGATAAATGAGTTGTTTATAAAATACTTGACATATTAAATAATTTAATCAATTTTTTTAATCTAGTTAAATTAGATAAATATATCTTATATTAAATATAAGAGAAGTATATATGTCTATGAGAACATGTGTGAGGGAGAAGTTAGGTGGAAAGTGCCTATTGGCTAAGAGTTGAAGTCCAACGAAAAGGATAGAAGAGAGGAAGCCATTAATGAGATTCAAAGTGATTGAATTATGAGTGTGCATATGGATTGGTCCATTATGGAAACCAACTCTTTTAATTTCTAATAGAGGCTCATGTCTTGTTACCCTTTTTTTTTTGTGGTTAAAAAAAGTGGCCGACGTCTTGAGAAATGAAAATAGATAATCAACAAGAGATTGAGATGAGATAAAAAAACTGATATCAAAATTAGTATGAATCTAAGGTACATTAAGTCCTAATTGGTAAAAGACACCTTGGCAACATAGATAAAAAAATTTAGTTTGAGTCGTGTTCAAAAACAGTACCCATACCAGTTATTTTGCCGAGTATAGTAGGATGTGCACTGTAAAATTATACGAACCCTTCCGGTAAAAATTAGAAGCACATGACAGTATAAGTGCAAAAGATTTCAGGAAAATCACTCTCAGGTCTCAAGCAAGCAAGATATTATCAGAAAGGTTTATGGTTACAACCCTAAAAACGTGTATTCACAACCTATTGAGTATGTTTTACAACCTTCAGGGACCTTTCTGATATTATCTTGCTTGCTTAGGACCTAGAAGTGATTTTCCCAAAGATTTCCTAGTACCAGTGTCTGAATCGGGTGCCGGGAAATTGACAAATTTCAATTGCATTGGCCCTTTTGTGTGTGCAATCTCACTCCTCTTTTTGTCTCTTTCACTGACTCAAATTCACATCTTAGCTCTTTGCCACAAAAAAAAAAAAAAAAAAAATCACATCTTAGCTTATGTACACCGAGACTCCTTTTGAACAGAGCACTGTAATCCTTTATTTGATACACGGACAAAAACCATACAAGACTTTCACATAAAGTTTTCCCCTTTCTTAGTACTTGAATACATGATTTTGATTTTGAACAAAAAAAAAATACATGATTTTGATCAATAGCTTTTGAGTTCCTTAACATAAATTGTTTCAAGGTTGTGTTCATGAAGAATTTGACTTCTTCAAACGTGAATTCAATTTTCTTTTTGTTGCATTTGAAATATTTTTATCTTAAAAAAGTACCCAAAGATTAAAAAAAAAAAATTTATGCAGTAATACCTTTTTCCATGGATTTGTTTTTACCATGACTTTATTTAAGCACCAGACTTCCAAATTTTCATTAACTATTTTACATTTTCTTTTGTTGGGCCAGTTGCTTATGCTTAATTAGATTGCAAGTTGACCCAGTCGATGAGGAGAAAATGGGCCTCATGTGAGTAGCATGGCCCAATTGAGTAGGCATGGGCCCAAAGTCTTGGGCTCAGTCCACGAGTTCAGATAGGTTTAGTTTTTACCATGATAGGTTTGAAAATAACATGTGAATAAAAAAAAACATATCAAAGGAGTTGAATCTAGTGGAAGGGGTTAACCCGTTACAACTTTAATGAATTTAGATTTGAATCCTCTTAAGAAAGATGTTCATATTTAGAATTGGATTCTGTCTTGAAAAAGATTGTTTCTAATAAAAGGATCCTTATGCCTATAAAAATATGTGAACTAGTGGTGAATAATGTATAAATATTTTTAAAATCACATTAAGCTTGGTAAGCTAACAAAATCCAGTTTATCAGGATTTTTACTTTTCAAAAAATAATGAAAAGAAAACAAATTGATTTTAACAATAGGGGCATGCATCAATTATGCATAACATAATAATTCTATTTATTTACTTGATTTTATGAAAGTCAAAATGATATTGGTAAAGAATAGGGTGTTTTCGGGATAGGATCGGGAAATCTCATTCCCAATTTGGATCACAAAAAGGGTTCGGAAAAGCTTTTCATTTCCGATCGTGAGAATTTCCCGTCCTTATAGGGAAATTCCTGGGATTAGAATTGAAAATCTCCTAAAAAGGATCGCTTTCTTTCTTTTTTTAATTTTTCCCTATATTAATTTTTTTTTATGTTTCCTTTAGTCTAGCACAAATATATAATTTGTCTAATATCATACTGAATCAAATTAGTGTAATACAAATATATAATTAGTCCAATACAAATATTTAAAGTGAATTAAACTTACAAATTCATCAATAATTTAATATTCCCATCTTCAATGGTTTGCTCCCTTTGACATAGATCATAAATGCACTTATGATCGCTATTTTCTTGAGGGTATGCTCACTTGTGTCAAACATTGATACGAGTTCAGATGATCAATTAAATAGTGTAAGTGTACACTGTCGTAATCAAGTAATATAGAAGTGAGTAGAGTATCATTCCCATGAGGATTGAGCACTAAGTACCAAAATGGGTAATTTTAATTCTATTTAGTCGATCGATCAGTTGGTGATTGAGAGTACAAAATAAAAGAAAGACAATTAAATATGAATGCAGATGATATGAAAGAAAATATGAGAAAAAGCCCTAGGGATTAGATTTCACTTAACAAATTTCGGATTGAATCACTTATCTATTCTAGCCCAATTTATTCCACATGATTAATAGTCGAGTTTCCCTAATTTAATTACTAGCCTCTTCCAAGGTCAAGCAATTATATAATCAATTGCTAATCCAATATATTCCTATATGGATTTAAGCAATTAATTATGCATTAAGATTTATGGAACTCAGTAAGACTACACAACTCATATGAATATATTCCTATTTCATATGCAAATCATGGTTTTAATTATAGGGTCTACACACATGTATCTCCTTCCGGTCTCAACATGTATATTGAAATCATTTAAAAGATGGCCAATCAATCAAAAGCATTAAGAATAATAATTAAAACTCAATCATGGAGGAGAAATTCAAACTAGATTTAATAAGTTAAGATTCAATCCGTCATTAGTAAGCTACGTCATCACTCTAGGAAAATGAAAGTTTAGCATGATGAAATTAAAAACAAAACCAAAATAAATTGACATTATATAAAACTAGAATGAAATCCTCAGAAATACTGCATAAACTTGAATATTAAATTCTCAAACATAAATATACAACCAAAAGATGCATGAAAAATGAAGAAATCTAGCCGTCCATTTAGGAGGTAAAACCTTCCATGTAGGCGGTATGCAAAATAAAATCCTAAGCCTTCCAAGATAGAGGCATGAAGAAATCTAGCCGTCCATTTAGGAGGTAAAACCTTCCATGTAGGCGGTATGCAAAATGTAATAAAATCCTAAGCCTTCCAAGATGGAGGCATGCAAAAAGTAATAAAATCCTAAGCCTTCCAAGATGGAGGCATGCAATACATGAAATTAAATATAAGAAACAACACAAAGAACTCAGAAATGATAGAGAAAGATCTCTCCCGGTCAGAGAAGGACCTCTCCCGGTCGGAGAAGGAAACCTCTGCTTCTCTTCCTCTCCTCCTTTTTTGAGCTTGGCATTGATCTCTATTTATAGGGGAAAAAAAACGTGTGCTACAGTACTGCTACAGTGATCTGGCGGGTGCTACAGTGCCCTGGCAGTTGCTACAGTACCGTTGACCTGCTACAGTGCCATTGACTGCTACAGTACTTTATTTTTTTTATTTTTTTAAAAATTTTTTTTAAATGCTTTTTATTCCAAAAACAATATTTATTTATCAATCACACCCAAATTTATTATATTAAACACAAATATCGTCCATAAAATCATCATATAAGGGAAAATAAATACGCAAATATTTTACTTATCAAACATCTTAATATTTCGATATACACAGAGTATTAAGCACATAATTGCATAAGACATATAGAAATAGCGGAAATATACTGACCTTAAGTACTTGTTTACAAAATAAGAGTCTCCCCGTAGGATTTGATAATATATACAATTTTGTCCAAAATATCAAAATAAATTAATTATAACCAACAGCTCCATCGTCTTGACCTAGACACCTCAGTTGCTGGTATTTACTGTTTTGCCCCTAAAGCCGCTAGCTTTTACTGGAAAATCTTTGAATTTGAAATGAAAGGGTGAGATTCAAAAGATCTCAGTAGTAGCATTCAACCAGTTATATAAAATGCGACAGATAAATATGCCCTATACCATGTAATGCAACATAACACAAATAATACGGCATGTACACATGAGTTGGGGTTGGTTCCCTACTACCCGTAAACACCTTGATTGGGTTCTTGCTCACAACCGGGTAAGTGTGCCTCCACACACTCCAGCCTCACTACCCGTAGACACCTCCTCGGTTGGGTTCTTGCTCACAACCGGGTTAGTGTGCCTCCACACACTCCAGCCCCACTACCCGTAGACACCTCGGTTGGGTTCTTGCTCACAACTGGGTACCCCATGCATAATTGGCCCCAGGCAAAACAGTGTTCATATCATAGAAGATGACATAAACAAAGCATATAGACAATTACATAGTATATGAAAGAAAGTGCTATTACTTTATGTCCAATTTAATTCCTTAGTTCAATCAGGCTCGAGTTTCACAGTTTGGTCCTAAAATTCCAAGTTTACAAGAATTAGATTAATACTCATTCATGTATCACTCTAGACTCTTCCAAATTACTTTTGCTGGTTATATTAGCTTAAAACTGCAAAATTACCAAAATGCCCTTAGGGACCCGATTTAAGTCCCTTTTTATCCGATCTGATTGTACTTTTTCAAGAATTTTGACCCCAGATTATTCATACACAATTTTATGTGTAGAATCCATTTTTAACTTTGGTTTTCTCAAAATCACTGTCAACTGACAATTTTGCCCTTGACATTTTATGGGTATTTTAGTCATTTCACTTTTAAGGGCTTTTCTTGTAATATCCTGGATTGTGACCAAGGATTAGCAACTTCAAAGTAATGTAATTAATATTAATTGAGCACTTTTGAAGCATATATTGTGCATTGTGATAATCAGGGGCAAAACGGTAAATTTACCGACTGACTGGTTAGTTACCGATGAGAACACTCCTTAGTAATCAAGATCAATGGCTAGGATTAAAAGAACAAGAGGTGGAATCTTGTGCATGCAAATCTATGTGAAATCATGGTAGGAAGAGTAAGATTTTCCCAAGTGTCATCATAAGGACCCTTGGATCAAAGTCAAATATTCTTCCCTTTCTCTTTCCTTGTCAAGGTCGGCTATATGTGTGTATGTGTGAAGGAAAAAAAAACTGCATCATCATCTTTCCTTTTCTCTCTCATTAAACTTCCATTTTCGTTGAGCTTGAGCAAGGAAGAGAAAGAGAAAAGCTTGAGTTGAGGTAAGTGAACATCTCCATATGCTCAAATGTTCTCTACTAATGTTATGCAAAAAGTTGAGAGCTTTAAACCTATGGTTTCAGAATTTTCATTGGTGGTGGTTGAGAGATTGAGAATTTTGGAAAGTTGAAGAATTGAAGAATTGACTTTAGGAAGAAGAAGAGGTAAGAATTAGAAGCACTTTGGTATGATTGCTTTGATCATTGGTTGAGTCTTGAGGACTTTGGAATTTGCCCTGATTTTTGGTAAATTTCGAAAAGCATGACTTGGTTAGTGTTTAGTGTGGAAATTAGTGTCATAGAGTGTCTTTGTGCATTTGGAATTGGCTTGGAATTTTGGGTTGGAATGGATTGCAATGTGTGTGTTGATTAGAGATGTTAAGGTGACATGTGGTGATTGTGGTAGAACATGCTCATGGATAATGAATATGGTCATTTTGATGGCTCCAATGTGTTCCTTGAGCCAAATTGTGTGAAAATAGTATGTGATTTGAAATTAGGGACCATTGGAAGCCAATTGGCAAAATCTGGAAAATCTGTCCAATGTAAGTCTGTTCTGGACAGTCAGATGGTGTGGACCTTTTGACTGGGCAAATGATGTTGAAAAATTATGAAACTTTCTAGTCTTAAAGTTCACATCTCAAGCTTCAAAATGGATATAAATTTTGTGTCATTTCGCTTTGTGAGCTGGGAGTTTGAAGTATCCAAAGTTTGGCATCAAAACTGGACCCTGTTTTGGTACAATGTTAGGTTTTTGGTAAATCTGGACTTTTGTGATGATTTCCAGTAATGGCCAATATTTTTCCTTGAAATAGGACTTAAATAGCTTTCATTTGGCTTTGGAATCACCCCATTTCGATTTTTGTGGAATTAGTTATGATTTTTGGAAGTTCAGCCAAGAAACTGGATTTCCTGGGCCGCAGCCCAAATGTTTCTGAGCGTTTATGTGCATTTCTGGGCCGCAGCCCAAATGTTTCTGAGCGTTTCTGGGCAGTTTTGGGCCGCAAGCTCGTGGATTGTGGGCCGCAGCCCACCCCCAAAAATCAGTATTTTACACTTTTTAAAGGTAGTTTTTGGTATAGCCTTTCCCAACCCTTTGGGCATATGTTTAGGCCTCTAATAGCCACCTAAAGAGTCTAAATGATAACCAACTTAAGTACTATGGAATTAAGAACTTGGAAAAGAGATTGATTTATTGTCCCTAATTTGGTTTATAGGATTCGACATTTGCTGTCCTCGTGAGCCCACTGAGCCAGCAAACGTCAGGAAGGAACGAGGTAGTAACTTTTCTTTCGTACCATATGTGATGTATTGTATGTGTGTATTATCATTGATTTGTGATAAACTCGTATGCTGCGACATTGTGAATATGAGTAAACACCGTCATACCAATAGTCCCTGAGTAGCTAACAACAGATCGGGCAAGGGTTGTATGCCTTCTCGGAGGAGAAAGGGTATGAGGATGAAGTGTGATATATGTGATTTTGTGGGTCGAAAGGCTATTTGTGAAGGCCGACGGGCCATTTGTGAAAGCCAGATAGCTATATGAGCTATAAGGCTATGTGTATGCACTGTCACGCCAATAGTCCCTGAGTAGCTAACAACGGTTCGGGTTAGGACAGTGTGCCTTCCCGGCGGAGAAAGGGGATGAGGGTGGAGTGTGATTTGTGCTGCCGTTGCTGTATGATGATTTGCTTACATGCTGTGTACTTATATGTGGTATAAATGTTTTGTTACTACTGGGATTCTCTTGAATCTCATTCTTTCCTTTAACTAACCTTTCAGATAGGGCGAGTGGCTCTAAGGAGAAGCGTACGACCCGGAGCAGTTAGAACCCTGTAGGGACATTTATTTTGGATGTGTTGGTTAAACCTGTTGGACAAGGATCTTGTAAATTATTTTTGGGCTGTAATTGGTAACAGAATAAAGTTGTGTAATCCCCTATGTGGGAATTTTAAACCTTCTAGTAAATGAATGGAACCCAGGGGTTGCCGGGATTGCTATTAGATATTCTGATATGAATGAATGTAAATTAACTGCACAGGTGATTATATTCGATAATTGAATTTGAGACCGGAGTAGGAAAGAAGTTTTAAAAATTTTGTAAAGTCCCTACCATAAAAGGGAGTTTTAAGCGAGTTTTGAACTATTCGACGGTCTCTAAACCAACTTAATTAAGTGATATCGAATTATAATTACGTGTTTATAAGCAGGGGGTTACATTTCTCACAATGTGATCAACATCAACCCTACACAATTTTCCCTTCTGAATACACTGGAAACATCTGATTAATGAAATTCCAGCCTTAACCCCCATTTAAAGCTCTGGCCTAAACTTGTGCTAAAAAGGGGAAAATATGATATTTTGAGATTCAACACTTAAAGCTTGCTCTTTTTCATTCATAACCACTTCTTAAACCATTTAAACATTTATTAGACATGGTTTGAGGAAATTTGGGCAGCATAACTCCTTAGTATTTCAACATCCCAACTTACAAAATCAACAATCCAAATCACAAATCATGACAAAAATCACAACAACAACATCAATATATCAAAGGAATTAAAGTTCTTGAAGTTACCTCTTGATCGTTGGACTTTCTCTCTCTTGACGTCTCCCCCTCTCTCCTCTCCCTTGAAGATTAGCTTGCTACACATGGTTTTTCATGGAGATCAAGAGCTTAGAAGAGGTATTACACAAGTTAGGAAGCAAAATCACTTGAAACCACAAGTCGTACTTTTGATTTGTACCTCATTGAGCTCTCTTTCTCCAAATTTTTTAAGCTTCTCTCTCTCTCTCATTTGTTGGGCTTGGCGTGAAATGACAAGGGAAAAAGATGAAGACAAAGCCTAAAATATCTTCATCATCTTTCTCTACTAAATATTAGTTTAGTAAATCATGACTTGTGATTTTATACTTTAGCTTATCTCTTGCTCATTTGTGTCATAAGCTTTCTCATTAGCTTTGAACTAATTCCCTTCATCTTTTAGGTCGAAAAATGATGCCACCTTAAGCCCTTCACAACCCAAATTGGTTCAATTCAATTATCCTAACCAATTGCACAATTTTGCATTATTTTAATCTTAATTGAACATGTGCCCAAACCTTAATCAAGTATTATTTAATCCTTTGGCTTAAGATGATGCCACTTGGCATGTTCATAATCAAAATAATTATTTCCCTTCCTATTTCTTGTATTTGGCGAAAATCATAAGAAGATAGAGAAATAATAATTGCTCCATCATTTTCTGCAATCTCTTTAATTAGTTTATACACAAGTCGAACTTTGACTTTTCAAACTTTGATTAATTTTGATCAAGAATATTTCAATTATACATATATTCTTTATTTTCCTTAATTAACTGAAATTAAATTCAATTAATTGGGAAAATAATTAATCTTTTGCTTTATTAGCAAATTACGATTTTACCATTATATTTTTGGATTTAATTGGAGCGTATTCCTTTTCTTCTTTGTTTGGCCGGAATTATGACTAATATTGGGCCAAATATTATACTCATGTATTCTTCTACTTTGGGCTTTGATAATGGACTTTTTGGAACACCAAAAAATTAATTTCATATATTGTTCTAGCCCAATTCTCATAAAAATGAAAATTTTTTAACTTCTTAAATTCCAAACTCATGAATATTTACTATTCTATTTTATTGAATGCTTCAAATAATTATAAGGCATATTGGTGAATAAAATTGGGGTGTTACAACTTGCACCATAATTTAAAGTTGGCAACAAGAGCATTAGGATGATTGTATGGAAAGATTGAATGACAATCCCTAAGATTAAATTAAACTAAATAAAAGAACAAGAAAAGTATTTAGAAGATACTCTTAATATGAGTGAATAAGGTGATATTAACAGACATAAAAAATTGTGAGAGACTACAATAGAAGTTAGTGCATGTTTGGCTGAGCTTTTTGTATAGGAAATAAGCCCTTATTACGCAAGCCGAGAAAAAACTCCTCTCACATACTTACCTCGTATACCGTGAATCACGAATTATAAGCACTTATTGCCCAAAAATAAGCTATTCCAAAAAAAGTATATGTAAAAAAATTATGGAAATCCAATGAGAAACGGGGCCCCAAGGCTGATTCTTTGGTAGAGGGTAGTTCATTCTAAGAAGAGGCTCGCAAACGGGGAAGAAGGTAATAACTGTTTGTGTAGATTGGAAGCAACAAAGGCTCTTGCTATGAAAAGAAAGAAATAAAATACAATCATTTACATAACCGCTTGAAATTGGTCTTCCCTTTGCACCATAGAGATGCCCAAATCTGCTATTAAAATTTGTCTCAATATCTGACAAAATCTTGATTAAATAGTGGCTTCCTTTGATTAAAAAGCACAATTTGATTAAAAAAAATTCAAACAAACTAACCATTGTTTTTATTTTAAAGGTGCTTCACTTCACTTAGGTTTTTTAAATGTGTGTGTGTGTGTGGAATTGGGAAAAAGTTGGAACCGGTAAGTCCCATTTCTGATCCTGAATATATTTTTCCTGATCCCAAATTTTTCCCGTCCCGAAAATATTGTCCTATCTTGATTTGCTTGAAATCGGGAGCGGAAGGCCTTGAACACCACTAATAAAGAATAATTTACATAGACCCTTCATAATATGGATATAGATAATTAGTAATAATAAAATGAAAAAGGGAAGGGGCTAAAGAAGAGGAAACATGGGAAAAGCTTGACAATATCATTTTCAAATCTTGTAAGGTGATGATGTTGGAAAGATGCTAACTAAAAACACTTCTAGTTGATGCCAATGATTTCCAAAGAATTCTGAGTAGTGCCATGAATGTGTCTCTTTTGCAAATAATTCAATAAACAGCCGCAGACAAGTGCACAACAATTATTAGGAAAGGAAGAGTAAGCTCCTTTATAATTTTATTTAATTAATAATAACTACGAGAACAAATTATATCCACAAAAAAAATGTTTAAGATTAACACATTTAAATGTAATAATTATAAAAAAGAAAATACTTAGATCAAGTTTTTTATATCCATTTTGTCAAGTTCTCTAATCACATGTGATTATGTGTCTTATTTTTAAATTATTATCATTTAAGTATTGACCCATATAAAAAGAATATGACATGTGGTCATGTGTGATTTGAGAACTTGATATAAGTATGGTTCTTATAAAAGTATAGTATCAAAATAACATTTGCATGCGGAACTAATGAATATATAACTTGTTGTTTGTTTTGGACCAAGAATATGAAGATTGTCATAACTTCGCAAAAATTTAGACCGAATTAAATTTATGACTTTGACACAATACAATTGATTTTTAAATAGAATTTTAGACACATATTTCTAAAGAAAATCACGATTTCGCTGAAAAATATATTTCTAATTTTATTCAGAAAGTTTTTATTAATGCTACTATTTGATAATTGATAACATTGACTAATTTGAGATGAAAAATTAAATTTTTAAACAAAATCCGAATTTCGGAATTCAACTGATTATTATAACTTGTTAGCACTCATTCCATTCTTTTTTTTTTATATAAAGAATATATATTCACTTTTTAATATCAAAGAAAGTAAATAAATCCATGTATCTATCTAGGTATCTATTGATCAATGTAACTTGTTTGTACTCAACGTCCCGCCTTCTGTCATTTGTCATTCGGCACACCGTCTTCCTTTCACGAATATTGTAATTGAAACAATTAAATTAAAGATACAAAATAACATATTCTCAAAAAATAAGGATAGATATCAGGATATAGTTACAAATTATAAAATATAAAATATTTCAAATTTCAAAATATTAAAATATAAAATAAACTATTTTACGTTGAGAGTCCCTCCTCTAACACCCTTCTCCTGCCATGAATATAGTAATAACTAAAATAAAAATAAAAAATAAAGAGAGATATCCATTAGATAATTACAAATTACAGATTGCAAAATATTTCGGAACATTAAAATATAAAATAAAATTTTATTAAAATAAGGATAATGAAAAGGCAGTTTCAAAATATTTTGAAATTTTATTAGGTTGCAGTGTTGCACACCTCTGGATCCTTCCACTAGTGCTTTTTAGAAGTTAAAAATTATTTTTAATTTCATAACTACTTTTTGAATGAATTCCTCTCACCCATAAAATACACCCCTCTTGATCCCACTGTTAATGTTTTCTAAAAATTTAAAAATATTTTTATATTTTATAAATTACTTTTTAAGAAGATTCCTCTCACCTTACTCTTCACCTCCTATGTTTTCTGCCTCAACGCCATTAGTCTCTCCAAGTCCTCTATTGTGGAGTTGTAACCAACTCAAAGTTCCCTATAAAACTTTGTATTTGTTGCATTCATTCAACTAATGAAACTTTGTGATGCCTAAACATGAGGTTGCTTGTGATGGTGTTTCTGTAACACCCCAAATTTTATTCATCAAGAGTATATTATGATTATTATATATATTCAATAAAATGGTGAATATTCAAGGCCAAAGGAATTAAATATTGAAAAGTGAATAGTATTTTTAGTAAAATCGCCTGTGAGACAGTGAGATTGTCATGTAGTTTTGGAAGACCAAATGATGAGAAAAAATTATGAAATTTTACAAAGTGACAGTAGACATCCTAAGCTTTAATTTGATAGGTTATATGAATCAATTGAAGCTATATACAAAGAGTTATGAATTTTTGAAGTTAGTCCAAAAAATCTGAAAAGTTTCTAGAGCAGCGGTCAAAGATTGAAAATCTGGGATGATATGATCCTAGCTAGTAAAATTTCATATTTTTCCTTGAAAGTAGACTCAATAAGGGTTCCATAGCATTTGGAATCACTCCAAAATGATGTCTACAAAATTAGTTATGATTTTTCAAAGTTAAGGCAGAAAATCTGCCATAATTGACATTATTCCGAAAATTGAAAATAAAATGTGTTAGAAATTGATTAATGGAATTAAAATGCCAAGTGTCATGATCATATAAGGAGGGGATTAAATTATAATGTATTTGTATGAGTACATGTCAAATTGCATTAAAATAATGCTACATGGACAAATAATGATGAAATGAAATGCTACCTTGAATGCAAGAATTGGTCTAGTTGGAAAAATAATGGTTTAGTTGGAGCCAGAGCAAGAGTGAGCACTGTTTTTTTTTTTTTTTGCTTACTAAGAGGAAGGAAGTGGTTCAAATCTAATGGAAACTAAATGGAGCAAGTAACTCAAAGTATGGGTGAAGGTATGGATGGAGGTATGGAGGAAGACATGTGTCACCATAGCAACATTTGATGAGATCAATGGTGTAAAATTAAGGGAGTAATTTTATGTAGCCATCCTCTTCCTCTTCTTTTGTTCATTTCATCCAACACTAGAGGAAGAAGAGAGAGAGGGAGCTTGGAGACCCTGAGAGCTAGAGAGAAGAGGAAGAAGAAATCTAAGGTAAGAAGTGATTTCTTAAGCTTCTCTTGTGATTTTTGTCATGAAATCCTTCTCTAAACCTTGTTTCTTCATGAATTCTTGATCTTCAAGACTCATTGTTGGCTCAAGGAGAAGAGAGAGAGGACGCATAGGTAGAGAGGATCTAAGAAGTCTAAGAGGTAATTACACCAAACTCAAATCTACACTTGTATGAAGTTGGTTTTGAAGTTTGTTGTTAGTTTGTTCATTTTTGGTTAAGTTGAAAAATTGGAAAAGCCATAAGGCTAACGGGTTATGCTGCCCAAATTTCTTTGAATCATGGTTAAGATGTACTTAAATAAGTCAATAAGGGATTAGAAGTAGAAAAGTACAAGTTTTGGAAGCTAAAACACAAAACTCTAATTTTTTTCATTTTTCTTGAATATTTCGGCCAGTACTGTTTTAGGGGGGTAGGAGCTGGATTTTCATAAAATATATGGTTCCATTCGATTCAGTGGGAAAAAATAGGTGGAGTTACAGTTGGACACTTTTTCGGAAAAGGCCAAAAAAACATAATTACAAAAACGCTTCTGAAATCCTTAAACCGAGGCTGTCAAGGGTATTTTCATAATTTGAAATTGAATTTGATGACTTCGAGCCCTGAAATGGATTCCTAAGGTGAAAATACATCAGGATTGCCCTAGTCAAAATTTTAGGAAAATGTGCTATCGGACTGGGTACGGCGGGCCGAGGCGAGGCTGGGGTCCCGGGGGCATTTTGGTAAATTTTCACCATAGACTAATATAACCAGAAGGAACACTATGGAAGAGTTTAAAATGATATTCAGATAGGTTATAACCTATTTCTTGTACATTTAATATTTTAGGACCGAGTCGGAGGCCGAACACGACACGTATTTCGAGACACATCTAAAAAGGGGTTTGTAAAACTTTGAGGTAGAAACATTATCATTCATACATTATGCCATAGTTATATGATTGTGTGGTTGCCATTATTGTAAATGTACTTTACTAATCAACATGTTTTACCCAGAGAGGGGCCAATAGTTCCGAGGCACTTACACTAGAGTTGGTGAGAACCCAACCAGTGCAGAATAGTGGGATTGTGCCCTACTTATGTATACATGCAGATAATGTGTTTATATTATTCATTAATTGGTGCATATCTTGGTGCATGTCATATTTACTTTTCGCATTTTCTATGAACAATAATATGTTTCTATTGGGATTCTTCGGAATCTCACCCTATTGTTAAATAAACATCGCAATAGGTGCTAGTGGGTCAAAGGGCAAAGGCGTAGACGCTAGGAAATGACTAGCACGTGTCTCGAGGCTAGGACAAGATAGTGGTTATAATTAGTTTATATTTAGATATTTTGGGGAATTCTATAAATATTAAAGTTTCCGCCTTTTTTTTTCTGTATTTCGTTGGTGAACGACGTAGGGATTGTAAACGAATATTTTTATCAGTATACTTATACTTTTTTGTATGCCCATGAAATTCCGTCTTTATTACTCTTCGATTATCGAAATAGAAACGGGTGCTGACAGTCTCAATGGAAATGATCCTCTATGATGCAAAGGTCAGTTTCAAAAATATTTTTGTTTACCTTATTGTTTTGCATGATCTCATTCCAATTGTGTTGTTACCAATCAACTTCTCTTACACATATCATGCTCATTTGGTTCATCGTGTGATATAAGTTGTTACTCTGCCACAAACATTTGGTAATTTCTAATTTCATTGTCAATTGGGATGCAAGGTGCTTACGGACCACTACTGTGCGATCTTCATCAACAAGGCCAAGTATACTGGCGTTTCTAAAAGACTTTATTTGAGTTTTGATGGTTTCAAATTTTATTTTTTTAAATTGGTCGAGTGTCTACTTTATAGGAGTTATACAATTTAAAAATATAAAATCTTTATATTTCATAAAAGATTTTATTTAATATTTTATTGTTACAAAATGTTTATATAAAATTAATTTTGGAATTCCCTCTTTTTTTTTTCCAGTCAGTTTTACTTGCCATTTTAAATTTAACAATGTTTAGGAGTATCATAACAACTTGATTATTTTTGTAAATTATTTTTAAATCAATTAAGAATTTTCCGATACCTCTATCTTGTTAGGAGTTATCCGAACTAAAAATATTAAATCTTTGCATTTTCTAAAATCTGTTCCACACATCAATTATCTTTTGATAAGCAGAGGAATTTATAATATTTTGATTAATATCTTACCGATTTACTCCATGCTACTTGGAGAAAGAATTTTGATAATTATAAGAGATTATATTGATTATTTATTATAAATTTTTTTAATTCTTCCCTTTTTAACTCAACACATAAGAAAGCTGCAAACATTGTCCTCTTAGTAGAATGTTTAATATGAATGTAGTAGAATTTAATATGAATGTAGTAGAATTTTTAATAAGAAAGATATTTTCAAATATATATTTAATATGAATGTAGTAGAATTTTTTTCCTCTTATTTGACTAAAGTATTCTCAAGCTGCTTTGGGTGAATTTATTTTATTTGTAGATATAATCAATAAATTTTAAAATTTTTAAGAACAATAATGAGATTGAGTTAAAAATAAAAATTAGAGAAATTATAGTTCAATAAAATCAATAAATATTTGGATCTGGAATTTTTTTGGCCAACAATGTGAATCCGAAAGTTTGAATGTTTTAATCATAACTTTAAATATTAAAGTTTAAATTTATCTGAAATCAAAAGATAACAATAGAAAATTTTATCATAATTTATAGCTTTCTATCATTTTCTTAAATAACAAATTTGGAAATAGTAGAAATCCATGACTTCATGCCCCTTGAAAAAAGGATCACTACAAAAAATTTGACTTTTAGCAGTGATTAGTCAAAAAGTTGCCACTGAAAGTTTTCAGGGGCGACATTTTGTCGTCGCCCAGTCGCTGATGATACTATTGTCGCTAATATTATTAGCGGTGACAAAATGGGTCGCTGCTGAAAGTATGGTTTCAACAGCAACATTTGTCGTTGCTGAAGTCTGAAGGGTAGCTTTTACAGCGATAATAAGTGTTGCCGCTAAAGGTTAGCTTTAACGGCAACATGTAATGTTGCTGCCAAAAGTCAGCTTTTAGTAGCAACAAAAGTTGCCATTGAATGCACATTAAGAAAAAAGAAAATATTTTTTTCCATGTTTTTCACCTACCTCGTCCACATGTTACCTGCCATCGTCCACATCACCCACCATATCACTCTCCTTCCACATCACTGACCAATAATTTTCTCCCACAAGTGCCATACCTAGGTTTGAACCTGGACCTCCTTGTTAAGGAGGGATACTCCTAACCATATGAGTTAAGATGAATTGGCATCATTTATGTCAATATATATATTGCATGTTAAACATCTCACACACACATGTATTATTTATAATATATTAATTCTTTACTGATATATTTGTTTTGATAAATTTTATTAATATTAATATAATATATTGTTCATACATACATACATACATATTAATTTATATATTAATATAATTTATATAAATAAAGAATAAAATATATTTATATATATAAATAGTTCAAAAGCGAAAGTTAATTATAAATTAGATTATATGTATTTTTTTCTTACTTGGAATTTTCTTCATTTTAAAATAATTATTTAATTTTTTTTGAAAGGCTATTGCTAAATTTTTATAATACGTTTTCTGTTTTTTATTATTTTTAGTATAAATTTATAAAAATCAGATATTAAATTATATGATTCATCTTATATTTCAAGATAGTATTAAAAAAAGCATATAACATGATATAAATATATTTAAGTATACTGCTTAGGCAAAAAATGTGATTATATGTAATATATATTTATTTTGGGTTGTCTAATTAGCCATTTGGCAACTTTAAGTGTGGATGTATCATTTGTTTCAAATTAAAATATCAGTTTAAGCATAAAATCATGGGAAAATCCCTTAAAAAGAACTTGTAAATCATGAAAAGACAAAAAGGTGTTTTGAATTTGCATATTCCTGCAGAGGTGTTAGTGTCTGAATTGGAATTTATCAAATTTAAAGGAAAGGACCAATTTGCCCTTACATTTTTTTGGGTTTAAAAAAATAATTACCCCACCAACCGCCCACCCGGCACCCCGATAGCTCGCTTGCTGGCGGCTAGAGCTTTGACGTTCGGCCGCCGGCGGGAGCTTTGGTGGGAATATTCCTCAAAATATTCCTTGACTATTCCCAAAGGGGCAAACCCTCACCACTTTTGTGCCCAAAAGCACATGACCATTAGGTCACCAATGCCCCTTAATATATATAATGCAAAAAATATATATATATATATATATAGTAATATTTGATCTTTAACAAAGCCCACCAACAAGTTAAGATGATGAATTTTCAAGTTCCGATGAGGAATTGACAAGTTCATATATGGAATTCGCAACTTTTGTTTAAATAAAAGATTCACTTACGCTCTTAGGCCGTTGACAAGTTTAAATAAAGAACTCCCAACTTGAGATAAGGAATTGTGAACTTGGAAATTCCTTATCTGAACTTGGGAATTATTCATCTAAACCTATAAATGGCCTGAGAGTGTAAGTGAACTTTTTACTTAAATGAAAGTTACGAATTCTTTATCTCAACTTGTCAATTCCTCATTTGAACTTTTGAATTCCTTATCTCAACTTGTTAGTTCCTTATATCAAGTTGTCAATTCCTTATAGCAACCTCAGAATTTCTTATTTCAACTTGTCAATTTCTCATCTGAACTTGTCAATTTCTTATCTCAACTTATCAATTCCTTATTTGAATTTGAAAATTCTTTATCTAAACTTATGAATGGCTTAAGAGCATAAGTGGATTTTTTACTCAAACAAAAGTTGTAAATTTCTTATCTCAACTTGTCAATTCTTTATTTGAACTCGAGAATTTCTTATCTAAACTAGTGAATGGTCTAAGAGAGTAGGTGAATTTTTTACTTAAAAAATGAAAGTTGCGAAATACTTATATGAACTTGTGAATTTATTATCTCAATTTACCAATTTCTTATTTGAACTTGTTGGTAGGCTTGGTTAAAGATCAAAGGTTACTAAATATATATATATATATATATATATATATATATTGCATTATATATATTAAGGCGCATTGGTGGCTCAATGGTGATGCACTTTGGGATAGTCAGGGAATATTCCCACCGAAGCTCCCGTCAGATGCCGCAGCTCAAGCCGCCAGTAGGCAAGCTGCTGGCTCCGGCGATCAGCTAGTTCTATTAAAGCGCATAGAAACCTCAAGATGGTAAGTCAAATTAGCAACTTAGAAAAAAGAACTCTCAATTGAATGGATACTGGAAGGGAATTCTCTCCCAAAACCCTAAAGTTGATGTACAGATTTAGGAAGTCGATTGTTGCTGGAATGAAGGAAGGTAGGTAATTTCACCCCAAGAAATAAAGCAAGTGGTATCCCTATGGATACTGCAATGGTGAAGGGTGCAGCAGGGCTTAGCCCAACCAATGTCTTTTCTCTAACGATTTGACTAATCAAATAAGTGAATCTTACAAGTGTGGATGTAAATCATAAGAGATTTTAGTAAGCTAGGAAGGAGGGTAATTATTTTTTTAAACCCAAAAAAAAGTAAGGGCAAATTGGTCCTTTCCTTTGAATTTGGTAAATTTCAGCTCAGGTATTAGCACCTTTACGGGAATATGCAAATTCGAAACACCATTTTGTCTTTTCATGATTTAAAAGTTCTTTTTTAAGGGATTTTCCCTAAAATCATTGAAAAAATATGAAAAGTCATTACCTTATTTTTCATGAAAAGTAGCATATTTAAATAGTTAGATGTTAAATATTATATTTAAATAAAAAAAATTGCTTTCCTTATTAATTTAAAATTTCCTTAAAAAACCCAAGACCTAGCATAAATTTTTTTAACTTCCCGATTATCATTGGAATTTATAATTTTACAAAATTGATATGTTATAACTTTCGAACCATGATTAATTATTTCTCTTGAATTGAAAGATAATAAATCAATAGAAAAATATAAAGTTTCTGAATAAGTTTTTGGTCTATGATAAAACTATTTTAATATGCACAAGGTACTGAAAACCGGACCGAATACTAAACCGGTCGAGGTATTGGGTTAAGGGTTAGTGGTTCAGATCGGGATCAACCCGGGGGTCAAACCGCAGTAGACCGGGGTCAATTAAATATATATATATATATATAATTTAAATGTTTATATATACCACTCAAAAAATTACATGAGAGTTTTTTTTAACAAATAATCTAATATAACCTCTTGAACCTAATACCCACAAAATTATTATTAAACAAGGAGTTTTCTCGCACCAAACAATCCTTTTAAAATTAGTTACAAATTAACAATTTTTAGGAAAATAATATTTTCCCCTTTCATTGTCCCCACGGCCCAACCCCACCCAACCCAACCCCTCCGCTCCCCTCCCCTCCCCACCACTTTTTTGTTTTTTTCCGTGACCCCTCACTTTACCTCTTCCTCTCTCTCTCTCTCTATATATATTTCTTTGGTTTTCCTTTGGTCAACACCAACTCTCTGCATCTTCTCAGTTCTCACATAGCTTCCATTTCCCAAGGTCTCGTTCTCACTTCTCACCACCGCCATGCTTGTCTCCAGCACTGGTATCTATCTTTGCTTCCTCCGGCAGAAAACTTGCCCTCTTCCCCATCATTCAAGTTCAAATTCAAATTCTAAGAAAGCCCTCTCATCTTGCTTATACTCATATCAGTATGCTTTACTTTTCTTCCCCTATTTTTTCTTTTTTCGTTTTCCTTTTTGATCGATGCTTCTTCGAGAAAGTTTCATTCTTTGTTCATTTTTTTATGTGGGTTTTATGTCCACAACTGCTCGATACTCTTTCTTCTTGGTTTCGGCTTCGCTTTCTTCTTCCTTCACATTATTTGCGAATTTCAGCGTCTTCTTCTTCTTGCTTCCCCTTTTCTTTTCCTTTGCAAAAAACCTCAGAAATAAGAGAAATGCTTGAAAATCGAATTTCTTTTTACAAAAAAGTTAAAAAAAAAGAGGCAACCTGTGACTAGGCCGGGTTACCCCGGTTCAATCCGGTTCACACCGGGTCAACCGGTTCAGTTGACCCCGATTTTTCCCCCTTCAATCGGACCAGACTGGTGACCGGTTCACCGGTTTTCGGTCTGAACTGGCCGGTCTAGTCCGATTTTTAATACACTGGCCAATCTAGAGATATGTATGCATGTATGTATCTAGGAGAAAACTTATCTTTAGTACTTGATATATTGAACATCCAGTCCAGCAATAAATAAATGCCCCATGTGCTTTTTAACACATCATCATTAACCCCGTATCTTCTTCTCTTCCCCAGTCATGATTTTCTATTAAACAACAAAACCCTTAACCCTATTTGCCACTAAGGACTTGTAGTGCGTGACCGATGGAGTGGATGAAGGCTACGGAGAAGCTGCAGCAGTGGCCAAAGGAGTTATGGCAGTGATCATCCAGAGAGGACAACAAAGAGGATTGGCGGGTAAGGATTGGTGGCTGACGGTGGGTCGAACTAACACAAGCACGATCAGGGCTAGAGATTCCTTTTCACCCTAATCCAATCATATGATTTGCTTGAAATGAAACGTTACTGTGTTGCTTCTGTGATGTCGATTTTCCTTGTCCTGGTTGTAGAAGATGATGACCATTAACTTGAAGACAAAAATCAGATTATGGTTAAGTTAAGGCGATTTTGATTGTTCTGCTTTCCTAATACTTTATCTGCTGCAATTCTTTACTCCATAGCATTCTTTCTCTATCCTCATTTGATACTTGCAAAGAAGCTGCTCGTTATACAGAGATGGCTGTTTGAATCATCCACTTTGATATATATATTTATATATAGATATTGATAGTTAAAAAATTATATGAGTATTAGCATTACTCTCAGGCTAAGGAGCAGTCTGCGATGCTTGGTGTTATACTTCTATTTTGATCTATAGTTTGCAGTTGGAAGATGGTGAATGATGAAATGCAGTTAATTATTTAATGATGATGTGTTAAAAAAGACAGATAGCGTTTATTTATTGGTGAACTGAATGTTCAATATATCAAATACTAGATATAAGTTTTCCCTTATAATATATCATTTTGATCTTATTTATAAGTCATTTTTGATAAAAAAAATTTGGTCATATTTATAAGTCCAGTTTTAGGGTAATAAATGCATTTTTTACTTTTTAACCCCTATTAATTGTAATAAACAAAAAGAATCTATTTATGTTAACTTTTGGAATCAATCATAGATAAGGGCGAAATTGAAAATTTAGCCCATAGTTAACTAATTCTCCATGATACGTGAAAATTAGTTAAAAAAGACTTATAAATAGGATCAGAATTATAATATATAATAGGATCATTTCGAGAATAAGATATAATAAACGGAAATGCTTCGACAGATTTATTGGTCTCATTTCAAAGTATAATAATACAAGATCATATCTTTTTTCTATTTTTTTTACCATGAGATTTTCATTTCCTTTTAAAGATTATAATTATTTTGCTTTACGTCCGCGTATTGCGTGGGTTCTAAATTAGTTTAATTAAAAAAATTTAAATATGTAATAGATAGAATCTTGGGAGAATTTCATTTAAATCCAGCCGAAATTCCAAAATCTAACTTTAGGCCAACACTTTCAACAAATTCTTAAATAAGCCAAGAGGACTCATTACAAATTTCTGAATGTTGTTAAAAGTCTAGAATGCCCCTCTATAATTAAGAAAGAAAATTGAAGGTAGGTGTAATGATTATTTCAACTAAATTTAATTAAGATTTTTTTTTTCAATAAAACAACTGAAAGATTAAGATAAAAATAATACATGATAACGAATCAAAGATTTATTGAATTTTCTGATATATGTTAAGATTAATTTTATGATTACACAAATCACGTTGAGGCTGATCAATTCATCTTCAATTTTTTTTCTAAGAAAAGGGGGCTCGTTATACTTTTAGATAGTATTCTTATATGTATATAATAATCCCTTATTCACGTCTCAACTCATTCACTTATCATTGTTTTGGTTTAAAATTGAAAGTGTGATCATTGAGATAATATCTGGTAAAAAAATCCTTGAGATAATAATAGCTTATAATGATTTGCATCTGTATTAACCATCGTAAATATTTAGCCCCACAAAGTGATCGCGAAAATTGTAATTAAAATTTGCATCAATTTAATTATAGCTTTTTAGTTCTTTTTTTATTTATACAATGAAAATGAAAATGTGATATTGACTTAATCTTGAGGTCTAAAAATTGAAGACGAGTTGATCAGCCCAATGTGATTTGCGAAATTGTAAAGTTATTCTTGATTTTTTCTGTTCTTGGTACCCATAATGTTTAAAGAAGGGAAAATCTCAATTAAATCTTTTTAAAAAAATTTAAAAAATTTGGCCTAAGCCTATTTTCAATTTTCTTAACTACATAGGGACATTTTTGTCTTTCAACAACATTTAGAAATCCCTAATAAAGCCTCTTGGCTTGATTAATAATTTGTTAAAAGTGTAGTCCCAAATTTAAATTTTGGTATTTCAACTAGCTTTAAATAGGATTCTCCCTAGAATCTTTTTAAAACCCCTATTCAGAGAAATTTAACAAGTTGGTTCAGTTATTAATAAGATTATGTCTGTGTTTGGTATCACTTAATTTTAGACAATAAGCCTTTATTATGCAAGCCGAGATAAAACCCTTCTCACATATTTACCTTGTATACCCTGAATCACGATTTATAAGCACTTATTACCCAAAAATAAGCTATTCTAAACGAGCATATCTCTCCATTTTAATAAGGACATAATTAAATAATTACAATAAACAGGGAGGGAGGATCAAATTAGTCCATTTTATTATAATAAAATGTAACAATAGAAAAGACATTTATTTCCTAAGAAAGACAAGGCCTTAATTTTGTCCAAAAAAAAAAGAGGGCCTTAATTTGCCAAGAGAAACAAGTTTGCAGCAATGGTTTGGAAAATTTTACGCGGATTCTTCTCTCTCATTCAGTTTCTTTTCCTTTTTATGAAAGACGCACACTACTTAATCCCCTTCTATTCTTGAATCGTCTTTATTTTTATCTTTTTGTTTAATCTGTCTCATTCCTCTCTCTCGTACACAAACCCATCGTTCATTGGTCCTGTGTTTGTATTCGATATAAGCCAATTTGTACTTTGCTATTGTTTCTTCTTCCCCCCAGATTTCAGGTACCCAACATTTTTTTTCTCTGCATTTGTTTTAATTTCCCTTAAGGTCCTCTCAATTTCGTCTTGTTCTGTGGTTTTGATTGTTCTTAGGTGTTTCTGAATAATGGGTTTCGTTATTTTCTTTGTTCTTACTTGGTCTGATTCAATACACAAGTGCATTTTGATTTCGTTGTTTATATTGATGTTGAGGAGTTTATGTACATTTTCCTCATTCACCCTTGAGTTTCTTAGCGATCAAGGATCGACTCCGAGCACCAAATTTGGGTCAATAGTTTTTCTCTTGCCACCAATTTGTTTCTGATTATTATCATGGGGTTTCACTGGAGATTATGTTTCTCGAGCCTTCTAGTGCACCGTAAAATCTTGGGTATGAAGATATTTAATGTTAGAAAAATTTCATTGATCCATTATACAATGAAACAGATTATATATACTTCTGAATTTCTTGAATACTATTACATATTCATATCCAAGATATCAGTTTGCCCTTAATAACATGATTTCGGTCGTATATTAAGAATTTTGAGGATCTAACATAATGAATCTTTATATTTGTGTTATTCTTCGAAGTTTTAAGCACAGCTTTTAATTATTATTATTCTTTAGCAGTTTCTTATTAATTGATTGCATTGCGGTTTTGTGTTTATATTTTCAGGTTGTTAGAAAAAGTGGTTGGTTCTGTAACTGTTTGTGAAAATGTTTGGGTTTAGGAAAGCAGCCCCAAAGGAGGAGAACTCTACAGTCTCAGTATCTTCCACTCCTTCTGAGACAACCCTTAAGCCAGAAAGAAGAACAACCTCAGAGCCAATCTTACCAGCACCAAAATCCAAAGGAAACTACTTTGATGACGACGACGATGACGATGATTGGGGAAAAGGAAGAAAGGCTTCTGCCACCTCATCATCTTCCTCGGCTGCTGCTAAAAAAATATACAAGAATGATTTCAAGGACTCTGGGGGCCTAGAGAACCAGAGTGTCCAAGAGCTGGAAAACTATGCTGTGTATAAGTCTGAAGAGACAACAAATGATGTTAACAATTGTCTAAGGATAGCTGAAGACATCAGAGGGGATGCTACAAGGACCCTTGACATGCTGCACCAGCAGGGTGAGCAAATCCACAGGACCCACAATATGATCGTTGAGACCGAGAAGGATTTGCGTCGGGTAAATTTTGTTTCCTTATCGATTAATTTATATCCAATTTACAAGTTTGGAGTCATGTGAAAAGGGTGGATTGAGCGAGACTTCTTGGTTAAAAACTTATTTGAAGATTTGGCTGTTGATAGAGCTCAATAGCGCATGCAATCTATATAACCCATACCAATTAATAGGATAAGGCTGCTTGATGCTGTATTGCTTAATTTATATGGGGTTTCTTAAGTGTTTGTTTTAATGAATTATTGGGATGTTAACTGGGAACTTAATCTGTTAGTCCCAGAGCACTATTCAGTCTAGTGATGATAAAGCAAGCTTTGAGAAGGTTGAAGTCTACGAGAGAAGGATTTTGATGCTTTAAGCCAAATTATGATTTATGGCTATAGAATTGTTGAAATTTTGTACTCCCTACGCTTTTTAATATAAGAGTTACTTAACTAATTTGGGTTGATTAAAGAAATAAGATAAATTAGTTAATTATAATAAATATGATATGATTTTCCTAAAATATCTATGTATAACAGCAGATTATATACCAATTTATATATTAAATAAATTAGTTTGTATAGTGTTGCTCCTTTTGTTTCCTGGCTTTCTTTTCAATAGCTTGTAAATTTTTATTTAACCCTAGATTCTGTTCATTAGGGTGAAAAACTGCTGAACAATCTTGGAGGCATGTTATCTATGCCTTGGAAGCCAAAGAAGACAAAGGAGATCAAAGGCCCTGTAATTACACCAGGTTTTGTTTTTACAAGTTTTGATGTCTAATTTCTTCAGTATCCCTCATAATTCCAAAATCTTAGCCATGAATTCTCTTACATTCAGATATGACATAAAAAAAAGTAATTTACTGACACTAACTTTTATTACCTAGTAAATAAGAATAAGAGAAAATTGCACTAAGCTTCCAAGCTAAGAAATATACTATTAAAAGGTCCCTTAAAATCTTCAATTTACAGACAAGTCCTGTGGAACTTTTGGATAATATAATCAAAATGTTAAAAAATCTAAATACCTTTAGTGTTAGCTATCTCACCTGTCAACGCAGACACATGAATTTGTCAATGGACACCCAATGACTTATCAATGGAAAAAATCATTGATAAGTTCATGAGTGGCCATTGATAGGTAAGACAACTAATATTAAGGGTATTCAGATATTTTGACATTTCAATTATATAACTCAAAAGTTCTACAAGACTTACCTGCAAACTAAAGATTTCAAGACATCTTTTAGTAATATCTTTCATAATTTGGGGCCTCAGTACAATTTTCTCTAAGAATATCACTATAGGCATCGTGACAGGAACAAAATCATGGAATCCTAGAAAATAGTACAGACACAATAGCATCTATTTTGTACGTATATGATTTGACAAACAAATTAAAATGGCTCCTTTAGAAATTGCTCAACCAAAAGCTCAGAATTCTAAAAAATAGTACATAAACAGTGACTTTTATTTGTTTTTCCCGATCCTAGGTGCAGTGGGATTTTCATGTATCTAGTTGTCCTTATATATATATATATACATATTGAGAAGGAAGCTAGAACAACTTTTGATGCATATTGCACGGTTGTCAATATAGCACAAAATTCAAGAAAGTAAATCACATGATTTATTTGAATATATTATTTTGTCATCTAATGGATCATATTTTTGGCTATTGATACGAATTTAGTTGAAAGTAAATCATGCGAAATTAAATGTTTGATATTTGAACAGACAAGCCATCTAAGACAGACGAGAAGCAGCATAAGGAAGAGAGGGAAAAGTTAGGGTTAAGTGATGGTAAAGGAAAGGCAGCTTCTAAAACACCACCTTCTGAACCAATGAATGCATATCAGAAAATAGAGGTATGCCTAATTATTGGTTATGATTTGTGAAGCAACTTCATCTTCTTTTGTGGATATCTCACAAAATGTTTTTTCACACAGATGGAGAAGAACAAACAAGATAATGCACTTGATGGTCTAAGTGATATCTTGGGCGATTTAAAGGGTATAGCACTTGGCATGGGAACTGAAATTGACAGGTAAAAAAAAAGTGTTATGATGTTATACTGAGTCCTTTTTAGTGCTTAGTTATAAGTAATCCCTAGTATTTTCATATTGTTTGTTGTCATAGAATTGAGTTATGTTAGAAATTTATAGGTTAAATTTGTTAGAGGATGAGCTTTGATGCAACGATAATGTTGTTGTCATGTGACCTTTAGGTCACGGGTTCAAATTTTCAAAACAGCCTCTCCAATTTCTTGCCTAATGATCATTACTAATTGTACATATTAAGAGTGCTCTGAGTTAAGGGTAGTTTCAATGTACATGATTAAATATGATAGTTTAGGGAAAGTAAAACATATTTGTTATAAATAACTAAACTAATTTTTTTAATGTCTCCAAATTAGTTATCCGGTTCTTATATTAAGAACAGGGGTAGTATGATACAGCTGAGTTCTGACGTTTGTTTTCAGATGGGTCTGATCATATATGTACATACAGGAGATCATATAAAAATGCAATATACAAATAATTACACGTTATGTAATATATATATATATATATATATATCTTCATAAAATGCTTGGCTGATGCTATATACACTAAATGGTTTATTGCAGTCAAAATAAAGCTCTTGATAATCTTAGTGATGATGTGGATGAACTGAATTCTCGGGTTAAAGGTGCCAACCAGCGTGCTCGCAAACTGATAGGAAAGTAGCATATATTTTGAAGAAGCTATCAAAAGTTCTTTTCCCCTTGTAATGGTGATTTTTTTCTTCCTCCGATATTGGTTCTGATTTTTCTTTGAAATTAAATTCGCTGCCCTCCAGAATTTTTTTGGGTACAACTGAATGTAATTTTCTCCTCATTTTTGGAGTTTGTAAACCCTCCTCTCAATTAAGATGTATATTCTTCATGTATGCAAGATCCTTCAATCTATCTACATATATACACATATATTCTGAATTATCTATAGCAACATGCTCTGTCTCCGTGGGCCAACAAAATTTGCTCTGTTTCCAATTCATAAATGATTTATTTGTTAGGCTTCATGATCTTTTTTTTTTTTTTCTTCTCGAACTTAGGCTTCATGATCTCACCACACTCATTTAGCTACCTTTATGATTTGACCCCCAAAAAAAAAAATTTAGCTACCGTTATGCTATATGAAAAAGCTCGTTTGTTAGCCAATAGGCTTGTAGTTTAGTGGTATGTGACTTCCAGTTTAAGGGGAGGTTGTGAGTTAGTTATTTTTTTTGGGTTCAGGGGTAAATTTGTTCTGAAAATTTTCATTCAGGAGCAATGTCACTTCAAAAGTTTTCAAGTTAATCTTGCTTGTTAATTGATCAAATATGTTTATTTGGCATGTCCATGTGTCATCATCCACCTCATTTTTTCCAAGTTAGATTTATAAGTAAGAAAAGTAATTAGGAAAAAAAGCTTTAATTGTGGGGGATTGGAGAAAATTGAAGAGAGGAAAGCATGTTATGCGATGAAGATGAAACTAAAGAGGTACTTGCTTATCTTGGCGTCACTATGGTACGACAGTGGAAGGTTTCTATGGTATGATAGCGGGAGGTTTCTATAACCTTGTTCTCGGTAATCTTTCTCAGTGTATCCTACATCTAGTGATTGAATCTTTTTTCTCATTTCTCTTTGACAAATGAGAGTTCCTTCTCCATCTGTATCTTCTTCTTCATCAATGTTGTTTAGGCTACCAACTCAATATATTTGATCAACTAATGATCAAATTTAGATTATGGTCAAGGTGACATTAATACGATTTGAAAACTCACAAGACATTATTAAATTCAAAAGTTTTTCGGACAACATTACTTTTAATTGAAAACTTTTGGAGCAAATCCGCATTTTAAGAAATATGATATGGATGACATGTAGACCTATCGACTTAACATATTTTGTTAATTAACAGTCAAACTTAATTTGAATAATGTGTGAGGCAAAATTGTTACAATTTGAAAGTTTTTGGGGGTCATATTGCTCTTACATGACAACTTCCAAGAAAAAATTGAACCTTAACCTTCTTTCTTTTCCCTCTCACTTCCTTTCTTCATGCATAGAGATATGGTTTTAAGAAAAATATTTTTCGACATTTATGAAAGAATTTGAACGCGGTCCTAGGAAAAATATATAATTACCTAAAAGTCTAATAACAAAGCATACAATTGCAAGTATGGGTGCAAAAAAGTGTAAGAGATGATGATAAGATCTAAAGTTGGTAATTTAGGTCGGGTTGGCGGGCCAACCCGTAAAAAACAATTGGGTTTGGGCGGCCCGTTTGAAAACGAGTTTAGTCCGTAGAGCGGGCTGGCCCGCTTAATTTTTTTTTTAGTTTTTTTTTAAATACCCTTGGTCCCTTATCTCCTTTTCTTTGATGATGTGTTTAATTAATTTCCCATACTTTTTATTTGACACTTATTTTTATATTATATTTATTTATTTTACTATTATTAAATTTAAAAGAGATATATTTATATAATTTTGTGATATGAATATATGAAAAAAAAGTAAAGTAAGAATGAAATTGACTTCATAATACAAATGTATAAAAGAAAAGAAGTGTAATATAAGTGAGTAAAAGAGAAAGAGAGTAAAAATTTAAAAAAAAAACGCTAACCCGTCTAAACGAGCTATCTAACCCGCGAAGGGGGCGGGCTGGGCGGGCTACACCAGCCCACCCGTCCCAACCCGCAGCCCACACGGGCTGGCTGGTGGGTCGCGGGCCAGCCCGCATTACCAGCACTAATAAGATCATAATCCTCATCTATTAGTGAGACCTCTTAATAATTTATAGTTCGTTATAATTTCTTTTATATTTATTATCTTTAATCAATTTTTTGAAAAAAAAAGGGTTTGGGTAAACAGTACTGGGTCCGGTTGTATTATCTACTGTTGGTGACATTTTAGAAAATTACGACTTCTCAAACCACCGTTGCTCCCTCACTGTCACTGGAACCCTCGTCCGCCCCCCGCCGCGGCCGCTCGTTGTGGTTGCCGTGGGTTGCCAGATCTGCTTCGTGTTCCTCATCTGATCTTCTCTGTTCGACGGATCTGCGTTGTGGTTGCCAGTTTTACCTGGTAAGAGCTAAAATCTTTCTTTTCTCATCTGAATAGACCTATATATGTAAGACCGATGTTGTCTGAATCCTGCATCGTTTTGTCATTCTAACGACGAAAGGGGGCGTCTTTACTTTGTTAAAGTTGTAAACTTTGAAACACAATTTAATAGACGTTGTGGCTGGCGTCGCGGTTGGATGATATTTCGATCGCAAATTGTTCTCATAATAAAAGTGATACTTCACCAAAGTCTTAATTCTGGGTATGGTTGCTGGTTCAAAAAAATAAAAAAATAAAAATTCTGGGTATGGTTCATTGATTGGTACGAAGGCTTATGGTTCTTCTTTGAGTAGAAACAATCGAGCATTTGGTCATAGCGGCTGGGATCCTGTTTTATAAATTGACCTTTGTTTTATATAAATTAGGTTTAAGGTCCAATTTTGACCGAGCTTTGTAAATTGACATTTGTAATATATAAATCTAGAAGTAGTTCTTGCTTGATCAATTTTAGCCAGGACTCCAGGAATATTGAAAAAGAGCAATGTCGCCCATCTTCATTTAATGTTAGTGGTATGCTTGTTAGCATTCAACAGTAAATTTTTTAATAGTAATGTTAATATTAATGGTTGGAGCTACTTTGTTCTCTCTCTCTCTCTCTCTCTCTCTAATATACTTGGGGCGAAATTGTTCCAACAAAAACTTCTGGACAACCAGAGTTCCTATGCAAAAACTCCTTGGGACAAAATTGGACCTTAACTCTACATAAATTTTAGTTTACATATATTTATAGGTGCTACCGGGTGTGCATGTGGCCTGGTAGCCTGCAATTCTGTTATGGAATGTGTAAGGTTAGTCTAGTAGGGACTTAAGTGAATATATTAGATTAGTCTAACTAAGGACTTAAGTGCAAAATGCCATAATTAGATGGTGATTAGTGAATAAGTGCTTAAGTGGGTTAATAGCCGTTGGGAGAGGTCGGCTATCATGTTATAAATAGCCTAGACAGATCCTATTGTATCAGTTTTGGAGTCTGACTTGTTTCTAAAAGAAATACACCTGAATTCTCTTCTTCCTCTGTTCTCTATTCTCTTCTGTTCCTCTCAACCTTTCTGTTCTTTTGTCTTTCTCTCCTTCAGTCGTTTCTATTTACTATCCAATACCATAACAAATTCCCCCCGAGCCTACAAGAAAAATGCCCCAGCCCTACTAAAAAATGGCCTGAAAGAACATCTGGCATTTTTGGGCAGGGCCACTTGTCGGGCAGGACTGGGCATCGGGCATGGTATGATGCCCATTTGGCCCTGCCTAGGTAATATATATACTTTTATTTTAAAAAATGATATAATAAAACATATAGTATAATGTGTACACACATTGTTATTTCATTATAATATCTTTGTTGTCTTTTTTTTTTTTTTATGGATTATGGATGATTGGATGTTAATTGTTTCTTGTTCAAGTAAGGATATGTTAAGACGGTAAGGCCTATTGTGTTGTATTTAATTATAGAATTATGTGGATTACTTGTATTTATATTTATTCCTTTTTAATATTCCAAGTTGTGACATTATGAAATATATATTTTTTTATAATGTTGTTTATCAAGTCTTAATTGGAGTTTTTTTCATATATGATTTTATGAATATAATGTCAACACTTAGGCAGGGAAGCTCGCCCTACCCAACCCATCAATTTCGGGCTTTTCACGAGTACGACTGGGCAGTTGGTTGCAAAATGCAGCCCATTCAGTCTTTGGGCTGTATAGTATAATGTGTACACACATTGTTATTTCATTATAATATCTTTGTTGTCTTTTTTTTTTTTTTTTATGGATTATGGATGATTGGATGTTAATTGTTTCTTGTTCAAGTAAGGATATGTTAAGACGGTAAGGCCTATTGTGTTGTATTTAATTATAGAATTATGTGGATTACTTGTATTTATATTTATTCCTTTTTAATATTCCAAGTTGTGAAATTATGAAATATATATTTTTTTATAATGTTGTTTATCAAGTCTTAATTGGAGTTTTTTTCATATATGATTTTATGAATATAATGTCAACACTTAGGTAGGGAAGCTCGCCCTACCCAACCCATCAATTTCGGGCTTTTCATGAGCAGGACTGGGCAGTTGGTTGCAAAATGCAGCCCATTCAGTCTTTGGGCTGGGCAGCAGGGGTCATGCCCTGCCCATGCACACTGCTAAATGATTGGGACAATTTTTCTGGATCCCATGTAAATCTGATTGGTGTCTATGATTTTTTGATTCATTAATTCACACAGAGCTGCTTGTTTTGTTAACATCATTCACTTGTTCTCTGTTATTTTAACCCTTATTAGGATGTGATGGCATCTGGATCATCTGATAGCCAGCCTGAGAGTGAGGTGGAGGATGTGTCCAGTGTCTCCCTTCAATCAAACGAACAAGAAGAAGGATCGGGGGATAACGAAGAAGAGCTAAAAGCTATGAACTTAACTGCTAACACTGAAGTATCTAGTGAGGCTAGTGATGAAGAAGTAAGCCAAGGGAACCATTATGATGTATCAATTCGTGGGGTTATGGCTGAACTTCTAAGCATGGAGGAAATTGTTTCTGATCGTAAGTTGGTTTCGCGATGGTGTCATCTTATGAAGTTCAAGCCTTATCGAGAAGTTTTTGTCGCACTAAAAGGACATAGGAAGTATTTGGTAGATTGGTTGAGGTATGAACCTCGCGAGCCACCGGGATTTTTGAAACCTCCCAAGTCTTAAATTGTATTTCAAATAGACTTTCTGAGACTTGGCTTTTTTTTGTAACTATATAACTATGATCTTGCAGTTGAGAAGTCTTAAATTATGGTAAGTTATTGTATCTTCGCGTTGTTGAATGATAATTTACTGTTTCTGTTTTATTTTTTCCCCCATTTTATCATCCGGTATCCTATTTGAGGATCGTGGCCGCCTCTCCCAATACATATGTCTCCTCTAAGATTTAAACTCGAGACCAAGAGGGATCTAGCAGGGTTTACACAACTAGATCAAGTTTGTGTTGGTATAATGTACTGTTTCTAGTGGTAATTGTAACTTACTGTTTCTTCTGGGGTGAGCTGAAAAGCAGCATGGTATTTTATTTGTCACTTAGGATGTTTAGAATTGAATTTAATCACACTCAAGAATTAAGTATCAAACATGGGGCCACATAGTTTGTGCAATAATAACTATACATGATTTTATTTGGAGGAATTATGAAATTAATGTGAAATTTATATAGATGTATAGTTGAGGAAGAAAATAATTATCAAGCTGGTGATGCATGATGCATCCTCATAAATCTGACTACAATATTTCCTTATTTTTCAGGTGTTATCTCCATGGGAATCTCTCATTTTATATAAGTATACCTAATATAAGTGCTTTTTATTAAAAAAATATTTTATTTTCAAGACCAATGAGTCGTATTCTTGACATTATTAGAGACCGAATTGTAAAGCATATGAGGTCCAATTAATAATGGATCCAAGTTACAAAAGGAGCAACATACCCCTCAGAGGAATGCCACAAGTTACTTAGTTCTGTCGGAAAATTTGCTCAATGTACAGAAATTTTTTGGTTATACAAGCAAAATTATGAGAGCACCATCTCACAACTCCAAAACAAGTAACATACCCTATTAGTTTTTCTAAAGTGGGCCTAATTTAGAGTTCATGGTTTTATGGTTCCTCAGTCTTCACAAGAGTCCAATTACCTCTGGCCTCAGACTTCTCGCAAAGTGCATGTGATAACCAGCCGAAAAGGTATCAATTACCTATGAGGGCCCCAAGTATTTATCCACGCACGCACGCACCCGCCGATCCTTTTTATAAGGAACATTCTCTCTTATGGGGGTGATGGTTCTTTTTATAAGGAATAAATCCTCTTTATCCAAAAATTAAAATACGTCTTTTCACTTTTACTCTCATTAAGTACATGACTCTATAATAATTACTATCACACATGAGCTAAGAATGAGGAAACTCCTGCATCTTGGGTCTCTTTACAATAAATGACTCTTATTTCACATTTTTTTTCCTAAATCACTCTTATTTACACTCTTTATCTCTCCAAATTAAGTTTCCACTCATTATCTCTTCTAAACCCTTTTTATGAATAAGGGTATACTTGAAAAACAAACTTGGGAAAATTTCACTATTCTTCTCTCTGTAGTAAGTTATTCTCAAACAGCCCACAAAACTTTTTTTTAAACTTCATGGCACCCCCTAGGGCTAAACTAAAATTAAGATTTTTGGATGAAAAACATTTATGCCTTTGTCTTCTATATAGTCAAGACGGTTTTATGAATTCCCTCACGTGTCTTGTAAATACACATATTGGACTTGTAAATTTTCATATGTGGTTTGTAAATAGCATGTATTCTTGTGAATATACTTATTGTCTTGTAAATGGCCAAAATGGTCTTATAATTTCACTTATTTATCTTGTAAATAAACATGTTTGACTTGTAAATTTATACGTATGTCTTGTAAATATTCATATTTCACTTGTAAAGTAAGGGCGCAATTGGTTTTTCAACCACAAATTTTAATTTCAATTTAGCCCAAGGGAGTGTGGTGAAGTTTCAGAAAGTTTTAGGATTTGTTTGACGATAATTTGTTACAGATGGGGTGCAATGAAATCTTCTCAAATTTTTTTTTATATTTTACATATTTATTGTTTTAAACTGAATTTAACTATAATTTTTGTACTCTGTGAATGTGGTAGTTGTTGCTTATAAAAGAACTTTAGGAAGTATATATTATCTATATAGCAGGTTGCTCTGTTTCCAATTCATAAATTATTTATTTCCTAGGCTTCATGATCTCTCTGGACTAATTTGTTATTTTTTGTTAATACTCATTTGTAAGTTTTAAACTAACACTTTATCCGTTCCAACATATTGGGCACCTGCAAGTTACAACTACTCTAACGTTTATTAATAAATGTTAAGATGTAAATTTCTCCCAAAAGTTTTTATTCAAGAGCAATATTGTCCGGAAAGTTTTTTTGAATTTAAGATTATTTTAGAAGTATTAAAATGGAATAATGTTGCCCCATTATCGTTAAAAATGTTAACAGTCAACGTTAATTTTTTAACGGTTAATATTAGTTTTTTAAACAGGTTCGGATAACATTGCTACGCTTTGAAATTTCTGGGGCGACAACAAATCCAAAAAAACTTTCTGAATAGCATAGCTCCTAAGCAAAAACTTCTGGACATATTTGCACCTTAACCCATAACAAAGTTCATCCAGCCTAGCTCGATTCCTTATTCTTGAAACAATTTTTTGATACTTTAATTAAGAGTATAGTTTACATAAGGCATTTTAATATTTTATTATTCAGTTAAATTTTTTTTTGGGGTGGAATTATGCTGTTAATTTCTCTTTTCACGTCGGAAGGAAGTAATATATCCTTGAGAAAGAATATTTTTCAACGCATTTTAAACATTCTTTCTCAACAATATTACTTCCTTCTAACGTGATAATTTTTTCTCTCAAAAGATCAGAACAAAATAAAAGAAATTCTAGCTTGTGTGGGGATGAACTTTTCATTATATATACTACATAGAACGTCAGAAAATATTAAAATAATTAGTGTTGCAATTTCAGGGCAGTAAATCGACTTTCTTGACTAAGTTTTGATTTTGATGGCTGCAGGAGAAATGCATACTCAGATTCACCGGGAGATGCCTAATGACATGAATCACTTTGCCTAAGAGACTGCTCAACAACATGTATGCTTCCTCTGGTACTCTCTGTTCAATTGTACTCCCTCCGGTCTCTAATTACATGAAAATAAGTTTTCATTCTGAAACAATACTGCTTTGAAAGTATTTTTGAGTTTAAGGTTACCTAGAAGTATTAAAATAGAGAAATATTATTCCTTATTGCTAGAAATGTTAACAATCAACATTAATTTTTTAATAGTCAACATTGGTTTTTTAACAGGATGGGATAATACTACTACATTTTAAATTTTTTGCAGCAAGAATAAATCCAAAAAAAAAAAAAAAAAAATCAAAATCACTAAAAAAAACACTTAATTTCTAATAGCATTAGCCACAAAATTTTTTTCCATGGCACATTTTGTCAGAAATCCGTCAAAAATTTTCTGTTTTTTATGGTAACTTTTTTTGCCACGAGAAAATCTTTTGCAAAATCCATTGAAAAAATTAAAAATTTATTATTTTTTAAATAAATTTAAAATTTAAAATAATATCTATATAAAATAAAAATGATGATATTAATACCCATATATAAATAAATTATTTTTCCCAAATAGTTGTAAAAATTATAATATGATATATTTAATTTTTTAATAATATATTGTATATAAAATATAAAAGAAGATATATAATTTAATACACACACATATTTGGAAATATAGAGTATATATAAATTATTAGTCATTAATTAATGTTAATCAATCATAAAATTTAATTTTAAAAATTGGATAAAAATATATTTATAAATTGTTTTAAGATTTAAATTAATTTTTATTTAATAAAATATAATTAATAAATAGAAATTATTTCAAATTATCATTTAACTTATGGTTAGTTTTTAAAAATATTATATATATATATACTCACACATACCTACATACATACACATATTTATTTATTTATATGTAATTGATTATTGAGAAAATCCCATTTATATCCATTTGAAATGCTCAAATCCAAATTCAAGCATGCACTTTCAGCAAATCCTTAATTGGGCCAAGAGGTTTCATTAGGGATTTTTGAATTAGTTGATTTTATCAATATGTCCTTCTGTTTTTTCTACTTTTTCTCTTTTTTCCCCTTATTGATAAAATCCCCATTTCAATTGGACTCCTCTCCCCACCGGGAGATTTATTATGCCAATTTACCAACCGTGTGCTTATCCGATATGTAATTAAAGATTCTATACTACTTTGACCGAGCAACAAACTTCAAAGTTCAAATACGTGCCTGAGTTGAAAAAAACTATCTCAATAATTCGTCGTGTTCATTATTATTTTTTCAATCTCATCATAGTGAAAGTATAAAATTTAATAATTATTCATTATCTATTATTATAATAAAATCAATTTATCTGATGCTTTTAGGATGATTTTCCCATATTTGTAGATTTATTGTTGTGTTGATGCTTTCAATCATTCCATTGGCACTAACTAGATTCTATATATTAGGGTTAGAGAGAAATTTCCAGAACTCACCCTTTGATTTTCTTTATCGACTCTATTTATTCTCCTCTTTGGTTTTGTTGCTCAAAAGCCCTAGTTTACCTTACTCTTTTTTTTGGATGATTCATGATATGATGTGAGGGGCATTATGGTCTTTTGAGGCCTCTTGGCCTGATTAAGGATTTGTTAAAAGTGCAAGCATGAATTTGGATTTGTGTATTTTAAATGGATTTAAATGAGATTCTTCCTTGATTATTTATGATAATATTATATATATATATATATATATATATATATAATTTTGTCATAATAGAATGCAGATGCATTGCAACTCAATTGGCAAAGGTTTGGTCGTGGTTCGAGATAGAAATCACATTTTCAGGATTATGGTGTGCTGCTACATGTGACAGCAGTTTCCGTAGGAAATTTTGAATAATTCATCGAGCCTAGCTGGTTCCTTATTCTCGAAACAATTGTTCAATACTTTAATTAAGAGTAGAGTTTATACAAGGCACATTAATCTTTTATTATGTGATAACTATCAATTTTTAGTATATTTTGAAGATGTTTGGAGAGTTATGTATACAATTTTAGAATATTTCTGTTAGATTTTATTATTATAAGACCAAATCCATTTGGTGCATTATCTTGAGGATTTGATTCTAAATATCTTATGTTTAAATTAAAAAAGAAGAAGTTAAGTTTAGGAGAAAAATATAATGATTTACATTTTTTAAAAATTAAAAAAAAACCAAAATGAAGATTTACTTTATTATTTTGATTTTGTCTATTTGATTATTCTAATCAAGAAATGACGTGGTTTGAAGGTGCAGTACAAAAAAATGACAATTCGTAGTGGTGTATTCATAGCGGTAAAAACAAACCGCTATAAATGTAAGTATTTGTATCAATTTTGACCAAAACTGCTACAAATCTGCAACAGTTTACCTCGCGCCAAGTGGAGCGCAGGTTAGGGAATGGACTTTGTAGCAGTTTACAATGTACAACCACTACAAAAATTGGAGCCAAGTGGAGCGCAGGTTAGGGTATGGACTTTGTATCAGTTTACAATGTACAACCGCTAAAAATGACAATTCGTAGTGGTGCATTCATAGCGGTAAAAACAAACTGCTATAAATGTAAGTATTTGTATCAATTTTGACTAAAATCGCTACAAATCTGCAACAGTTTACCTCGCACCAAGTGGAGCGCAGGTTAGGGTATGGACTTTGTAGCAGTTTACAATGTACAACCGCTACAAAAATTGGAGCCAAATTCGCTGTGGTTCAGTTGTAGCGGTTGGTATATATTAACTGCTACAAATGTGGTGCCAAGCAGCGTGAAGCTGGTGCGACTATTATGACGGTTATTTTGTAGCGATTTTTATGAAAGTAACTGCTACAGAATGTGAAGGGCCACATTTTTGTAGTAGTTAATCTTAACTGCTACAAAGTGGATGAAAATTTATAGCAGTTATAGCTTATGGCCGCTACAAAATGTAGAGGTTTAGCTGGTTTGTAGCCTTATATGTAACCGCTACAAATGTACACGTTATCCAAGGTAGGGTTTGTGGATTTATAGCTGTTAAGGTAGCGGTTTCCATTGAAATCACTACAAATTCGAGCCTATAAAAGTGCCCTAACCCCTCCAATTCCTCATTTTGCCAATTTGATTTCTCACACGCCCTTTGAGATTTTCCTTGAGATATGAGGTTATGCTAAAGCATTTTCAGAGTTTGCCACTCGAGGTTAGTAAAGTTAAGTGCTTTATGTCATTTTTTAACTATTATTTTATAATTTTGACATAAACCGTGCTAATTTTTTTTTGTAGTTATGTATATATTAAGAATTTTGAGAGACAAAGGGACGGGGAAGGAGGCTGAATTTCCCCCCAGACCTATTTTGCGGAGGAGTAGCAGTAGAGGGGGTAGTGGGAGAGGCAACAGAGGGCAGTGCGGGGGTAGGCATGTCCCCATACCGTCGCAAGGGGCGGCCGTGCCATAGTAGCCATAGGAGGTGGGCCCACCGCAGTCGCCCCTCTAGGAGATGGGCCCACAGCAGACGGCCCCATAGGAGGCAATTGCTCTAGAGTTGTATGTTTAGACTGACGGGGAGATCAATTTCAGTGATCTCGACGAGAATGAGGAATTTGACTTCCAAATTCCTATTATTAAGATGGAGTGGTTCGTGGATGAGGAGGAGGCGAGGGACTACAACAACCTATAATAGTTTTTTGCCTGGTCGACAGGATTTAAGGTGTAGATTCAAGGTAAATTTAATTATTTTTTAAATAAATTTAATATTGAAATTCCACAGGTTAAATGTTTTTTAAAATTTAATTAACGTATGTGGTAAATTGTGCAGATGAGCACCCTGGATGTGTGAGGTGTTTAGGGATAGGCGCCAGACCTAGCATGGTCTACGCAGGAGCGACACCTCTGAGGCTGGCAATTCTCGAGCACGGATGTCCAAGGTTAGACGTCCCAGGGATGACTCTGTTGATGAGCTTCGTTCGGAGGTTGTCAAGACACATGTTGTGATGGCCTATCAGATGCAGCAGCATGCCGATTTCTACTACGCTCAACATATGCAGTGGCAGGATATCACGAACTACATGCTGTCGCTATCATGGAGTCACATGTTCCCTGACGAGGAGCATCCACAGGTCCCCCTATCCCTAGGTTTGTCAGCCAGTTTCCTCCTACTGATGATGATGGTGCAGTTCACTTTGCTCAGCACCGTGATCTTGCCCCCCCGAGGGAGGACTTGATAATCAGTGCCATGATCCTACCCCACCTGAAGGAGGACCTGATGATCAATACCTTGATCCTGCCCCTTCGAATAGTTAGTTTATGTTTTTAGTTAGCTTTATGACAATTATATATTTTTTCTAACATCTGTACAAAAATTTGGATATTTATATTTTCTTTAATGTCGAATTCTTCTTTCATTTAGAACCCACAAAAAAAATTTGAAAAAAAAAATAAAAAATATATTCTAGCGGTTGTTTTTATAACAACCGCTACAAACTATGCAAAGTATGAAGATTTGTAGCGGTTAAGCCCATTAAACCACTACAAATAGGAAATACATATTACTTTATAGAGGTTCTAGGTTATAACTGCTGCAAATTGTAATGAATCTTTGTAGTGGTTATATCAACAAGAACCGTTACAAACTACAAAATAAAAAATTTGAAATATAACCAACAGTCATGACACTTTATAGCGGTTTTCACAACTACAACTGCTACAAACTATCAATTTGAAATTTAAATATTTTAAATCTTGCCCATAAACATTTGTAGCAGTTTGCCAGCACAATCGCTACAAAGTGTCTTGCACATTGGTAGCGGTTTCTTAACGGGAACCACTACAAATTGAAAATTTGAAATTTGAATGTGTTAATTCCCACCAATAGCCATGAACATTTGTAGATGTTGTTTTGACATAACTGTTACAAAGTGTCAAACATTTAAAATTTGAATTTCATATACCGCCAACGTTCATGAATGTTTGTAGCGGTTTCTTAAACTATAACTGCTACAAACTTATACTTAATAGCAGTTATGGTAGTGGTTTTGAAACCGCCACAAATTTGTTAAATGTTGGAGGATTTGAATATAAGCTTCCAGGCACCTGTCATTATGTATTCACTCATCTTCTTTGCTAAATTTTTCACCAGCTATGAATAAGTCATGGATTAAGTTGCGAAGCACTTCTCTAGAATATTTGTACGGATTAAACAATTTCTTGAATTTTACATGCTCTCAAGCTAGTTGTAATGGCAAGATTGTCTATCCATATCGAAGATGCAAGTTCAAGAAGTGGCATACATGACAAATTGTTAAGGAACATTTTCTTGAGAAGCCTTTCTCTAAAGACTGTACGTTTTGGGGAGTTCATGGTGAGAAACTTGGTATGAGATATGATGATGCTTTTCCTCGAAGTTCACAAGTAGGAGTTCAAGAATATGAAGATGATCCTATTAATGATGTTATGCGTGATGTATTTGGTTTTCAAGATGACAAATTCAATGAAGAAGTATAGGGTTAAGAGCCGGTGTTCTTGAGGAATGAAGCAGCTTGGAATTTTTTCAGCTTAATAGATGAAGCATATTGTCCTTTATATCAAGGTTGTCAAAAATACTCAAACTTCAATGGAATAGTTTCAATGGTAAAATGGAAAAAAGAGGATCTCCTCAGACTTTAATTGGTACATATATCTTACAGCAGCTTGAGGATGTTGAATTCGAGTTTGGCAAAGGTGATGATGTAGCAAAAGTAGGGCGGGAGACTACCAAAACTTTAGCATCTGTGCCTCAGCAATGGCATAAGATAATCACTTTCTTCACTCTTCCATATTGGACATCTAATTTACTTTGTCACAGTCTTGATGTCATGCACATTGAAAAAAAAATGTATGCTACAATGTGTTATACACGCTACTTAACGAACCCGAGAAGTCAAAAGATCATCTTTAAGCGAGGAAAGATTTACAGGCTATGGGAGTTCATGAAGACGCGTGGCTAGACGAGCATGACAAATTTCACCCAAAAAAATTCACCCTCACAAAACTGAATAAGGAAGTCTTCCTCTCGACGTTAAAGAAAATAAAAGTCCTTGATGGGTATTCAAGCAACATTTCATGATGTATTGATATGCATGCTCAAAAGGTTGTTAGGCTGAAGAGTCATGACTCATATGATCTTTTGCAATAGTTACTTCCGCTGGCTAAAAAGAATGCACTACCTCTCGATGTGTCCATCATTTTGGTAGAGCTGTGTTCCTTCTTTTAGAAGTTGTGTTTGAGGGTTTTGATCATTGAGGAGCTCGATCAGCTGTAGTCTAAAATCATTCTTACGCTTTGTCATTTGGAGATGATATTTTCTTTATCCTTTTCACTGTGATGGTTCACCTTAGAGTCTGCCTTGTTCATGAAATAAAGCTTGCTGGCCGAGTTCAATATTGATGGATGTATGTTATGTGTGTAAATGGTCTAGTAAATAGTACAAGTGTACACTGTCATAATCAAGTAATACAGAAGTGAGTAGAGTATCGTTCCCATTATGATTGATCACTAAGTACCAAAATGGGTAATTTTAATTCTATTTAATCGATCGATTAGTTGGTGATTAAGAATACAAAATAAAAATGATTAAATATGAATGCAAATGATATGAAACAACTATGTGAAAAAGTCCTAAGGATCAGATTTCACTTAACAAATTCTGGATTGAATCACCTATTTATTCTAGCTCAATTTATTCCATATGATTGATAGATGAGTTTCCTTAATTTAATTAGTAACCTCTTCCAAGGTCAAGTAATTCTATAATTAATTGCTAATCCAATATATTCTTATATGAATTTAAGCAATTAATTATGAATTAAGATTTATGGAACTCAGTAAGACTACACAACTCATATGAATATAGTCCTATTTCATACGCAAGTCATGGTTTTAATTATAGGATTTATACACATGCATCTCCTTCCGGCCTCAACGTACATATTGGAATCATTCAAAAGGCAACCAACCAATTGAAAGCATTAAGAACAATAATTAAAACTCAATCATGTAGGAGAAATTCAAACTAGATTTAATAAGTTAAGATTCAATCCATTGTTAGTAAGCTACATCAACACCCTAGGAAAAAAATTTAGCTCATGATGAAATTAAAAACAAAACCAAAATAAATTGCAAACTTCGTAAACATTACATAAAACTTGAATATTAAATTCTAAAACATAAATATACAACCAAAAGATACATGAAAATGGAGAATATCTAGCTGTCTCTTTAGGAGGTAAAACCTTCCATGTAGGTGGCAACCTATACTATCCATAAAGGAGGACTACCTAAGCCTTCCATGCAGGAGGCATGTAGGAATTAAATACAATGCATAAAATTAACTCTAAGATGGTGTATGTGGAGAGAAGAAGAAAGTAATGGATATGAAATGGTGTGTTAAATGTGAGGGAGAGGATGGCTATATAGGGAAGAATGGAGTATGGTAGATGAGTGGTAGATGAAGTAGTAGGTGAAAAGAAAGATGAAGTGGTAGATTAAATGTGGTAGATGGAATGGTAGATGATTCTCGCTCTCAACGTCCAAGCAAAATTCAAAATCTTTAGAGATAGAACTGAGTTTTGGCCTCAACATAAAAGTTGTAGAGCTTTTTCTTAGCCTTTTATCCATATAAAGAATGTCCCAATTCGACACTTAGAGCTCTAGATATCACTTGAAAACTGAAAGAGGGTCTAATTTAGTATTTTTCAAGAATTCTATTTTATGTCAAAATCATTATTTATTTATTAATTACACCCAAATTTATTAAATTGAGCTCAAATATCATCCAAAAAAGCATTATATAAGGGAAAATAAATATGCAAATATTTTACTTATCAAATTCCCCCACACTTAGATCTTGGACGTCCTCGGACAAGAAGTGACCAATATATGCACAAAATCAGAAGTGTCAAGTCATAATCAAGAATCCAATTGAAGAATAAAGAGGTCATAGTATTCATGAATCAACCAAAACAAAAATTGGTAACTTTATTTGAAAATGAATGAACCGAGTTCGTAATTGTAACTCATTCTCTCAATCTCTTAAGTGTTTAAGGGTAATTGTTTCACTCAAATTGAACAGGAAAAATTGCACTACCATAGGCTTGTCAAAAATCTCAATCTCCACTACCTAATTCATATGCATAATTCAAATCAAAAGGACTTATTAAGGGTTGTAATGGGGTTAAGGTAAAAGGAATGTAAAACATGATATGAAGGGCTAAAGAAATAAAAAAATTGAAAAATGGGCTACTTATGAATAAATTTATCTTATCACAACAACCCATAATACTAATTTTTTTTTCCGTTTTTTTCTTCTTCTTCTTTTAATCTAAAGTTGATAATATATACACCCCCATACTTGTCAAAAGCCCATTTCACAAAATTTTCAAATGTTCTGCTAATCTTTCGAATTAGGTAAAAGCAATTGATATATCATTAAAACATGTTAATGGGTTAAGAACACAGGATCAGTCAATTAGGCTCAAAGGGGCTTATCAAAGGTATAATTGTGAGGTTGGCTATTTGGCTCTGGCACAAAATGAATGCCTTTTTCATCTTTGAATGTGCATATGAAATGTAATCTCAACCAGATTTAAAGCAAGTTCTAGAGTGACAACTTAATAGGTGAATATCACACACAAGAGAAATAATCATTATAAGCTCAAAAACTCACGGTTAGGGGCTTTAAAACTTAGCTCATTCAATCTCAAAATTCATCACCAATTCCAACAATCATTTGTTCATTCATGCTATGAAATCTCTAAATTCAATTGATCCATACTCAAAACTTATATACTTCTTAAGATCATTACAAAACAGAATGATTTTTTAAGGAAGGAACAAAAACATGCAACTAATAAAATGCGTCTTAGGAGTTAAGAATAACTCTTTACTTTGCCATTTTTTTCCACACCCCATGCATCTAATGGTTTTACTAACTAACTAAATATATAAAAATTTTTTCTCCTCCCCCAACCTAAATCAGACATTGTCCCCAATGTCTTTTAGAGCTCAGAGAAAGTTTTGTTTTAACAAAAACAAAAGTTTTTTTTAACAAAAACACACAATAAAGTAAAACCAAAATGCTATGAGTAAAACCAAGAGATTAAGGAAAGTTACAACTGAAGAGTGGTATCTGGGTTTTTCTTCTGACTGCTATCTGAAGTTTGCCCACCTATTTGCTTGACTAGTAGATTTGGTTAAGGTTTATAGGTTTGCAATTGATTGAGCAGCTGATTAGCAGTTGGTGCATAAATTATGGAATGGCGAGTCGCTTGGGGTATAAATCTTGTTTCCACAGCATGTTAAAAAAAAGACAATAGATGATCATAAAAACCATTAACATTTAACAATCCTAATGGGTTTCTGTGATAGTTTAACTTAGCCCAATTTGCAATGCTAGAAATTCCATCCAACATCTCCAAACCACCGGGTATAGCGATAAAAGCGAGAGCATGATAGAACATTTGTCCCATTCGTTTAGGAGAGCTTGAAACCTGCAACTCTTGTCCTAAGGAAAAGATGTGCTCTTCCAACTTCTTCACCCTTACACTCAAACCGTTACTTCCATTCATGGATGCAAAAATAGCCATACTTCCCCTTAGTCCTTGGATGCCTCCTCTATATACAAAGTTGATCTTTCTAGCAGCTAATGCACTTCCAAGTTCGTTTGCTGCCATTATAAACTCTCCATCCTTACCCGTATCAGTTTCACAAAAAATGCAGATAGATGTAAATCTACATTTTTGTATGCTATCCTTTTTCATTTCTTTTCTCTTAGACCATTTGTGTTTACAAGTTGAAGAGTGCATATTTACAAATGAAGAGTACACATATATGACACTAAAGTAATGACAACAAGATCATGCAAATCAGTCATTTTCAAAGAACTTTGAAAAATTTCTGACTTGAATGACGGGCATAATTGGCGTGAAGAAATTAACAAAAAGAGGAAAGAAAGTCAAAAGTTATTGAAAAGATAAAACATATTAAACAAAAGCAATAGAAAAGATAAGACAAATTAGACAAAAGCATGATTATGTACAGTAGTTGTGATTTTGGCTCACATCTTCCTATGGTTTTACATCCAGTAACGGCTTAAACGCTTTCTATGAATTGAGGATTTGCTTCCCATCCAGTTTTCTTATAAACTGGAAAACATGGTCTTTTAATGTTAGATTCCCAAGACAACAGTAATGCCATTTTTTCATTGTTGAATACGTCTACTAAATCAAGAAGAATACGATGAATATCACCACTTGGATACGTCTCAAGAGTTTGAATGATATCATCCAGTGACTCCTTACTCAGTCCATCCTTTATAAATTTAATTTTATCTTCTTGATTTATAGAAACCATATCTTTGTTCCTACAACACTGATCACATATCCACCTTGCACATTTGTAGCAGACATTCATTCTTTTAGCTCTTCTCTTTTTGGAGTAAGAACTTCTTCCCATTCTTGGCAAATGTTTAACAAATGATTTATGAATCTCACCTACTAAACTACCTTAGCTTTGATGATCCAGTAGACATCCTCAGGAAGGCCCAAACGCTTGAATATCTTCATCCTTTCAAGTCGACTGCTATAGATCTTCCTGAGCACATCTTTGGGAAGAGTAGGGAACCTATTCTTACGCTTTACAAGAGATTTCTCCATTTTAACTTGTAATGAAAATGATGAAAACTAAAATCTCTAATGTAGTGCAGTGTGTTTCATTGAGTGAGAAAGAAAAATGAGAAAGTAGGAAAGACAAATGAGAGAGTAGGAAAGAAGTTTTGGGTTGCCTCCAAAATAGCTGCCCTTCTTTAACGTCTTTTGCTAGACAAAGACCAAACCAATTTTTTTTATTTCTTTAATTTTTTTTTTGTTTTTTTCTTTCTAGATGGAGGGCTTACTTGTTGTTCCTCAAACGTGATGACGGTTTTCAAAGTGTTGAGTGTGTAACCCCCCTTCATAATTATGATCTGAAATAAGTAATTAAAATGAAATAGAGACCAATAATCATCAGAAGACATTTATAATCCCTTCCTTACGAGAGGGTTTTCACAAATATTTTGAAAACTTTTCCTTATCCTGGTCTCAAATTCCATAATCTGAATATAATTACCTTGTGTAGTTAAATTACATTTATACATTAGAGTGTACAACAAAAATCCTAGCAACCCCCATATTTCATAGACAAACTAAAGGTTTACAACTTCCCAATCAAGGGATTACTCAACTGTACTCAAAATAATATTTACAAAAATATACAGCATTCCCCAATCAAAACATGATAACCAACAACCCCAAAAATAAATCTCCATAAGGAGTCCTATCTGCCCTTAGTCATCTCCTTCTCCTTGGAGCCACTTGCCCTGTCTGAAGGTTAGTCAAAGGAAAGAATGAGATTCAAAAGAATCTTAGTAGTAACAAATCGCTCATAAAACATGTAATCACATAGCATGTAAGTAAATAATCAAGTATAATCACAACATAAAACACAGCATGCAGGCTACAACATGTGTACACAATCACATAGTCTCATCCCTTGGATTCCACCACCCCGAAGGTACGATCTTCCCACTGTCACCATCGATGGGCTGCAGGTGATAGACTCACAAATAGCCTTTCGGCTTCACATATATATCCTTTCGGCTTCTATATAGTCTCATCCCTCGGATTCCACAGCCTTGAAGGTACGATCCTCCCACCATCAACACCGATGGGCCGCAGGTGATAGACCCACAAACAATGATAAATTAAACATACAATGTATCATATATCGCATAAGGGGAAGAGTTATTACCTTGTTCTTTCCTGGTGTGCACTGGCACTGGTCGCTCGCGATCAGGGTAAATGTCAAAGCCTATAAACCAAAACCAAGGACGATAGGTTATTCTCTTTTCTAAATTCTTGTCTTCATAACACTTAAGTTGGTTATCATTTAAACTCTTTAGGTGGCTACTAGAAGTTTAAACATATGCCAAAAGGTTTGGGAACGCTTGACTAAAAATCCCTTTTTCTGAAGTTTCACACTAGTTTTGACACAGGCACTCGAGTGAAGAAGACCTCACTTGAGTGATGGAGTGACTTGCACTCGAGCATCGAAGATTACTCGTGCGAGTGTTTGGCTGAGAGCACAAATTGTAACAGAAAGTTGTCATAGCACTCGAGTCTTGACCTCAACACTCGAGTGATAACCTTGTACTCACCTGAGTCCCACCGAGTAAGGCACAATAAGTGAATACCTGAGAACAACTAAGAACCCTAGAGTTACAAGTGCACTCGAGCACAAGCTTTGTCACTCTAGTGACCACCCAACACTTGCGAGTGCTAAGGCACACTCTTGAAAATAGCCTGCGAGTGTTAACCTGAGATGCGGACTTATAATCCAAAATACCCTTACACTTAAGTGAGACAGGTTTACTCGAGTGATGACCCCTATCACTCATAAGTGAAAAGGTACACCTTTGCTTCCTGCTTGAGAACTTTACTAATATGCTGAAGAAAGAAGGAATTATGTTGCTGCACTCGAGTGAGACCCTACCTCACTCGAGTGGGGCTTATCAGAAGCCAGATCACAGCAACTGACAACATTTCCCAAATTTGCCAAATTTGATCCTAATGGTTTCAAAAACTTATACCAAAGTTCACTTCCATACAAAATTCCATAAGGAACCTATTGGTAACCCCAAAATAACCAAATTCCCATTCAAACATCACATAATCAGTTTTGGCTCATAAGGTCATATAAAACCACTAATTGACAAACTTCCCAATTCAATTTCCAATCAATTCTAATGACACAAAGATACCATAAAACACTAATTCCATCTCCATACATTAACCAATTCATGCTTTCCAATATTATACCAAAATTAAAGCAAAATCACAAATTCTCAAAACTCAACCTATGATCACAAACTTAGGTTAATAGAGAGCTCTTTCTTACCTCTTCCTTTTTCCCAAAGTAAGTTCTTTGATCTCTCAACTTTCAAATTCCTTCCAACACTAAAATACCACCTTTCAAAAATCTAAAATCATGGTAATAAAGCTTTTTTCACCATAAACAAAATTAAAGAAGAATACTTGAGCATTAGAAGGCATTTAGCAAGTCAAAATCTCACCTTTATACTTTCTCTTTCCTTTCCTTGCTTAATGAAAATGGAGGTTAGATGAGAGAGAAGATGAAAAGGATGAAGATGCAGATTTTTCCTCTATTCCCATGCAACTAACTGACTTGGAGGAAGAGAAGAGAGTGAAATGAGTGGTTTGAAACATTGACCAATCCTATGGCTCACAACTTGCCACATGTCATGATCCTTTTTCTCCTTCCATGCACACATATGAACTCATACACACACAATTCTATTCTCTTAATCACTTAATCCTAGCTATTGATCCCTTATTCACCAAGGAGTCTCCTCTTCGGTAACTGACCAATTGGTCGGTAATTTCCCATTTTGCCCCTGATTATCACAACACTTACTAAATCATCATCATCAAGCACATTTTATACCACAATTCACATCACATACTTCAAAAGTGTTTAATTAGCAATAATTACTCCACTTGAGAAGTCATTAGCCCTAAATTACAATTCAGGATATTGTAGAGTGCACCGTCATTATACTCCTTTACTCTTTGTCCATTCACTTTAAATTTTTTATTACTATCTTCAATTTTCATGGCTCTACATGGCCATACTTGAGTCACAGTAAAAGGTCTTGACCACCTTGATCTCAAATTTCCTGGAAAGAGTGTTAACCTTGAGTTAAATAAAAGCACTTTTTGTCCTGGTGTGAACTCTCTTCTCAAAATTCTTCTGTTATGCCACATTTTTGTCTTTTCCTTGTATAACTTGGCATTTTCATAAGCTTGTTGTCTGAATTCCTCAAGCTCATTGAGTTGGAGAAGCCTCTTTTCACTGGTTGCCTTTAAGTGAAAATTTAAGGCTTTGTGGTCCATTTCTACTGGAAGATAGGATGCTTTTCCATAGAACAATTGTTATGGGGATGTACCAATTGGTATCTTAAAGGCTGTTCTATAAGCCCAAGTGCATAATCAAATTTCTATGCCCAGTCCCTTCGATTGAATTCACCGTCTTCTCTAAGATCCACTTCAGTTCTCTATTTGGGATTTCCACTTACTCACTAGTTTGTGGATAATATAGATTTTGGACCTTATGGGTTACTCCATATTTAGCTAACATTGATTAGAGTTGTTTTTTTTTGCAAAAATGCCTTCTTCCATCGCTGATAATAGCTCTAGGCACTCTAAATCTTGTAAAAATATTTTTCCTCAGAAACTTCACAACCACCCGAGAATCATTCGTCGGACAAGCAGCTTCTTCAACCTACTTGGAGACATAGTCAACAGCTATTAAAATGAATTGATTGCTAAATGAAGATGGAATAGGCCCCATAAAATCAATCCCTCATACATTAAAGAGCTCAACTTCTAAGATATTAGTTAATGGGGCTTCATGTCTCCTTGAGATATTTCCCCTTCTTTGACATCTGTCAGAGGTTGCCACAATTCTGTGAGCATGCTTAAAGAGTGTGGGTCAGTAAAATCCTGATTGAAGGACTTTAGTAGCTATTTTATTTGCTCTAAAATGACCACTATATGGGGATGAATGGCAGTTATTTAAGATGCCATCCATTTCTTCTTCAGGAACATATCCCTGCTAATTCGATTTGGGCATTGTTTGTATAAGAATGGATTCTCCCAAAAGTAATGCCTCACATCAGCTAGAAAATTCTTCTTTTGCATTTTAGAAAGTTCACAGGGCATTACTCAGCTTGCCAAATAATTTACAAAATCAGTATACCAGGGAGTGGGTTGTGTTTGCATGACAAGGAGTTGCTCATCTAGGAAATTATCCTTGATTTGGTGATTCTCTCTTCTTTTTAGATGGCTTTAACCGAGAAAGATGATCTGCAATGAGATTCTGGGTCCCTTTTTCATCTTTTATCTCTAAGTCAAATTCTTATAGCAAAAGCACCCATCTGATCAGTTTAGGCTTAGCATCTTTCTTCTCAATCAAGTATTTGATTATTGAGTAGTCCATCTAGATAATGACTTTTAACCTGATCAAATAGGCTCTGAATTTGTTGAATGCAAGCACAACTGCTAATAGCTCCTTTTCTATTGTTGCATAATTCAGCTGTGCATCTGAGAGCGTCCTGCTAGTATAGTAGATGGCATAAAAGACCTTGTATTTTCTTTGGCCTAAAATAGCTCCAATTGCATAATCACTTGCATCTCATATCATTACGAATTGAAGATTCTAATCTGGAGCTATGATAACTGGTGCAGAAGTGGAGGCACTTTTTAGAGTTTAGAAGGCTGATAAGCACTCCTCATTAAACACAAAGGGAGTATTTTTCTCTAACAACATGTAGAGTGGCTTCATGATTTTGGAGAAGTCCTTGATGAATCTCCTATAGAAGCCTGCATGTCCTAAAAAACTTCGAATACCCTTGATTGAGGAAGAAGGTAGTAGCTTTTCAATTGTTTAAATCTTAGCTCGGTCTACTTTAATGCCTCGATTAGATACCTTGTGACCCAGCATGATTCCTTCTTTCACCATGAGATGTCATTTCTCCCAATTTAGGACCAAATTTGTCTCCATACAATGTTGCAAGACTTTTGCTAGATTTGAAAGACAATGATCAAATGATTCTCCAAAAACTGAAAAATCATCCATGAACACTTCAATGAACTTTTCCACCATGTTTGAAAAATCTCCATCATACTCCTTTGAAATGTTGCTGGTGTACTACGTAGACCAAGTGGCATCTTTCTGCAGGAAAGGTACCATATAGACATGTAAAAGTTGTTTTCTGTTGATCCTCCGGTGCAATTGTAATTTGATTATATCCTGTGTATCCATCCAGGAAACAATAATAGGCTTTTCCAACAAGTCTGTTAAGCATCTGGTCTATAAATGGCAGAGGAAGTGATCTTTTCTGGTGGCTTTATTGAACTTTCTATAGTCGATGCATACTCTCAATCTAGTTACCGTTCGTTATGGAATTAGTTCATTTTTCTCATTAGGTACAAATGTTATTTTACCTTTCTTTGGCACAACTTGAACAAGACTTACCTATTGACTGTCAGAGATTGGGTAGATTATGCCTGCATCCAGCCACTTTATTACCTTCTTTCTCACTACCTCCTTTATAATTGGATTGAGTCTTCTTTGGTGCTCAACTGATGGCTTATAGTTGTCCTATATCAAGATCTTATGTATACAAATTGAAGGATTAATCCCTCTTATATTAGCCATTGACCATCCAAATGTTGTTTTATTCTCCTTTAGAGCTCTTAATAACTTTTCTTCTTCATCGGGAGTAAGAGCTGCTGAGACAATTACTAGTAATGTTGAATTTCCTCCCAAATAAGCATACTTCAAGTGGGATGGCAGTGCTTTCAACTATAGTATTGGTGGTTTCTCTATTGATGGTACTAGCTTACTCGGTCTTTCCCCCAGATCTTTAAATGGTTTCTTTATAAAAATTGGAGAATTTGCTTCCAAGTACCTAATCTGCTCCAAGACTTCAGAATTATTAGATTTTTATACATCTACCATTCCCATTACTAATGGCTGATCCATGCAGATTTCGTTTATCATGTCTTTTATGTAGCTGGTTAATGTATCTGCTCTGTAACAGGTGTCACCTGTATCTGGAAAGGATAATGTAATGCCCCAAAATGTGATTAAGGGCTAATAACTCCAAAAGTGAATGTAATTATTCTTAAATAAACACTTTTGGAGAATATAATGTGAATTGTATTTTGTATATGTTATAATCAGTGCCCAAACCCTGTATTTAAGCTCAATTGTGGGTTAACTCCAAATTGAATTAAAATAGAGGGAGGGTACATGGTATGGTGTAATGGAATGATAAAATGTGTTAAGTGGTGAATTTAAAAGAAATTGCCATAGTCAAGGGCAAAATAGGAAAAAAAGTTACCGACCAATTAGTTAGTATATGAAGAGGGAATTAACTAATCACTTGAAGCTAATGTGAAGTGTTTACTTGCTAAAAAGATTATGAGAGAGTAATCATATGCTTGCAAACACATGGAAGAAATGGTGAGATGATGACAAGTATCACCATATGAGCCATGGGATCATGGCCAAATTATCAACACCAATTCTCTTCCCTTTTCCTTTATTAAGTCAGCCAAAAAGGGAGCATGGGAGGCCAAATTTTTGTTTCATTCTCATCTCATTTTCTCTCTAATTCCAGTAACCATTTCATTGTCAACCAAGAAAGAAAGAGAAAGGAAAAGGTGAGATTTTGACATTAGAGAAGACCTTGAATGCTCAATTGCTCTTCTTTAATGTTGTTCATGTTGATGAGAGCTTCATCGTTATGGTTTCAGATTTTAAAAGAAGGGTACTTGAGAAAATTTGAAAGTTGAAGAATCAAGAAACAAGCCTTAGAAAGTGAAAGAAGTGTGTGAAAGCTTCATTTTGATATGTATACATTGTTGTCATTGTGGAGACCTTGAAATTCTAGATTTTTTCCTTAATTTTGTTTGATTTTTGATTGAATGAATTGCCTAGTATTTTGTGTGGAAAAATGGTGTTTTATTGTGTTATTTAAATAGTGAAATTGGTTTGGATTTGTTTGAAACATTGAATGGAAAGTTTGGCCATTTGGTGGTTTTATGTTGTAATGTGTTTGAGAATAGAACATGTGTGGATGTGATGAGAATTTGGTTGTTGTAGTGATTCCAATGGTTTCCTTGAGAAAATCTATGTGGGAATATGTTTGGTTGTCAATTTTGGAGCCATTGGACACTTTGGTTGAAAATTGAAATTCTGGAAAATGGTTAAGTGTAAAGTACTGTGTAGGGGACCAACTTTGCATGATAATTTGACATAGCAAATGGTGTCATAATGTTGTGAAAATTTTCAGATTTGTATTTCACATTGCAAGCTTTCTATTGGTATAAAGTTTGAGTCATTTTAATGTTTGTGCAAAGAGTTATGGTCGTTTGAAAATCAGCCAGAAGCCAGGTCGGTGATTGGCCACGGCTAGGAATGTTGGCCGTGACCCAAAACCTTTTGACTAGTTCTTAGCAGTAGGCCTAATGGGGTTGGCCGTAGCCCAAAACTCTCTAACCTATTTCTGGCCGCGGCTTAAGAATGTTGGCCGTGACCCAAATCTTTCTGACCTGTTGTCGGCTGCGGCCCAAAACTTTCTAACCATCTGTTGGCCGTGGCCGGTGGATGGCTTGGCCGCGACTAACCCTTCAAAAATGGCATTTTGAACTTTTAAAAGGTGGATGGCTTGGCCGCGACTAACTTTCAAAAATGGCATCTAGAAATATGAGTTTGTCTACCTTCACCAGCACATCTTTTAAGACAACTCTCGGATGTTTTATTGATCAGTTAGCTAGAAGTAATGAAACTGTGGTCAGCTTCACCTTTCCAAGACCAAGTTTGTTGTAGACTGATAGAGGCATGAGATTTACACTTGCTCTGAGGTCACAGAGTGCTCTTTCAAAGTGACATTGACCTATGGTGCAAGGTATGCGACAACTTCCAGAATCTTTCAACTTTAGAGGTAATTTCTTTTAAAGAATAGTGCTACACTCCTCAGTAAGTGCAACTATTTTAAATTCCTCAAGCTTACGCTTATTTGAGAGAATGTCCTTCATGAATTTTGCACAACTGGGCATTTGGGCAAGGGCGTCTGCAAAATGAATGTTGATATGTAACTTTTGGAAAACCTCCAGAAACTTGCCAAACTTCTTGTCTAACTTTGCTTTTGCGAGTCTTTGAGGGTATGGAGTTGGTGGTACATATGGAGGAGGATTATCTGGAAAGTTGATTCTTCTTGGTATCACATTATCCTCTTTCTGTTCTTATACTTCATCCTTTTGTTGTCCGCTTTCTTTCTTTTCTCCTTCATCCTTCTTCTTAATTACATGATCTTTCAATTCTTTACCACTTTTTAGTTTAATCGCCTTACATGCTCTCTTGGGTTTCTTCCAGTGTCACTTGGCAGAGTTCCTGGTTGCCTAGAATTCAGCATATTTGCAATTTGGTCTATCTGATCTCCAAGTTCTTTATTGGGGCATCTTGATTTTTGAGTGTTGTATTAGTCCTAGCCATGAGTTGATCTAGTACATCTTCCACATTTACTTTCTACTGTGGTGAATTTGGTTGTTAAAGAGCTTATTGCTAGTAATTCACTTACTGATTAAATGCATTTTGATTATTCCTTCAACTAAAGTTTGGATAATTTCGTCAACCTGGATTGTAGGTGTTTGAGAATGGGTCATTCCTTTAATTTTTGATGAAGTGAACTTGCTCCGGCATGAGTGGGTGTTCTTCTTGACATTGTGTGGTCAAATGAGGTCCTCTATATCATTCACAAGCTTCAGTAGGAGTGCTGATTACATTTGCTTGGTTTGTCAATGATATTTCTTTCTTGGATATAAATGCAACTTGAGAAGGCAAAGTTGTAAGGACATCCAGCTCGTACACTCCAAGTTCTTTATTTGAATTGCTACATTCAGAAGGCCATTGATATGCATTAGCTGCCATATCCTCAAGTAGATTGTAAGCATCATCTATATTTTTCCCATTAAAGATCCTCCAGCTGCATCATCTACAAGAATTCTGGAGATGTGCGTCATCCCACTATAGAAAGTTTGTAGTTTCCACCAATTTGGTAGCCCATGATGAGAATATCTCCATAACAACTCCTTGTATCTTTCCTATGCTTCATAGATGCTTTCTTATTCATGCTGGGTAAATGACTGTTGGTGTTGCATAGTCATGGAGTGTAACCCCCTGACTTAATTAGCGTAATTATAATTCGATATCACATAATTAAATTGGTTTAGAGACTGTCAGATGATTTATAACTCATTTAAGACTCCCTTTATGTAGTAGGGATTTTACAAAATTTTCAAAACTTCTTTCCTATTCTGGTCACAAGTTCAGTTATCAAATATAATTACCTATGCAGTTAATTTACATGCATACATATCAGAATATCTAACAAAATTCCTGGCAACCCTCGGGTATCACTCATTTACTAAAAGGTTTACAATTCCTATAGCGGGGATTACACAACTATATTCAACAGCCAAATACAACCCAAAAATAATTTACAAGATCCATGTTCAGTATGATTAACCGACATATCCAAAAGTAAATGTCCCTACAGGGTTCTAACCGTTCCGAGTTGTACGCTTCTCCTTGGAGCCACTCGCCCTATCTGAAAGGTTAGTCAAAGAAAAGAATGAGATTCAAAAGAATCCTGTAGTAACAAAACATTTATACCAACATAAGCACACAGCATGTAAGCAAATCATCATACAGTAGCAGCAGTAGCACAAATCACACTCCACCCTCGTCCCCTTTTACCTCCGGGAAGGCACACCATCCTAAGCCGAACCGTTGTTAGCTACTCAGGGACTGTTGGTGTGGTAGTGCATACATATAGCTTTATAGCTCATATAACTATCCGGCTTTCACAATTGGCCCGTCGGCCTTCACAAATAGCCTTTCTGCTTTTCACATAATCACATATATCACACCCCATCCTTATCCCCTTTTACCATGGGGAAGGCATACCGTCCTTACTCGAACCGTTGTTAGCTACTCAGGAACTATCAATATGGTGGTGCTTAAACATATCTACAAATGTCGTAGTATATGACTTCATCACAAATCAATGATATAACACACATATAATGCATCATATATGGTATAAAAGAAAAGTCACTACCTTGTTCCTTTCTGACGTTCGCTGGCACAGTGGGCTCATGGGGACGATAGATGTTAAATCCTATAAACCAAAATAGGGACACTAGATCAATCTCTTTTCCAAGTTTCCTAATTTCGTACTACTTTATGTTGGTTATCATTTAGACTCTTTAAGTGGCTATTTTAGGCCTAAACATATCCCCAAAGGGTTGAAAGAAACTACCTTGAAGATACCTTTTTCGGATACAAAACACCAATTTTGGGCTGCCTCACTCGAGTGAAGGAAGGTCTCACTCGAGTGTTGCCCTCACTCGTGCTCTAGTCCCAGCGAGTGCGACACAGAAAGTGTCTGCCTGAGAGCAAACCTCAAAATATTCCTCACACTCACTCAAGCACAGGAAGCTGCACCCGAGCAATGACCTCAAGTGCACTCGAGCACCAAGAAGTGAGGCCCAATGGGTGACTACCCGAGAGTAACCATAAACTCCCAGGTCTTAAATTTACTTCCTCACTCGAGCATACCCATACTCACTCGGGTGGGATCATATCTCACTCGTAAGTTAGGAAGTGTGCTCGCGGTTTCTGCCTAAAGACTTAACCAAAATACCCAGAATTTCATACCGCACTTGAGTGAAACCCCTCTTCACTCGAGTGATGCTTATCAGAAGCCAGATCGCAGCAACTGATATGGTTTTCTAAAGTGACCTAAACTGATCCCAATAAGTTCTACACTGCACTAAAGCTCATTCTCACCTAAAATTCCATAAGGAACCTATTGGTAACTTCAAAATATCCAAAATCACATCCCAACAACCATTTCACTCTTAAGTCTTTACTTTTCTTCCTAATACCAATTCAATACTTTCGTTTCTAATTCCCACAAATCAATTCCAATGACTTAAGGGCACAATAGGCTACCAATACAACAGTAACATTCTATCTAACTCGTACATTTCACTTAACATCATATTTAGGGTAAAATTCCAGAATTCTCATCACTTAACCAAAATCAAAATAAATATATCACAATGCATCAACCTCTTACCTCTTCAATTTTGCTGAAATCAAAACCTTGATTCTTTAACTTCTAAATTTTCTCAAGCTTCCAATCACCACAAATCAAAATTCTGAAACCATAGAAGTCAAGCTCTAAACCTCTTGAATTCTATTAGTGAAGATGAAGTGAGCATTTAAAGTCAAATACTCACCTAAATCTCAAGCCCTTCCTTTCTCTTTCTTCCTTGTTGCAAAATGAAAATGGAAGTAAGATGAGAGAGATGAAGTAATGAAGATGAAATAGTTTTTCCTTGCCCCTATACACATACACAGTCGACTTGAGAGAAGGAGGAGAGAGGGAAAAACTTTTGACATTTTGACCAATCCTAGGGCCACCATATTGACACTTGGCAAGATCTCATTCTCCCTACCATAAGCTCATATAAACTCATCCACACAAGATTCTACCTCTTGATCAACACATCCTAGCCATTGATCTCAATTACCAATGAGTCTTCTCTTCGATAACTGACCAATCGGTAAGTGAATTTCCCATTTCACCCCTGATTAACATAACTTCCACCAAATCATCATCAAACATACATATAAGCTTAAGCTTTGTTTACAATGCATTTACATTAATTACGTCACTTTTAAGGTCATTAACCCTTAATTATAATTCAGGATATTACATGGAGTGTTTTGGTATTTGTTGTTTCTTCCTCTGGATTTTTCATCGGATTGCTTAGGATTGAAGTAAACTGCTTCTGAACTCTTCGATTTCTTCAACAAGTTCTTTCGATCTCAGAATCAAGAGGTTATAGTTTAGTCTCTTTCGATCTGGTCATACACTAAGCAAAAGCCTAAAAAGAAACACAAAACACAAAAAGAAAGACAAATATAATAAAAAGACCAAATTAGTATTAAAATTACTTGGTATTGATATTAGTGACTACAATCCTCAGCAATGGAACCAAAAACTTGTTACGTGTGTAAATGGTCTATTAAATAGTGCAAGTGTACACTGTTATAATCAAGTAATATAGATATGAGTAGAGTATCATTCCCACGAGGATTGATCACCAAGTACCAAAATGGATAATTTTAATTCTATTTAGTCGATCGATTAGTTGTTGATTGAGAATATAAAATAAAAATGATTAAATATGAATGCAAATGATATGAAACAACTATGAGAAAAAGTCCTAGGGATAATATTTAACTTAACAAATTTTGGATTGAATCACCTATCTATTCTAGCTTAATATATTCCACATGATTGATAGTGGGGTTTTCTTAATTTAATTACTAGCCTCTTTTAAGGTCAAGCAATTCTCTAATTAATTGCTAATACAATATATTCCTATATGAATTTAAGCAATTAATTATGCATTAAGATTTATGGAACTCGGTAAGACTACACAACTCATATGAATATATTCCTATTTCATATGCAAGTCATGGTTTCAACATTTTTTCCCTCGCATAATATTTATTCTCATTATTTTGCTCTTCTGCAGAAATTGAAGGACATTTCCTTACCATTTTCAATGTTCCTTTTATAATGATAACCACATAGTAGACAACATGATAGTTTCTTATTACCTACATATCTTCGATAATATTACCAAGTTTATACTTATCCAACTTAATTTAATCATTAGTTTTAAATAATAACTACTATCAGATAACCTACTTAAATAATAAATTATTTAATTCGATATTATAAAAATGGAGACAGATAATTGTATAATTTTTTCTTTAAATTTCACAAAATTTTGTAGCAGTTTTCAGAGCCATAATCGCTACAAATTTTAAAACAAAAGGGGATTACATTTTTTGTGGTACTTTTGAAAGTTCATATGATATTAGTAGCGGTTTAGCAAACACTACAAAGGTTTGGCGCCATTTTTGAAAAATTACCATTTCAATTTTGTAGCAGTTTTGTAACTACTACACAAATGGAGCCAAATTTTCATTTTTTATTTCCCGCCACGTGAAATTGTGGCACCATCTTTAAAATCACTACAAGTTTGGCAGATAATGTGTTATCAAAATTAGAATCTTATAGCAGTTAGAATAAACAACTACAAAAATAGTAGCGGTTTTGATACTTGAGTAGCTGTTTTTTGTAACTGCTACAAATCCATTTGCAACAGTGGAATTTTGTAGCTGTTTTGTTAACCGTTACAAATGCCGTTTGTAGGGGTTAAAACCACTACAAATATACCTTTTTAACTTCTACTAAACTGCATTTTTTTTGTAGTGAATTAAATTGGATAAGTATAAACTTTATATAAGTAATATTATTGAGGATATATAGGTAATAAGAAATTATTATGTTGTGTACTATGCGGTTATCATTATGGAAGGAATATTGAAAACGGTGAGGAAATTTCCTTCAAATTCTTCAAAAAAGGAAAATAATGAGAATAAGTTTTATGTGAGGGAAAAAACATGTTGAACTAAAAGAATTGAAATTTTTTTTACCATATTTGATGATCTTGTTCAGCTCCTCAGCCCTTAAGAATAATTTCTAAATAAGAGAAAATGAAAGAGAGGAAGGGTTGAAAGAAATGGAGGAGTGTTTGAAATGAGGTGTGGCGGGGGTATTTATAAGGATATGTGTAGCACCTGTAGTGGTTAATGTGACAGGTTTTGTAGCATTTATTATGACGTTCTTTATAGCAGTTTTTACATTTGTAGTGGTTTTAGGTGATTTTGTAGCAATTGAATTTTTTTTAAAAAATATATACATTAAGGTTTACAAGAATAAAAGCATAATTTGTTAAATCATTCTTCATCTCCATCCCTACAAAAATTGTTTGAAGAAAATGTTAGTGTGGCATTATTTTGTATAAAAATTAAAGGGTTAATATAACTTTTGGTCCCTGAAGTTTGATCCAATTTTGGTTTTGGTCCCTCAAGTTTGAAATTGGTGGTTTAGGTCCCTGAAATTTCACCCAATTTTGATTTTAGTTTCTCAAGTTTGAAATCGGTGGTTTTGGTCCCTGAAATTTCACCTGATTTTGGTTTTCATCCCTCAAGTTTGAAAAGGACTTGGCAACCCGTTTTTGAAACCCGACCCGAAAAAACAAGTCATTTTCAAACTTGAGGGACCAAAACCAAAATCGGGTGAAACTTCAGGGACCAAAACCACCGATTTCAAACTTGAGGGACCAAAGCCAAAATCGGGTGAAACTTTTGGGACCAAAACCATCGATTTCAAACTTGAGGGACTAAAACCAAAATTTGATCAAATTTCAGGGACCAAAAGTTATATTAACCCTAAATTAAATTTAAATGATGAGAACTTAAAAAAACACATAGAACTATGGGTAAATTGTCATCGCCTTCAGGGAAGAAGTTTTTGAAATTAGCGGGCTGGAATGGCTCACTCTCGTAGGCAATGTTATCACCATCATCAATGTTGTAAAGGTCTTGAGGCTTTAATTGAACCACCATGTTCCAATCCTTATGCCTCTTATCATCGATATAATAAACCTAGTGTGTCTCTGAGGCAAGAATATATAGTTCATCATTTGCAGATTGACCAGTGTGAATTGGCTGTGATAAATTGACTAATGTGATGCCTAAGTTGTCAGTTGTGAGTCCCCGGGAAGTTTTTGTATTTGCCCACAAACACTTGAATAGTATCAGTGAAATGACCTTGGTAATTTAGTTCGACGGCGTCAAGAAGCTTTCCATAGTAAGGGACACCTCCAAACTACATGTTGACATCACTGCTGCTTGCATAACTCCTTGTAACAAAGCTGCCATAAACACCTGAATTTTAAGTTTGCAATCATTGATCTCGTAAAACTGTGTAAAACTTAAAACTATTGACATTGTATGCTATAAATCTTTTTTCATGGTCAAGAGGGCCAATTGCGAGAGCTCTAGAATTTGGGGAGTGTGGGTTGTGGTCATTTAGTATTCTGGCACAAACTAACTTGGGAATTTTTTGTGGACCTTTTCGTCAACTTCAAAGGATGTTTGTGTATGGATCCTTAGTTGACGCTTGACATGACTTCTAAATTCCCTAGAATTAATCATGGAAAGGGAATCATGAAATGTAAGTACAAAATGTTAAGAAAGATATAGAAAAACATGAGTGTACAATTCTTACTGAAGGAAGGGTTCAACTTGAGTGCAATTAATTAAGACATGTCTATGTGCTTGCAACTTCTTAGTTGTCGTTAGTTTAAAGTTCTCACTTCCTCCAACTAGTTTACCAACATAAGGGATTAACAACACTCTTGATGATGGCTCAGGTTTAAGACAATTGTGTACATGACATGGTTTGTTGAAAGCTATCTCAATGTCATAAAGTACCTTGAACAGAAATACAGAAGCTCATCCCTTATATAACCTTTAGCTATAGAACCTTCTGGCCTCGCCTTATTTTTTACATAAAATTTCAATTTCCTAAGAAACCTATAAAGTTAACAAGGAAGAATGATACTATATGCTTGAATAGGTGAATAGTAAATTTATAAAGTAATGATGACGCACATGTAAAATAAGCACCTCTCAATAGGATATATCCATCGATATTAAACTGGGATAGTGAGCTTTGTTTCATGAACAATGTGGACTCTCAGTGAACCATCACAGTGAAAAAGAATAGAGGAAAGGTCATCTCTAAATGACAAAGTGTAAGAATGATTTTAGACTACAGCTGATCGAGCTCCTCAATAATCAAAACCGTCGAACACAACTTCTGAAAGAAGGAACACAGCTCCACCAAAACGATGGACACATCGGGAGGTAGTGCATTCTTTATAGCCAACAGATGTAACTATTGCATATGTGCATGTGAGTCATGAATCTTCAACCTAGCAATCTTTCAAGCCTGCATGTCAATACTATTAGGATCGACAGGCACAGTGGAAGGATTTAAAATTTTTGCCAATCCTAATCGAGGATTTATCAATGGCGTTTAAAAAGAGTGAGGAAGAATCATACCTTTTCGAATTTAGGATTTTTGATCTCTAGGAACCATCACCTTCGATCGACTCCCTCTACCGGCATCCACATGAATGTTACTCTAACACGGACTGCGTGTTAGCACCTCCAACGTCTACTAGGGTTTTCTCGCAGATTTGAATTTTCATCCGTATATGAGTTTTATCTGTTCTATCAATTTTATAACGCATGAGGGCTATATTTGAATTTCAAAATTAATCTTGATTAATTTTGAAATTAATTAACCCTTAATTATCTTGACAAGCTAATTACATAATTTCAGTTTAATTAAATGTGTCATACATTTTTAATTTAACCTATTTATTTAATCTAAATGAAGGGCCAATCGATTTAATTTATCCTTATAAATCAACTCTAAGATATTATATCTCTATCATATTAGTTATTAAATTCAATTTATCTAATAAAATTAAATTCAAAACTAACATAATATAATAATATTATCATATATATATATGTATGTATTTTGAAAATGCATATATATATATATATATAATATTATTATTTTACTTTTTCCACGAATTTTATATTTTATATATAAATATAAAATCTTTCTATCCTAGATTAAACATTGTCTTGCGTTGGGCCATACGAAGTTGGCAGTGGGCCAATAACTGTACTAACCCACAAGTCGCAAGCGGCCTTTAATAAGACATTACGAATACCTAATTCATATGAGGATTGTTAACATGATGCAATATGTCACACAACCATGTCATGTTCCTTTTGTCACATGATATTTTGGTCAAGGATGAGGCATGGATGATGCCATCCTCTTATTCTTGACCATTACTTTCTTGATTCCTGAGTAGTCTAACAATAGAAATGGAAACTCCTTTCCATTGTAGTATGGCCATACATTCTCAGAGTCACTCATCGTGAGTCCTACTAATATTCCTCTTCTAATATGAGGGAAAAATTCTATCTTGATCACTTATATTCCTCTGCACAAAAAACCACCAAGCTGATTGTAGCCTCTATCATCACTCAGTTAAAGTTGACTTTTGGCTAGTTTAAAGCTTAGCAACTCACATGAAGGAATCCATGATGACTTCAGGTTGAAGGGCAGTATGACATGGTTATACATGATATAAGCTTATGACTTGATCCATACAGCTTTCTCATAGCGGGTCGGTCCAACAACTTGTACTCTTACATGTACCTAAAACTTTGATTCGTATCTCTATATCTTATGAAAGTTATACTGGTCTTGTTTAATCTCTGCTCCCATATAGATCACTGACCAGTGACATTTAGGACAATCTTTATGATTTATCTAAGGATACAGTCATCACAGTGAACATGCGAATAATATGATAACATAATGGAGAAAATTCATTAAATTAATAATGTTCAAAGTATAATGATTGGCCCTTAGGGCACAATTTCTAATAAATACATTGTAAGATTTTGCTTGAATTCTTATCAGGAACTTTTATTTTCTTCAACATTGAGAGGAAGACTTCCTTATTCAGTTTTGTGAGGGTGAACTTTGTGAGGTGAAATTTGTCATGATCATCTAGCCATATGTCTTCACGAACTCCTATAGCCCGCAAATCTTTCTTCGCTCAAAGAAGATCTTTTGACTTCCCGAGTTCGTTAAACAACATGTATAGCATATTGTCGCATACATTTTTTTCAAGGTGCATGACATTAAGACTATGTTGAAGTAAATTAGATTGCCAATATGGAAGAGTGAAGAAAATACTAATCTTCTACCATTGCTGAGGAGTAGAAGCTGAAGTTTTGCTAGTCTTTTGCCCTGCTTTTGTTGCATCGTCACCTTTTCTGAACTTGAATTCAACATCCTGAAGCTGCTATAAGATATCTACACTTGTTAAAGTCTGAGGAGGTCTTCTTTTTTTGGCTTAGCATTGAAACAATTTGATTGCAATATAAACTTGTGCTTACCACTAAAAAACCCTTGATAACCCATGAAGCACCACTTTCAACTGCAGGGATGGTATATTAAGTCATAGTCAAAATTGCAAGCTGGACAAGCCATCTCAGTATGCACATTCTAACTGGATAATATTCCAAGCCCAAGAAAGTCACTTATCATCCAGATTAAGGGTGTACACAAGTTGAATAGTGACTTATCGCAAGCATCTTATGTCTTTATACCAACATTCTACAAGTCCAGCAATTCCATAATAAGCGATTGGAGATACAAGTCGATGTCATTACATGGTGCCTTTTGCCTGGAATGATAATAGACAAAATGAAGAAGCTTTCTTTCATACACATCCAGGGGGCAAGTTGTAAGGAACTAAGACTACAAGCCAAATAATATAACGTGTGCTAAGATTCTCAAATTGATTAAAATCGTCGATCAGCAAAGCAAGCTGAACATTTGTAGGGTCAGCCAGAAAGATGGAAAGCTTGAGTCAAATGCTTTCTGGGCTTCTGTATCCTTTGGATTTCTTAATTTGCCATATTCATTCTTATCAACTTCATCCCACCTCAAGTGCTCTTCTATTTTGGATGACATAAACAATCTTTGTAAGCGTGGCTTTAAAGGGAAGTATATGAGAATCTTTGCAGGTTTCTTCTTCTACTTTTCCCCCTTCCGAATTGTCTTTTGGCTTGAGTTGTGACATTACTTACAAGTCTCCCAGCTAGCATCATCTCCCCAATCAACATACAATCGTCGGGGCACACATCAATTTTTTGGTAGTTTAAGCCCAATCAGTTAATAATCTTCTTAGCCTCGTAGAACAATATAGGAATCTCCATGTCGGGGAACACATCTTATAATAATTCTAGCAACATCATCGTTCCCTTTTTGTGATTCCACACATGCACTTGATATGATATAATTTGATCAAGAAAGATAATTTTGAGTATTTTTGACAACATTGATATAAAGGATGATATGCTTCATCCATTAAGCTGAAAAAATCCTGAGTTGATTCATACCTCAAGAAACACTGACTCTGAACCGTGCACTTCTTCATTGATGTTGTCATCTTGAAAACCAAATGCATCACGTACAACATCACTAATAGGATCATCTTCATATACTTGAACTCCTACTTGTGAAATTTGAGGAAGAGCATCATAATATCTCATACCAAGTTTCTCACCATGACCTCCCCAGAATGTATAGTCTTCTATGAAAGGCTTAACAAGCACATATTCCTTGACAACTGGTCATGCATGCCACTTCTTGAACTTGCATCTCCAACACTGATAGAGGATCTTACTATTACAACTAGCATAAGAGTCTGCAAAATCCAAAAAATTGTTTAATCTATACAAATATTTTGGAGAATTACGTGGCAATATGATATATGGCTTATCTATTGTTAGTGAAAAATTTAGCAAAGAAGATGAGTAAATATAGAATGATGGGTACCTGGAAGCTTATATTCAAATCCTATAATGTTTAACAATTTGTAGCAGTTCTAAACCCGCTACTAAAGCCTCTACTAAGTGTAAGTTTGTAGTGGTTCTAAGCTCATACTGAGTTTCTTACCATGTACTCCACATAATTTATAGTCTTCTGGAAAGGCTTCACAAGCAAATGTTCTTTGACAATTTGTCATGCATGCCACTTCTTAAACTTGCATTTCCAACATGAATAGACAACTTACCATTACAACTGATATAATAGTACGTAAAATCTAAGAAATTGTTTAATCTAGACTAATATTCTAGAGAATTACGTGGCAACTTGATCTATGACTTATCTATAGCTAGTAAAAAATTTAGCAAAGAAGATGAGTGAATACAGAATGACGGATGCCTAGAAGCTCATATTCAAATCCTCCAATGTTTAACAATTTGTAGCAGTTCTAAACCTGCTACCATAACCGCTACTAAGTGTAAGTTTGCAGCGATTATACTTTAATAAACTGCTATGAACTTTCAAGACCGTTGGCAGGATATGAACTTCAAATTTCAACTATTTGACACTTTGTAGCGGTTATGTAAAACAAATCACTACAAATATTCATGACCGTTGGTGGGAATTAACACATTCAAATTTCAAATTTTCTATTTGTAGCGGTTCCAGTTAAGAAACTGTTACCAATGTCAAAGACACTTTGTAGCAGTTGTACGTCAAACCACTACAAATGTTCATGGGTGGGAGTTAAAATATTCAAAGTGACAATTTGTAGCAGTTGTAGTTGTTAAAACCGCTAAAAATATTCATGACCGTTGTTTATATTTCAATTTTTTTTTTATTTTGCATAGTGGCTGTTGTTGATAAAACTGCTACAAAGATTCATAACAATTTGTAAGGTTATCAACTATAACCGCTACAAAGCTATGTGCATTTCCTATTTGTAGCAATTTATAGGCTTAACCACTATAAATATTTATACTTTGCATAGTTTGTACCGGTTGTTACAAAAAAAAATGCTACAAATAATCTTTTTTTATTTTTTTTTTCAAATTTTATTTGTGATTTCTAAAAGAAAGAAGAATTTAATATTCATGAAAATATAAATATCCAAATTTTTGTACAGATGTTAGAAAGAAAAATATGATTGTCCTAAAGCTAACTAGAAACATAAACTAACTATCTGGAGAGGCAGAATCATGGCACTGATCATCAGGTCCTCCCTTTGGGGGCAGGATCATGACGCTGAGCAGAGTAAACCGTACCATCATCACTAGTAGTAGGAGATAGTTGGACATGAACCTAAGGATAGGAGGAACCTGTGGATGCTCCTTATCAAGGAACAGGCGACTCTACGACCGCGACGACATGTAGTTTATGATATCCTGCCACTGAGTATGCTGAGCGTAGTAGAAATTGGCCTGTTATTGCATCTGCTGCATCTGATGGGCCATCATAGCATGTGTTCTGGCAACCTCCAAACAGAGCTCATCAACAGAATCATCCTTCAGATGTTTAACCCTAGACGTCCATGCTTGAAAGCTGCCAACTTCAGAGGCACCGCTCCTGCCACAGACCATGCTAGGTCTGGTGCCTATCCCCATACCTCTCACGCATCCAGGGTGCTCAACTGGACCTATACTGGCTTTCAATGGCACAATGGGGTCCACAGACCCGTACGACTCCTAGGTCTGGGTCTCTCATAACTTAGCCAGTGACTGCTGCATCCGCTCTTGCCATTTTATGAAACAATAAAGTATTATTATTATTATTCACAATAAAGGAGTTTTTAAAAAGTATAACAATAAATTAGTGTTATAAAATAATAAATTAACTTATAATGACCTCCTTTACCTGCTGAGAGGTTAGAGTCCCATCACGGTGTCTATGGGTGATAGTGAATAACTCCCCATAGTCCATTTGGCAGCTCTTTTGCTGAGTCTTCCTCTCCTAAAACAATTAAAACATTAAATTAGTATTACGAACAATTATAATTATTAAAAACATAAACATTATAAAAATTATATTAATTTTATAATTACAAATAAATTACCAGCTCGCTGTAAGTGACAACAAATGTTTTTGATCCTACCGTGTGGTGGATCATTTGCTGCCGTCGACACCTAGTATTCCTCTTAGAAAGAGCCTGTATAAAATAAAAAATATTAAAAGTATTAAAATAATATAAAAAAATTATAATTATTAAAAACATAAACATTATGAAAATTATATTAAAATCATAATTATAAATAAACTACTTGCCCCTCTACGCTCCTCTTATACTGGATAAAATTCACCAAGTCATTTGGTGGGACGCCGTTTGGGGTGTTTTGAACCAGCTACTATAGTAGTATCGTCCCATCCTTATTCATAATGTTAGATATGATTAGTTTTGATGATGTCAAATGATAAGAGCAAAAATTTTATATAATGTATTTATTTGACTAATTACTGTGTTTAATGTGAAATATCTTGTAGATTAATTAAGTTGAATTATGGAGGAAGAATGAGGAGACAAAATTATCAAATATACAAAGAAGTTATTGAATTGATAAGAATGAACAAAAGGAAGAAGAAGAAAGAAACTGAAGATAGTCAAGAAGCTGCGTACTCGGATTATGGAGAATGATTATCAAGAGGAAAATCAAAAAGAAAGATATTGAAGAATGAAGAACTTGGAAGATCTATCAAGAATATCAAGATTCAAGTTATTAGAAGTAATTTTGAAGATTTTAGAAATTTGAGGCACTGTTTGGCACTGTAGCAGTTGGCACTCTGTGGCACTGTAGCTGCGGAACTGTAGCAATCACTTGAGTGAGGAAACGTAGTGCTCGAGTAAGGCACTATAGCATGCAGATCACTGTAGTGCTCGAGGTGCAAAGAGAAAGTGCAAAATCACTGTAGCAAGTGTGGCACTGTAGCACTCGAGTGAAGCAATAACACACTCGAGTGTTGGGCTACTCTGTTCAGTTCTGTTTTACGTTCAGCCTGATAGAGGTTCGGTATTTTGGCCATATCTCTCAAACCACACACATGGGATTGACCCGAAACTTGTGGCATATGAAAGAAGACTCACAACACGAAATATGTATACCAAGATCACATTGGAAGAAGCTCAAATGAAGGAGATATGATCCGTGGAAGATGACACTGAAATCACCGTCACTTTCCAAGACAGGTTCGGTAATTTGAACATAACTCACAAACCACACATTGGATTGAGACGAGACCAGTGCCATATGAACATAGTCTCAAAGGGCTTTCCATGGATAGGTAATTTTCCTAATTTTAACTTATATTCTAGGAGCTATGCCTTCTGGAAGTTGACACTTGTGCAGTATAGTGCGATAGACACTCTTTCGATCATAACTTGTAGAATACAAGGAGTTTGGAGTTGATTCTTTTTGCATTGAAATGCATATGGCAAGAGATTTCTTATGATACATCATTAGAATCAAATAAATAAATTTTTTCTAATATGGCCCCACATCACTCACGAGTGCAAAAATGCACTCGTGAAAAATGTCGTGCGAGTGTTGTCCAGAAGCAGCTGAATCGTGGAGAAATTTACAACACTCGAGCACTAGGATCCACAATCGAGCTTTAGACTATTTTACACTCAAGCACATGCAAGTCTTGACATGAAATTGTTAACCCGAGAAGAAGCATGTACGTGAAAACAAGAGGTACACTCGAGCAGGACTGGTTGCACTCGAGTGATGTCCAGAATTGCACTCGAGCATATGCGAGTGTTGGACAAAAAGTGTTTGCCCAAGAGGAAGCCAGAACGTGAAATTGTACATGCACTCGAGTGAGGCTTCTTTGCACTCGAGTGAAGTCCTGACAGAAGCAACGTAGAAGTTCCGACTCTCATGGCCATCAATCCAAACGTGGTTAAATGTTACACATTCATTATGTTTTCACTTGTTATTGTTCCTAAATGTTAACTAACATATATGTCAAGTGTAAAACAGGAGAATAAACATTTGGATTGCATCTTCAAGAATGGAGGTCACATATGGCAAATATCATCACTCAAAGTGATGAGTTCAGAAATCAGAAATTCAACTTTTGACCAATGAGCCAACATACCCATGACTAATACTTCATCATATTAGTGATTAAGCATTTTGCAGTGTGAAACAGGAAATTTAACATTCGGATTACAGTTTCAAATGAGAGAGTCAAGTGTGGCGAGCGGCATCATTACACACCGAGTATCGGCTACCTACCAGGACAAAAGATTGACCCACCATGAGAGATTGTCTGGAAACTCAAACGTATTCATCCCGCTCTACAACGTGATGTACAGCTCATAATGAGACATACCGCTCCTCAATGTGACGCTCTGCTTTGCAACGGAAATCTCATGGTAGCTCGTTTTTCAAATATGCTCAACGGTCAAAATGACTCCAATGGACGAATGCTCACAACGGTCATCATCTTCATCAACTATAAATGAGAGAGCATTCAATGTCGATGTGTAACTGAGACAGCGAGCAACTACGAGAAAAATGATAGAAATATGAATCCTCTGCTCTACCCAAACACTCTATTTTCCAGTTTCTGTATTACTTATCATTGAGAGAGTGATTATTTGTATTGTATTTCAGTGAGTATTATATCTACTCTATGAGAGAGTTTGTAAACACTTTCATCTATATTTCTGAATTGATCTCAAGGTAGAGGGACCTTGACAGGGTTAATTTCCTTACGGGGGAAGCTGTAGAGAGAATTGCCAGTAAGACATTCTGCTCGTAAGACTTACAAGCTGCAAGCAGTAGAGAACATTGTTGCTCATAAGACTTACAATGGTGTAAGCAGGAGAGAACGTTGCTGCTCATAAGACTTGCACTAGTAAGCAGGAGAGGAAGATCTTCGGGATTGCTTTGCATGTAAAACTTACCGTAAGGGGGAGTATCTTGGTGAGAGATTTGTAAAAGGTTTCACAAGTACCCGGTTAAACTTGTGGAATTGTAAAGGCTTTTCTTGTGCCCGGATTAAACAAAAAGATAGTGGATTTGAAAATCTCAGGAGGAGCCTGGGGACTGGACATAGGCCATCACATATTGGACCGAACTAGGATAAATCACAGTTTGCATATTCTCTTCCCTAAGCTCTTATATTTCCAACATATATTATTGAATCTAACTGTTGATTTATAAACCTTCATACTTACCGCTTTCTTTAAGATGCGAAAAGATTTCTAAAGTTCTTAAGTTTTTATTATACACCCAATTCACCCCCTCTTGGGTGATAGCGGTTCTAACACATACTATAGAAGAGATGATTCCTCCTGTTCCTTCAGCTATCTCCTATCTTTATTAGCGTGTACCTCTTCTGGTTGTCTTGGACAGCAAACCTAAGCTGTAACACAATTGAATACAAAATAAATAAATATAATTACTTACAAATGTTACAATTAATAAAAATTAATCAAATACAATTAATTAAAAAATATATAATATTATTAAATTTTATTAATTACCTTTACGGCCTAGTCTCACGTCAGATCCTTCTGTCCCTTGGGAACATTCTTCCATGTCCTGAAGTGGATGGGGAACCGCATCTAATTTCAGCCCAGCTTATTCAGGTAAAATGCATGTGAAGGGTGTTTAAGCAAGGGGATAGGCCGAAATTAGGGTATTCTATAGTTTTCAAGTGTTCTTGGGAGCATTGTGTGCTAGGGTTTTGGCTTCTTGAAGAATATTGAGCTTGGGTTGAAGTCTAGAAGAGATTTAGGACTCCAATCCTTGGTTTTTCTCATTCTTCTTCCCTTTCTTTGCTAAGTTTTTGATATGGCTATAATTATTTTGCTTAGGTATAGCTCTTGCATGATTATGAGTAGCTAGAACTCTCAATTAGGATTACTTTTACCCATTGTATGGATTAAAACTACTAGATTCTTTTGCTTTTATTTGTTAATGAGTATATATGTTGAATTTTCTTTGAGCTTAATGCTATCTTGTGCTTGATCACCGTATGATTAGAGTTGTTCAATTAGAAGATGCTTGAGAGAGCTATTTTGATTGTAGAACTTAAGAAAAATCATCCTAGACTTGAAGTTTAGGGATTAAATGGATGGTTTGTTGTTAGAATAGAGATATATGTAACAACCTAGCATAGTCAATTGAAGGATTGTTTTAGAAAGATGGCTTTCATTAATTATAAACAAGAAATTGAGTATTTTTAATAAAGATTAAAAATCAATCTTGACTTGAGAGAGCCTGGTTGATGATTTTAGAGCCTTTGACTAACATACACTCATTTAATCAACATAAGTGGATATTTGCATAGTTTCATAAAATATAATGTGGAAGAAGTAATCCTAAGTTTATACCTCTTGAAGTTAAATCGAATTTCTCAATTTCCACTATTTTGCTTTGTTATTTTTATCAAAAGTCTTTAATTAACTTGATCAAATTTAAATGATTCCATTCAACTTAATTAAGAACATGGTTACATTAGTTAATTCAGTTTCGTCATAGTCCTTATGGATCAACACTCATTTTCTCACTAATTTATTACTTGCGAGCCGTACGCTTGTGGAAGCTAAACGGGGAACAAGTTTTTGGCGTCATTGCCGAGGACTATATACTAAGGTCTTTCTAGTTAATTAGTGTAGTTGCGTGCTTGATTACGCTTAGATCCCTCCCCTCTTCTTGTTTCACTTTCTTAATTTGTTTTGTTTTTTGGTATAATCATAGCTATAGTTCTTTTTCTTGTTTTTCTCAGTTTAGTCCTATTTGTTGATAAGTTTGATTCTTGTTGTGATATTTTTGAATTGTAGGTACTTGTGCTCTGTATGCAAACTGATTTGGAAGTCGTTCTTAACCAAGGACCTGAACCTTTACCGGCACCAGAGCAACCGAGACCACCATCTGGTCCTCATCCATATTACAATGTGGCCAATCCTAATGGTGATGACTTAGAGCGTACTTTGGATGAGTACATAGAGCAAGAAAGCTCTACCTATTAATTTAGCATCCAGTTTCATGCTATTCATCAAGCTAGGAATTTTGAGTTGAAGCCAATCATGCTCTAAGTGCTCCAAATATTTGGCTTGTTTTCGGGAATTTAGAATGAAGTCTCTATTGACCATTTGACATGCTTTGTACAAGTATGTGAGAACTTCAAGTTTCAAGGAGTAACTTCGGATGCGCTCAAATTGCAACTTTTCTCTCTATCACTTGACAAGAAGGCAAGAGCTTGGCTTACCGCTTTACCTCTAAACTCCATGAGTACTTGGGATGAAATGGCCTCTAAATTCAAGGTAAGGTTTATTCCATGGGGTAGACGGGCAGTCCAATGAGGTAAAATTTTGAGTTTCCAACAACATCCAGGCAAACTTTTTCATGAAGCATGGGAGAGATTCAAGGAGTTATGGTATAGTTGCCCTAACCATGAAAAGAAGACCTATGTTTTGCTTGAAGCCTTTACGGCCAGATTAGATATGCCCACTTCAAATATGCTCAACAATACCTCTAATTGTAGAATCGACAAGATGAGAGTTTATAATATATCACATTTGTATGAGGACATTGCTTCTAGTTCATTGCAACAATATGAAAGATCACGTTCTAGTTGTATGAGGACACTGGTTGAAGAGATTTCGTTACAAGGTTGTCTCTTCGCTCACTTGCATTTTCTGTTTTGAATTGCTTCATTTCTTTGTGACGCTGATTGCTCGAAATAAGTGTGGGGGAGGGACTATTCTAATAGAAAAGGTAGAAATAAATGTTGAAGTCCACTGTTTTGGCAGTTTAGTTAGAGGGAAGGATGGATTTGGATATGTGTACTAATTTTACTACTAGTTGGACACAGAACACACAAGTGGTTTCACTATGCCTTTGATTTGCTATACCTCTTTTCTGAACTTTGATTTACCGTGTTTTCTTGTCTCATTATCTAATTGGATTGCTTTAAGGACACTGCATCATTTAAGTGTTGGGGAGGCTGTACTGAGTTTATGGTTTATTAACTACTTTGCATGGAGTATTTTGTAATTCTAGACAATTTTAAGTGTGATGCATTCTTCTAAAAATTCTAGGAATGATAGACATAGGAGTAAATGAGTGTTTGAGGGAATGTGTTGAACAGATTTATCTTAAGGGATACAAACCGTGTGAGCTTGGGAAACTGACAGTATTGAGCTTAGTAATACTTATGGCTTAGTCATTATAAGTGAAGTTAAGAGAATTAGCCCACAGGGAAGGATATTTGAGCCTATTCGATTCATTAAATTTTATGTGTATGCTATCTAGTTCTTTAGCTCTCTAGAACTTGTCCTAGCTCTTAGTTGAGGCCAATTTTCTCATGAGAGTACATGTATATGATTGAGGCATCCATTTCACATCCATATGATCCAAACACAAGCCACCTACATACTTTATCCCTTGCTAACCCATTTGAGCCCATCATTTTCGTTTCTCATGACTTCTATGCAGTTTTGAATAAGTGTGCAAAACTACTATGATGATGTGTTTATTGTTGCATAAGTTGAAAAGAAAATGTGATTTCAGGCTGGAAAAAAAAAGATGCTCTTGAAAGAAAATTGAAAAGCCAAATGAAGAGAGCAAGTCAAAAAGAAGAAGAAAAAGAAGAAAAAAGCAGCATGTATGATTAAGCAAATATACTACATCAATTTCTTTATGCATACTTGTTTGAGCTGCATAGATTTTCATTCCATTCCATATATTCCATCTTATCCTCACCAACATTACAACATTAATAAAGTCCTCTTGATGCATGGAAACTTATGTTTGCATGGTGGAGATGATAGAGCTTTGACAAGCTTATGGTAGAGCATAGACTAGAGAGAGGAGTGAAATGAAATACCCTATAGTAACAAAAGAGCTAAACACTTTGTTGGAAATTGTGCCCAAAGGGCTAATCATTGTACTTTGAACATTATTAATTTAATGAAATTTCTCCATTCTGTTATCATATTATTCGCATGTTAACTGTGATAATTGTATCATTGGATAAATCATAAAGATTATCCTAAAATGTCCCTGGTCGGTCATATATGCAGGAGCAAAGATGAAACAAGACCAGTATGACTTTGATAAGATATGGAGATGCGAATCAAAGTCTTAGGCACTTGTAAGAGTACAAGGTGCTGGACGGACCCACTATGAGAAAGCTACATGGATCAAGTCATAAGCTTTTCTCATGTACAACCACGTCACAATGCCCTTAGACTTGAGGTCATCATGGATTCCTACATGAGAGTTGCTAAGATTTGAACTAGTCAAAAGTCACTTTTGACCGGGTGATGATAAAGGCTATGATCGGGCTTGGTGGTTTTTAATGTAGAGGAATATGAGTGATCAAGATGGAATTTGTCCCTTACATTAGTAGAGAGATATTACTGGGCCCCTCGATGAGTGAGTCTGAGAAATATATGGCCATACTACGATGGAAATGAGTTTCCATTTCTATTGTCAGGCTACTCAGGAATCGAGAAGGTAATGGTTAGGAACAAGAGAATGACATTATCCATGCCTTATCCTTTACCGATATATCGTGTGACAAAATGGACGTGACATGGTTGTATGAGAGGTTGCATCGTGTTAACGATCCTCATATGAATTGGGTAGTCTTAATGTCTTGCTAGAGGCTGCTTGCGACTTATGGGTTAGTACAGTTATTGGCCCACTGCCAACTTCATATGGGCCTACAGGGTCGCACACAAGAATGACCCAACACGAGATAATGTTTAATTTAGGGTGGATGAATTTTATATTTATATATATATATATATATTATGAAATTTGTTAATAATATTATGTAGATATATATTTTTGAAATACATATCTTATATATATATATATGTGTGTGTGTGTGTGTGTATATATATATTATATGATATTATTATATTATGTTAGTTTTAAATTTAATCTATTAAGATATATTAAATTTAATAACTAATATGATAGAGATATAATATCTTAGATTTAATTTATGAAGAAAACTTAAATCTAATGGCTCTTTATTTGGATTAAATAAATATGTTAAATTAAAATTGTTGGACAGATTTAATGTAAACTGAATTTATTTAATTAGCTCATCAAGATAATTAATTGTTACTTAATTCAAAATTAATATTTTTGAAATTCGAATATAGCCCTCATAGGTTATGAACTTGATAGAGCAGATATACTCATACACATATAAGAATTTAGAGTCGCAAGAGAAACCCTAAGAGACATTGGAATCGCTAGCACGTAGTTTGTGTTGGAAAGCATTCGTGTGGATACCGGTGGAGGGAGCGGACCTGATAGATCCTCAATTAGGATAGGCAAAAATTTTAAAATTCTTCCGCTGTGCCTGCCGATCCTAATAGTGGCATTAGAGCCAGGTCAATTGTGCGTTTAAATTGAGTTTATGATTCTTATACATGTGAGATAAATGGGATATATATGTATGTTTATAAGAAATGTCTGAATATGTATGTGATTTAGCTAATACGAAATAGATTTATTTTGAAATATGTGATCTTGAAATCATTTTTTGATTTTTGTTTTCGGATATTACTGCATATATACTATCTGCTAAAATTGTTTCAATTATATGCGCTGCTGGTTACGTAATTTCAATTCTAGATTAGATCTGAAACTAGAATTCGTGTTTACATTTTTGAATTGAATAAGGCTTGCATGAAATCGGGTGGGGTACCTAACATCATACCTGGTGGCAATCCAATCGGGTCTAAGTTCGGATATCTATTCGGGTATTAGGGATCAGAAGTGTTTTGGGCCGTTGCCTTGACCTCGCCCGCTAACTGGCTAGCCGGACTACTGTGACTACCTGTTCGTAGCGCAATATAACTTGATCACGACATTTACTGCTTTTGGTATTGTGTGAATTCTTGTTGTGATTTATTCTTCATACTTGTTTGGGTATAGTGAACAACATGGCTTTAGATTTTCACAAAGGGTTGTAATATTTAAATATAGCCTGTGTGTTGTGCCTTCCTCTAAATACTCTCAATGTATATTCTCTTCTCATCTCACTCCCCTCAAATATTTAAATGAGGTTTCTCTCAATGTATTTCTTTTCTTATTTAGAGAAGTCCTCTTATTGGCTTGGGAGGATTTTATGTTATGTAAGCCATGTTGTGTCACGTTTAAATTATGGTTTTGATTAGATCATTGCATGAATACTTTTGTGTTTATATGTATTTATTTGTATGAGATACGACCATGACTGCATGCATATAAACAAAACTAATTAATTGAGCCCTCTAAATCAAATATTAAGTCATAATGTCATCAATTAATGAATACTTGTCAAAACCTAGATTGCTCAATTGTAGATACCACCAAAGTGGATGTACTTGAGTTATCTTGATGAGACAAGCATGAGTAATAATGCTGCTCATAATCTTCATTATTGTTTTAACTTAATTGAGAATAACAAAATGGTTTTGAATCTCAAGGCATTAGGTGAGATTAAACATGCTGGATCATATGATGATTGAATCCCATAAACATCTAAGAGTTACATATGATGTAATTGGTAAATAGGTTATCTACCTAAATAACTTGAATTTAAGCATCTTGCCAAAGAGGACTTAAGTTTAAGCCAAATATGGATCTTAGTCCACTAATTATTATATTGAGGGTTGTTAATTTAGTGGGAGATTACTAACTAACTTTGCATATTTTAATTGTAGAATCATGTCAACTAGTAATACTGTTACACTATCGTTGCGATCGGTCCTTGAGAAGGACAAACTCAATGGGCAAATTTTCTTGACTAGTTCAAGAACTTGAGAATTGTTCTCAAAGCAGGAAAGAAAGGCTTATGTCCTAAATCAACCTATTCCTAAGGAGCCTGCAGCCAATGCTCAAAGAGCTCAGAGAGATGCTTACACGAAGCATAAGGATGACTCTGTGGATGTAGGTTGCTTGATGCTTGCCATTATGGTTCCAGAGCTCTAAAGAGATTTGGAACTTATGGAGGCTTACGAGATGATTATCCATCTCAAGGAAATGTTCCAGCAACAGGCAAGGCAAGAAAGGTATGAGACCATAAAGGCCTTACATTCCTGCAAGATGGCTAAAGGTGCATCAGTTAGTACTCATGTGTTAAAGATGAAAGGCTATATTGATGACCTAGAGAGGCTTAGATTTCCAATGAGCCAGGAGTTAGCTATGGATTTGATCCTGAACTTACTCCAGTAGAGTTATGACCAGTTTGTCATGAACTACAACATGAACAACATGGATAAATCAATTTTTGAGCTATATGGGATGCTCAAAATTGCTAAGTAAAGCATTAAGAAAAGCCTAGTACTGTTTTGACGGTTCAGAAAGGAAAGGGAAAAAAAAGAAAGGGAAGGGAAAATGGAAGGGTAATGGCTCAGGTGGTAAAACTAATGAGTCAAAAAAGCACGAAACCAAGCCTGCACACAAAAAGGCAAAGCCTCTAAAGGAAGGAGTCTCCTACTTCTGTAATGAACCCGGTCCTTGGAAGAGGAATTGCAAACTCTACCTCGAAGATCTGAAAAAGAACAAGAAGGATAGTGGGGCTATCGCTTCAGGTATTTATGTTATAGACATTCATTTTTCTACTTTCTTTATATGGGTATTAGATACTGCATGTGGTTCTCACATTTGTGCAAATGTGCAAGGTCCAAAAGACAGTAGAAAGTTGAAGAAGGGTGAGGTGGACCTACGAGTTGGAAATAGAGCAAAAGTTGCTGCTTTAGCCATAGACACTTATGAATTAGTTCTGCCCAGTGGGCTTTTGTTAGTTTTTAACAATTGCTATTATGTTCCTGCTTTGAGTAGTAACATTGTTTCTCTTTCTTATTTGGATAAGGAAGGTTATAATTCTATTACTAGGAATGGTAAATGTTCTATTTATCGTAATGACATTTTCTATGCTGATGCTGATTTGCATGTTGGTCATTACATATTAAATTTAGAACATCCTAATAATGGGAATATCTATAACGTAACTACTAAAAGGATAAATCAAACGATTTGAATCCGACCTACCTATGGCAATGTCGTCTAGGCCATATAAATGAGAAACGCATTTCCAAACTCCATCAAGATGGATTTCTTAATTCATTTGATTTTAAATCATATTATACATGCAAATCTTGCTTATTAGGAAAGATGACAAATGTACCTTTTACTGGGCATAGTGAGAGGGCCACTGAATTATTAGGCCTCATACATACAGATGTATGTAGACCATTAAATACAGCTGCCAGAGGAGGTTATGTCTACTTCATTACATTTATAGACGATTTTAGTAGATATGGCTATATCTATCTAATGAAACATAAATCTAAATCTTTTGAAATGTTCAAAATATTTCAAAATGAAGTACAAAACCAACTTGGCAAAACAATTAAATGAAACATTTATAGACGATTGAGATGGTGAATATTTGAGCCAAGAGTTTATTGACCATCTTAGGAGTTGTGGGACAATCTCACAATTAACTCCTCCAGGAACACCATAATGGAATGGCATTTTTGAACGGAGGAATCAAACACTATTAGATATGGTTCGGTGTATGATGAGTCAAACAGATCTTCTACAGTCCTTTTGGGGACATGCCCTAGAGATAGCTACATTTACACTAAATCGTGTTCTGTAATATCCTGAATTGTGATTAAGGGCTAATAACTTCAAAATGAAGTAATTAATGTTAATTAAGCACTTTTGAAGTATGTGATGTGGATTGTGGGGTAAAATATGTTTATTGTTGGTTTAGTAAGCATTGTGTCAATCATGGGCAAACGGTAAATTTATCGATCGATTGGTCAGTTACTGGAGAGGAAACTCCTTGGTAATTGAGATCAATGGCTAGGATTGAAAGAGGGAGAGGTGGAATCCTACACTTGCAAGTCCATGTGAATCTATGGTAGGGAGAATAAGATGTTGACAAGTGGCAAAAGATGGACCATGGGATAAGGGTCAAAATTTCAAACTCATTTTCTCTTCCCTATCTCATCCAAGTCGGTTATAGGTGTGTGTGTGGGGAAAAAAAATTTTGATCCTCATGTTTCACCATCATCTCTCATCTTCTCTCTCATCATTCTCTATTTTCGCTGAAACAAGGCAAGAAAGAGAAAGTATTAAGGTGAGTTTTGGCAGCTAGATGCCTCTTAATGCTCAAGTGTTCTTTATTAATGTTGTGCAAGAGGTTGAGAGCTTTAAACCTATGGTTTCAGAATTTTCATTGGTGGTGGTTGAGGGATTGTGAACTTTGGAAAGTTGAAGAATCAAGAAGTTGGCTTTGGAATACATAAGAGGTGAGTAGTTGATGCACTTTGGTATAATTACCTTTGTCATTGGTTAAGTTTTGAGGATTTTGTATTTTGCCCTAATTTTGGCTTAAATTTGGAAGGTATGAATTGAGTAGTATAAGGTGGTGGAATAAATACCACATTATGTTTTGGAGTCTATAGTTTGTGTTTGGATTTGAAAAGAGGAAGTTTGGTCATTAGGTGATTTTGGTTGCAATGTGCTTAGAAGTGATGAATGTGTCATTGTGGTAAGATTTTGGTTGTTTTGAGTTTACCAATAGGTTCCTTGTGGAATTTTAGATGGGAATGAGTTTTGGTATAAATGTTGGGACCATTGGAACTAGTTTTGGTAAATTTGGAAAATCATATCAGTTGCTGCGATCTGGCTTCTGATAATCTTCACTCGAGTGAAGAGGGGTCTCACTCGAGTGCAGTATGAAATTCTGGGTATTTTGGTTAAGTCTTCAGGAAAAAATCACGAGTACACTTTTGTTTCTACGAGTGATATAGGTCATCACTCGAGTGATCTTGGTTTCACTCGAGTGAGGGAGTATGTTTAAGACTTTGGAGTTTATGATTGCTCTCAGGTAGTCACTCGCGGTGCCTTACTTCTTGGTACTCAGTGCATTTGAGGTCATCATTTGAGTGCGGTTTTACTGTGCTCGAGTGAAGGTGTAAGATATATCAAGGTTTGCTCTCGGGCAAACACTTTCGGTGTGACACTTTTGGGTGCTCAAGTGAATTTGGGGGTCATCACTCGAGTGAGGTCATCTCCACTCAAGTGAGCTGACCAAAAATCAATGCTTTTGCTTCCAAAAAGGCATCTTCGGGGCAGTTTCTCCCAACCCTTTTGGAATATGTTTAGGCATTTAATGGCCACCTAAAGAGTTCATATGAATACCAACTTAAAGTATTATGGAATTAAGAAGTTGGAAAAGAGATTGATCTATTGTCCTTATTTTGGTTTATAGGATTTGACATATGCCATCCTCGTGAGCTCACTGTGCCAGCAAACGTCAGAAAGGAACAAGGCAGTGACGTTTTCTTTTATACCATATGTAATGCATTGTATGTGTGTTATATCATTGATTTGTGATAAATTCGTATGCTGCGATATTTGTGGATATGTGTAAGCACCGCCATGCCAATAGTCCCTGCGTCGCTAACAACAGTTCAGGTTAGGACGGTGTGCCTTCCCGGCGGTAAAAGGGGATGAGGATGGGGTGTGATATGTATGATTATGTGAAAAGCCGAAAGGCTATTTGTGAAGGCCGACGGGCCAATTGTGAAAGCCGGATGGCTATATGAGCTATAAGGCTATATGTATGCACTGCCACGCCAACAGTCCCTGAGTCGCTAACAACGGTTCGAGTTAGGACGGTGTGCCTTCCCGGCTATAAAAGGGGATGAGGGTGGAGTGTGATTTGTGCTACTGTTGCTGTATAATGATTTGCTTACATGCTGTGTGCTTATGTATGGTATGAATGATTTGTTACTACTGGGATTCTCTTGAATCTCATTCTTTCCTTTGACTAACATTTTAGACAGGGCAAGTGGCTCTAAGGAGAAGCGCACGACCCAAAGCGGTTAGAACCCTGTAGCGAAATTTGGTTCGGGCCATATTGGTTATTCATTTGGACAGGGTTTACTATACGACATTTTGAGTTGTAAATAGTTTTGAACATATGGCTGTGTAATCCCTTAATTGGGAACTGGAACCCTATAGATGTATAGATATATATATATATAGATGAAACCCGGGGGTTGCCGGGGATTAAGTTATAAACTCTGATGTGTTTAAATGTGATATGATTGCACAGGTAATTATATTCGATATTTGAACATTGAGACCAGGGTAGAGAAGTTTTTAAATTTTGTAAAGTCCCTACTATGAAAAGGGAGTTTTAAATGAATTTTGAATTAGCCAATAGTCTGTAATCCATTTTTATTATGCATTATTGAATCTTAATTACGCTAATTAAGGTAGGGGGTTACATGTTCCATCTAAGGCAATTGAAAAGACACCATATGAGATATGGAATGGAAAGAGACCAAGTTTATCTTTTCTCAAGATCTGGGGATGTGAGGTATATGTTAAACAACAAGCCTCAGATAAATTAGCGTCTAGATACTCAAAGTGCCTTTTTGAGGGGTATCCTAAAGAAACGAAAGGATACTATGTCTACAATCCCAATAATAACAAAGTGTTTGTTATTCGAAATGGTAAGTTTCTAGAAAGAGATTTTGCCTCTAAAACAACCAGTGTGAGCAAGGTATATCTCAAAGAAGTTCAAGAGTCACAAGATAGTACAGAACCACAGATGGAAATTAGAGCAGACTCACAAGTTGCTGAGCCTCCTTAAGTAACACAAAGTCCACGAAGATCTGACAGGACATGACATCAGTGTTAGAGATATGGATTTCTGATTACTGAAGATCGTGATGTGTTGCTCATTGAGCAAAATGAGCCAACCACCTATCAAGAAGCCATAGTGAGACCAAACTCCTAGAAATGGCTAAATGCCATGAAGTTTGAAATGCAATCCATGTACGACAATCAGGTATGGACCTTAGTCGATCTACCTGAAGGTGTAAAAACCATCGGGTGCAAATAGGGTTTCAAGGAGAAAAATGATATGGGTGGTAATGTAAATGTCTTCAAGGCACGACTGGTTGTAAAATGATTCACTCAAATTCATGGTGTAGACTATGATGAAACTTTTTCCCCAGTCACAATGACTAAATCAATCAGAATCCTTCTTGCCATTGTAACATATTATGACTATGAAATATGGCAGATGGATGTCAAAACAACCTTCCTTATTGGAAAGCTCATTGAGGATGTGTACATGACACATTGAAGGTTTTGTGCATCCAGAGGACTCTGGTAAAGTTTGCAAGCTTCAAAGATCCATTTATGGATTGAAGCAAGCATCTTGGAGCTGGAATCATCGTTTTGATGAAGTAGTCAAAGAGTTTGGATTCATTCAAAATATCGATGAACCTTGTGTTTACAAGAAGGTTAGTGGGAGCACAGTTGTATTTCTAGTGCTTTATGTAGATGACATCCTACTCATTGGGAACGACATTCCTACCTTGCAGAGTGTCAAGTCTTGGTTAGGAAAGTCCTTTTCAATGAAAGACTTAGGTGAGGCTACCTACATCCTAGGGATTAGGATCTATAGGGATAGATCCAAAAGACTAATAGGCCTAAGTCAGAGCCCACACATAGACAAGATATTGCATAGGTTCAGCATGCATGATTCAAAAAGGGGATACATGCCCATGTCTCATGGCATCCATCTTAGTAAGGATCTATGTCCTACTACACCTAATCATTGAGATCACATGAGTAAGGTTCTATATGCCTCAGCCATTAGATCCATCATGTATGCCATGCTATGTACTCGACCACATGTCTCATTTGCCTTAAGTATGACTAGCATATATCAACAAGATTATGGTGAGGGTCATTGGATTACGGTCAAGAATATCCTAAAGAACTTAAGAAGGACTAAGGACCTATTTTTGGTCTATGGTGGATTAGATGATGAGCTCTGTGTAACCGATTACACAGATGCAAGTTTCTAAATTGACCAAGATAACCTTAAATCGCAATCTGGATACGTATTCCTCTTGAATGGTGAAGTAGTAAGCTGGAAGAGCTCCAAGAAGAGCACTGTAGCAAATTCTACAACAGAAGCTGAGGTATAGCAGAATTGGATGCAGCTAAAGAAGCCGTTTGGATAAAAAATTTCATTACTGAACTAGGGGTGGTGCCTACGATCTCAAATCCAATAGATTTATTTTGTGACAATAGCGGTGCTATTGCACAGGCCAAGGAGCCTAGGTCACATCAAAGGACCAAGCATATACTCAGGTTATTTCATCTTATTAGAGAAATTAATGATAGAGGTGATATAAACATATGCAAAGTAGCAGGAGAAGACAATGTTGTTGACCCTCTTACTAAGCCACTTGCACAGGCAAAGCATGAGTGTCATGTTAGGACAATGGGAATTGGGCAAATTAATGATTGTGCCTAGGGCATGTGGGAGGATGTTGGAAATTGTACCTAAAGGGCCAATCATTATACTTTGAACATTATTAATTTAATAAAATTTCTCCATTCTGTTATCATATTATTTGCATGTTAACTGTGATAATTGTATCCTTGGATAAATCATAAAGATTATCCTAAAATGTCCCTAGTCAGTCATCTATGCGGGAGTAAAGATGAAACAAGACCAGTATAACTTTGATAAGATATGGAGATATGAATTGAAGTCTTAGGCACTTGTAAGAGTACAAGGTGCTGGACGGACCCACTATGAGAAAGCTACATAGATCAAGTCATAAGCTTTTCTCATGTATAACCATGTCACAATGCCTTTAGACATGAGGTGATCATGGATTCCTACATGAGAGTTACTAAGCTTAGAACTAGTTAAAAGTCACTTTTGACAGGGTGATGATAAAGGCTACGATCAGGGTTGGTGGTTTTTAATCCAGAAGAATATGAATGATCAAGATGGAATTTGTCCCTCATATTAGTAGAGTGATATTACTGGGCCCCTTGATGAGTAAGTCTGAGAAATGTATGGCCAGACTACGATAGAAAGGAGTTTCTATTTCTATTGTCAGGCTACTCAGGAATCGAGAAGGTAATGGTCAGGAATAAGAGGATGACATTATCCATGGCTTATCCTTTATAGATATATCGTGTAACAAAAGGAACATGACATGTGTAATATCTCGATTTGTGATTAGGGCTAATGACTCTGATAATTATGGTAATTAGTGTAATTAAGCACTTTTGGAATTAATGTAATGTGAATTTTGGAATTTATGTGTGTGGTATTTAAGATCAAGGGTTGTGATTCTTTGACCATGGGTCGGGATCCTATGTGTTGTGATGTTGGTGAGCCTTTGAGGGAGTGACTAAGATGATGACATGTGGCATTGTGTGAGCTATTGGATGAAGCCACAAAAGGACAAAATAGCACTTTTCTCCCTCATTCTCTCTCCTATTCGGTTGAGAGTGTATGTGGGGGAGAAAGAGTTGACTTTTTCATCATCATCTCCTCCATATCCTATTTTCTCTCTCTTCCTTCCTCCATTTTTCGCTGAACAAGCTTGGGAAAGAGAAAGTATAAAGCTTTGATTTTGGTAAGAAATGAACCTCCTTTGCTCAAAACCCCTTCTCTAACATTGTTTATCTCAATGAGAGCTTTATGGTGGTGGTTATAGAATCTTGAGAAGTGGTGATTTGTGTGTGAGTCAAAATTGGAAGATTGGAGAATCAAGATTATGGATTGAGCAAAGAAAAGAGGTAGGCATTTAGAGCATTTTGGTATATTGTTTGTGATTTTTGGCTAAGTTGAGCAAAATCTGGAAATTTTGCCCTAATTATGCCAAATGTTGAAAATGTGGATTTTATGGTGTTTGATAGTGGAAATGGTTTAATGATGAGTTATTTGAGTATTGAATATGATTTGGAATGTTGGAATTAAGTGGAATGAAATTTGGATATTGTGTATCATAGAGACCTTAGTGTTGATTGTGGTCAAAGTGGTTTTGGGGTGTTTTTGGAGTTGCCATTGTGTTCCCTAGTTAGTGCTTGAAATGTATGAGCTTTGAGAGGAGTTTGGGAACCATTGGGCATGGTTTTGACCATCTGGTGTTTTCTGGTTTTTCTGCATTTTTGGGTCTCTGATACACATCACTCGAGCAGAGGAAGAACGTGTTCGAGTGATGCGAGAGTTTTTCCTGTTGTGCTTCGAGTTCATCTGGATTTTTATGAATAAGGCTCGAGTGTATCGCTTTGTGCTCGAGTAAGGGAAGAACATGCTCGAGTGAACTTGGGTCTGCTCGAGTGATGGTGCGAGTCCAGAGTGAAGGGTTTCTTTCGGGTCTTCACTCGCTGGTTGATGCCAAAAGTGTGCTCTGACACTCGAGAGCATAGCCGTCTCACCCGAGCACTGGGGGTCATGCTCGAGTGAGCTTGTGCCTCTGGTGGGTGGTGCTCTCGGGTTGTCACTCGCGGGTAGGTGCACGAGTGTGCCTTCTCACTCGCAGGAATGGGGTGTGTGCTCGAGTGCACTTGGTTGTGCTCGAGTGATCCTGATCCTAGAGAGCTTTGTGTGCTTTCGGGTGCTCACTCGATGTCTCTCACTCTCTCTTGTGCTGGAGTGATGTCCGTACTTGTGCTCGAGTGAGAGCATCTGTGCTTGAGTGAAACTGCCAGAAATCAGTGTGTTGTCTTCGAAAAAGGGGTCTTTTGGGTAGTGTCTTCCAACCCTTTAGGCATATGTTTAGGCCTCTAATAGTCACCTAAAGAGTCCTAAATGATAACCAACTTAGAGTATTATTGAAATATACATATGGAAAAGAGATTGATTGGTTGTCCCTAATTGATATAGGATTTGACATATGTCGCCCTCGTGAGGCCACAGTGCCGGAGCCAATCAGGAAAGATACAGGTAGTGACTCTTCTTTATATCTTATGTGATACATTGTATGTGTTCAATGTCATTGAGATGAAATGGATTTCGTATGTTGCATGTTTATGAAAATTGTGGAAGCACCGCTATACCAATAGTCCCTGAGTCGCTAGCAACGGTTCGGGTAAGGGTTGTGTGCCTTCCCGGTGGTAAAAGGGGATGAGGTTAGGGTGTGTATATGTGATTATGTGGGCCGAAAGGCTATTTGTGAAGGCCGACGGGCCATTTGTGAAAGCCGAAAGGCTATATGTGAGCCGTAAGGCTATTCGTATGCACTGGCACACCAATAGTCCTTGAGTCGCTAATAACGGTTCGGGTTAGGACGGTGTGCCTTCCCGGCGGTAAAAGGGGATGAGGGTGGAGTGTGATTTGTGTTGCTGATATGAGATGATTTGTTTACATATTATGTGATTGCATGTGGTATGAAAAAGTTGTTACTACTGGGATTCTTTAGAATCTCACCCTTTCCATATGACTAACCTTTTCAGATAGGGCGAGTGGCTCAAAAGGGAAGCGGACAACCAGGAGTAATTAGGATTACTCTGAGACTTAGTGGTAGTTGGTTATCTTCATTTTGGATTCGGGGTTACCAAGTGTATATGAGTTGTAAATGAATATTTTGGGACATGTAATCCCCATTTTGAGAACTTGTAAACCTATGATATAATTATATGTAGTTGAACCCGGGGTTTTGCCAGGATTTTAGTTTCCGCACTCTGATATTTCTTATGTGATTTGATTTCTCAAGTATTATATCCGCACGTGAATGTGAGACCAGGATTCAGTATGTTTTAGAACTGATTTTTGAAATACCCCATCTCTTGGATGTGGGATTATAAACTGTTATTTTGTTTTATTGGTCTCTATTTCACTTAAATTTCGTAATCCGGATGTAATTACAGTGAGGGGGTTACAACATGGTTGTATGACAGGTTGCATCATGTTAACGATCCTCATATGAATTGGGTAGTCGTAATGTCTTGCTAGAGGCCGCTTGCAACTTATATGTCAGTACAGTTATTGGCCCACTGCCAACTTCATATAGGCCTATATGGTCGCACACAAGAATGACCCAACACGAGATAATGTTTAATTTAGGGTGGACAAATTTTATATTTATATATATATATATAATATAAAATTCGTTAATAATATTATATAGGTATATATTTTTGAAATACATATCTTATATATATATGTATGTGTGTGTATATATATTATATGATATAATTATATTGTGTTATTTTTAAATTTAATCTATTAAGATATATTAAATTTAATAACTAACATGATAGAGATATAGTATCTCAAATTTAATTTATAAAGATAACTTAAATCTAATGGCTCTTTATTTGGATTAAATAAATAGGTTAAATTAAAACTGTTGGACATATTTAATTTAAACTGAATTCATTTAATTAGCTCATCAAGATAATTAATTGTTAATTAATTTTGAAATTAATGAAGATTAATTTTGAAATTCGAATATAGCCCTCATAGGTTATGAACTTGATAGAGCAGATATAATCATACACGTATGAGAATTTAGAGCCGTAAGAGAAACCCTAAGAGACATTAGATGCGCTAGCACGTAGTTTATGTTAGAGAGCATTCATGTGGATACCGGTAGAGGGAGCTGACCTGACGTGTTGGCCCCTAGAGATCGAAAACCCTCAATTAAATAAGGTACGAATCTGTCTAACTCGGTTTAAACGCCGTTGATAGATCCTCGTTAGGATTGGCGAAAATTTTAAAATTCTTCAGCTGTGCCTGGTGATCCTAACACACTTGACCCAAGAGTCTCTTGAATTCTCTTTGGAAAGGTTGAATCATATGTAGAGCTAGGTTTTTACTAGGTGGTGGGATTGGTTGTATGGAGAATTAAACTTGAGACAAAGAAGGGGAATACATAACCAAGAGCATGAATTAATTCATATGGATAGATTTGCTAGAGTGAATAAGAAGGATTGAATACTTGATTTTGCTCAGGAGTGCAAAAGGCTAAGTATGGGGGAATTGATGAGTCCTAATTTTACCATGTATTTCCATAGCTTTTTGAGAGATTTTATTGATAATACCATGCTTGGACTGTATTTATGATGATACATTGTGATTAATTTTGATTATGTAAAATTAATGATTAAAAGAGCTTAATTGATACATTTTATAATTGTTCCTAAGTACTTCAATTGTGGAACAAATGATAGTACATTGGTATGAATTGTTTTGTAGTAAGCTTGGGAGATATTAGAGTTGAAAATAGGAAAAAGGACTATACTGCAAAGTACAAAAAGTTTGCAAGCAGACAGAAAAAGGGACCAAAGTGCAAAATGCAGAAAGTTTATGGAGTCCAACTGCAATTTTGGCTAGCGTCTAAATTTCATCTCCATATATCAGAATTTGCTGGAATTTGATTCATAAGGTCGACACTCAATCTAAAAAAGGGAAGGGGGTCTATTCCACACTCTCTCCTACTCACTTTTCTCTCATCTTCATTCTCCTCCTTCATTCCTCATTTTCACCTTCGATTCCATTGACTTTCACTTCCAATTTGTCGTTGCCATGGCTGGAGCTCATTGAATTTGAAATTCTCTCCATGTGTAGCTGATTCCATCATCTTCCTAGAAGCTGTAACCGAGCCTGAGCTATAGACTATAAGGGAGTCAAATTGAGTTCAATTGGTTTGATTATTACATGTATTTCTCTTATTGTATTTGCTCTTATGAATGAAAATTGATTTTGATTGATTTATTGCAGTTCTTGTGTTTCAGATTAGGAATTCTCTATGAACGACATTGTATCTCTTGATTTTGAGTAGGTTTAATCGTTCTCTTGTGAGTGGTTGCCATTTGAGTTTGATTTAACCGATTGATTCATGGTAGCTATCATTTGATTCATATCATTAAAAGGCTAGGAAGGCGAAGTTACAACTCTTGGGGATCACATTTGTCATTGATTCATACTCTCATTCTCATTCCACACTGGCTGCCATCATTCCTCATTCTAAACCATAAAACAACATAAAAATTAGGAGTACCTTTAAGTTAAAAAACATGCTATCTCGATGTTGTAATTATCTTCTTAATTGTGGCTCAATTGGTTTGTTAGGAATCTTAATATCCAATAGGCTCCTTAGAGACTCAACCTAGGCTAGATTACCACTTTTACTATAGTATAGTATAGTTTAGTTTTCTTTGATTAACCCGTACGACAAGGCTAAATCAAGTGGCACCATTGCTGGGGAGCCTTGCTTGTTGAGGTTCTCGCGCAATCAATTGGGCCCAAAAAAAAAAGAAAAATATAAACTCAAATAAAAATTAGTTGATAGGATTTATGTTTATTTTTTTTATTTTCTTGGTTTTAAGTAATTATGGCTTGCTTAACTTGTTGATATGAATAGTTCTAGAATTTCATTACTGAAATGCTGATTAAAATTTCTACTCATTGCCTTATTGAGAATTGATTTATCACAGCAAACTGGATCTCTAGTATGTGAACTCAATTGAAGCAATTATTGCTGTGGCGTTTTGCATGGTTTTTGCTCTGAATCTAATTCACTTTCAACATCATTGAATTAATTGCAAGTGCACTTCAAATTTGTTTGTATATAGCTGATGTTAAAGATCTGATTTCACTTGGCTTGCATTAAGATGTTTCAAAAAAACTGTACTTGCTGTTTACAGTGCTAGTTGTTGCAATTTCTTGTGCTACTATTAAAGATTTGTATTCTGCAGTCTATTATGTTAAAATCTTGTTTACTAAGTTGAGAAGTGCCTTGCTATAATTTGCGTTCAAAATTGGAATCTAATTGGCTTGTGGTTGTTGGAACTCATTTGTTGTTACTTAGCTGCTGTAATTCGTGTGAATTGGTTCATCTTGAGTTATTTTTCTCTTCCTAACAACACTTTTTCTAATTTCTTGGATTTCAAACTGGTTTTCTGGACAGTTAAGCTAATGGCATGGTTCTGACTTTTTACTGTGAACAAGAATTAAGAACTGAAATTCTGCAATTGATGATTTTGATTTGGGTTGTAGTCACATTCATTTAGGTGAATTGTAGCTACTACTTCTTATCAATGGTTAAGCTTCTTAATTCTTGAAATTAAATATTGATATGGTTTGTGATGTTTGCTGGTACGAATTACTGCTAACTGAAAAGTTGTGACCTTACTGCCTGTGATAGTCCATTTTGCTGGACAATATTTTGCTATTTGCTGCAATTATTTGCTAGTGGTTTGTTTGATTATTAGATCATTAAAATTGTCCAGAGTTAGTTGCGTCTGGCCTGCTGTAGATTTAGCTAATTCATGGTAGCTATTGTTTGATGCTTTCTTGTGAGATTTTTAGTTATATTGATCTCAATCTGATGCATGATCATTCTGTAATTCAATATACTCATATCATTAAAAGGCTAGGAAGGTAAAGTTACAACTCCTAGGAATCATATTTGTCATTGATTCATACTCTCATTCTCATTCCATACTGGCTACCATCATTCCTTATTCTAAACCATAAAACAACATAAAAATTAGGAGTACCTTTAAGTTAGAAAACATGCTATCTCGATGCTGTAATTATCTTCTTAATTTATGGCTCAATTGGTTAGTTAGGAATCTTAATATCCATTAGGCTCCTTAGAGACTTGACCTAGGCTAGATTACCACTTTTACTATAGTATAGTTTATTTTGGTTTCTTTGATTAACCCCTACGACAAGGCTAAATAAGAAAGTTCATAGAGTTTGAAATAGTCACCATCACCACATGCTTCACTGATGTTATTAAGCAACTTCCACCTAAGTTGAAGGATCCCGGGAATTTCTCTATACCTTGTCATGCTGGAGGTAAATTCTTAGGGAATGGTTTATGTGATCTTGGTTCAAGTGTCAATCTTATGCCTTTGTCTATTTTCAACAAGTTGGGATTAGGTGATGATAAACCTACCACCGTTACCTTGCAATTGGACGATAGAAGCTTGTCTTATCCAAAAGGGATTATTGAAGATGTGTTAGTCAAGGTTGACAAGTTCATATTTCCTGCAGATTTCATTGTTCTTGACTTTGATCTTGATAAAGAAATGCCTTTACTATTAGGAAGGCTATTTTTAGCTACTGCTAGAACTTTGATAGATGTAGAAAAAGGTGAGTTGACTTTGAGGGTGGTCGATGAGCAAGTTACCTTAATATGAATCAATTGATGGAGACTCCTCATATGCATGAAGATTGTTTCTTTCTTGATATAACTGGCCTTGTCACACAAGAGGAATGTGAGAACTCTATTGTTGAAGATCTACTTGAAGCCGCTCTTCTTGATATTGATTTTGAGGGTTTAGATGCAATGGAGTGTAAGGATATTATGGATTCTTCAACCCCTTATCCTAGAAGGAGGATACCATTTGTGTCACTTGATTTAGGTTCAACTGATAAACCAAGTTGAAATCTTCTTTAGAGGAACCACCTTCAATTGAGCTGAAGCCATTGCCATCTAATCTACAATATGCTTATTTGGGTTCGAACAACACTCTTCCGTTGATTATTACTTTAAATCTCACTATTCAACAAGAGGAGCAGTTAGTTGAAGTCTTAAGAGCTCAAAAAAGGGCTATTGGATAGACAATTGCTTATATTAAGGGCATTAGCCTCTCTATGTGCATGCACAAGATCTTTTTGGAAGAGAATCATAAGTTTTCCATTGAACATCAAAGAAGACTCAACTTCATTATGAAGGAAGTAGTGAAGAATGAACTTCTTAAATGGCTCGATGCTGGTATTGTATACTTTATTTATGATAATTCTTAGGTAAGCTCAGTCTAATGCGTCCCCAAAAAGGGCGGTATGACTGTAGTGGTTAACACCTACAATGAACTCATTCCCACTCACACTATTACCAGGTGGAAGGTTTACATGGACTACCGTAAGCTCAATACGACTACTCACAAATACTACTTTCCATTACCTTTCATTGATCATATGTTATACAAACTAACTGGAAGGGAGTTTTATTTTCTTGATGGTTATTTTGGGTACAACCAAATAGCAATTGCTTTGGAAGACTAAGAGAAAACTATATTTACATGCCTATATGGTACCTTCGCTTTCAAGCGCATGCCCTTTGGCCTTTGTAATGCACTGGCTACATTCCAATGGTGTATGATGGCTATTTTTGTAGATATGATAGAGCACACCATGGAAGTTTTCATAGACGACTTCATTGTGTTTGGTGATTCATATGAAGAGTACTTAGCCAACTTAGCTCAAGTTTTTAAGCGGTGTGAAGACACTAATCATGTGATCAATTGGGAGAAATGCCATTTTATGTGAAAGAAGGCATTGTGTTAGGCCATCGTGCCTCCAAGAACAATTTAGAAGTTGACCGAGTAAAGTTAGAGGTGATTGAACAAACTCCTCCACCTACCAGTGTTAAAGGTATGAGAAGCTTTTTGGGCCATGCTGGATTCTATAGATGGTTTATAAAAGATTTTCCCCAAAACACTAAGCCACTATGTGTTGTACTTGAGAAGGATGTCGAGTTCAAGTTTAATGATTCATGCTTGAAAGCATTTGAAGAGTTGAAAAGGAGACTTGTAACCACTCCTATCATCATGGCTCCGGATTAAAGTTTAACCTTTATAGTGATGTGTGATGCCTGCAATTCTGCCGTGGGAGCTGTACTTGGGTAGAAAAAGGATAAAGTTTTCCATCCTATCTACTATGCAATATGCATTTGCTAGTTTTGTCCTTACTTGATTAGTGCCAAGGTAGTTGTCTATATTGATCACTCCACACTAAGGTATCTCTTTAGCAAGAAGAACTCTAAAGCAAGGTTGATTTAATGGGTCTTACTCTTACAAGAATTTGATCTTGAGATTGTTGATAGAAAGGGCTCCAAAAATCAAGTTGATGACCACTTATCTAGGTTGAGTTTTGAAGCTCAACGTGATGGAGATTTGCCCATTAATGAAACTTTTCCAAATGAGCAACTCTTTTTAGTAAGTCATTCTCAAACTCCTTGGTATGCCAACATAGTAAATTACCTTGTAAGTGGAATCATTTATGAGGACTTGAGCTATCACCAACGAAAGAAGTTCTTACATAATGTGAAGTTTTGCCATTGTGAATAACTATTCTTATTTCATTATTATGTTGATCAGTTGATTAGAGATGCATTCCAGAAAGTGAGCAGCAAGATGTCTTGAAGTGTTGCCATTCCTCTGAGTATACAGGCCACTTTAGTGGTAACAAGACTACTGTAAAAGTTTTATAATCTATAATTTTTTGGCCATCCTTGTTCAAGGACTCTTATAAATTTTCTCTATCTTCTGACCGGTGTCAAAGGGTTAGTACTATCTCTAGGAGAAATGAAATGCCACTTAATAGTATATTGGAAGTGAAATTATTTGATGTATAGGGGATTGACTTCATGGGATCCCTTCCTAAGTCCTTCAACAATCAATACATTCTTGTAGTGGTTAATTATGTGTCTAAATGGGTTGAGGCCATTGCTTCCCCAACAAATGATGCTAAAGTGGGCAAATTCATGAAAAAGCACATTTTCACTTTCTTTGGTGCTCCAAGGGCTGTTATTAGTGATGGCGGCACCCACTTTCGTAACCATCAATTTAAATCTCTTTTAAAGAAGTATCGAGTGAAATATAAGGTTGCTTTAGCCTACCATCCCCAAACGAATGGTCAAGTTGAAATTTCTAATAGAGAAATCAAGAAAATCCTTGAGAAAATTGTGTGTAACACTCAATGGGATTGGTCCATGAAGTTAGATGATGCACTATGGGCCTCTCACATCACTTACAAGACACCTATTGGTATGTTTCCCTATTAGGTAGTTTTTAGGAATCCTTGCTATCTTCCTGTGGAGTTAGAACACAATGCAAATTGGGCTATCAAAAAGTTATTTTGATGAGAAAGAAGTGGGTGAAAAGATACTCTTACAATTTAATGAGCTTAAAGAATTTTGTTTTCATGCTTATAAGAGTTCAAAGCTTTACAAGGAGAAAACCAAGCGGTGGCATGACAAGAAGATTGTCCCTAAGTCTTTTGAGTTGGGTCAACGAGTGCTTCTATAAAATTCTAAGTTGAAGATTTTTTGGGAAAGTTGAAGTCTAGATGGTCTAGACCTTTCACTGTAGTTTAAGTCTTTGACAAGGATGTTGTGGAGTTGGAAGGCCAAGATGGTGACCAATTCAAAGTCAATGGTCAACAATTGAAGCATTATTGGGGAGGAGGTGTAGATAGGCTTGTGTCCACTATCTACCTATCTAATGAAGGATGACCAACATGAAGAGTCAGGCTAAATACTATAAACTAAGTGCTTCTTGGGAGGCAACCCAAGTTCTAAACTCAATCTTTTCATTTTCAATGTTTTTGGTGTGTTTTTAGTAGTTTTTATGTTTGATCTTTTTGTTTTATAGAAAGGAAAGGTACGCAATATGGAATAAGCAAAGCTAATGCAAAAAGGGATTTTTTGGGATAGATCATGAAGTTGTTGGAATAATATTGGAAATGGATTTCAGGGAAGTTCACTTGACTATGAGCTTATATATAAAGTTTTAGAGTGTTTATATGATTATTGGTCAATTTTGAGTAGTACTGAGGCTACCTTAAGAATATAGATGTTTGTAACTCTCATTTAAATTATGGATGACATGAACTTATGGTAGTGGTATTTAAGGTGTTGAAAAGTGTGTGAATCTAGTGAGTTTTATCATTAGCCTTATGTTCATGATGCATTTTCTTTGTGGAAGAGAGTTTGGATATGTGGAGTTGAATTTGGTGTTTGAATGGATGCACGAGACTTGTTGGATGATGTTTGGAGGAGTTTTTGGTCTATTTGTGATATTGGTTTTGGTGTTGGAATCTATCAATAATTGGCTTCAACACACAAGGTGTATGCTAAAGCTAATCTGGTGTTTTTTTGAAGCATTTTGCTTACTGTGTCATTGGCTTCAGCACATAGGGTGTTGACTGAAACCACAAATGCCTTCCACGAATAGTTGCTCTCTATGTAAAATGCTTCAGCACACAAAGTGTATGCTGAAGCTAATTCTCCTGGGCCAAAGCCGCACTCTTTGTGTCACTGGCTTCAGCACACATAGCGTTGGCCGAAGCCAAGTGTTCAACTCTATAAAAAAATAATTAAAAAATATAATAATAATAATAAATTTCCCTTTTTGCCTATTCTTTTCCACCTTATTCCAATTTTATCCCTTTGAACTTGGGCCACCATTGGGTCCACATTCATTCTCAAATTCAAAATTCCCCATTTCTAAAGGTAATTTCCTTCCCCACTTCAAACCCTAATTCTCTCTACCTTTCCATTTGATTTTTAGACTCCCTTCCTCAGTTTCAAATCTTCAACTTTCTGCATTGCCTATCCACTATCACTAATCTCTCTCTCTCTCTCTCTCTCTCTCTCTCTCTATGGTCGAAACAAAACACTAACCTCCCTAACTTCATCTATAATGCCCTAAATTGGGCTTAAGGGCCAATGACTTCAAAAGTGAATGTAATTATTGTTAATCAAACACTTTTGAAGAATATGATATGAATTACGATCTGAATGTGTTCTGATCAGTGCCTAAACCCTGTATTTAATCTTAATGGTGTGCTAAAGCTTAAATTGAAATTTAAAGGTAAGAGAGGGCGCATGGTAAGGTGAAATGGAATGATAGAAGGTGCTTAGTGGGGATTCAAGTGGAATTGCTATCATCAGGGGCAAAATAGGGAAAACGAAAAGTTATTGACCAATTCGTCAATTACCGAAGAGGAAACTCCTTGGTAATTTAAGGTCCAATGGCAAGGATTAAGTGATTAAAAGAATGGAATTATGTGTATATGAGCTCATATGTGATCATGGAAGGGAGAGCAAGATTGTGACGAGTGTCCAAATAAGAACCATAGATGAAGTCAAATTATTCAAACACGCTTTTCTCTTCCCTCTCTCCTTCAAGGTCGGTTGGGTGCATGGTTCAAGGGAAAAATCTGTGCCATCACCATCATCATCTTCTTCTCTCTCATAAATCTCCATTTTCGGCCAAGGCAGGATGGAGAGAGAAAGTGACAGGTAATGTTTTGAATTTGTTTTTAATCTCAAATGCTCTAAACCTCTTCATTAATCTTGTTCATGGTGATGAGGACTTTATTTCTATGGTTTTAGATTTTTGAAAGAGGGTGTTTTAGAGTTTAAACAAGTTTGGAAGTTAGAGGACTAAGAAACAAACTTGAGGAAGTTGTTGAGGTGAGTAATAACTTCCTTTTGGTATAATTGTTGTGGCCATTAAATGATTTATGAAATTTATTGGATGTTGCCCTAATTTTGGTATAATTTTGGAATACATGAATTGGCTAATGTATGGTGGTGAAATTAGTGGCATAGTGTGTCTTTGTGTCATTGGAATGGGTTTAAAATTTTGGAAACTGGTTATTTAGTGGTCTTGGGTTGCAATGTGTTTGGAAGTGTGGAATGTATATGTAGAATGAGAATCTAGTTGTTTCGGTATGCCAATAAGTTCTTTATGTGAATTTGTGTGGGGAAAGGTTGTTTGGGAAATTGGGAAGTTATTGGACACTTTGGGCAAAATCTGGGAAAATTCTATCAGTTGCTGCGGTTTTGGCTTCTGATATGCCTCACTCGAGTGTACCAGGGAGTCACTCAAGTGCAGTATTCTATTTCCCTTTTTCCTTCAATTTTGGTTGCACTTCCTCGCCAAGAAAGCATAAGTGCACTTCCTCACCTGCGAGTGATATGGGTTATCACTTGAGTGCTTCGTGTCTCACTCGAGTGGGTATGTATTTTGCACCTTCAGGTTGCTTCTCGGGTTGTCACTTGTGGTTAAATTGTCAATAGTGTGCGCTAATACCCCCAAGTGCTGAGCCATCACCTGAGTGCTAGAGCTAGTGCTCGAGTGCACTTCCCATTCTAGGGTTTCGGTTGCTCTCGGGTAGTCACTTCCTGTGCCTTACTTGGTTGAACTCGGGTGGCCATGAGGGCTTCACTAGAGTATTAGGGTCAGGACTCAAGTATAGTGATCATTTTCTGTCTCAGTGGTTGCTCTCGGCCAAACACTCGCACGAGTGAGCCAACTCACTCGATTGCAAACCATCTCATCACTTAAGTGCATCTTCTATCACTCGAGTGCAAGGGCTGAGAATCGGTCTTTTCTCTTCCGAAAGAGGGATCTTTGGTGTAGTATTTCCAACCTTTGGCTTGTATTAGTAGCCACCTAAAGAAATCAAATGATAACTAACTTTAAGTGTTATGAAGATAAGAATTTGGAACACAGAATAACCTATCATCCTTGATTTGGTTTATAGGCTTTGATATTTGCCCTACTCGAGAACCGACTATTTCGAAGTACGCCAGGAAAGAACAAGGTAATGACTCTTTCTCTTATATTATATGTGATGCATTGTATGTTTGATTTATCATTGATTTGTGAAGGCTTCGTATGCTGCCAAGCTTGTGAATGTGAGCTGAAAGGCTATTTGTGGGTTAAAAGGCTATTTGTAAATCCGAAAGGCTATGTGAGCTGTAAGGCTATATGTATGCACCGCCATGCCAACAGTCCCTAAGTCGCTAACAATGGTTCAGGTAAGGACTGCGTGCCTTCTTGGCAGTAAAAGGGGATGAGGGTAGGGTGTGATGTGTATTGCTGCTACTGCTAGATGATTTACTTACATGCTATGTGATTACATGTGGTATGAGTGATTTGTTACTATTGGGATTCTTTTGAATATCATTCTTTCCTTTGACTAACCTTCAGACAAGGCAAGCGGCTCCAAGGATAAGCAGACGACCAAAGGCGGATAAGACTCCTGAGGGAGATTTGTGTTTTGGTTATTGGTTATCTATTTTGGATTGGGGATCACTATACATTCTTTGTATATTATCTTGGATACAGTTGTGTAATCCACTGAGTGGGAAATTGTAAACCCTTAGTGTATATATATATATATGAAACCTGAGAGTTGTCGGGATTTTTGTTGTACACTTTGGTATATAAATGTGATTTAACTATGCAAGGTAATATATTTGAATTGTTGAATTTGAGACCAGGTTTAAAAGAAATTTTGAAAAGATTTTGTGAAAAAACTTACCTTCAAGAAGGGATAGTAAAAGAGTTTGATTATCATTGGTCTCTATTTCATTTTAATCATGTATTTCAAATCATAATTATGGTTTTCGAGGTAAGGGGTAACATTTTCATCTCTTTACCACTTTAGTATAGGAGGAGGGCCAAAATTCCGCAACCACCTTCAACCTTTTTAGTCTCTCCCACTCTCAGACCTGTCATCACAACTTTGGCGACCTCTACTTTTACCCATGGCTGAAGAAACCCCTTCCGTCTTTCCTCACCTCACTCACCATTGCCATAGTTCTCTCCTTTTTCGTCGTTCTCTCTCTCGGCTTTCCCCATCACTATAACTAATCTCATCACTATTCTAATTAGTTGTAGCAAACACAAAGCTTCACCATTGTTCTGTTTTCCTCACTCCTCCGTCACTCATACTTATTGGAGTTGGGGATTATCACTTATGTGATTTTCCTTCTCTTAACCATGGCCGACAAACTCTAGCTCCACCATCATCACTGTCACTTCTCCACACCGTCAATTCACCTCCATATCTCAACTGTCATAACCCTTTCCTGCACTACACGATCATCCTCCTTTTTCTACCGTCTTTGTCTCTCTTTCCCTCTCTTAACCGTTGCTGTCTCTATTGTCATGATCACCGTAGTCTCTATTTTATCACCGTTTTCAGTTCTGGGTTGCTGCCACCGCAAATATATGGAAGCAAGTTCTGAGTTTCCGGTATGTTCATGTTCTCCTTTTCTGAGCTTAAGTTTTTCTTATCTCTATTTTGGGATGAGTTTGGCTAGGTTAAAGTTGAGATTATTGTGAGGAATGCCAAATTTGGGGTGTTTAATGTGGGAAAATTGCAGAACTTAAGGTTGAATGGTATGGTTGATTTAAGGATTAGCATTGGTTGTCTATGAATATAGCCATTGTGTTTGTTCTTTGCTCTGATTTGTCTATTAATATGTGTTAGTTGTAATTGCTTGTATGTTAGGAAGGTTATTGATGGCTTGCCTTTAGTTCTAGCTTAGTTTCCTAGTGACTTTATATATGTGTTGCCTATCATAAGAATTGAATAAGCTCTTTTAGTTATGAAACTTGTGGTTAATATGACAAAATTTCAATTGTGAAACTTAAAGCTGTAGATTTTGTGGAAACTACATTTCATCCCAATCCTAATTTTTCAGAACTTCAAGATGAACCTACCTGATTTAAACATGATAAATTCTCTGTGAACATGTACATTTTTCATAATGTTCATGTTTAGCAATGCTTTCTTGATTATCTGCTTAGGTTAAGTGGTATTGGAAATTCACTCCAGAGATGTTACAAGGACTGATGGGAATTTGGCTTGAACTTCAAATCTGATTAAAGGATTAATACTAGCTATTTCTGATCCTGGCTTGCTTAGAATAATCTCTGAAATGCATGACTTGGCTAGCTCTCACTGTGATAACATGCATCTGTACATGTGTTGCTAAACTGAGAACTTAGCTTGAACTTTTAAAAAGATAAATTTTTCCAATTACATCTACTGCTACTAGTTCTCTGATAAGCTTGATTGTGCCTCTGGTCAAAAAAATTTTTAGGTCTTAGCAATTAGGAATGCAATGCACAATGCTTATGAGGTTAAGCAATAGCCACTGCTGATGAATTCTTGTGTTAGATGAGTCTTCAATTAGTTGCCCTGTAGAAGTTTCAAATTTTCATAGTATTTCAAATAGGCTTGGCTATTTGACAATCTCTTCTTTGTGTCTGATTCAGCTATGATTTTTTTTGAATGATTTGGCAGTAGTCTACGGGTCGAGCTTTGCATGTTGCTATGTAATTGGAAGAGAGATCTCTTTTGTTTGACCTTATGTTCTGCCAAAATCCAAATGTTTCAAATTGCATCTTTGAATTTTGGGATTTATATGGTTTTTAAATATGAGATTGATAAATGTTGATTATGCTACTTGTTTAGGATTACTTAAATGCTGAAATTCACTTTGCTGATCTTGTCTCAAAATCAAATCTTTGTTCTGAGATGACTTAAGGTTGTAAAATAGGTAGTGAGGATAGGATTAGGTTTAGAATCACAATCATTAGTCTTGGTTTAGCTAGAAATCAAGTTTGGGGGTATTTTTCCTTTCTTTTAGGATAGTTTTAGTCAGGTTTGTTTCTTTGTGTTTGATTTCATTATTGTTGAGTTTTTGTTTTAGTGTGTTTGGTGTTCTTTTAGGAATGTTATAGCACTGATAACTATTGCTTCTATCTCTTACTTGAGCTCTAGTCAGCCTTATCATTGATATGTTGATAACTTATGCTTAATGTGCATATTCTTGGTGCCTATTTTACATTGGTATATTTTGAAAGTTGGCATGTAAATTTGAATGTTGCTATAAGACACTAAATAACTGATGTTTGGTGTTGACTACTGATAGCTAGTACTCTTTGACACTCTTGATGCATGTGAACATGATTTTCCTAGCTACTGATGGCTAGTCTGAGTGGTTTATATAATTGTCTCTGTCTGATGTAATGCCCCAAATTTTAATTAAGGGCTAATTATGAATTTAAATTGAAATTATTATGTGTTTTATGGCAATATAAATTAATGTCATAAGTGGTGGAAAATTGAAAGAATGGAATTATTGGCCATAAGTTAGTAATTAAGGAAGAAATTAGTTACTAACTAAGAAGAAATGAGATGTGTAATTAAATGGCTAATGGAGTGATTAAAGTGACTAACTAAGAGGTTGCTTTATGAGAACTAATAAGATTGTGACATGTGGCAAAAGTTGGTGTGAAGGTTGAGGTGTTGAGAAAGTCAAATGTGTAATATTTTAAGCATTTCTCTCTCCTCTTTCTCCCTCATTTTTGGCTGAAGCATGGGCAAGAAGGAAAATGATGATTGCTTCTTCTTCCTCACTCCTCATCTCTCATTTTCTCTCTCCAATTCATCCTCCATTGTTGGCCAAGAAAGAGAAAGATAAAGCTTGTGATTTGGGTAAGTAAATGACCTCTATCGCTCAAGTTCTGTTCATTAATGTTGATCATTAGAGTGAGAGCTTCATTTTGATGTGTATAGTGTGCCTATTGATGTTGAATTGTGGCCACACGAAATTTTGCGAGGTTGGTGAATCAAGAAATCTCTTTAGCAAAGTGAAAGAGGTAAGTGAGACTAATCTATCTATCTAAGTTTTATGCCAAATGGTTTAGTTTGAAATTTCTGGAAATTTTGGCCTTTAATCCGAAAATGATGACCACTGGGCTTTTGGCATGTTTTGGGCATAGTAATGATATGTTGAGAATGTATATGGATAGATAGGATTGATTAGGAATTGAATGATTTAGTTTAGTGATATTGGAAAATTGGTGATTTGTGTTGCCCAAAACCAAAGCATGATAATGGAATAGGATTTGGATTATTCTGTTAATTCCATTAAATTCCTTGGATGTTTTTGTGTGGGAGTAGTTTTGGTAGAAGTTTTGAGTCCATTAGGATCAATTGGGCAAGTATTAGGAGATGTGGTCAGTTTTGCTACATTTTCTGGTTTCTGATAGAATCACTCGAGTGATCTGGGGTGTTCACTCAAGTGTAGGATTAATAACACTCGAGTGGTGATGAGTTCCACTCGAGTGCGGTAGTGCAAACTTCCTTTCTGCTCTCTATGTTCTTGTTGTACTTCCATAGTTAAAGGCAAGTGTTGCCTCACTTGTGAGTGTGGTGGCATATCACTTGAGTGAGCTTCCTATCACTAGAGTGCAGGTGTATTTGACACCAAGGACTTGCCTCTCGGGCTGTCACTCGTGGTAATGGTGCAAGTGTGTGCCCTTTCACTCGCGGGTATATAGTATTCACTTGAGTGCAATGGGCTGTGCTCGAGTCCTTCTGATCCTTGAAAACTCATGTGCTCTTGGGTCATCACTTTTTGGACTTCACTCTTTAGGTCTCGAGTGAAGCATTTGGCTATCACTCGAGTAAGGTCTAGTGTGCTCGAGTGTTGTAGTTTCTGAAAAGTTCCTTATGCTCTTAGGTGTTCACTCGCTGTTGTTTACTCTCTAGTACCCGAGAGTAGACCGTACCATTACTGGAGTGAGGCCTTCTTTACTTAAGTATCCATATAATATCACTCGAGTGAGGCCATTCATACTAGAGTTTCTCAGTGGAAAATGTCAGTTTTGATCTTTCAAAAAGGGGATATTTGGGGATAGTCTTCCAACCCTTTAGAGCTATTGATAGAGTTATGCATGGGTACTAAAAGAGCAATAATGATAACCAAATTAAGTGTTAAGAAGTCATTGAGAATTAGAATAGAGCATTGACACTTCGTCCCTAATTATGAATATAGGATTTGACATTTGCCCTACTCAGGAGAGACCGGTGCCAGGACACGCATGGAAGGATCAAGGTAGTGACTCTTCTCTCATGTTATGTATGATGTTTTGGTATGTATGACTTGTCATTGAGTTTTGTGAACTGTATGTGCCATGGTTCATTACAGCGTGAGCAATGCAGTGTGAGCCGTTTAGGGATTGACGCTGGTTATCTCTAGCTCGACCGTTGTAGTGTCGTTGTAATTGACATGGATTTTTGTGAATCCGACCCGTGGGCGGTGTGTTGTGAATCCATCCGTGGGCTGTGTGTTATGTATCTTGCTTGTGTGGCTTGCATATGAAATGCTTTATATGAATCCCAGCTGTGATGAAATATATTATATGAACTGTTGTGATGCAATACAGCATGAGCAAATGTAAAGGTGACATGAGTCATACATGCCCTTACCGTTGTAACTGCCGTTGTAGTTGCTTTATGTGTTTGATGATTTACTTTCATGCCTTATTGTTGTGCATACTATGAGTGATTTGTTACTACGAGGATTCTTTAGAATCTCACTCTCCCAAAACAACTTTTAGACATGGCCGAAGGATCAAAAGGAAAGCGGGTGATGAAGAGTGGGTAGAGCTTCGGATTGGGAGTGTTTTGACTATTTGGTTATGATGTAAATCATTTGGATATTTTGTTAGGAATTACATGTATATGTTGGATAGCAATTGTGTAATCCCCTTATTATGGGAAACTTTATAGGCAATTATGCATTGTAGACCCTTATTTAATTAATGGAACCTGAGTGTGTTGGGAATTTATGCCGTACTCTGATATGTATGAATGAAATCAACCTGCACAGGCCATTTATGTATTGAAACGTGAATATGAGACCGTTGTGAACAGGGTTTAGAAAAGTTTTTATAGACCCTGATTTTAGGAAGTTTGGTTTTGCTTAAGTTACAAATCATCTAAGGTCTCTAATTTCACTTAATTATGTTTTTATAAACTTAATCTCGGTCTTAATCTTGAAGGGGGTTACATCTGATGACTTGCTTGTTGTGATTGTTAATTTCCTAGCTATTGATGGCTAGAGATGACCTCATTTCTTGGTCTTGGTTAGGCTACTGAGGACCTAATTTTTCTTAAATATTGGATGGTGTAAACGCTATAAATATTGTGCTATATAGGTGCTGGCTATTTTTTGTCCCATCTTTTTAGTTGACAATGAGGACATTGTCAATTTTAAGTTTGGGGGTAAGAGTGCTTCAATTTTGAAATTGCTTGAAATTTTGCCTTCAATTTTGAAACTTTTTGAAAGAAATGGAGTGCACACAAAAATTAAAACATGTTTTTCTAGAAAATTGTTGGAATGTTTGAGATTTCTCATATTTAAGTTTTTGCTTGTGAAAAATTGTTGAAAATGAGCTGTTACTTTCTTTTATTTGTCAAATATTGTGTAGATGAACCTATGATATAAATTTCTACTTGATATGCTATATTAGATCGGAATTTTTTATTAATGTGCATGGATGAGTGCATTGTAGTGATAAAACATGTTGTTCAAAAATTTTTAAGTAATTCACGCACTATTGGAGTTAAATTTATTCTGGATATGCTGGTTGAAGGACTTTGTGCAAATTAGGTTATATACCTTTGTTTAAAGTTTTTTATTTTAGAATCCTCTTTGGAATTCTTCAAAACTTTTTATTTACTTCACAAGATTTGAAAAAATGATTAGGGCAGTTCATGAAATTCGATTGAGCCATTCAAACTTTCCTAATTGATGTGATTTCCCTTTGAACCATTATTTTGAGCCTATTCGAAAAACCAATTAAAGATTTTTGTTGGAAAACCTAACACCTATGTACCTCAACCAATGTGAAAAACCATGATTCCCTTGCTTTAAGATAGATGATAATTGATTGGGTGGTTGAATATGGTGATGTTATGTAGAGTTATAAAAGATTGGGAAAGGAGTGTAGAAAGTAAAAGAGTTCACAATGCATAGAAATCAAGCCAAAATATTAAAAAAACAAAAAGAGAAAAAAAATGGAGTATAAAAAAAACATAGAAAGAAAAATGCTTACAAAGAAGGCTTGATATGAAAAGATCAATTTGATTCAAGTTTGGGGGAGTATGTTTCATGAGAAAAGAAAGAAACCCCTTGAATATGATCATCTATCTTAAGGTATTTGATTGATTATCCTCTACCTTTTCTTTTAAAAACCTTAACCCCTGGCCCCATTACAAGCTAAGAAAAGTCTCTTTGATTTTTAAGTTAAGTGGAGTGAATTAGAAGAAAAGAAGAAGGAATTAGGAGATGATAAAATTGTTTGTTTGAATATCAGTATATGATTTGAAGTGTTGCTTTGAATTATAACAAGTGCAAAAGGAATAAATGTTGACTCTATTCACACACTCACACTTAAGAATTCTTGAAAAGCATGTTTTAAATCTACGAAGCATTCATCTTTAATTTGCATATTGTACTCATTTCTTGTTTAATATAATTACTTGAGCAGATAATAAGGATAATTTTTTCATACATAAATGATAAGTAATTGATTCATTTAGTGAGGTTGAACTTCTTTTCTTAAGGATAATTAAAAGTTTAAGTTTGGGGGTGTGTTAACTCATAGAAATTGATAACATTCTAGCATATTTTCTTCTCTTTTTCACTTACTTTTGAGTACAAATTGTGCACATATAGAAGAAAATGTGATAGAACAAAAGAAAAGTTCAAACTATGAGTTACATGCATATAAGTAGGATTATCTGTTAGAGTTAAAGAGCTTATGAAGTCTTCCTTGCAGGTGGAAGAAGAAAAGCCATGAAAGCTCACAAATATCAAAGAAAGCATGGGCAAGGAGGAAGCTACTGTCTTGTTGGCTTCAGCCAACAATACATGTTTGAAGCTAATGGAGATCTGGACTGAATTTGTGATATGCTTCAGCACTTGACCCTTGGCTGAAGCCAATATTGAGCAGAACTTATTGTGTCATATGCTTCAGCACACGATAGAAAATGCAACCATGCGTTTTACTGGCTGAAACGCATGTGGAGAGTTTTTAAGCAAGGGGATAGGCCGAAATTAGGGTATTCTGCAGTTTTCAAGTGTTCTTGGGAGCATTGTGTGCTAGAGTTTTGACTTCTTAAAGAATATTGAGCTTGGGTTGAAGTCTAGAAGGGATTTGTGGCTCTAATCCTTGGTTCTTCTCATTCTTCTTCCCTTTCTTTGCTAAATTTTTTATATGGATGTAATTATTCTGCATAGTTGTAGCTCTTTCATCACTATGAGTAGCTAGAACTCTCAATTAGAATTACTTTTACCCATTGTTTGGATTGAAACTACTAGATTGTTTTGCTTTTGTTGGTTAATGAGTATAAATCTTGATTTTTCTTTGAGTTTAATGCTATCTTGTGCTTGATCACCACATGATTAGAGTTGTTCAATTGAAAGATGCTTGAGAGAGCTATTTTGATTGTAGAACTTAAGAAAAATCATCCTAGACTTGAAGTTTAGGGATTAAATGGATGGTTTGTTGTTAGAATAGAGATATATGTAACAACCTAGCATAGTCAATTGAAGGATTGCTTTGGAAAGATGGTTTCAATTAATTATAAACAAGAGATTGAATATTTTTAATGAAGATTAAAAACCAGCCTTGACTTGAGAGAGCCTGGTTGATGATTTTAGAGCCTTTGACTAACATATACACTCATTTAATCAATATAAGTGGATATTTGCATAGTTTTATGACATATAATAGGGAAGAAGTAATCCTAAGTTTATATCTCTTGAAGTTAAACCCAATTTCTCAATTTCCACTATTTTGCTTTGTTATTTTTATCAAAAGTCTTTAATTAACTTGATCAAATTCAAATGATTCCATTCAACTTAATTAAGAACATGGTTACATTAGTTAACTCATTTTCGTCATAGTCCTTGTGGATCGACACTCATTTTCTCACTAATTTATTACTTGCGACCTGTACTCTTATGAAAGCTAAATGACAAATAAGTTTTTGGCGCCGTTGCCGAGGACTATATACTAAAGTCTTTTGAGTTAATAAAAGTCGGATAGTCGCCTAATGTGATGGCATAAGGACGTGCCTACCCCATGTTGTCCTCTGCTTCCTCTCCCACTATGCCGCAAAATAGGTATGGGGCGAAGTTCAACCTCTTTCCCCTTCGCCTTGTCTCGCTCTGAACTCATAATATATATAACTGCAAAAAAAAAAGCCCAATTTATATCAAAATTTTAAAATAATAGCCAAAACACAAAATAAAGCACTTAACTTTGCTAACGTCGAGTGGCAAACTCCTTAAAATGCTTCAGCAAAACCTTAGATCTCAAGAAAAATCTCAAAGGGCGCGTGAGAAATCAAATTGCCAAAATGCACAATTGGAGGGGTCAGGGAACTTTTATAGCACCTGGATTTGTAGCGGTTTTAATGTAAACCCGCTACCTTAACTGTTATAAATCCACACACCCTATCTTGGAAAACATGAACACTTGTAGCGGCAATTACAATAACAGTTACAAGCTTGCAAACCCTCTACATTCTGTAGCGATTATAGCTATAACCGCTATTAATTTTCATTCAATTTGTAGTGGTTAAGGTTAACCACTACAAAAATGAGGTTCTTTGCATTTGTAGCGGTTACTTTGATAATAACTGCTACAAAAAAATGGCCACAATAGTCGTGCTAGCTTCGCATGCTTGGCACCACATTTGTAGCGGTTATTATATACCAACTGTTACAAATGAACCGTGGCAAATTTGGCTCCAACTTTTGTAGCGGTTATACATTGTAAACCACTACAAAGTCCGTACCCTAACCCACGCGCAACTTGGCATGAGGTAAACTGTTGCAGATTTGTAGCAGTTTTGAGCAAAACCATTACAAATACTCACATTTGTAGTGGTTTTTTTTACCACTACAAATGCACTGCTACAATTTGTCATTTTTTTGTAGTGATTTAATCATTCTTTTTAAATATTAACTACTGTCACCTAAACTACTTAAATAATAAACTATTCAATTCAATATTATAAAAATGGAGACATATAATTGTATAATTTTTTTTTAAATTTTCACAAAATTTTTTAGTGGCTTTAAGAACTACAACCGCTAGAAATTTAAAACAAAATGGGATTAAATTTTTGCATTACTTTTGAAATTTCTTATGATATTAGTAGCGGTTTAGAAACCGCTACAAAGTTTTAGCACCATTTTTTAAAAATTACCATTTCAATTTTGTAGTGGTTTTGTAATTGCTACAAAAATGGAGCAAAATTTTCATTTTTCATTTCCCGTCACGCAAAATTATGGCACCAATATTTATAGTAGTTTTCTAACTGCTACAATTTTAACACATAATATGTTATCAACATGAGAATATTGTAGCGGTTTTAATAAAACACAACAAATGTAGTAGCGATTTTCTTACTAGAGTAGTGATTTGTTATAACCGCTACAAATAAGTTTGCAACGGTAAATTTTGTTGCAGTTGACTTGTTATTTTAACCATTACAAATACACATTTTTAATCATAACTAAACTACATATTTTTTTGGAGTGGTGGAAGAGTTGCATTCTTTGGTTAAGAAAAATGAGCCGACATCTTACTAGAAGCAATTGGAAAAACGTGAAAGGAAAGAGTTGGAATTGTTGACTAAAACCTAAGAGAAAAGAAAAAAAGCCACGGAAGAGAAGCTATGAAGAAATTTCCCAATCAAAGAGGAGAATACGTGGACTAATTGGGAAAAGCTGAGAAAAGCTGACCGCAAGCTGGATCTTCAGCACCCACGAGAAGGAGAGGAGCGGCCAAAAAAAAAAATTGACCTAAGAGAAAAGGAAAAAAGCTACGGAAGAGAGAAGCTATGAAGCAATTTCCCAATCAAAGAGGAGAATACGTGGACTAATTGGGAAAAGCTGAGAAAAGCAGTAGCGGACAAATGGATCATCGCAAGCTGGATCTTCAGTACCCACGAGAAGGAGAGGAGCGGCCAAAAAAAAAATTGACCTAAGAGAAAAGAAAAAGAACTACGGAAGAGAGAAGCTATCAAGCAATTTCCCAATCAAAGAGGAGAGAATACGTGGTCTAATTGGGAAAAGCTGAGAAAAGCAGCGGACAAATGGATCATCGCAAGCTGGATCTTCAGCACCCACGAGAAGGAGAGGAGCGGCCAAAAAAAAATATTTGACTTTTGATCGTCACTTTCCTCTGCCTGTTTAAAAGAGCAATTCATCATCTTCATTAAGAGCTGATAACGAGGAGTAGGTAGCTTTCTGGGGCTGGAACTTCATTGACCGTGTTCTTCACTTCTTTGAGCGGGAACCGAAGCAAGCACGAGGACGCCGCTGAAGCCACAATTATGTCTCGTTTCTTTTTGGTCAGTGAGCTGAACTGGAGGAGACAACCTAATCGATTTACTGTCCTTGGTTTCATCTTTACCCTTCCAAATATGGATTGTATTTCTAAACTCAATGTTGTTGGGATGATTTTATTCAAACTCATGTGTACGTGGTTAAATTTTCTTTGATCCTAGAATAGCTATGAACTATGATTCTTGGATTAGAGCATATTTAAACCATTTAATTGTACTTAATATTATTTTTGTATACTTAATGTTGTTCTGTATTGCCTATTTAGTGTTTGATCATCACTAAGTATGAATTTGGGGAATTTAGATTAGTTTTGGGAATGGGATCTTAATTGGACTATATGATTAAGTAATATGATATTAGAATTTATTTTAATTTTCCAATAGGTTATAAATATACCTATTCGACTCATATAATTCTATTAGAGTGAATTTGGACATTTATTGCCTCTTAAATAAATTAGTTAGGAATAACAATTTTAACTTGAGAGAGGGATATGAGTAATTGAAATATACTTATATTCACTTAAACTCTAGATTAACAAATTAACATTAGGTTTTTTTAATTGGGTAATTACATGCTCTAAAACTTGAAGAAGAGATTAGCAACTCTAGGTTGTTTTTCTCCATTGAAATCTTATAAACATTAGATTTACTGCTTTGCATTTGTTTAAATTAATTTTTAAATTATTTGTTTGATTTGTTCAACTTAAATGAAAATGGGAAATTTAATGTCTAATAACTAATTTACTTAAATCTCTATGGGACGACCTTGATTTACTATTATACTATTTCCACAGCTCGTATACTTACGATATTTATCTAAAATTTAGTAGCATCATTATGCTATTAATTTTACTAGTTATGTTATTAATTTCACTTTTCACGTCAGAAGGAAACAATATATCCTTGAGAAAGAATATCTTTCAAGGTATCTGAACATTCTTTCTCAAGAATATTACTTCCTTCTAACGTGATAAGTTTTTTTCCCCCAAAAAATCATAACAAAATAAAAGAAATTCTAGCTTGTATGGGGATGAACTTTTCATGATATATATTACATAGAACGTCAGAAAATAATTAGTGTTTCAATTTCAGGGCAGCAGATCGACTTTCTGAACTAAGTTTTGATGGCAGAAGAAATACATGCTCAGATTCACCTGGAGATGCCTAATGACATGAACCACTTGGCCTCAGAGACTCATCAACAGCACGTATGCATCCTTCAGTACTCTTTGTTCAATTGTACTCCCTCTTGTCAGATTTATTTACCTAATTTAATTAGATTAAGGAATTTAGTTAAGGTATTTAATATAACATGTTTTTTTTAAAACGCAATAACCATTTTCCTTAATTATCCCATCCCTCACTTATTTGATTATTGAGGGAGAATTAATAGGGGTAAATTAAAAAAAGATTGACAAATATGGGAAATATGTTTCACATTTAGGACCAAATTCAACTCTCATATTAGGTCTTACATTAAGGGCATAAGGAGTAGTAAAGTTTTTCATTCTTTGGAATGGGGGATTCTCTTTAGGTAAAATGACATAAAATATCATTTGAATTACTAAAACCCCAAAATGTCTACTAAATTAGTAAAAGAAAAAATAGGTGATGTGGTAGGAATATAAGATTTTAAAGTTTGAGTGTTAACAACTTGAATATAAATAATAACAACTTCAGAATAACAATTAGCAATTTGGGTCTACACATTGACAACTTAGGGAGCTCAATTTGACAATCTCTATACCTAAATTGCTTATTCATATACTTAAGTTGTTAATACCCAAACTTCAAAATCCTATATTCTTACCAGATTATGTATTTATCCTTTTATTAATTTAGTAGACATTTCGGGGTTTTTGTAATTGGAATGGATTTTTTTTTATTATTTTCCATTCTCTTTATATATATATATATATATATATATTTCTTGTGTAATTCTTGGTTGTATTATGAATCAAACTTCATAGGTGGAGGATGAGGTGTATATAAACATCAAAACAAGGATTCAAGATTGCGGGGATGGTGATTTGATAGAGGATTGTTGTATCTACAAGGTGCCAATTACGCTTCGTGGTGTTAAAGAGGAGCCTTACACTCCAAAAGTTGTTTCAATTGGCCCCTTTCATCATCGGAATGAGAGGCTTCAAGACATGGAAAGGCATAAGCAAATAGTGTTCAAAAGATTTACTCAAAGAGCTATGTCAAGTTTGGATGATTTGGTTTGTTTTGTAAGATATTTTGAGCCAAAAGTTCGCGCATCTTATTCAGAGACCATTGAACTTTCTAAACTAGAACTTGTGGAATTGACATTAATAGATGCTGGCTTCATCATTGAATTCTTCATCATGATGCATGAGAAAGGTATGAAAAGAAACAAAGATGCTAAATTGTCACAGCCATGGTTAGTGAATTCTATACTTCACGATTTGATTTTACTTGAGAATCAACTCCCATTCTTTGTTATTGAAAAGATATTCAATAAAGCTTTTCCCCAAGACCGTTGCAGTAGCCTCCCTTCATTTCTTACACTCACGTGTAAGAGTTTTGAGTATATTACCCCTCGAAGTTCAGAGCCTAACCCTAACATTAAGATAAAGCATTTTACAGATCTTCTTAGGTATTTTTACTTGCAAGGAAGAATGCCTCGACGGCTCTCTGCCACTCTTGCAAAAATCCATTTTTTGTCCTACAATGCGATTGAGTTAAAAGAAGCAGGCATAAAGTTGAAGGCAAGTGACAGCTTGTGCTTACTAGACTTGAAATTTTCAGGACATATTCTTGAAATTCCACAAATTTTGGTGGAAGATAGAACTGAAATTTTGTTTCGTAATATGATAGCATTAGAACAGTGTTATTATCCTTATGCCTGTTACATTAGTGACTATGCTCTTGTATTGGATTGCCTCATTAACTCATATCAAGATGTGGATCTGCTGATTCGGGAGGAAATTGTCAAGAACTCTCTTGGAAATTCCAATGATGTTTCTAATTTATTTAATGGTCTTTCAAAAGAAGTCTTTCAACCGACTTTCAATTCTGAATACCTTGACATCTCGAAAAAGTTGAATGACTATTGTCAAGATCCTTGGCACAAGATGATGGCAACTCTAAGGCGTGATTATTTCAACACTCCTTGGCATACTGTGGCCTCTATTGCTGGCATCATCCTCCTTGTTCTCACTATTGTTCAAACCATATTTTCAGTCCTTCAAGTTGTATTGAACAAGTAGATTTGAAGCTTAAATGTATTTTTTTTTTAATAATACTGGAGAAACATTACATTACCACAAATCAAAAGGAAAAGCTGAGCTACCCTACATATCTTTCATCATCCGCCACCTCCTAATGGGGAGGTGGGGGATGATCAAAAATGCAAAAGCTACCAGTGATGCTATGAGCCAATTTGGCTAGTCTATCAGCAAGGATGAGATCCTCCCGAGGAACATTCACAAACTTTATTTGCCACTCCCTATTAATGAGTTCTCTAATCTCGTCAACAATATCTCTAAAAGGATACCCTAACTCACATCCTCTGGTTGCAAGATTTAGGGCCTATATACAGTCCGAGAACAGGAAAACTTTATGAATACCCTTACTCCAACATAAGTAAAGACCCTGGATCATACCGATTAACTCCACGATAGCCAATAGAACTCCAATCAACTTGCAACTAAATCCCCATGACCATTGTCTATTAGTATCCCGTATAACCCCCCCACAGTCGCTTCGTCCGTTGCGCAAGACAGAGCCATCCACCTCCAAGGAGTGGAAGTCATTGACGTTGTTGGTTTGGTTGTCTTGAATGTTGGAAGAGAAGTTACAAAGTACTCCATTCTGTAAGATGTTAAGGTCCGCACTTGCTTTGAAGAGAGAGGACTTGGCACTATAGTCTTCCATTTGGTTTCCTTCCCCGAATAGTGTATTGCATCTCGACACCCAAATATCCCAACACATATACCCGAATAGCACCGCCCATAGAGGTTTTCTTGAAGACATATTTCCTGCTTCATGTGACAAGTTCCATTTGACCCAGTCTACTCCCTGGAGTGATACAAACATGCTCCAATGCTCCTATGAGACCACCTATTCCCACCTCCTGATAGCATTTGAACAATCTCATAAAAGATGCATTGAATCCTCCGAGAGATTACATCTGAAAGGACATTCATCCGATTCCTGAATTCCTCTGTTGGCTCTCAATTGTGCTGTGTGCGCTCTACCATGTGAGAACAACCACATAAAGGTCTTGATCTTTTCTGGGACCCTCCATCTCCATAAAAGCTTCCATATACTGTCATTATCTCCGAAATTACCTACAAGAAGAGAAAAATAGGCAGATTTTACAAAAAAATTACCATCAGAAGAATGCTTCCAGAAAAATTTATCCTCTCCTCTCTCCTCACAAGGTGGATGAGCACAGGTAATGCGGCTAATGATGTCTGGGGTGAACCATCTATGTAATTTTCTTCTATCCCACTCCCCACTAAGAGTCACATAATCCACCGCTTGTTCATTCAAGTTGACTAACCATTCAGACCCTGGGATTGCATCAGTCAGAGCAGAGTTCAAATTAGACCAATTTTCAAGCCAGAAGGAGGTTGACACTCCATTACCAATTCACTTCCCTAATCCCTTCTCAAAATGGGTCCAAGCCGTACATATACCTCTCCAAGTAAGCGAGGAGCTCTTCTTTTTAACAACTTCAGGCATATGCAGTTCTCCACAGTTGTATTTGGCTCTTAGGACTTTAACCCAAAGGGCATTTTGATTATTCACCAGTGCCCAACAAAGTTTCATCAGGAAGGCTTTATTCTAGTGTCTAAAGTTTTTTATCCTAATGCTACCATGTTTCCTATCTCTAGATATCACATCCCAGGATACCAAGTGTGTCTTTCTAGTGCCATCCTGTTCGCCTTTTCTAGTGCCATCCTGTTTGCCCCAAAGGAAAGTTTTGCTCTTTTTTTCCAATTCCTTGATTACACCTATCGGAATAAGCATGGTTTGCATATAGTAAGAGGGCAGGGCAAATGTAACTGCTTTAATAAGAGTAGTTCTTCCGACCATGCTCAGACAATTTATTTTCCATCCTGAGAGGCACTTTTGGGTCTTCTTAATAATAGGCGTGAAGGTCACATAGGAAGCCCTCTTGGGAGTAAAGGAATTCCTAAGTACTTACCCAAATCTCCTGTGAATCCAACACCCATCCTTCTACTTATACTCAACACTATGCTACTGTGTACATTCTTGGAAAAGAACATTTTCGTCTTAGCTCGATTCATTTTTTGACCTGACATTTCACGAAATTTAGTGATACAATTTAGCATGACATCTACTTGGGATTATGAGGCTTTCCTGAATAGTACAAGGTCATAAGCAAATAACAGGTGGGAGAGTTTAGGTCCACTTTGGCACAGTTGGATAGTCTCCCAATCACCTTCATCAACCGCATCCTGAATAATATGATTTAATCTCTCCATACACAGAGTAAAGATGTAAGGGGAAATGGGATCACCTTATCGGATACCTCTGGAAGGTGTAAAACCGTCTGTAGGTTCTCCATTCCAAAGGATTGAAAAGAGGAGCTGGTAATACAATTCATGATTAGCTCACACATTCCCTCATCTAACCCAATAGCTCTCAGAGTGTTGTTGATAAAAGGCTATTCTAAATGGTCATAGGCCTTCTCTAGGTCCACCTTCACTGCCAGCCAACCATTTCACCCCTTTTTATTCCTCATAGAGTGTATAACCTCCTGAGCTATAATGATATTATCACTACTATGTCTACCTACAATAAAGCTACTCTGATAAGGACCTATCAATCTGCTCATTATAGATTTCAGTCTATTACTGATGGCCTTTGTGATAATCTTGTAGTTGACATTACAGAGAGAAATTGGTTTAAAATCTCTTACTGATTCTGGCTACTCATTTTTGGGGATGAGTACTAGGTTGGCCATATTAACTTCCTTGACCTTTGAAGGATCTGTCGTGATATTGTTAATTAAGGAGAAGACCGAACCTTGCACAATATTCCAGAAATTCTGGTAGAAGAAAGCTTGGATACCATCTGGCCCAGGTACTTTAAACGCTCCGATATTAACTGCAGCAGCTTTAATCTCCTCTTCAAAAAAGTTTGTCTTCAATCTGTCCAACTCTTCCAGCAATAATGTTGGGAATCTGTTGTTTGTAGCAAAACTAGATCCTGGTTAATCTCACTACTGAAAAGTTCTTTGTAATAATTAGTAGCCATGCCTCTTAGCTCTTCTTTGTAACACCCCGATTTTCGATTAAGGACTAATGATAATTATTGAGAATAATTATGTGTTTTATGGCAATAATAATTAATATGCCATCATTAGTGGAAATTGAAAGAGTGAAATTGTTGGGAATTAGTTAGTGATTAATAGAGAAATTAATTACTAGCTAAGAGAAAATGAGATGTGTGATTAAAATGATCAATGGCTAGGATTGATTGTGTAGTTGGGCAAGGGGCATAATCATGTGTATGTGTGTGCATGTGAGCCCATGAGAGTTGAAGTGAGATGGTGACAAGTGGCAAGGTGTGGATCCTTGGATGTGGGATAAGTGATGTGAGACACATCATCATCATCTCCATCTCCTCTCTTCTCTCTCTCTCGTTTTCTCTCTCTTCTCTTCCTTCCTCCATTTTCGCTGAATATGCTTGGGAGAGAGAAAGGAAAATCTGGATTTTGAGGTAAGCAAATGGCCTCTTTAGCTCAAACTCTCTTCTCTAATGTTAATCCTTGAGTTGAGAGCTTTATTTTGGTGGTTGTAGTTTCTCCATTGGTGGTGATTTGAGGATCACGAAAATATGAAGTTTGGAGAATCAAAGAGTGTCTTTGAGAAAGTGGATAAGGTAGGTGAAACCAACCTTTCTATCTATGTTTCATGCCAAATGATTATGTGTGGAATTTCTGGAATTATTGCCCTAATTTCGAAAATATGGGTAATGGGTAGTTTGGCATGTTATGGCATTGGAAATGGTATATTGGTATGAGTTTTGAATAGATAGAATGGATTTGGGATTGAAATGTGTAAGGTTGGTGATTTTAGAAAATGGATAATTGTATTGCTCTAGACCAAAGCATGTTAATGGAATAGGATTTTAGTGATTTTGACATTTCCATTGGATTCCTTGAGTGATTTTGTGTGGGAATAAGCTTTGGTTGGGGTTTTGGATTCATTTGGATCACTTGGGAAAAGTTGGAAATCTGCCTTGTTTGAGCTCTGTTTTTCGCTGTCAGTTTGAACGAGCGTTTTGAGTGACCAAATGATTTCAGAAAATTATGAAACTTTCCAGTATTAAATTTCACATCCCAAGCTTCAAAATGGACATATAAATTGTGCCATTTCGTTTTGTCTACTGTGAGTTATAGCTGTCCAAAGTTTGAGGTCGAAAATGGATTCTGTTTTGTGGACAGTCTTGAGTTTTTGGGAATTCTGTATTTGTGTGGTGATTTCCAGTGAAGGGCTATATTTTTCCTTGAAAGAGGACTCATATACCTTTCATTTGGCTTTGGAATCACTTCGTTTCTATTTTTTTAGATTTAGTTATGAATTTTGGAAGTTCGCCCAGAGTCAGGAAATTTCTGGGCCGCGACCCAAGACTTTCTGGCCTTATCTGGGCCGCGGCCCAAGAGTGGTGGGCCGCAGCCCAAGACCTTCTGACCATGTTTGGGCCGCGGCCCAAGGAATGGTGGGCCGGGGCCCACCCCTATGTTCCAGCACTTTGTGATTTCGAAAAGTGACATTCAACCTTTTGTTTCCTAATCTTTTTGGGCTTTGATTAGAGGCATTTGGGGCCTCTTAAGGGTCAATTATGATAGCCAAATCTAAGTATTATGAAAGTGAGAATTTGGAAAAGAGAATGACCATATGTTCTTGATTTGGTTATAGGGTTGGGTATTCACCCTGATTATGATTTGATATCCGCTTGGATCGTGAGTAGCCGACGCTGGAGCATACGTGGAAAGAATAAGGTAGGGAACTTACCTCTCCTGCATGTATTGATAATTGTATTTGTGTATTGATGCATGTTATTGCTTTGCATGATTATGTGTAACATATGAGAATGATTGTAGCTCTGTTTCTAGTTATGCTATGGCCATGAGTATGTTATGTGAACATTGAGCATGCGGATATATCATTATGTGAACATGAGTTATTGTGATGCAAGCATGTCATGCATTAAATACTTATCTTGCATGCATATTGGTATGTGTTTCCTACTGAGATTCCCCAGAATCTCACCCTCCCCTATCAACATTTTAGACAGGGACGGAAGATTGAGGATGAAGCAAGCATCCAAGGACGAAGAGGACTCGTTTCTGGGTGAGAGCTTAGTAGTTGGTTATCAATGCGTAATTGGGATTATGTATTTGTTTATATGGATCAATACTGGAGTATGTATTCGAGTAGGTTGTGTAATCCCTAATCGATGAATTGTATGGGCTAATGTGCCCTATGATTATTGAGCGAAGATATGATTCCGGGATTGCCGGAAATTTATATTACGTACTCTGATATTTGTATAAATGTAATTTATCTTCGTATAGTAATTATATTCGGAGTGTAAATATGAGACCGTGTTAATAATTTCAAAATGTAATTGTGAAAACCCCGTCTAGTTGATGGGTTTATAAATGATGTTTTGTCTTATTGGTCTCTATTTCACGTTAATTGCATAATCCGGATATTAATTACGGCAGGGGGTTACATTCTTGCTCAAATATCCACTCCCCCTCCAAGTTCTTCAGTCCCTCAATTCGGTTCTTTCTTCTTTGGCTGATAGCTGAATCGTGGAAGAATTTAATATTATAATCCCCCTATTTCAACCAGTTGCATCTTGATTTTTGAAACCATATAAGTTCTTCCTGAGCTAAAGCCCTGTTATTCTCTCTCTACAGTTCCTGTTCAGCTTGTAGGAGTTGTTGACTGTCTCTTCTAGATCTTGCACATTCAATCCCTTCAATTCTGTTAATGATGCGTTGCTTTTTATAATACAAGTTTCCCACCTTGAATATGTTCCAATTGCTGGCCTTCTCAGAAAAGGAATGTATTTTTTCCATCCAACTCCCTGAATTCCAGCTCTCTTGAACAATTTCAGAGAATCCCTCCTCCAGAAGCCAAGCTGCTTGGCACCTAAATGGAGGCTTCTGTCTCCTATGCCCATTCCCCGGTTCGCACTTCACAAGGAGAGGTCTGTGATCTGACCCAAATTTGCTCAGGTGATGTATCTTAGTTAGTGGGTATTTTCTATTCCAGTGATCATTCATGAACCCCCAACCAATGCGTTCCTTCAAAAGATGCCTTTCCCAGGTAAACCTTTCCCCCACCGCTTCTACTTCAATAAGGGAAGACAGATTAATACATTCTGCAAATTGTCTCATAGCTTGAAAATTATGACTAGAACCACCCTGTTTGTCCGACACAGAGAGGTAAGAGTTGAAATCCCCTATGACAAACTAGGGGTCTCTAATGTTGTTGCTCAGTGTTATTAAATCCTCCCAAAGAGGTTGCCTCTTAATCATCGAAGGCTCCGCATATACGCATGTCAACCACATTCCCTAATTATTTTGTAAATTCCTCACAAAGACATGAACAAATTGGGTAGAAGAAGAAGAGTACTGAACCTCAATTTTTTCCTTGTTCCAGAGTACCCAGTTACCCCCTGCATAACCAGTGGCCTCAACTCTTATCCAGTTTGAAAATCCTAGCTTCCTCACAATTTTCTTTGCTTTTAAACCACTCACTCTTGTTTTCATAAGAAAAAGAATATCCACTTCTCTATTTCTTAATAAATCCTTAAGCCTACCAGGGAACGTTCTAGCAGCCGCTCCGCGGCAGTTCCATGATAAGAAGTTCATTAGAACAATATAAAAATTGGGTCCAGCTTCTTACCTCATAATCCCGAATGATCAGATGCTAGATGGAATTACTTCTTCAACCTCCCCTTCTACAAGCCCGCTGAGAGCTGCATCCTGAATATCCATAGTCGCCTCCCCTCTTCCTGGACTCTCCTCCACAAACTCTTCCATGCTTGAACACGTAAAGTAGCTCTATGGTATGTCCGTTGGGAACGATTTCGTCTCTGGCGAAGATTGGTTAATCATTGATGGCATGGCTTTAATTTGTGGATTACCCATAGGCACCTCCTGGACAGACTAGGTAAGGACAAGAGGAAGAGGTTTTTTGAACTTTTCCAAGCCCGCCCCCTCCATAACATGCATTTGATCCAAATTCAAAGGCTTTCATTATTGACCCAAACATGACGTGATGGGCCCTAGAGGTAGGTATGTTCTTTTTTTTGAATTCTTGTTTAAGTTTAGGTTGCATCTTATGGGCTTTTTTATTGGGCTTCATTTGTTTCATCTTTTCCTCCTTTCTTCGGTTGAATTTTTCAAATTGGGTCAAATTTTCACTCAGACTATTAAGGGTGTCTTCAGACTCATGGCTGCATACGTCTTCAGTCCTCATCACTGTATCTACTTTTTCACAGACAACTTGCACATATTTCCCTTTCTCCTTTTTTTCTGTCTCTACTTTTTCATTCTTGGGAGTCGGCTTCACCGTACTTGGGGCCATACCACTCCATGATCCCTCTGTTTTCTTTTTCCTATGGGACAACATTTTGCTTTCTTCTCTAATCATCACATCACCTTCACCTTTCTTCCTCCATTATTTCACAGCAACCTTGCTCATGTAAGTTTTCTTGGGGGGACTTTGAACCGCCGGCAATAAGATCTTCTTGCAGAGCCTCAGATCTTGTAGCTAGACCAACGCTCCTTTCCTTGGATTTATGACCTTATGTACTTTTCTGTGATTGCTTCTTGTCCGAGTCAGTTCTAGCTGGTCTTTGCCTAAAGGTCCTTGTTTCTAACATCCACTCACCATATTGTTCGTTGGAAGAGACACCTGGCACGCTGATAGGGGATGCTTCTCCGGCAAGTCCACCATCGACCGCCCTTCATTTCAGAAGACGTATCGTGCCTCTATGCCTCCATTTGATGATCTGAACTCGGTTGTGCCGTAGGTGGAGTAGTACTCAGTAGGGGGCTGTGGGGCATCCTTCTTGGTTATGACCATATTTCCCGCACTTGAAACAAATGACTTCCAGGCCTTCATACTCCACAGTAAAAATTCTTGACCTGAGCACAAATCTTAATTGTAGCTATTTTTTGAGGTCCACCTCTACGCTGATTCTAGCAAATCTGCCTCTCTCCACGATAGTAGCTGTATTGCTATTTTGCACCAAGGTATGCAAAACAACTTTAAGAGTTCGGCCAATCAAATTCCCCAGCTCCCATATACAATCAGCCGAGTAACAGTGTAAAGGAAGTGTAGGGACCCTCACCCAAACAACCACTTTCCTGATTCTGTTGTAGTACGGGTTAAAGTTTGGGCTCCACCTTTGAACAGCTAGACAGTATCCTTGAATTTACCATGGACCTTCAAATAATAGTTTCCTACACAATTCCTTTTCTTCTATCCTGAGGACATAGTAATTGTTGGATTCGGCTGCGGTCCGCTGCCTTGCGGTCCGCTGCCTATCCTTTTCTTCCAAACTACACCGTTTTGGTGTAGTTTGGGGTAAAGGGGTGGGTTTTTTTTTAAAAAAAAATAGAATATAGTATTTTAAAATAATTTTTTGGAAGTATCTGGTATCTTAAAATATTTTTTAAGTAACATGTAGTATTTTAAAATAATTTTTAATACTTTAATCCCTTAAAATATGTTTTCAGTTGTATCCAGTGTGTTAGCAGACTGATTGCAATTTAATCCTTAATATATTTTAAAGAGTTAAAAGCACCAAAAACTATTTTAAAGTGTTAAAAACACCAAAAAATTATTTTAAAGTGATTTTTGATGCTTTTAACTCTTTAAAATATATTAAAAGTTAAATTGCAATCAGTCTGCTAACACACTGGATACAACTGAAAACATATTTTAAGGGGTTAAAGTACTAAAAATTATTTTAAAATACTACATGTTACTTAAAAAATATTTTAAGATACCAGATACTTCCAAAAAATTATTTTAAAATACTATATTCTATTTTTTTAAAAAAAAAAAACCCACCCCTTTATCCCAAACTACACCAAAACGGTGTAGTTTAGAAGAAAAGGATAGGCAGCGGACCGCAAGGCAGCGGACCGCAGCCGAATCCGTAATTGTTAGGTAAGTCAATAAGCTCAAATTTCCTTGTTCTCAGGTGCCAAGCCAACCTATCTTTCATCATGTCCAAGTTTGTGTGTTTCCCTAATAGGGTAATACTCAGTGCATCCTTCCAGGGTTTGCATAATTCTTTTAGTCTATCATCTGCCATTTCTAATCTGTGAAGTGAATCAAGAAGGTATTTCTCTTCTTCAGTGAGGTTAGGGGCTATTTCAACTTCCTCCTTTAGCCATTCTTTCATAAGAGCATCAAAATCTTGGTTTGATAGGTCTTCCTCTTTTCCCATAAGTTTTGACTTGTAGGAGATTAGTGTCTTCTGTGTCTCATTTTTTGTCTGGTTGTTACGTATTGCTTCATGTTTCTCAGCACTATGATCAATATCCATCTGCACTGCTGGTCTCTCCTTCTGCTGTATTATACTGCTGTCAGATCTTTTCTTAATATTCCTTGCTAACAGGTCCTCTTGTTCTTGTGACACTGCTCTGTTCACATTCGATGGTCCACCACCTGAATCAATAGGTTCCCGTTGCTCATCCACTTTCTCTCTGTCTCTCGCTTTAACTCTCTCGCTCTCCATTTCAGAATGAAGAGTATTTCGCTTCAATGTATATTTTAAAATTAGTGTTATGCCATTTACCCAATGTGTGTCCTGTAATATTTTTTTTTTTTGGAAAATTAATATTTTGGTTGTTTAATTTTTAACTCACTTGTAATTCAGCCCATAAACCTTTGACCTATGACTTAATAGTTTTTATTTTTCTATTTTTATATTATTATCCTTCCCACATGTAACTCATTCTTACGTGGCAAAAATGGGTTCTAGTTCAACTTTATCTGGATATTTTTAATATTTTTTTAAAAAAAAAAACACCAGAGAGATGGACGCAACAGACGAAAAGTGAAAATTATTACCTTCGACTTCCTTCCTTCCATCCAACGAAGCCCAGTCACCCACTTGAATGGAATTAAAACCAACAAAGATAAGGAGAAAACTTTCTCCGAGTTCCAAGCCCCAAGTTCATTTTTTGAATTTAAGTCACCTCTTACAAACAAGATCTTATATTAAGGATTAAAGGTAGTATTTTATTAAGTGTATATATATAGCCTCCAAGGTATTTGTATAATAAGAAAACCCTCAAGCTTATATATATATATATATATACATATACAGTAGGTTTGTTCTCGGCTTATAGCACGATCTAGCCTTATAATTATATTTAGTCATTAGTCATTTCAGCTTCCAAGTAGTATTGACAAAGTAGATTTAAAGCTTATTTTAGAGTCACTCATCAGAATTATTTAGTCATTTCATAACTACTTATAAACCATCTAGTATCCTTAATAGACCAAAATATGATTTAAAACTTTTTATTTAAGACTTGGGTACTAGTAAAATTTTCTTAGAACACTTATAAATCCAATCTGGTTGGTGGAATTTTCATGACATTTTTCAGGTTTCTAACTCAACTTTAACAAATAATATCTTCTGATCTACATGCCAAAAATGACGAAATAGGACATATTTTAAGGCTCTAGTTGTTTAGTATAACACTGCTAAATTTTGGGAACTAATTCACATGATAGCCTTGCAAAACTTCACTTACAAAATCACGACTTAAAATGAGTAACACATGAAGTGTCACTAATAATACCATGCATTTTTAGAATGAGTAACATCTAAAGTGTCACTGATAATACTTACCTTGACGAGTACTTTGCCAATTTACCTAATTGCTCCTCCTTATGGAAGGGGATTACATATCATAATATACAATAAATTTAAACAAATTTAGCCAAGTACACATGCACGCCGATAGCATACTCGAAGGCGTTCATTATGGAGGACCTAAAGTCCAAGAAGAATTTATCCGACCCAGTTAAAGGCTTATTCAAAGGATTTTTTTTTTTTTTTTTGCCAACTTATTCAAAGGATTATTGTTTGCGAACGCTTACATGGAGGAAAATATGGATTATTGCTTGGGTGATGACGTGGACAACTGCAAAAGACGATCATTTGGACTCAATTATCACATTTCTGAAGGCCCAATACAATTATATGCTCATAGGGGAGTCCAATGGAGCTTTAATATTTTATATTGGGGGTCCAAATATAATGAACCATAAGAGCTGCAGAACGTGATTCAACCATATTCAAAGTCTAATGCAATTAAAAAAATTGCTTTTGAGACCAAACCATGGTTTGGAAAAAATTCATCCAAACACTCAATTTTTTCAGAATCCATTTTGCATGTGAAACCATGGTTTGGGAAGAATCTATTTTTTTGAGCTTTATCTTTCTCTCTTTCTCTTTTTCTCTTTTTCTCTATCACTAATAAAAGCATCATCACTCTTCACAATTATCAACGTCAGGAATCCGTTGGCCCCCCTTTTTTTTTCCTGCCAATTGTTGGCTCCTTGTTAATGCTTCATATCACGGAACAAATTCATTTCCCTCCATTTATAAAAATATAATATTTATTTTTAAATTCATCATTTTTTATAGATTAAAGTATATATTTAATCATTTAAATTTACATCAAATTTCAGTTTAATTCATAATTTTATATATTTTTTGATATTGTATATTTGACTAATTTTATTATTATAATTTTTTTAAAATTTATTTCAAATTTTTTTGAATTTATTAAACATTAAATGTTTAATAATGCATATAATATAAATTTATCCCTTACATGTAATTATTCAAAAAACTAATGTCCTTTTTAGTAATTTGACCATGAAAAAAGCTATTCTGACCATAACATCCAAACACTCTTACTTTATCAAAATCATTTTTTTCTCATAATCTATTCTTCTCATAATCTATTCTCTAAAAACTATTCTTCACTTTTCCCCCAGAAGCTATTAAAAAAAGCTTTGCCAAACACACACTAAATGGATGTCTAAACGGTCCACACATAGTCATGAACATGAAAAGTAAGATGAAGATCTATTTGGAAGGTTTAAGAAGATTCAAGAAGCATCAAGGGTGGTCTTATATGACATTAATTAGGATTCTATTTGTTTTAATTAGTTTCCTATTGTATGGTTTCTTATTTTGTAGTGATTGCTTCTTGCAAGCACAGACTTACCTATTTTATATAGCATTAGTTAGTAGAGTCAAATAAGACCCTTTTTAATTAATGATGTAATACTTCTAAATAGTGTGAGAGATCTTGGTTATTTCATCTTGACTAGCAAGTTAGAGTATTGTAGAAGATCATTTGGTTTTTCCATTTTTATTGAATTTTTGCATCTATTTTTTATGTATTTTATTTAGTTGTTGTTTTAGGCTCAAATAGCTTATAATGAGTTTTTCGGGTTAGGTTATCAATTAGGGTTTTTCCAAGAGTCTTAATTTATAAATACTTCAGAGTGTACTCGGTTCAGAAAAGAGTTGAATAAAATAGAACTCTATTCTTGGAGAATTATATTATCTGTGTGAGCTTTGTTTGCATTCTCATATACTCACAAGAATGCTATGACAATATCAAGGGGGTGATGGCTAGGGTTGTAAGAAACATGTTCTTTTAAGGTCCTCCCAGCTTCTTATGCTTGGGGTTACAAGAGGGGTTTCATTCCTAGTTGTCATACTTTTTTTTTAGCCGATCCGTCCCAATCCCCATATCACACGCACACAAACCAGAGACAAAAATAAATATTATATAGATCTCCACCAGCTTGTTCTTTCTTTTCAAAGAACTAGTCCCTATGGTTGGTACATGGGAGAACATGGAGTGAAATTTGAGAAAATCCAAGTAGTAAAATCACCATCCTAATATATATCAATGCAAGTTAAGGATGCAGAACAAGCTCCAGACTGCAAAGAACACCACCTCGCGACGTAATTGGAATAAAAATCAGTTTTGCCAATGTCATCCCCAACAACCCCAAATGTTTTGCAAATGTTTGGCAAGCTTGCCACGTGGCTTGTCATGAAGAGTGAGAAGCCGTGTCTATTGACCAATAACCAGTATGAGCCTATGAAATTCCCCAAGCACCCCAATTCCTCAGGCCACTTGAACTATAAGGGCATAAATTGAAAAAATAATTCTTAAAAAGTAGAAAGCCTCCTGTCCTATGAGACAGGAGGAGGGAGTTAGTGTATTATGACAATAACTTAAATAACTGCATTCAAGTCTTGTCCATAGAAAATGCAATACAAATACCTGCAAAATGGTTTTCAGTAAATACTGCATTCTCATCCCTTTGGTATTAAAGGACATTTGAACTCGAAGTATATTAAAAAAGAAACCAGTAACTGAAGGTGCTGAATAAAAAAACATGAGGCAATTTCAAAATAAGGACCTATTCTAATAAATAAGAATACATTTACATCACAATATCTTGTTTAGTGCATTTTGTTCACATCACTATGATCTCATCTTATTATGCCTCTGGAACAGTGGAACTTGTATCAAACAACAGAATAAAACGGTGGATCCAAGTTACAGATTGAACAATGTGTACCCCTCAAAGGAATGCCAAAAGTAGCTTTAGTTCTGTCAGAAAATTTGCTTCAGATACAGAATTTTTTACTTCAAAAGCACCATGAGAGCACCATCTTACAACTCCAAACCAACTAACATGCCCTATTAATTTTTGTAAGGTGGGGTCTACTTTAGAGTTTCTCATTTTGTCACAACGCACTATTTTATAATTGTATGGTTCCTCAGTCTTCACAAGAGTCCAATTACCTCTAGTCTAAGACTTCTTTTAGCCATGTGATAACCAACCAAGAAGGTAGCCTATGAGGACCCCAAGTATCACCACACTTCCAGCCTTAACATGCCATGAAAATGTCCATTCACCTCTATCTTTGGTACCACCACTAATAACTTCTCCAGATGCTAGAATTTCCACCTTGTCATGCACCTCACCATCATGATTTCCAACTTAAGAAAGCACAAGCTTCTATTTCATAGCAAACAATCTGGTGTACCCAAATTCACCCCCACGGTACTCAGACCGTGCTGGTTGGGGATAAATCGGGTCCGTAGGGTGGTCAGGTCTGGGTTCCCAGATGGGTTGCCAATCTTGCCCTACCATGCCAATTACAATATAAACAGTATGTGCTTCTGAGTCCTCCCCTTTTGGACCCACACTGTTACTACAACTGAAGTTGTTTAGAGGACAAAATCTCTCATATCTATGAACATGACCCCATAAAGCTATGGTCACATTGTTTTTCACTAACAAAGGTTCCAAGTACTCCAGCATCTTTGCTCTCAATCCGGCATCTCTAATTTCGTTACTTGTCGTGTACATGGGTCGGTGCCCTTGGACTATCACAAAAGGAGTTTCACCCCTATCAACTGATTCCAAATCATGCTTTAAAAAGTTGTACTGACTGCGTCCAGGAAGGAAATTGGTCTCCGTTGAGAAGTACACAAAATGCATTGCTCCCATATTAAATGAGTAATAAAGGTTCCGAGTTGCTGGGGCTTCAGTTCCGGTGGGTTCCTCAGAGTTTCCAGGCATATTGAATTTTAGACTGTAGGGTACACCACACTCACCACCCCCATCTCTTCCATAATTAGCCCACTTAGGTTTCCATGGCTGTAAGGGCCAGTCATATTCATGATTACCAATGCAAACATGGTGTGCCACTTTGGCTGCAGCCGGTTCAATTTGAGTGAAAAAGTGGTCCCACAACCAAGAGTATCCTCTGGCATAGCTAATGTCTCCAATGTGAGAGACAAATGTTGGCTTATCACCTAAAGCTTCAATATCACGGAGGATCCACTTCATTGTTGATATGCTTTCATCTTGTGTACGCAGAAATGTATTGTAAGGAGTAGCAGTTCCCATGTCACCAAAGAGGAAAGCTATTGTTTCATCCGAGTCACCATTCCTTGACACAAAGCTGTGAGTTTCACTCCAACCTCCATGATCATTTCCAACCTGATAAAAAGCAGATGATGACCTCGAGTAAATAACATAGGCTTTCTAGCTACATTGACTCAATGCACTAATACTTTATGTGATAAAACTAGTTCTGAGCAAGAGTAAAATAGTTTGGTTTTAAAAGTGAAAGAAACATGAGCCAAAAACTAATCATGTATCACGGAAGTAAAAATACAGGAGAACCAAATCAGAGGGATTCTTCATTATTAAACATACCTAAGAAAAAGAGAATTTACAGAAGAGACTAGAGAACATACATGTATTCCAGATGTTTAAGTAACTATTCTTATGACAAATCAAAAGGAAAAAAGTTAACATGTATAACAATAAATGAAGCTCAAACAAAGACGCTTTGCAATTCCACGTTAGAAAGCCACCATTGAGGTACCACAACCAAGTGTCAATAAATGAGTCTATTATCAAATTAACCAACTAGAAGTATCAATCTACAGGGCAATCAAGAAGTTAACAGATTTACATACAGAGAAAGGAATTAAAGCTCAAATGCATAGTTTTGCAACATAAAGTTCAAGAGCGACCACTAAAGCACCACAGTCAAGTTCAAATCAATCAGTCTATCAAAGTAAGAAATAAGAAGTAACAATCTACTCATCAATAAGACTCAAGACAAAACCAATTTAGTATACAATAGAACATGCACCGTTGAGGAATTCCCTGAGAAGGAAAAATTAAGAAAATAAAGTTAAGAAGGAAGCTTTAAAAAAGGGATAGGGCTTGTCGAGACGTGGGAAGCAAACCAATTTGTAAATAGGTAGTTGAAGTAGAGTACCTTAAAATAGCAGCTTCACAGCATCATACTTAACAACCAAAAATTTAAACAAAGCGGAACAACACCAAGTGGTAATAAATACAGTGAATAGAAGATCAAAATCCCTAGAAATCGATAGATTCAATTCAACAAATGCATCATGGTGGAAGTTTACCTTGTAATAATATCTCACTCCTTTCTTAAATTCGTCATAACCCCGTCATGTATATACCCAGGATCGCGCCAACCGATGCTTCCGTTCGCTGGCGCGTCCCACATGTGCTCCCTCTCGTACCTCCTTACACGCGCTAGCGCTACACTGTCCAACTTCCTCTCACTCTCCCCATACCTCACATGCGTCTCTCTCGCATCCTCCGTGATGTACACAACCCTCATCTCATCATCGTTGTCCGTGAAGGCCAAATGAATCTGCTCCGGCCCACGACTCGACTGAAACGATATCATCTCGGAGGGGGCCAGATGGTGCGCCGTGCCGGGCAAGGGGTTGTGGTCCTCATCAAGGCGAGTCGAGTCGACCTCCGAGCGGGTCCAACGGAAGATCCTGAAGGAGTGTCCGGATCGGAGGTTGACGAGCGGGAGGGAAATAATTTTTCAAATTTAGGAAAGAAAATCGATCAGAATTTCTGAAATTCGAAAATAAAGTAAATAAATAAAATAATATAAGATATATTATAAAATATATCATATTTTTCCTCCTAGCTCATTTCAGTGTAAAACAACCCTGAAATAAAGAGAGAAAGAGCAAATTTTTCTAGAGAGAGAAAGTGAAGAGATCTTGTACGGTAAGTTGATTTCTTCGCTAAATCCTTATCTAATGCATATAACTCCCCTCCTAAGCTACTTTTCTATATATTTAAGGTATGGTAAGCTCAAGTTCTATTGTGAAAAAGGTTAGGGTTCAGTCATTGTTGAGAAAAGCTAGAGGGAGCTTGAGGTAACTTTCAAACTCTTGTATATTAACTATTTTGACTGTTGTGGATAATTTAATCAGTGAAATTTCACTGGATTATTCTTGGTTTTAAATTTTGGAAAGGTTTTAAATTTTGGAAATGGCTATGTCTAGGGGTTATGTTGCCCAAATTTGGTTCAAATGGTAGTTATAGCTCAATTAAATGGTTAATAAAGTGGTTAGGAGTAGCAAGAAACATGTCTACGGAGTCGAAATCGAAAAACCCTAATTTTCCTAGAGTTTCTTAGATTTCAGCTAGTACTAGAAAATGGGGGGTCAAAGTTGGATTTTTGATGATCTGATAATTCCATTGAATTTAGGAGGGAAAATTAAGTGGGGTTACAGTTGGTAACTTTTTCGAAAAAGGCCGAAAAAATATAATTACGAAAATGCCCCTGAAACCCTTAAAGTGGAGTTGCCAAGGGCAATTTCATCTTTTTGGAAGTGAATTTGGTAATTTTGAGTTCAAAAATGGATTCCTTTGGCAGAAATATGTTAAGATAACCCGGTTTAAAATTTCAGAAAAAGTGCAGCCAGACCAGGGTTGGGGTGGTCCCTGGGGGCATTTTAGTAAATTTTCATAATAGGCTCACATAACCACTAGAAACACTATGAAAGTGTCTAAATGGTACATTTGGAATTGTAGGACCGAGTTGAGAGCCCGAGTTGTTGGCACGTATTACGAGGCACGAAGTTCGAGGAGCCTATTTAGGGATAAAAAAGGATTAAGGTAGGGAACTTACCTCTCTTACATGTATTTGATATTTGTGCTAGTGTATTGATGCATGTTATTACTTTGCTAGATTATGTGAAACATATGGTGTATTTGAATTGGCGATTGGATAAGTGACTTATTTTTACTTTAACTTATGGAATCTTAAAATTGGAAAAAAGTAAGATTGGGTAAAATAATAAATGTTTGGATTGACGATTGGATAAATAACTTATGTAAAAGTGAATGATGTTTGATTTAGCTTTTATATAAGTGGCTTTTGTATTATTTAAGAGAAAAAATTGTAAAAATTATGAAAAATAAAAAAATGAAGGGTAATTGTGCACCTCAAGTTTAAATTTTATAAATTATATCAAACTCTAATTTAAATATTAAATCCTAACTCATATTTTCACATAGCTCAAAATCTAACAAAACAAACCGATTAAAACCCCAATAATACCTCCAATAATCCAAATAAATTATTCAAACTAAATTTAATCGGTAAAAACACCATATAAAAACTCATTTATGATACGTTTATAAAAGAAATTGATTATAAAATCATAAAACAACTAAATAATAAATCTAAACTAATTAAAATTAATTAATAATTATTCTTTACATTTCTACAGTCATATATTAACAAAACTCAAAACTTGCATAAACTCTTATCCCAAAGTGTTCTCTAATTAATAGAAGATTACTATCTAAAGAAAGAGAAAATTATTTAAAACATTTTTCATAAAAGAAGTTTTGTAATTATAAGTGATTTTGAGTACCTCATTGATCCCCAAAGATATGAAAATACTCCTATCAATATGATTTTATACACACACGCTCATAAGCTCCATTTTGAGGCTTATCACTTTCTCCAACTTTTGACTTTTTTTTACCTCAAATCTCATCGCTGAACCAAACACCCACATAGTTCAAAACACTGTTTAAGCTCCAATAAGCTCCATTTTAAAGCTTATCACTTTCTCCAACTTTTGACTTTTTTTACCTCAAATCTCATCGCTGAACCAAACACCCACATAGTTCAAAACACTATTTAAGCCCGTTTTCTTCACTGTTCAAGCCCGATTGTGGGCCAAATCATCAAAACGAACACTCACATATATGAATGATTGAATTTGTTTTTATTTATACTGTGGCCATAGTTTTGTTGCATGAAACATTAAGCACGCAGATATGTCATTGTGTGAACATGAGTTATGTAATGCAGGCATGTCATGCATTAAGCATTTATCCTGCATGCATATTGATACTGTTTTCCTACTGAGATTCTCCTGAATCTCACTCTCCCCTACCAACAATTTAAACAGGTGAAAACCCAAGGTATGCAGAGATCAGAGTCAAGAACTACATGAGAGGATGGCAGTAGTGAAACGAAGACGGGAAGGTGTCTCCGTTTCACTGGGACGAGTTTGGACACCTAAGTAGCCATGTGTGGCTACATTGATGGTAATTATTATGTACGAAACCCGATGGAAAATTTCTGTAATCATGAACATATTATCAGTATATTTATGTTATTCTTGTGTTGCCCACCGAATTGCGTATCGTTTTCCGCAAGCACTTTGAAAAGGGTAAAAATAAGATAAGGGAGTGACATTTTAGTATCAGAGCCGAAAGTAGTTCTAGAAGAGCTGAATGCAGTTCTGGAGGCGGCTAAAGCAGTTCTAGCAGAGTGGCGATTCTGGCAACAGGATAGTATATTGATATGGTCGTGATTACACAGTGATAGGAAAATATGCACGGACGGGAGATACCAAGGAGTGTATCTTCTCGATTGGTGAATCAGCCCTGAAAGGTTAGGGAATACCTGAGGGCAATAAGTAGTGCAATATCGGACTAAGGATGGTCCAAGGATATTGTGAAACCCGAGGAAGCGGGTATGACCAAGGCCAATGTGCGGTCCGCATCTAGTATTTTGGTGATCGCAGATAGCCGGCATGTCTTTTGAGACGAGGGTAGTCACGGGTTACCCATGGACGGAAGCAGTGGAAGCTGGTATTTGCGTTTGGGCATCGGTACGCGAAAGTTAAGCGTGCTCAACTCTGGGAAATCTAAGAATTGGTGACCCCCAGGGAAGTTTAGTTAGCAAAGTCATGGAGACTTGAGGAATAGTTATTATCATGAGGTTTCTCCATGACTAATGATCATTTAAATTAGATGGTTTAAAGGGTGCTTAGATGCATAGAGATATTGATTATATAAGCATTGATTTTAAATCGGGACAATTTTGTTGTGGCGAATACTATCAAGAAACCGGAACCATATCCCTTGGCCCTGGATTGGGCTTACCGATGGGGGGTGTACTTACCAAAACTGATGAACATAATGCGTACAGGTACACCTAACATAGTGCCTATAGGTACACTGAACATACTGCCTACGGGTACATTACATGACCAAACATAGTGCCTATGGGTACATTGAATATGACCGAACATAGTGCCTAGGTACATTGCATAACCGAATATAGTGCCTACGGGTACACCGAATTATGCCCGGTCTGTGGTCTTGAGCCCAGCTGAGGTACAGAATGATAGGGTTGTAACAGTGGTTGGCTCTGAACGTTTCTGACTGAACCAAATTATGGAACAAGTAGGGTTTGCAACAGTAGTTGGCCCTGAACGTTTCTAATTGAACTAAATTACTACAGAGGTTTAGTGGGATCCAAATGAGAAAGTAAGATAAGTATTGTCAACACCCGTTTCTATTTCAATAATCAAAGAGTAATAAAGACGAAATTCAATGGGCATACAGAAAAGTACAATTATACTAATAAAAATATTCGTTTACAAATTATCCAAAATATTAAGGCATAGACTAAAGCATAACCACGTTCATATCCTTGCCTCGAGACATGTGCCACTCACTTTTCGGCGTCAACGTCTTTGCCCCTAGGCCCACTGGTACCCGCTGAGGTGTTTATTTAAAAATAGGGTGAGATTCCGAAGAATCTCTGTAGAGACATAATATCGTTCATAGAAAATGCGAAAAGTAAATATGTCATGCGCCAAGGTATGCACAAATTAATGAACAATATAAACACATCATCGTCATGTATACATGAGTAGGGCCCAGCCCCACAATCTACACCGGTTGGACTTCTGCCAACTCCCAGTGTAAGTGCACCTATAGCACTAACTGCCCCTCTCTAGGCAAATCATGTTAATTAATAAAGTGCATTTACAAAACAATGGCATCCACACAATCACATAACTTATGGCATAGTGTATGAAGGATAATGTCCCTACCTCAAAGCTTTATAATCCTCTTTTAAATGTGCCTCGAAGAACGTGTCGTATCCGGCCTCCAAATTGGTCCTAAAATATTAAATGTACCAGAAATAGGTCATAACCTATCCAAGTATCATTTTATACTCTTCCATAGTATTTATTGTGGTTATTTAGTCTATGGTGAAAATTTACAAAAATGCTCCCGGGAACCTGGCCCGGCCACGCCTACCCGGCCTGATGGCAGTTTTCCCAAAATTTTGACTAAGGTATTCTGACTTATTTTCTCCCAAGGAATCCATTTCCGGGCTCGAAATCACCAAATTCACGGTAAAATTATGAAAATACCCTTGACAGCCCCTATTTAGTGATTTCAGTGGCGTTTTCGTAATTATGTTTTTTCGGCCTCTACTAAAAAAGTGCCCAACTGTAACCCCACCTATTTTTGCCCACTGAGTCCAATGGAACCATTTATTTCATGAAAATCCAACTCCTACTACTAGTTCTGGTTCTGGCCGAAATATTAGGGAAAAAATGGAAAAATGAGGTTTTGTGTTCTAGTTTCTAAAACTTGTACTTTTTCACTTCTAATCCTTGATTAACTCATTTAAACACTTCATAATCATGATTTAAAGAAATTTGGGCAGCATAACCCCTTAGGATTATGGCTTTTCTAATTTTACAACTCAACCCAAAAATCACAGAACCAAACAATAATCATCAACAACAACTCAAGAAGGTAAGATCATGAAGTTACCCTCTTTGGCTACTTGGTTTCCTCTTACTCTAAGCTCCTCCTACTTCTCTTCTTGATCTCAAAGTGTATCTTCACCACCATGGATTCATGAGAAACAAGAGTTTAGAGAAGAATCTAAGGAAATGCCATAAAAAGAACCAAAGGAACCACCTTACCTTGACATCTTCTTCTTCCTTCTCTCTAATCTCAAGCTTCACAAAATCACTCTCTCTTCCTTTTTCCTATGACTTGTGCATGAAGTGTACATGAAAGAGGAAGGAGTTTGTGTTTAATAAATTGGTCTTCTTCCTTCCTAACCATTGATTCCATCAAGGGCCCAAGTTGTGACACTTGTCACCATTCCCTTCCCTTCACAATTACTCCATTGTCTTGCCATCAATTTGAATCAATTTCTTCCTTTTCTTCCTTCAAAAATCCGTCCCTCTCATCCTCTCTTACAAGACAAGTTAGCTTCTTACATGTCATCATGTGTGTCCTCTTCCAATCACTCAAGTATTCCATCATTCCTCCAACTAAGTCAAAATGTGCACTCCACCATGCAATTATGTTGCTTATTTCTTCACTCAAGCTTCTATCCTCATGCACTCCATCACCACTCCATTTTGTGTGTACTCAATCTTGGTCATGATTTCCTTCTACTTATGACATGTGATCATGCATCAATTAATTTTTTCCCTTCTTTCTTTCATGTTGGACGAAAATTAGAGAGGAAGAGGAGAGAAAATTGTTTTGCACAATTCCATAATTCACACAATTGATTTTATGTATAATCCCCCTTAATTTCTCAATTCTTGATTTATTCCACTAAGAATAATCACATTATGCATTTTCCTTGATTAATTGAAATTAACCCAAATTTTGGAAAATAATTAATCTTGGGCTAAATTGGCAAAATTATGATTTTGCTATCCCCTTTGTAATTTAATTCAATTTTTGAATTAATTTGGCCATTTCCTTATGAATAGGAATATTTCAAAATTCACAAGATCCAAATTCATGAATATTCACCATTATATTGAATTATTCAAATAATTACAATATATTTTTGGTGAATAAAATTTGGGGTGTTACAGTTCTCCCCCATTTAATTAAATTTCGTCCCCAAAATTTGCTACACTTATACATTCATGAATTCCGGGTAATGCTTCTTCATACTTTCTTCTGTTTCCCACGTAGCCTCTCTAAGTGATAACCCTCTCCAAACGACCTTGACAAACAGAATGCTCTTATTTCTGAGCTGCTTTTCCTGCCGATCAATGATTCGATCAGGTACGACTTCATAAGTCAGATCTTCATGCATTTCGACATCTCGTACTCTATCACATGCTCTGGATCAGGTTGATACTTCTTCATCTGAGAAACATGGAAAATGTCGTGTAGCCTGCTCATACTCGGCGGCAAAGCGATGCGGTACGCTACAGGCCCAATCTTCTCTAAGATCTCGAACGGACCAATGTATCTTGGTTGCAGCTTCTTTGCGTTCAATGCTCTGCCGATACCCGTAACAGGTGATACTTCATGAACATGTGGTCACCGACTTCAAATTTTAGAGGTTTTCGTCTCTTATCTACATAACTTTTCTGTCAGCTCTGAGCAGCTAGCAACATCTGCTTAATCAATGCTATCGGTATTATCTTACGGCTCAATGCGTCAATGACAACATTAGCCTACCCTGGACAATATTTACATTCCAGGTCCTATCATTTTTTTAAATTTTAGGTTCCTATCCAAAATTTACTCTCTCATAGGGGTGGAAACAGGTCAGGCCAGGCCAGGTTTTTGCCTTAATAGGCCTGGCCTGTTAAGGCACAAACTAACCTGAGGCCTATTGGAGGTCAATTTTTAGGCCTAGGCCTGACCTGTTCATAGGCCTGTCCTGAAGCCTATTAAGGAGGCCTGAATTTTTTAAATTTTTTTAAGCAAATCGATAGGCTTACAAGCCTCATGCAAAACAGGCCAACAGGCCACAGGCCGAAATTTACAGACTCAGGCGAAATTATCATTTAACCCTTATTTGATTTTTTTTTAAAAAAATATTTTAATAGGCTCAGGTATGCCTGACAGGCCTAACAGACCTGTCAATAGGCCTTGGCCTAGCCTATTAAGCAAAACAGGCTTTTGTTTTGGCCTTGGCCTGACCTTTTAGGCTGACAGGCCAATCACAGGCCAGGCTACAGGCCCCTGACAGGCCGTCTAGCCTGTTTCCTATCAAAAGATGACAAATTTAAACAAAAGAAATTCAAAATTTATCCTATTATTTTTTAAAATTTTGGGTTCCCATCCAAAATTTACTCTCTCATAGGGGTTGAAACAGGTCAGGCCAGGCCAGGTTTTTGCTTTAACAGGCCTGTTAAGGCACAAACTAGCCTGAGGCCTATTGGAGGTCAATTTTTAGGCCTAGGCCTGACCTGTTCATAGGCCTGGCCTGAAGCCTGTTAAGGAGACCTGAATTTTTAAAATTTTTTTAAGCAAATCAATAGGCTTACAGGCCTTGTGCAAAACAGGCCAACAAGCCACAGGCCGAAATTTACAGACTCAGGCGAAATTATCATTTAACCCTTATTTGATTTGTTTTTTAAAAAAATATTTTAATAGGCTCAGGTATGCCTGACAGGCCTAACAGGCCTGTCAATAGGCCTTGGCCTAGCCTATTAAGCAAAACAGGCTTTTGTTTTGGCCTTAGCCTGACCTTTTAGCCTGACAGGCCAGGCTACAGGCCCCTGACAGGCCGTCTGGCCTGTTTCCACCTCTACTCTCTCATTCTTTTTAAATTTTGGATTCCCGTCCAAAATTTAAATATCTTCAACCCAAAAAGGTAATTTACCCACCCTCTCACTCCCTCCTCACCCTCCCCTCAAACCAAACACACCCTTAACTCTGGGTATGGTTGCTGGTCCAAAAAAAAAATTCTGGGTATGGTTCATTGATTGGTACGAAGGCTTATGGTTCTTCTTTGAGTAGAAACAATCGAGTATTTTGGTCATAGCGGCTGGGATCCTGTTTTATAAATTGACCTTCGTTTTATATAAATTAGGTTTAAGGTCCAATTTTGACCGAGCTATGTAAATTGATATAAATCTAGAAGTAGTTCTTGCTTGATCAATTTTAGCCAGGACTTCAGGAATATTGAAAAAAAGCAATGTCGCCCATCTTCATTTAATGTTAGTGGTATGCTTGTTAGCAGTCAACGTTAATCTTTTTAATAGTAATGTTAATATTAATGGTTGGAGCTACTTTGTTCTCTCACTCTCTTTTTAATATACTTGGGGCGAAATTGGCTCGTATAATTGGCTCTTTTAATAGTAATGTTAATATACTTGGCTCCCATTCATGACATTATTAGAGACCGAATTATAAAACATATGAGGTCCAATTAGTTTTATAATATTATTTAGTTAAATATATCTAATAAAGTATTTTATGGTATTTACAAATTTTTCCAATAACGCATTAATTCTTGGGAAAAAGGCAAGACATATCACTTGGATCTCAAGAAAACCCCTTAATTCTTTTTATTTTATAATTATAATTATCATTTTAATATTTCTCTTAAAGTTATCAAATCCTGTGCATATAAACCTGTTTTTCAGTCATTTTATATATAAACATACTTTTTAATTATATCATTTGAACATATTTGAAAAAACAATTCTTAAAAGTAGAAAGCGTCCTGTTGAATATGAGGAGGGAGTTTGTATGTGTATCATGACAATAACTTATTATCATTATATTTTTGGGGTAAACGGGGAGACCCCACCATGTATTCGGTCCCTTTTCTAGATCCTGACCTTTTCAACTAAGCCAGGTATTCGAGCAACTAGTAAGTTTGAGCTCGAGAAGTGAGGGTGCGTAGTTTAACGGGTTATCTCTTATCCTGGCAAGTGATCTTAAGATTTGAATTTGTGTTCTCATCCTTACCTATAGAACTAATACCTGCAGAATGGTTTTCAGCTAAATAGTGCCATATGGTAGTATTGATAATTGAACTACATTACTAAATGACATATGAAATATATTCAATAAGAAACTAGTACCTGAAGGAGAAATAGAAAATGAGGCTATTTCAAGTAAAATAAGGACCTGCTCTCAATAAATAAGAGTACATTTACATCAACATATTTTGTTTAGTGCATTTTGTTCACATCAGTATCATCTCATCATATTATGCCTCTGGAACAGTGGAACTTGTATCTAACAACAGAATAAAACAGTGGATCCAAGTTACAGAAGGAGCAACATACCCCCAAAGGAGTGCTACAAGTGGCATAGTTCTGTCGGAAAATTTGCTAAATATACAGATTTTTTTTTGCTTATACAAGCAAAAATATGAGAGCACCTTCTTACAACTCCAAAACAAGTAACATACTCTATTAGTTTTTGTAAAGTGGGCCTAATTTAGAGTTCCTCATTTTATCTTAATGCACCATTTATTGGTTCCTCAGTCTTTACAAGAGTCCAATTACCTCTGGCCTCAAGACTTCTTCTCGCAATGTGAATGTGATAACCAGCCAAGAAGGTATCAATTACCTATGAGGGCCCCAAGTATCTGCATATGCGCGTGCGCACACACACACTCTCTCTCTCCGGTCATTTTTATAAGGAATATTCTCTCTCATGGGGATGATGGTTCTTTATATAAGGAACAAATCCTCTGTTTAAAAATCAAAATGCGTCTTTTCAGTTTTACTCTCATGAAGTACATGACTCTATAATAATTACTATCACACATGTATTAAGATGAGGAAATTCCTCCATTCAACATCTCTTTACAATAAATTACTTTTATTTCACATTTTTTTCTAAATTACTCTTATTTCCACTCTTTACCTCTCCACGTTAAGTTTCCACTCATTATCTCTTCTAAAGCCTCTATATGAACAAGGATATACTTGAAAAAAAAAATTTGGGAAATTTTCACTATGCCCTCTCTATAGCAAATTTTTCTTAAATAGCCCACAAAACTTTTTTAAAACTTCACTGCACCTCCTAGGGCTAAATTAAAATTAAGTTTTTTTGGATGAAAAGACATTTATGCCTTTGTCTTATACATGACCGAGACGGGATTGTAAATTCCTATAATACACATATTTGACTTATAAATTTTCATGTGTCTTGTAAATAACATGTATTCTTGTGAATATTCTCATTGTCTTATATATGGTCGAAATGATCTTATAATTTCACTTATTTGTCTTGTAAATAAGCATATTTTATTTGTAAATTCCCACATATGTCTTGTAAATAATCATATTTAACTTGTAAAGTAAGGGCACAATTGTCTTTTCACCCACAAATTTTTCAATTTAATCCTAGAGAGTGCAGTGAAGTTTCAAAAAGTTTTGGGGCCTATTTGAAAATAATTTGCTATAGAGAGGGTGCAATGAAATCTTCTCAAAAAATTTTCATAACTTCATACTTATTGCTTGTAACAAAATTTAACTACAATTTTGGATCATGTGAATGTGGTAGTTGTTCCTTATAAAAGGACTGGGGGAGTATATATTATCTAGATAGCAGATTGCTCCGTTTCCAATTCATAAATTATTTATTTCCTAGGCTTCATGATATAGTTTTTGATGCTCATTTGCTTAGTTTTAAACTAACACTCTATCCATTCCAATATATTGGGCACTTGCAAGTTACAACTACTCTAACGTATATTAATAAATGTTAATGTGTAAATTTCTCCAAAAAGTTTTCATTCGAAGCAATGTTGCCCTGAAAGTTTTTTTGAGTTCAATATTACTTTGAAAGTATTAAAATGGACTAATATTGTCATCTTACCACTAAAAATGTTAACGGTCAACGTTAATTTTTTAACGGTCAATATTAGTTTTTGAAACGGGTTGGAATAACATTGTTATGCTTTGAAATTTCTGAGGCGACAATAAATCCAAAAAACTTTCAGAATAACATTGTTCCCAAGCAAAAACTTCTGGACATATCTGCACCTTAACCCATAACAAAGTTCATCCAGCCTAACTTGATTCCTAATTCTCGAAACAATTTTTGGATACTTTAATTAAGAGAATAGTTTACATAAGGCATTTTAATATTTTATTATTCTGTTTTATTTTTGGGGTGGAATTATGCTGTTAATTTCACTTTTCTCGTCGGAAGGAAGTAATATATCCTTGAGAAAGAATATTTTTCAAGGTATTTTATGTTAGATATTTTATTATTTAAGGTTATATATTTTATTATTACTTAATAATATAGATATTATTTTATCATTGTTTTTTAAATAAAATATCCCCTGATTGTAGCCCGCACGTGATTTGGATAGAGATTTGATTTATGATTATCTGTCTGGCTAGTAAGCTGTTACAAGCCTTAATAGGAGGCTATAAATAGCGTAGGCCAGGTCTTAGAGTAGAAACGTGAAAAACCCATTGACTTGCTCTTTAGAGGTTCCTTGACAGGTGACGGCTATTCCTAAACTATCACCGTGCCTCATCTTCTCGTTAGAAGAATCCTGAGTTATTTCCTTCTAATATCTTTTTCCCCTTTTTAGTTCTCAGGTTGTGACATATAGCATGCGGAGTTACGATGGCTAGAGGTACTACTGATAAAGTCTTCCATTGTTACTCTTTATTTTAGAGTTTATATATTCTGTATTTAGGAATTATTTCTATATTTATGCCAACATTTTAAACATTTTTTTCTCAAGAATATTACTCCCTTCTAATGTGATGAATTTTTTCCCAAAAAATCAGAACAAAATAAAAGAAATTCTGGCTTGTATGGGGATGAACTTTTCATGAAATGTAAATAGAACGTCAGAAATATTAAAATAATTAGTGTTGCAATTTCAGGGCAGTAAATCGTCTTTCTTGACTAAGTTTTGATTTTGATGGCTGCAGAAGAAATACATACTCAGATTCACCGGAAGATGCCTAATGACATGAATCACTTGGCCTCAGAGCCTGCTCAACAACAACACGTATGCATGCTCTAGTACTCTTTGTTCAATTGTACTCCCGCCGGTCGCTAATGACATGAAAATAAGTTTTCATTGGGGAGTAATATTGTTTTGAAAGCATTTTTTAGTTTAAGGTTATCTAGAAGTGTTAAAATGGAGATAGATTGCCCCTTATAATCATAAATGTTGACAATCAATGTTAATTTTTTAATGGTCAACATTAGTTTTTAACAGGGTGGGACAACATTACTACATTTTTAAATTTTGGTGGCAAGAATAAATCCAAAAAAATTTCAAAATCACTAAAAAAAACACTCAATTTCTGATTGCATTAGCCACAAAATTTTTTTCCTTGACAAATTTTGTTAGAAATCCGTTGAAAAAATTTCTAACAAAATTTTTCTGTTTTTTATGGTAAATTTTTTTGTCAGGGAAAAAATCTTTGGTTAAGTCCATTGGAAAATTTAAAAATTTATTTTTTTTTAATAAATTTGAAATTTAAAATAATATCTATATAAAAATAAAATTATGATATTAGTACCCATACATATAAATTATTTTTCCAAAATATTTGTTAAAATTATAATGTGATATATTTAATTTTTCAATAATATATATAAAAAATAAAAAGTATAATTTAATACAAACATATATTTGGAAATATAGAGTATATATAAATTATTAGTTATTAATTAATGTTGATCAATAATAAAATTCAATTTCATAAATTGGATAAAAATATATTTATAAGAAAAATTATTTAAGATTTAATTTTTTTTACATTTAAATTAATATATATATATATATATATATAAATTATAATAAATAAATAAAAATTATTTCAAATTATCGTTTGATTTACGGTTAGTTTTTAATAATATTATACATACATAAATATATGTGTGTGTATATATATATATATATATTTATTTATATAATTGATTATTGGGAAAATTCTATTTAAATTCATTTGAAATACTGAAATCTAAATTAAGGCTTGAACTTTTATTAAATTCTTAATCTTGGCCTCATTAAGGATTTTTGAATTAGTTGATTTTACCAATATGTCCTTCTATTTTAATTTTTCTGCTTTTTCCCTTTTTTTTCCTCATTGATAAAATCCCCATTTCAATCGGACTCCTCTCCTCAACGTGAGATTTATTTGACCAATTTACCAACCGTGTGCTTATCTTATATATAATTAAGGATTCTATACTCCTTTGACAGAATAATAAACTTCAAAATTCAAATATTGTACCCGAGTGAAAAAAAACTGATCTCAATAACTCGTCTTCATTATTTTTTTTTCAATCCCATCATAGTAGAAGTATAAAATTTAATAATTATTCATTATTTATTATTGTAATAAAATCAATTTATCTGATGCTTTTAGGATGATTTTCCCATATTTGTAGATTTATTATTGTGTTGACGCTTTCAATCATTTCATTGGCACTAACTATATTCTATATATTAGGGTTAAAGAGAAATTCCAAGAACTTATCCTTAATTTTCTTTGTCGATTCTATTTCTTCTCTTCTTTAATTTTGTCACTCAAATCTTAGTTTGCCTTACTCTTTTTTTTTTTTTGGATGATTCATGATATAATGGGAGGGACATTATGGTGTTTTAATAATATTCAATAATCCCTAATGAAACCTCTTGGTCTGATTAAGAATTTATTAAAAGTGCATATCTGAATTTGGATTTGGGTATTTCAAATGAATTTAAATGAGATTCTCCCTTAATATATATATATATATATATATATATAATTTTGTCATAATAGAATGCAGATGCATTGCAGCTCAACTGACAAAGGTTAAGTCGTGGTTCGAGATGGAAATCACATTTTCAGGATTATGGCGTGGTGCGACTACGGAAATTTTGAATAATTCATCCAGCCCTGCTGATTCCTTATTCTCGAAACAATTGTTCGATATTTTAATTAAGAGTATAGTTTACATAAGGCACATTCATCTTTTATTATGCTATTAATTTTAGTAGTTATGCTATTAATTTCACTTTTCACGTCAGAAGGAAATAATATATCTTTGAGAAAGAATATTTTTCAAGGTATCTGAACATTCTTTCTCAAGAATATTACTTCCTTCTAACGTGATAAGTTTTTTTACCCCAAAAAACCATAACGAAATAAAAGAAATTCTAGCTTGTATGGGGATGAACTTTTCATGATATATAGGAGTACATAGAACGTCAGAAAATAATTAGTGTTTCAATTTCAGGGCAGCAGATCGACTTTCTTGACTAAGTTTTGATGGCAGAAGAAATAGATGCTCAGATTCACCGGGAGATTCAATTTCAGGACATGAATCACTTGGCCTCAGAGACTCATCAACAGCACGTATGCATCCTTCAGTACTCTTTGTTCAATTGTAGCCTCTCTTCTCATTTTTATTTATCTAATTTAATTAGATTAAAGAATTTAGTTAAGGTATTTAATATAACATGCATTTTCTAACACACCATAACTATTTTCCTTAATTACCATATCTCTTGCTTATTTGATTATTGATGGAGGATTAATAGGAGTAAATTAAGAAATGATTGATAAATATGGGAAATATCTCTTACATTAAGGACATGGGGAGTAGTAAAGTTTTTCTTTCTTTGGAATAGGGGATTCTTTTTAGGTAAAATAACAGAAAAATATCATTTAAATTACAAAAACCTCAAAATGTCTACTAAGTTAGTAAAAGGAAAAATAGGTGATATAGTAGGAATATAAGGGCCTGTTTGGTACACTGGAATTGATTTTGATGGATATGGAAATGGATATGGATATGGATATGGAAATGGAAATGGATATGGATATGGAAATGGAAATGGATATGGATATGGATATGGATATGGAAATTGAGTTTAAAAGTGTGTTTGGTATGTACATGGAATTCAGATATTATTTTTATTTAATATTTATATTTAAAATATGAAATTACTAATATACCCTGTCGATGGAGTGAGGAGGTTAATTGAGGGAAATGTGGAGGTGGAATTACAAATCTTAACTTCTATGATGGAATTCATTTGGGTGGAATTGACTAATTTGGCTTCCATGTGGAATTGAAATTGAGAGCCAATTCCATCATACCAAACAAACCCCTTCATGGAATTGAGACCCAATTCCATTTCCACCTCCTCCAATTCCAGCGTACTAAACGGGCCCTAAGATTTTGAAGTTTGAGTGTTAACAATTTAAGTATATGCAACAACAACTTAAGAATAACAATAAGCAACTTGGGTCTATACATTGACAACTTAGGGAGCTTAAGCTAACAATCTCTATACCCAAATTGCCAATTCCTATACTCAAGTATTTAACACCCAAATTTCAAAATCTTATATTCTTACCAGATTACCTATTTGTCCTTTTATTAATTTAGTAGGCGTTTCAGGGTTTTTGTAATTCCAATGGTATTTTTTTGTCATTTTCCATTCTCCTGGTGTGTGCATGTATATATATATCTTGCTTGTGTAATTCCTGGTTGTATTATGAATCAAACTTCATAGGTGGAAGATGAGGTGACTATAAACATCAAAAAAAGGATTCAAGATTGCGGAGATGGTGATTTGACAGAGGACTGTTGTATCTACAGGGTGCCAATTACGCTTCGTGGTATTAAAGAAGAGGCTTACACTCCGAAAGTTGTTTCAATTGGCCCCTTTCATTATCGCAATGAGAGGCTTCAAGACATGGAAAGGCATAAGCAAATAATGTTCAAAAGATTTACTCAAAGAACTATGTCAAGCTTGGATGATTTGGTTTCTTTTGTAAGACATTTCGAGCCAAAAGTTCGTGCTTCTTATTCAGAGACCATTGAACTTACTGACCAAGAACTTGTGGAATTGACATTAATGGATGCTGGCTTCATCATTGAACTCTTCATCATGATGCATGAGACAGGCAGGAAAATGAACAAAGATGCTATATTGTCACGGCCTTGGTTAGGGCATTCTATACTTCTCGATTTGATTTTGCTTGAGAATCAACTCCCATTCTTTGTTATTGAAGAGATATTCAATAAAGCTTTTCCCTATGACCGTTGCAGTAGCCTCCCTTCATTTCTTACACTCACGTGTGAGAGTTTTCAGTATATTAGCCCTCGAAGTTCAAAGCCTAACCCTGACATTAAGATAAAGCATTTTACAGATCTTCTTAGGTATTTTCACTTGCAAGGAAGAATGCCTAAACGGCTTTCCCCCACTGTCACATTGGACCCCATTTTGTCCTACAATGCGAATGCGTTAAAAGAAGCAGGCATAAAGTTGAAGGCAAGTGACAGCGGGCACTTAATAAACTTGAATTTTTCAGGACATAATCTTGAAATTTCGCAAGTTTTGGTGGACAGTAGAACTGAAATTTTCTTTCGTAATATGATAGCATTAGAACAGTGTTATTATCCTTATAACTCTTACATTACTGACTATGCTACTATATTGGATTGCCTCATTGACACATATAAAGATGTGGATCTCCTCGTTCAGGAGAAAATAGTCAAGAACTTGCTAGCAGATTCCAATGAAGTTGTTAGATTGTTTAATAGTCTTCCAAAAAATATCGTTTATTGGGATTTCAATTCTGAATATCTTGATATAGGGAAAAGGTTGAATGATTATTGTCAAGATCCTAGGCATAAGATGGTGGCAACTCTAAGACGTGATTATTTCAACACTCCTTGGCGTACTGTGGCCTCTATTGCTGGCATCATCCTCCTTGTTCTCGCCATTGTTCAAACCATATTTTCAGTCCTTCAAGTTGTATCGAACAAGTAGATTTGAAGCTTGAATGTATATTTTAATTTGAATGTTCTGCCACCTAAGCAATATGTGTACTGTAATTTTTTTTTTGGAAAATTAATCTCTTGATTCCTTAATTTTTAACACACTTGTAATTCAGCCTCTAAACTTTTGATTTGCTTGTGATTTAGTTCTTTATCTTTTCTATTTTTATATTATTATCCTTCCCACATGTTACTCATTCCTACGTGGCAAAAATCGGCTCTTGGTCAGCTCTGTCTAGATATTTTTAATAATTAAAAAAAACACCAGAGAGGATGGATGCTACAGACGGAAAGAGAAATTTATTACCTTCGACTTCCTTCCTTCCTTCCAGCGACGCCTAATCGCCCATTTGAATGGAATCAAAACCAACAAAAATTAGGAGAAAACTTTCTCCGAGTCCCAAGCCCAAAGTTCCTTTTTTGAACTTAAGTCACCTCTTACGCTACCAATAAAATCTTATATTAAGGTTATATTAAGGATTGGATGTAGCATTTTATTAAGTATATATATATAGCCTCCAAGGTATTTGCATAATAAGAAAACCCTCAAGCTTATATATATATATATACAGTAGGTTTGTTATCGGCTTACAGCACGATCTAGCCTTATAATTATATTCATTTCAGCTTCCAAGTAGCATTGACAAAGTAGATTTAAAGCTTATTCTACAGCCACTCATCAGAATTATTTAGTCATTTCATAACTAATTATAACCCATCTAGTACCCTTAAAAGATCAAAACATGATTTAAAACTTTTTATTTAAGACTTGGATAGTAGTAAAATGAATTTTCTTAGAACACTTCTAAATCCAAGCTGGTTGGTGGAATTTTCATCACATTTTTCAGGTTTTTGACTCAACTTTGAAAAATCATATTGTTAGCATTAGAAGGGAAGAAGAGAGTAAAAACAAGAAATTACTAATTCACTGGACACCTATTACAACCATCAAACCCCTATTTATAACCCTAATAAGCATATTTCCTAAACTACCCCTTTCCTTACTACTATTCCCACGTATCAATATACTCCCCCAACAAAAAGATCCTTGCCCTCAAGGATCAGTACAAAAACGCAAAGTAAAACATATACTGAAAATAAGAATCTTTTTTTCTTCTTCTTTCATTTTCCTATTTCCCAAAACTTGCTGCAGCTATCCTCCACTCCAGAAGGCCAATATGATACTTAACGGAGGCTCGTAAAATACCCATAGTAGAAACTTCATTAGATGTACGACCCACAGGCTACCAAAAAATATTTTGGGCCCTTGTATCCAAGAAAAACACAAACAACGTCTAGCATAAGGGTCCTGATGCTCAGCCCATTGCTAATGGGGTTCTCTTTGCCGCCACGTGAAACAACCGTAGCATACATGAAAGGCATAACAATAAACCTGGACCACGTTTTCAGATTTACTGCAAAAGAAGATTCCAAAAGTAGCAAGAGACCAAAAACCCATGGCTCCTCCACGTGAAACACAAACTGTAACCCCCTTCATAAGTATAATTCGAAATACGTAATTAAAATGAAATAGAGACCAATAATAATCAAAACTCATTTACAATCCCTTCCTTACAGCAGGGTTTTCACAAATTCTTTCAACTTGCACTACTACAAAAAGGGTAAAAGGTGGCGCACATTTTGTGGCACTTCTTTAAACAAGTGTCACAGCTTCTCTCTGTTTTTTTTTTACGTCTATAATTTTTTTTTTTAATTTTGGGTACCAGCTGTGACGCCTAATAGATTAAGTGCTACAATTGAGGAGGCCTAGTGTGGCGCCTGCCTACGCAGGCGCCACACTTGGGGTCACGAAAGCACTTGTGGCGCCTAACTCACCAAGCGCCACAGCTGCAACACAGATTTTTTTTTTTTTTTAAAATAGTGGGCATGTGTGGCGCCTAAATAAATAGGCGCCACACATATTAATATGCTTCTCAGCTGTGGCGCCTAATGCATTAGGCGCCACAGCTGAGAAGAGCAATTGTGGCGCCTAATGCATTAGGCGCCACAATTGCTCACTTTTTTTAAAAAAAAAAAAATTCAAATGAGAAGAGCAATTGTGGCGCCTAATGCATTAGACGCCACAATTGCTCACTTTTTTAAAAAAAAAAAAAAATTCAAATTGATAGTGTAGCTCTTAATTATTTCATTTCCCGCGTAGTGGTCCTGTGTCCGCCCCCCATTCCTTCTCTTTTTGACTACTACTCCACTTTAATTATTTAACTACTCTCTCCTCCATTAAACTACTTTCCCTTTCTCATCTTCTTAGTGGATCCGTCGGCCCCCTCCCTCCATTTTTTATCATCTTCACACTAAAAAACACACCCACAAGCTCACTCGCCATTCAAGCTAGCATCACCAACATGGTCTCCCACTCTCTGCGCTTGTCAATTAATAGATTTGTAAGAAGAAGACTATTTCATTCTAGCTTGCTTTGTTTAAATTTTTTTTTAGTCAAGATAAACCGTAATATAACGTTTGCCTTTTTGTTCCTAATTTAATAGAAAAGAATGAAAACCTACCTTGTTTCTTTTGCCCTTTTGCTTTGCTTAAATTTTTTTGCCGACAAGCTTACGTTTTTTAGTAATCTTTTAATTTACTTAATTAGTTGTTGATGTACTGTGTTCACATATCAAGTTCTTGTATTGTGATATTTTTTATGTTAGTTTTGGAGAGTATTAATGTAAGAACATTATTGTTGGGGAACTTGAATTTTAAATGTGAAAATTATATATATATATATATATAATAGGTTGAAATATAAAATAGAAAGATTGATAATTTGTGGAGATGATAAACACGAAAGCCACTCATTTTATATAAAACTTCACAATCAGAAAGCATAAAAAAGGGCCACAGGAAAAAGAAGAAGAAGAAGAAGAAGAAGAAGAAGAAGAAAAAAAAAGGGGACCCTTTTGTGGCGCTTGCTCAAGCAAGCGCCACAATAGGACCCCCCTACTGTGGTGCTTGCTCAAGCAAGCGCCACAGGAGGCCCCACTCCTGTGGCACTTCCTCAAACAAGCACCACAGGAGGGTATTTTTTTAAAAAAAAAAATTTAAAATGTTGTGGCGCTTCCAAGCGCCACAGCTTTTTTTAGTGGCATATAGATATGTGGCACTTCTCTAGCGCCACAGTTAATGCAATTATAAGCGCCACAGCTTTACTTTTTTGTAGTAGTGTTGTCCTCTTATCCTGGTTTCAGATTCAAGTTTCGAATATAATTATCCTATGCAGTTAAATTACATTCATATATATTAGAGTGTACAACAAAAATCCCGGCAACTCTCGGGTTTCATATTTATATACTAAGGGTTCACAATTTCCCATTTAGGGGATTATACAACTGTATCCAAAATAATATGCACAGAATATACGGTGATCCCCAATCCAAAATAGATAACCAACAACCACAATAGAAATCTCCCTAAGGAGCCCTATCCGCCCTTGGTCGTTTCCTTCCCCTTGGAGCCGCTTGCCCTATCTGGAGGTTAGTCAATGAAAAGAATGAGATTCAAAAGAACCCCAGTAGTAACAAATCACTCATATAATATATAATCGCATAGCATGTAATGACATCATCAAGCAACACCAAACCCAGCATACAAGCTATCACATGTACACATACTCACATAGTCTTATCCCCCGTATTCCACCGCCCCGAAGGCATAGCCCTCCCACCGTCAACACTGATGGGCCGCGGTTGAAGAATTCACAAATAGCCTTTTGGTTCTCACATATAGCCTTTTGGCTTTCACATAGTCTCATCCCCCGTATTCCACCTCCCCGAAGGCACAGTCCTCCCACCGTCAACGCCGATAGGCCGCGGGTGAAGATGTCACAAATAATGATAAATCACACATACAATGTATCACATATAGTATAAGGAAAATCATTACTACCTTGTTCTTTCCAAGCATGCTCCTGCACATATAGCTCACGAGCAGGGCAAATATCAAACCCTATAAACCAAAATCAAGGATGATAGGTTATACTCCATTCCAAATTCTTATCTTTATAACACTTAAGGTTGGTTATCATTTGAACTCTTTAGGTGGCTACTAGAAGCTTAGACACATGTCTAAAGGGTTAGAAGAACTACACCAAACACCCCTTCTTCAGAAGTTTAACACTGATTTTTGATTCATTCACTCGAGTGAAGAAGGCTTCACTCGAGTGATAACGAGATTTATACTCGAGTATAGAAGCCACTAGTAAGAGTGCTTGCCCGAGAACAATCACAGAGACAGAAAGTGATCACAGCACTCGAGTCCTAACCACAACACTTGAGTAATAGCCTCAAACTCACCCGAGTCTTGTAGGGTGAGGCACAAGAAGTGACTACCCGAGAGCAACAAAAACCCTAGAATGAGAAGTGCACTCAAGCACTGGCTCTGGCACTCAAGTGATAGCACAGCACTTGCGAGTGTTAAGAGACACTCTTGAAAAAATTAGCCCCGAGTGTTTCCCCGAGACGCAAGTCCATAGTATACAATACTCAACACTCTTGCACTCAAGTGAGACAAGGGTCACTCGAGTGATGACCCATATCACTCGCAAGTTAGAAAATGAACCCTTGCACTCAAGCATAGAAGTGCGACCGAAAAGTTGAAGAAAGAGGGAAAACAAGATGCTGCACTCGAGTGACACCCCTATGTACTCGAGTGAGGCTTATCAGAAGCTAAAATGCGGCAGATAACTGAATTTCCCAAATTTTGTCCAATGTGTCCAATGACCTCTAAAATCAACAATCAAACCTTTTCCTACACAAATTTCCACAGGGAATTCATTGGACACACTAAAACAACCAAATTCCCATCGCAATAACACATTCCACACTTCCAAACACATTGAAACCCAAAACCACTAAATGACTAACTTGGCTTCCAAAATTTCCAAATCAATTCCAATGACACAAAAACACAATGTTACACTAATTTCACCTCAATACACTAGACAATTCATCCATTTCAAATTATAACAAAATTAGGGCAAAATTCAAAATTTACAAAACTTAATCAATGGTCACAATGAATATGCCAATAAAGAGTTCTTTTTTACCTCTTTCTCTTTCTAAAAGTAGATTCTTTATTCAACAACTCTCAAATTCCTTCAAGTGCTCAAAGACCTCCTTTCAAAAATCTAAAACCATAGCAATGAAGCTATCATCACTATGAACAAGATTAATGAAGATGAGTTGAAGAACAAGACCATTAACAAAGCCAAATACTCATCTTTCACTTTTTCTTTCTTCCTTCCCTTGCACGAAAATGGAGTTTTGAGAGAAAGAAGATGAGATGATGATGATGAAGCAGATTTTTAGCTTCCTCATAGTTGACTTGATCTCATGTGGACACTTGTCAAGATCTTGCTTTGTCTTCCATAACACAGATGAGCACCTACACACATGATTCCACTCTCTTACTCAATGAATCTCAATTATTGATCCTTGAGTTACCAAGGAACTTCCTCTTCGGTAACTGACCAATTATTCGGTAACTTTTCGTTTTCCCATTTTGCCCCTGATGATGGCGATTCCACTTGAATCACCATTAAGCACATGTATATCATTCATATCACCATTCATGCGCCCTCCCCTACCATTAGGGTTCATTTTAAGCTTTTTCACATAATTAAGTTTAAATACAGGGTTTAGACACTGATCATAATGCATTCAGATCGTAATTAACATCATATACTTCAAAAGCGCTTATTCAATAATAATTACATATACTTTCGAAGTCATTAGCCCTTAATCCCAAATTGGGGCATTACACAAATAGCTGGCGGAGATTCACTAAATCACAACAGAAATATGAACTCTTGCCAGGCCTCACTCGACTGGGGAATTTCAACAGCATAACCCGACCCAATAACCAAACTCCCCAAACCCGAATCATCTCTGGATCGCCCTTTGCCTCTATCGATGGATACCTTTTTCCCAGCAACGAGGTTGGAGCTTCTCCGATCAATGGACGATGAGAACAACTTTGACCCAAAAGTAAAAGCATTATCGCTTTTGTTTGGCCGTTCATGGCAAAACTGCAATTCAAACCATTCCGATTAATGCAATGAAATGTTAAGATTGCTTGCAATGGTGAAATTGATTATTTCTCTCGCCCTCATTTCACTGCTCACTAGATTGTACTGTTTTCCCAGATAATGGGTATCAGTAACGCTATGATAGTGAATATTCACGCAGAGGCAATTGAGTTGGAAGGGCCTTGTAACAAGGTTGTGAACACCGAGATGAGGCAAGATCATCGTCGCAGCAACAATCATAGAAGCGGAGCAAGAGAAGAGGACGCAGACAACATCACATAATTTAGAGTCATGGTAGCTATTGTGTTCAATGGCAATAACTTGAGTCCAAGTGATTCAGAGGATTGGCCAAACGGAGAACCCAAAAATGAAGACCTAGTTGCCTCAAAATCACCAGTCCGAGCAACTAACGGCATTGCATTCAATAGAGAAAAATTTGGTCAAAGAGGATACCTTGAGGAGGTCGAAAATGCAGCAATTGGTTTGGTAGGAGGAAACGTCGACGAAAAAAATATAAAAAACCATAGCAAGGAAATTCATCATTACCAAATCCTAGTTTTGACTGCTCCTCGATCATTTCACATTTTTCTCCTTTATTTTCTTTAGCTTCATCGAATCGGACCTTGCCAGTCACCTTTGCAGCAAAATCTTCATTTTCAGAGGATTTGGTTTCTTTAGCATCGTTTTCAGAGGATTTGTTCTTGTTTGAATCAACATCAGCCACGTTCAGATAAGTGACCTCCTCTGTCTCAGCGACAGCAATGATGAGAGTTAAAATCTCACCAGATTCTTTCATGTTTCTCTTCAGCTATTACGTTTTCGTAGGAATCAATTTCTTGTTCAAACAGATTGTTTCTGCCTTTATCTTCATCTTTCTCATTCAATTCCTGTTGCTTCCATTGCTCCTGAAGATAAGCACAGTTAATGGCAAAGGAAAGGGTGGTTGGACCAAAAGACTATAGCGCATCTTGAATCTTTGATTGAAGGTCGTAGATGAAGAATTTAATGGTAGTTGACTCATCAACTTGGGCGTAAGGTATGAGCTCTTCAAATCGTTGTACATACTCCTTCACTGTTGATACCTGATTCAGCTGATAGAGCTCCGTAAGGGTTTTCATGGCAATGAGGTATGGTGGAATGAATTTCCGGCAACCTTCGGTGACGACGATGGCGGCCAGAGGGTTGGCTCTGATACCTTTGTTAGCATTAGAAGGGAAGAAGAGAGTAAAAACAAGAAATTACTAATTCACTTGCAACCTATTACAACCATCGAACCCCTATTTATAACCCTAATAAGCATATTTCCTAAACTACCCCTTCCTTACTACTATTCCCTTGTATCACATATCTTCTAATCTACATACCAAAATGATGAATTAGGACATATTTTCAGGCTCTAGTTGTTTACTATAACACTGCTAAATTTTGGGAACTAATTCACATGATAGCCTTGCAAAACTTCACTTACAAAATCACGACTTAGAATGAGTAACACATATGTCACTAATAATACCATGCGTTTTTAGAATGAGTAACATCTAAAGTGTCACTAATAATACCATGCATTTTTGCTATACTTAGTATAACACTTTCCTTGCCGAGTACTTTGCCAATTTACCTCATTGCTCCTCCTTGTGGAAGGGGATTACATATCATAATAGACAATAAATTTCAACAAATTTAGCCAAGCACAAATGCACGCCGATAGCATACTCGAAGGCATTCATTATGGAGGACCTAAAGTCCACGAAGAACTCATCCGATCCAGTTAAAGGCTTATTCAAAGGATTATTGTTTGGGAACGTATACATGGAGGAAGACATGGATTATTGCTTGGGTGATGACATGGACAACTATAAATGTGGAGCTTGATGTGACATATGATAGGGCACCCCCAAAGCCATCATAGCATGTGAGTCATTGGCGCACGCACACTTGGATGCTGAGATAGATAAGAGCACGGTTTAAGAGCCTAAAACGATCATTTGGACTCAATTCTCACATTTCTGAAGGCCCAATACAATTATATTCTTATAGAGGAGTCCAATGGAGCTTTAATCTTTTATATTGGGGGTCCAAATAAAATGGACCATAAGAGCTTCAAAACGTGATTGAACCATATTCAAAGTCCAAATGGATGTCTAAAAGGTCTACATATAGTCATGAACATGAAAGTAAGATGAAGATCTATTCGGAAGGTTTAAGAAGATTCAAGAAGCATCAAGAGTGGTCTTATATGACATTAATTAGGATTCTACTTATGGTTTCTTATTTTGTAGTAGTTAGTAGAGAGTCAAATAGGACCCTTTTAATTAATGATTACCTTCTAAATTGTGTGAGAGATCCAGGTTATTTTATCTTGGCTAGCAAATTAGAGTATTGTAGAAGATCATTTGGTTTTTCTGTTTTTATTGAATTTTTGCATCTATTTTTTATGTATTTTATTTAGTTGCTGTTTTAGGCTCAAATAGCTTATACTAAGCTTTTGGGATTAGGTTATCAATTACGGTTTTTGCAATAGTCTTAACCTATAAATACTTTAGAATGTACTCGATTCAGAAAAAATAGTTGACTAAAATAGAACCCTATTCTTAGAGAATTATATCATCTTTGTGTGAGCTTTGCTTGCATTCTTGCAGACTCACAAGAATGCTATGACAGTATCAAGGGGGTGATGGTTAGGGTTGTAAGAAACATGATCTTTTAAGGTCCTACCTCAATCATCCTGTGCTTGGGGTTACAAGAGGGGTCTCATTCCTAGTTGTCATCCTTTTTGTTTACCAGCTTGTTCTTTCCTTTCAAAGAATTAGTCCCTACGGTTGGTAAATGGGAGAAAATGGAGTGAAATTTGAGAAAAAATCAGTAGTAAAATTATCATTCTATTATCTCCGATCCTAATTATAAGACAGTTGATATTTTTTTAAAAGAAATTAAAGAAGCTAAATAAATTATTTAATCATATCATTTATTATGTATCCTTATATTATATATTAATTTATTAGTCAAACTAATTAGTTTGAAGAAAAAATTAAAAATATAAATACTCTAAAGTAATTTAATTAGCTTCCTTAATTTCTCCAAAAAAGTCAATTTTATCTTATAATTAGGACAAGAAGAAGTCATATATATCAATGCAAGTTAAGGATGCAGAACCAGCTCCAGACTGCAAAGAACACCACCTCACGACGCAATTGGAATAAAAATCAGTTTTGCAAATGTTATCCCCAACGTGACCAAATGTTTGGAAAATGTTTGGAGATGCTTTTTTAATTCAAGCTTGCCACGTGGCTTGTCATGAAGAGTGAGAAGCCTTGTCTATTAACCAATAACCAGCATGAGCATATGAAATTCCCCAAGCAACCCAATACCTCAGCCCACTTGAACTATAAGGGCATAATTGAAAAAATAATTCTTAAAAGTAGAAAGCCTCCTACGGGACAGGAGGAGGGAGTTAGTGCATTATGACAATAACTTAAATAACTGCATTCAAGTCTTGTCCATAGAAAATGCAATACAAATACCTGCAAAATGGTTTTCAGTAAATACTGCATGCTCCTCCCTTTGGTATTAAAGGACATTTGAATTTGATGTATATTAAAAAAGAAACCAGTAACTGAAGGTGCTGAATGAAAAAACATGAGGCTATTTCAAGTAAAACAAGGACCTACTCTCAATAAATAAGAATACATTTACATCAGCATATCTTGTTTAGTGCATTTTGTTCACATCAGTATGGAGATCTTATTACCCCTCAATGGAATGCCAAAAGTAGCCTTAGTACTGTCAGAAAATTTGCTTTGAGTTTCTCATTTTGTCACAATGCACCATTTTATAATTTTATGGTTCCTCGCTCTTCACAAGAGTCCAATTACCTCTAGCCTTAGACTTCTTCTTGCCATGTGATAACCAACCAAGAAGGTAGCCTATGAGGGCCCCAAGTATCATCACACTTCCTGCCTTAACATACCATGAAAATGTCCATTCACCTCTATCTTTGGAACCACCACTTATAACTTCTCCAGATGCTAGAAAAAAGGATTAAGGTAGGGAACTTACCTCTCTTACATGTATTTAATATTTGTGCTAGTGTATTGATGCATGTTATTACTTTGCTAGATTATGTGAAACATATGGTGTATTTGAATTGGCGATTGGATAAGTGACTTATTTTTACTTTAACTTATGGAATCTTAAAATTGGAAAAAGTAAGATTGGGTAAAATAATAAATGTTTGGATTGACGATTGGATAAATAACTTATGTAAAAGTGAATGACGTTTGATTTGGTTTTTATATAAGTGGCTTTTGTATTATTTAAGAGAAAAAATTGTAAAAATTATGAAAAATAAAAAAATGAAGAGTAATTGTGCACCTCAAGTTTAAATTTTATAAATTATATCAAACTCTAATTTAAATATTAAATCCTAACTCATATTTTCACATAGCTCAAAATCTAACAAAACAAACCGATTAAAACCCCAATAATACCTCCAATAATCCAAATAAATTATTCAAACTAAATTTAATCGGTAAAAACACCATATAAAACTAATTTATGATACGTTTATAAAAGAAATTGATTATAAAATCATAAAACAACTAAATAATAAATCTAAACTAATTAAAATTAATTAATAATTATTCTTTACATTTCTACAGTCATATATTAACAAAACTCAAAACTTGCATAAACTCTTATCCCAAAGTATTCTCTAATTAATAGAAGATTACTATCTAAAGAAAGAGAAAATTATTTAAAACATTTTTCATAAAAGAAGTTTTGTAATTATAAGTGATTTTGAGTACCTCATTGATCCCCAAAGATATGAAAATACTCCTATCAATATTATTTTATACACACACGCCTATAAGCTCCATTTTGAGGCTTATCACTTTCCCAACTTTTGACTTTTTTTTACCTCAAATCTCATCGCTGAACCAAACACCCACATAGTTCAAAACACTGTTTAAGCTCCAATAAGCTCCATTTTGAGGCTTATCACTTTCTCCAACTTTTGACTTTTTTTACCTCAAATCTCATCGCTGAACCAAACACCCACATAGTTCAAAACACTGTTTAAGCCCGTTTTCTTCACTGTTCAAGCCCGATTGTGGGCCAAATCATCAAAACAAACACTCACATATATGAATGATTGAATTTGTTTTTATTTATACTGTGGCCATAGTTTTGTTGCATGAAACATTAAGCACGCAGATATGTCATTGTGTGAACATGAGTTATGTAATGCAGGCATGTCATGCATTAAGCATTTATCCTGCATGCATATTGATATTGTTTTCCTACTGAGATTCTCCTGAATCTCACTCTCCCCTACCAACAATTTAAACAGGTGAAAACCCAAGGTATGCAGAGATCAGAGTCAAGAACTACATGAGAGGATGGCAGTAGTGAAACGAAGACGGGAAGGTGTCTCCATTTCACTGGGACGAGTTTGGACACCCAAGTAGCCATGTGTGGCTACATTGATGGTAATTATTATGTACGAAACCCGATGGAAAATTTCTGTAATCATGAACATATTATCAGTATATTTATGTTATTCTTGTGTTGCCCACCGAATTGCGTATCGTTTTCCGCAAGCACTTTGAAAAGGGTAAAAATAAGATAAGGGAGTGACATTTTAGTATCAGAGCCGAAAGCAATTCTAGAAGAGCTGAATGCGGTTCTGGAGGCTCCTAAAGCAGTTCTAGCAGAGTGGCGGTTCTGGCAAAGGATAGTATATTGATATGGTCGTGATTACACAGTGATAGGAAAATATACACGGACGGGAGATACCAAGGAGTGTATCTTCTCGATTGGTGAATCAGCCCCGAAAGGTTAGGGAATACCTTAGGGCAATAAGTAGTGCAATATCGGACTGAGGATGGTCCAAGGATATTGTGAAACCCGAAAAAGCGGGTATGACCAAGGCCAATGTGCGGTCCGCATCCAGTATTTTGGTGATCGGAGATAGCCGGCATGTCTTTTGAGACGAGGGTAGTCACGGGGTACCCGTGGACGGAAGCAGTGGAAGCCGGTATTTGCGTTTGGGCATTGGTATGTGAAAATTAAGCATGCTCAACTCAGAGAAATCTTAGGATTGGTGACCCCCTGGGAAGTTTAGTTAGCAAGGTCATGAAGACTTGAGGAATGGTTATTATCATGAGGTTTCTCCATGACTAATGATCATTTAAATTAGATAGTTTAAAGGGTGCTTAGATGCATAGAGATATTGATTATATAAGCATTGATTTTAAATCGGGACAATTTTTTCACGGCGAATACTACCAAGAAAGGTCCATTTGATGGGGTTATAGCAATTTGAGGCATAGTAAATGTTTTGAGGTTTCTCCATGCTAATTAATGATCCGTAGTAACACTGTGGTGATAAAGGAATGTAGGTATAATATACAGTGATGCATAATTAGTGGTGATTATGCCGTATATAGATTCTAAAGGATTTGATATGATGATATTGAAGGGTGATGATAGGTCTGAATCTGATCTAAGCTGAAATAGTGCTTAGGTCGGAATGTAATTCTAATATATAGTTCGAATCCTGTGAACCTTGTAGATAGGATTGAACCTTCAATAATGTTTGAGGTTATTTTCTGAGTACTGTGAAGGTTAGAATAGGCTCTATTGACCCTGATTCTTGGCAAGCCTATTAGGTATATTTAAGGAAAATGGTTTTCGATTTGTGTGATGTTGAAATTCTAGATTTCATGATGAACATAAAGGTTGAGTTATAAACCCTAGACTGTATGATATTACATGCCAGATACGTTAAACCAAACTAAAACTGAAACCGAACTGAAGCTTAAACTGATGAATATTGGCCTAATAGTAGCAGGTCTCATATAAGGTTTCTACTTACCCCCAGGTAGTACCTTCGAGTCCTGCGGGGAGTGAAAGAAATGTGCAAGGGGGCGTAGATATCCTGCCTTAGACCAGAGGGCTTACCGACAGGCCGGAACCATATCCCTTGGCCCTGGATTGGGCTTACCGATAGGGGGTGGACTTACTGAAAATGATGAACATAGTGCGTACGGGTACACCTAACATAGTGCCTATAGGTATACCGAACATAGTGCCTACGGGTACATTACATGACCAAACATAGTGCCTATGGGTATACCAAACATGACCAAACATAGTGCCTAGGGTACATTGCATAACTGAATATAGTGCATACGGGTACACTGAATTATGCCCAGTCTGTGGTCTTGAGCCTAGCTGAGGTACAGAACGAATAGGGTTGCAACAGTGGTTGGCTCTAAACGTTTCCGACCGAACCAAATTATGGAACAAGTATGGTTTGCAATAGTGGTTGGCCCTGAACGTTTCTAATTGAACTAAATTACTACAGAGGTTTAGTGGGATCCAACTGAGAAAGCAAGATAAGTGTGGGCAGACGGTGTAATCCTATCTATAATGCATTAGATAGTATGAAACATCAGAGTGACACAGCGGAAGCATGATAACTACATGTACTTGGGCCTAAGACCTGGTGGACAATGTGTCCATAACTTAGGAAATGAAATCAGGAATGTGACGGGCAGTGACCCGTTTAGGCCCAAGCCCATCATAGGGCCAGCCCAGCCCGTTTTCCCTTTCCTAAACCAAATGGCTAACCAATGATGATTAAAAGATGTTAGATTAAGTGCTTGTTTGGTTGAAGGGGAGGAGATGGAAGGGGAGGAAAAATGAGTCCCTCCCCTCATTTAGTTTGAAATTTTGGATGAAAGTTAACCCCAGAGTTTCCATCCACTCCCATCCAACACCTTTATTTTAGCTCCCCTCCAAATTGAATGATTTTGAAGGGGAGTCACAATTTTAGATCATTTTACTCTTATAACTTTTTGATATTCCAATAATGCCCATAATGGAAAATATTATGATAAACAAAAATATTATTATTAAAATATTTTATTATAAAATAAAATATATTATTATAAAATAATTTAATATAAAAATTATATATTTATGAATAAAAAATTATTATAATTATAACATATTCTTATACAAATTTAAATAAAAATAAAAAATATTATAATTATAAAATATGTTAATATAATTTTACATAAAAATATTATTTTAATGAAAAATATATATTTTTATTAAATTTAGAATAATATATTTTAAAAAATATATTATTTTTATATTAAAAATATATGATTATGAAATTAATTTTAATATATATATATTAATTATAAATAAAAATGTTGTTATATTAATTAGATAAGATATAAATTAATTTATATAACATATAAATAAAAAATATAACAAATATGTAGGATGAAATGGTAAATTGCGAACATTCCTCCCCTTTCATCCCATCTTAAATCAAATAAATAATTATTAAAAACTCCACACCTCCTCCCCTACCATCCTATCTTAAATCAAATAAGGAATCATTAAAAACTCTTCACTTCTTCTCTTACTAATCAAACCAAATAAAGTAATCCCCTAAGAGCTTGTTTGGTTGGAGGGAAGGGGATGGGAGGGGATGAAAAATGAATCCCTCCTCTTATTTAGTTTGAATTTTTGGATGGGAGGGGAGCCAAAATTTGGCCCTTTCTCCCCTTCCCTCCCCTCATTTTGATCCCCTCCAAATTGGGGTTTTTTGGAGGGGAGCAAAATATCTTGACTAATTTGCCCCCATGATATTTGTTATATCCCACCAATGCCCATGCTACAGAGCTCTGACGTTATCCGTCCACAAGTCCATATGCTTTCTGCCATGAACGCTATTGCAACTTACTTGAAGAAATGAAGTCACGCCTGAAGATGCGTAGAGGATGAAGCTGATTCAATTTCAACTCTTCAACACACCTGTCAATTAGTTCATTCTTTTCCTTGCCATACGTTCTTCCTCTTCCTTTTTTTTTGGATGAAGTTTTTTTTGTCCCGATGGAGTATGTTCTTCCTTTCTCAATGCTGTGTTGTTTTTTTTCCCTTTGCCCAAGTTTTCCATATAGTATCTAACACCATTTACTAGATCACTTTTGTATATATTTTTATCTTCAAAATAAAATTGTTAATTTAATTTTTAAAATATATTATTTTACTAATTAAAAATATCATTATAGTAGTATTTTTATATCCCCTGTTAAAATATAAACATATTTTTACCAACAAGTATAAATAAAAATATAAAATTAAGATGAAGGGTAAAATGGTAATTTGATTAATATCATCCCTCCCCTTCCCTCTTAAACCAAATACGAAATCATTAAAAACCCATTATATCCTCTCCCTTTCAACTAAACCAAACAAGGTAACCTCCCCCCATCCCCGCCCTTCAAACCAAACACACCCTTATGTTCCACTCCTCCCCTCCATCAGCTCCCTTTGAACCAAACAGGCCCTTAAAGCTCTTGTTAAAACAAATGATTTCAAAGGAATCCTAAGGAGTGACATGAAGGGCCCTTCAGCAAATAATCCAATAGAGAGCAACATGCAAAACAGGCGCACAAGAAATAATCGGCACATAATATTAGTTATCTCAAAATTACAAATGATGATATGACATTGCCTTTTCTCGCAGATTTTGCACTTCTATATCAATATGGATCAAACTTTCTGCAAAGAGGTAATTATCGACAGATCACTTAGTCGGGATGATGTAAGTGGTGCCTTTGTCTTCTCACTAGAGAAAGCTATAGTTGAAAATTTTAAGTTGCCAAGAATTTCTTTAATGACATGACGTGGAGTTTGAATGATACTGTTATGAACAATAATGTTTCTCTTATGCCAGATGGCACTAAGTAGGATAATTATTTTTTGCATATTGCAAAAGACAAATGTTATTAAGATAAAAGGATTATAATACAACATTAGTACCCAGATGACGATAACTGACACCAGAAAATAAGACAGAATTTCTTGTCACAATAGAAATTACAAAAAAAATATTTTATGGTGAGGATATCATGGCAGACTGTATCGTTAGATAAGGAACCAGGTGAAGGTAAAATTAGAAAGGTTTTTTTTATGATGCAGATGATGCCCAATATGTTTGATTCAATTTCAAACACACACACACACATATAATTAGGTAAAGTAACATTCAATGTCTTGATGTTATATATTTCCTTGTAGTATCCAACATTTTAATTTTATTTATGGTGCAACCAGCACTCTAATATTATTTTCCTTATGTATTCGGCACCCTTAATGTTATTTTTTAGTTATATCTAGCATCCTAGTCTTATTTATGGTTTATAGTATTGGATGCATTATAAAATATAGATAAAATTACTATTTGGAAGTATTAGGTTGCTGGATGTATCGTAAATAAGATTATGGTGTTAAATTTAACTAGAAAATAACATTTCGGTACTTATACTTCACTCTTTTTAGATTAGCCGGCTTTGAACTAATTTTTTATATTTTAATTTTTAATGGAAACTGTAATTTAATTTTGCCACTAAAAAACATTAGAAAATTGTTATCGAAAAAAAAACATTGGGAAACTTCTAGAAAAATACAAACAAAATTGATAAAGGACAAAATGGTGTGGTGAATTGCTAAAATCCCAAATTAGACCATCAATAGGAATCTGGGATCTGAAATTGTGAGCAAAAGATGAGAATGCCTTGGGTGAAGTGACAGACTATAGTCCTATTTCTAGAGGGCTGCCCTAACAGCAGGGAGAATATTGTCAACACCGTTCCTTCCACCACCGTCAATTTGATTTGGCAATGTTATTGCGATCTCCAACATGATGTCATCGAGATTGATGCCAGTGACGGTCTCGATTCCTGCCTTCCCTGGCTTTCCCTATGATGCTGAGCCCTCCTCCTTTGATTGGAACTCTGCTAATCAAATTTCGTTCAAATCGAAGTCACCCAAGAATGTCGACACTGACAAAAAGAAGGGCCCGCCCTGGATTGAGGAAGAATGTGGTAAAGAAGAAAGTGAAGTCATTAATGTAGAAGATGATATTGTTAATAGAGAGATGAATTGTTATTTGCCTCCCTAAATTGTTAATTTAGCACTTTTCCATACGAAGTTGTTAAACAAAAAAGTGAAGTCGTTAATGTAGAAGATGATGTTGTTATTTGCCTCCCCAAATTGTTCATTTGACATTTTTCCATATGAAGTTGTTAAACAAAAAAGTGAAGTCGTTAATATAAAAGATTATTTGAATGTTTGGAATATTTTATTTTTGAGAAATAAGTACTTATTACATAAGTCAAAATAAAACTCCTCTCACATACTTACCTCGTATACCGTGAATCACAAATTATAAGCACTTATTATCCAAAAATAAGCTATCCCAAACGAGCACTATGTTGTTAATAAAGAGTGAGGTGTTGTTATTGACCTCCCCAACTTATTAATTTGACACTTTTTCCTATGAAATTGTTAAACAAGAAAGTCAAGTCGTTAATGTAGAAAATAATGTTGCTAATAGATAGAGGTGTTGTTATTGGCCTCTCTAACTTGTTAATTTGGCACTTTTCCATTCAAAGTTGTTAAACAAGAAAGTTAAGTCGTTAATACAAAAGGTGATGTTGTTAATAAAGAGTAATGTGTTGTTATTAACCCCCCAACTTGTTAATTTGGCAGTTGTCCCTACAAAGTTGTTAAACAAGAAAATCAAGTGGTTAATATAGAATATAGTATTGTTAATAGAGAGAGATATGTTATTATTGGCCTCGCAACTTATTAATTAGGCACTTTTCTACATGAAGTTGTTAAACAAAAAAGTCATGTTGTTAATGTAAAAAGTGTCAAATTAACAAGTTGGGGAGGCCAATAACACTACCTCACTCTTTATTAACAACACCATATTTTATATTAATGGCTTCTCTTTCCTTTTTTACCATGTTCGTCTTCAATCCAGGGCATGCCCTTCTTTCTGTCAGTGTCAGCATACTTGGGCGGCTTTGATTTGAATGAAATTTGATTAGTGAAGTTCCAATCAAAGGAGGAGGGCTCAGCATCAGAGGGAAAGTCAGGGAAAGCGGGAATCAGGATTGTCACGGGTTCAATCTTGGTGACGTCATGTAGGAGATCGCGATAACGTTGCCAGACCAAATCGACAGTGGTAGCAGGAACGGTGTTGGCAATATTCTCCCCGATATTGGGGCAACCCTATGAAAACAGGACTATAGCCTATTATTTCACTTAGGACATTCTCGTCTTTTACTCACAAGTTCAGATCCCAGATTCTTACTGATAATCTGATTTGGGGCTTCAGTAATTCATTACACCATTTTTGTCTTTTGTCAATTTTATTTATATTTTCCTGAAACTTTCCCAAAAGCATTAGAAAATTTTTAAAACGTATATAAAATTTCAGTGCCGAAGAAGTGAGGAGGAGATTTTCAACATTTATACCGCGTTCGTGGGAGCTCCACTTCCATTTATCATTCAGCAATAATTCCCACTGCTTCGCTCACTCAAATTGCTAAATTGCCAAATCTCAAATGTCAGAGGCAACGATTTTTCTCTTCTAATCCAAGACCTGAGACCTACACAGAAAAAAAGATAAATCTTAAGATCCACGAGGAACGTCGATTTGCAAAATCCTTTTGAGAGTGATTGAGACCCAAGGATCTCTGGGTCGCCCTCAAAATGGCGCGAATACTCTCATCTCTACTTTCTCTGATCCTCATTTTCACTCTATCGATGCTCCACTCTGCGCACTGTAAAACCCTTAAGCGTGATGGTAACACCGCGGATCTGTGTTCTCTGTAGTTATATCTGATTTGGTTCATGGGGATTTTGCTTAATGCGTAAAGGGTTGGTATTTGATGGGTTTTTGGTTTTTGCAATTTTCAGTTAAAGCTTTGAATGAGATCAAGGCCTCTCTTGGTTGGAGAGTTGTGTATGCGTGGGTTGGAGATGGCGATCTGCCTCCCTGGTCTGGTGTCACCTGCTCCACTGTCGGTGATTATCGAGTAGTTACGGAACTGTAAGCATCGTACTTGCGGATGAATTTCTAGTTTTCAAGAGGGTTCGATTTAATTTGCAGCTTATGAATGAATTGAGGGACATGGCTTTCGATAATTGGAATTATTTTCTTTGTTTGCAGCGAGGTCTATGCTGTGTCTATCGTAGGACCTTTTCCCACTGCTGTAACCAGCTTGCTGGATCTTACACGGCTGTAAGTATCTTCCACTCTTTTTGGATCGCAATTCTCAAAGTATTTTCAAAATAGGTGTTGTGTTCGTTTGGAATGGATTATTTTTATCCAAAACGTGCTTATAATTCGTGATTCACGGTATACGAGGTAAGTATGTGAGAGGAGTTTTTTCTCGGCTTGCGTAATAAGTGCGTTTTGACTGTTCAAAACGCTGACACAAACACACACGTTGTTGCTATAACTTAGTGTTGTGTTCATTGGCGGACCAGCCACTTGATTTGAAAGGCTATATTTATTCTGGTAGTTCCCCGCAATTAGAAGACTTTCAATTGGTCCATAAATGGTAAATGTCAGGGATGGAAAATAAGATTTGTATCCTGTAAAGTGGCATATTACAGTATCTTTGCGGTCAACCAAGACCTTATGATGTACGAAGTCCGACTAACGTTTCAGGTGGATTTGTACCGTGCATGTATAACGATGATTTAATTCTGATATTGGATGCACCAATGAAAGATTTCTGCTAATGATGGTTACTTTGAATATTTAACTGTGATTTATTTCTGTATTGGTTTGTAAGTGACAAAATCCCAAAAATTTGATTTACATGCTGAAATGATACGTTAATCTTCTAATGTTCATTTAATCTTCTGATATATATATATATATATATATAACTGTGATGTTTTTCCTTATGCCTCTGAGATCTCATGGACTGCGCATGATTATGGCAGGGATCTTCACAATAACAAGTTGACAGGGCCTATTCCTCCTCAAATTGGATGATTGAAGCGGCTTAAAATATTGTATTATTATCTGATCCTTCCTTGATTTGATTACTCACTTCATTCTGTTCTGATACTTCAACTTTTACATCATGCATAAGAGTGTCTCCCTTCATTGTATGAGTTCTCATTGCTGCTTATAAAGTAGGATTTAATAACCATTGTTGTTTTATGAAGAATACCTTATTTACAGTGCTGTTGAACAAGCTATAAGTAGTATTTGAGTTTGATTCTATAAAGCTCGACTCATGGCTGACCTTTACTTTTATTTCCTTCCAGAAATTTGAGGTGGAACAAACTACAGGATGCAATTCCTCCAGAGATTGGTGAGCTCAAGAGTCTGACACATCTGTGGGTAACTTGATCTTACTGATTGCTTTCTTTGTTTTTTTTTTTGGCATTATTTGGTTTATATTTTACAAACATGAATTCGTATCTTTTTGCAGATACCTGAGCTTTAATAATTTCAAGGGAGAAATCCCCAGGGAACTAGCTACTCTTCCGGAGCTTTAATAATTTCAAAGTGGTTGGTTCTGCAACTGTTTGTGAAAATGTTTGGGTTTAGGAAAGCAGCCCCAAAGGAGGAGAACTCTACAGTCTCAGTATCTTCCACTCCTTCTGAGACAACCCTTAAGCCAGAAAGAAGAACAACCTCAGAACCAATCTTACCAGCACCAAATTCCAAAGGAAACTACTTTGATGACGACGATGATTGGGGAAAAGGAAGAAAGGCTTCTGCCACCTCATCATCTTCCTCGGCTGCTACCAAAAAAAAGTACAAGAATGATTTCAAGGACTCTGGGGGCCTAGAGAACCAGAGTGTCCAAGAGATAGAAAACTATGCTGTGTATAAGTCTGAAGAGACAACAAATGATGTTAACAATTGTCTGAGAATAGCTGAAGACATCAGAGGGGATGCTACGAGGACCCTTGACATGCTGCACCAGCAGGGTGAGCAAATCCACAGGACCCACAATATGATCGTTGAGACTGAGAAGGATTTGAGTCGGGTAAATTTTGTTTCCTTATCGATGAATTTATATCCAATTAACAAGTTTGGAGTCATGTGAAAAGGGTGGATTGAGCGAGACCTCTTGGTTAACAACTTATTTAAAGATTTGGCTTTTGATATAATTTAATGGCGGGTGCAATCTATATAGCCCATACCATCTAGTGGGATAAGGCTGCATGATGTTGTATTGATTAATTTATATGCGGTTTCTTAAGTGTTTGTTTTAATGAATTATTTGGATGTTAATTGGGAATTTAATCTGTTAGTCCTCGAACACTATTCAGTCTAGTGATGATACAGCAAGCTTTGAGGAGGTTGAAGTCTATAAGAGAAGGATTTTTATAAGCTTTCATGTCTAATTTCTTCAGCATACCTCACAATTCCAAAATCGTAGCCATGAATTCTCTTACATTTGGATATGACATAAAAAAAAGTAATTTACTAACACTAACTTTTATTACCTAGTAAATAAAAATAAGAGAATATTGCATTGAGGTCCCAAGTTAAGAAAAATACTACTAAAAGGTCCCTTAAAATCTTCAATTTGCAGACAAGTCCTTTGAGACTTTTAGGTAATATAATCAAAATGTCAAAAGACTCAAATACCCTTAATGTTAGCTATCTCATCTGTCAACGTAGGCATATGGACTTATCAATGCCGCCCATGTACTTATCAATGGACGCCCAAGGACTTGTCAATAGAAAAAACCATTGACAAGTCCATGGGTGGCCATTAATAGGTGAGATAGCTGGCATTAAGGGTATTTGGATCTTTTGACATTTCGATTATATTAGCCAAAAATCCCACAAGACTTGCCTGCAAATTAAAGATTTCAAGAGATCTTTTAGTAATATTTTTACTAACTTGGGACCTCAAGTGCAATTTTCCCTAAGAATATCACTATACGCATTGTAAGAGGAACAAAATCATGGAATCCTAGAAAAAAGCACAGACACAATAGCTTCTATTTTGTCCATATATGACTTGACAAACAAATTAAAATGTCTCCTTAGAATTGCGCCAAAGCTCAGAATTCTAAAAAATTGTACATAAACAATGACTTTTATTTGTTTTTCCCCGGATCCTGGGTACAGTAGGATTTTCATGTATCTAGTTGACCTTATATTTACACACACACACACACACACATATTGAGAAGTAAGCTAGAATAGCTTTTGATGCACATTGCACAGTTGTCAATATAGCACAAAATTCTAGAAAGTAAATAACATGAGTTATTTGAATATATTATTTTGTCCATCGGAAAGAAAAAAAAGAATATATTATTTTGTCATCCAATGGATCATATTTTTGGCTATTGATACGAATTTAGTTGAAAGTAAATCATGTGAAATTTAATGTTTGATATCTGAACAGACAAGCCATCCAAGATGGATGAGAAGCAGCATAAGGAAGAGAGGGAAAAGTTAGGGCTAAGTGATGGTAAAGGAAAGGCAGCTTCTAAAACACCACCTTCTGAACCAATGAATGCATATCAGAAAATAGAGGTATGCCTAATTATTGGTTATGATTTGTTAAGCAACATCATCTTCTTTTGTGGATATCTAACAAAATGTTTTTCCACACAGACGGAGAAGAACAAACAAGATAATGCACTTGATGGTCTAAGTGATATCTTGGGCGATTTAAAGGGTATAGCACTTGACATGGGAACTGAAATTGACAGGTAAAAAAAGTGTTATGATGTTATACTCTTTAAGTCCTTTTTAGTGCTTAGTTATAAGTAATCCCTAGCATTTTCATAGTGTTTGTTGTCATAGAATTGGGTTATGTTAGAAATCTGTAAGTTAAATTTATTAGAGGATGAGCCTTGACGCAACGGGAAAGTTGCTGTAATGTGACTCTGAGGTCACAGGTTCAAATATTCAAAAGTTTCTCTAATTTTTTGCCCAATGATTGTTACTGATTAAATATGATAGGTTAGGGAAAGTAAAACATATTTGTTACAAATAACTAAACTAATTTTCTTAATATTTCCAAATTAGTTATCCAGTTCTTATATTAAGAATAGAGGTAGTATAATACAGCTGAGTTCTGACGTTTGTTTTCAAATGGGTCTGATCATATGTACATGCAGGAGATCATATAAAAATGCAATATACAAATAATTACACATTATGTAATATATATATCTTCATAAAAGGCTTCGCTGATGCTTTATACACTAAATGGTTTATTGCAGGCAAAATAAAGCTCTTGATAATCTTAGTGATGATGTGGACGAACTGAATTCTCGAGTTAAAGGTGCCAACCAGCGTGCTCGCAAACTGATAGGAAAGTAGCGTATATTTTGAAGAAGCTATCGAAAGTTCTTTTCCCCTTGTAATGGTGGTTTTTTTTTTCTTCCCCTGATATTGGTTCTGATTTTTCTTTGATATTAAATTTACTGCCCTCCAGAATTTTTTTGGGTACAACTGAATGTAATTTTCTTCTCATTTTTGGAGTTTGTAAATCCGTCTCTCAATTGGGATGTGTATTCTTCGTGTATGCAAGATCCTTTCAATCTATCTACATGTATACACACATATTCTGAGTTATCTATAGCAACTTGCTGTGTCTCCGTTGGCCAAAAAAATTTGCTCTGTTTCCAATTCATAAATGATTTATTTCTTAGGCTTCATTATCTCACTGCACTCATTTAGTTACCTTTATGATTTGACCCCCCAGCTCATTTGTTAGCCAATACGCTTATAGTTTAGTAGCAGGTCGTGAGTTCGTCTTTTTTTTTTTTAAGGGGAAACTTTTTTTGAAAATTTTCACTAAGAAGCAATGTCGCTTTGAAAGTTTTCAAGTTAATTTTGTTTGTTAATTAATTAAATATATTTATTTGGCGTGTTCATGTGTCATCCATTTTATTTTTTCCAAGTTAGATTTATAAATAAGAAAAATAATTAGGAAAAAAACAGCTTTTATTGCATGGGATTGGAGAAAATTGAAGAGATGAAAGCATCTTATGTGATGAATGTGAAATCAAAGAGGTATTTGTCTATTTTGGCATCATTATGGTACGACAACGGAGGGTTTCTATAGGCTTGTTCTCAGTAATCTTCCTTAGTGTATCCTACATCCAATGATTAAATCTTTTTCCTCATTACTCTTTGGCAAATTTGAGTTCCTTCTCCATCCACATCTTATTCTTCTTCAACATTGTTCAGGCTATTAGCTTAACATATTTGATTAATTAATGATCAAACTAAGATTACGGTCAAGGTGACATTAATATGATTTTGAAACTCTCGAGACATTAATGAACTCAAAAGTTTTTAGGATAACATTACTCTTGATTGAAAACTTTTGGAGCAAATTTGTCTCTTAACAAATATGATATGGATGACACGTAGACCTATCAACTTAACATATTTTGTTAACTAACAGTCAAACCTAATTTGGATAACCGGGGGGGGGGGGGGGGGGAAGTTGTTACGATTTAGAAGTTTTTGGGGTAATATTGCTCCTACATGACAACTTTCAAAAAAAAATTGAACCTTAATCCTCTTTCTTTTCCCTCTCACTCACCTTCTTCAAAAATAGAGATATATTTTTAAGAAAAATATTTTTTAACATTTATGAAAGAATTTGAATGAGGTCCCAGGAAAAATATTTAATTATCCAAAAGTTTAATAACAAAGCATACAATCACAGAGTATGGGTGCTAAAAAGTGTTAGAGATGATGATGAGTTCATAATCCTCATCTATTAGTGAGACTTCTTAATAATTAAGTATATTTCATTATAATTTTCTTTACATTTATTATCTTTAACCAATTTTTTGGGGGGAAAAAAGTTTGGGTAAACATTACTGGTCTGATCGTATTGTCTTACTTTCTACTGTAGGTGACATTTTAGAAAATTCCGACTTCTCAAACCACCGTTGCTCCCTCACTGCACTCGTACCCTCGTCCTCCCCCCCCTCGGGTCGTCGCTGGTTGTGGTTGTCGTGGGTTGCCAGATCTGCTTCTTCAGTGTTCGTGTTTCTCATATGATCTTCTCTGTTCGATGGATCTGCGTTGTGGTTGCCAGTTTTACCTGGTAAGAGCTAAAACCTTTCTTTTCTCTTCTGAATAGACCTATATATGCAAGACCTATGTTGTCTGAATCCTGCATCGTTTTGTCATTCTAACGGTGAAAGGGGGTGTCTTTGCTTTGTTAAAGTTGTCAACTTTGAAACACAATCTAATGTGTAGGGTTGAGTAATGGGCGGGCTGGGCTGACCCGAAGGTCAGCCCGTTACCCGCCCGTTTATGTCTTAATGGGTATGGGCTAGCCCATACCCGTTAAGTACCCGACATAGCCTGGTAATAAACGGGTTGGACATATGCGTCCAAATTCGGGCGGGTAATGGGCAGCCCATTTAGCATATGATATTAGAAAAATCCCTGTTATTGCAAAATGCAAAACAATTTATTGCCATACTTTAACTCCTACAATACTGCGCTTTTGCATTTAACAAACACATAATACTCATATAATTATCTGCAATGTACCTTTTAATTTAAATTAAAACATCACATAATAACATTAACATAACATTCACAATCATAAATTCAGAATTTAAGTCACAACTTAAAAGAGTATTCAAACTTTGAATCTAAAGGAACAAAAGTTACAAAACTGTTAACAAAAGCCATTCAAGTATTCAACAAAAGCATTTGCATCTTTCCATAATCAATCCTCTTAACATGCATCATCCTTGCATTTCTATTGAATCTTCATCATCAATATCACCTTCAATTGGAATGGTTGAATTTGGATTTGATAACTCTTGATCTACAAAACAAAGATAAATTATGTTTATTAATATGTGATAATAAAAAGATCAAAGATGAAAAAATATAAATTGAAATTGATTTAGAAATTACCAATAACATTTGTACTCTCATCAATATTGTCAATATCTAAGTCATTCAATTTAGGGGGACTTGTATGTAGCCAATTTTGAGCACATATGAGTGCCTCAGCCATCTTTGGAGATAGAGAACTTCTAAAGGTATCTAGTACTCGACCACCAGTACTAAAAGCAGATTCTAAAGACACTATAGAGACCGGTACATCCAACAAATCACGAGCAATGAGATGTAGAACTTTATATGTCGAAGCATTACCTTTTTACCAAGCAAAAGGGTCAAATTTTGGATCATTGTATCCAACTAATTCAGAACGAAGATAATCATCAACTTCAGAGACTTGCTCAGGTTTCTTACACACTGTGTTTGCAGTGGCTAAAAACTTTTGAAAGGTAGGATCAATGGTGGACAAGGATACCTGCTCCGTTTCAACCTCAGGAAATAACACATTATTTCTTTCAACACTAGCATCTACTTGCTCTTGCGCTAGTAGAGATCCAGATGCATCATTAGATGTTTCGCCTATTCCAATATTGATTGCATACTCATCATATAGATGGTGCAAGACATTGATAACCTTCTTTAATGTGGCCTCCCTCTTTGAAACATCAGGAAAAATCTTTTCAAAAGCAATTTCCACATATGTGACTTTGTATCTAGAGTCTAGTATCATAGCTACAACCAATAATGGATTCATTCTTTCTATATCCCCCCAGTACTTATCGTATTTTGATTTCATCCTAATGGTCACATTAGTCAACAGAGAGTGTGAGTTATTTTCACTTGCATGAAGGCTTGTTTGGATTGCAACTATATGTTGAAAGCATGTATTTGTAGTCACATAGTTGGAGCCAGAAAATTTTAAAGTCATTGAGTAGAACAACTTCAAGAAAACGAGAAACTCTTTTTGCAACACCCCAATTATAAGCACTAGGAGGTTGAGCTACATCGTCATAATAATAATACTCATCATTGTCTTTGTCATCATCTAGGGCTTGGCTTGAATCAAGTCTAACCTTCTTTTTAAAGTAATTCTTGTAATCTACATCATTTTCCCCCATTCTATTAAAAACTCTGATAAACTTGATAGCACTCTCCAACATAAGATAAGTTGAATTCCACCTAATAACATACACACAATTTTATTAGGATAAAGGAAATAACTATCAATCTATCATACATGTGTAAGTAAAACAAATATAGAGTAATGTAGATTTAAGTTACCTTGTAGGACAATCAAAGCAAAGTAAACTCTTCGATTCAATTCTCTCCTTTACAACAAGCTCCTTGAATCTATTCAACCTTAATGGAGAGGATTTGACAAATTTAATAGCATGTCGAATAAGCTCAATTGACCTATTCATCTCTTTCAGTCCTTCAGAAACAATTAGATTTAAAATGTGAGCAGCACATCGCATGTGCATAAACTCACCATCAAGCATTAGATCATCCCAACTCTTCAAGCGTTTCTTCAAATATGCAACTGCGGAATTATTGGCAGAGGCATTGTCAACTGTAATTGTAAAGACTTTGTCAATACCCCAATTCAATAAGCATGTCTCAATTGAATCACCAATTGTATCCCCTTTATGATTTTCAATGACACAGAAATTCAAAATTCGCTTTTGTAGCTTCCAATCATCATCAATCCAATGAGCAGTCAAGCACATGTAGTTGGCATTTTGGATTGAAGTCCAACAATCTGTTGTAAGGGATACGCGAATTTTAGACTACTTAAAATATTTTTTCAACTGTTTTGCTTCTTCCAAATATAATTGGTAGCAATCCCTAGCAATCGTCCATCGTGAAGGGACTTTAAACCTTGGTTCAAGCTCCTACAACATCTCTCTAAAACCCTCCCCTTCAACAATTCGAAAAGGCATCTCATCCTTTATGATGAACCTTGCAATAGACTTTCTGCATCGCTCTTCATTGTACCCCCATATGTCAAATTTTTACTAGAATTAAGCGAGAACAAGGATTGTGACTTGCCTGCTTTATTTGGATTTCTCGGGCAGCTTTCAAGATGTCGCAACAAAGACTTCATCCCACAATTAGTTGGGTCGCTTGCGTAATCTCGAGAACAATAGTTGCATTTTGCCCGATGTTTCCCTTTCGTCTCAGCTAGGGGCATCCTAGTGAAATGCTTCCATACTTCAGATGTTTGCTTCCTTTTTCTTGGTTGCACAGGTTTAGGTGCTTCTCTCTTATTAATTGTGGTATCATCTACTTGATTTGTGGCAATTTGATTAACCTTAGTTATATCTATAGCATCCATAGTAGTTTTAATGTTTGGGTTGCTCATTTTCTTTTCCAATAAACTGCACATAGCCACACAATTGAAAATTAAAAATAACATTAACATATGTATCAAATCTTAGACATATAGTTACTAGTTCTAACAAGTAGCAGTAGGTATATATTCTAAGTTCTAACTTATGAGACTAAATTTGAAGCCTAAAGGAATATAATCCATAGAGAACTAATAACGATGATGAAGCAAATTATACTACTGTAAATATTAGAATCTCTATGAGTTACAAGCCAAGAGAAAAACCAAGACAGCTCAAAAGTGGTCCTGAAATATAGTCAGTACTCAATACTATGAAATAATATAAGGATTTACAAAAGCTCGCAGAGTTATGAGTTTTTCCATTCTTTCTTGATGTAAATCATAGAGTTACTTTGCTTCTATACATATTTTCTTAGTGATGAAATTTCCCTTTCATGCAATATATATATATATATATATATATATAAGGATTCACAGACAATATATATATACACAGTTGACCAAAAAAAAAGACAAACAATATATACATAATACACATATCTATTGTACATCGTACACGTAGCATGTCAGATTCTTGGTTATTTGGATCTATATACTAATATACATAGACTATTCACTCTTCTCTTGATCAATGAAAACTTTATCTTCACCACTTCACATACACACGCAAAGATACATAACAGCGGAACTCTGGGCTTGTCTGGTTGGTCTAAAACTCGCCTGGGATCATGGAGTAAGGATGGTTGTGCAGCAGGTGGCTAGGGCAGTGAATGAAGCAGCCGACTTTTTGGCGAGACAGTCGTTGACACGTATGCCGGGGCTTCACTCTTTCTCTGGTGGGTAGTTTTGCAGAGTTGGACTACTATTTAGCTAAGGATAAGAACTGGTTGGTTCAAGGTCATTTTTAGATTGTAGTGCAAGCGTCGACCATCGTTTATAAAAAAAAAAAAAGATACATCGATGCATATTGAAATATTGAATGAACGTTGGGTATATGTTTATGAGAGTAGAAAAGCAGGGACCACCAGACCAGGGAGACAATTTAGAGAAGACAACAAATTACATCTATACATATAAGTATATATATATACACGAAGATATACATCCATGGATATATATCTTCGTGTGTATATATATACTTATATGTATAGATGTAATTTGTTGTCTTCTCTAAAATGTCTCCCTCGTCTGGTGGTCCCTGCTTTTCTACTCTCATAAACATATACCCAACCTTCATTCAATATTTCAATCTGCATCTTCGCTGTATCTCTCTCCCCCCTCCTCTCTCTCTCTCTCGCATGTATATGAAATAAACAAAGGAAAGACCGAAAGAAAACAGAGCATGTTGCAGTCAAATAAACAGGGGAAATATAATATCTCATGTTCTCAAAACAAAGCACCATGTTGCAGTTACATAAACAGGGAAAATATAATAACTCATGTCGCTGCTTCGCTGGAGATCAAGAGCGGAGTTCGAACTTGCGATAGCAATTGATTTGAGGACTGGAAAATGTTCAGTGACTTCAGTCCGTTTGCGCGCGCACAGGTGGACTGAGGACGAGGTTTGCGTGCTGCTGGCTAGGGTTAGAACTTAGATGAGGGTGAGCGTTGACAGGGTGAGGACTGAGGAAGAGGCCGAGCCGATGGTTTATCCGTTTATGATCTGAATCAGTGTATCTGATTCTGAGGCATGACAGCGTGAGAAGCGAGAACGTGAATACGTGATTACGTACGTGATTGACGACGTGAGAAACTGAGAATGAGATGAGTGAAATCAGTGAATGAGTGATATACTGATCTTATCATCTTAGTTTAATTTAAAACCTAAAAAATAAAAAATAAACAGGCGGGTATGGGCAGCCCGAAGGGGGACCCATAGCCCGCCCGTTTAATGCTTAAATGGGCGGGTAATTTGCCCACCCGTTACGAGCCTGTTTTGGGCGGGCCCATAATGGGTAAATTTATTACGGATGCGGGTGGACTTATCGGGTTGCAAGTTCCTTGCTCAAGCCTACTAATGTGGCTTGCGTCGTGGTTGGATGATATTTCGATCGCAAATTGTTCTCATAATAAAAGTGATACTTTACCAAAGTCTTAGGCTGTGTTTGGTTTGAGGTGAGGTAAAGGGGGTGAGGGGAGGGGAGGGGAGGGTGGAGAAATTATAAATTTAAATAAAAAAAAACCCAAAATTTATCTATCATTTTTTTAAATTTTGGGTTCCCGTCCAAAATTTACTCTCTCATTCTTTTTAAATTTTAGATTCCATCTAAAATTTAAATAACTTCAACCCAAAAAAGTAATTTACCCACCCTGCACTCCCTCCTCACCCTCTCCTCCCCTCAAACCAAACACACCCTTAATTCTGGGTTTGGTTGCTGGTCAAAAAAAAAAATTTTGGGTATGTTTCATTGATTGGTACGAAGGCTTATGGTTCTTCTTTGAGTAGAAACAATCGAGCCTTTTGGTCATAGCGGCTGGGATCCTGTTTTATAAATTGACCTTTGTTTTATATAAATTAGGTTTAAGGTCCAATTTTGACCGAGCTTTGTAAATTGATATAAATCTAGAAGTAGTTCTTGCTTGATCAATTTTAGCCAGGACTCCAGGAATATTGAAAAAGAGCAATGTCGCCCATCTTCATTTAATGTTAGTGGTATGCTTGTTAGCAGTCAACGGTAATTTTTTTAATAGTAATGTTAATATTAATGGTTGGAGCTACTTTGTTCTCTCTCTCTTTTTTTAATATACTTGGGGCGAAATTGTTCCAACAGAAACTTCTGGTTAACCAGAGTTCCTATGCGAAAACTCCTTAGAATAAAATTGGACCTTAACTCTACATAAATTTGTTTTAGTTTACATACATTTATAGGTGCTACTGGGTATGCATGTGGCCTGGTAGCCTGCAATTCCCGCTCAAACCTACAAGAAAAATGCCCAGGCCCTCTAAAAAATGGCCCGAAAGAACATCTAGCATTTTTGTGCAGGGCCACTTATCGAGGAGGACTGGGCATCGGGCATGGTATGATGCCCATTTGGCCTTGTCTAGATAATATATATACTTTTATTTTAAAAAAATGCAATATACATATATGATAAAACATATAGTATAATGTGTACACACATTGTTATTTCATTATAGTATCTTTGTTGTCTTCTTCTTCTTCTTCTTCTTTTTTATATGGATTATGGATGATTGGATGTTAATTGTTTCTTGTTCAAGTAAGGATATTGTGTTAAGACGGTAAGATCTATTGTGTTGTATTTAATTATAGAATTATGTGGATTACTTGTGTTTATATTTATTCCTTTTTAATATTCCAACTTGTGAAATTATGAAAATTTTTTTTATAATATTTTTTATCAAGTCTTCATTGGAGTTTCCTTCATATATGATTTTATGAAGATAATGTCAACACTTGAGTAGGAAAGCTCGCGCCACCCAACCCATCAATTTCGGGCTTTTGACGCGTAAGGCTGGGCGGTTGGTTGTAGAATGCAGCCCATTCACTCTTCGGGCTGGGCAGCAGGGGTCATGCCCTGCCCATGCACAGTGCTAAATGATTGGGACAATTTTTCTGGATCCCGTGTAAATCTGATTGGTGTCTATGATTTTTTTACTCATTAATTCACACAGAGCTGCTTGTTTTGTTAACATGATTCACATGTTCTCTGTTTTTTTAACCATTATTAGGATGTGATGGCATCCGGATCATCTGATAGCCAGCCTGAGAGTGAGGTGGAGGATGTGTCCAGTGTCTCCCTTCAATCAAACGAACAAGAAGAAGGATCAGGGGATAATGAAGAAGAGCTAAAAGCTATGAACTTAACTGCTAACACTGAAGTATCTAGTGAGGCTAGTGATGAAGAAGTAAGCCAAGGGAACCATTATGATGTATTAATTGGTGGGGTTATGGCTGAACTTCTAAGCATGGAGGAAATTGTTTCTGATCGTAAGTTGGTTTCGCGATGGTGTCATCTTATGAAGTTCAAGCCTTATCGAGAAGTTTTTGTCGCACTAAAAGGACATCGGAAGTATTTGGTAGATTGGTTGAGGTATGAACCTCGCGAGCCACTGGGATTTTTTAAACCTCCCAAGTCTTAAATTGTATTTCAAATAGACTTTCTGAGACTTGGCTTTTTTTGTAACTATATAACTATGATCTTGTAGTGGACAAGTCTTAAATTATGGTAGGTTATTGTATCTTCGCTTTGTTGAATGATGATTTAGTGTTTCTGTTTTATTTTTTCCCCCATTTTATCATCCGGTATCCTGTTTGAGGATCGCGGCTGTTTCTCCCAATACATATGTCTCCTCTAGGATTTAAACTTAAGATCAAGAGGAATCTAGCAGGGTTTACATCACTAGATCAATTTTGTGTTTGTATAATATACCGTTTCTAGTGATAATTGAAACTTACTGTTTCTTCTGGGTGATCTGAATAGCAACATGGTATTTTATTTGTCATTTAGGATGTTTACAATTAAATTTAATCACACTCAAGAATCAAGTATCAAATATAGGGACACATAGTTTGCGCAGTAATAACTATACATGATTTTATTTGGAGGAATTATGAAATTAATGTGAAATTTATATAGATGAAAATTAAGGTATAGTTGAGCAAGAAAATAATTATCAAGCTGGTGATGCATGATGCATCCTCATAAATATGACTACAATATTTCCTTATTTTTCAGGTGTTATCTCCATAGGAATCTCTCATTTTATATTAGTATATCTAATATAAGTGTTTTTTATTAAAAAATATTTTATTTTCAAGACAAATGAGTCGTATTTGTGACATTATTAAAGACTGAATTGTAAAGCATATGAAGTCCAATTAGTTCTATAATATTTTTTAGTTAAATAATCTAATAAAGTATTTTATAGTATTTACAAATTTTTCCAATAATGCATTAATTCTTGGGTAAAAGACAAGAAATACCAATTGAATCTCAAAAAAATCTCTCAATTCTTTTTTATTTTATGATTATAAATATTATTTTAATATTTCTCTTAAATTTATCAAATCCTATGCATGTAAACCTGCTTTTCAGTCATTTTATATATAAACCTACTTTTTAAGTATATCATCTGAACAAATTTGAGAAAACAATTCTTAAAAGTAGAAAGTGTCCTATTGAACATGAGAAGGGAGGTTGTGTGTGTATCATGACAATAGCTTATTATTATTATATTTTTGGGGTAAGCAGGGAGATCCCATTAGGTATTCAGCGCCTTTTCTAGATCTTGACCTTCTCAACTAGGCCAAGTATTCAAGCAACCAGTTAGTCTGAGCTCGAGAAGTGAGAGTGCGTAGTTTAACAGGTTATCTCTTATCCCGACAAGTGCTCTCCTTAAGATTTGAATTTGTGTTCTCATCCTTACCTGCTGAACTAATACCTGCAGAATGATTTTCAGCTAAATACTGCATTCTGCTACATTTGGTAGTGTTGATATTTAAACTACATGATTAAAGGACATATGAAATATATTCAATAAGAAATCAGTACCTGAAGGAGAAATAGAAAACGAGGCTATTTCAAGTAAAATAAGGACCTGCTCTCAATAAATAAGAATACATTTACATCAACATTTTTTGTTTAGTGCATTTTGTTCACATCAGTATCATCTCATCATATTATGTCTCCGGAACAGTGGAACTTGTATCTAACAACAGAATAAAACAGTGGATCCAAGTTACAGAAGGAGCAACATACCCCTCAGAGGAATGCCACAAGTGACTTAGTTCTGTCGGAAAATTTGCTTGATATACAGAAATTTTTTGCTTATACAAGCAAAAATATGAGAGCACCATCTTACAACTCCAAAACAAGTAACATACCCTATTAGTTTTTGCAAAGTGGGCCTAATTTAGAGTTCCTCATTTTATCACAATGCACCATTTATGGTTCCTCAGTCTTCACAAGAGTCCAATTACCCCCGGAGTCAGACTTCTTCTCGCAATGTGAATGTGATAACCAGCCAACAAGGTATCAATTACCTATGACTATGAGGGCTCCAAGTATCTACATATGTACATATATATATATATATATATTATATATATATACTCTTTGGTCCTTTTTATAAAGAACATTCTCTCTCATGGGGGTGGTGGTTCTTTTTATAAGGAACAAATCCCCTTTATCTAAAAATTAAAATATGGCTTTCCACTTTTACTCATAATTCTATAATAATTATCAGGGTTTTGAAACTCGGACTGGACTAGCTTGTCCAACCCGGGAACTGGCGAACCCGCCGAGAAACCGGTCTGGTTCGGGGTCCCGTCCGGGGCAGCATTTTTTTTTTTAAATTGATTTTTTTTATTTTTTTCTTTAGAATTTCATATTAATAAGCCTAAAATATTTAATTTCTCACCGGTTTAGCTCCAGTTTGACTCCGATCTGACCCACTGACCTTTGATCTAATACCCCACTGATTCAGTGACCGATCTGGGTTTCAGAACCTTAATAATTACTATCACACATGCACTAAGAATGAGAAAATTCCTCCATTTAGCATCTCTTTACAATATATTACTCTTATTTCACATTTCCCCCCCTAAATTACTCTTATTTCCACTCTTTATCACTCCATATTAAGTTTTCACTCATTATCTTTTCTGAAGCCTCTTTATGAATAAGGGTATATTTGGAAAAAACATTTGGCCAATTTTCACTATACCCTCTTTGTAGTAAATTTTTCTCAAACAACCCACAAGATTTTTTTAAAACTTCACTGCACTCGCTAGGACTAAACTGAAATTAAGTTTTTTGGATGAAAAGACATTTATGCCCTTGTCTTATACATGGCCGAGCCAGTTTTGTAAATTCCCACAATACACATATTTGACTTATAAATTTTCATATATGTCTTGTAAATAACATGTAATCTTGTGAATATGCTCATTGTCTTGTACATGGCGAAATGGTATTATACTTTCACTTATTTTTCTTGTAAATAAGCATATTTGACTTGTAAATTCTTACATATGTTTTGTAAAGTAAGGTCACAATTGTCTGTTCACTCACAAGTTTTTCAGTTTAGCCCTAGGGAGTGCAGTAAAGTTTCAGAAAATTTTAGGGCCTGTCTGAGAATAATTTGCTACAGAGAGGCTGCAATGAAATCTTCTCAAAAAATTTTCATAACTTATGTACTTATTGCTTTTAACTGAATTTAACTACAATTTTAGACCGCGTGAATATGGTAGTTATTCCTTATAAAAGGATTGGAGGGAGTATATATTATCTATATAGCAGATTGCTCTGTTTCCAATTCATAAATTATTTATTTCCTAGGCTTCATGATCTCACTGGACTTGTCTTTTAGTTTTTGATAGTCATTTGCTAAGCTTTAAACCAACACTCTATCCATTTCAATATATTGGGCACTTGCAAGTTACAACTACTCTAATGCAAATTAATAAATGTTAAGGTGTAAATTTCTTTTAAAAGTTTTCATTCGAAAGCAATGTTGCCCTCAAAATTTTTCTGAATTCAATATTACTTTAGAAGTATTAAAATGGAACAGTGTTGCCCTCGTACAATTAAAAATGTTAATGGTCAATGTTAATTTTTTAACGGTCAACATTAGTTTTTTAAATGGGTTGGGATAACATTGCTACACTTTAAAATTTCCATGGCAACAATAAATCCAAAAAATTTTCAGAACAATGTTGCTCCCAAGCAAAAACTTCCGGATATATCTGCACCTTAACCCTTAACAAAAGTTCATCCAGCCTAGCTTGATTCCTTATTCTCGAAACAATTTTTTGATACTTTAATTAGGAGTATAGTTTACATAAGGCATTTTAATCTTTTATTATTCTGTTTGTTTTTGGGGTTGAATTATGCTGTGAATTTCACTTTTCACGTCGGAAGGAAGTAATATATCCTTGAGAAAGAATATTTTTCAAGGTATTTTAAACATTCTTTCTCAAGAATATTACTTCCTTCTAACGTGGTAAATTTTTTTCCCAAAAAAATCAGAACAAAATAAAAGAAATTCTGGCTTGTATGGGGATGAACTTTTCATGATATGTACTATAAATGGAACGTCAGAAATATAAAAATAATTAGTGTTGCAATTTCAGGGCAGTAAATCGACTTTCTTAACTAAGTTTTGATTTTGATGGCTGCAGAAGAAATACATACTCAGATTCACCGAAAGATGCCTAATGACATGAATCACTTGGAATCAGAGACTGCGCAACAACAACAACACGTATGCATCCTCTAGTACTCTTTGTTCAATTGTACTTCCTCCGGTCCTTAATGATATGAAAATAAGTTTTTATTTGAGAGTAATATTGTTTTGAAAGCATTTTTGAGTTTAAGGTTGCTTAGAAGTGTTAAAATAGAGAAATAATGTTCTTTACTATTAGAAATGTTAATGATTAATGTTAATTTTTTAATAGCCAACATTAGTTTTTAACAGGTGGTACAATATTACTATATTTTTAAATTTTGGTGGCGAGAATAAATCCAAAAAAACTTTCAAGATCACTATAAAAAAACACTCAATTTCTAATGGTATTAGCCACGAAATTTTTTTTTGTGACAAATTTTGTTAGAAATATGTTGGAAAAAGTTTTGACAAAATTTTCCTGTTTTTTATAGTAAATTTTTTTGCCGCGGAAAAAATCTTTGATTAAGTCGGTTGGAAAATTTAAAAATTTATTATTATTTTAATAAATTTGAAATTTAAAATAATATCTGTATAAAAATAAAATTATGATATTAATATCCATATATATATAAATATTATTTTTCCAATTTTTTTTTAAAATTATGATATGATATATTTAATTTTTCAATAATATATATATATATATATATATATATGTATATATATAAAATAAAAATAAAATATATAATTGAACACACACATATATTTGGAAATATAGAGTATATATAAATTATTAGTTATTAATTAATGTTAATCAATCATAAAATTCAATTTCAAAAATTGGATAAACATATATTTATAAAAAAATTATTTAAGATTTATTTTTTTTACATTTAAATTAATATATATATATATATATAATTATAATAAATAGATAAAAATTATTTCAAATTATCATTTGATTTATGGTTAGTTTTTAATAATATTATATATATATATATATATATATATAATTGATTATTGAGAAAATCCTATTTAAATCCGTTTGAAATGCTCAAATCTAAATTAAATCCTGTATTTTTATCAAATCTTTAATTGGGTCAAGAGGCCTCATTAGGGATTTCTGAATGAGTTGATTTTACCAATATGTCCTTCTTCTTTTTTTCTGCTTTTTCTCTTTTCTTTCCTAAGTGATAAAATCCCCATTTCAATCAGACTCCTCTCCCTGCCGTGAGATTTATGTAACCAATTTACCAACCGTGTGCTTATCCTATATATAATTAAGGATTCTATACTTTTTTTGATAAAGCAATAAACTTCAAAGTTCAAATATTGTACAGGAGTGAAAAAAACATCTCAATAAGTTGTCATCTTCATTATTTATTTTTTCAATCCGATTATAGTAGAAGTATAAAATTTAATAATTATTCATTATTTATTATTATAATAAAATCAATTTATCTGATGCTTTTAGGATGATTTTCTCATATATGTAGATTTATTGTTGTGTTAACGCTTTCAACCATTTCATTTGTACTAACTAGATTCTATATATTAGGGTTGAAGAGAAATTCCAAAAACCTACCACTTAATTTTCTTTGTCGATTCTATTTATTCTTTTTTTTTTTATTTTGTTGCTCAAAAGCCCTAATTTACATTACTTTTTTATATTTTTCCGGATGATTTATGATATGATGGAAGGGGTATTATTGTCTTTTAACAATATTCAGTAATTTTTAATGAGACCTTTTGACCTGATTAAATAATTTTTAAAAATGCAGGCCTAAATTTAGATTTAGGTATTTTAAATGGATTTAAATAAGATTTTTCCTTAATTATTTATGATAATATTATATTTATATATAATGTTGTCATTATAGAATGCCGATACATTGCAGCGCTGGCAAACGTTTGCTCGTGGTTCGAGATAGAAATCACATTTTCAGGATTATGGCGTGGTGCGACACGTGACAGCAGTTTCCATGGGAAATTTGGGGTAATTACAATGAAATCCCATACAAGAGAAAAAATGAAGAAATGGTCCCTGAAGTTGTCAGTGTAAGCTCCTCGACTTGTTAATGGACGCTCCTCGGCTTGTCATTAACAACTTTAGGGACCATTTTTTCATTTTTTCTCTTGTGTGGGACTTCTTTATAATTGTCCCGGGAAATTTTGAATAATTCATCCAGCCTAGCTGATTCCTTATTCTCGAAACAATTGTTCGATACTTTAATTAAGAGTATAGTTATTGATAAAAAAAATTAAGAGTGTAGTTTACATAAGGCACATTAATCTTTTATTATGCTATTAATTTCACTTTTCACGTCAGAAGGAAATAATATATCCTTGAGAAAGAATATTTTTCAAAGTATCTGAACATTCTTTCTCAAGAATATTACTTCCTTCTAACGTGATAAGTTTTTTTACCCCAAAAAATCATAACGAAATAAAAGAAATTCTAGCTTGTATGGGGATGAACTTTTCATGATATATATTACATAGAACGTCAGAAAATAATTAGTGTTGCAATTTCGGGGCAGCAGATCGACTTTCTTGACTAAGTTTTGATGGCAAAAGAAACAGATGCTCAGATTCACCGGGAGATGCAATTTCAGGACATGAATCACTTGGCCTCAGAGACTCATCAACAGCACGTATGCATCCTTCAGTACTCTTTGTTCAATTTCTCTTCTCATTTTTATTTATCTAATTTAATTAGATTAAGGAATTTAGTTAAGGTATTTAATATAACATGCTTTTTCTAACACACCATAACCATTTTCCTTAATTACCATATCTCTTGCTTATTTGATTATTGATGGAGGATCAATAGAAGTAAATTAAGAAATGATTGACAAATATGGGAAATATGTCTTACATTAATGACATGGGAAGTAGTAAAGTTTTTCTTTCTTTGGAATAGGGGATTCTTTTTAGATAAAATGATAGAAAAATAGCATTTAAATTACGAAAACCCCAAAATGTCTACTAAGTTAATAAACGGAAAAATAGGTGATATAGTAGGAATATAAGATTTTGAAGTTTAGGTGTTAACAACTTGAATATATATAATAACAACTTAGGAATAACAATTAGCAACTTGGGTCTATATATTGACAACTTAGGAAGCTCAAGTTAACAATCTCTATACCCAAATTGCTAACTCCTATACTCAAGTATTTAACACCCAAATTTCAAAATCTTAAATTCTTACCGGATTACCTATTTATCCTTTTATTAATTTAGTAGGCATTTCAGGGTTTTTGTAATTCAAATGGTATTTTTTTATCATTTTTCATTATCCTTGTGTGTGTGTGTGTGTGTGTGTATGATGCTTATGTAATTCCTGGTTGTATTATAAATCAAACTTCATAGGTGGAAGATGAGGTGTCTATAAACATCAAAAAAAGGATTCAAGATTGCGGAGACGGTGATTTGATAGAGGACTGTTGTATCTACAGGGTGCCAATTACGCTTCGTAGTCTTAAAGAAGAGGCTTACACTCCGAAAGTTGTTTCAATTGGCCCCTTTCATTATCGCAATGAGAGGCTTCAAGACATGGAAAGGCATAAGCAAATAGTGTTCAAAAGATTTACTCAAAGAGCTATGTCAAGCTTGGATGATTTGGTTTCTTTTGTAAGACATTTCGAGCCAAAGGTTCGTGCTTCTTATTCAGAGACCATTGAACTTACTGAACAAGAACTTGTGGAATTGACATTAATGGATGCTGGCTTCATCATTGAACTCTTCATCTTGATGCATGAGACAAACAAGAAAATGAACAAAGATGCTAAATTGTCACGGCCTTGGTTACTGAATTGTATAGTTCAAGATTTGATTTTACTTGAGAATCAACTCCCATTCTTTATTATTGAAGAGATATTCAATAGAGCTTTTCCCCATTACCGTTGCCCTTGCCTCCCTTCATTTCTTATACTCACGTGTGAGACTTTTGAGTGGATTATCCCTCAAAGTTCAGAGCTTATCCCTGACAACATTAAGATAAAGCATTTTACAGATCTTCTTAGGTATTTTTACTTGCAAGGAAGAATGCCTCCAAGGCTCCCCTTAACAAGCAACCCCTTTTCCTACAATGCGAAAGCGTTACAAGAAGCAGGCATAAAGTTGAAGGCAAGCCACAACATGTGCTTACTAGACTTGAAATTTTCAGGACATATTCTTAAAATTCCGCAAGTTTTCGTGGATGATAGAACTGAAATTTTGTTTCGTAATATGATAGCATTAGAACAGTGTTGTTATCCTTATGCCTCTTACATTTGTGACTATGTTATTGTATTGGATTGCCTCATTGACACATATAAAGATGTGGATCTCCTGGTTCACGAGAAAATAGTCAAGAGCTATTTTGGAGATTCCAATCAAATTGCTGAATTGTTTAATAGTCTCTCAAAACAGGTCCTTCAAATGGATTTCAATTCTGAATATCTTAATATAGGGAAAATGTTGGATGACTATTGTCAAGATCCTAGGCGCAAGATGATGGCAACTCTCAGACGTGATTATTTCAACACTCCTTGGCATACTGTGGCCTCTATTGCTGGCATCACCTTCCTTGTTGCCGCCATTGTTCAAACCATATTTTCAGTCCTTCAAGTTGTATTGAACAAGTAGATTTGAAGCTTGAATGTATATTTTAATTTGAGTGTTCTGCCATCTAAGCAATGTGTGTCCTGTATTTTTTTTTTTTTAGAAAATTAAACTTTTGATTCCTTAATTTTTAACACACTTATAATTCAGCCTTTGAACTTTTGATTTGCTTGTGACTTAGTTCTTTATCTTTTCTATTTTTATATTATTATCCTTCCCACATGTTACTCATTCCTACGTGGCAAAAATGGGTTCTAGCTTAGCTCTGTTTAATAATTTAAAAAAAAAACACTAGAGAGGATGGACGCTACAGATGAAAAGTGAAATTTATTACCTTCGACTTCCTTCCAACGACGCCCAATCGCCCACTTGAATGGAATCAAAACTAACAAAGATAAGGAGAAAACTTTCTCCGAGTCCCAAGCCCGAAGTTCCTTTTTTGAACTTAAGTCATCTCTTACATTACAAATAAGATCTAATGTTAAGGATTGGAGGTAGTATTTTATTAAGTATATATATAGCCTCCAAGGTATTTTTATAATAAGAAAACCCTCAAGTTTATATATATATATGGTATAAGAGGCAAAAATGCCCCGGAAGTTTTTGCAACTGAGCTATGGGTATCTGAAAGTTTCAAAAGGGGCATATTTGCCCCAGAAGTATAAAAATGGGGCCATTTAAGACCTGATCAGACGGAATGAGAACAGAGGTCATCCACGGTGTGATTTTCTGCCAGGTAAGTTAGCCATGTTGGCCGAACAATACAGGTCATCAATTTCACTTGAAGTCCCTCACAAGTTGAAAGGCTTCTAGTTGGATTAAAGTGGAGTAACCGTCCAAATTAAACCTTGCCGAGGATTGGATCAAGAAGAGAGAACATGGGTGAGTCCATAGCATCAACGGCGAGCGGGGGAATGCGGAGGCTTCCATTTGTTAGAGGCCTTAGTTGACAGAATGAAATTGACAGTGCTGTGCCGATTTGCCATTGCGGCGTGGTGGCTTCACTCCAAACATTATAGACGATGCTTAACCCTAGAAGAAGGTTCTTTGGTTGCCATAATTATCGCTAGGTGCAATTTTTTTTTTCTCCTTTTCCAAAAGATAAAATTGTGTTTGGAAGTTTTGTATGTCATATTGGCTTTAAATTTGCAAGGCCAGGGGTTGTGGGTGTTTTGTGTGGCATGATTATGAAATGGGAAAGAGTCCGATGCAGGTTATAAACAAGCTACTTGGTCACAGTGAGAGGCTATATGACGAAAAAGTCAGACAAAGGAGAGGGGAAGATGATTTAAAACCCATGTAGTACCCTTAAAAGACCAAAACATGATTTAAAACTTTTTATTTAGGACTTGGGTACTAGTAAAATGAATTTTCTTAGAACATTTATAAATCCAAGCTGGTTGGTGGAATTTTCATGAGATTTTTCGGGTTTCTGACTCAACTTTTTAGAATCATATCTTCTAATCTACACACCAAAAATGATGAAATAGGACATATTTTAAGGCTCTGGTTGTTTAGTATAACACTGCTAAATTTTGGGAACTAATTCATATGATAGCCTTTCAAAACTTCACTTACAAAATCACGACTTAGAATGAGTAACATATGAAGTGTCACTAATAATACCATGCATTTTTAGAATGAGTAACATCTAAAGTGTCACTGATAATACTTACCTTGACGAGTACTTTGCCAATTTACCTAATTGCTCCTCCTTATGGAAGGGGATTACATATCATAATATACAATAAATTTAAACAAATTTAGCCAAGTACACATGAACGCCGATAGCATACTCGAAGGCGTTCATTATGGAGGATCTAAATTCCAAGAAGAACTCATCTGATCCAGTTAAAAGCGAACGCTTACATGGAGGAAGACATGGATTATTGCTTGGGTGATGACGTGGACAACTGCAAATGTGCAGCTTGATGTGATATATGATAGGGCACCCCCAAAGCCATCATCGCATGTGAGTCATTTGCATGTGCACACTTGGATGCTAAGATAGATCAAAGCACGGTTTAAGAGCCTAAAATGATCATTTGGACTCAATTCTCACATTTCTGAAGGCTCAATACAATTATATGCTCATAGGGGAGTCCAATGAAGCTTTAATATTTTATATTGGGGGTCCAAATAAAATGGACCATAAGAGCTTCAAAACGTGATCGAACCATATTCAAAGTCCAAATGGATGTCTAAAAGGTCTACGCATAGTCATGAACATGAAAAGTAAGATGAAGATCTATTTGGAAGGTTTAAGAAGATTCAAGAAGCATCAAGAGTGGTCTTATATGACATTAATTAGGATTCTATTTATGGTTTCTTATTTTGTAGTGATTGCTTCTTGCAAGCACAAACTTACCTATTTGATATAGCATTAGTTAGTAGAGAGTCAAATAGGACCCTTTTAATTAATGATTACCTTCTAAATTGTGTGAGAGATCTAGGTTATTTTATCTTGGCTAGCAATTTAGAGTATTGTAGAAGATCATTTGGTTTTTCTGTTTTTATTGAATTTTTGCATCTATTTTTAATGTATTTTATTTAGTTGTTGTTTTAGTCTCAAATAGCTTATACTAAGCTTTTGGGATTAGGTTATCAATTACAGTTTTTGCAATAGTCTTAACCTATAAATACTTTAGAATGTACTCGATTCAGCAAAAATAGTTGACTAAAATAGAACCCTATTCTTAGATAATTATATCATCTTTGTGTGAGCTTTGCTTGCATTCTTGTAGACTCACAAGAATGCTATAACAGTATCAAGGGGGTGATGGTTAGGGTTGTAAGAAACATGATCTTTTAAAGTCCTACCTCAATCATCCTGTGCTTGGGGTTACAAGAGGGGTCTCATTCCTAGTTGTCATCCTTTTTGTTTACCAGCTTGTCCTTTCCTTTTAAAGAACTAGTCCTACGGTTGGTACACGGGAGAAAATGGAGTGAAATTTGAGAAAAAATTAGTAGTAAAATTACCATTCTACTACCTCCGGTCTTAATTATAAGACAAAGTTGATTTTTTTTAGAGAAATTAAGGAAGCTAAATAAGTTACTTAATCATATCATTTGTTATGTATCTTTAGATTATATATTAATTTATTAGTCAAACTAATTAGTTTCAAGAAAAAATTAAAAATATAAATACTCTAAAGTAGTTTAATTAGCTTCCTTAATTTCTCCAAAAAAGTCAACTTTATCTTATAATTAGGACAAAAGGAAGTCATATATATCAATGCCAGTTAAGGATGCAGAACCAACTCCAGACTGCAAAGAACACCACCTCACGACGCAATTGAAATAAAAATCAGTTTTGCAAATGTTATCCCCAACATGACCAAATGTTTGGAGATGCTTTTTTAATTCAAGCTTGCCACGTGGCTTGTCATGAAGAGTGAGAAGCCTTGTCTATTAACCAATAACCAGCATGAGCATATGAAATTCCCCAAGCAACCCAATACCTCAGCCCACTTGAACTATAAGGGCATCATTGAAAAAATAATTCTTAAAAGTAGAAAGCCTCCTACGGGACAGGAGGAGGGAGTTAGCGCATTATGACAATAACTTAAATAACTGCATTCAAGTCTTGTCCATAGAAAATGCAATACAAATACCTGCAAAATGGTTTTCAGTAAATACTGCATGCTCCTCCCTTTGGTATTAAAGGACATTTGAATTTGATGTATATTAAAAAAGAAACCAGTAACTGAAGGTGCTGAATGAAAAAACATGAGGCTATTTCAAGTAAAACAAGGACCTACTCTCAATAAATAAGAATACATTTACATCAGCATATCTTGTTTAGTGCATTTTGTTCACATCAGTATGGAGATCTTATTACCCCTCAAAGGAATGCCAAAAGTAGCCTTAGTTCTGTCAGAAAATTTGCTTCAGATACAGAATTTTATGCTTAAAAAGCACCATGAGAGCGCCATCTTACAACTCCAAACCGACTAACATGCCCTATTAATTTTTGTAAGGTGGGGTCTACTTTGAGTTTCTCATTTTGTCACAATGCACCTTTTTATAATTTTATGGTTCCTCGGTCTTCACAAGAGTCCAATTACCTCTAGCCTTAGACTTCTTGCCATGTGATAACCAACCAAGAAGGTAGCCTATGAGGGCCCCAAGTATCACCACAATTCCTGCCTTAACATACCATGAAAATGTCCATTCACCTCTATCTTTGGTACCACCACTAATAACTTCTCCAGATGCTAGAATTTCCACCTTGTCATGCACCTCACCATCATGGTTTCCAACATAAGAAAGCACAAGCTTCTCTTTCGTAGCAAACAATCTGGTGTACCCAAATTCACCCCCACGGTACTGAGACCGTGCTGGTTGGGGATAGATCGGGTCCGTAGGGTGGTCTGGTCTGGGTTCCCAGATGGGTTGCCGATCTTGCCCTCCCATGCCAATTACAATATGAACCGTATGTGCTTCTGAGTCCTCCCCTTTTGGACCCACACTGTTACTACAAGTGAAATTGTTTAGAGGACAAAATCTCTCATATCTATGAACATGACCCCATAAAGCTATGGTCACATTGTTTTTCACCAACAAAGGTTCCAAGTGCTCCAGCATCTTTGCCCTCAATCCGGCATCTCTAATTTCGTTACTTGTCGTGTACATGGGTCGGTGCCCTTGGACTATCACAAAAGGAGTTTTACCCCTATCAACTGATTCCAAATCATGCTTTAAAAAGTTGTACTGACTGCTTCCAGGAAGGAAATTGGTCTCCGTTGAGAAGTACACAAAATGCACTGCTCCCATATTGAATGAGTAATAAAGGTTCCTAGTTGCTGGGGCTTCAGTTCCGGTGGGTTCCTCAGAGTTTCCAGGCATATTGAATTTTAGACTGTAGGGTACGCCACACTCACCACCCCCATCTCTTCCATAATTAGCCCACTCAGGTTTCCATGGCTGTAAGGGCCAGTCATACTCATGATTACCAATGCAAACATGGTATGCCACTTTGGCTGCAGCCAGTTCAATTTGACTGAAAAAGTGGTCCCACAACCATGAGTATCCTCTGGCATAGCTAATGTCTCCAATGTGAGAGATGAATGCTGGCTTATCACCTAAAGCTTCAATATCACGGAGGATCCACTTCATTGTTGATATGCTTTCATCTTGTGTACGCAGAAATGTATTGTAAGGAGTAGCAGTTCCCATGTCACCAAAGAGGAAAGCTATTGTTTCATCCGAGTCACCATTCCTTGACACAAAGCTGTGAGTTTCACTCCAACCTCCATGATCATTTCCAACCTGATAAAAAGCAGATGATGACCTCGAGTAAATAACATAGGCTTTCTAGCAACATTGACTCAATGCACTAATACTTTATGTGATAAAACTAGTTCTGAGCAAGAGTAAAATAGTTTGGTTTTAAAAGTGAAAGAAACATGAGCCAAAAACTAATCATGTACACGGAAGTAAAAATACAGGAGAACCAAATCAGAGGGATTCGTCATTATTAAACATACCTAAGAAAAAGAGAATTAGACTAGAGAACATACATGTATTCCAGATGTTTAAGTAACTATTCTTATGACAAATCAAAAGGAAAAAAGTTAACATATATAACAATAAATGAAGCTCAAACAAAGAAGCTTTGCAAGTCCACGTTAGAAAGCCACCATTGAGGTACCACAACCAAGTGTCAATAAATGAGTCTATTATCAAATTAACCAACTAGAAGTATCAATCTACAGGGCAATCAAGAAGTTAACAGATTTACATACAGAGAAAGGAATTAAAGCTCAAATGCATAGTTTTGCAATATAAAGTTCAAGAGCGACCACTAAGGCACCACAGTCAAGTTCAAATCAATCAGTCTATCAAAGTAAGAAACAAGAAGTAACAATCTACTCATCAATAAGACTCAAGACAAAACCAATTTAGTATACAATAGAACATGCACCGTTGAGGAATTCCCTGAGAAGGAAAAATTAAGAAAATAAAGTTAAGAAGGTAGCTTTAAAAAGGGATAGGGCTTGTCGAGACGTGGGAAGCCAACCAATTTGTAAATAGGTAGTTGAAGTAGAGTACAGCTCAAAATAGCAGCTTCACAGCATCATGCTTAACAACCAAAAATTTAAACAAAGCGGAACAACACCAAGCGGTAATAAATACAGTGAATAGAAGATCAAAATCCTTAGAAATCGATAGATTCAATTCAACAAATGCATCATGGTGGATGTTTACCTTGTAATAATATCTCACTCCTTTCTTCAAATTCGTCATAACCCCGTCATGTATATACCCAGGATCGCGCCAACCGATGCTTCTGTTCGCCGGCCCGTCGCACATGTGCTCCCTCTCTTACCTCCTCACACGCGCTAGCGCTACACCGTCCAACTTCCTCTCACTCTCCCCATACCTCACATACGTCTCTCTTGCATCCTCCGTGATGTACACGACCCTCATCTCATCATCATTGTCCGTGAAGGCCAAATGAATCTGCTCCGGCCCACGACCCGACTGAAACGATACCATCTCGGAGGACGCCAGATGGTGCGCCGTGCCGGGCAAGGGGTTCCTCATCAAGGCGAGTCGGGTCGACCTCTGAGCGGGTCCAACGGAAGATCCTGAAGGAGGAGCCGGATCGGAGGGTGACGGGCGGGAGGGAAATGATTTTCCAAATTTAGGACGTCAGGCAATGTTTTAAAAGCCGACCGGATATTGAGTGGGGAAAGTCAGCGGGTCACGGTTCAACCGGTCGGTTCGGTCGGACCAATGACGTAATAATTAAATAAAAATATAATAAAAAATAATTAGGGAAAATTCCAGAAAACTACGGTGGAAATTAAAAAAGGACAGAAAGGTGCAGTGAAATTCATATATCCCAAATCAGTCAGGCTGTAGGAATCTGGAATATGAAATCTTAATACAATTACCCAAATACCCTCGTAAGTGAGAGCCAAAAGGGAAACGAAGAGACACACGGAGGCAGAGTTTGAAAGTTAGAACAGAGAGTAACGGGAAAGCTCGGGGAGACGGAGAGACGACGCGAAGGGCGGTGGGTTGATGGTTGTCGGTGGCGATCTGCGGCGTCGTCAACGGAGGTGAAGGCGACATTGTGCGGTTCTGCGTTCAGCACTCGCTCTGTCGGAGGTTCAGCGTTCAACCATTGCAGTTTATAAGGGGCAGTGTGTAACTCCTTTTTGGGCTTTGTATGATTGGTGAATATAATTATGCAGATTGTGATCTGACAGCAACTGATAAATATATCAAGGTGTTAATCAATAGAGCCATGTTGTTAATATAGAGCGACGTGGTGTTATTACCCATGGAACACCCAATTTTTGCAAACTTTTTCCTACATACGTCTTCTGTTGTCTGTGTGAATGGAAGATATGAAAGGTGTTGCGTTTGGACATCGACGCTAAAAATTTCCTATTTCTTGTTGGCCAGATGTTAATCAATGAAAAAATGTTGTTAATAATGAATATGATCTTGTTAACGGTGGGTGAGGTGCTGTTTTGGGCATCGAACTTGTGATTTGACAACTTCATTCTTCTTAAGATGTTAATGAAGGATGTCAAGTTGTTAATAACGAAAATTATGTTGTTACTTCTGGCTAACGTGTTGTTTTTCTCTATCTATATTAAGACCATCCCAACATGTTCCTCCTACGATGTTAATAGATGAAGTCGAGTCTTTAATAATGAATCTGATGTTGGTAATACGTGGAGAGATGTTGTGTTTTCTCATCCACAAGAGTTCAACAGGAGGAAGAAGAAATGAAAAAGGTCAATTCAGCAACTTCATCCAACAACCTAAACAGCAATTTTGCTCTGAGGATTTCACAGAATAACATTATGAGAATACTTAAGACAATGTCAAGAACTGTCTTTTTCTTGTCCCCAACGCCCATTTGTTGATTCTAAATCCAGACATTGAAAATAGGCTTCTAAAATCGAGAAGATTCCACCCAAGTTGACCCTCCGCCAATCCAAATACCTGACCAAAGCCTTGGCAGTAGTAGAAGCACTAACATAATAGATGACAGGATATGTTAATAATATTTAGTTGCGCCATGAGGAATCATAGAACACTGTTCTTCTTTGTCACATTTTTTAGTATCCTAATCAACTATGCCATTAATAAATACTTGCCTGAAGATCATCAATTGATAATCAATAATAATAAAAACGAAAATGACAACAACTTATCTATATGCTAGTTAACATACCATGCGTACATTCTCTCAGAAGGTATATTAAATGCAGAAGATAAAGCAACTAAAGCTTCTGCTCTTTGTGTAGGCCCTCCTCCTTGACTGGATCCATTGGACTTATCCTATCACCAAATTCAACAAATCATTCTTAAACAAATGCAGGACAACAACATTAAAATAATGATATCCATTAACAATTAATTCATATATGATTCCAAACACACAGCATTTCCTGTTTACAAGGATTGGTGTATCTTAAAGAGGGAGACATGAATTGAAATCAGTCCAAAGTTATGCACAGAATTACATGTCCTGGTGATACATTTTAGCAGTAAATAGAAAAATAGGAATTTCCATAAGTAATTAAATAATATGTTCCTTCAATTCTTCTACACAGACTAATCCTTTTTAGTTCTTATATAAGAACTAGATGTTGTGTTTTCCCATCTACATTACGATATTCCCAACTTGTTCATCAACAGATGTTAATGGAGGAAGCTGAGTCATTAATAGCGAAGATAATGATGTTAATAAGGGGAGAGATGTTGTGTTTTTCTATCTACATTACGACATTCCTAACTTGCTCCTTTGAAGATGTTAATGAAGGAATATGAGTTGTTAATGAAGAAACTTATGTTGTTAATCGAGGGTGACATGTTGTGTTTTCCACTATAGTTTTCTGAAACTAATGTAAATGGACAAAAACAACACGTTAGCCACAAGTAACAACATAATTTTTAGTTATTAACAACTCGACATCCTTCATTAACATCTTAAAAGGAATGAAGTTGCCAAATCACAAGTTCGATGTCCAAAACAACACCTCACCCACCGTTAACAAGATCATATTCATTATTAACAACATTTTTTCATTGATTAACATCTGGCCAACAAGAAATAGGAAATTTTTAGCGTCGATGTCCAAACGCAACACCTTTCATATCTTCCATTCACACAGACAACAGAAGACGTATGTAGGAAAAAGTTTGCAAAAATTGGGTGTTCCACGGGTAATAACACCACGTCGCTCTATATTAACAACATGGCTCTGTTGATTAACACCTTGATATATTTATCAGTTGCTGTCAGATCACAATCTGCATAATTATATTCACCAATCATACAAAGCCCAAAAAGGAGTTACACATTGCCCCTTGTAAACTGAAATGGTTGAACGCTGAACCTCCGACAGAGCGAGTGCTGAACGCAAAACCGCACAATGTCGCCTTCACCTCCGTTGACGGCGCCGCAGATCACCACCGACAACCTTCAACCCACCGCCCTTCGCGTCTTCTCTCTGTCTCCCCGAGCTTTCCCGTTACTCTCTGTTCTGACTTTCAAACTCTGCCTCCGCGTGTCTCTTCGTTTCCCTTTTAGCTCTCACTTACAAGGGTATTTGGGTAATTGTATTAAGATTTCATATTCCAGATTCTTACAACCTGACTGATTTGGGATATATGAATTTCACTGCACCTTTCTGTCCTTTTTTAATTTCCACCGTAGTTTTCTGGAATTTTCCCAAATAATTATATGTTTGTATAATAATTTATATAAAAAATGAATTCATATAAAGTCTAATGATCAACATAATAACTAGCATTATATTTTTTGACCAGTTAATAACTAGCATTATATGAAATTTTTAATTAAATAACATCATATAATTATTTTATTATATGATTTTAATAAATATAAAAAAAATTTACTCAATAAACAATACTAAATACATAAACAAATAAACAATACTAAGTACATGAAACTAACATATAAAGACAAAAAAAGATATGAATAAATTAACATCATGCTTTGGCAGCTTTTTTTTTTTTTTTTGGCAGCGAAAAAAATGCATTACATCTTAAATTAAGATGTTGTCATTGCTTTGGCAGAAAAGACAAGACGATATTTTTTATATGTAAAAAAAAATATTGTCATTCAATTAACAAAAGAAAAAAGGCAAAAAGTTTCCCACTTTTTATAATTTAAAAAGTCTCCACTCTGCATACCTCGATAAATGTGTATGTGTGAAGCTGTAAAGCCTGTGTAATGGATGGCAGTAGTAAACTTTTTACATTGAAAATAGAGATTGGCAGTATATTTTCATACGAAATAGGGTGTTTAAGCATTTCTCTCTCATTTCCTCACCTTCTTTCCTCTTCATCTCCGGCATCTTTTTTTCTCTTCGGTATCTTCTTTTTTTTCATCTATCTCCGGCATGTTCGAAGAATCGAAGGTTAAGTGGTTGAGGTTTCATCTTTTTCATTTCATTGCTGTTTTTTCGTTTTTTCTGTAGTTATTAAAGAAAAAAATCATAAAGGTTGGTGCTGGAATTTTTTTTGTTGGTTCTTGCTCCTCTCGTTCTTTCTTCTTCTCATCATAATGACCCATCCGGCTTTTCAAAACTCGTCCCGGCTCCCGGCTTGATGGCGGTTTCTGGCTTAAAATCCGGTTCTTACCGGCTCAACACGGCTCAACCCCTCACACGGTTCCTAACTAGAAAACGAGTCGCTTAAAGCTTCGGTCGCCGGTCCGGCCGTCCGGTCCGGGTTTAAAATCATTGACGTCAGGATTTCTGAAATTCGAAAATAAAGTAAATAAATAAAAGGGACAATTACAATGAAATCCCACACAAGAGAAAAAATGAAAAAATGGTCCCTGAAGTTGTTAATGACAAGTCGAGGAGTATTCATTAACAAGTCGAGGAGCTTACATTAACAACTTCAGGGACCATTTCTTCATTTTTTTCTCTTGTATGGGATTTCATTGTAATTGCCCCTAAATAAAATCATATAAGATATATTATAAAATATATCATATTGAAATTCGAAAATAAAGCAAATAAATAAAATAATATAAGATATATTATAAAATATATCATCTTCTTCCTCCTAGCTCATTTTAGCGTGAAACAACCCTGAAATAAAGAGAGAAAGAGCATATTTTTCTAGAGAGAGAAAGTGAAAAGATCTTGTACGGTAAGTTGATTTCTTCGGTAAATCCTTACCTAATGCGTAATTCTCCACTCCTAAGCTACTTTTCTATATATTTAAGGTATGGTAAGCTCAATTTCTATTGTGAAGAAGGGTTAGGGTTCAGCCACTCTTGAGAAAAACCAGAGGGAGCTTGAGGTAACTTCCAAACTCTTGTATATTAACTATTCTGGCTGCTGTAGATAATTTAATCAAGGAAATTTTGCTGGATTATTCTTGGTTTTAAATTTTGGAAATGGGTATGCTTAGGGGTTATGCTACCCAAATTTGGTTCAAATGGTAGTTATAACTCAATTAAATGGTTAATAAAGTGGTTAGGAGTAGCAAGGAACATGTATGCGGAGTCGGAATCGAAAAACCCTAATTTTCCTCGGAGTTTCTTAGATTTCAGCTAGTACTAGAAAATGGGGTCAAAGTTGGATTTTTGATGATCTGATGTTTCCATTGAGTTCTGGAGGGAAAATTAAGTGGGGTTACAGTTGGTCACTTTTTCAAAAAAGGCCAAAAAAATATAATTACAAAAATGCACTTGAAACCAAGGAACGAAAAACCGGACCGGTCAATGAACCGGTCACGGCACAGGTTCAAGGGTTAATGGATCAACCGGGGTCGGACCGGTGGTCGAACCAGTGGTTGAACCGGTCATATTAAAATATTATAATATAATTGACAATAACAAAATAATCAACATTCATAAGTTATAAGTCATTACCAACATCAAAATAGTTAAAATACCTAGTTAGTTCTTCAAAGCAAACCCATAACTAACATCAAAATATAATCAAAACATAACAATATCAATCATCATTCATCAAACAAGCCAATAGCATCAAAATAGTCACAAAAATAGTCAATAACATTATCCATCAACCATAGCCAAATGAGTAAATCATCACTCAACAAACTCTACAACTCATCAAGCTGATCTATTGGAGATGAGTCAATAGGTACTGGATTTGGGAAAGGGTAATTAGTAGTGACATCATCATTCAAAGCCGGGGGTTCAGGAATGTCCCTATCTTCGTCACCTATCCAAATGCACAACAATAATGAATATCCATGATTACGTATAACAAATAATTATATGGATGGATAATAAATTAGTAACAGGATATTAGGATATTAATAAGATATATAATTATATAAACCTTCAGTAATCTTATCCAGAGTTGATGAAAGTGCAACGCCTTCATTATTAAGAACACTTTCAAGATTTTCTGCATCTTCATCATTAAATTCTGGAATGGGATCTTCTTCCGTCACCCAAAAATCCACCTCATCAATAGACTCATAGTCAATGGGATCATAACTTGGCTTCTTTTTATTCAATACACTCCTTCAATTTTCCAATGATAAATGATTTCAGTTAAAATTTAAAACTTAATCCATATTAATTAAAAACATTTTTCATAATATCTAAAAGTACCTATGCTTTAATCGCAAGTTATAGTTAGTGTAAACCAAATCATTTAGCCTTTGATGCTGCAATCTATTTCTCCTTTTTGTATGGATGCGCTCAAATAAGCTCCAGTTTCGCTCACAACCAGAAGAAGCAGATGTTTGCCTAAGAATACGTGTTGCAACACGTTGCAATTCTGGAATTGAATAGCCATAGTACATCCACCATTCATCTACAAAATAAAACATATACATAATATTAGTTACAATCAATTAATATGTTGTTAATTGAATATTAAACAATAAAGATGAATACTTAATTACTTACAAGGATCTAGTTTTTCAGCCCCTTTTTTGCATGTCTCTCTGCTGAAAGATTCGTTGCCATCAAGATATAATGTCACTTGCTTCATTACCTTATAACAATCAACATTTTCATCTGAGTTAGCCTCCACCACGTCAATCAAAGCTTGCATTAACCCTCCCTTGTGTACAAAAGCTAGACCATATACGAATGCCGGGTTCAATAGATAAGCAGCTGCATGGAGATTGGTCTTCAGATGTTTATCCCATCTCGCTTGAATGATACTTGTGTAGGGCTTGTAATGATCCTTATTCCTCTTGAACATCTCCTTAATTCCACTTTTTGCCCTTTGCATGCCTTCATAAACATATGGAAGTGAGGGCTTCTCATCTGAGTCAACAATTCTCAACAATTTTATCAGAGGAGTTACAATCTTCACAATTTGGTAGCACTCATCCAAAACCAGCTATCTAATATGATTGCACTAAAAATTTTTCCCGGAGTAGTCTTAGATAGCCTATGGTCCACAAAATGCTTATCGACAACAAGGGCTTGCAAGTCATGTTTGTGCATGTAAATGCTGTGCAATGTAATGAAGGTAGTGGCAAACCTTGTAGCACCAGGACGTACAATTTCTTTCCAACCCGTCCTCTTCTTCAACCAAGACAAGAATATCATGTGATTGTAAGCAAATACCGTTATCTTTGATGCCTTTGCTGCAATGTCCGACACATGAGGCATGCTTGCAATGTCTTTCAATACAAGATTTAAACAATGAGCAGCACAAGGAGTCCAATAAATATTTTTATATTTCTCCTTGATCAATCTTCCACATGCCACATAGTTGGCAGCATTGCCAGTCACCACATGGACAATATTCTTTGAACCAACCCACTCAATCACTTCAGAAAATAGTGAGAACAGAGTTTTAGCATCTTTGACTAAGTCTGATGCATCAACATACTTAACAAACACCATTCCGTGGGTAGAATAAACAAAGAAGTTTATCAAAGTCCATTGTTTAACATCAGTCCATCCATCCGCCATAAGTGTGCAGCCGTTTTGCTTCCATTTAGCTCTATGACCATCAATGAGTAACTGACATTCCTTTTTCCAATCTCTTAACAAATTGGTTTTAAAATCATAAGCACTAGGGACTTTAAACCCAGGCCCTATAGAGCACATTCCATCTACAGCTCTTTGAAATAAAGGGCACTCCAATGCTTTAAATGGAATACAGTTGACTATAGCCCATTCAGCAATAAGCATTTTCACATTGTGTTGTGCTTCTTTTGATGCTAAGGCACTCTTGATGGTTGGTTGAGCTCCAGGAGTTGTCCTAGGAGCGAAATATTTATCCATCGTCCCAGGTTGTTTCCTCTTTTTAGATACACTATCAACCTCTTCTTCTTGAACTTCCTCCTCTCTTATATCTTCAACGGACTTTTTCTTTGAACTTTCTTTCAAAGACTCTGCAATCCTATAACGCACATCAGAAGTAACCTTTTTGCAAGAAGCAATTTGACCAGACACACCAGCAAGATGTTGCTTCATTCTGTTTATGCCTCCTCCTCTATAGCTATTACCACAAAAGAGGCATGTATATACATTTTGTGTCCCCTCTTTTTTTAAGGCAACATGTGCCCATGCTGGATCAGTTTTACCACGAATTGTGGTATTGGGAGTAGAAGTAGGATTAGTGTTGGAATTGGAAGTGTGAGGTTCGGTATTAGGAGTATCAGGTTCAGTATTACCACTAGGAGTGACATTTTCATTTCCTGAACTAGATATATCCATCCTTGCAACAACAAAGAAACAAACTTAAAGTTTCAATAACAAGTTAATTAAAAAAAAAGTTAAAGTAGTTACAAGTTCTATATCACTATATTGGCATTAAATTAAGGGAAAATTACTCTTGTTAGTTTCAATAACAAAGAAACATTCTTGTCTATTGGCATTAACACAAATAGACAAGCATTAATCCAAATAGACAAGCATTAACACAAATAGACAAGCCAGAGCCTTCCACTAACAAGGCAAATTTAATGTTCACAAGTCAGAATAACAGTTACAGAAGCTCAGTTACCACTACTAGTATAGAATATAGATAGGCTCTAGTTATTAATGAAAGAACACACTAAATAAAGGGAAAGAAAAAGGTTGCTAATGACGAATTTTCTCAATGCATTCCCTTCCATATTTTTACTTTTAGTTAACTTGAAATTATCATCAAAACATATTCTCCTATTCCTTTTTGCACTTCTCAACTTTTAGTTAGCCCCATTTTGAGATGAATGATATGAATTCTTGACACTTAAAGTTATTGGAGGTTCAAATTCTAATCACTGTGAATATAGCAATCTAGTTAGGAGAGATATATATCTTTTGTTATCAATACCTTAATCCTCGTACTCACAAAAAAATAATACTATTTTTTTAAAAAAAACAGTAACATCTCAATTGAAATAAATTTTATGTTAAAATTTGATTTAAACCATCTCCCATTGCAATTAGAGACGCAGGAGCAAGATGCCAGCAGCCAGCTCATTTTGTTCTTCATGCATAATTCATTCACAATTTATATAGATAGGCTCTAGATAAGCCATTATGCAAGATACAAACTACAAAGTCAAGCCCCAGAATATCTCTTGCATTTTTTTTATACAATAGCAATTTATTATCACACGCAACAATATAACAGGTCACAGCTCTAACATGATGTTGATAACAGATGAACGGATAGAAATCTAACATGACAGATAGAAATTCGATGAACCTAAAATCGCAGCTCATCGGATTCAGAACAGTAACAATAGACGTACAGAGCAAAAGGCCAACAAGAAATGAATCAAAAGTCAAAACTTAAAAAAAAATACCAAAACAGCTCGCAGGTCGCACGTCGCACGTCGCAGCTCACGCCGAAGGTGGTTCAGATCAGCCAAAGGTCGAAGGTCAGATAAGCTTTCAGATCGGTTTTGGAATTCCGAATTTCATCTATCACACACAGTCGAAGGTCGCCATCCGCCGCTCACGCACTCACATCCGCCGATTGACGTCGCAAAAGGCCGCCGTTGATTTCACTTCCAGGTTTCGGCTACCAATCACGGAGAACGGATGAAGAATTTGGATCTGATTCTGAGTTTCAGACCGAGAAGGATGAATCGATGATTTTTGATAATTTTCAGATTCTCAATTTCTCATTCTCGTCGCGCCTGGTAGTGGAATACTGCAATCATCGAGTCGATTAGGGGCTTAGGGCAAAAAGCGTCGGGTCAATCTTTCGGTTCGGGTCGCACAGCTTGCTGCTCCAGAATGACCCAAAATGGCGACGTTTTGGCGTTGAAAAAAAAATTCTGACCCGCCCTAACCGCTCCGCCCGCCAGTTTTTCCTGGCCAACCCGGTTCTCACCGGTTCGACCGGCTCCTCAGCGGTTCGACCCCTCCCACCTCTCCAGCAGCGGACCGGACCGGCCTTGAGACCGGTTTTTCGGTCCGACCGGCCGGTCCGGTCCGGTTTTTTACTCATTGCTTGAAACCCTTAAAGTAGGGCTGTCAAAGACAATTTCATCTTTTTGGAAGTGAGTTTGGTAATTCTAACTCCAAAAATGGATTCCTTGGGCAGAAATATGTCAGGATAACCCAGTTTAGAATTTTGGGAAAAGTGCAGCCGAATCAGGGTTAGGGTGGTCCCCGGGAGCATTTTGGTAAATTTTTATAATAGGCTCACATAACCACAAAAAACACTATGGAAGTGTCTAAATGGTACATTTGGAATTGTAGGACCGAGTTGAGAGCCCGAGTTGTTGGCCCGCATTACGAGGAACGAAGTTCGAGGAGCCTATTTGGGGGTAAAAAAGGATTAAGGTAGAGAACTTACGTCTCCTACATGTATTTGATATTTTTGCTAGTGTATTGATGCATGTTATTACTTTACTATATTATGTGAAATATAGGGTGTGTTTGAATTGGCGATTGGATAAGTGACTTATTTTTACTTTAACTTATGGAATCTTAAGATTGGAAAAAAGTAAGATTAGGTAAAATAATGGGTGTGTTTGGATTGGCGATTAAATAAGTGACTTATTTTTACTTAGACTTATGGGATCTTAAGATTGGAAAAAAGTTAAATTGGGTAAAATGATGAGTGTTTGGATTGGCGATTGGATAAGTAACTTATGTAAAAGTGAAAGATGTTTGGTTAGACTTTTGCATAAGTGGCTTTTATGTTATTTAAGAGAAAAAAAATTGAAAAAATTAAGAAAAATGAAAAAATGAAGGACCAATTATGGAAAAATAACTCATTAGCAACTTAATTGTCAAATGGGACTTGGGAAGATATGTGCATTTGTTAAAGTGGCATTCTTGGTGATAAATTGATCCAAACCATCCAATGATGACAATGTTACCACGAGGCACACACTTAAAAGTTTGATACTGTTAACCCATCCAGATAACAGTTCTTTTCACCCTCTTCACTCACAAATCTGTCTTTTCTTCAGGGACAATTGGGTCCGATAATTCTAATCTTCAAACCAATAGAGATCTCACTATAAAAAACACGGCAAAAGGCATAAAGCAGTTATTTTCACACTCTTCACAAAAAAATCTGCCTTAATTTCATATATATTAGGAAAATACAAAATACATGATTTTGCGCTTGACTCATACCAATCAACAACAGAGCTTTCGAACAACAGAGAATTGTAACGGATCATGTTCGGCAATGGTAAACTAAATAATAAAATTACAATTAAAATGTGAATAAATTAGAAAATGTACAAACTTAAAGTTTTTGATGAAGTAAAATATTACATAACTAATCAAATCAAAGGTCCCATACAATTTGGTCCCTGATGGTGTCATGAACATGATTCATTTAGGTTGAATATGTCCGAGCATCATTTGTCGACGATGGGCTTTGATCTTGAGTATTATCTAGATGAACTATATTATTCTCATTTTCTGCTTCCCTAAAGTCCACATCAATTTGGGAATTTCTTCTAATGAAATTATGTATAGCCATTGTGGCACTGACAATCCGGACTTGCGTGTCGAAGCTGTACTTGCGCATATGTTCTAAGATTTCGAACCTATTTTTCCAGACTTCAAAAGTTCGCTCTATTGTGCACCTCAAGCTTGAATGATAAAAATTGAAAGCCTCATTAGGATTCCGAAACCCCCGATGATTTTTGAATTCTGGGAGGTGATAACGTTCACATCTATATGGACCAAGATACCTAACTCTTATTGGGTAGCTGAAATAGACCAAATAATATTTGCCTAACATGTGTTAAAATCATTGTCAATGTTAGATTAAGTTAAACATTAAATGTAGACAAAGAAACGTAATTGAAGTGTACAAAAAATTACCTTATGGTGGATGTAGGAAATTCATGGTTGGATCTGAGACAGCAGAGTGAAAAACACGAACATCATATGCTGAACCTTCCATCCCGCTAACTGGAAGGTGAAGCACATATCCCAATCACAAACAGCCATAACATTCTGTGTGGGATATCCCTTTCTCCCGATAAACGTATCTTGTCCCGGTCCAGTTATAACACACCTGATGTGAGTACCATCAATAGCTCCAATGTCATCCTTGAAATATGGGAAATATCAATTATCGTTTGCTATTTTTGGATGACATTGACCGAATTCTGGATCGCATAGCCTAATAATTTCGATTCCAAGCTTAAAGCAGGCCTTTAAAACCTTGTGTAAAAGACTACTTACAGTTTCGCTCGAATGTTTAAATATTTCTTGTACTAGCCTATTTCCTTGGGCAGAAATATGTTAGGATATCCCGGTTTAGAATTTCAGGAAAAGTGCAGCTGGACCAGGATCGGGGTGGTCCCCGGGGGCATTTTAGTAAATTTTCATAATAGACTCGCATAACCACCAGAAACACTATGGAAGTGTCTAAATGGTACATTTGGAATTGTAGGACTGAGTTGATATGCCGAGTTATTGGCACGCATTACGAGGCAAGAAGTTCGAGGAGCCTATTTGGGGATAAAAAAGGATTAAGGTAGGGAACTTACCTTTCCTGCATGTATTTGATATTTGTGCTAGTGTATTGATGCATGTTATTACTTTGCTAGATTATGCGAAACATAGAGTGTGTTTGAATTGGCGATTGGATAAATGACTTATTTTTACTTTAACTTATGGAATCTTAAAATTGGAAAAAAGTAAGATTGGGTAAAATAATGAATATTTGGGTTGACGATTGGATAAGTAACTTATGTAAAAGTGAATGATTTTTTGTTTGCCTTTTGCATAAGTGGCTTTTGTATTATTTAAGAGAAAAAATTGTAAAAATTATGAAAAATGAAAACATGAAGGGATAATTGTGCACCTCAAGCTTAAATTTTATAAATTATATCAAACTCTAATTTAAATATTAAATCCTAATTCATATTTTCACATAGCTCAAAATCTAACAAAATAAACCTATTAAAACCTCAATAATACCTCCAATAATCCAAATAAATTATTTAAACTAAATTTAATTGGTAAAAACACCATATAAACTTTCCTAAACTCTTATCCCAAAACTCAAAACTTTCCTAAACTCTTATCCCAAAGTATTCTCTAATTAGCAGAAGATTATTATCTAAAGCAAGAGAAAATTATTTAGAACACTTTTCATACAAGAAGTTTTGTGATTATAAGTGATTTTGAGTACCTCATTGATCCCCAAAGATGTGAAAGTACTCCTATCAATATTATTTTATATATACACACACACGCGCGCGCACATAAGCTCCATTTTGAGGCTTATCACTTTCTCCAACTTGTGACTTTTTTTACCTCAAATCTCATCACTGAACCAAACACCCACATTGTTCAAAACACTTTTCAAGCCCATTTTCTTCACTGTTCAATCCCGATTGTGGGCCAAATCATCAAAAAAACACCCACATATATGAATTATTGAAGTTTTGTTTCTGTTTATACTGTGACCATAGTTTTGTTGCATTAAACATTGAGCATGTAGATATGTTATTGTGTTAACATGAGTTATGTAATACAGGCATGTCATGCATTAAGCACTTATCTTGCATGCATATTGGCACTGTTTTCCTACTGAGATTCTCCTGAATCTCACCCTCCCTTACCAACAATTTAAACAGGTGAAAACCGAAGGTATGCAGAGATCAGAATAGAGAACTACATGAGAGGATGGCAGTAGTGAAACGAAGACGGGAAGGTGTTTCCATTTCACTAAGACGAGTTTGGACACCCAAGTAGCCCTGTATGGCTACATTGATGGTAATTATTATGTACGAAACCCTCTGGAAAATTTCTGTAATCATGCATATATTATCAGTATATTTATGTTATTCCTGTGTTAACCACCAAACTACGTATCGTTTTCCGTAAATACTTTGAAAAAGGTAAAAATAAAATAAGGGTGTGACATGAAACATGAAATTAAAGTCGATAATGTAAGATATAATATTATTAGTATAGATAAATGTATTGTTATTGACCCCTGAAATTTGTGTCTTCAAAATTATTTCTGGTTTTTGAGATATAAAGTTGTCAAACATGAAAGTAAAGTTGTTAATGTAAAATCTGATGTTGTTAATATAGATACAGATGTTGTCATTGACTTCTGAAATTTGTGCCCTCAAGTTAGGGCATTTTGGTCATTTGGTCAGAGTTGGAATCCCATATTTCTATTTCAATTCTGACTTAGGATTTAATAAATTCGCATCACCAATTTATCTTTTTCCATTTTTAATTGTATTTTTCTTAAATTTTCCCATTTGAATTGTGTTAATATAATATCTAGTATCAAGTTTAGCTCATTTAGATTTTGGTGCTTGAAGTTTGAAAATATAAGTTTTAGTCTTTAAAATTTCATTCTATTTAAAATATCAGTCTTTATAATTTAACAAAAATTTAGACTATTTTGCTTGAGTTACAAAATTAAAATGATAGCAAACTTGAACCAAGACTAGAGAGATCTAGCCTACTCGAACTTGAAATCTAAAAAGATCTAGAAGAGCCTTATACCGCTAGACCAACTCTATGTTGATAATTAAAAAAGTATTTGTAAAGCAATGGTAGTTTTATGTATAAAAACATATTAAACCTTTCTAATAAATAAAATTTGCAAATAAAAATTTTTGAGAGAATTATTATGAGGTTGTAATAAAGGAACATAATCATTAAGAAGTCTCAACAATAATTGAGAAAAATGTAATGCTGAGTTTTAGATAAGAAATTATAACACCTCACTCATTAGAATTTTTTAGTAATTAAGTTCTTTCTTTGAGATTTTATAGTAATTCTTTTATAATTTTTCAACAATTTTTTTTTTATAAAAACAAGGAAGGAAAATGGGTTTTTGACCTTATTTCATATAGAGACGATGGATGGGAGATTTCGTACGGTGCAAGAGTTTGGAGGCATATTCTTCCAATTCTGTGAATCTTTTTTATTCAATCACATGCTCGAGTTTGTAACGCCTTTTTACAGGCCAAAAACAGTTTGTAAGGCTTTTCGAATTTTTTTAATCATAATTCACGTCCCCATCTTATATTTCATGGGGGTTTTTAGACATCACATTTAATATATATATATATACATATATATATATATATATATATATATAGGGCCTATTTGGGAAGGGGATTGGGGGCTGAAAAAACACGGCAGGAAAGGAAAAAGTACAGTGGAAGTAAAAGGAGGTATTTGGGTTGATATTTTTTTTAAATGGGCTTTTAAGTCAAAAGCTATTTTTAAGAAAAAGTCACTAAAACCTATTTTTCACAGTTCAGATAGGCTTCTATCATCATCAATCTAAATATAAATCACATTTACAACCTGACTTTTATCTTATTTTAAGTTTGTAAAAATCAAATTGGAAAAAAGTCAATTTTGTCATCGCTAACCCAAACGATCCCATATAATATATATATATATATATATATATATATCATTATCCAATTGTATAATTTTCATTAATTTTTTTTAAGATTCTAGCTAGTCGTTTAATGAGACCAAACTATTCCCTTAATTTTCTTTTTTTAATGTGAGGTTTAAAAACTATCATTCCAAGCTACATCATCTTCTTTCTTAAATTCAGGTGATGTCGTGGATTTTAATGGAGTTAGGGTGGTGGATGATGTTGGGGGAGATGAAGAAGGAAGAGGCAACTGATGGAGAAGACAAAGAAGCCATCAACTCACCAGTGGTGTAGAAGACTAAGGGTTTGTTTGCCAAAGCGTTTGGGAGGGGTAACCGTGAGTTTGGGCTGAAAAAAGCTCAGTGGGCATAAAATGACCGTTTGGCAAAGCGTTTTTGTCCACTGCACTTTCATAAAAAATGTGGCATTTGGTAGAAGCTCATTTTCGCAGCTTCTGATCTCTCTCTTCATCACGGTAGATCATTTATTGCAAAGAAGAGGAACGTTGCAGGAGCATTTAAGCTTACCAATGTTGAGAGAAGACCGTTGGAAGGGCATGCAACTCTCGACCTTTGATTTGTCAAACAAACCGATATCGTTCAACTGCCTGGCTTCCGCTGCTCTCCGCCCCGATCTGTGTCAGCAGCGTCTCGGTCAAAGAGGCGTTAGGTGTGTATTTGAGTGTTCCAAGGGAGAAGTAGCTATGCTCTGTTTTGCTTGATTCGTTTTGCTGGTTCGAGTGTTTCAACGAAGAAGAAAAAGCTTGATCAAATTAGGATTTGACCAGGGACGTTCTTGCAAACTTCAAAAGTTCTCAAAGAGGGATTAATGTGAAAATTTTTGAAATATTTGTAGCGAAACTATAATTTATGAAACATTTGGGTAATATTCTGTGATTTTCCCGGTCCCTTTTCTTCATTTACTTGTAATTTTCATAAATTTTGGGGTCCTTTTCTGTAATTTTTTCTAATCCTCAAAATATTAATTCTATTAAATGAGTCATCAACTACTTAGCGATCTATAATATAAGAGCTTTAATTAAAGATGGAAGATAAAAAGTTACCATTAATCCATTAAATATGTTATAAATTAATCCATTTTTAATTAAGTATATTCCTATATTTCCCTTTTTTTTCAATAATAATTTATTTTTTTTATTTTATCAAAATTTATTTATATTTTTTAACTTTAATTATCATAATATATACAAATAATATGTATGTGTGTGTGTAATATTCAATAGAATCCATGCCATTTTCAGTCATTTTGCATCTAAATGAGCTTTTCAAACTCTAATTCAAACAGGTTCAAAGTTAAAAAAAAAGTCACTTCTGCCACCGCTAATCCAAACACAAATCACATTTACATTTTCACTTTTAATCCTACCTTACTTTTTCAAAAGTCAGATGGAAAAAAAAAAGCCACTTCTCCACCGTTAATCCAAACGGGCACTAAGATAATGACTGCAGCGGCATTGATAATGGGTTCTTTGAATTCTAATGCTTTACCCATGAATTGGAGGCAATTGCAATTTTGTGCGGGGCACCATCGTGAATTAATGTGGATACCTCTTAGTAGGGATTCGAGCCTTAATCTCTTACATGATGAGGAATTAGCCCTTCTATTAAAGTCTAGTACTTGTTGGTATCAAGTGAATAACATAGTAAAAATTAGATTCAACAAATTCATGGAATGTAATAAATAGATGATTTGAAATATTATGACAAAAAAAATGAAAGATTACTAGAGGTGGGAAAACGGGCCAGCCCTTTACAGGTTCGCCCCATTTAGGCCGGCCTCCCATAAAAAGTCTATATTTTGAAATCTAACCTGTTTACTCAGACTTGGGCTTGACTTGCGAGCTTCAAGCCCGTTTAACAAAAAATAATAATTTTTTTAAAGAAATTAAATTAAAAAAATTAAAATTTTTAATTTAAGGAAAATATTTTTAAAGTATTAAATGTTTTATCTGTTTTTTATAAATAGAATAAGTGACAATTTACCTTAAAATAAAACTTTTCATGAGATATAAGTTTTTAAAGTATTAAATACTTTCTTATTTTTCAATGTGTGTGTTATTAGTTTCTCTTTTTGATAGTTTGTATAATATTTGGACCTCTTCAAATACAATTAAAAAATTGTTCTCTTTGTTTACTTTACACCAATAAAAAATTACTCTTTCAATATTTCATAAGGAAAAATTTCTTTGGGGAAATATTAAAAACCAAATGAAATATTCTTAAAAATTGAGTAATATTTTTTTAAATAAAAAAAATCAATTATAAAACTTTTAACTAACTATGATGTCATCAACAAGCTTCTCTTAGATTTTTAATAAGCATATAATCAAATTTGTTCCTTTAAAACGTTCAAATAGCAAGATTATATAATTTGAACAATATTTCTAATTTTTTTTAAAAAAAATCATTTTTTCAAAGCAAAACTCAACTTATAATCATTTAATAAAATTAAAAAAAATTGGCGGGCTTAAACGGGTCGGCTTGTTTAAGCCCACAATCCTATAGGATTGGCCTTTTTAGACTCAACTCCTTCTAAAGGCTCTAAATCATAAACCCCGCCCTTGATGAGCTTGGCCCGATTTCCCAACTCTAAAGATTACTTCCAAATTCACTTCATTCTCTAGGATACCAATGTGGCAATGTGCGGATTGCTACTTATTCCACAAAAGCTCCTTCTAAGAAAGAAAATGCCAAAAAACAAAGGGCAAAAAAAATAATAGGATTTTCTTTCTCTCAAAGTAGGTCTTCAAGTGCCAAACTTGCAACCCTACAACTAACAAGCAACCAAGAAGTGAAAGCAATATCCAATACATAGGAAAAGGTGATGGAAAGCAAGATCATCATAATAAGAGTGCCATTCCAGTAATAAGTTTATAGAATCCCTTCGTAATATGGACATATATAATTAGTGGTAATAGAACGAAAAAGTAGAGTCGGGAATTCGGATCGATAGGGCTGGCCCTTCACGGGCTCAGCCCATTTAGGCCCATTAACTAAAAAGTGCCATATTTTTTAAGCCCGCGACCCTACAGGGTTGGCCCTTTAAGGGCTCGGATCTAAACGAGTTTAAACTCATTTTAATTAAAAAATATATATTTCTCAAGTTTTACAATTTATTTATTATTTTGATTTAAATTGAGATACATTATTTTTAAAACTGATAAATTTTTAGTTAAAATAATCATCTAATGTCCAAATTAGCCTTTTTTTTTAAAGTTTAAATGAATAAATCATTATAGAAAATAAAATAAATCAAACCAATTAATAAGTGTTTGCCTGTTATTAATACTCTATTAGGTACTTAAGTGTCTCTCATATTGATAATTTGATATAATGATATTATATTTATTAATTTTTTTAAAAAAATATTAAATAGGCCTAAAAAGGCCGGCCCTACAGGGTTGTAGGGCTAGCCCTACAGGGTTGTAGGGCTAGCCCTACAGGGTCTGCGGCCCTATTGTAGGGCCGGCCTTTTTAGGCCCACTTCCCTTTTTAACCTCTAAATCATAAGCTTGGCCCTTGAAAGGCTTAGGCCTAAAACGGGCCGGCCCGACAGGCTTAGCCCGAATTCCCGGCTCTACGAAAAAGGGAAGGGAAGCTAAAGAAGCAGAAATGTTAGAAAAATGTGACTACATCATTATTAAATCTTACCAAATGTAAAGCTGGGAAATCGGGCCAGGCTCGTTTAGGGCCGAGCTTGTGATTTAGGGCGAAAAAAAGGAAACGAGCTTAAAAGGGCCGGCCCTGTAGGGCCGCCCTTTTAGACCAATTTAACTTTTTTTTATTGGGTACAAGGCAGTAAGCAGTGGTCAGGAGACAAAGTTAACCTAACCTAATCTAACCTAACCCTCAAATAAGAAATGCTCTTACACTTACTCATACCTCATTTAAAGCTTCTCTTTTTTTATTTTCTTTTTTCATTTTTTGTATGTATACACCAAAATCTAAATCAGGTGTTCTATTATTACTGACATTTGAAGCTTGTAGACTTGCTTGATTGTGGCTGTGGACTTGTTTTATTAGTTTTGGACATTAATTATAGTTTGGATTTAAGTCTTAGTGTTTGTGTTTTATTAAACTTGGATGATATTTATGTTTTAAATTAAGTATTTTAGTTCTTAGGAAAATAAGAAAAAAAAGTCATGGCAAAAACAAAAGTTAAAAACCTGCAGGCTTTACATAAACGGCTCAGGTTTCAATTTTTGTGTATTTTTTTGGACTTGGGCCTAAACGGGCCTCCTAAATTGGCAGACTCGTTTAGGCCCGAGCTCATCATAGGGCTGGCCGGTCCTGTTTTCCCTTTCCTAAACCAAATGTCTAACCAATAATGATTAAAAGATATTAGATTAAGGGTTTGTTTGGTTGAAGGGGAGGAAAAATGAGCCCCTCCTCTCATTTAGTTTGAAATTTTGGATGAAAGTTTACCCCAGAGTTTCCATCTACTCCCATCCAATATCTTTATTTTGGCTCCCCTCCAAATTGAAAGATTTTGATGGGGAGTCATAATTTTAGACCATTTTACTCTTATAACTTTATGATATTCCAATAATGCCCATGATGGAAAATATTATGATAAACAAAAATATTATTGTTATTATTAAAATATTTTATTATAAAATAAAATATATTATTATAAAATAATTTAATATAAAAATTATATATTTATGAATAAAAAATTATTATAATTAAAACATATTCTTATACAAATTTAAATAAAAATAAAAAATATTATAATTATAAAATATGTTAATATAATTTTAAATAAAAATATTATTTTAATGGAAAATATATAGTTTTATTAAATTTAAAATAATATATTTTTTAAAATATATTATTTTTATATTAAAAATATATGATTATGAAATTAATTTCAATATATATATATTATTAATTATATATAAAAATGTTGTTATATTAATTAGATAAGATATAAATTAATTTGTATAACGTATAAATAAACAAATATAACCAAATATGTAGGATGAAATGGTAAATTGCTAACATTCCTCCCCTTCCATCCCATCTTAAATCAAATAAAGAATTATTAAAAGCTCCACACCTCCTCCCCTATCATGATATCATCCCATCTTAAATCAAATAAAGAATCATTAAAAACTCTTCACCTCCTCTCCTACCAACCAAACTAAACAAAGTAACCCTCTACCTTTACGTTCCACTCCTCCCCTCCATCAGCTCCCTTCAAACCAAACAGGCCCTAAAGCTCTTGTTAAAACAAATGATTTCAAAGGAATCCTAAGGAGTGACATGAAGGCCCCTTCAGCAAATAATCCAATAGAGAGCAACATGCAAAACAGGTGCACAAGAAATAATCGGCACATAATATTAGTTATCTCAAAATTACAAATGATGATATGACATTGCCTTTTCCTGCAGATTTTGCACTTCTGTATCAATATGGATCAAACTTTCTACAAAGAGGTAATTATCGACAGATCACTTAGTCGGGATGATGTAAATGGTGCCTTTGTCTTCTCACTAGAGAAAGCTATAGTTGAAAATTTTAAGTTGCCAAGAATTCCTTTAATGACATGATGTGGAGTTTGAATGATACTGTTATGAACAATAATGTTTCTCTTACGCCACCAGATGACATTAAGTAGGATAATTATTTTTTGCATATTGCAAAAGACAAATGTTATTAAGATAAAAGGATTATAATACAACATTAGTACCCAGATGACGATAACTGACACCAGAAAATAAGACAGAATTTCTTGTCACAATAGAAATTACAAAAAAAATATTTTATGGTGAGGATATCATGGCAGACTGTATCGTTAGATAAGGAACTAGGTGAAGGTAGAATTAGAAAGGTTTATTTTTTTTATGATGCAGATAATATGTTTGATTCAATTTCAAACACACACACACACACATATAATTAGGTAAAGTAACATTCAATGTCTTGATGTTATATATTTCCTTGTAGTATCCAACATTTTAATTTTATTTATGGTGCAACCAGTACTCTAATGTTATTTTCCTTGTATATTCGGCACCCTTAATGTTATTTTTTAGTTATATATAGTATCCTAGTCTTATTTATGGTTTATAGTGTTGGATGCATTATAAAATATAGATAAAATTACTGTTTGGAAGTATTGGGTTGCTAGATGTATCGTAAATAAGATTATGGTGTTAAATTTAACTAGAAAATAACATTTCGGTACTTATACTTCACTCTTTTTAGATTACCCGGCTTTGAACTAATTTTTTATATTTTAATTTTTAATAGAAACTGTAAGTTAATTTTGCCACTAAAAAACATTAGAAAATTGTTATTGAAAAAAAACCATTGGGAAACTTCTAGAAAAATACAAACAAAATTGATAAAGGATAAAATGGTGTGGTGAATTGCTAAAATCCCAAATTAGACCATCAGTAGGAATCTGGGATCTAAAATTGGGAGCAAAAGACGAGAATGCCTTGGGTGAAGTGACAGACTATAGTCTTATTTCCAGAGGGCTGCCCCAACAGCGGGGAGAATATTGTTGACACCGTTCCTTCCACCACCGTCGATTTGGTTTGGCGATGTTATTATGATCTCCAACATGACGTCATCGAGATTGATGCCAGTGACGGTCTCGATTCCTGCCTTCCCTGACTTTCCCTATGATGCTGAGCCCTCCTCCTTTGATTGGAACTCTGCTAATCAAATTTCGTTCAAATCAAAGTCGCCCAAGAATGTCGACACTGACAAAAAGAAGGGCATGCCCTGGACTGAGGAAGAATGTGGTAAAGAAGAAAGTGAAATCGTTAATATAGAAGATGATATTGTTAATAGAGAGAGGTGTTGTTATTCGCCTCCCTAAATTGTTAATTTAGCACTTTTCCATACGAAATTGTTAAACAAAAAAGTGAAGTCGTTAATGTAGAAGATGGTGTTGTTATTTGCCTCCCCAAGTTGTTCATTTGACATTTTTCCATACGAAGTTGTTAAACAAAAAAGTTAAGTCGTTAATATAAAAGATTATTTGAATGTTTGGAATATTTTATTTTTGAGAAATAAGTACTTATTGTTGGAAATTGTGCCCTAAGGGCCAATCATTATACTTTGAACATTATTATTTTAATGAAATTTCTCCATTTTGTTATCATATTATTTGCATGTTAACTGTGATAATTGTATTCTTGGATAATTCATAAAGATTGTCCTAAAATGTCCCTGGTCGGTCATTTATGCGGGAACAGAGATAAAACAAGATCAGTATGACTTTGATAAGATATGAAGATACAAATCAAAGTCTTAGGCACTTGTAGAGTATAAGGTGCTGGACCGACCCACTATGAGAAAGCTACATGGATCAAGTCATAAACTTTTCTCATGTATAACCACATCACAATGCCCTTAGACTTGAGGTCATCATGGATTCCTACATGAGAGTTGCTAAGCTTTGAATTAGTCAAAAGTCACTTTTAACCAGGTGATGATAAAGGCTACGATCGGGCTTGGTGGTTTTTCATGCAGAGGAATATGAATGATTAAGATGGAATTTGTCCCTCACATTAGTAGAGAGATATTACTGGGCCCCTTGATGAGTGAGTCTGAGAAATGTATGGCCATACTATGATGAAAGGAGTTTCTGTCTCTGTTATCAGACTACTCAGGAATCGAGAAAGTAATGGTTAGGAACAAGAGGATGACATTATCCATGCCTTATCCTTGATCGATATATCATGTGACAAAGGGACGTGACATGGTTGTATGACAGGTTGCATCGTGATAACGATCCTCATATGAATTGGGTAGTCGTAATGTCTTGCTAGAGACCGCTTGCGACTTTTGGGTTAGTATAGTTATTGGCCAACTGCCAACTTCATATGGGCCTACAGGGTCGCACACAAGAATGGCCCAACACGAGATAATGTTTAATTTAGGGTGGACGAATTTTATATTTATATATATATATATAATATAAAATTCATTAATAATATTATATTGATATATATATTTTCGAAATATATATCTTATATATATATATATGTATATATATATTCTATGATATTATTATATTGTGTTAGTTTTAAATTTAATTTATTAAGATATATTAAATTTAATAACTAACATGATAGAGATATAGTATCTCAGATTTAATTTATGAAGATAAATTAAATCTAATGGCTCTTTATTTGTATTAAATAAATAAGGTTAAATTAAAATTGTTGGACAGATTTAATTTAAACTGAATTTATTTAATTAGCTCATCAAGATAATTAATTATTAATTAATTTCGAAATTAATGATGATTAATTTTGAAATTTGAAAATAGCCCTCATAGGTTATAAACTTGATAGAGCAGATGTATTGATATACACATGAGAATTGAGAGCCGCAAGGAAACCCTATGAGACATTAGAGGCGCTAGCATGCAGTCTCGGTTAGAGAGCATCCGTGTGAATACTGGTGGAGGGAGCGGACCTGAAGTGTTGGCTCCTAGAGATCGTGAAAACCCTGAATCATAAAAGGTATGAATCCTTCCAACTTGGTTTAAACGCCGTTGATAGATCCTCGATTAGGATCGGTGAAAACTTTAAAATTCTTCCGCCGTGCCTACCGATTCTAACACTTATTACATAAGTCGAAATAAAACTCCTCTCACATTCTTACCTTGTATACCGTGAATCACAAATTATAAGCACTTATTATCCAAAAATAAGCTATCCCAAATGAGCACTATGTCATTAATAAAGAGTGAGGTGTTGTTATTGACCTCCCCAACTTGTTAATTTGACACTTTTCCCTACGAAGTTGTTAAACAAGAAAGTCAAATCGTTAATGTAAAAGATGATGTTGCTAATAGAGAAAGGTGTTGTTATTGACCTCTTTAACTTGTTAATTTGGCACTTTTTCATAGAAAGTTGTTAAATAAAAAAGTTAAATAAAAAATTTAAGTCGTTAATATAAAAGGTGATGTTGTTAATAAAGAGTCATGTGTTGTTATTAATCCCCCAACTTGTTAATTTGGCAGTTGTCCCTACAAAGTTGTTAAACAATAAAGTCAAGTGGTTAATGTAGAAGATGATATTGTTAATAGAGAGAGATATGTTATTATTGGCCTCGCACCTTATTAATTTGGCACTTTTCTACATGAAGTTTTTAAACAAAAATGTCATGTTGTTAATGTAAAAAGTGTCAAATTAACAAGTTGGAGAGGCCAATAACACCAACTCACTCTTTATTAACAACACCATCTTTTATATTAATGGCTTCACTTTCTTTTTTTACCATGTTCATCTTCAATCCAGGGCATGCCCTTCTTTCTGTCAGTGTCAACATTCTTAGGCGACTTCGATTTGAATGAAATTTGATTAGTGAAGTTCCAATCAAAGGAAGAGGGCTCAGTATCAGAGGGAAAGTCAGGGAACGCGGGAATCAGGATTGTCACGGGTTCAATCTTGGTGACGTCATGTAGGAGATCGCGATAACGTTGCCAAACCAAATCGACTATGGTAGCAGGAACGGCATTGGCAATATTCTCCCCGATATTGGGGCAATCCTCTGGAAACAGGACTATAGCCTATCATTTCACTTAGGGCATTCTCATCTTTTACTCACAATTTCAGATCCCAGATTCTTACTGATAATCTGATTTAGGGTTTCAGTAATTCATTATACCATTTTGTCCTTTGTCAATTTTATTTATATTTTCCTAAAACTTTCCCAAAAACATTAGAAAATTTTTAAAATGTATATAAAATTTCAGTGCGGAAGAAGTGAGGAGGAAATTTTCAACATTGATACCGCGTTCGCTGGAGCTCCACTTCCATTTATCATTCGGCAATAATTCCCACTGCTTCGCTCACTCAAAGTGCTGAATTGCCAAATCTCAAATGTCAGAGGCAACGATTTTTCTCTTCTAATCCAAGACCTGAGACCTACACAGAAAAAAAGATAAATCTTAAGATCCACGAGGAACGTCGATTTGCAAAATCCTTTTGAGAGTGATTGAGACCCAAGGATCTCTGAGTCGCCCTCAAAATGGCGCGAATACTCTCATCTCTACTTTCTCTGATCCTCATTTTCACTCTATCGATGCTCCACTCTGCGCACTGTAGAACCCTTAAGCGTGATGGTAACACCGCGGATCTTTGTTCTCTGTAGTTTTATCTGATTTGGTTCATGGGGATTTTGCTTAATGCGTAAAGGGTTGGTATTTGATGGGTTTTTGGTTTTTGCAATTTTCAGTTAAAGCTTTGATTGAGATCAAGGCCTCTCTTGGTTGGAGAGTTGTGTATGCGTGGGTTGGAGATGATCCCTGTGGAGATGGCGATCTGCCTCCCTGGTCTGGTGTCACCTGCTCCACTGTCGGTGATTATCGAGTAGTTACGGAACTGTAAGCATCGTACTTGCGGATGAATTTCTAGTTTTCAAGAGGGTTCGATTTAATTTGCAGCTTATGAATGAATTGAGGGACATGGCTTTCGATAATTGGAATTATTTTCTTTGTTTGCAGCGAGGTCTATGCTGTGTCTATCGTAGGACCTTTTCCCACTGCTGTAACCAGCTTGCTGGATCTTACACGGCTGTAAGTATCTTCCACTCTTTTTGGATCGCAATTCTCAAAGTATTTTCAAAATAGGTGTTGTTGCTATAACTTAGTGTTGTGTTCATTGGCGGACCAGCCACTTGATGTGAAAGGCTATATTTATTCTGGTAGATCCCCCGCAATTAGAAGACTTTCAATTGGTCCATAAATGGTAAATGTCAGGGATGGAAAATAAGATTTGTATCCTGTAAAGTGGCATATTACAGTATCTTTGCGGTCAACCAAGACCTTATGATGTACGAAGTCCGACTAACGTTTCAGGTGGATTTGTACCGTGCATGTATAACGATGATTTAATTCTGATATTGGATGCACCAATGAAAGATTTCTGCTAATGATGGTTACTTTGAATATTTAACTGTGATTTATTTCTGTATTGGTTTGTAAGTGACAAAATCCCAAAAATATGATTTACATGCTGAAATGATACGTTAATCTTCTAATGTTCATTTAATCTTCTGATATATATATATATATATATATAACTGTGATGTTTTTCCTTATGCCTCTGAGATCTCATGGACTGCGCATGATTATGGCAGGGATCTTCACAATAACAAGTTGACAGGGCCTATTCCTCCTCAAATTGGATGATTGAAGCGGCTTAAAATATTGTATTATTATCTGATCCTTCCTTGATTTGATTACTCACTTCATTCTGTTCTGATACTTCAACTTTTACATCATGCATAAGAGTGTCTCCCTTCATTGTATGAGTTCTCATTGCTGCTTATAAAGTAGGATTTAATAACCATTGTTGTTTTATGAAGAATACCTTATTTACAGTGCTGTTGAACAAGCTATAAGTAGTATTTGAGTTTGATTCTATAAAGCTCGACTCATGGCTGACCTTTACTTTTATTTCCTTCCAGAAATTTGAGGTGGAACAAACTACAGGATGCAATTCCTCCAGAGATTGGTGAGCTCAAGAGTCTGACACATCTGTGAGTAACTTGATCTTACTGATTGCTTTCTTTGTTTTTTTTTTTGGCATTATTTGGTTTATATTTTACAAACATGAATTCATATCTTTTTGCAGATACCTGAGCTTTAATAATTTCAAGGGAGAAATCCCCAGGGAACTAGCTACTCTTCCGGAGCTTTAATAATTTCAAAGTGGTTGGTTCTGCAACTGTTTGTGAAAATGTTTGGGTTTAGGAAAGCAGCCCCAAAGGAGGAGAACTCTACAGTCTCAGTATCTTCCACTCCTTCTGAGACAACCCTTAAGCCAGAAAGAAGAACAACCTCAGAACCAATCTTACCAGCACCAAATTCCAAAGGAAACTACTTTGATGACGACGATGATTGGGGAAAAGGAAGAAAGGCTTCTGCCACCTCATCATCTTCCTCGGCTGCTACCAAAAAAAAGTACAAGAATGATTTCAAGGACTCAGGGGGCCTAGAGAACCAGAGTGTCCAAGAGATAGAAAACTATGCTGTGTATAAGTCTGAAGAGACAACAAATGATGTTAACAATTGTCTGAGAATAGCTGAAGACATCAGAGGGGATGCTACAAGGACCCTTGACATGCTGCACCAGCAGGGTGAGCAAATCCACAGGACCCACAATATGATCGTTGAGACTGAGAAGGATTTGAGTCGGGTAAATTTTGTTTCCTTATCGATTAATTTATATCCAATTAACAAGTTTGGAGTCATGTGAAAAGGGTGGATTGAGCGAGACCTCTTGGTTAACAACTTATTTAAAGATTTGGCTTTTGATAGAATTTAATGGCGTGTGCAATCTATATAGCCCATACCATCTAGTGGGATAAGGCTGCTTGATGTTGTATTGATTAATTTATATGCGGTTTCTTAAGTGTTTGTTTTAATGAATTATTTGGATGTTAATTGGGAATTTAATCCGTTAGTCCTCGAACACTATTCAGTCTAGTGATGATACAGCAAGCTTTGAGGAGGTTGAAGTCTATAAGAGAAGGATTTTGATTTGTTAAGCCAAATTATGATTTATGGCTCTAGAATTGCTGAAATTTAGTACTCCATCCAGCCTTTAATATGAGAGTCATCTAATTAATTTGAGTAGATTAAGGAAATGAGATAAATTAGTCAATTATAATAAATGTGACATGATTTCCCTAAAATATCCTTGTATAACAGCAGATTATATACCAATGTATATATTAGATAAATTAGCTTGTGTAGTGTTGCTCCTTTTGTTTCTTGGCTTTCTTTTCAATAGCTTGTAATATTTATTTAACCATAGATTCTGTTCATTAGGGTGAAAAACTGCTGAACAATCTTGGAGGCATGTTATCTATGCCTTGGAAGACAAAGGAGATCAAAGGCCCTGTACTTACACCAGGTTTTGTTTTTATAAGCTTTCATGTCTAATTTCTTCAGCATACCTCACAATTCCAAAATCGTAGCCATGAATTCTCTTACATTCGGATATGACATAAAAAAAAGTAATTTACGAACACTAACTTTTATTACCTAGTAAATAAAAATAAGGGAATATTGCATTGAGGTCCCAAGCTAAGAAAAATACTACTAAAAGGTCCCTTAAAATCTTCAATTTGCAGATAAGTCCTTTGAGACTTTTAGGTAATATAATCAAAATGTCAAAAGACTCAAATACCCTTAATGTTAGCTGTCTCACCTGTCAACGCAGGCATATGGACTTATCAATGTCGCCCATGTACTTGTCAATGGACGCCCAAGGACTTGTCAATAGAAAAAACCATTGACAAGTCCATGGGTGGCCATTAATAGGTGAGATAGCTGGCATTAAGGGTATTTGGATCTTTTGACATTTGGATTATATTAGCCAAAAATTCCACGAGACTTGCTTGCAAATTAAAGATTTCAAGAGATCTTTTAGTAATATTTTTTCTAACTTGGGACCTCAGTGCAATTTTCCCTAAGAATATCACTATAGGCATTGTAAGAGGAACAAAATCATGGAATCCTAGAAAATAGTATAGACACAATAGCATCTATTTTGTCCATATGACTTGACAAACAAATTAAAATGTCTCCTTAGAATTGCGCAAAAGCTCAGAATTCTAAAAAATTGTACATAAACAGTGACTTTTATTTGTTTTTCCCCGGATCCGGGGTACAGTAGGATTTTCATGTATCTAGTGACCTTATATTTATATATATATATACACACATATTGAGAAGTAAGCTATAATAACTTTTGATGCACATTGCACAGTTGTCAATATAGCACAAAATTCTAGAAAGTAAATAACATGAGTTATATGAATATATTATTTTGTCCATCGGCAAAAAAAAAAGAATATATTATTTTGTCATCCAATGGATCATATTTTTGGCTATTGATACGAATTTAGTTGAAAGTAAATCATGTGAAATTTAATGTTTGATATCTGAACAGACAAGCCATCCAAGGTAGATGAGAAGCAGCATAAGGAAGAGGGAAAAGTTAGGGCTAAGTGATGGTAAAGGAAAGGCAGCTTCTAAAACACCACCTTCTGAACCAGTGAATGCATATCAGAAAATAGAGGTATGCCTAATTATTGGTTATGATTTTTGAAGCAACATCATCTTCTTTTGTGGATATCTCAAAATGTTTTTTCACACAGATGGAGAAGAACAAACAAGATAATGCACTTGATGGTCTAAGTGATATCTTGGGCGATTTAAAGGGTATAGCACTTGACATGGGAACTGAAATTGACAGGTAAAAAAAAAGTGTTATGATGTTATACTCTTTAAGTCCTTTTTAGTGCTTAGTTATAAGTAATCCCTAGCATTTTCATAGTGTTTGTTGTCATAGAATTGAGTTATGTTAGAAATTTGTAAGTTAAATTTATTAGAGGATGAGCCTTGACGCAACGGTAAAGTTGCTGTCATGTGACCCTGAGGTCACAGGTTCAAATATTCAAAACAGCCTCTCTAATTTTTTGCCCAATGATTGTTACTGATTGTACATATCAAGGGTGCTCCAAATTAAGGGTAGTTTCAATGCACATGATTAAATATGATAGGTTAGGGAAAGTAAAACATATTTGTTACAAATAACTAAACTAATTTTCTTAATATCTCCAAATTAGTTATCCAGTTCTTATATTAAGAATAGAGGTAGTATAATATAGCTGAGTTCTGACATTTGTTTTCAAATGGGTCTGATCATATGTACATGCAGGAGATCATATAAAAATGCAATATACAAAATTACAAATAATTACACATTATGTAATATATATATATTCATAAAAGGCTTGGCTGATGCTTTATACACTAAAGGTTTATTGCAGGCAAAATAAAGCTCTTGATAATCTTAGTGATGATGTGGATGAACTGAATTCTCGAGTTAAAGGTGCCAACCAGCGTGCTCGCAAACTGATAGGAAAGTAGCATATATTTTGAAGAAGCTATCGAAAGTTCTTTTCCCCTTGTAATGGTGGTTTTTTTTCTTCCCCTGATATTGGTTCTGATTTTTCTTTGATATTAAATTTGCTGCCCTCCAGAATTTTTTTGGGTACAACTGAATGTAATTTTCTCCTCATTTTTGGAGTTTGTAAACCCTTCTCTCAATTGAGATGTGTATTCTTCGTGTATGCAAGATCCTTTCAATCTATCTACATGTATACACACATATTCTGAGTTATCTATAGCAACTTGCTGTGTCTCCGTTGGCCAAAAAAATTTGCTCTGTTTCCAATTCATAAATGATTTATTTCTTTGGCTTCATTATCTCACTGCACTCATTTAGTTACCTTTATGATTTGACCCCAAAAAAAAAAAAGATACCTTTATGCTATATGAAAAAGCTCATTTGTTAGCCAATACGCTTATAGTTTAGTAGCATGTGACTTTTGGTGTAAGTGGGAGGTCGTGAGTTCGTCTTTTTATTTAGGGGAAATTTTTTTTTTTTGAAAATTTTTACTAAAAAGTAATGTCACTTTGAAAGTTTTTAAGTTAATTTTGTTTGTTAATTAATTAAATATGTTTATTTGATTTGTTCATGTGCCATCCATTTTATTTTTTTCAAGTTAGATTTATAAATAAGAAAAATAATTAGGAAAAAAACAGCTTTCATTGCATGGGATTGGAGAAAATTGAAGAGATGAAAGCATCTTATGCGATGAATGTGAAATCAAAGAGGTATTTGCCTATCTTGGCGTCATTATGGTACGACAACGGAGGGTTTCTACATCCAGTGATTAAATCTTTTTCCTCATTACTCTTTGGCAAATGTGAGTTCCTTCTCCATCCACATCTTATTCTTCTTCAACATTGTTCAGGCTATTAGCTTAACATATTTGATTAATTAATAATCAAACTAAGATTATGGTCAAGGTGACATTAATGCGATTTGGAAACTCTCGAGACATTAATGAACTCAAAAGTTTTTGGGATAACATTGTTCTTGATTGAAAACTTTTGGAGCAAATTTGTCTCTTAACAAATATGATATGGATGACACGTAGACCTATCAACTTAGCATATTTTGTTAACTAACAGTCAAACCTAATTTGGATAACGGGGCGGGGCAAAGTTGTTACGATTTAGAAGTTTTTAATAGAGATATATTTTTAAGAAAAATATTTTTTAACATTTATGAAAGAATTTGAATGAGGTCCCAGGAAAAATATTTAATTATCCAAAAGTTTAATAACAAAGCATACAATCACAGAGTATGGGTGCAAAAAAGTGATAGAGATGATGATGAGTTCATAATCCTCATCTATTAGTGAGACTTCTTAATAATTAAGTATATTTCATTATAATTTTCTTTATATTTATTATCTTTAACCAATTTTTGTGAAAAAAAAAGGTTGGGTAAACATTGCTGGTCCGGTCGTATTGTCTTACTTTCTACTGTAGGTGACATTTTAGAAAATTCCGACTTCTCAAGCCACCGTTGCTCCCTCACGGCACTCGTGCCCTCGTCCCCCCCCCTCCCGGGTTGCCGCTGGTTGTGGTTGCCGTGGGTTGCCAGATTTGCTTCTTCAGTGTTCGTGTTTCTCATATGATCTTCTCTGTTCGACGGATCTGCGTTGTGGTTGCCAGTTTTACCTGGTAAGAGCTAAAACCTTTCTTTTCTCTTATGAATAGACCTATATATGTAAGACCTATGTTGTCTGAATCCTGCATCGTTTTGTCATTCTAACGGCGAAAGGGGGCGTCTTTACCTTGTTAAAGTTGTCAACTTTGAAACACAATCTAATGTGGCTTGCGTCGTGGTTGGATGATATTTCGATCGCAAATTGTTCTCATAATAAAAGTGATACTTCACCAAAGTCTTGACTGTGTTTGGTTTGAGGTGAGGTAAAGAGGGTAATGGGAGGGGAGGGTGGAGAAATTATAAATTTAAATAAAAGAAACCCAAAATTTGCCTATTATTTTTTTAAATTTTGGGTTCCCGCCTAAAATTTACTCTCTTATTCTTTTTAAATTTTAGATTCCGTCTAAAATTTAAATAACTTCAACCAAAAAGTTAATTTACCCACCCTCTCATTCTCTCCTCACCTCAAACCAAACACACCCTTAATTCTTAATTCTGGGTATGGTTGCTGGTCAAAAAAAAAAAAATTCTGGGTATGTTTCATTGATTGGTACGAAGGCTTATGGTTCTTCTTTGAGTAGAAACAATCGAGTATTTTGGTCATAGCGGCTGGGATCCTGTTTTATAAATTGACCTTCGTTTTATATAAATTAGGTTTAAGGTCCAATTTTGACCGAGCTTTGTAAATTGATATAAATCTAGAAGTAGTTCTTGCTTGATCAATTTTAGCCAGGACTCCAGGAATATTGAAAAAGAGCAATGTCGCCCATCTTCATTTAATGTTAGTGGTATGCTTGTTAGCAGTCAACGGTAATTTTTTTAATAGTAATGTTAATCTTAATGGTTGGAGCTACTTTGTTCTCTCTCTCTTTTTTTAATATACTTGGGGCGAAATTGTTCCAACAGAAACTTCTGGATAACCAGAGTTCCTATGCGAAAACTCCTTAGGATAAAATTGGATCTTAACTCTACATAAATTTGTTTTAGTTTACATATATTTATAGGTGCTACTGGGTGTGCTTGTGGCCTGGTAGCCTGCAATTCCCGCCCGAGCCTACAAGAAAAATGCCCAGGCCCTCTAAAAAATGGCCCGAAAGAACATCTAGCATTTTTGGGCAGGGCCACTTATCGGGCAAGACTGGGCATCGGGCATGGTATGATGCCCATTTGGCCTTGCCTAGATAATATATATACTTTTATTTTAAAAAATGCAATATACATATATGATAAAACATATAGTATAATGTGTACACACATTGTTATTTCATTATAGTATCTTTGTTGTCTTCTTCTTCTTCTTCCTTTTTTTTTTATATGGATTATGGATGATTGGATGTTAATTGTTTCTTGTTCAAGTAAGGATATTGTGTTAAGACGGTAAGATCTATTGTGTTGTATTTAATTATAGAATTATGGGGATTACTTATGTTTATATTTATTCCTTTTTAATATTCCAACTTGTGAAATTATGAATTTTTTTTTAATAATATTTTTTATCAAGTCTTCATTGGAGTTTTCTTCATATATGATTTTATGAAGATAATGTCAACACTTGAGTAGGAAAGCTCGCGCCACCCAACCCATCAATTTCAGGCTTTTCACGTGTAGGGCTGGGTGGTTGGTTGCAAAATGCAGCCCATTCAGTCTTCAGGCTGGGCAGCAGGGGTCATGCCCTGCCCATGCACACTGCAAAATGATTGGGACAATTTTTCTGGATCCCATGTAAATCTGATTGGTGTCTATGATTTTTTTACTCATTAATTCACACAGAGCTGCTTGTTTTGTTAACATCATTCACATGTTCTCTGTTTTTTTTGAACCTTTATTAGGTTGTGATGGCATCCGGATCATCGTACAGCCAGCCTGAGAGTGAGGTGGAGGATGTGTCCAGTGTCTCCCTTCAATCAAACGAACAAGAAGAAGGATCGGGGGATAACGAAAAAGAGCTAAAAGCTATGAACTTAACTGCAAACACTGAAGTATCTAGTGAGGCTAGTGATGAAGAAGTAAGCCAAGGGAACCATTATGATGTATCAATTCGTGGGGTTATGGCTGAACTTCTAAGCATGGAGGAAATTGTTTCTGATCGTAAGTTGGTTTCGCGATGGTGTCATCTTATGAAGTTCAAGCCTTATCGAGAAGTTTTTGTCGCACTAAAAGGACATCGGAAGTATTTGGTAGATTGGTTGAGGTATGAACCTCGCGAGCCACCGGGATTTTTTAAACCTCCCAAGTCTTAAATTGTATTTCAAATAGACTTTCTGAGACTTGGCTTTTTTTGTAACTATATAACTATGATCTTGTAGTGGACAAGTCTTGAATTATGGTAGGTTATTGTATCTTCGCTTTGTTGAATGATGATTTACTGTTTCTGTTTTATTTTTTCCCCCACTATATCATCCAGTATCCTGTTTGAGGATCGTGGCCGCTTCTCCCAATACATATGTCTCCTCTAGGATTTAAACTTAAGATCAAGAGGAATCTAGCAGGGTTCACACCACTAGATCAATTTTGTATTTGTATAATGTACCGTTTCTAGTGGTAATTGTAACTTGCTGTTTCTTCTGGGGTGATCTGAAGAGCAACATGGTATTTTATTTGTCACTTAGGATGTTTACAATTAAATTTAATCACACTCAAGAATCAAGTATCAAACATAGGGACACATAGTTTGCGTAGTAATAACTATACATGATTTTATTTGAAGGAATTATGAAATTAATGTGAAATTTATATAGATGAAAATTAAGGTATAGTTGAGCAAGAAAATAATTATCAAGCTGGTGATGCATGATGCATCCTCATAAATCTGACTACAATATTTCCTTATTTTTCAGGTGTTATCTCCATAGGAATCTCTCATTTTATATTAGTGTATCTAATATAAGTTTTTTTTATTAAAAAAATATTTTATTTTCAAGACAAATGAATCATATTTGTGACATTATTAGAGACTGAATTGTAAAGCATATGAAGTCCAATTAGTTGTATAATATTTTTTAGTTAAATAATCTAATAAAGTATTTTATAGTATTTACAAATTTTTCCAATAATGCATTAATTCTTGGGAAAAAGACAAGAAATAGCAATTGAATCTCAAAAAAATCTCTCAATTCTTTTTTATTTTATGATTATAAATATTATTTTAATATTTCTCTTAAATTTATCAAATCCTATGCATGTAAACCTGCTTTTCAGTCAATTTATGTATAAACCTACTTTTTAATTATATCATCTGAACAAATTTGAGAAAACAATTCTTAAAAGTAGAAAGTGTCCTATTGAACATGAGAAGGGAGGTTGTGTGTGTATCATGACAATAGCTTATTATTATTATATTTTTGGGGTAAGCAGGGAGATCCCATCAGGTATTCAATGCCTTTTCTGGATCTTGACCTTCTCAACTAGGCCAAGTATTCAAGCAACCAGCTAGTCTGAGCTCGAGAAGTGAGAGTGCGTAGTTTAACAGGTTATCTCTTATCCCGACAAGTGCTCTCCCTAAGATTTGAATTTGTGTTCCCATCCTTACCTGGTGAACTAATACCTGCAGAATGATTTTCAGCTAAATACTGCATTCTGCTACATTTGGTAGTGTTGATATTTAAACTACATGATTAAAGGACATATGAAATATATTCAATAAGAAATCAGTACCTGAAGGAGAAATAGAAAACGAGGCTATTTCAAGTAAAATAAGGACCTGCTCTCAATAAATAAGAATACATTTACATCAACATTTTTGTTTAGTGCATTTTGTTCACATCAGTATCATCTCATCATATTATGTCTCCCGAACAGTGGAACTTGTATCTAACAACAGAATAAAACAGTGGATCCCAGTTACAGAAGGAGCAACATACCCCTCAGAGGAATGCCACAAGTGACTTAGTTCTGTCGGAAAATTTGCTTGATATACAGAAATTTTTTGCTTATACAAGCAAAAATATGAGAGCACCATCTTACAACTCCAAAACAAGTAACATACCCTATTAGTTTTTGCAAAGTGGGCCTAATTTAGAGTTCCTCATTTTATCATAATGCACCATTTATGGTTCCTCAGTCTTCACAAGAGTCCAATTACCCCCGGAGTCAGACTTCTCGCAATGTGAATGTGATAACCAGCCAAGAAGGTACCAATTACCTACGAGGGCTCCAAGTATCTACATATGTACATATATATATATATATATATATATATATTATATATACTCTTCGGTCCTTTTTATAAGGAACATTCTCTCTCATGGGGATGGTGGTTCTTTTTATAAGGAACAAATCCCCTTTATCTAAAAATTAAAATGTCTTTCCACTTTTACTTATAATTCTATAATAATTATCAGGGTTTTGAAACCCGAACCGGACCGGCTTGTCCAACCCGGGAACCGGCGAACCGGCTGAGAAACCAGTCCGGTTCGGGGTCCGGTTCGGGGTCCTGTCCGGGTCAGCATTTCTTTTTTGAATTGATTTTTTTTTATTTTTTCTTCAGAATTTCATATTAATAAGCCTAAAATATTTAATTTCTCACCGGTTTAGTCCCGGTTTAGCTCTAGTTTAACTCCGATCTGACCCATTGACCTTTGACCTAGTACCCCACCGATTCAGTGACCGATTCGGGTTTCAGAACCTTGATAATTACTATCACACATGCACTAAGAATGAGAAAATTCCTCCATTTAGCATCTCTTTACAATATATTACTCTTATTTCACATTTTCCCCCCTAAATTACTCTTATTTCCACTCTTTATCACTCCATATTAAGTTTTCACTCATTATCTTTTCAGAAGCCTCTTTATGAATAAGGGTATATTTGGAAAAAAAATTTGGCCAATTTTCACTATACCCTCTTTGTAGTAAATTTTTCTCAAACAGCCCACAAGATTTTTTTAAAACTTCACTACACTCGCTAGGACTAAACTGAAATTAAGTTTTTTGGATGAAAAGACATTTATGCCCTTATTTTGTACATGGCCGAGCCAGTTTTGTAAATTCCCTCAATACACATATTTGACTTATAAATTTTCATATGTGTCTTGTAAATAACATGTAATCTTGTGAATATGCTCATTGTCTTGTACATGGCGAAATAGTCTTATAATTTCACTTATTTTTCTTGTAAATAAACATATTTGACTTGTAAATTCTTACATATGTTTTGTAAAGTAAGATCACAATTGTCTGTTCACTCACAAGTTTTTCAGTTTAGCCCTAGGGAGTGCAGTAAAGTTTCAGAAAATTTTAGGGCTTGTCTGAGAATAATTTGATACAAAGAGGGTGCAATGAAATCTTCTCAAAAAATTTTAATAACTTACTTATTTATTGCTTTTAACTGAATTTAAATACAATTTTGGACCGCGTGAATATGATAGTTATTCCTTATAAAAGGATTGGATGGAGTATATATTATCTATATAGCAGATTGCTCTGTTTCCAATTCATAAATTATTTATTTCCTAGGCTTCATGATCTCACTGGACTTGTCTTTTAGTTTTTTATAGTCATTTGCTAAGCTTTAAACCAACACTCTATCCATTTCAATATATTGGGCACTTGCAAGTTACAACTACTCTAATGCAAATTAATAAATGTTAAGGTGTAAATTTCTCTCGAAAGTTTTCATTCAAAAGCAATGTTGCCCTCAAAGTTTTTCTAAGTTCAATATTACTTTAGAAGTATTAAAATGGAATAGTGTTACCCTTGTACAATTAAAAATGTTAATGGTCAATGTTAATTTTTTTAACGGTTAACATTAGTTTTTTAAATGGGTTGGGACAACATTGCTACACTTTGAAATTTTCATGGCAATAATAAATCCAAAAAAATTTCAGAACAATGTTGCTCCCAAGCAAAATCTTCCGGACATATCTACACCTTAACCCTTAACAAAAGTTCATCCAGCCTAGCTTGATTCCTTATTCTCGAAACAATTTTTTGATACTTTAATTAGGAGTATAGTTTACATAAGGCATTTTAATCTTTTATTATTCTGTTTGTTTTTGGGGTTGAATTATGCTGTGAATTTCACTTTTCACGTCGGAAGGAAGTAATATATCCTTGAGAAAGAATATTTTTCAAGGTATTATTTTAAACATTCTTTCTCAAGAATATTACTTCCTTCTAACGTGGTAATTTTTTTTCCCAAAAAAATCAGAACAAAATGAAAGAAATTCTAGCTTGTATGGGGATGAACTTTTCATGATATGTACTATAAATGGAACGTCAGAAATATTAAAATAATTAGTGTTGCAATTTCAGGGCAGTAATTAATCGACTTTCTTAACTAAGTTTTGATTTTGATGGCTGCAGAAGAAATACATACTCAGATTCGCCGAAAGATGCCTAATGACTAGAGCTGGAAATCAGGGTCGGTTCGGCCCTATAGGGCAGGCCTTTGACGGGCCAGGGCGTAACAGGGCCGGCCCTAAAGTGCTCGGAGTCAGGAAAATTACAATTTTTCAAAGCTCGGCCAGAGAGCATCAGGGCCAGGGCCGGCCCGCATGGCCGGGAAGTCCTTTTCACAATATTTAACTATTTTTCCTGCGTATTTTCCCTAGAGAGATATAATTAATAAATAACAACGATTAAAGTTCTAAATTAATACATAAATGTTGTCAACATTAAGGTTTAAATAATACGTCTCTTGCAACAAACAAACATAGTTACTAATGTATAATCAAAGGTAAAATCATGTCTATAAATAACTCACACAAATGCCAAAGTATAAGAAAGCAAGAAGATCAATACTCTAACCTTTAAACAACATAAGTATGACGACTATCATTTTCACCTTCTTTGCTACTATCATCAATTTCAAGGACATTTGATTGTGTTTCACTTTGAGGAGTAGGTTCAAGTAGTCAAATAATCATAACCTCCATAAAAAATCATACTCTATAAAGTAGAATAGTATATAATATGATTTTATTCTAAATAGGCAGAACAATATATTCAAAAATCATACTCAAAAATCACAATATGATTCAATTAAACAAAACAATATACTCAAAATTCATACTCTATACAATATGAGGATAAAGTGACATATAGATTCAATAAGACAATTAAAAAATGTAACATGGTTCCTGTCCAAGTAAAAAAAATAAAAAATAAAAGGGTTTAAAGAGCCGGCCCTTTTAAGTCCAAGGCCCTGCAGGGCCAGCTCTTTTAGGCCCGACTTCCTTTTGAAGTTACAATTTACAAGCCCGACCCTTAAAGGGCTAGGGCTTAAAAGGGCCGGGCCGACGGGCGCGGCCCGTTTTCCCGACTCTACTAATGACATGAATCACTTGGAATCAGAGACTGTGCAACAACAACACATATGCATCCTCTAGTACTCTTTGTTCAATTGTACTCCCTCCGGTCCTTAATGACATGAAAATAAGTTTTTATTTGGGAGTAATATTGTTTTGAAAGCATTTTTGAGTTTAAAGTTACTTAGAAGTGTTAAAATAAAGAAATATTGTCCTTTACTATTAGAAATGTTAATGATTAATGTTAACTTTTTAATAGCCAACATTAGTTTTTAACAACATTACTATATTTTTAAACTTTGGTGGCGAGAACAAATCCAAAAAAATTTTCAAGATCACTACAAAAAAACACTCAATTTCTAATGACATTAGCCATGAAATTTTTTTTTGTGACAAATTTTGTTAGAAATCTGTTGAAAAAAGTTTTGACAAAATTTTTCTGTTTTTTATAGTAAATTTTTTTGCCGCGGAACAAATCTTTGACTAAGTCGGTTGGAAAATTTAAAAATTTATTATTTTTTTAATAAATTTGAAATTTAAAATAATATCTGTATAAAAATAAAATTATGATATTAATATCCATATATATATATATATATATATTATTTTTCCAATTTTTTTAAAAAATTATGATATGATATATTTAATTTTTCAATAATATATATATGTATATATATAAAATAAAAAGAAAATATATAATTTAACACACACATATATCTGGAAATATAGAGTATATATAAATTATTAGTTATTAATTAATGTTAATCAATCATAAAATTCAATTTCAAAAATTGGATAAAAATATATTTATAAAAAAATTATTTAAGATTTAATTTTTTTACATTTAAATTAATATATATATATATATATAATTATAATAAATAGATAAAAATTATTTCAAATTATCATTTGATTTATGGTTAGTTTTTAATAATATTATATATATATATATATATAGATATATATATATATATATATATATATGTATATAATTGATTGTTGAGAAAATCCATTTGAAATGCTCAAATCTAAATTAAGTCCTGTATTTTTATCAAATCTTTAATTGGGTCAAGAGGCCTCATTAGGGATTTCTGAATGAGTTGATTTTACCAATATATCCTTCTATTTTTTTTTTCTGCTTTTTCTCTTTTTTTTCCTGATTGATAAAATCCCCATTTCAATCAGACTCCTTTTCCCGCCGTGAGATTTATGTAACCAATTTACCAACTGTGTGCTTATCCTATATATAATTAAGGATTCTATACTTTTTGGATAAAGCAATAAACTTCAAAGTTCAAATATTGTACACGAGTGAAAAAAACATCTCAATAAGTTGTCATCTTCATTATTTATTTTTTCAATCCGATTATAGTAGAAGTATAAAATTTAATAATTATTCATTATTTATTATTATAATAAAATCAATTTATCTGATGCTTTTAGGATGATTTTCTCATATATGTAGATTTATTGTTGTGTAAACGCTTTCAACCATTTCATTTGTACTAACTAGATTCTATATATTAGGGTTGAAGAGAAATTCCAAAAACCTACCGCTTAATTTTCTTTGTCGATTCTATTTATTCTTTTTTTTTATTTTGTTGCTCAAAAGCCCTAATTTACCTTACTTTTTTATATTTTTCCGGATGATTTATGATATGATGGAAGGGGCATTATTGTCTTTTAACAATATTCAGTAATTCTTAATGAGACCTTTTGACCTGATTAAATAATTATTTAAAATGCAGGCCTAAATTTAGATTTAGGTATTTTAAATGGATTTAAATAAGATTTTTCCTTAATTATTTATGATAATATTATATTTATATATAATATTGTCATTATAGAATGCCGATACATTGCAGCGCTGGCAAACGTTTGCTCGTGGTTCGAGATAGAAATCACATTTTCAGGATTATGGCGTGGTGCGACACGTGACAGCAGTTTCCATGGGAAATTTTGAATAATTCATCCAGCCTAGCTGATTCCTTATTCTCGAAACAATTGTTCGATACTTTAATTAAGAGTATAGTTATTGATAAAAAAAAAAATTAAGAGTGTAGTTTACATAAGGCACATTAATCTTTTATTATGCTATTAATTTTAGTAGTTATGCTATTAATTTCACTTTTCACGTCAGAAGGAAATAATATATCCTTGAGAAAGAATATTTTTCAAGGTATCTGAACATTCTTTCTCAAGAATATTACTTCCTTCTAACGTGATAAGTTTTTTTACCCCAAAAAATCATAACGAAATAAAAGAAATTCTAGCTTGTATGGGGAAGAACTTTTCATGATATATATTACATAGAATGTCAGAAAATAATTAGTGTTGCAATTTCAGGGCAGCAGGTCGACTTTCTTGACTAAGTTTTGATGGCAGAAGAAATACTTACTGAGATTCACGGGGAGATGCCTAATGACATGAATCACTTGGCCTCAGACCCTCATCAACCACACGTATGCATCCTTCAGTACTCTTTGTTCAGCTGTACTCCCTCTTGTCAGATTTATTTACCTAATTTGATTAGATTAAGGAATTTAATTAAAGTATTTAATATAACATGTTTTTTCTAAAACACCATAACCATTTTCCTTAATTACCCCGTCTCTTGCTTATTTGATTATTGAAGAAGAATCAATAGGGTTAAATTAATAAAAGATTGATAAATATGGGAAATATGTCTTACATTTAGGACCAAAATCAACTCCTTTATTAATTCTTACATTAAGGACATGAGAAGTAGTAATGTTTTTCTTTCTTTGGAATAGTGGATTCTTTTTAGGTAAAATGACAGAAAAATACCATTTAAATTATAAAAACCCCAAAATGTCTACTAAATTAGTAAAAGAAAAAATATGTGATATGATAGGAATATAAGATTTTGAAGTTTGGGTGTTGACAACTTGAGTATATACAATATCAACTTAAGAATAACAATTAGCCATTTGGGTCCACACATTGACAACTTGGGGAGCTCAAGTTGACAATCTCTATACCCAAATTGCTAATTCCTATTCTCAAGTTGTTAATACCTAAACTTATAAATCCTATATTCTTTATACTCTTACTAGATAACTTATTTGTCCTTCTGTTAATTTAGTAGACATTTCGGGGTTTTTGTAATTTAAATGGTATTTTTTTGTCATTTTCCATTCTCTTTATATATATATATATATATATATATATATATATTGCTTGTGTAAATCCTGGTTGTATTATGAATCAAACTTCATAGGTGGAAGATGAGGCGACTAGAAACATCACAAAATGGATTGAAAACTGCGGAGATGGTGATTTGAAAGAGGACTGTTGTATCTATAGGGTGCCAATTGTGCTTCGTGGTGTTAAAGAAGAGGCTTACACTCCAACAGTTGTTTCAATTGGCCCCTTTCATCATGGCAATGAGAGGCTTAAAGACATGGAAAGCCATAAGAAAATAGTGTTCAAAAGATTTATTGAAAGAGCTACATCAAGCGTGGATAAGTTGGTTACTACATCATACGTGGATAAGTTGGTTTGTTTTGTAAGACCTTTTGAGCCAAAAATTCGTGCTTCTTATTCAGAGACCATTGAACTTAATGAACAACAACTTGTGGAATTGACATTAGTGGATGCTGGTTTCATCATTGAACTCTTCATCATGATGCTTGTGACAGAAGACTGGAATATGATCAAAGATGCTAAATTGTCACATCTATGGTTGATGAGTTCTATTCTTCGAGATTTGATTTTACTTGAGAATCAACTCCCATTCTTTGTTATTGAAGAGATATTCAATAAAGCTTTTCTCCATGACCGTTGCAGTAGCCTCCCTTCATTTCTTACACTCGCGTGTGAGAGTTTTGAGTGGATTACCCATCAAAGTTCAGAGCCTGACCCTGACATCATTAAGATAAAGCATTTTACAGATCTTCTTAGACATTTTCACTTGCAAGGAAGAATGCCTCCAAGGCTCCCCTTAATAGGCAACCCTTTTTCCTACAATGCGAAAGCGTTACAAGAAGCAGGCATAAAGTTGAAGGCAAGTGACAACGTGTGCTTACTAGACTTGAATTTTTCAGGACATAATCTTGAAATTCCGCAAGTTTTGGTGGAGGATAGAACTGAAATTTTGTTTCGTAATATGATAGCATTAGAACAGTGTTATTATCCTTATGCCTCTTACATTAGTGACTATGCTATTGTATTGGATTGCCTCATTGACACATATAAAGATGTGGATCTCCTGGTTCACGAGGAAATAGTCAAGTGCACTTTTGGAGATTCCAATCAAGTTGCTGAATTGTTTAATAGTCTTTCAAATCATGTTGTTTTAATGGATTTCAATTCTGAATATCTTAATATAGGGAAAATGTTGAATGACTATTGTCAAAATCCTAGGCGCAAGATGATGGCAACTCTAAGACGTGATTATTTCAACACTCCTTGGCATACTGTGGCCTCTATTGCTGGCATCATCCTCCTTGTTGCCGCCATTGTTCAAACCATATTTTCAGTCCTTCAAGTTGTATTGAACAAGTAGATTTGAAGCTTGAATGTATATTTTAATTTGAGTGTTCTGCCATCTAAGCAATGTGTGTCCTGTAATTTTTTTTTTTAGAAAATTAAACTTTCGATTCCTTAATTTTTAACACATTTATAATTCAGCCTTTGAACTTTTGAATTGCTTGTGACTTGGTCCTTTATCTTTTCTATTTTTATATTATTATCCTTCCCACATGTTACTCATTCCTACGTGGCAAAAATGGGTTCTAGCTCAGCTCTGTTTAATAATTTTAAAAAAAACACCAGAGAGGATGGACGCTATAGATGAAAAGTGAAATTTATTACCTTCGACTTCCTTCCTTCCTTCCAACGACGCCCAATCGCCCACTTGAATGGAATCAAAACTAACAAAGATAAGGAGAAAACTTTCTCCGAGTCCCAAGCCCCAACTTCCTTTTTTGAACTTAAGTGATCTCTTACATTATGAATAAGATCTTATGTTAAGGATTAGAGGTAGTATTTTATTAAGTATATATATAGCCTCCAAGATATTTTTATAATAAGAAAACCCTCAAGTTTATATATATATATATATATATATGGATGGTATAAGAGGCAAAAATGCTCTAGAAGTTTTTGCAACTGAGTTATAGGTGTCTGGAAGTTTCAAAAGGGGCATATTTGCCCCAGAAGTATAAAAATGGGGCCATTTAAGACCTGATCAGACGGAATGAGAACAAAGGTCATCCACGGTGTGATTTTCTGCCAGGTAAGTTAGCCATGTTGGCCGAACAATACAGGTCATCAATTTCACTTGAAGTCCCTCACAAGTTGAAAGGCTTCTAGTTGGATTAAAGTGGAGTAACCGTCCAAATTAAACCTTGCCGAGGATTGGATCAAGAAGAGAGAACATGGGTGAGTCCATAGCATCAACGGCAAGGGGGGGGGGGAATGCGGAGGCATCCATTTGTTAGAGGCCTTAGTTGACAGAATGAAAATGACAATGCTGTGCCGATTTGCCATTGCGGCGTGGTGGCTTCGCTCCGAACATTATGGACAATGCTTAACCCTAGAAGAAGGTTCTTTGGTTGCCATAATTATCGCCAGGTGCAATTTTTTTTTCTCCTTTTCCAAAAGATAAAATTGTGTTTGGAAGTTTTGTATGTCATATTGGCTTTGAACATGCAGGGTGGGGCTTGTGGGTATTTTGTGTGGCATGATGATGAAATGGGAGAGAGTCCGATGCAGGTTATAAACAAGCTACTTGGTCACAGTGAGAGGCTATATGACGAAAAAGTCAGACAAAGGAGAGGGGAAGATGATTTAAAACCCATGTAGTACCCTTAAAAGACCAAAACATGATTTAAAACTTTTTATTTAGGACTTGGGTACTAGTAAAATGAATTTTCTTAAAACACTTCTAAATCCAAGCTGGTTGGTGGAATTTTCATGACATTTTTCAGGTTTCTGACTCAACTTTTTAGAATCATATCTTCTAATCTACATACCAAATATGATGAAATAGGACATATTTTAAGGCTCTGGTTGTTTAGTATTACACTGCTAAATTTTGGGAACTAATTCATATGATAGCCTTGCAAAACTTCACTTACAAAATCACGACTTAGAATGAGTAACACATGAAGTGTCACTAATAATACCATGCATTTTTAGAATGAGTAACATCTAAAGTGTTACTAATAATACGATGCATTTTTGCTGTACTTAGTATAACACTTACCTTGCCGAGTACTTTGCCAATCTACCTCATTGCTCCTCCTTATGGAAGGGAATTACATATCATAATATATAATAATAAATTTAAACAAATTTAGCCAAGTACACATGGACGCCGATAGCATACTCGAAGGCGTTCATTATGGAGGACCTAAATTCCAAGAAGAACTCATCCGATCCAGTTAAAGGCGAACGCTTACATGGAGGAAGACATGGATTATTGCTTGGGTGATGACGTGGACAACTGCAAATGTGCAGCTTGATGTGATATATGATAGGGCACCCCCAAAGCCATCATAGCATGTGAGTCATTTGCATGTGCACACTTGGATTCTAAGATAGATAAAAGCACGGTTTAAGAGCCTAAAATGATCATTTGGACTCAATTCTCACATTTCTGAAGGCTCAATACAATTATATGCTCATAGGGGAGTCCAATGAAGCTTTAATATTTTATATTGGGGGTCCAAATAAAATGGACCATAAGAGCTTCGAAACGTGATCGAACCATATTCAAAGTCCAAATGGATGTCTAAAAGGTCTACGCATAGTCATGAACATGAAAAGTAAGATGAAGATCTATTTGGAAGGTTTAAGAAGATTCAAGAAGCATCAAGAGTGGTCTTATATGATATTAATTAGGATTCTATTTATGGTTTCTTATTTTGTAGTGATTGCTTCTAGCAAGCACAGACTTACCTATTTGATATAGCATTAGTTAGTAGAGAGTCAAATAGGACCCTTTTAATTAATGATTACCTTCTAAATTGTGTGAGAGATCTAGGTTATTTTATCTTGGCTAGCAAATTAGAGTATTGTAGAAGATCATTTGGTTTTTCTGTTTTTATTGAATTTTTGCATCTATTTTTAATGTATTTTATTTAGTTGCTGTTTTAGGCTCGAATAGCTTATACTAAGCTTTTGGGATTAGGTTATCAATTACGGTTTTTGCAATAGTCTTAACCTATAAATACTTTAGAATGTACTCGATTCAGAAAAAATAGTTGACTAAAATAGAACCCTATTCTTAGAGAATTATATCATCTTTGTGTGAGCTTTGCTTGCATTCTTGTAGACTCACAAGAATGCTATGACAATATCAAGGGGGTGATGGTTAGGGTTGTAAGAAACATGATCTTTTAAGGTCCTACCTCAATCATCCTGTGCTTGGGGTTACAAGAGGGGTATCATTCCTAGTTGTCATCCTTTTTTGTTTACCAGCTTGTTCTTTCCTTTCAAAGAACTAGTCCCTATGGTTGGTACACAGGAGAAAATGGAGTGAAATTTGAGAAAAAATTAGTAGTAAAATTATCATTCTACTACCTCCGATCCTAATTATAAGACAAAATTGACTTTTTTTTAGAGAAATTAAGGAAGCTAAATAAGTTACTTAATCATATCATTTGTTATGTATCCTTAGATTATATATTAATTTATTAGTCAAACTAATTAGTTTGAAGAAAAAATTAAAAATATAAATACTCTAAAGTAATTTAATTAGCTTCCTTAATTTCTCCAAAAAAAATCAATTTTATCTTATAATTAGGACAAGAGAAAGTCATATATATCAATGCAAGTTAAGGATGCAGAACCAGCTCCAGACTGCAAAGAACACCACCTCACGACGCAATTGGAATAAAAATCAGTTTTGCAAATGTTATGCCCAACAAGACCAAATGTTTGGAAAATGTTTGGAGATGCTTTTTTAATTCAAGCTTGCCACGTGGCTTGTCATTAAGAGTGAGAAGCCTTGTCTATTAACCAATAACCAGCATGAGCATATGAAATTCCCCACGCAACCCAATACCTCAGCCCACTTGAACTATAAGGGCATAATTGAAAAAATAATTCTTAAAAGTAGAGAGCCTACTACGGGACAGGAGGAGGGAGTTAGGGCATTATGACAATAACTTAAATAACTGCATTCAAGTCTTGTCCATAGAAAATGCAATACAAATACCTGCAAAATGGTTTTCAGTAAATACTGCATGCTCCTCCCTTTGGTATTAAAGGACATTTGAATTTGATGTATATTAAAAAAGAAACCAGTAACTGAAGGTGCTGAATGAAAAAACATGAGGCTATTTCAAGTAAAACAAGGACCTACTCTCAATAAATAAGAATACATTTACATCAGCATATCTTGTTTAGTGCATTTTGTTCACATCAGTATGGAGATCTTATTACCCCTCAAAGGAATGCCAAAAGTAGCTTTAGTTCTGTCAGAAAATTTGCTTCAGATACAGAATTTTATGCTTAAAAAGCACCATGAGAGCGCCATCTTACAACTCCAAACCTACTAACATGCCCTATTAATTTTTGTACGGTGGGGTCTACTTTGAGTTTCTCATTTTGTCACAATACACCATTTTATAATTTTATGGTTCCTCGGTCTTCACAAGAGTCCAATTACCTCTAGCCTTAGACTTCTTCTTGCCATGTGATAACCAACCAAGAAGGTAGCCTATGAGGGCCCCAAGTATCATCACACTTCCTGCCTTAACATACCATGAAAATGTCCATTCACCTCTATCTTTGGTACCACCACTAATAACTTCTCCAGATGCTAGAATTTCCACCTTGTCATGCACCTCACCATCATGGTTTCCAACATAAGAAAGCACAAGCTTCTCTTTCGTAGCAAACAATCTGGTGTACCCAAATTCACCCCCACGGTACTGAGACCGTGCTGGTTGGGGATAGATTGGGTCCATAGGGTGGTCAGGTCTGGGTTCCCAGATGGGTTGCCAATCTTGCCCTCCCATGCCAATTACAATATGAACCGTATGTGCTTCTGAGTCCTCCCCTTTTGGACCCACACTGTTACTACAAGTGAAATTGTTTAGAGGACAAAATCTCTCATATCTATGAACATGACCCCATAAAGCTATGGTCACATTGTTTTTCACCAACAAAGGTTCCAAGTGCTCCAGCATCTTTGCTCTCAATCCGGCATCTCTAATTTCGTTACTTGTCGTGTACATGGGTCGGTGCCCTTGGACTATCACAAAAGGAGTTTTACCCCTATCAACTGATTCCAAATCATGCTTTAAAAAGTTGTACTGACTGTTTCCAGGAAGGAAATTGGTCTCCGTTGAGAAGTACACAAAATGCACTGCTCCCATATTGAATGAGTAATAAAGGTTCCGAGTTGCTGAGGCTTCAGTTCCGGTGGGTTCCTCAGAGTTTCCAGGCATATTGAATTTTAGACTGTAGGGTACGCCACACTCACCACCCCCATCTCTTCCATAATTAGCCCACTCAGGTTTCCATGGCTGTAAGGGCCAGTCATACTCATGATTACCAATGCAAACATGGTATGCCACTTTGGCCGCAGCCAGTTCAATTTGACTGAAAAAGTGGTCCCACAACCATGAGTATCCTCTGGCATAGCTAATGTCTCCAATGTGAGAGATGAATGCTGGCTTATCACCTAAAGCTTCAATATCACGGAGGATCCACTTCATTGTTGATATGCTTTCATCTTGTGTACGCAGAAATGTATTGTAAGGAGTAGCAGTTCCCATGTCACCAAAGAGGAAAGCTATTGTTTCATCCGAGTCACCATTCCTTGACACAAAGCTGTGAGTTTCACTCCAACCTCCATGATCATTTCCAACCTGATTAAAAGCAGATGATGACCTCGAGTAAATAACATAGGCTTTCTAGCTACATTGACTTAATGCACTAATACTTTATGTGATAAAACTAGTTCTGAGAAAGAGTAAAGTAGTTTGGTTTTAAAAGTGAAAGAAACATGAGCCAAAAACTAATCATGTACCACGGAAGTAAAAATACAGGAGAACCAAATCAGAGGGATTCTTCATTATTAAACATACCTTAGAAAAAGAGAATTTACAGAAGAGACTAGAGAACATACATGTATTCCAGATGTTTAAGTAACCTATTCTTATGACAAATCAAAAGGAAAAAAGTTAACATGTATAACAATAAATGAAGCTCAAACAAAGAAGCTTTGCAATTCCACGTTAGAAAGCCACCATTGAGGTACCACAACCAAGGGTCAATAAATGAGTCTATCATCAAATAAACCAAATAGAAGTATCAATCTACAGGACAATCAAGAAGTTAACAGATTTACATACAGAGAAAGGAATTAAAGCTCAAATGCATAGTTTTGCAATATAAAGTTCAAGAGCCACCACTGAAGCACCACAGTCAAGTTCAAATCAATCAGTCTATCAAAGTAAGAAACAAAATGTACTTATCAATAAGACTCAAGACAAAACCAATTTAGTATACAATAGAACATGCACCGTTGAGGAATTCCCTGAGAAGGAAAAATTAAGAAAATAAAGTTAAGAAGTAAGCTTTAAAAAACGGATAGGGCTTGTCGAGACGTGGGAAGCAAACCAATTTGTAAATAGGTAGTTGAAGTAGAGTACAGCTCAAAATAGCACCTTCACAGCATCATGCTTAACAACCAAAAATTTAAACAAAGCGGAACAACACCAAGTGGTAATAAATACAGTGAATAGAAGATCAAAATCCTTAGAAATCGATAGATTCAATTCAACAAATGCATCATGGTGGAAGTTTACCTTGTAATAATATCTCACTCCTTTCTTCAAATTCGTCATAACCCCGTCATGTATATACCCAGGATCGCGCCAACCGATGCTTCCGTTCGCTGGCGCGTCGCACATGTGCTCCCTCTCGTACCTCCTCACTCGCGCTAGCGCTACACCGTCCAACTTCCTCTCACTCTCCCCATACCTCACATACGTCTCTCTCGCATCCTCCGTGATGTACACGACCCTCATCTCATCATCGTTGTCCGTGAAGGCCAAATGAATCTGCTCCGGCCCACGACCCGACTCAAACGATACCACCTCGGAGGAGGCCAGATGGTGCACCGTGACGGGCAAGGGGTTGTGGTCCTCATCAAGGGGAGTCAGGTCGACCTCTGAGCCGGTCCAACGGAAGATCCTGAAGGAGTAGCCGGATCGGAGGTTGACGAGCGGGAGGGAAATGGAGCCCGACCCGGATTTCCAAGTGGGTGATTTGGAGAGGAAGACGTAGCCGATGAATTGATCGTTGGAAGAATCAGGAGGAGAGTATATACCGAGCCAATCAAGGTCGGAGGGAGAGTCGACGCCGGACCATTTGATGAGGACGGAGTCGCCGGATTTTGACAGAGAGGTTGAGTTGAGAGAGATAGAGACCTGGGATTGGAAGGAAGTGTCGAAGAAGATGAAGAAGGAGAAGAGAAGAAGCATGCGAGGCACCATTCTTCTACAGAATTACGCAGTGATCAATGATCCCGTGGAAGGGAAGGAAGCTAATACGCATTTTACCTTATAAGAAAGGAATTTATCTATGTTAAAAAAAATTGTCCCTTTACAAATTTTATTGGTAGGAAGAATTTGAAATGGGGAAAATTTTAAAAAAATATAATTAAAAATAAAAACAATAAATTAGCGCTACGAATTTATTAATTCCATATCAGAATTAAAGTAGAAATTTGAGATTTTCAATTCTGACCAAATGATCAAATTATCCTGAGTTAATTTGCAAAACATGAAAGTGAAATCGTTAATATAAAATATGATATTGTTAATATAAATAAAGATGCTGTTATTGGCCTCTGAAACTTGTGCCCTCAATATTATCTCTAATTTTTGGGATATGAAGTTGTAAAACATGAAAATAAAGTCGTTAATGTAAAATATGATATTATTAGTATAGATATAGATATTGTTATTGACCATGAAACTTGTGCCCTCAAAATTATCCCTAATTTTTGGGATATAAAGTTGTCAAACATGAAAATAAAGTCGTTAATATAAAATATGATATTGTTAATATAGATACAGATGTTGTTATTTATCTCTGAAATTTGAGCCCTCAAGTTAGGACATTTTGGTCATTTGGTCAGAGTTGGAAATCTCATATTCCTATTTTAATTCTGACTTGGGATTTAATAAATTCGCAACATCAATTTATCTTTTTCCATTTTTAATTGTATTTGTCTGAAATTTTCCCATTTAAATTGTGTTAATATAATATTTGGTATCAAGTTTACCTCTTTTAGATTTTAATGCTTCAAGTTTGAAAATATAGGTTTTAGTCTTTAAAATTTCATTCTATTTAAAGCATGGGAAAATTCCAAAAAACTATATGGAAAATATAAAAAAGACAAATCAATACATTGAAAATGAGAAAGGAAGGATCAGGCGGGTGTCAGAGATGTGAGGAATCTGTCCTTTTGAAATATCGGCCAAATGACAAAAATGCCCTTCTGCCCTCAGCCGCAATAACAACATAGGAGTTGTTAATGGCAAATTCGAAGTTGTTAATGGCAATATAAGTGTTGTTATTGGCCCTGAAACTTATTAATTGTGAAAAAAAAAATTGGAGTTGTTAATTTCTAATCCAGAGTTGTTAATTAAGAGATACGTGTTGTTATTGGCTCTGAAACTTGTTGAGTGTGAAAGAAGAAATTGGAGTTGTTAATTTCTAATCCAGAGTTGTTAATTAAGATATACGTGTTGTTATTGGCCCTGAAACTTGTTGAGTGTGAAAGAAGAAATTAGAGTTGTTAATATTGAATCCGAAGTTGTTAATGTCGAATCCGGAATTGTTAATTAAGATATAGTTGTTGTTATTGGCCGTGAAATTCATTAATTGTGAAAGAAGAAATTAGAGTTGTTAATGTCAAATCAGAAGTTGTTAATTAAGAGATAGGTGTTGTTATTGGCTCTGAAACTTGTTAATTGTCAAAGAAGAATTGTTGTTAATATCGAATCCGAAGTTGTTAATTACTAGGATCATATTGTTATTCTGAAGTGGGGGATGAAGTGTGAAAGAAGATATTGGAGTTGTTAATATCGAATTCAGAGTTGTTAATTAAGATATATGTGTTATTATTGACCCTGAAACTTGTTAATTGTAAAAAATGAATTGAAGTTGTTAATATCGAATCCAGAGTTGTTAATTACGAAGATCATGTTGTTATTCCGAAGTGAGGATGAAGTGCTCAAGGGCATTTTCGTCATTTGGCCGAAATTTCAAAAGGACAGATTTCTCACATCTTTGACATCCACCTGATCCGTCTTTTCCCATTTTCAATGTACTGATTTGTCTTTTTAATATTTTCAATGTGGTTTTTTGGAATTTTCCCTTAAAGCATTAGTCTTTATAATTTAACAAAAATTTAGACTATTTTGTTTTTTGAGTGACTAAAATTAAAATGATAGCAAACTTGAAGCGAGACTAGAGAGATCCAGCCTACTCGAACTTGAAATCTAAAAAAATCCAACAGAGCTTTACACCATTGAACCAACTTTATATTGGTAATTAAAAAAGTATTTGTAAAGCAATGGTAGTTTTATGTATAAAAACATATTAAACCTTTCTAATAAATAAAATTTGCAAATAAAAAATTGAGAGAATTATTGTGAGGTTTTAATAAAGGAACTTAATCATTAAGAAGCCTCAATGATAATTGAGAAGAATATAGGGTAAAAATGCAAAAATACCTATATACTTTCTCTAAAAGAGCATCCAGCACCATAAATTTTTTTTGGGTACAAAAATACTTATAAAGTCTCAAAAAAGTACAAAAATGCCACATTCGTTAATTTTGATAAACTTTGTTAGTTTCTTAGGTGGGGCCCACATGAATGTTTTTTAAATGATTCCTTCATACAAAATCACACCCTCCCTCCTCACCAACCTTCTCCCACCTCCTCTATCCGTGGCCTCCCTTTCTCTCTCTCTATTTTTGCGCTTTCTCCCCAACTTTAACGCCAAATCAAATCAATGAAGATGGCAAAAGAAGATCCTTGAAGAGTCACTCATTCTCTGAAGGTAGGCTTGGCACTCACCATGGTTTCCTTGTTCTTCTTTCTCCATCATCTTTACGACAGTTTCTGCAACAACACACTTTGGGCCGTCATGATCGTCGTTGTTGTCATGGAATTTTCTGTGGGTGAGTTCTTTCTCAAACTCCAAGTTTCATATGCTCCTTTCGAACTTGAAAGTTGAAAGGCACATATATTAATAAAAATGAATACTTCAAGACATAGATTACTAATGATGAAGATGCACTTTGCTAGGAGATTTGTTGGGTGTTGCAGTTCAACAATTATCAAATTTGTTGGGGGCAAGGAGAAGCCTATCCTAATGGCACTCTTCCTCTATATCATTCATATTGATTTTGTCTCTGTTGTAGGGGCAGTTATAATCTTTATGAGATTTGTTTCACAAGTAAAGGCCAGATATGATTTGGCTTTAGAGTTGGAGAGAGAGCGGAGAAATTGAGAGAGGGAGGGAGGGAGGGAGGCCACGGATAGAGGAGGTGAGACTGTAGGAGAGGCTGGTTGAGGAGGGAGGGTGTGATTTTTTTATAAAATGATCATTTAAAAACCATTAATGTGGGCCTCACCTCCCAGAAACTAACGGAGTTCTTCAAAATTAACGGATGTGATATTTTTGCACCCTTTTAAAGAATTTATGGGTATTTTTACACTAAAAAAAAAATTTATGGTGCCATGAGAAAGTATATAGACATTTTTACACCTTCATTCAAGAATGTAATACTAAGTTTTAGATAAGAAACTACAACACTTCACTCATTAGAATTTTTTAGTAATTAAGTTTTTTCTTTGAGATCCTATAGTAATTCTTTTATAATTTTCATCAATTTTTTTTTTTTTTTTATAAAAACAAGGAAGGAATTCAATCATATGCTTGAGTTTGTAACGCGAATCTTTTTTATTCAATCATATGGCTTGAGTTTGTAACGCCTTTTAACAGGCCAAAAACAGTTTGTAAGGTTTTTCGAATTTTTTTTAAATCATAATTCACGTCCCCATCTTATGTTTCATGGGGGGTTTTTAAACATCACATTTAATATATATAGGGCCTATTTGGGATGGTGATTGGGGGCTGAAAAACTACGACAGGAAAGAAAAAAAGTATGATGGGAGTAAAATAAAGTGTTTTGGTTGATATTTTTTTAAATGAACTTTTAATCCAAAAGTTACTTTTAAGAAAAAGCCATTAAGGCCTATTTTTCATAGTGCAGATGAGCTTTTATCATCGTCAATCTAAATATAAATCATATTTACAACCTAACTATTGTCTTATTTTAAGTTTGCAAAAATCAAATTGAAAAAAAGCCACTTCTACCATCGTCGATCCAAATGGTCCCATATATATCAAATATGTGTGTGTGTGTGTGTCATAATCCAATTCTATAATTTTCATTAATTTTTTTAAGATTCCAGCTAGTCGTTTAATGAGACCAAACTATTCCTTTAATTTTCTTTTTTTAATGTGAGGTTTAAAAATTATCATTCCAAGCATCATCATCTTCTTCCTTAAATTCAGGTGATGCCGTGGATTTTAATGGAGTTGGGGTGGTGGATGATGTTGGGGGAGATGAAGAAGGAAGAGGCAACTGATGGAGAAGACAAAGAAGCCATCAACTCACCAGTGGTGTACAAGACTAAGATGATGACAGCAGCGGCATTGATAAATGATAATGGGTTCTTTGAATTCTATTGCTTGCCCATGAATTGGAGGCAATTGCAATTTTGTGCGTGCACCATCGTGAACTAATGTGGGTACCTCTCAGCAGGAATTTGAGCCTTAATCTCTTACATGATGAGGAATTAGCCCTTCTATTAAAGTCTAGTACTTGTTGGTATTGAGTGAACAACATAGTAAAAATTAGATTCAGCAAATTCATGGGATGTAATAAATATATGATTTGATATCTTATGACAAAAAAAAAAAAAAAGAAAGATTACTAGAGGTGTGAAAAAAGACCTGCCCTTTCCAGGTTCACCTTGTTTAGGCCTGCCTCTCATAAAAAGCCTATATTTTAAAACCTGACCCATTTACTCATAAGCTCGGGCTTGACCTGCGGGCTTCAAGTCCGTTTAACCAAAAAAAAAAAAATACTTTTTTTAATTTTTTTAAAGAAATTAAATTAAAATATTAAAATTTTTAATTTAAAAAAAATATTTTTAAAGTATTAAATGTTTTATCTGTTTTTAATAAATAGAATAATTGACCATTTACCTTAAAATAAAATTTTTCATGAGATATAAGTTTTTAAAATATTAAATACTTTCTCATCTTTCAATGTGTGTATTATTAGTTTCTCTTTTTGTTAGTTTGCATAATATTTGAACCTCTTTAAATACAATTAAAAAATTGCTCTTTTTGTTTACCTTACACCAATAAAAAATTATTCTTTCAATATTTCATAAGGAAAAATTTCTTTGGGGAAATATTAAAAACCAAATGAAATATTCTTAAAAACTGAGTAATATTTTAAAAAAAATCAATTAGAAGACTTTAACTAGCTATAATGTCATCAACAAGTTTCTCTGAGCTTTTTAATAAGAATATAATCAAATCCGTTCCTTTAAAACGTTCAAATAGCAAGATTATATAATTTGAACAATATTTCCATTTTTTTAAAAAAATCATTTTTTTAAAGCAAAACTCAACTTATAATCATTTAATAAAATTTAAAAAATTGATGGGTTTAAACTGTTAAACTTGTTTAAGCCCGCAACCTTATAGGGCTGGCATTTTTAGGCTCAACTCCTTCTAGAGGCTCTAAATCATAAGTCAAACCCTTAACGAGCTTGGCCCAATTTCACAACTCTAAATATTACTTCCAAATTCACTTCATTCTCTAGGATACCATGTGGCAATGTGCGGACTGCTACTTATTCCACAGAAGCTCCTTCTCAGAAAGAAATGGGCAAAAAACAAAGGGCAAAAAAATAATAGGATTTTCTTTCTCTCAAAGTAAGTGTTCAAGGGCCAAACTCGCAACCCTGCAACTAACAAGCAAACAAGAAGTGAAAGCAATATCCAATACATAGGCAAAGGTGATGGAAAGTAAGATCATCATATCAAGAGTGCCATTCCAGTAATAAGTTTATAGATTCTCTTTGTAATATGGACATACATAATTAGTAGTAATAGAACAAAAAAGGGAAGGGAAGCTAAAGAAGCAGAAATGTTAGAAAAATGTGACTACATCATTAGTAAATCTTACCAAATGGCTGACCAGTGATGATTAAAAGATGTTAGATTAAGGGCTTATTTGGTTGGAGGGGAGGAGATGGAAGGGGAGGAAAAATAAGCCCCTCTCCTCATGAGAAACTTCTAAACCATGGTTTCATAAGCTATTTTCCAGAAGTCGAGCAAAACTCCTCTCATATAATTATCTCGTAAATCGTAAAAGCTATTCTCAAAAGCTAATCCAAACACACACTAGATTTGAAATTTTGGATGGAAGTTGACCCCAGAGTTTCATCCATTTCCATCTAACACCTTTATTTTGGCTCCCCTCCAAATTGGAAGGTTTTGAAGGGGAGTCACAATTTTGGACCATTTTACCCTTATAAACTTATGTAATATTTCAATAATGCCCCATGATGGACAATATTATGACAAACAAAAATATTATTTTTATTATTAAAATATTGTATTATAAAATAAAATATATTATTAAAAAATAATTTAATTTAAACATTATATATTTATGAATAAAAAATTATTATAATTATGACATATTCTTATATAAATGAAAATAAAAAATATTATAATTATAATTTATGTTAATATAGTTTTAAATAAAAATATTATTTTAATGAAAAATATAATATTTTTATTAAATTTAAAATAATATATTTTAAAAAATATATTATTTTTATATTAAAAATATATATTATTATATTAATTATAAATAAAAATGTTGTTATATTAATTAGATAAGATACACATTAATTTATATAATATATAAATAAAAAAATATAACCAAATATGTAGAATAGAATGATAAATTGCTAACAATCCTCTCCTCTCATCTTAAACCAAATAAAGAATCATTAAAAACTCCACGCCTCCTCTCCTACCATCCTATCTTAAACCAAATAAGGAATCATTAAAAATTCATCACCTCCTCACTTACCAACCAAACCAAACAAAATAATCCTCTACCTTTTCCTTCCACTCCTCCCCTCCATCAGCTCCCTTCGAACAAAACAGGCCCCTAAAGCTCTTATCGAAACAAATGATTTCAAAGGAATCCTAAGGAGTGACATGAAGGGCCTCTTCCGCAAATAATCCAATAGAGAGCAACATGCAAAACAGGCGCACAAGAAATAATCGGCACATAATGTTAGTTGTCTCAAAATTACAAATGATGATATGACATTGCCTTTTCCCACAGATTTTGCACTTCTGCATCAATACGGATCAAACTTTCTACAAAGAGGTAATTATTGACAGATCACTTGATCGGGATAATGTAAGTCGTGCCTTTGTCTTCTCACTAGAGAAAGTTATAGTTGAAAAATTTAAAATGCCAAGAATTTCTCTAATGACATGATGTGAAGTTTGAATGATACTGTTATGAACAATAATGTTTCTCTTATGTCAGATGATATTAAATAGGATAATTATTTTTTGCATATTGCAAAAGACAAATACTATTAAGATAAAAGGATTATAATACAACATTAGTGTAACATCCCAAATTTTATTCACCAAGAATATATTGTAATTATTATATATATATATATATATATATATATATATATTCAATGAAATGGTGAATATTTAAGGCCAAAGGAATTAAATATTGAAAATTGAAAGATGAATAGTGTTTTCAGTGAAATCGCCTGTGAGGCAGTAAGATTTTCATATAGTTTTGGAAGACCAAATGATGACCAAAAATTATGAAATTTTACAGGGCGAAAGTAGACATCCTAAGCTTTAATTTGATAGGTCATATGACTCAATTGAAGCTATGTACAAAAATATATGAATTTTTGAAGTTAATCTAGAAAATCTGGAAAGTTTCTGGAGCAGCGATCAAAGATTGAAAATATGGGAATAATATGATCATTTCCAGTAAAATTCCATATTTTTCCTTGAAACTAGACTCAATGAGGGTTCCATAGGTTTTGGAATCACCTCGAAACGATGTCTACAAAATTAGTTATGATTTTTCAAAGTTAAGGCAGAAAATCTGTCAGAATTGGCATTATTCCGAAAATTTGAGAAATAAAGTAATCTTCCTTTTTCTCTTAATTATCTTAGAAATTTAGGGATGAAGGAGGAGAAGACAAGTGTCAAAATCCAATGAGGCAAAGTGTCAACACCACATGAAAGATGATGGAGATAATTGTTGTGTCATAAGTCCTTACTTATGTCATAAGGTTAGGTGGCCAACTTTTGCACCAATTGACTTGAGTAAATGGAAGGAACACTTGATTTAGTTGGAGCATAAGAGGGAGCACGTTTTTGGCCAACCAAGAGAGAAGGAAATGATAATTTAGGTTGAGTGTACACAAAAGGGAAGCATGGCAAGGTTGAGTGCACACAAAAGAGAAGTATGGTGCAAGCATGGAGGCAAGTATGGTGGTTGACATGTGTCACCATAACAACCTTAGATGAGATCAATGGTTTGGAATCAAGGGAGCATTTTTATGAAGGCTTTCTCTTCCCTTCCCTTCATGCATTTTCGTTCAACATAGAGAGGGAGAGAGTTTGGAGAAACTTTGAAGAGTTAGAGGGAAGAGGAAGAAGAAATCTTAAGGTAAGAGTTGATTCTTAAGCTTTCCTTGTAACATTTCCCCTAGATCCTTCTCTAAAACATGTTTCTTCATGGATCTATGATCTTGAAGACTCATTCTTAGCTCAAGGAGAAGAGAGAGAGGACGTTCTAGAGAGAGAATCATCAAGGATCAAGAGGTAATCTCCAAAATCTCAACTTCTTTGTGTATTGAAGTTATTGTTGGTGATTGTTGTTTGATTTATGTGATTTTCGGTTAAGTTGTAAAATTGGAAAAGCCATAATCCTAAGGGGTTATGTTGCCAAAAATCCCTTAAATCATGATTATGAAGTTTTTAAATGAATTAATCAAGGATTAGAAGTGGAAAAGTACAAGTTTTGGAAGCTAAAACACAAAGCTTCATTTTTCTATTTTCCCTTCAATATTTCGGCCAGACTAGAAATGGTACAAGGAGTTGAATTTTCATGAGATAAATGGTTCCATTGGACTCAGTGGGCAAAAATGGCTGGGGTTACAGTTGGGCACTTTTTCGGTAGAGGCTGAAAAAGCATAATTACGAAAACGCCACTGAAATCCCTAAATAGGGGCTGTCAAGGGTATTTTCGTAATTTGACAGTGAATTTGGTAATTTCGAGCCCGGAAATGGATTCCTTGGGCGAAAATGAGTCAAAATAGCTTTGGTCAAAATTTTGGGAAAACGTGCCATCAAGCCGGGTACGGCGGGGCTGGGCCGGGTTCCCGGGGGATTTTTGTAAATTTTTACCATAGACTAATATAACCACAATAAACCCTATGGAAGAGTATAAAATGATACTTGGATAGGTTATGACCTATTTCTGATACATTTAATATTTTAGGACCGATTTGGAGGCCGGATACGACACGTTCTTCGAGGCACATTTAAAAGAGGATTATAAAGCTTTGAGGTAGGGACATTATCCTTCATACACTATGCCATAAGTTATGTGATTGTGTGGATGCCATTGTTTTGTAAATGCACTTTATTAATCAACATGATTTGCTTAGAGAGGGGCTGTTAGTGCTAGAGGTGCACTTATACTGGGAGTTGGCAGAAGTCCAACCGGTGTAGATTGTGGGGCTGGGCCCTACTCATGTATACATGATGATGATGATGTGTTTATATTGTTCATTAATTTGTGCATACCTTGGCGCATGACATATTTACTTTTCGCATTTTCTATGAACGATATTATGTCTCTACGGGGATTCTTTGGAATCTCACCCTATTTTTAAATAAATACCTCAGCGGGTACCAGTGGGTCAAAGGGAAAAGATGTAGACGCCGGAGAGTGAGCAACACGTGTCTCGAGGCGCAGACAGGATCGTGGTCATAATTAGTCTATTTTGTGATATTTTGGTGAAATTTGTAAATATTAAAACTTTCGCTGTATTTTCCGTATCCGTCGATGAACAATATCAGAATTGTAAACGAACGACGTTGGGATCGTAAACGAATATTTTTATCAGTATAATTGTACTTTTCTGTATGCCCATTGAATTCCGTCTTTATTACTCTTCGATTATCGAAATAGAAACGGGTGTTGACAATTACTACCTAGATGACGATAACTGACACCAGAAATGTGACAGGATTTCTTGTCACAATAGAAATTAAAAAAAAATATTTTATGGTGAGTATATCATAGCAGACTGTATTGTTAGATAAGGAACCAGGTGACGGTAGAATTAGAAAGGTTTTTTTTTTTGGATGCAGCTGATGCCCAATATGTTTGATTCAATTTCAAACATACATATACCCACACACATATAGTTAGGTAAAGTAACATTCAATGTCTTGATGTTATATATTTCCTTGTAGTATCCAACACTTTAACTTTATTTATAGTGTAACCAGCACTCTAATGTTATTTTCCTTGTGTATTCATCACCCTTAATATTATTTTTTAGTTATATCTAGCATCCTAGTCTTATTTATGGTTTATAGTGTTAGATGCAATAAAAATATAGATAAATTTATAGTTTGGAAGTATCGGGATGCTTGATGTATCATAAATAAGATTATGGTGGAAAATAACATTTCGGTAGGCTCTTTTTAGATTACCCTGCTTTGAACTAATTTTTATGTTTTAATTATCAATAGAAAATGTAATTTAATTTTACTACTAAAAAACATTAGGAAATTGTTATAAAAAAATATTGGGAAATTTTTAGAAAAATACAAACAAAATTGATAAAGGACAAAATGGTGTGGTGAATTGCTAAAATCCCAAATCAGACCGTTAGTAGAAATCTGGGATTTGAAATTGTGAGCAAAAGATGAGAACACCTTGGGTGAAGTGACAGGCTATAATCTTGTTTCCAAAGCGCTGCCTTGACAGAGGGAAGAATATTGTCGACGTTGTTCCTGCCACCACCGTCGATTTGGTCTGGCAACGTTATTGTGATTTCCTAAATGACGTCACCGAGATTGATGCCGGTGATGGTCCCGATACCTGTCTTTCCTGACTTTTCCTCTGATTCTGAGCCCTCCTCCTTTGATTGGAACTCCGCTAATCAAATTGAAACCACCCAAGAATGTTGACGCTAACAAAAAGAAGGGCACGCCCTGGACTGAGGAAGAATGTGGTAAAGAAGAAAGTAAAGTCGTTAATGTAGAAGATGATGTTGTTAATAGAGAGAGGTGTTGTTATTCACCTCCCTAAATTGTTAATTTGGCACTTTTCCATACAAAGTTGTTAAATAAGAAAGTGAAGTCGTTAATGTAGAATATGGTGTTGTTATTCACCTCCCCAAATTATTAATTTGACACTTTTCCATATGAAGTTGTTAAACAAGAAAGTGAAATTGTTAATGTAAAAGATTGTGTTGTTAATAAAGAGTGAGGTGTTGTGATTGACCTGCCCAACTTATTAATTTGACACTTTTCCCTACGAAGTTGTTAAATAAGAAAGTCAAGTTGTTAATATAGAAGATGATATTGTTAACAGAGAGAGGTGTTGTTATTAGGCTCCCTAACTTGTTAATTTGACACTTTTCCACACAAAGTTGTTAAATAAGAAAGTTAAGTTGTTAATATAGAAGACGATATTGTTAATAAAGAATAATGTGTTGTTATTAACCTCACAACTTGTTAATTTGGTAGTTTTCCCTACGAAGTTGTTAAATAAGAAAGTCAAGTCATTAATGTAGAAGATGATGTTGTTAATAGAGAAAGATGTGTTGTTATTGGCCTCCCAACTTATTAATTTGGCACTTTTCTACACAAAGTTGTTAAGCAAAAAAGTCATATTGTTAATGTAAAAAGTGCCAAATTAACAAGTTGGGGAGGTCAATAACACCACCTCACTCTTTATTAACAACACCATCTTCTATATTAACGACTTCACTTTCTTCTTTACCTCATTCTTCCTCAATCCAGGGTGTGCCCTTCTTTTTGTCAGTGTCAGCATTCTTGGGCGGCTTCAATTTGAATGAAATTTGATTAGCGGAGTTCCAATCAAAGGAGGAGGGTTTAACATCAGAGGGAAAGTAAGGGAAGGTGGGAATCAGGAGTGTCATTGGCTTCAATCTTGGTGACGTCATGTAGGAGATCACGATAACATTGCCAGACCAAATAGACGGTGGTAGCAGGAACGGCGCCGGCAATATTCTCCTCGCTATTGGGGTAGCCCTCTAGAAACAGGACTATAGCCTATCACTTCACTTGGGGCATTCTCGTCTTTGCTCACAATTTCAGATCTCAGATTCCTACTGATAATCTGATTTAGGGTTTCAGTAATTCATCACACTATTTTATCCTTTATCAATTTTATTTATATTTTCCTGAAACTTTCCCAAAAACATTAGAAAATTTTTAAAATGTATATAAAATTTCAGTGCCGAAGGAGTGAGGAGGAGATTTTCAACATTGATACCGCGTTCGCTGGAGCTCCACTTCCATTTATCATTCAGCAATAATTCCCACTGCTTCGCTCACTCAAATTGCTAAATTGCCAAATCTCAAATGTCAGAGGCAACGATTTTTCTCTTCTAATCCAAGACCTGAGACCTACACAGAAAAAAAGATAAATCTTAGCCATAACTCTTCAGATCCACGAGGAACGCCTATTTGCAAAATCCTTTTGAGAGTGATTGAGACCCAAGGATCTCTGGGTCGCCCTCAAAATGGCGCGAATACCCTCATCTCTACTTTCTCTGATCCTCATTTTTACTCTATCGATGCTCCAGTCTGCGCACTGTAAAACCCTTAAGCGTGATGGTAACACCGCGGATCTTTGTTCTCTGTAGTTTTATCTGATTTGGTTCTTGGGGATTTTGCTTAATGCGTAAAGGGTTGGTATTTGATGGGTTTTTGGTTTTTGCAATTTTCAGTTAAAGCTTTGAATGAGATCAAGGCTTCTCTTGGTTGGAGAGTTGTGTATGCATGGGTTGGAGATGATCCCTGTGGAGATGGCGATCTGCCTCCCTGGTCTGGTGTCACCTGCTCCACTGTCGGTGATTATCGAGTAGTTACGGAACTGTAAGCATCGTACTTGCGGATGAATTTCTAGTTTTCTCGAGGGTTCGATTTAATTTGCAGCTTATGAATGAATTGAGGGACATGGCTTTCAATAGTTGGAATTATTTTCTTTGTTTTCAGCGAGGTTTATGCTGTGTCTATCGTAGGACCTTTTCCCACTGCTGTAACCAGCTTGCTGGATCTTACACGGCTGTAAGTATCTTTCACTTATTTTGGATCGCAATTCTCAAAGTATTTCCAAAATAGGTGTTGTTGGTATAACTTAGTGTTATGTTCATTGGAGGACCAGCCACTTGATGTGAAAGGCTATATTTATTCTGGTAGTTCCCCGCAATTAGAAGACTTTCAATTGGTCCATAAATGGTAAATGTCAGTGATGGCAAAAAAGATTTGTATCCTGTAAAGTAGCATATTACAGTATCTTTGCGGTCAACCAAAACCTTGTGATGTATGAAGTCCGAGTAATGTTTCAGGTGGATTTTTAGCGTGCATGTATAACGAAGATTTAATTCTGATATTGGATACACCAATGAAATATTTCTGCTAATGATGGCTACTTTGAATATTTAACTGTGATTTATTTCTGTATTGGTTTGTAAGTGACAAAATCCCAAAAATATGATTCACATGCTGAAATGATACGTTAATCTTCTAATGTTCATGTTATCTTCTGATATATATAACTGTGAATGTTTTTGCTTTTGCCTTCTGAGATCTCATGGACTGCGCATGATTATGCCAGGGATCTTCATAATAACAAGTTGACAGGGCCTATTCCTCCTCAAATTGGACGATTGAAGCGGCTTAAAATATTGTATTATTATCTGATCCTTCCTTGATTTGATCACTCACTTCATTCTGTTCTGATACTTCAACTTTTACATCGTGCATAAGAATGTCTCCCTTCATTGTATATGAATTCTCATTTCTGCTTATAAAGTAGGATTTAATAACCATTGTTGTTTCATGAAGAGTATGTTATTCGCAGTGCTGTTGAACAAGCAATAAGTAGTATTTGAGTTTGATTCTATAAAGCTCGACTCATGGCTGACCTTTATTTTTATTTCATTCCAGAAATTTGAGGTGGAACAAACTACAGGATGCAATTCCCCCAGAGATTGGTGAGCTTAAGAGTCTGACACATCTGTGAGTAACTTGATCTTACTGATTGCCTTCTTTGTCAGTTATTTATTTATTTTTGGCATTATTTTGTTTATATTTTACAAGCATGAATTTGTATCTTTTTGCAGATACTTGAGCTTTAATAATTTCAAGGGAGAAATCCCCAGGGAACTAGCTAATCTTCCGGAGCTTCGCTACCTTTATCTTCATGAAAATCGTCTTTCTGGAAGAATTCCCCCAGAATTGGGCACCCTACAAAATCTTCGGCACCTGTAATATTCAAATTTTATTTAGTTCTCTTACTGCAGTGTTTTTTTCCTATGATTCTCGAACTTAATGTGACTCTTGGCAATGATGTATTGATAGGGATGTTGGGAACAATCATTTGGTGGGTACCATAAGGGAACTCATCCGCATCGAAGGTTGCTTTTCTGCACTCCGGAATCTGTAAGTTATTTCTAGCTTGAATTATTTTCATTTTAATGTTTCCTTGTCTTCAATAAGACACTCTGTCTAAATCCTTTCCACTTTTGCTTTGTACATAGATACCTGAACAATAACTATTTCACTGGAGGAGTACCTGCACAACTTGCTAACTTAACCAATCTCGAAATCCTGTGAGTAATGCCTTTGCTTCTTTCCCTTTCATATTTCCCTGCTTTTCTTCTTTTCCCACCACCTGTCCCTTACGCTTTTGAAGGTTTTGCTTTTCATGCTCTTCTAAGCTTAATGCGGCTATCCAATTGTTTGGCGCACTCCTTGGAAAATTCCCCTAAAATGTTTGATGGTTTTTGGGACAGGTTCCTATCCTACAACAAAATGGCAGGAGTTATACCATCAAGCCTTGCTCACATTCCTAAATTGACTTACTTGTAAGTTTGTTTTCTGACTTCATCAATCATAATTCCTCTTTTAACTATACTGGACTGTTTTTAAGTATAATAGCAGTTAATTAAGAGTCTGGATTGTTATTATCAGGTTTTGATGAAAAACAAATATTTATTGTTTCCTTATACCTATGGTAATTTTTATCTTCCTGTTCATATATAGAGGAACTGTTTCTTTATTTTATAAAACATTTTTTTGGCATGGGAGTGACCAAGTAATATAATATCGGTTTGCTGAGGTTTTAAGGGCTTTAAGAGATGTCAAATAGAATCTGATGCAAGTTTCAACCTAATCTTCATGATGTTGAAGACTTGTACAGCTTAAACTAGTAAACCATGGTTTGTGCTTCTATGATCTCCAGTGTGTTGTCACTTCTAGTCATATCTTTTTTTCATGTGAACAGTTGAGATGGGCTTTTGCTACCTTCTCCTAGAAAATGTTCTTATATGCACTCAAGGAAGATTCGTCAATGTTAACATTTTTTCCCCTTAATTGTTTTCCAGGTACTTGGATCACAACCAGTTTTCTGGGAGAATTCCAGATGCCTTCTACAAGCATCCATTCTTGAAAGAATTGTGAGTTTCTGTTGCTGTCATAGTCGGAGAGATGAGAAAATTTTAAGTAGATATGATATACCAAAACTAGGGGGGAAACGTGATAGATTAGGTGTGCGTTTGAATTAGCTTATTTTAAGTGATTTTGTGCCGCACGAGCCACAAGTAAATGTGTAAGATGAGTTTTGTCTCATAAAATGGAACAAAAGAGTTTATTTTTTAAAGTGCTTGTGGGTGTTTCCCAAACAGGCATAACTAACCAATTATGGAAAGACATACACAAGCATGTTAAAATGGTTTTCTAATCTTGACATTATTATGGATAGTTTTGCCTAGGAATTTCTCATAAGACGATCCATTGTCTGTTATTCTTTAAACTGAGTAAAATTTTTTTTCACAGGTATATTGAAGCAAACGCATTCCGACCTGGTGTGAACCCTATTGGTGTGCACAAAGTCCTTGAAGTTTCTGATGCTGACTTCCTTGTTTGATGAACACAATACATTACATGTTCTTTTTATTTTCTCTTCCCTGGAAGGTTGCTTGTATAATTACTGAAACAATTGATCATCTGATAATCTAAGTGAAATAGTAAAATAGGTTATTCAATTTTGGTCTAATTTGTAGCTTCTTTGTTTCATATTTATTTTTCATATGGATAAACATTTCATGTCACTAAGTGACATTGATTAGTGGTGAACAAATCTGCTTTTAAATGAACATGATTTTACAAGTGACATTGATTTGAAGTGATATTGGTTAGAGTGATGTTGGGTAACTGTGATTTCTGATTGAATTTTTCTTTTATCTAAGTGACTTTAGAAGTTTGATTATATTGGGATTTCATTTATTAAAATCACTTAAAAATGTATAATTACAAAATATGGGATGAGTTTTATACAGTTGTTTAGATTTCTATAATTATATTTAATTATTAATAATAATTTATAAATGTAATTTAATAAATGATCTGAATATTTAAATACACTTTTTATTTAAAAATTAATATTATTAACAATAACTTAAACATTTATGCGATGTACAAATTTTAAGTAAAAAGCATAAAAAATTGAACAAGATTTCATTTTTTGTTTTGCCATAGAAAAGATTTCATTTCTGCATCATGCATCCTTACAAAGTATCATAATAGACCTTACGTACCGAAAACATTTAAACAACGACACAGTCCTACTCAACATAGCAACATAACTATAACAAAAACTAACAAAGCATAAACGAAAACAGTAGAAATCTGCTAATCAGGATCCCTTGCAAAAGCTCTTAAATCTTCTTCCAGTAGTCTCCTTAGTTGCTCTGGGGGATGAAGGACCCAATCAACAGGGCATGTCCCACTGAGTTAAGCTTTAGCGATCTAGTCGGCCACTAAATTCGTTTTCCTGGAAATCCATTTATAAGAATGGTTTCGGATCAGTTTTCTTGATTCCTGAATGTTTTCAAGGATATTTGTGCATCTCCACTCATTTGGAGGGAAGTTCTTAACAATGCAGTTAATTAGTAATTGATTATCAGATTCAAAGCAATATCCGACAGTTAATGATCATGAGCAAATTTTAAGGCATCAAGAAAAGCTATGGCTTCAGCCATAAAGGCCGAATTAGCTTTAGTAACTCGTGCCACTCCATCCAATAACCAACCATTCGAATCTCGGATCATAAAGGGTACAACAGTCCTATTGTAATCTTGGGAGTAAGCACAATCAGAATTGATCTTAATATTATTACCGTCTGGCTGAATCCATCCTGCCTGCTCATTCTGCTGGTTGCTGCCTCGATATTCCCTCGTTGGATCCATAGCTATCCAACCATGTGCTTCCAATATTCTTCAAGCAATCTACCAGCCTGGGAGAAAGTAAACAACAACTCAGGTTTAACACTTTCAAATAGGTAAGCATTGCGGAATTTCCAAATTTGCCAGAGGGTCATAGCACATAAGGATTTTTGCCACTGATTTAGGCTTGGATCACATAAATAAGAGGCAATATATTGGTCCACAATTAAAGAGGATTCTGTAGGTCTGAGGGAAAAATTGCTTCCAAACCATGTCATATTTGCCCATTCACATTTAAAAAATAACTGTTCTAATGTCTCTGTTTGCTTATGACAAATCAAACACACATCCACAGCACAACATTTTCTTTTGTATAAATTCTGAAAGTTGGTAATGCTTTAGACATTAATCTCCATAAAAAACTCCTAACTTTTTGTGGAATCTTCAGACTCCACACCTCCTTCCAAATAGTTCGTCGCACATTATTTGAGGAGTTGGGTATATTTTCACATCTTCTCAATGTATCTCTTTTCGCTACTTCATATCCTTCTTTGACCGAATAGAAACTTCTCTTACCCCCGTCCAAACCCACTTATCCTCTCTATCTCTCGGTGCAACTATTGTTCTAAATATGGCCTCCCTTTCCCTTTCCGTGATCCACCCCTCAATGGCCCACAACCTCCATCCTTCCCCACTCAACACATCTGTGACCCTTAAGTTTTCCATAGACATATGTGGACAAGGGGATTGCAATCGCTTCCTTGGTAGTTCACTAAGCCAAGGATCCTTCCAAATTCTAGTTTCCCTGCCACCCCGAACACACATGAATACCTGGTTTTCTAATACCTTTCGCCCCTCAAGAATACTATACCACAACCAGGAAGCATTTCTTCCTTTTCTTGCATCTAAGAAGCTACCCTTGGGAAAATATCTTACTTTCAAGAGTTTAACCCACATTTGGTTAGGGTTTTAAGAATGCGCCACCCTAACTTGGCTAAGAGAGCCAGGTTCAAAGTTTCAAAATCCTTAAAACCCAAACCTCCATCCAACTTATGTCTCTTCATTCTATCCATCGATACCCAATGGATTTTCTTCCTTCCTTCCTCACACTACCACCAAAATCTAGACACAATACTGTCTAGTCTTTTCATTTCATGCTTTGGGTACATGAAACATGACATAGAGTATACAGGAGTTGTATTAGCTATTGATTTTATAAGAATTTCTCTTCTTGCCTTCGAAAGCAAATTTTTCCTCCACCCCTGTGCTCTTCTTTCTATTCGGTTTAACACAAAATTTAAAGCCTGGGTTTTTGATCTTCCCTAAATAATAGGTAACCCTAAATAGTTTCCAAGGATATCAACTGCATGAACTTGAAAGATATGACCTATTTCGTCCTGAGTATCTCAGGGGTATTCTTTGAAAAATACAAGCATGATTTACCAACATTTGTTGATTGGCCTGATGCTTCACAATAAATTTTGATAATATCTTTCAACTTGTTGCAATTATCTATTTTTGCATGTAGGAAGAAGACTGAATCATTTGTAAAAAAACTATGGGTGATATTCGGGTAACCTCTTCCCACTTTGATTCCTTATAGCCTACCACATATTTTTTCCTTATCAATCAGCTTTGACAATGCATTATTCACCAAAAGATTGGGAGACAACGGATCTCCTTGTCTTAATCATTACCCTTTGAGGGCCAATCTTAGAATTCTTTTTCCAAAAAACAGTATAGAGAATTGAACAAAATTCAGACACCATAATACTCTATCCACCCAACATCTATTGAATCCTATTTTTAACATTGTAGCACATAGGAAATCCCATCCTATTCTATCATAAGCCTTGCTCATGTCCAATTTCAAAGCTACCTCCCGATGGCCCTATTTTTTCAGTTTCATGTGGTGAAATACTTCATGTACAACTACTATATTATCTTGAATCAGTTGACCAGGGACAAAGGCTCTTTGACTCTCATCAATGGCTTTATTCAAAAGTGGTTTTATTTTGTTGGCCAATATCTTTGAAAAAATTTTGTAAGAGAAATTACACAAACTAATTGGCCTATAGTCGTTGACCAATTCAAGACATTCAACTTCAGGGATCAGTACTAAATCTGTGTCATTTATCTCATTCAAAGGAAAGCCATTTGTAAAATAATCTTTCACAAGGGCATATATCTGGTTTCCGATGATATCCCAAGATTTTTGATAAAACAGCCTAGTATAGCCATCCGGTCCTTGTGCTTTCTGGGACCTGAGCTGGAATATTGCTAAAAACCTTTTGTTACTTATGCTTAAGTGCCGCTTAGAGTTTGGTGGTGTAAATGAGCTTCAAGATCATATTTGTTCGACTCAGACAAGATTATATAAAATTTTCATCATTAAACCAAACAGTCACTAGGAGGTTTTAGAAAAAATGCTACGGAGGAATGGAATTGGAAACTGATACCATTCTTTGTGCTTGCAAGAGAAAAACAATACTAAAAGATTTAAATTTTGGATATATATATATATATATATTTGTGTGAACTTAGAGTATTCCCATGTCATTTTCAAATTGAGCCTAATCTCTATTAGGCTGGAAACATTAAAGTTAAAACTCTCCTCACAATTGCGCTTCCCAAAATTCAAATTTTTATTATCATCTTTAGGGGTTGAGAACCCTTACTATCTCAACCAACTGTTGGTTAGATATTGGATATTTATATTTTGATTTGACAACAAAATTGGTTATTTGGAAAAGACAAAACTTAGGTTAAGTGAAAATGCATCATTTTTATATTATTTGTCCCACATTAATCTAAGATTTAAATGATAATTTTAACCTTAAATAGATTTTTATGCATTATTTCATTAATTGACTAATTTTGAGAATCATCATCAATACATCTATAAGAGGAATAGGATACTAAGCCATCTAATGGAGTCCCCTCATTTTTGTCTCTACTTTTACTATTACTAAGAATAATGATGGCTAATAAACCCAAGCCATTTTCTCCGCATTTAGCTTTGTGTCAGTTGATGCATTTGGTTTCATCCAAGACAAGATAGGTAGCTGTTTTTCTTTCCTTCCATGATTTTAAAATTTCAATATTTGAAATTCAACTTACACCCTCTTTTTTGAGACTTTACTTTTCTTTACCCCCATTTTCTAATTGCCTTGTTGAAAGTTTGCAATTTTCAAATTACAATATACTTTTGGTGAAATGAATGTGCGGTTGAGGCGAGAAACTTTAGGCATTTCATTTTTCATGTTTTTTTCATTTTGCATGCAGTTTTCTTTCTCCAATTGTTTTCTTCCTGTTCCTTCAGTTTGTGTCCTACCATCACCAGAGGGAGGGTAATGTCTAGCAGCATATGGGTAGCCGAGAAATTGTTTGTTCAGTCTGTTCCCTATGGACAATTACTCTTCCTTATCGGCTTATTGTTCTTCTTAATTGCTCAGGAAGCTTTGACATTGCAATTGCAAGGAATGTTGTTATATGTCAAAGCATATCCTCTAAAGTGGAATGCTTAGCTGCTCTTCCTCATAGTAATTTTTCTTTCACTCCATTCCCTTCAATTTTAAAACCTAAAATCGCATCATTTATCTGCTTTCTTTTTCTTTCAAGTTTCTCAATTTTTTTTCACAACATGGTTTCACGATCTCATATTTATCTCTCCATTCCTTCACAACTTTTTTCATGAGGAAAAAATTGTGGTGCGAAGATGAACTATTGATGAACGACGAGATATGGATTTCTAGATCTGGAAGCTGTGCCGAGAGAATAGGCTATATGGCAGACATGTAGAAGCACAATGAATATTATTATTAAATTGATATAAAAGGGTACATTTTATGTAATGTGTAGTGAATATTGTTATTAGAATGTTTACCACATGGAGTGTTCGACTGGCAGAGTTATTAGTTAATGCTCTCAGTAAGTTCCATTTGATTGATGTTTATTTATGAGGGTGGTTGAGGATTAGAAGAGACATTTTAGGGGTTTTTATAATGTGGAAAACTGAGGAAGCATTTACTCATTCTGGCATTTTGAGACATAACAGATGGTTGTGTTCCAAACACCAGTAGCTAATTACAGTTTTCTCTGGAAATAGATGGATGCTATCAACCTTAACGACCTGTGTATAGGGAGGTGTCGTTTCTTGTTATTGTTAAGGTGGATCAAAATTACATGCGGGAGAGTATGTTTTTTCGCACTATGCCTCCTAATCCAGTCGGTCAACCTGTGGTGGAGTTTAGGTCTGTGGATGACATTTTTTTGGATTATGAGGTATGTGAATGAGTAGTGTGTTTTGGTTATTTGTACCTAAAGGTATTTTTTGTAGTGCATTATATGCATTAAGTTTCAAATTTTCATCAAAATGTGAGGATGATACTGTGTTTGCATTCACGTGATCGTATTTTTTGCTTTGTTTTAATGTCTTGTGGAGGGTGGTGTGTACATGATATGGGATTTTTATGTTAACGCTGATGGACATGGCTGGCATGAAAGACACCACATAACTTTTGTGGGTAATACTCAAGTTGTTATGGCTGAAGCAAAGATGCCTAACCATTATTTTAAGCTGGAGTACATGTCTGATTTGTGTCTGTATCCCAGAGGATTTTAGTTTCTATAGTGAGATATTTGGTGGTAGTAACTTTTTCCCTATAAAAGTGTACTAATTTGGAAATTGTCAGTACATGGTTATATTTTAACAGATATGGTAGGGATTATGCATTCTTAGACTTTGGAGATTCCTTCATTTACTCTTGTTGTATACAAGAAGAAATTAGTTCAACTATTGAAGAGATTGCCCCAAAGGAAGGACAGTAAGTTATAAATTGATATGTGACGTATTTTTCCTTTCAGTCTTTATGTGGTTTGTGGAAATTTTTGTTGCCTACAGGATACTAATATCAGTATGTATGTTTATAAAAAACAAATATAGTGTGCCCAAGAAGATCAAAGTCTTACTTTTTGGAGAGGCTGCTGGTGTTGCGATTGCAAAGATTGAGGCTTTGAAAGAGCAAGCTGGGGAATTCATTGTTGTGTAGTATGTTGTTGGTGTTTTTTTTAGCAACTATGGTTAGATGATAACATTTAATGGAAAAGAAACAATTTGTGAGCATTTTTTTCAAAAGTTTTGTTTACGTAGGTGTGGAAGAAATTACATCTTACTATAATGTAACAAGGGTCTTTTTTAAGGCAAGGCTGCATTAAGGGATATACTGAGTAGTGATGTTTAGTTGCATTATGGGACATGCTAAGTAGTAACATTTAGTTAGTTTGTTTTTTAGTGTTTATGGAGGTGATTTCAATACATGTATGATTTGGACCTATTGCATAGGCCTCTTTTTTTCTTTTTTTTCTTTTTTTTGTAGTGTGTTGATGTAGGTGAAGGTGGGAATGATTAAAATCAATGAAGGTCATATAGAAGGTTGTATTCAAAAGGATAGACATAGGTAACAATGTTTAGATCTTTTTAGAATCTTTTGTTAGTTTTTATATTTTTTCAACAATTTGATATGTGTATACTATGAGTTTGAAGTTCAACATAATGAATATATCTCAAAAGGTGGATTGGCTTTTGTAGGTTTCAGATTTTTTGATTTGTAGTCTGTAGGCTATTACTTTTTTCATTGCATTAAAAATAGGTGTAGTCCATACATTATGAGCAAATTTTACATTTTAGTAGATGATGTATTAAATGAGGTTAGATGATACCTGTTGTCCACAATATTGAAGAAAAAGGTACATGCATTCAATTATAGATACATTTTTATTCTTCATATGTTCTTTAAGCCGGAGATCTTGCTTGGTCTCATTAGGGGTTAGAAACATTAGAATGTTTGTTAGTAATAACCTCAAGAAATACACACACACACACACAAAATTTAATAGCACAATACAACATCTTTTGCTAACACTTCGCTTTCCTTTAGTTTTGAAAGTGTTGCCAAGGTGTGAATAAGCAACAATTGTTTATGTGCTGCTATTGATTTCCACTTTATAGAAGTTCTGATTGAAAAAATAGAGGAATTCATAAAGTGTTATGTACACATGTGCGAGCAGGTGGTAGAAAAGATTTTCTGCATCAAATCTTGGATTATGTGCTATTTTTGGTGAGTAACTGTATAACAGTGTGATGGGTGTTCTGTAATAAGTATAGTAATTTGAAGTATGCATTAGTATTCACTTTATTTCATAATCCACTCCATTGTTGAAACTTATTCATACATATGGCATTTGTTGTATGTTTATATTGATCCTATTATAAGCAGTAAAATCAGATTTCTATTCAGAATGGTAATTGTGTGATGTTGTATTTTACAAGTAAACATAGGGGTTGCTTTTGGTTGGTAGGAGTTGACACATTTGATAATGTAGGATAGAAGCTGTAGTGTAGAAGAATGTGTTGTTGATGAGGTCTCTAGTGAGTCTTTTTTTCATCCTTGGATTCTACAATTGGCATGGTGTGTGGTTTTGTTTGATGGTTTTGGAAGCTTATTATGACCTCGTATTATTGCAAATAGTTTGCAACTATGGGAAGATGTTTTCCTTTGTAATTACTTTTGCAAGATATTGAATTTGATGGTGTGCATTTCCCATTTCCCAATACCAAAGGAACTTCAATGGTTATGACAAAGAAAGAGGGAGGTTTGAATTAAATTAAGAATTGATATGCTGATGGAAGATATTGTGGAGTTATGTTATACTTGACATTAATGTGGTAAAGAAGTTCTGTTTTTTATTGATAATCATAATGGTAAGCTCATTCAAGATTTTTTGCATTAAAGTCTTAGATAAGTGGCTATAATCGTAGGGTTTTGGCTTGTATTTAAAGGTTTCTTCACAATTTTAGGTAGTATGTTCATTGGTGTGATGATAAAAATTATTTTTATTGATTGTGATATTGACAGATGTAATATAGTGAAGTCACAAAAGATTTGTTCTATTAAAGCCTTAGATCATGGTATGTTTTTGCGGTTTCATTTAGAGAAATATAATGATTCTGACATGGTAGGTATTAAAGTTATTTGATGTGATATTGACTTGTTACATATAAAGATATATATTTCATAGAGTGGTAGGTAGATACGTAGAAGCAAGGGACAAAGAAAATTTTTTTCATCATTTATTTAGATCATTTATGAGCAATCAAATTAGATTACTATTTGGAATGGTGACTCTGTCATGTCTAATATTAAAAGTCAATGTAGTAGTTGCTTTTGGTTGATAAAAGCTGACACATTTGATGTAGATGATTATATGCAAAGATAAAGCCATAATGGAACACAAGAATGCTAAGGTTGAGGTTGGAAAGATTTATTGGTGTGAAATGCTTAGTTATTAAAGCTATCACAATGCCTGCTCAAGTTCTACTCTCCAATCTTTTTTGAAGACAAGTGGAACTCAACCAGTAAAGTCAAAGGTGATCATAAATTTAAACATGAGAATATTTGGTATATATTTGACACTATTTGTCCTATCGTAGAGTAGCAGTGTCTTGATATTGCGATCTACGACTCTGATATATGTATGTTTTTTTTTGCATGTGTGGTATAATAGATGAATGGTATATGATCTGAAATACCATTTGAATCTAATTCATGAAGAATACTTGAATGATGGTTATTCTTAAGATGTATAAGATTATAGAAAATTTAGGACCAAGACTTGCTTGGTGGTCTTGGGTTTTAATTTGCATATCACATTGTTTGGCTGTTATCTATTGAAGTTTGTACGTCGCATCAAATACTTCCATGGCATTTCTTCCATTTGAAGAGTGTAGTTGACATATGCTGGAGTCCTCCATACTTTTTCTGTATTAATGTACATTACTAACATGGTAGTTTTGATGTTTTTTTTATTATGTCAACATCTTTGATTGGAGTTTTAGCTTTAGATATATGTGGTTCTTTGAAATCTTGGTAGTATGAGAATCCATTAAGGGTAGTAGGTGTTTTCCATGAGAAGTTAAGTATTGTGCTAACTAAACAGAGCACAAAGTGCAACAACGCAAGGAGGTAATGTTTTTTTCCATATAGTGGTAAATGTCTTGCCTTTTAGAAGGACTATGTTGGGGGTAAATCTTCTGGATTTTATAAGGCCACTTTGTTAAGCTTGAAGTCTTGCTTTTCAATGGTTTGTTTTTCTGTAGTGGGGATAATGAACTCATTGTTCATTTCTTAACGAGTGTGCTACAACTATTTTGGTTAAGATTGAGTTGCTTCGGGTAAAACTAAGGGTTCCTATTATTGTTAAGTATGCTGTAGGAAGGATCTACATGGATTACTGTGAGTGTTATATATTTTGCCTTTTTTCCAGGTTTTTTCCCATGAATTTTCTAATATATAGATGTTATCATTTTGTTAGATGCCCTAGTTATACCTTCGCTTTGGGATGGTATAAGGGTCCTATTTGAGAGCTAGTTAAAGTAGTAACGCCTAAGGGTTCTTCTATTTTTTTTATTTGTTAGCCTATTTGTTAAGGACTATATTTATGTTATCTATTGTTCATGTTTTTCGGTGATATTACGGATGTAAAATTACTAAGTATTTGGTGGTATAACAAGTTAAGAGAGTTGATGTAAGTGGGATTGTTTTGTGTTGTATTTGGTTACAATGGTACGCTAAGTATGCTCATGAACTATATAATATCTTCTTGTTTAAGAATCAATTATATTATTTATGTGTTTGTGTTCTGTTGTTTATTATTCTTATCTTATTATGGGCCCCTTTGTTGTAACATATACGGTATGACTTATGCATAGTCATTTGGATATAAAGTGCAGTCATTATGCACATTGAATTAAATGGTGTTACATTAGGAATATTTGACTGTTATACTCAACAATTATGGCAACAATTTAATGCATATGCATGGGGAAGTGGAAAGTTTGGAAGAGCAGTTTATTGGCATTAAATTTGATTGAGGTGATTAGGAGAGTGGTCGAGTATTTCTAGGGTTGGTTTTCATATTTAAATGTGATAAATAAGCTTGGTAGGCATTAGAAATGTGAAATTCTGAAACTAACAATTTGCATACAAGATATAGTGTCTATATTCAGGTTTGTTCTAGAGTTAGATAGAGATGATTAAGCTGTCTAAGCTTCAAGTGGGAAAGTGTCGTTCTTCTATTGTTGTAAAGGTTGATCGTAAGTTTATGAACAAAAAGGTCATTTTTTTGAACGATAGCTGCTAATCCTATTACATAAATGCATTTAGCAAGCTCTGAAACCATGGTTTCAGAAGCTATTCTCCAAAGGCAAATCCGAACACACAAATCTATTGATGTGATTTTGTTTGACTCTAAAGTATCTGATTAGTTTATATTTCTGTGTTTTAGTCAAGTAGTCGAAATTTTTCCACAAGTTTATGTGAATGAAGCCTTTTTTTTCAGAATGTCAGGATGTTGCTGCAATTGAAATTGCATGACCACATTCAATGATTTACGCCATTGATTGGAGAGGGTGGTGTTTATAGAATCACTGACTTCGATGTGAAACGTGAAGGGCTAGGATTGCATGATGAGTACCACATCAACTTTGTTGATAACACCCAGATTTCTGAGACGGATTTTCATTTCCCTGATTATTGTCTTCATCTTAACTACGTGTCTGACTTGTGTTTCGGGATCCTTGATAAGTTTAGTTTTTATTGTGAGCATTTTATTATGTTTTGTTAAGTCAATAATACTCATATGAAATAGTTGAAGTAGGAGTTTACTATTTTTCATGCAAATATCATTTTTGTGTTGATTTCATGGACATTAACAATCCCATCAGAGAGGGTTGGTCTATTCAATAAGGTGTTGATTCTTACTATTGATGAGCCTTTCACGGAAGGTGATGAGCAAGTTTTGTAAACTATTTTTTTTGTAGGGATGTTTTGTGTTTGTAGATGTGTATTAATTTTTTAGCACATTCTATATTTGTTAAAACTGCCGAATCAGCTTAGAGTTTACCTGTTTGGGAAGGCTGTTGGAGTTGTTCTTGCTAAAATAAGGTGCTTGGGGTTTGAGGAGGGAGAATCGATTGTTGTGCAGTATTGTATTAGGGGTTACTATAGTCAATATGGTGAGGGTCAGACAGCTCAAATAGTGAATCAAATTAATGTTATAGATGCCTTTTTTTGTATAAACTCACTATTCTTGATTCCTATTTTTTATTCAGGTGGACCAAACTTCAGATCGTATTGTGAAGCAACAAGGGTCTTGTTTGGACCTCAGCTCATCTAGGATTGGTGATGTTTAAAAATAGTCAGATTTTGAATGATTGTTAGCTTTTTGAAGAAACATAAATAGATATGTAATAAGTTAAGGGAGGTCCAATGTCTTTTTTTTATCATGTTATGAATAATTTATGTTCCTAGATTGAGTTGTATTTTGTTTTCTTTAATGAGTGAGTATGGGGTTTGGAGGTTATGCAAACCTTACAAATTTTCAATGTATATTGTGTTGGGTGATGCGTGACAAATGCAGAAATGTTGGACGGATGTATTTTTTGTTTTTTGGTTGTAGGATGTGGATGCTTTCAAAATATCAAATAGTATCAATGTTAAAAGCATGTTAGTTGGTTGATAATGGATATGAATATTAGTTGATATTGATTACAGTTGAATCAATGTTCTTGAGACCAAGTTATCATGTTTCCTTTTCAAATCTTATTTAAAATTATGATATGATTCAAATGACAAACCTAGTCTACTTTTCTTTTTTTGTGCAAAGAGTGGCAGGTAGATATGTAGAAGCAGAGGCAGATAAGATTTTCTGATTGAAAAAACAAAGGAATTCATAGAGTGGAGGTAGATATGTAGAAGCAGAGGCAAACAAGATTTTTTGTATCATATCTTTAGATTATGGCTTGTTTTTCGGCCGGTAGTTGTAGAATAGTGTCTTAACTGTCATGTGGTAGCTAATGTAGCTTATTTTATCATTAAAATTAAAAATGAGATAATCTTGTAAGTATGAGTTTGAATAAAGATAATGTTATGATAGAATGGATGGAGTGGGTGTGGGAGAAACTATACAATTGAAAATGTTGCGTGGCGCTGCAGTTGTGTAGGTTGATGAATTGAAGGGCAATATTTTTTTTGAGTGTTGTAGATATTGCACTCGCACAAAGTGTGGGGGGAGTTGTTGCTTGTATGTATAAAATTGGAATATTTGGGATTAAAATATGAACATTTTAATGTTTTGAATTCTCAACTAAGAATTAATATTTTCCACTATTGGTTGAGGTGTTAAGTACAGTCAGCAAAATGGGCTGGGCTCATTTAAGTTTATATGGATGGAGGGTTAGACCTTGAAAAAGAGTAGTATTTTGAAGAAAATGAGGTTTTAGGCTCAAGCCAGTCAAGGGCTAGCCCAATAAGGTTAAGTAGAGAAAGCCCTCATAATACCTTTTTGATTTGATGTAATTTTTTTTTACCATTTTAACAATTCTATTTGTTTATTTTTATTTAACTAATATTTATTTAAAATTGTTTTAATCCATTATGAATAGGGGTAAACAAATTAAAATCAAAACCGAAAATTGAATCAAACTCAATTCGGTTTTTTTAGTTTGCTTAATTATGTTTAAGTTAAAGATTCAGTTTTTAATTTTTGAAAATTTCAGGTTTGGTTATTTAAAAATAATTTGGTTAAAATCGAAAAACCAAAATATATGTAATATATACTATTTGGTAAGTGCATTTTTTTTATAATTGAATAGATTTAGTTTTTGAATTGTATTAGATAAAATTTATAGATATTTTAAATCTATTTGATTTAATTTATACAATTCCCCCCCCCAAATCTAATTTTGAGGATAAAAAGTAAAGTTTTTACAAAATTTATTCATATATCTTTTATTTTGTAAATAATAAATTAAAAAATTCAGTTAATTTGGTTATTAACTGAAATATTTTGATTAATTTAGTTAATCGGTTTCGGTTTGGTGTTCAAAATTAGCTCAATAAATTTTTTTTTGGTCATTTTGATTTTATCAAAAATTGAATGCTCACCCCTAAATATAAAGCTCATGAACATGATGCATAACTAGTATTTTTTGTATACAATGTAGATGTTGCATAACTAGTATCCATTTAAACTCATAACTGATTGTATATTGTATATATGAAGTATTTATATTTATCCCGTTATACCCTTATTTATGCTTTTTTATCACAAATACACAAAAATTATGCTGTGAGTGGATGATTTTGATTTATTATTTGTTGCATATACTAAAGGTTTAGTATTTATTCTTTTTACCAATTAATTTTGGTTAGTTTGGCTTATTTAGTTCTATACAATAGTTTATCAAGGTTCACGGCAACAATTTGATTGTTTTAGTTTTAGATATTTAATAATTAATTTGACACTTTATTTTACTAATATTTATGGTTTGAAACTTTGAATTATAAATTTTGTGAGGTTTATTCTTTCACTTTATCTATTTAAGAATATATGAAAACACATTTAAAAATATAAAATGGCTAAAAAGCCCATAGGCCAACCCGAGCCTACCTATAAAAGGCTTGGTTTTAAAAAAGACAGCATTTTAGGATAGTGAGATTTTCATTCTCAAGCCGGTCAAGGGCTAGCCTATTTTCTTTGCTTTAGTGGTAAGTTGTCTCATCCCTATAAGGAGAAAAATACAAAATTAAATCATGAAAACTTGTTAGGTTAGGGTAAGAATAGGGCAGCCTCCTATTAGATGGCCTATGGCTTGGCATGCTTAGGGCCTAATACGGCCAAGTTTGATTGTTAAAAAGGCCAGGCCGAAACCTATTTAAATTTCTAAATAGGCCAGATGTCAAACTTGTTTGTGTAATATCCCGAATTTTGGGATTAAAGGCTTAAGAATAAGCCTGAATTAAATGAACTGCTAATCTCCAGTTTAGCAGGTGCCCCAAATTTATTGCAAATGTTTCTTATATCTTTGGGGTATTAAAGAAAGTAAATTGGTGAATTTTGGAGAATGTGATTACGCTTCCAGTGAAATCTTGTGTGAGGCAGTGAGATTATCATGTGATGTTGGATGAATAAATGATATCATAAATTAGGAAATTTTACAGGATGGAAGTAGACATCCTAAGTTTTAATTTAATAGGTAATATGAATCATTTAAATCTATATACAAAAAGTTATGACTTTTTGAACTTAGCCTAGAAAAACTGAAAAGTTTCTGGAGCAGTGTTCAAGGAAATTAAATCAAGAAATGATGTGCTTCCAATTGGCAAAAGTCTATATTTTTCCTGAAACTACACTCAGTAAGGGTTCTATAGCCTTTGGAATCACTATAATACGAGGTCTACAAATTTAGTAATGATTTTGCAAAGTTAGGGCAACAAATCTGCCAGAATTCAGACAAATCCGAAAATGGGGAAAATTTTGTGATGGCAACATGGTAATTTTGGGATAAATACATCAGCCCATTTTTTCTGATTTAAAGGACCCTAAGACATGATGTTGTATGGGCCAAGAGAGGGAAATATTAGTTAGCTTAAATTGGGCTTTATGATACATTCTCATGTAGGTAGACTTTTGCACACATAAGTCAAATTTTGGGAATTATTTAATTAAATAAGGAGATAAATGCAAGAGATATTAAAACCATTCTTTTCCCTTCATCTTTCTCATGTCATGTCAGCCATGAGAAGAGAAGAGAAAGAAAGCTTGTGTGGAGCTAGAGTGAGAAGGAGAAGAAAAACTCACAAGGTAAGTTGATTTCTTCGGTGAATTCGTATCTAACGTGTATAATCCTTCTCCTAAGCTTCTCTTCTATGTTATTCAAGGTATTTGAAGCTTAAATTTTGCTATTCAAGGAGGTTAGGGTTCAACCATAAGAAGGATAAGCCAAAGGGAGTTTGAGGTAACTTCTGAAACTTCAATCTTTGATTGTTCTGGCTGCTGTAGACAATTTAATCGGTGAAATTTTACCGGATTGTCTTTTCTTGTGAAAATGGAAAATGGGTTGTTGGAAGTGTTATACTGCCAAAATTGGTACTAAATGGTAGTTATAATATGATTAAATGGTTCATATAGTGATTAGGAGTAGAAAGGAACACGCCTGCGAAGTCGGAATCGAAAAACCCCAATTTTTCCTAGAGTATTACATATTTCAGCCAGAGCTAGAAATAGGCCTTAGAGTTGGATTTTCAATGATTTGATAATTCCATTGAGTTTAGGAGGTAAAATTAGGTGGGGTTACAGTTGGTCACTTCTTCAGAAAAGCTTAAAAAAACATAATTACGAAAACGTTCCTGAGACCCTGAAATAGGGGCTGCCAAGGGCAATTTTGTCTTTTGGCATTGAATTTAGTAATTATGAGTCCAGAAATGGATTCCTTGATGAACGAATGTCAGAATAGGCCCAGTTAAGAAAGAACAGTCGAATCGGGTAAGACGGGGTCGGGCCGGGTCCCCGGGGGCATTTGGGTAAATTTCATAATAGGCTTATATTACCACTAGAAGCACTATGGAAGTATCTAAATGGTATATTTGGAATTGTAGAACCTAGTGGAGAGCCGACTTTGACATGCATTAGGAGGCACGAAGTTCAAGGAGCGTACTTAAGGATCAAGAAGGGCTAAGGTAAGGGACTTACCTTAATTGCATGTAATTAATATATTTGCTTGTATGGTGATATATATGATTGCTTTACTTGATTGTGTAGAGCATATTTGAACAAATGAAGCTTTGTTTCTATTTTGTTGTAGCCATAATTTTGTTACATGAAACATTGAGCATGCAGAAATGTCATTGTAGGGCATGCATTTAGATAAAGCTAACATGTCATACACATAACATTTATCATGCATGCATTGTGGTATCTATTTCCTACTAAGATTTTCTTGAATCTCACTGTAATATCCTGAATCATAACTTAAGGCTAATGACTCCTCAAGTGGTGTAATTATTGTTAATCAAATGTTTATATGGTATATGATGTAAATTGTGATGTAAATGTGTTTGATGAAGAATTGATAAATGTTATGATAATCAGGGGCAAAATGGAAAATTACCGACCAATTGGTCAGTTACCGAAGAGGAGACTCCTTGGGGAATAAGAGATCAATGGTTAGGATTAAGAGATTAAGAGAATATAATTGTGTGTGTGTGAGTTCATGTGTGTGTATAGAAGGAGAAAAAGGATTATGACATGTGGCAAGTTGGGAGCCATAGGATTGGTCAATGTTTCAAACCACTCATTTCACTCTCTTCTCTTCCTCCAAGTCGGTTAGTTGCCTAGGGATAGAGGAAAAATCTGCATCTTCATTCTTTTCATGTTCTCTCTCATCTAACCTCCATTTTCGTTGAGCAAGGAAAGGAAAAAGAAAGTATAAATGTGAGATTGACTTGCTAAATGGCTTCTAATGCTCAAGAGTTCTTCATTAATCATGTTCCTAGTGTCAAGAGCTTCATTCCTATGTTTTTAGATTTTTGATTTGAGGAGTTTGAGAACTTGTGGAAATGGGGAAAATTAAAGAAGTAGCTTTGGGAACAAGTTGAGGTGAGCATTTGTGATATTTTGGTATATTTGTTATGATTTTTGGTTAAGCTTTGTAAATTCTGGAATTTTGCCTTGATTTCATAAGAATTGGATAATGGAGGAGTTTAAAGAGGTATTGTTCGCCGTTTAGCTTCCGCAAGTGCACAGGTCGCAAGTAATAATTTAGTGAGTAAACGAGTGTCGATCCACAAGGACTATGGCGAAAGTGAGTTAATTATTGTAACTATGTTCTTAATTAGGTTAAATAAAATCATTTGAAATTGAGTATGTCAATTAAGGAAATATGCTAAAAACAATAAGGTAAAACAAAGGTGATTGTAAAATTGATTCTACTTCAAGGTTTAAAGGCTTAGGATTACTTCTTCCTCATTGTATTTCATGAAACTATGCAATTGATTCACTTATGCTAATTATGTGAGTCCATATGCTAGTCAAAAATTCTAAGATCATCAATCAAGCTCTCTCAAGTCAAGATTAATTTTTAATCTTCATTACCAATATTCAATATCTTGTCTATCATTAATGAAAATCATCTTTTCCAAAGCAATTCTTCATTAGACTATGCTAGGTTGTTAGATATATCTCTATTCTAACAACAAACCATCCATTTAATTCTTAAACTTCAAGTCTAGCATGATTTTTCTCAAGTTCTACAACCAAAATAGCTCTCTCAAGCATCATTCAATTGAACTAAACTAATCATTTGGTGATCAAGCACAAGTTAGTAATTAAGCATAGAGAAAAATCAGCATATATTCTCAACAACTAGCAAAAGCAAGAAAATATAGTAGTTTTAATCCATACAATGAGTAAAAGTAATCCTAAATGAGAGTTTTAGCTACTCATAATCAATGCAAACCAAAAAATCAACACAAAAATCATAACCATATCAGCAAATGGGAAGATAAGAGGAGAAAAATCAAAAAAAGAGAGGAAAATCTTGAGTTTCTCCAAGAATCTCCTCCAAGAAGCATCAAAATCCTCCTCAAGATCTCTAAGAAGCCTCCTTGTGGTTCTTGAGCTCTTCCTTGTGCACAATCCCTTCATTTTGGCGCCCCATTAGGTTAAATAGCAAGCTACAGCTTCAGTTTTTCAAAACGCACAGTTGCAGTATCATAACTTTACCTGCGCTTTGCTATAGCGAACCCACAGCGTACGCGGTCAGAAGGGCCTATTTTTTATGTGTTTTCACTTTTGCTTCACTATAGCTTAGCAAAAGCGACCGGGAGCACCTTTAAGCTACTTTGATCTTCCTTTTTGGCTTTTGTTCTTCTTTTCTCCACCTCCAAGGATCCATGTAAGCTTCCATTTCTTGTCCTCATCCTCCTACAAAGAGAAGGATTTTATGAGCTTTCCAATTTTCTTCAATTTAATCTAAAACTCTATACATTTAGCTTAAAATTTGCACTTTTCAAAGTATTTTCATCACATCCTATTTTCCTTCATATGTATAAAGTTTATGCACAATTTTAGTTTAAAACCACAAATATATAAGAAAAATGTGATGAAATACAAGAATTTCCAGAGAATAACAGGTATGGTTTAGAAAGTGATGCTAGGATGTGTTGTAATGTCAATTGTTTTGATTTAGAATTGAATGAGAAAGTTTGGCAAATTGTGGTTTGTGTGGTTTTGTGAGCTAGAGTAGAAAATATGTTGCTGGAAGGGGAATTTGGGTGTTTTGAGGGTACCAATAAGTCCCTTATGGAATTTTGAGTGAGAATAAGCTTTGGTATGAGTCTTGGAGCCATTGGGATCAGTTTTTGATAAATTTGGAAAGCTCTGTCAAATTCTGTGTTTTTGGTTTCTGGTTTCTGATGAACAACACTCAAGTGAGGGAGGGTTCCACTCGAATGCGTCAATATAATTCCCTTTTCCTTCTACTTTTTGCTTGGATTTCTGGTTGGAAGCGCGAGTGTACTTCCCAATCCACGAGTGATATAGGTTATCACTCGAGTGAGCATGAGTTCACTCGAGTGCAGATGTATGTTCATGCTAAGGGTTGCTCTCGGTCAAGCACTTGTAGGCTAAATTCCAAGAATGTGCTTTGAAACTCGCAAGTGTTATGCTCTCACTCGAGTGGCAGGGGTAGTACTCGAGTGAGCTTTCTCTTCTAAGTTGGGTGTGCTCTCAGGCAAACACTTTTGGTGTTTCACTTTTAGGAACTCAAGTGAATTTGAGGTCATCACTCTAGTGCAGGTCATTACACTCGAGTGTTGTGAGCACTTTCAAGTCGTTGGTGGTGCTCTCTGTCAAACACTCGTGAGTGAGAGCTACCTTCACCCAAGTGCAAGTCCCTCACCACTCGAGTGAGTTAGCCAGAAATCAGTGCTTTTGCTTCAACAATAGCTAAACAATCATTCCAAAATACCCTGTCCAATACAACCACAATCACATTTCTTGCCCTATAGTCTCTTGAGTATTTAGAGTCAATAAATGTCTTACTAGTTACCAAGGCTTGCAAGTCATGCTTGTGCTCAAGAATACTTTTTAAAGCAATAAAAGTGGTAGCAAATTATGTTGCTCCCATCCGGATTACTTCTGTCCACCCTTCTCTTTTTCTCAGCCAAGCTAACAAAAATCCATGGTTGTAAATGAATTTTGAAATCAAAGATGCACGTGTAGATAAACATGTGACAATCTCCACTTTTCCAATGTCTGACAAAATCAGGTTTAAGCAATGTGCAGCACATGGAGACCAATAAATAGAAGAATACTTTTCAGCCAATAATTTCCCAGTAGCTTTATAATTAGTTGCATTATCAGTAACAAGATGGACGACATTATCCATACCAGCAAACAAAACCATGTCCATAAACAAGTTGCACAAAGTTTGGGTATCTTTCACAACGTCTGATGCATCTACAGATTTGATGAAGACAATTCCTTTAGGACAATAAACGAGGAAATTAACTAATTGCCGGTTTCATTGATCTTGCCAACCATCCGCTATTATTGTGCAACCAGTTTCTGCCAAAAAATTCTTGCACTTATCAACTAGCAATTGAACTTCCTTTTTCATATCTTGTATCAATTTTGTTCTAAATGCATGGTAAGAAGGCACTTTATAACTAGGGCCAATAGCTGTAATAACATCTATCATAGGTTGGAAGTACATTGAATTAACTGTATTAATTGGAATGCAACAATCATACAACCACCTAACCATAGCCATGTTTGCTCTATGCATAACTTCTTTACCCGCAAATGCACTTCTTATTCCTGGCTGTGCACTCGGGGTTGGCCTTGGGGCAAAGAAGGACCTTGTAGGTGCAACAGGTGCCTTTCGTTTCAAAACTTCAGATGATCTTGAAGGAGGATTTTGAGTATGTGAAGGAGAAACTTCTTCCAAATTTGGAGCATCTCCTTCTAATGGTGTGACATTAGGTCCATATGGATTGTCTTCTTCAAATGTATCTTGCTTCTTTCCCTTTTTCTCTTCAATTTCTTTCACATTTTGGTTCAACTGATAGCGAACATCTCCCGAAACCTTTTTACAACTTATGATGTCCCCTTTTATTCTGGTAAGATGTTGTTTCATTCTATGTATTCCTCCCTCAACAACTTCCTTTCCATAATACAAGCATTTCAAGTGAGGTTTGCCACCTGGGGTTTTGTTGGGCACTTGAGAACAATGCTCCCATGTTGGATCGGCCTTTGATCTAACAGATTGGGTGGAGAGAGCAGTAGTAGATACTTGTTCTGCTTGGGATGACATTTCCTAGTTCCTATAATACATTTAAAAATCAATTATTATAATTTTAGGACATAAATATCTTCAAAGTCAAACATTGCAATACTAGAAATCAATAATTATTGTTGCAGAAACAAAGCACCCAACGTATTGCAAAATTTTCACATATTTCTTCTCAAATAGGATTAGTTACTTCACCTAAATCATTGACAATGAAAAGAACTAAAGAGCAATCCACATATAACTTTGAAATACATGACCAAGAGATGAAGTTAATTGGTCAAGTTGCCACACCAAATTAAACAGCATTTGTGAACTGTTTAATTTCAGCTAAGTAGGATTTTTTTTTGGATGAAAGCAAAACAAAAAAAAATTATATGTGCAAACAAGCTCAATTAGCCATAGTTTTATACTTATAACAGGACTTGTGCACTCACAATAGTAAAAGATTATTATAGGAAATATAAGCATTCTCTGGATAAGGGCAATTATTAAGGAAATTCATGATTATGAGGCAAATATAAAATAGTAGTCCATACAACAATAGCCAATAACTTGTTCGCCAAAATTAAACTGTTTAGGCAAATGTTTTACAAGCCAAACATGCTAAAACATACAATTTTACTTTCCAAGTATAGAGTTTCTCAAGTTATGCAAATCGATTAACTCTATAAACATCTAGAGAAATCTATCATTAGAAGATAGGAAGCAACCATGTCATCAGCATCATATTCCCTCTCCAATTTAGCAAGATTCAAGTAATCTATAATTGAACTCAAAACTGGCAAGAAAATCCAAAAAAAAAATTTTGCATAGCAAAATTAATTTAGCTGCAAAGTCTACCAACTAAATCACAATTATGAACCACGAGCTTTCTTATGTTTGGACATAATTTTTAATGACAACATGCAGCACTCTAAACAAAATTCAAGCCCAAAATTTTGAGCACTACTTTCCAACACAAGACAAAAACTACAAGCTGATAGTGTCAAAAATCAAAATAGAGTCTTGGAGAAAAACATTGACCAACATAGAGCACTTTTCAGCCCAAAACACAACTTCAAAGAGTGCATAATTTAAAAGCACGACCTTTGCACAAAAATTAGCCATATGCAGCAGCTAAACTATAATATTTGGCATCAAAGTTTATGATCATATGGTTTCTTTAGAAACTTAGAGCCAAATTGACAACTGCAGTAACTAGTCTCAAACCTTAGATATATATATATATATATGTGTGTGTGTGTGTGTGTGTGAAAAAGATGGTTGAAACTTTCACCACCATATAACTGTCAATTCATACCACCAACTATTTAAGCTCTCAATAGGAAGAATTTTGTGCATAAACCTTCATGTTTGGCTAAATTTCCATACAATCATACATAACCCAATGTAGCTAAAAACTAGACCTTGTCATTTGCCAATATCAAATATGTCTAAAAACTAGGAACAATATAAAATTTGTAGTGCCATAACTTCATCAGTTTCATACTTTCAATATACTTTGCCTTAGGTTGAAAAAATAGAGCATTGAAAAGAATGGAGCAAAGAGACAGAGTAGACCATACAGAAGCTCATATGTGACGTTATGAGGGAGGATTTTCTGGGGTTTAGATGTGGCAGAGAGAGGTAGAATCACAGACCCCACACATCAGCTGCTCACGGCGGTGGGCGCTGGCGCAGATGGCGGAGGAAGATGACGTAGTGGACGCACAAAGCTTGCGACAGTCACAGTGCCACGATGAACTAAACTTGAGAGCTGACAAAGAAGCACGGGTGGTAGCACACCGTGGATGAAGGAGAACAACGACAGCCACACACGGCGGATGGCAACGGCGACGGCCAGCTGATCCACTTTCATTTTCCGATTCGGACCTAGGGCACGGTGGGTTTCCTGTTTCCCTTTTCGACTTTGAGTCTCCACTTCCCAAAAGTGAAAAAAGCTTTTGCACTTTTTGAGTTTTATTCTCCTTTCAGTTTTCACTTTAATTGCAATTTTTTCAGAAGGGAAATTGGGCCGGACGGTTTTTTGAAACCCGGTTCGGGTTTCGGCCCTATAGCAGCAGGCAACCCAATGGCGGTTAAATCCCGGCCCAATCCAGCTCAAAGGGGAAATCGGGCCAAAATGGTTTCCCAGACCGCCTCAAGGACCGGCCGACGACCCAACTGGTTGGACCATTCGGTCCGGTCCTTTAATCCTTGTTACAGGGTATTGGCATGCTAGATATCAACTTCAAGCAGTTTCATGAAGTCATTGAAAGACTGTTGCATGGAAGCTGTGTACATCTTCTTGAAAACTTGAGAAACAATAATTATTTTCCCAATCAAAAACCAAAGCAACCCCAAAAATTAAAATAAAAGAATTGCATAGAAATAATATCACTCATCCCTAAAACCTCATAAGAAAGAATCATCCTTTTCTTTTAGTTCCCTTTGCACCCTTGACCAATGGTTGTCTTCGCGGATCTCATTGCCCTCGCTTCTCCTTGGCTCATTGCAGCCTCAATGCCTTTTTTTTTCAAAAAAGAAAGGTAAAGATATATCCAACATCCGAACTATTTTCAAAGGTGCAATTAGTATCATAAAGTTTTTAGGAGTACAATTTTGCTCTTAATGTATTTAAATGGGTGCAATCTTACCATTTCACTAAATGAAGTGAACAGACATTTTCCCATTGACAAGTAAGCATTAAAGATGCAACGTAATTATTAAAAAAATACCACCCATGTAATTTCTTTTTTTTTTTATAAAAAGAGTATCACCCCTGTTTCATTGGTCTTCGACAAGGGACTTCTATATGATCTGTTGGTGTAGCAAGAGGGAAGAAAACTTAGGCGTGGATTAACCCAGAGGAGGACGAAGGATGAGGGTCCAAACCAGCAACACTGGTGAGCTGAACGGAGACTTCGTTTGAGTGAGGAACTGAATGTGTGGACCAAAATGAGACATAACTGAAAAAGGAGAAGGGCTGAATATCTAACCCCTACCTTAATAGCCCAATTTATAGTTTGAGAATGGGTCAGTAAGTTGAAATAGAGACCAATAGTTAATTTAAAACTTTTCCAAAACCTGTTTAGTACGATCTCACGTTCACATTTTGAATATAATTGGCATGTGCAGTTCGATTTCATTCATACATATCAGAGTGCAACCAAACATTTTCGACAACGCTTAGGTTTTGTTACTTAATAAAGGGTTTATAGGGCACATTGCCCATTTACAATTTCTCATACAAGGAATTACACAGCACTATTTAATATATACAGCACATGCAACTAATCCCCAACAAAATATGACAACCAACTACCAAAATTAAAACTCATAGCTAGAAGCTCTAACCGCCCTTCGTCACTTGCTTTTCCTTTGAACCACTTGCCCTTGCTGTAGGTTAGTCATTGGAAAGAATGAGATTCAAAAGAATCCCAGTAGTAACAATTCACTTATAACATGTACAATCATAAAGCATGTAAGCAAATTACAACAACAACAACATAACGGCATTTCTGCAACAGCTTTCACTGTATTCACAACAGCATATTTCACAACAGCATGTTTCACAACAGCACAACAACGGCATTTCACAACGGCAATGTTACATCACGGCATATTCAATGAAATGACATACATGCAAGGCATCATACACAGAATAAGAGAAAGAGTCACTACCTTGTTCTTTCCGCTCGTGCACTGGCACTGGTTTATCACGTGCAGGGCAAATGTCAAATCCTATAATTAGAATTTCAACGACAGGTTATTACTTAATCTAATTCTTGAAATTTAATCAAATTAGTTATTATTAAGGACATTTAATCTAATTCTCAAGTTGGTTATTATTAGGGACATTTAATCAAATCAACTAAGGAGTTAAAGTGGTCAATTAACCTAAAAGACCAATTCCTAACCTCAAAGTTCAACAATACTACATTATGCCATTACATCTTCAATTTTTGCATAAGGGACCAAATCTGCCAGAATTTTCTCCAGACTTTGAAAAATCATAACTAATTATAAAAAAATTAAAATGAGGTGGTCCCAAGTCCTATGGAAAGCTATTGAAGTCCTCTTCATAGGAAAAATATGAATCATTACCGAAAATCACCGGAAATCACCACACAATTTCAGAATTACACAAAATCCCACACTGCTCCAGAATTAAGTCCAGTTTCGACATCAAACTTTGGGCAACCAGAACTCCCAGCTCAAAAAACGAAATGACATAAATTATATATCCATTTTGAAGTTTGGAATGTGAGATTTAAGACTAGAAAGTTTCATAATTTTTAGAGATAATTTGGTTATCCAAAAACACCACACAAGTAGAGTACCTCGCTGGAATTCTGTTTAGGCTGAAAACCCAAATTTACATTTTGAGTTTCAATGACCCAAAATTCACAGCCCGGGGCTATTCCCACATAATTTTCGTGTAGAACACAATGGTAACATCAAAATTAACAAATTCCCACTTGTTCTCCATGTCCTATTTTTGCTGAAAATTCAAAATTAATTCCAACAATTACCAACTTCCAATTTCAGCATCAAACTTATGTCAAATGGTTTCCAATCATCATAAACCACCAATAACATAACCAAAACATCATGAATTACCCAAAACCTTGTTTGGCCAAAATCAGGACAGATTTACACATGCCAAAATTCTCATTCAACCAACACAACCAATAGCTCAAATTGATGCTAATACTCACCTCTTGCTTCTCCTTAACTCCTTTCTTTGGTTTTTAGCTTTTGTTCTTGGATGATGGCACAAAAAACCTCCTCTTGAAATTCTAAAACCATAGAAATGAAGCTCTCATCAAGAGGAACAATATTTATGAAGGACACTTGAGCCATAGATGAGGTTAAGGAGGTGAAAATTAAGGTAGAAAGTCTCACCTTTACCTTGCTGTTCTTTTTCTTTCGTTGGAGCTGCAGAACCGACTTGAAGAAAGAGAAAATATTTGATGTAATGATTAGATTTTTGGTCCCTCCTATCTCTTGAAGTCCAACCGAAATATGGGACTTGAAAGGGATAAATGATTTATCAAAAAATATCACACTTCCATCTCCTCAAAATAATATATTTTAATGGCTTTAACATGTGCCAAATAAATTGATATCATCATCTTTCTCTTGCCTTCTTTATTTCATACGTAAGATGCTCTTTTAATGCAAGTCATCACCTTTTATTTAGCCAACAATTGTTGACTGAAATGGGACAAGAGGAAGAGAAAAATGGCTCCTTACTTTATCATATTTTCCTCCTTCTCACATATTGCTTTTAGAATGATATTTTTGACTTTTCTTCCTCTTGTAATACTTGGTCACAATTGAGTTCCCTCCTTCCTCTCTTCAAGTGACGTGAATGTGGCCTTGTGAAGAAATTAAGTAGCTTTTTGAATCAGTCATTCCACTTGCTTACATAACAATATCCAATTGCAATTAAGCACATACTAACTTTTGACTTTCCACCACATTTACTTGGTCAAAATTGCTTTATCTTTTAGCATAATTATCTCAACATTTATTTTCCTCTTGCTCCCTCATGTTGGACAAAATTTATGGCCCATTGGAAGAGGATAATAATTTCTCAAAATATCCCAATTAGACTTTGTTATTACGATTAAATTTTTGACAATGGGTTTAGGCATTTTCCACTACTAATTCGGATAATAATTCACACTTTATTCCATAAAAGTGTTTCCTAACATTAGTCACATTCTCTTATGGAGTCATTAAATCCTTGTACATATTTTGGGGCATTACAGAATAAGTATTAGCATTACTGTGTGGCATGGGCATATTTATTAATCAAGTTACATATAAGCATGAAATATTTCTAGGTAATCCTTAATGAAAACTTTGTTGACAGATGTCATGGACCTTGGATACCAGATTTTCAAAAACAAGAACATGATTTACTCCGCTACAGTTCCCAAATTCATATTGGAGGAACTATAGCATGAGCATTGAGCAACCTAATCCAAAACAATAGCAATAGAATACAAAGTAGAAGTGAAGCGAAGTAATTTAGATATGGAGTCTTATGTATTACAGAGACGAGCCTTTCCCAGTTCGTTCACCCCTGGAATTGCTCTCATTATCGGTCTTTCAATAAAGTGTTTTTGCTGGGACTCGGACTCGAGACCCAAACAAATTTAGCTGGGTTTTACACTACTAAACCAATTCTATATTGATAGGTGGGGTTCGCTCTTTCAATAACCACCGTTTTTGTTGTCGAGCTCTCCCAGCCACCTTCTTCGCACGCACATGATTCGATTTCAGAAGCCCTGAAGCTTCTTCAGAATAAGGTGCTTTAAAAAAAATTAAAGAGACGGCCCATTGTAATTGTCACGTGGCAATAGGAAAACGACTCAGTCATTGAAGGGGCGAAATTGCACCCATTTAAATAATTTAGAGGCAAAATTGAACTCATAAATACTTCAGATGCAATTGCACTTTCAAAAATAATTTTGGGTGCTGGGCAAAACTTCAGGGAAAAAAAAGAACTAGGGTCGTTTATTAGGACTTTTGTGCCTCATTTAGTAAAGGGAAATACTAGGTTATCTGACCCGAATTGGACCGGTCGAATTGGACAGAAAACCAGAGACCCGGGCACTAAATTGGTTCGGTTTGGTGACCCGGTCCGGGTCAAAAAAAGAAAAAAAATTTTTAAAAAATTTTCTTTTAGAATTTCATACTATAAATCTAAAATATTTCATTTCTCACTGGTTGGTCCCAGTTTAGCTCCATTTTGACTCCAGTCTGACCCACTAACTCTTGACACCCAGTAACCCAACCAGTTCATTGACCGGTCAGAGTTTAATTACCCTGGGGAAATGTCTTTGATAAAAATGAAAGTGAAAATAGAAGTAGAACTGGAAATGAGATTTAAAATGTATTTGGTATATTATGAAAGTGGAATATTATTTTTAATTTATATAATATGCAAATAAAATATGAAATTCCTCAAATGCCGATCCTAGAAAAGACAAACTTCCTCCCACGTAAGCTCATCCACCATGATAGTTAACGGGGAAACATCTCACCGGCAAAATCAAAACCCAGCACCAAATCATAGTATAACAATCAAATTGAAAAGAATCATTCCAATGAAAAATTAATCACAATCCATCTGAAACAAACCCATATGTTTAGAAACATTAGGAAAAGAACTCTAATCCCATTTTCACGACAATCTTGTTCATTATTGGCCATGGAGCTTCGTTTCTGTCGAATATATGATTATCGAAGATCTGCTCCTTGCCGTTGCTCATTCACGCTTCATTGCTAAAGCCAAAATCGAACATCATTGCTCAGCTAGAGATCGAACCAGACAACAAAATTGAGGGTAGAATCAAGTATGTGTTCAAAAAACAAGAAACGAGAACCTGAAATCGAAGGAAGAGGATCAAATACCATCCTTGAAAGCAAAACCGACATAGAGAGTGAACCTTGTTGTTGCCATCCTTGGGTCTGCCGACGACGAAGATCTATGAGTTTCAGCTATCACTGTTGCCTTTGCACATCAACCAGAGGTTCGCCGTCGCCGTTGCTGTGGAGGAACATCGCTGTTAGTGATGGTGGAGGTCCGCCGCCGCCGCCGCTATGGAGGACCATCGTTTCCAGTGGAGGAGAGGAGGAAGATCAGAAGGGCAAGGGAGGAAATAACCCATGGAAGTGGAGCTGGAACTCAGTTCCATGGAAGTGAGTTCTACAAAGAGGTGGCTTCTAGGATGCCAAATAGACCAATATATGGGTTCCACTTCCACTTCCCACTTCCAACCCCCAATTCCTTCGCACCAAACGGAAGGAAGTTATTTACATGACATGAAATTTAAGTAGATTTTGTATAATTTAACCTTTTTATTCTTTACAAAAACTAATATATTATGATTTTTTTATTTTTAAATGCTAATTCATATGTTTACTGATTTTCAAGGTTCAGAATTATGCGAACGAATAAATCAATAATAAATAATTTAGTTATTCATAATTATCTATTTTTTGTTTAAGTTATTGATTATCATGATTAAGATTGTTAAAATTGAAATTTTATGAAGTAATACGGATAAATTTGATAAAACTTAAACACTTGAAACATTATATTATGATTTTAGTGGGTTGATTGAAGGACAATTTCGACACTATAATAGAGATAAGCATAAAGATGAGTTATATGTTCCACAAGCAATTTTAAATTTTTTGGGTGTCATTTTGCGTACGGCGAGGCTATGAGTGTGTTTGGAATACCGATAGGAAAAATGGAGTTTCTTAATTTAACTTTTGATAATTTTATTTTTAGTAAAAGCCCGATTGTGTAATGTGATTTATGTTTGTAACAGCAATTGTATAAATGACTTTTACAAAAGTAAAACTTGTTTGGATTGACATAAGCACAAGTGACTTTTATGATAATAGTAAGAGAGAGTGGGTGAAAAAATATTTTAAAGGGTTAAAAACACCAAAAAATAGTTTAAAATAATTTTTGGAACTGAAAAAGTACATTAAAGATAAAATTGCAATCAGTCTAATGACACATTGGGTACAATCGAAAAAATATTTTAAGGGTTAAAAGCACCAAATAATAGTTGAAATTAATTTTTGTAGCAAAAAAAGTACATTAAGGGTAAAATTGCAATAAGTCTGATAGTACACTGGACACAACTAAAAAAATATTTTAACCATTCTCACTCTCCCCAAAAGCTAAATCAGTAAAAGCTGAGAAATGAAACTTATGGCAAAAGCTATTAAGATAGAATTAAACTCGATTGCTCACTTTGAGAAACAAACACTCAAATTTTTTTTTTCCAAATTGCCCATTGAGCTTATAAGCTCAATTGAGCGTTTGGGGGGTTCAAACCCCCCCCCCCCCCACACACACACACACTATGTAATGAAGTTGCTCGTTTTTGCCTATGAATACATAAATATATTAAAAAAAATTAATTTGTACCAATATTGCACAAAGATCTTGCAGAGAGCCGGGTTGGCAAAAGATAATTTGTGTAAGCTAAATTTTGGCATATTATGTACCTAGCAAAGAAGAATTGATTCAAAGTGTAACTTATAATGACTCACAATTAATTATCACGGGGTCAAATATTTCCAAGAAGTTACAAATTCCATGTAAAAATTGTAATGTACAAGTAATTTTACAAGCTAAAAGTGGCATATAATGTAGGGTAAGGTTCAATTTTATCCTAAGGGCCCGTTTGGTAGTATGGAAATCAAAAGAAGGAAGTGGAAGTGGAACTAAGTTCCACCACTTTATCTGTCTGGTATCATGGAATCTAGTTCCTGGTGGAACTCACTTCCACCAAAAATGATGGAAGTGGCTTCCATCCTCAACCCCATGGAACTGGCTCACTCCTGTGGGAAGTCAAAAAATTGGACTCCTCTATCCTCAGCTCAGTGATGTTGTGAAGATGGGCACTCGTCTCGAATCGAAGGTCATCGTCTCAAGCCACCCTCACGGCATCGGCTCCGTTGACCCTCGCCGTCAACACCTCTGATGACCCTTGTCGTTATCATCTCTAGCAAGGAACTCAAAGACGAAAATGAGAGCAAAGGCGAAGGCGAAGGCGACAATGGACGGTGAAGGTGACGCCAAAGGTGTCGGGGGACCACAATGACGAAGATCGTGGTGGTGACGGATTTGTGATCTCTGCAAAGGCGATTGGTTCTTATTTATAGCTTTATCTATGTTGCTTGGATTTCTCTTGTTCTTGGTTCGGTTTCTCTGTTGCTTCAATTTCTCTGTAGTGCTGGTTCAATTTCTCTTCAGCTTCGATTTCTCTATTGCTTGGATTTCTCTTGTTCTTGGTTTGATTTCTCTGTTGCTTCGATTTCTCTTTGACTTCGATTTCTCTATTGCTTGGATTTCTCTTGTTCTTGGTTCTATTTATCTGTTGCTTTGATTTCTCTATTGCTTCAGTTTCTTTGAAGTGCTGGTTCGATTTCTCTGTTGCTTCGATTTCTCTATTGCTTGGATTTATCTTGTTCTTGGTTCGATTTCTCCATGGCTGCCGGCGATTTCTCTATCACCGTCACCGGTTCTATGGAGGTTGGTGGTGGTTTGGGAGGAAGTGAGGTTTTTTCTAACAGGGGTAAACTAGTCATTTCATACTTTAAATGAATGTATTCATTAAAAATTATATCATACTTCCATAATCATACCAAACACACTTTTATCCTCACTTCCACATCTATTTCCACTTATAGTTTCACTTCTATTTCCACTTCGACTTCTATTAAAAACTCTTCCACTGTACCAAACGAAGCATAAAAGTTTTCAAGAAATTATGAGTATCTCGTCTAAAATTAGACTTTTAACTCTATAATGTATCTAACAAAAGCAGCGGTTAGTTTTGCGTTTGCACTTTCCTAATGCATGCAAATGTAAAGGCTTGTCTCTAGAAGCATTGAGAGAACACACGTATGCGTTCTCTCCGATGCAAATCCAAACACACCCATCATAGAATTAGAATATATGATATGGCCGTGAATTCAATGTAAAACTAGTAATCTGCACATAATTTTGATATGTTAATTTTCAAATTTCGAGCTCTGATCAACCTAATCAAAATGTAAATGCATTTTCTTTAAAACTCTATGTATCTCTTCCATTTGTGGGTGTGTTTTCTCACCAGCAATAAACTCATTAACAACCCCATCAACCTCCACTGAGCTGCAACCAGGTGCCTGGTGTGCTCCTTTCTTCTTCATCATCTCTCTTACCCTTCTGGCATCACTAGTCTTCCCCGCTGCTGAATATAAATTAGAAAGCATAACATAAACCCCACTGCTATTCTCCAACATGTTTTGGTTGATCTCACTTTGATCAGGATTCGAATTCCAATCCTTAATTTCCAAAGATGACCCTGTTATCAGTGAGTTAGAAGTTATGGGTCTGTGATTCTCCATCAAAAAGAGCCTTTCAGCTGCGGCTTCGGCCATTCGAGCTTCTCCATGGTTGCAGCAAGCGCTCAGAAATGCTCTCCAAGCCAATGCTTCTTGTCCAGAGCCATTACTTGAACAATGGCTTATTCTTCTTATCATAACTTTAGCTTCTTCAAACAGCCCTGATCTGCTAAGCAAGTCTACCAGACAATTATAATGCTCAGCTTTAGGATCAATGTTGTACACATTGATCATTTTATCCAAAAATTTCAGGCCGTCTTGGGCCATTCCTGCATGACTACAAGCGGAGAAAACAGCAAGGAATGTTAGGCCATCAGGCTTGATCTTAGCCTTTTCCATATCCAAAAACAGTTTAAGTGCATTTTCTCCTTCACCATGCATTGCCATTCCAGAAATCATAGCATTATAGCATATTGTATCTCTCTGTGGCATGGACTCAAATAGTCTTTTGGCTAAATCCAAATGCCCACACTTAGCATACATGTCTAATAGACTTGTGCCCAAGCGAATGCTCATAGGCATCCTTGTTTGATTCAAGCATCTGTGAATCCAAATGCCAACATCTAAAGCCCCAAGATGAGCACAAGCAGGAAGAATGCTAACAAATATAGATTCATCAGGTGCTATGTCATTCATCTGCATCAAACAGAACAAGTATAGACCTTCCTTGAAGCAATTGTTCTGTACATACCCAGAAATCATAGCTCCCCATATTCCCTTATCCTTCTCAGATGATTCATCAAAGAAAAATCTAGCCGTATCAACATCACCCACCTTTGCGTATCCTGATATCATAATAGTCCAAGACACAGAACTTAGGCAAGGCATTTCATCAAACACTTGTCGGGCAGATCCCATATCTCCAGACACACAACACATTGCCATCAAGGAATTACCCACAAAATGGTCAAACATAAAACCAAGTTTCAAGCTATACCCATGAATTGATTTTCCTAGAGGATAACTTTTCAGGCCTGTACAAGCCTTTAGTGCATAAGGGATGGTGTAATTATCAGGAATTAAGCCATTGTGTAGCATCTCAGTAAACATACATATGATACTGGCGAGTTCATTGTGGAGCAGGAAGGTTTTGATGATGGTATTGTAGATGCAAATTGTGGGCTGGTGAATGCGTTCAAAAATTTTCCAGGCGCAGGTGAGGCTGTTGTGATGTGTGTTAGAGGAGAAGAATGCTAGAACTCTGCTTAGAGCAAAGCTATTGTTTTCAAGTCCACAAGTGATCACTTGGGCATGAGCTTGCTTTATGTGATTCATGTTCTTGCATTTCTCCAGGAATAAAAGACACCTCTTGCTGCAACTTGACATGGAAATCACTTTCACTTTCTAAAAATCCCTCAACTTCCCTATCTGGTTTTCACGGTGGTGATTGCTGGCACACTGCAAGTTTTTCACACTTCAGATTAGTTTGCATATTGAACTCAAGGTTTGGTGTTTATGTTTCCTATCATTGTGGTGAAAGTGTTTGGTTTTGATCTTGCTTAATGTCCAGACCCAAATAAACCCAAATAAAAGTAGTCGAGTGGAAATCAAAAGGGGAATTTTATTTATAGTAAATAGTAAATTATCAGTTAACTACAAACGCAGAGATATATTAAATTGTATTAAATTACCAAAATAAAAAAAAAAAAATACCGAAGTCTACATGTAGAGTCGAGACAGTGCATTAAAAAATTCTAATAAAATTACTTGCGCGTCATTCGATCCTGGTTTTGTTGCTCTCTGTCTTCGTCGTCGTCGTCGTCATCGGACGGAGTAGAAGGATCTAGACGCGCCGCATCCTTGGCCCACTGAATCAGTTTCTCAACTTGATCATCTTCATCTTCATCGTCTTCTTCAGTGGAGGGAACCACAGGGATTTGCTTCACTGATGGATTCGATTTGACCTTGAGAGCATCGTATCTAGCAAAGAGATCGTCGCCAAGAGCAGGTTTGGATTCTCGAACTTCACTTGCTATTCCCGCGGAGGATTGGCTTGATTTGAGGGCTTGGAATCGGCGCTCCAGATCCGCATCGAGATTCACGCTCGATAAAGTTGAAGACGAAGCTAAGTGAGAGTCGAGAGAGAGCTTCAATAACAATTCGTCCTGAGCTCCTCGGAGAAGCTCTTCTACTTCGTCTCTGTTCTTCTCCGTTTCGTTCTTCCTCATCCTCGCCCTCCTATGTTTTGATCCAAAATTTCAATCAAACATTTATATTATTTTCTTTTCATTAATTTTTAACCGTAAAATATTTTAAAATATGACTAGTTGAATGAATACAGGGAAAATGACGAAAAAATGTTCTGAAAATTCAGAAATGATATATGGATTTTTTTTTACCAAAAGTTGATTAGAAAATATCAAAACGAGATAAGAAATTCCCAACTTTATCATTTACGAAATCACCCATATGTTATTTCTCAATTTTCAAACCACTTTTGTATCATTTTCCCATGAATTTACACACACACACACACGACATTTTAACATTTTAGGATATGAATATGGTTAGTATGGGTATTTGGATGTAACTGTTCTTAAAGCAATCATTCATAGTAATATTGAAATGGATAAATATTAGAGTGATATTAGAATAGAAAAGTAATAAGAGTCTATGTTCTGTAAGTTGTATGTGATTCTAAAATACCAATTAGAATCGATGGTGTATAAGTTGTACGTGATCATGTATATAAATATGGCATTTACAAAAAAGAAAAAAAATAGGAGACAAACTAGATAGATTGATCATAAAACTTGATAAATAAGTGCATGTTTGGGAACCAACAAAACCATGATTTTAGAAATCCATTTTCTGCAAACCGAAACAAAACTTTTTTTATATACTTACCTCATAAATCATGAAAATTATTTTTTAAAAACTAATCCAAATATGTAGTAAGATAAGCTTGTTAGATATAGCAACTAAATTCTGTATTAAATATATTGATAAGAAAGAGAACCTGGGGGCAAAATGGATATTGGGAAGCCAAATTTGGGGTTAGACACCGCGACGGGATCTTCTCAGAAGCCATTTCTCAGCGTCCCTCAGCGTCCAAATCTGGACCGTTGATTTCTTTTAATCGTGACCGTCTATTTATTTACCTTTAAAACACAATCTAACCGTTAATATCTTTTAATCACAACCGTTCATTTTTTATTTTGTAAAAGGCGCCATACCTTCAGCTCGAAGACCAGCTTCTGCATATCTGTGCTGATGTTGGCGCGAAATACTGTCAAAACTCAAAAGCAAGGTATGATAAATATTTAGACCTCTTGTATTTGTTTCTATTGTAATATCCCGATTTGTGATTAGGACTGATAACTCTGATAATCATTGAGATTTGTGTAATTAAGCACTTTTGAGTTAATGTAATGTGAATTTTGGGAATAAATACATGTGGTATTTAAGATCAAGGGTTGTGATTCATTGTTAATGGGTCGGGATCCTACGCTTTGCGATTGTGTGAGCTCCTAGAGAGAGTGCTTGAGATGTGTACATGTGGCATTGTGGTAGTGGTTGGATGAGGCCACAAGAAGACAAGACCTCACTTTTTCCTCCCTTCTCTCTCTCATTTTCGGTTGAGTATGTGTGACAAGGGGAGGAAGTGACATCTCATCATCATCTCTTCCCTCTACCATATTCTCTCTCCTCTCCTCCATTGTTTCCGGCGATCAAAGGAAGAAGGAAGAAGAAAGGTGAGATTTTGATGCTTTGTTTGATCTCTAATGCCCTAAACCTCTTCTGTAATATTGTGTGTCTCATTGAGAACTACATTGTGGTAATTTCAGAATCTTGAAATAGTATTGATTTGTGATTTGGTCGAAATTGGGAGTTGGAGAAACAAGATTCTGGATTGAGCAAAGGGAAGAGGTAGGCATTTAGAGCATTTTGATATATTGTTTATGAGTTTTGGCTAGGTTTGGTAAAATCTGGAATTTTGCCCTAAATATGCCTATTTTTGGAGATATGAAGTTCATTGTGATTTATGATTGGAAATGATGTATTATGGAGTTATTTGAGCATTGAATATGATCTGGAATGTTGGAATGAGTTTGGATAATGTGTACCTTAGAGACCTTAGTGGTTGATTGTGGTCAAAGTGGTTTTTGGGGTGTTTGTGGAGTTGCCATTGTGTTCCCTAGTTAGTGCTTAGGGTGTATGAGCATTGTGGGGAGTTTGGGAACCTTTGGGCATGATTTTGACCATCTGGTGTTTTCTGGTTTTCTGCAATTCTGGGTCTCGGATGAGCATCACTCGAGCAGAGGAAGAACGTGCTCGAGTGATGGGAGAGTTTTCCCTTTGTGCTTCGAGTTGCCTGGGTTTTCTATGAACACTGCTCGAGCACATCGCTTTGTGCTCGAGTGAGGCTGTGCTTCTGGTGCGAGTTGTGCTTGCGGGTTCTCACTCGCGAGTAAGGTGCTCGAGAGTGCCTTCTCACTCGCGGGTGTGAGGTGTGTGTTCGCGGGTGAGAGGGGTGTGCTCGAGGGATCCTGGTCTTGGAGAGCATTGTGTGTGCTCTCGGGTCCTCACTTTCTGAGTTTCTCTCGCGGGTACTCGAGTGAGGCATTTAGCCTTGTGCTCGAGTGAGGATTTGTGCTCGAGTGAGCCAGTTCCTGCAAGTGTCTTTGTGCTCTCGGGTGCTCACTCGCGGTCTCACTCGCACTTGTGCTCGAGTGATGTCCGTACTTGTGCTCGAGTGAGAGCATCTGTGCTCGAGTGAGATGACCAAAAATCTGTGTTTTTGCCTTCGAGTAAGGGGTCTTTTGGGTAGGTTCTTCCAACCCTTTAGGCATATGTTTAGGCCTATTTTAGTCACCTAAAGAGTCCTAAACGATAACCAACTTAGAGTATTGTTGAAATATGATTATGGAAAAGAAATTGATCAAGTGTCCCTAATTTGAATAGGATTTGACATCTGTCGAACGCGTGAGCCCACTGTGCCAAAGATTATCAGGAAAGATTCAGGTAGCGACCTCTCTCTTATACTTTATGTAAATGTATTGTATGTTTGCCTATCATGCATTGTGTGCTGTTGCTGCTTCGAGATGCATTGAGATACGTTGTGGAGCTTTGTGTACTGTGGAGCATTGTGCCTTGTGATGCATTGTGTCTGGAGATGCTTAGTGATACATTGTGCTTTGAGATGCTTTGTGGTGCTTTGTGCTTTGAGTTGCTGCTACATAGTGTTCACCGCGAAAGCGGGTGTTGTGCATAGTGATTACCGCGCGAGCGGGCATAGTGTTTGCAGCGAAAGCTGTCATTGTGATTACCGCGTAAGCGGGCATAGTGCATTGTGATACAGCCGTGAGTGCTGTCGTCTGTGGCGCGAGCTATGGATCATTGTGTTGCGGATGATGTTGGTGAACATGATACATTACATGCTTTGTGTTTATATATTGTATGAGTGAGTTGTTGCTCTGGGATTCTCAAGAATCTCATTCCTCCATATGACTACCCTTTTCAGGCAGGGCAAGTGGCTCGAAGGAGAAGCGACCAACCCGTAGTGGTTAGGGTCTCTTAGGGACATTAGGGATTTTTGGGATAGTTGGTCATCCTTACTTTGGATTTGGGATTGCCAAAGTGTAAATTGATGTAAATGATTATTTCGATCGTGTAATCCCCGTTGTTGGGAGATATAAAACCCATATTATTTATGTAAGTAACCCGGGGGTTGCCGGGATTTTAGTTTCCGCACTTTGATATTTATTATGTACTCTGATTTCTCAAGTAGTTATATCCGTACATGAATGTGAGACCAGGAATATATAAGTTTTGAAATGATTTTTCGAACGCCCCATCTCTTGGATGAGGGATTATAAATTGTTAAACCATCTTATTGGTCTCTATTTCATTTAAATTTTGTAATCCGGATGTATTTACGGTGAGGGGGTTACATTTTTGGTATCAGAGCCGGTGGTTCCTGGCAAGGGTAGAGTTTGCTGGGATAGCTCCCATAGTGCAATCTTAGTGATAATCGAAACCCATCTGTGAATACGTGACGTATGCATATATCTGTTTGATTATGTGGATATATGTACTTTGTAGAGTTATGTGGATACTATGATTGTTGGATTAATGGGGTGAGTTCTTTGTAGAATGAAAAGAACAACAAAAGGTCGCCCCAGAGGACAACAAGAAAATCCCGATGTGGAGTTGGTCAATGACAATCCACCGGATCCTATGCAAGAGTTAATGGGCTTGATAAAGGATCAGAGGGATATGATTACGGAGCTTAGAGAAGAGCTCAGAGCTGAGAAAGCCAAGAACAATGAGGGTAGAGGCCAGTCTACTCAAGAAGGAACTCGAGGGGAAACCCGAGAGGAGACTAGACGGGAAGATACTGCTGAAGGGTCGGCACGATCGCTTGAATCGCCTCCTCATGCGGAAGTAGATCCAAGGCCGCATGGAAAGTCGGTCAGGGAGGAACGAGACCTTGAGTATTGGGTCTCCAAATTCTGCAAACAACTACCTCCGGCATTTAAAGGGAAGTTTGATCCTCAGGCGGCTGAAGATTGGCTACACCGTCTTGAGAAGATTTTCGAAGTCTTAGTGTGTCCCTCCGAAGTGAAAGCCAAGTTGGCGGTGTACAAGCTTGAAGGCGATGCCGATCGTTGGTGGCGTAATATTGCCTTGGCACTGCGTTTAAAGAATGAGCCATTGACCTGGGAGGTGTTCCAACAACACTTCAACGAGAAATATTTTCCTAAGTCAGTGAGGCTTGAGAAAGAAACCGAATTTCTGAATATCAAGCAAGGGGACGCGGAGTCTTTCGATGAATATTTGTCCCGGTTTACCCGCCTATCCCGATATTCTTCTTATCTTCAGAAAATGGATGATGAGGAGTTGAGTTCGGACATGTTAATTCGGGGTTTAAGGCGTGATATGAGAAAGAGACTAGCCACCCATCAGTTTTCCAAATTCAACAAGGCCGTTGAAGAATGTCGGATCACTGAGAGCAATCTTAGAGAGTTATATCCGGCTAAGGCTGGTGGTAGTCATAGTGAGTCTAGTAAGGGCGGTGCTTCTCAGAAGCGGAAGGGCTCAGGATCATCCTCTTCATATAGAGGGGGTAGTAAGAAGCCTTATCAATCTTGGAGTCGTGATCAGCAGAGAACTCCTAGTGTATGGACATGTCCTCGTTGCAACCAGCCACATCATGGCAAGACGTGTGATGGTCGGGTGATTTGCTTCAATTGTAAGCAAGTGGGGCATACATCTGTTGAGTGCAAACAGTCACGACCAGAGCAGAGACAGAGGACTCAGGGCCGAGTATTTGCTATAACTCATGAGGAAGCCCGGAAATCCCCAGAGCTGATACAAGGTAAAGTCCTTATCTATGGCATTGAGTTACAAGCGTTATTTGATTCGGGTGCAAGTCACTCTTTTATTGCTTATGCTTGTGTAGAGCGTCTGGGAGTGAATGTGCATAGGTTGCCATTCGATTTGATTGTGTCTACACCGATGGGTGTTAAGGCTGTGACCACGGAAGCCTGCTTAAATTGTGTTATAACCGTAGACGGTTATGAGTCTGTGATAGATTTGATCTGTTTACCGCTCTGCCAGTTAGAAGTCATCTTGGGTTTTGATTGGTTGAGAGCGAATAATGTGTTGTTAGATTGTGGGAACAGAAGGATAGTGTATCCTGTTTCTCAGAGCATTGAGGGCGAAAATGCCGGTTTGAATTTTCTTTCGACAGCTAAGGCTGAGAAGTATTTGCAAAAGGGTTGTCAGGGGTATATGGTTTTCTTTTCTATACAAGGAGAAACCAGTGAAACTTTGAGTAATATACCCATAGTGGATGGATTCCCTGAGGTTTTTCCAGATGATCTAAATGGATTACCTCCGGAAAGGGAAGTTCAATTTCCGATTGACATTATGCCTGGAGCGGGTTCGATATCCAAAGCCCCATATCGTATGGCTCCAAATGAAATGGCTGAGTTGAAAAAGCAGATTGAGGATTTGCTTGAGAAAGGGTTTATTAGACCCAGTGTGTCGCCTTGGGGTGCTCCAGTTTTGTTTGTGAAAAAGAAAGACGGGAGTCTTCGGTTGTGCATCGACTATAGAGAGTTGAATAAGGTTACCGTCAAGAATAAGTACCCTCTCCCGAGAATTGATGACCTATTAGATCAACTATCTGGTTCATGTGTGTTTTCGAAAATCGATCTAAGGTCGGGGTATCATCAGCTGCGTGTGAAAGCGGAAGATGTTCCGAAGACTGCTTTCCGGACCAGATATGGTCATTATGAGTTCTTAGTGATGCCATTTGGGTTAACCAATGCGCCTGCGGTTTTCATGGATTACATGAACCGTATCTTTCGTCAATATCTGGATCAGTTCGTCGTGGTATTCATCGACGATATTTTGATATACTCTAAGAGTAGAGAAGAGCATGAGCATCATTTGAGAATTGTGTTGAATACATTGCGTGAAAAACAACTCTATGCTAAATTGAGTAAGTGCGAGTTTTGGCTATCGGAAGTGAGATTCCTAGGCCATGTTATCTCGCAAGGTGGGGTCGCTGTGGATCCTAGTAAAGTGGAAGCAGTACTGAACTGGAAGAGGCCAGAATCCGTAGCTGAAATACGCAGTTTTCTGGGTCTTGCTGGTTATTATCGGAGATTCATTCAGAATTTCTCCCGTATTGCGTTGCCGATGACCAAGCTCACGAGAAAAGATCAGCCATTTGTATGGGATGAACATTGTGATAATTGCTTTGTGGAGCTGAAACAGAGGTTGACTACGGCACCTGTGTTGATTTTGCCCGATCCCAGTTTGACATATGTTGTGTATTCTGATGCCAGTGGGCAGGGATTAGGGTGTGTCCTTATGCAGCAGGGACGTGTGGTGGCCTATGCCTCTCGACAGCTCAAACCTCATGAATTGAACTATCCCACGCATGATCTAGAGCTTGCGGCCATAGTGTTTGCATTGAAGATTTGGCGTCATTACCTGTATGGTGTGACTGTGGAACTGTACTGCGACCACAAGAGTCTCAAATATCTGTATGATCAGAAAGAATTGAATATGAGACAACGACGCTGGATGGAATTGCTTAAGGACTACAACCTGGAAATAAAATATCATCCGGGTAAGGCAAATGTAGTCGCTGATGCTCTTAGTCGAAAAACTGTAGTTGTGGCGGCTATGATGATACACGAGGGGAAGTTGATTGCTGATTTTCGTGATATGAATCTGTCGAACCAGATCATCTGTGCCAACTATAATGTTTCCCAAGGGGAAAGTGATTTGAGAGCTGAGATTGAAGAAGCTCAGAGGCAAGATGACTGGATTCAGCGTAATCTAGCCAGAATAGAGCGTGGTGAAGCTCAGGGCTATGATGTGTCACCTAGTGGATTGGTTCGTTATCAGAAGAGAATTTGTATTCCACTTAAGGCGGAGTTGAGACAGAAGATCTTAGATGAGGCGCATAAGAGCCAATATACTCTTCATCCTGGTATGACCAAAATGTACCATAACTTGAAATCTGAGTATTGGTGGCAGGGTATGAAGAGTGATGTGACGAAATATGTGGCGAGGTGTCTCACATGTCAGAAAGTAAAGATTGAGCACCAAAGACCGCCTGGATTGTTGCAGAGTCCTGAAATTCCGGAATGGAAATGGGAAAGTGTGACCATGGATCTTGTTGTGGGATTGCCCAAGATCAGGAATTATGATGCGATCTGGGTCATTGTGGACCGGTTAACGAAGTCGGCGCACTTCCTACCGATCAAGGCTAGTTACTCTCCGGACAAGCTAGCAGAGATTTATGTTCGTGAAATTGTGAAGCTCCATGGCATACCGAGGAATATCATCTCTGATCGAGATCCTCGTTTCACTTCGAGATTCTGGAAGGCGTTGCATGAGGCACTGGGTACTCAGTTGAGATTCAGTACAGCCTATCATCCTCAGACAGACGGTCAGTCAGAGAGGACTATTCAAACCTTAGAGGATATGTTGCGGGCATGTGTTCTTGACTTCAAAGGGAGTTGGGACTGTTTTCTTCCACTTGCGGAGTTTGCCTATAACAATAGCTATCATGCGAGCATTCAGATGGCGCCGTATGAAGCGTTGTATGGGAGAAAATGCCAATCGCCATTGTGTTGGAATGAGTTGTCCGAGAGGAAACTCTATGGGCCGGATCTTGTGGATCAAACCTCAGCCCAGATTCGAATCATTCGTAAGAGGCTTCTTGCAGCTCAGAGTCGGCAGAAGAGTTATGCAGACAAGAGGAGAAGGCCTCTAGAGTTTGAAGTTGGTGATCATGTATTTATGAGAATATCACCTGTCACCGGTATTGGGCGAGCTATAAAGCGAAAGAAGTTGAGCCCGAGATACATAGGTCCTTTTGAGATCCTTGATAGGATTGGGCCTGTTGCTTATCGTATAGCCCTACCTCCGAGCTTGAGCAGACTCCATGATGTGTTTCATGTTTCTCAATTGAAGAAGTACCAACCGGATCCATCTCATGTCGTTGAGTATGAGAATGTGGAGTTGCGAGATAACTTCACGTATGCGGTGGAGCCAGAGCAAATTATTGAACGAGAAGAACGTCGGCTCAGACACCGGAGTATTCCTTATGTGAAAGTGATCTGGAAGGGAATGACTCAGCGGGAAGCAACTTGGGAAACGGAAGAAGATATGCGAAGGCGATATCCGGAGTTTATGGCTCAAGGGGAGTAGAAATTTCGAGGACGAAATTTATTTGACAGGGGGAGAATTGTAATATCCCGATTTGTGATTAGGACTGATAACTCTGATAATCATTGAGATTTGTGTAATTAAGCACTTTTGAGTTAATGTAATGTGAATTTTGGGAATAAATACATGTGGTATTTAAGATCAAGGGTTGTGATTCATTGTTAATGGGTCGGGATCCTACGCTTTGCGATTGTGTGAGCTCCTAGAGAGAGTGCTTGAGATGTGTACATGTGGCATTGTGGTAGTGGTTGGATGAGGCCACAAGAAGACAAGACCTCACTTTTTCCTCCCTTCTCTCTCTCATTTTCGGTTGAGTATGTGTGACAAGGGGAGGAAGTGACATCTCATCATCATCTCTTCCCTCTACCATATTCTCTCTCCTCTCCTCCATTGTTTCCGGCGATCAAAGGAAGAAGGAAGAAGAAAGGTGAGATTTTGATGCTTTGTTTGATCTCTAATGCCCTAAACCTCTTCTGTAATATTGTGTGTCTCATTGAGAACTACATTGTGGTAATTTCAGAATCTTGAAATAGTATTGATTTGTGATTTGGTCGAAATTGGGAGTTGGAGAAACAAGATTCTGGATTGAGCAAAGGGAAGAGGTAGGCATTTAGAGCATTTTGATATATTGTTTATGAGTTTTGGCTAGGTTTGGTAAAATCTGGAATTTTGCCCTAAATATGCCTATTTTTGGAGATATGAAGTTCATTGTGATTTATGATTGGAAATGATGTATTATGGAGTTATTTGAGCATTGAATATGATCTGGAATGTTGGAATGAGTTTGGATAATGTGTACCTTAGAGACCTTAGTGGTTGATTGTGGTCAAAGTGGTTTTTGGGGTGTTTGTGGAGTTGCCATTGTGTTCCCTAGTTAGTGCTTAGGGTGTATGAGCATTGTGGGGAGTTTGGGAACCTTTGGGCATGATTTTGACCATCTGGTGTTTTCTGGTTTTCTGCAATTCTGGGTCTCGGATGAGCATCACTCGAGCAGAGGAAGAACGTGCTCGAGTGATGGGAGAGTTTTCCCTTTGTGCTTCGAGTTGCCTGGGTTTTCTATGAACACTGCTCGAGCACATCGCTTTGTGCTCGAGTGAGGCTGTGCTTCTGGTGCGAGTTGTGCTTGCGGGTTCTCACTCGCGAGTAAGGTGCTCGAGAGTGCCTTCTCACTCGCGGGTGTGAGGTGTGTGTTCGCGGGTGAGAGGGGTGTGCTCGAGGGATCCTGGTCTTGGAGAGCATTGTGTGTGCTCTCGGGTCCTCACTTTCTGAGTTTCTCTCGCGGGTACTCGAGTGAGGCATTTAGCCTTGTGCTCGAGTGAGGATTTGTGCTCGAGTGAGCCAGTTCCTGCAAGTGTCTTTGTGCTCTCGGGTGCTCACTCGCGGTCTCACTCGCACTTGTGCTCGAGTGATGTCCGTACTTGTGCTCGAGTGAGAGCATCTGTGCTCGAGTGAGATGACCAAAAATCTGTGTTTTTGCCTTCGAGTAAGGGGTCTTTTGGGTAGGTTCTTCCAACCCTTTAGGCATATGTTTAGGCCTATTTTAGTCACCTAAAGAGTCCTAAACGATAACCAACTTAGAGTATTGTTGAAATATGATTATGGAAAAGAAATTGATCAAGTGTCCCTAATTTGAATAGGATTTGACATCTGTCGAACGCGTGAGCCCACTGTGCCAAAGATTATCAGGAAAGATTCAGGTAGCGACCTCTCTCTTATACTTTATGTAAATGTATTGTATGTTTGCCTATCATGCATTGTGTGCTGTTGCTGCTTCGAGATGCATTGAGATACGTTGTGGAGCTTTGTGTACTGTGGAGCATTGTGCCTTGTGATGCATTGTGTCTGGAGATGCTTAGTGATACATTGTGCTTTGAGATGCTTTGTGGTGCTTTGTGCTTTGAGTTGCTGCTACATAGTGTTCACCGCGAAAGCGGGCGTTGTGCATAGTGATTACCGCGCGAGCGGGCATAGTGTTTGCAGCGAAAGCTGTCATTGTGATTACCGCGTAAGCGGGCATAGTGCATTGTGATACAGCCGTGAGTGCTGTCGTCTGTGGCGCGAGCTATGGATCATTGTGTTGCGGATGATGTTGGTGAACATGATACATTACATGCTTTGTGTTTATATATTGTATGAGTGAGTTGTTGCTCTGGGATTCTCAAGAATCTCATTCCTCCATATGACTACCCTTTTCAGGCAGGGCAAGTGGCTCGAAGGAGAAGCGACCAACCCGTAGTGGTTAGGGTCTCTTAGGGACATTAGGGATTTTTGGGATAGTTGGTCATCCTTACTTTGGATTTGGGATTGCCAAAGTGTAAATTGATGTAAATGATTATTTCGATCGTGTAATCCCCGTTGTTGGGAGATATAAAACCCATATTATTTATGTAAGTAACCCGGGGGTTGCCGGGATTTTAGTTTCCGCACTTTGATATTTATTATGTACTCTGATTTCTCAAGTAGTTATATCCGTACATGAATGTGAGACCAGGAATATATAAGTTTTGAAATGATTTTTCGAACGCCCCATCTCTTGGATGAGGGATTATAAATTGTTAAACCATCTTATTGGTCTCTATTTCATTTAAATTTTGTAATCCGGATGTATTTACGGTGAGGGGGTTACATCTATCTTGTTGAAATTGTTCTATTGTCTTCAAAAGGTATTTGTGCGGGTCCCTCCAAATGTTCTGATTCTCATTTTGTGCTGTTACTAACCCATTTAATGTATTTGTGCGTTGAGTATAGAAAACGGTCAAAAAGTGGTATGAGACATATTTAGACCTCTTGTATTTGTTTCTAACTTGTTGAAATTGTTCCATTGCCTTCAAAAGGTATTTGTGCGGGTCCCTCCAAATGTTCTGATTCTCATTTTGTGCTGTTACTAACCCATTTATGTATTTGTGCGTTGAGTATAGAAAACGGTAAAAAAGTTTTTCATGACTAATGTTACAAAAATCTTTATTTTAGGGGTTTTTAATGTGCAAATTTCTATTCATTTAAAGTGGAGTATCCAAAAAAAAAAAAAAAGTGGAGGTTTTTTGTTATGAAATTCATAGAAGAGAGTTTATAGTTCTTGCTTAATATTGGAAGAGATTTATATATTATCTTTATATAAGAGAAAGACTAATAATTATTTTTCCCGTTGGAAATGATGTCACCAAGAGCTGTGTGCGGAGGCTGTAGAAAGATTAATAATTTAATCTTGGTGTAAGGTCACATCTTGGGCTTCTTCTCACATACCCTTCAAACATTCAACCAAGGTATTGTTATTTTAAATTTTAAGTTCTACCTCGATTTTTTTTTAATTTCTATTTTAATTCTTGTAATTTATATTTTATACAAGAACTCAGTGTGGCGCATATAGATTTATTTTGCAGGTTTCAATATATGGAAGTTGACTTGGCTCCTAGATTAGGAAAAGAATTTGATAATCTAGATGAAGCATGGAGGTTTTGGAATGAATATGCTTGTAAAGTAGGCTTTAGTGCAAGAAAAAATGGGTTGACAAAGAGCAAGAAAGATAAAAAAAACAATTATTGCCTATAGATATGCGTGTTCAAAAGAGGGCAAACAAAGGCCAGATAAAAGGTGCACATTGACCACCAACCATCGTCCTGAGACTAGGACCGGATGTAAAGTTGGAATGACAGTTAGTTTGGTGGAAGGTAAATTTAATATCACTAGCTTTATTGAGAAGCATAACCACCCATTACATCTTCAAGAAACTGTGCATATGATGAGGTCTCAACGGAAAATACAAGATGTGCAAGCAGACGAGATTGATTTGGCTAGGGATGCTGGACTTCAACAAAAAGAAACTTTTGACCTTATGAGTAAGCAAGCAAGTGGACGAGCTAATCTTGGTTTCACTCGAGTTGATATGAAAAATTATTTGAAGGTTAAAAGAAGAAGAAGTTTGAGGGATGGGGAAGTTGGGTGGTTACTGAATTATGTTGAAGAACAGATTACCGAGAACCCTTCATTTTATCATTCATATCAACTTGATATGGAAAATCAAATTACAAATATTTTTTGGGCCGATGCTCGTATGCTTGTAGATTATGCTTATTTTGGAGATGTAATTTCATTGGATACCACATACTGCACAAATAATAATCATAGGCCTCTTGCCATATTTTCAGGACTTAATCATTACAGAGGCATTGTCATTTTTGGTGCAGCTTTGTTATACGATGAAACTACAGAATCATTTAAGTGGTTGTTGGAAACTTTTTTAAAAGCAAACAAGCAAAAGAGACCTGCAACAGTTTTTACTGACCAAGATCAAGCAATGGCAAGAGCACTACGTGAAGTTATTCCTGAAGTGAAGCATGCACTATGCACATGGCATATTGGGCAAAACGGAATAAAACATCTGGGAAACAAAATGAAGGGTGGTTCACATTTTTTGCATGACTTCAATAAGTGTATGTTTGCCATTGATGACAAGTCACAATTTGAAGAAACATGGGATTCTCTAATATCATCATTCAATTTGGAGGACAACTCATGGATGAAGTCCATATATGAAATCAAAGAGAAATGGGCATGGTGTCATATGAAGTACTCTACTACTCTTGGTATGCGTAGCACACAAATAAGTGAAAGTGTTAATGCAAATATCAAGAAAATTACAGACCCAAGTGTTAGTATTTGTGAATTCTTCAAAAGTTTTGAGCGGGTTGTTGGAGATAAGAGGTACAATGAGATGAAATGTGAGTATGAAGCAAGGGAGAAAAACCAAGATTGATAGTCCAAAGTTCACCTATCCTACGCCAAGTTGCTAAGATTTACACCGCCTCGGTGTTAGAATTGTTCCAAGAGCAATTTGATCTTTTTTTTGCCACATGTATATCATCTCGAGATGAGACAGGTCTATTGTTCACATATACAGGTACCATGGTTAATGAAGACAAAAAGTGGACATTGACAATTGATCCGAATGATGATTCTGTATGGTGCAGCTGTAGGCATTTTGAATCTATTGGGATATTGTGTTGCCATGCTTTAAAAATATATGAGGTAAATGAAGTGAGGAAACTTCCAGAAAAATATATTTTGAAAAGATGGACTAAAGATGCTAGAGATGGTCTAATACATGACATTAGTGGAAGTGAAATACAAGTGGATTCCAAGCTTCAGAGCACACAATCATATCGACAATTATGTCATATGATGATAACATTAGCAGCTGAAATGTCTGATTGCCCAAAGACTTCTGCTTTTGTCCACAACTCTATAAAAAAACTTCAGAGAGAAGCAAGAGAATTTCATTCAAGGCTAAGGAATTCAAATGATGATGAGAACAAGGAAGAAGATAGAAGTAAGAGCAAAGGTGGCAACCAAGAAAACAAGAAGACGGAGTTAGAAGATAAACTACCCAAGAGCATTAAAAAAAGAGATGGAACAAAGAGAAAGAAAAGATTTAAGACTTGGCAAGAAAAATTGGGAAAGAAAAGTAGGACACTAACCAAGGAAAGAAGTGAGGAATTAGATGCTCCAATTTCATGTTCTGCACCTACAACAATGCAAGTACTTCCTCAAGTGCAGTCATTTACTAGTATGTTAACGGTGGGTTTCTTGGTCCAAAATTAGATTTATTTTGTGATTTGTTTTGTTAATGTATATCAACAAGAGGAATTTTTTGAATAACAGTTTTTCATGTTAATAATATGTATACTTTGTCTTTGTGATTTATAGGCTCCTTTACATTGTCCAACATCATCATTGGAGGCATTAGAAGAAGAGGAAATTATGCTACTATGTACCAAAAAAACAGAGAAAGGAATTTGCACAAGTTAAGGGGAAAATGTCATTTTCATTAAAATCAATGTGTATAATACATCAAGATGCTAAATACAACTTTGATTTTCTAATACACTCTCTACTATATCAAATATATTACACTACAGTTTTTTTATGACCCTATACTAATATCTCAATTTCTCTTCCTTCTTCCTTGTTCTTATTAGGTGAAGGTCCATCTTCCATAACAGCTTCAACAATGTCCATTCAGTTCCCACTAGATGAGTCTCCATTTTCTATAGCTTCAACAATGTCTAATCAAGTCCGAGCAGGGGAAAGTCCATCCCCTATTGCTTCAACAATGTTCAATCAACATAAAGGACTTAGTAGCCACCACCTGCAATGACAATTCAAATTTCAGCAATCATAAACTGATCCAATCCATCAACTTTCTTTTTGTAATACAGTCACAACAAGAAGTTCCATTATGTATGACATGGTTGTGCTGCTACAACAAGTTTTACTTTGTATGACATGGTAGTGCTATTATAACATATAGCTTAAAGTGACTCATTTTGATTGTACATAGGCTATATGACAGCATTATGTCTCATTAAAGTACATGGGCTATATGACAACAACTTGGTATTTGACAGCAGTGAGTATGCATATGAAACTTGTTTTGATAGCATTATTATGTTTTAATCAATGAAAGACAACACTTAACCTGTTGAATAGGTTCCCTATTTGTACTCATGTAACTTTGTGCAATGACAATACCACAAAAGCTTGCATGGAGGAACACTTTATTGTCTAGAAAAAAAATTACACAGCAAGATTGTTCAAAATTAAGATATTATATAAAATCTGTTCCATTACTCTTCGGTTGTCACATTTCCTTGATTTACTATCTTTGCATCATATTTGAAGGGAGGAAACTCTACAAGAAAAACTCTGTTAATTTACTTTTTGGCCTTCAAGCCTTCAAACAGCCACAAATATATCAAAATTTAGAAGGAAGAGAGCATTAAGGTCCTCTGTCACTTCTTATGATTGACTTGATCTCCTTAATACCAACAAACCAAATTTATTAGGAAGTTTCTCAAACATGATGTGTATTCAGTATGATCAAAGGCAATAACTACTAAAGTCTTTACCAAAAAGTATCTATATATACTAAAATGATTTACCAACAAATATCCCTTAGTCTTGTCCATGAACTATGTATGGAGATTTATAAGGATAAGCATTAGGCAATTCTACTCGTTAAACAATCACTTTCACAGCACCAGAAATTTCAATTTTCTAAAATTGGAAATACTTTTTCTCACCTTAGTGACCCTGATGGACTCTCTTGAAGATTAGATCAATCACTTGTCATCAGGTGCAAAGAAATCTATTGAAGATACTGATGTTTTGCTTCTATTATATAGAATTCAACAATTATTGAATGCAGAGGCATTTCTGAATTCAAGACAACAGTATCATAGGATTGCCGTGCATTACTAGAAAGCCATTAACATGGTCTAGCCAAAAGATCTTCATTTTACCTCTTAAAGTGTTTATCCATAATACTAAACCGAAAAAAAACCAGCAAGGATATATTACACTTAAAACCCAGAACTAACACAACATAATTACATGAATTATATTATTATAGAGAAGTTGGGGAATGATATTCACAACCACGATCTCATTCATAAAAATAAAAATCATCCCAATAGAAGCGATCAGGGAAAAAGTACAAACCCTAGAAGCTCTAGAAACTTGACGGATGTGGAACGACAATGGATGATGAGAAGTCAAGAAGAGCTAACGTCGCCGTCGGCGAGTGGGTTAGAGGGCATAGAGAAGAGGACAGGGGATTTCGCAGAAACCTGAATTTGAAGGGACGGTCCAGATTATAATAAAAGCTACGGTGGGGATAGAAATTTAAAATATGCAAGACTTGTCTCACTTTTGAGCCATGAGATCAATTGGACGGCCACAATTTCGAGATTCTGAGAGATGCGGAGAATAAGGCCGCTGAGAGAATCTGGACCCGTTAGACACCAAGTATGAGACAAAAAAACTGCCCTTCAAATAATTTTTCTTAGAATAAGATAAAGATATGGTAAAAAAATTTATTATTTCCTGTAAGCATTGAGTCTTCATAAAGATTTGAGATATGAGACATAAATTTTAAATATTTTTATGATTTTCATATACTTTGTTATGAATGGAAATTTTTTAAATTATATTTTAATGAGTGATATACCCATAAACATATTATTTTCATGTATCATGAAATTATCATATAGTTTTGACACTCGATACAATTAGGAGCATATTTGCATATTAAGTTAAAGAGGAGTTTTAATTAACTATTATGTGTTCAAAAAAATTTATTTATCAATTTAATGTTTATGTGGAATTAAGAGAAAAGATTTTAAATTGTTGTTTATCAAAAAAAAAGAGGCCATTTTGACATAAATATGAGTTAACAAATTCATTCTATTCTCAAGTGTTTACTTACTACACATAATATTACCTATGGATATTAAAGTGTGAAAGTACAAATAACTTCTTTTTGAAAGGCCCGAAGCATGAAATTCATAGTAATAAAGAGAATTCTTTTCAAGTATCAAGACAACACACACATCTTAGTATTTACTTAAATATGTAAGGAAAAGAAAATATGTATTGGATAAGTGAATAGTGTTAAGCATAAGATAGAGATTGATGTCGTGGGAGTTTGTTGGGGTCTACATAATTGTAGTTGTTATCATATCATAAGCTTTAGGTGGACATCTCTTTAAGGTTAGGAAAGTTGTGTTGGGAAGAATCTTAACGACAATAATCTAAAGTTCTTTTGGGAGTAAACCCTTGGACTTTTTGATTGTATAATTTTGAGGTGAGTCTAGACTAAAAAGCCTTAGGCAATTCTTATGATTTTGCTTGAGAAATTAGTATGCGAATGAGAGATAACCTAACTATGTGCATATCTGGATTAGAAAACATAATATACATAGATTGATAGAGTGTTTTTAAACGAGTACCTTACTAAACAATTAATGGCGATAAATCTTTAAGAAAGGGTGTATGTATAAAACTTAATGATATTGACATAGGTGTGGATTTAAACTTTTTAAGTAAATCAACTATATAATGAGAGAGAGTAACACAAAAGAGTTAGAGAAAAGAGGATCAAATTTGATAGATATATGTTATACAGGAGTAGAGATACTAATACAAGTGGTAATATTACTAAAGTGATTGATAGAAAGTATAAAGGATAGTTAGATGCATGTAATGACACACGTGAGTTAAGGATACCAAGTTTAAGGATAATTGATGAGTGTGATTGGTCACATAAGTCTTCTCTTGCCACTACTAAAAATTTGCCTATAAGACCGCCACATCTAGACCTCCATAGGTGGAAACGGTTTAAAAAGTATAACTGGTGGCTTTTCTATAAATATTGATAAAACTTAAAACCGGTCACACATATGATCGATCTAAATAATATTTTCTAGACAGGTTATAATTTAATGCAGTCTCGTTAAGTATTAAATATTATGAAAATTTTAAAATTTAAATTATTTTTAGACCTGACGCTTATGCATCCGGTGTAAATATACTTTTAGAGACTGTCATTACTTTACAGTTACAGAGTTTATTTAGCTTTCAGAGCAAACTTCCTAACGAGTCTTTTCGATTTTTGAAATCTGGAGCCATCCACTTTAATAAATGTACTCTTCCACCGTCATGCCTATTTAATCTCCTCGAGTCATTTCATTTATTTAGTTTATCAAAAGTTGTTCTAGCTCCCTCTTCTCTCCTCTCAAACAATAGTCATAGTGAGACGCATCCAAACTCTGTTAGTTCGGTCTCCTTTTCCTCCCCCTCCTCCTTTACAGCCTCTGCCGCCTCTTCCGTAACCGTTAGTGAGGCAAGCTTTTTTACAACCTCAATGCAAGGATGTCTTGCATGGAGAGACATTTCGGAAGGCTCTTCAACTTGCTGCACACTATCAACAACAAGTTGAACCTTGTGCTCGATGCTAATGACATCAAGCACAATCTTTCAGATGACCCCTCTTCCCTTTCATCTTCTTCCTCCCCTACTTCCAACGATAAGGAGGAAGATTAAGAGGTTTTTTTATTATGTAAATTTTTCTTTGGAACAATGTACTATATACTGCATTTAGGAAACAACAAAAATTATAATATTAATGAAAAAAAATTGCTATTTCTAATCTTGATCTTGACCTTGATATTGAACGTTTCTTGTATCTTTTTGTTGTTGTTTCTATCTCTGACTTGATAAGTTAATTTATGATAGATATTATTTTTTAGTAAATTATAATATCTAGGATATTGTTAAATATATAATTTGCTTATATTTAGACCGGTTGTAGTGGCATAAAGTCTAAATATGTTAATCCAAACCGTTGTTTAACTATTGACCGATCTGAATGTCGTTACTTTTTCTAACATTCAATTTTTATTTAGACTAGATAAGATGTGTGTCTGGTTTCATAATTATTATTTAGACTACATTTTCAATGACAACCGGTCTAAATACGTAACATTTCAACTTCCAATGCATATCATCATGTCTTGTCAGACTTATCTAAAGTTTTCAAGCAATAGTCTCGATTATAAATAAAGGCGCCTTTAGTTTTGAAGTTTAAATTCAAAAGTCCTTTCTAGTTCTCTCTTTCTTCTTTGAGCAGCAACACTTCCAATATGGAAAGAATATAGAGGCAATGTTCCCCCTCTCCTCCTCCAACAGCAGCTACCGGCGGTTACTTTTTGTGGCCTCCTCTACCTCTAACTTTGGAGGAAATCACTGAGGCCATATTTCTCCTCCAGGGCACCATTTTGGAGGTCATGGCCCAACAAGATTGCTTCTTTGAACGGTTGAAAGAGTTGATGGAGTGTTAAATGATAGAGTTGACCATTTGAATTAGGGGCAATTGTCTCCTGAAATGATGATTATCATCTGAAGGCCTGGGTTTCAAGAACCTCCATTTTTATAATATTTTGGTGTAATTTTGATTTCAAGCATGTATGTTGCTACCTTTAGGCGATAATTATTAATGAAAAAGTTTCAATCTTTATGTCTTTTAAGTTCTTGTTGATGATCATTTCATGTTATTAATCTCTTATACTTGTTAATGAAAAAGTTTCAGCCTTTATGCGAAAGTCTTTGTTTGTAAAATTTTATTTCTCTATTCTAAAAATTATATTTTAGACCGATTAATTTAAAGGACGGTCTCATTAAGAATTAAAAAAATGTTTTTTACATATTGAGGCTGGTGTTTAATGAGAACTTGTCTAGAAAAGGTTGTCCTAGTATATGTACTCACTTTCACACTCAGTCTTTATCTCTAGCCTCTCTTAGTCCGCCGCTCAGGCTCTTCCTATCTCTATCGCCTCCAGCCTCTGTGATATCTCTCTTTTCGCTGTCTGGATGGCTTGGTATTCCTTTTCATTAGGCTCCCCCTTCTTTGTCGTTTCCATTTTGCTCTCATGTTGGGTAAAAGTCATTGTTTTTTCACAAACCCTCAATAGCCCTCTTTTGTTAGTGTTCTCTTTCGTTATCTTTGCTTGCGTAGATATTTTAATCATTGTCTTTCACAAACCCTTGATACTCCTTTTCCTTCTTTGTCGAAACTCTGATTGAAAGTTCATTTTTTTCCTTACATCCACATAAATGAAAGTGTTATGCTTGATCGATAATGTCCCTAGTTTGTTGTGAAAAATATTTGCAATTTTGTATGCCGGGTGACCTTGTGATATATGCAGTGCTGTTGATTGGCCAGGATAATTTGCTTGCTTCAAATTCAATGTAGGTTGTGAATTTATATACATAATACATTAAATTTGAAGCAAGTAATGATAATTCTAGCCAATTTGCACCATCAAACATAGCACAAACGCTAGATGAATGCCAAATAGACTATATATTCAGAGTGTGAAGAGTTTATGAAGAGGCCAGGATTATTTAATTTGCTGCTTGCTCCAAATGCAATATAGTTCGTTAACATATGTTGTACATTACATATGCAATAATTATGTTATGTAATACACATGCTCATGAGCTGCATTGCATTTGCAACTCAGAATTTTATATAACAACAATTAAATCTAGCTAAGCAAGAAATGCATTCATTTGCATAGAGGCTGGATAAGCGCCAAATAGACCATATTTTCATGAGGAAGTCAAAAAATTTATTTTCATTACAATAGATTTGTATTTAATTTACTCATTACTAATTTATTCTTTTAATTACAGCAAGGAGTAGGAAGAATTTCAAAAAGACAAGTGATGAGCACCAAGTTGAGTGGTTTTTTGTATCTATCACTTATATTTTTGTGGACATATGAAGAGCATTAAATAATCTGATCTAATATGTAACTCTGTGTAATTGAAAACAGGGGACGAACACATTTAGAGGTTGTAGATGTAAGACCTGTCTTACATACCCCTTTAATTACGTATCGGAAGTGTTACTCTCCAATTACTTAGGGGTTAACTACTCATTCAAGACTATTAGCCGTTATTCTTACCGAATATCAGAGTTTGTTCTTATTCTTAGATTCTGTGATCCTGATTACCGCTCAATTCTAATACGCATATTCGTACATGCATATTCATACATATTCGTTAAATGTAAATATTTTACACACAGTATAAATAAATACACTTGAATCTTTAATTCTTCATCATTCTTCCTTCTAGTTCATTTTCAAGCATCTTCTCTTTCGTATTCACATACCTATATAGATGGTGGGGGAGGATGAGATTTGGAGGAATCTTAGTAGCAAACAATACTAACAATGCATGTAAGATAAATGCAAGTACATGATATGCTTGCCATACATAGGCTTATTGATAAGTAAAATATTTGCATATTTATTTTCCCTTATATGATGATTTTGTGGATGATATTTAAGATTAATGTAATAAATTTAGGTGTAATTGATAAATGCAGAATGATTTTGGAATAAATATTTTTATTACTATTATAATATTTACTTTTTTCTCTTTTGATAGCCACACATTAAGAGGAGAAAGGAGACCAAAAATTAGACCAATGGAATTGAAAAAGGCTAATTACTGTAGCATCGGGTACTATTCATTTGGGTCACTATTTCATGACGGAACTATTCACGACGGAAATCACTATTCATGCCAGAAGTGACTGTATCAACGGAAGCATTGTAGCAGCATGCGCTTTTCACTATTCCAGACAAGGTTACTGTAGCAACGTGTTCTTGGGCACTGTAGCAACACATTTTTTTTTCCTATAAATAAAGATAATAGCCAAGCATAAATGAGGAAAAGAAGGGAAGAGATGTAGAGGCTTCTATCTCTAACAATTAGAGGTCATTCTTTGATAGGAAGAAATCTTTTCTCTGACATATCTGAATAAATTGTGTTATTTTCTAGATTTAATTTCATACATTGTATTATTTTTTGCATGCCTCCTATATGGAAGGCTTAGTATTGTATTACTTTTTGCATCCCACATACATGGAGGGTTTTACCTCCTAAATGGACGGTTAGATTTCTCTATTTTTCATGTATCTTTTGGTTGTATATTTATATTTCAGAATTTAATATTCAAGCTTTATGCAGTATTTTTGAGGTTTTCATTCTAGTTTTATGTAATGTTAATTTATTTTTATTTTGTTTTTAATTTCATCATGAGCTAAATTTCTATTTTCCTAGGGTGACGACGTAGCTTTGTAGTGATGAATTGAATCTTAACCTATTGAATGTGGTTTTAATTTCTCCTTCATGATTGATTTTTAATTATTGTTTTTAATGCTTTTATTTGATTGGCCATCTTTTGAATGATTTCAGTATGTATGTTGAGACCGGAAGGAGATGCATGTGTATAGACCCATAATTAAAACCATAATTTGTATATGAAATAGGAATATATTTATATTAGTTGTGTAGTCCTAATGAGTTCATAAATCTTAATGCATAATTAATTGCTTAAATTCATATAGAAATATATTGTATTAGCAATTAATTATAGAATTGCTTGACCTTGGAAGAGGCTAATAATCAAAATAAGGGAAACTCGACTATCAATCATATGGAATAAATTGGGCTAGAATAGATAAGTGATTCAATCCAAAATTTATTAAGTGAAATCTGACCCCTAGAACTTTTTCTTGTAGTTGTTTTCATATTATTTACACTCATATTTAATTATTTTCTATTTTGTACTTTCTATCACCAATTTATCGATCAACTAAATAGAATTAAAATTACCTATTTTGGTACTTAGTGATCAATCCTCGTGGGAACGATACTCTACTCACTTATGTATTACTTGATTACGACAGTGTACACTTGCACTCTTTAATATATCATCTAAACTCGTAACACGTTTTTGGCATCATTGCTGGGGATTGTTGTCATTAATATCAAATACCAAGTAATTTTAATACTAATTTAGTCTACATGTAAAAATTTCAAAACAAAATTAAAAAATATTTTTTAAAAATGGATTATTCACAGCATTCATTTGGTTTAATCAGTGATAAATTATCATATCTTGGTTCTTTTTCTGGAATGCATATTGATGGAATGAGACAAGAAAATATAAATGCTGGTTGGATTGAAAATTCTTCTCCTTATAATTGTTTTTCTTGTGCTTATTGTGGAGAGTGTCATTCTTATGAGCATTGTCCATATAGCAATACCAGTCATTATGTGAGAGATGATTTCAATATGAACCAAACTTGTTTTGATCATTCCTTTTATCTTGATTGAATTTTATAGCAACAAAAGTCTTTGGATCCATATGTCAAGTATTGTCCTTATCCTCCTTTCTACTCTTATCCATATATTAAAGAACAAACTCTTGAGTATAAGGAAAAGTCTGATTTAGAAAGAATATGTGAGGAGTTTGCAGAATCAATAGAGAGATTTAGTAGAGAGCAAAATGAAATTGCCACTAGAGTTGAGTCAAGTGTCCTGAATATTGAAATATATGTGAGTCAAATTGTTTCGTCGCTTGAAACTCTTAGGCAAGATAATTCTTTAAGCATGATGACCACTTCTTGTGTTGATGATGATGATTATTGTGAGGAAGTTGAGGAAATGGAATTGAATGAAACTTTAGCTCTTGTAGATGTGATAAGGAAATTGAAATCACTTTTGGAGAGAACAGTGAATGTCCAATTGAAGTTCCGGTTGTGGAGCCTAATCTTTGTGACTTTGATGTTGAAACTAATATGGATATTCTAAAAGTTGTTGTTCATGTCTCTCCTATTGAAGTGTTGACTCTTACTAATGAGAGTCAAGTGGATTTTGTGGGATGTTCTAAAATTTTGGAAACTCATATATCTATTTGCAAATACATGCATGTTGTGCTTTATTTGAATTCAGTAAATAATTGTACTCTAAAATTGTCTATGATTGAAGAAGTACAATTAATTACTTTGAATGATTATTTCATGTGTATGAAACATTGTTGCTTGAAAAGAAATGAAGATAAGGTAATCATGGTGTTTGATACTTTTGATTAATAGTTTGTTTGGTAAGTCTGGTTGAAGACTATAAATTTAGCACTGCTTGGGAGGCAACCCAAGGTTTGGTTTGATGTTTTGTTGTGATTTTGTAGGACTTCTAGTAGTCCCTGATGATGTATTCCGCTTTGGTAGCTACAAATAAAAAAATTAAAAAATATAAAAATATAAAAAAAATTAATTGAAAAAATAAATTGATTTGGTCTTTGTCTAGCTAAAGACGTTAAATAAGGGTGGCTATTTAGAAGGCAACCCAAAACTTCTTTCTCACTTTTTCAAACTTTTTTTCTACTCTCTCATTTTTTCTTCCTACTCTCTCATTTTTCTTTTCTACTCATCGAAACACACTACACTGGGTTGAGAATTTTAGTTTTCATCAATTTCATAGTAAGTTACTATAGAGGAGTCTCTTGTAAAGCTTAAGAACAGGTTCCCCACTCTTCCCAAAGATGTGCTCAGGAAGATCTATAACAGTCGATTTGAAAGGATGAAGATATTTAAGTGTTTGGGCCTTCCTATGGACGTACGCTGGATCATTGAAGCTAAGGTACATTTAGCAAGTGAGATTCATAAATCATTTGTTAAACATTTGCTAGGAATGGGAAGAAGTTCTTACTTCAAAAAGAGAAAAGCTAAAAGGATGAATGTCTATCATAAATGTGTAAGGTGGAATTGTGATCAGCGCTGTAGGAGTAAAGGTATAGTTTCTATAAATCGAGAAGATAAAATGAAATTTATAAAGGATGGACTGAGTAAGGAGTCACTGAATGATATCATTCAAACTCTTGAAACGCATCCGAGTGGTGATGTTCATCGTATTCTTCTTGATTTAGTAGATATATTTAACAGAGAAAAAGAGCGCTATTGTCTTGGGAATCCAACGTTAAAAGACCCTGTTTGCCAATTTATAAGAAAACTGGATGGGAAGCAAATCCTCTATTCATAAAAAGCATTTAAGCTGTTATTAGACGTAATGTGAGCCAAAATCACAATTACTGTACATAATCATGCTTTTGTCTAATCTGTCTTATCTTTTCAATAACTTTTGTCTAATCTGTCGTATCTTTTCAGCAGCTTTTGTCTAATTTATTTTATCTTTTCAGTAACTTTTCACTTTCTTTCTTCTTTTTGTTAAATTCTCTACGCAATGGCCCACCAGTCATTTGTGTCAGAAATTTTTTTCAAACTTCTTTGAAAAATATGTGATTTGTATGATTTTATTGTCGCTATTTTAGTGTTATATATATATGTACTCTTTCACTTGTAAATATGTATTCTTCACTTGTAAATATGCATTCTTCTACTTGTGAGCACAAATGGTCCGAGAGAAAAGAAAAGAGAAAAAGAGTACCACCCAAAAATGTAGATTCACATCTATTTACATTTTTGGTGAAACTAATTCTGGAAAGGATGGAGAGTTTGTTACTGCAGCAAAAGAATTTGGAAGTGCATTAGCTGCTAGAAAGATCAACTTTGTATATGAGGGAGGTATCTATGTCCTAAGGGGAAGTGTGACCATTTCTGCATCCATGAATGGAAGCAAGGGTTTGAGTGTAAGTGTAAAAGAGTTGGAAGCTCACACTTTTTCCTTAGGACAAGATTTATAGGTTTTGACTTTGCCTGAACGACTGGGATGAATGTTCTACCATGCCCAAGCTTTCATTGCTCTACCCGATGGTTTGGAGATGTTGGATGGCATTTCTAGCGTTGCATATTAGGCTAAGTTAAACTTTCACAAAAATCCATTAAGATTGTTAAATGTTAATGGTTTTTATGATGATATGTTGTCTTTGTTTGATCATGCTGTAGAAACAGGATTCATATGCTAAGCGACTCGTCACTCCATAATTTCTGCATCAACTGCTGATCAGCTGCTCGATCAACTGCAAACCTATAAACCTCACCCAGATCTATAAGTCAAGCAAATAGGTGGACAATCTTCAGAAAGCAGTCAAAAGCAGAATCCATATACCACTCTTTGGTTGTAACTCTCCTTAATCTTTTGGTTTTACTTTTAGCATTTTGGTTTGTTGTGTGTTTGTGTTTAAAAAAAACTTTCTCTAAGCTACAGAAGACATTGAGGACAATGTCTGATTTAGGTTGGAGGAGGAATTGTAAAAAAAAATTAGTTAGTTAGTAAAAACCATTATATGCATGGGGTGTGAAAAAAAATGGCAGAATAAGGACTTATTCTTAACTCCTGAGACGTATTTTGTTAGTTGCATTTATTAGTTACATGTTTTTATTCTTTTCTAAAAAAATAGAGAGTAGAAGTAAAAAGAAAAAAAGAAAAAAAAATCATCATGTTCAAGTACTTTGTAATTATTTTAAGAAGTATAGAATTTTTAAGTATGGATCAATGGAATTTAGAGATTTTATAGCATGAATGAACAACTGATTGTTGTAATTGGTGATGAATTTTGAGATTGAATGAGCTGAGTTTGAAAGCCCCTAACTGTGAGCTTTAAAGCCTATAATGATTATTTCTCTTGTGTGTGATATTCACCTATTAAGTTGTCACTCTAGAACTTGCTTTAAATCTGGTTGAAATTACATCTCACATGCATTTTCAAAAATAAAAAAGGCATTTATTTTCTTTAGCCAGAGCCAAATAGCCAACCTTGCAATTATATCATTGTTAAGCCCCTTTGAGCCTAATTGACTGTTTCTTTGTTCTAAACCCATTAATATGTGTTTTAATGATATATCAAGTGCTTTTACCTAATTCGAAAGATTAGTGGAGCATTTGAAATTCCTGTGAAATGGGCTTTTGACAAGTGTGAGGGTGTATATAATATCAACTTTAGAGTTATAGAGTTTTACGCCAAAAAAATTATGGAAAAAAAAAGAAAAAAAATGTTACGTATTTGAATTATAGGTTGTTGTGATGAAATAAATTTATAAATAGCCCATTTTTCAATTGTTAAATTTCTTAAATGTAACCCTTCATATCATGTTTTACATTCCTTTCACCTTAACCCCATTCCTTTTACCTTAACCTCATTACAACCCTTAATAAGTCATTTTGATTTGAATTATGCATGTGAATTAGTTAGTGGAGATTGAGATTTTTAGCAAGCCTATGGTAGTGCAATTTTTTGGTTGAATTTTAGTGAAACACTTACCCTTAAACACTTGAGAGATTGAGAGAATGAGTTACACTTACGAACTTAGTTTATTCATTTTTAGTTAAAGTTACCAGTTTATATTTTTGTTCATTCATGAATACTATGATCTCTTTATTTTTCAATTGTATTCTTGCTTATGACTTGACACTTCTGATTTTGTTGGAAGCACTTATTAGTCATTCTTTGTTCGAGGATGTCCAAGAGCTAACTGTAGGGGGAATTTGATAAGTAAAATATTTGCATATTTATTTTCCCTTATATGATGATTTTGTAGATAATATTTGAGATTAATGTAATAAATTTAGGTGTAATTGAAAAATACGAGATGATTTTGGCATAAATATTTTTATTACTATTAAAATATTTACTTGTTTGCTCTTTTGATAGCCACACAATAAGAGGAGAAAGGAGACCAAAAATTGGACTGATGGAATTGAAAAAGGCTAATTACTGTACCTAATAGTACAATTCATTGGGGTTACTATTTATGGCGGCACTATTCACAGTGGAAATCACTATTCATGACGGAAGTGACTATAGCAACAGAAGCACTGTAACAGCATGCGCTTTTCACTATTCCAGACCCAATTCACTGTAGCAACACGGTTTTGGCACTGTAGCAATGCGTTTTTTTTCCTATAAATAGATATCAAAGCCAAGCATAAATGAGGAAAAGAAGGGAAGAGATGTAGAGGCTTCCTTCTCTGACAATTAGAGGTCCTTCTCTGATAGCAAGAGATCTTTTCTCTGACAGATCTGAATAAATTATGTTATTTTCTAGATTTAATTTCATGCATTGTATTACTTTTTGCATGCCTCCTACATAGAAGGCTTAGTATTGTATTACTTTTTGCATGCCGTCTACATGGAAGGTTTTACCTCCTAAATGGATGACTAAATTTCTCCATTTTTCATGCATCTTTTGGTTGTATATTTATATTTCAGAATTTAATATTCAAGCTTTATGTAGTATATTTGAGGTTTTCATTCTAGTTTTTTGTAATGTTAATTTATTTTTATTTTGTTTTTAATTTCATCATGAGCTAAATTTCTATTTTCTTAGGATGATGATGTAGCTTACTAATGACGAATTGAATCTTAACCTATTAAATCTAGTTTTAATTTCTCCTTCATGATTGAGCTTTAATTATTGTTCTTAATGTTTTCATTTAATTGGCCATCTTTTGAACGATTTCAGTATGTATGTTGAGATCAGAAAGAGATGCATGTGTATAGACCCTATAATTAAAACCATAATTTATATATGAAATAGGAATATATTCATATCAGTTGTGTAGTCTTAATTAGTTCCATAAATCTTAAGGCATAATTAATTTCTTAAATTCATACAGGAATATATTGGATTAGCAATTAATTATAGAATTGTTTAACCTTGGAAAAGGCTAGTAATTAAATGAGGGAAACTCGACTATCAATCATATGGAATAAATTGGGCTAGAATAGATAAGTGATTCAATCCAAAATTTATTAAGTGAAATCCGACCCATTGAACTTTTTCTTGTTGTTGTTTTCATATTATTTGCACTCATATTTAATCATTTTCTATTATGTACTTTCCATCACCAATTTATTGATCGACTAAATAGAATTAAAATGATATATTTTGGTACTTAGTGATCAATCCTCATGGTAACAATACTCTACTCATTTATGTATTACTTGATTATGACAATGTACACTTGCACTCTTTAATAGATAATCTAAACTCGTAACACTCATGTTCACATAATGACATTTCCGCATGTTCAATGTTTCGTGCAACATATCTATGGCCATAGTAAAAACAGAAATAGAGCTTCCTTCATTCATTCATACATGCTTTACATAATCAAGCCAAAAAATACTACACATCAATACAAAAGCATACACATCATATACATGCAAGTTAAGTAAGTTTACTACCTTGTGGACTAATGTCCTCCCTATGTTTCCTCTTCTTCCAACTATCGGAGTTGCTTGAAGCATCTTCCATTCTTTTTCTTTCCGAGTTCTCATGGCCCTGAACATATAATCATATTATTAGAGCTATGACAAATGAATGCATAATAGGGCTGCCTTAGCCTCATAGGTTTACTTTAACCCTTAAAGTTTACACCTATTACATTTGACCCTTTCTTTCTTAAATTCACATGGTAGCTAAAACTTGACAACATTTTGACCAAACTTTGAAAATTCATAATTAATTCTATAGAACTCCAATTGGGGTGGTTCAAATTCCTACTCAAAGCTATTTGAGTCTATTTTATGCGAAAAATATTACTTAGAGCCAATTCTTGACACAAAATTTCAGAACTATGACTGAAGCCTCACTACCACAAAATTCATTCCAGATTCAATGCCTAACTTCAAAAATTCATAATTCCTATTGTACTGATCCAAATGGTACAAATAACCTATCAAATTAAAGTTTGATATGTAGACTTTCATTCTAGAAATCTTCATAGCCATTGGACAACATTCTATTACTAAAAAACATAGCACATTCAGACTACCATGCAAGAAACCCTAATTGGCAACAAATTCCTGTTTTTGAATTTCAAATCCATTCTTTCTAAAATCATACCACCAACCTATTCCTACATAATTTTGCCCAAGGAATCTATTGGAGACATCAAAAACAGAAAAATCACACTCCTTCTTCATGCCCTATTCTGATAGAAAATTAGGGCACAAAGCAACAATTTACCAATTTACAATTTATTCACCAAACTAGGTTCATATGCCTCCCAAACATCATATAACCACATGTATATGACCAAAGCATGATGAAACCCTAAATGAATGAAAATAAGGCAGCAAGAACAAGTCCCAAAAATTCAGCCAATCAATACAATACATAGGTCAAAATGAAGCTTATACTCACGTCTTTCACATTCTAGGGCTTGCTCTTGATTTCTCTAACTTTTGCACTTTGTGGACAGCACAAAAAACCTCTTCTCAAGAAAATAAAACCATGTCAATGAAGCTCTTCATGAGAGGAACAACATTTATGAAGACCTCAAGAGCTAGAAATGTTATTTGGAAGGTGAAAATCAAGGTAGAACACCTTACCTTCTTCTTTGTCCTTCTTTCTCTTTCCTTTTTCATTTTGCTCTTCCTTTTCTCTTTCTTTCTAGGTGCTGGCTGAAATATTGAGTGTGTGAGAGAGAGATAACTATTTTGATATTCTCTTAATAGCCTTCTTGAAATACTTGGCCAAAATTCACCGAAGGAAATATGTGGCCAAAAGTTGTGGCTTCTTGAAGAAGCCTATGGTTAATTAACCTTATTGACTTCAGTTAATTAACTTCAGTTCTTCCCTTTCTCTTCTTTCCCTTTGGCTGAAATTGCCTCTCAAAAGAAAGAGTAAATGTTGACCAATTTGGTCTCTTTGTCTTGTTTATTGGTCAAACTTTCCAAGCTGGAAAAATTGAAAAAACTTTGACTAATTGACCAAACTATTTTCCTCCCTCATTTGCCCTTACTTGGATGTTTTTATGGCCTAAAAGAGAGTTAATTTTTTCTTCTCATTCTCATAATTACGTCTTACTTTTGAAGAGCTAATCTTGGCCCTTCATTTTGTCTTCTAATTTTAACCTCAAGATCAAGTGGCAATTGTCTCTTTTGCCCTTGATTTTGGCAATATTATTTCTTGTGCCATTAGTTCTTTTAGTTCTCTATATTACTTATTTCTCGACACCATTTCCCTTTTCCTTTAGATCTAAGTTAGGTTTTGTGTCATTTTGACACATCCTAAAGGAATTGGATATTTCCGTCAACTAATACACACTGAAATTCATTCTTTATTTTGAGTGTGGTTTCTAAAAGTCATTATGTGTAATATCCCGATTTGTAATTAGGGCTAATGACCCCGATAATTATTGTAATTATCTTGATTTAAATACATTTGGGATCAATGTAATATGAATTTTGAGAATAAATACATGTGGTATTTAAGATCAATGGTTGTGATTCCTTGACCGTGGGTCGGAATCCTATGCTTTGTGTTTTTGTGAGCTCTTTGAGAGAGTGAGTGGATGATGACATGTGGCATGGTGTGAGCCATTGGATGAAGCACTAGAAGACAAAAATCACTTTTTCTCTTCTCCCTCTCTCCTATTCGGTTGAGTATGTGTGTGTAGAGGGAATTTTCATCATCATCCTCCTCCCATTTCTCTCTCTCATATTTTCTCTCTCTTTCCTCCATTGTTTCGCTGAACAAGCAAGAAGAGGAAGAAGAAAAGCTTGATCTTTGGTAAGAAATACTCCTCCTTTGCTCAAAACCTCTTCTATAATATTGTTCATCTCAATGAGAGCTACATTGTGATGGTTGTAGAATCTTGAGAAGTGGTGCTTGGTGACTTGTTCGAAATTGGAAGTAGAGGAATCAAAGTTCTTGATTGGGCAAAGTAAAGAGGTAGGCATTTAGAGCATTTTGGTATGTTGTTTGTGATCTTTGGCTAAGTTGGTGAAATCTGGAATTTTGCCCTAATTTGCACCAAATATGGAAATATGAAGTTCATTATGATTGTTGATTGGAAATGATTTAGTTTGGTGGTATATGAACATTTGACACATGTTGGATAGATAGAAATTGATTGGGATTCATTTGGGTCACTTTGGAAAAGTGGGAAATTCTGTTTTTTTGTAGTGATTTCCAGTGAAGGGCTATATTTTTCCTTGAAAGAGGACTCATATACCTTTCATTTGGCTTTGGAATCACTCCGTTTCGATTTTTCTAGAATTAGTTATGTTTTTTCGAAGTTCAGCCCAGAGTCAGGAAACTTCTGGGCCGCGGCCCATGAGTGGCGGGCCGCGGCCCAAGCCTTTCTGACCTGTTTTGGGCCGCGGCCCAAGAGTGGTGGGCCGCAGCCCAAGACTTTCTGACCATCTTTGGGCCGGGGCCCAAGGAATGGTGGGCCGGGGCCCAAGCTTGTGTTCCAGCACTTAGTGTTTTCGAAAAGTAACCTTCAACCTATTGTTTCCCAACCTTTTAGGGCTTTCATTAGAGACATTTGTGGCCTCTTAGGAGTCCTAAATGATAACCAACTTAGTGTATTATGGGATTAAGTAATTGGAAAAGAGATTGATCAATTGTCCCTAATTTGGTATAGGATTTGATATCTGCCGAACGCGTGAGCCCACTGTGCCAAAGATTGTCAGGAAAGATACAGGTAGCGACTCCTCTCTTATACTTTGTGTAAATGTATTGTATGTCTGTCTGTCATTCATTGTGTGGATGCTGCTGCTATTGCTTTGTGATACCTTGTGCATTGATATACTTTGTGGAGCATAGTGATACATCGTGCGTTGAGATGCTTTGTGGTGCTTTGTGCTTTGTGTTGCTGCTACATAGTGTTCACCGCGAAAGCGGGCGTTGTGCATAGTGATTACAGCGAAAGCTGGCATAGTGTTCACCACGAAAGTGGGCGTAGTGCATTGTGATTACAGACGTGAGTGCTGTCGTATGTGGCACGAGCCAGAGATCATTGTGAAGCTGCTGTTTATGATGAACATACATGCTTTATGTTTATATATCGTATGAGTGAGTTGTTGCTCTGGGATTCTTTAGAATCTCATTCCTCCATATGACTAATCTTTTCAGATAGGGCAAGTGGCTCGAAGGAGAAGCGACCAACCCGGAGTGGTTAGGAGCTCTTAGGGACATTCAGGACTTTGGGATAGTTGGTTATCCTTACTTTGGATTGGGATTGCCAAGTGTACATAGATGTAAATAATTATTTTGATTGTGTAATCCCCTTTATGGGAAAACAACTAAACCCATGATATATATGTAGTAACCCGGGGTTTGCCGGGATTTTGGTTTCCGCACTTTGATATTTATTATGTACTCTGATTTCTCAAGTAGTTATATCCGCACGTGAATGTGAGACCAAGAATATATATATATTTTGAAAAGATCTTGAAATACCCCATCTCTTGGATGTGGGATCATAAGTTGTGATTTTGTTTTATTGGTCTCTATTTCACTTAAATTTCGTAATTCGGATGTAATTACGGTGAGGGGGTTACATTTTTGGTATCAGAGCCAGGTTCCTGGCAAGGGTAGAGTTTGCTAGGATAGCTCCCATAGTGTGTTCTTAGTGATAATAGATCATCTGTGAATGATTATTGTATACACATATGTGCTCTGTGTTAGGGATATATATGAGAATTGTGAACAATGTGTATACATTATCTGAGGAATTGACTTAGTGAATGATTTGTAGAATGAAAAAGACAAGGGGTCGTCCCAGTGGACAGCGAATAGACCCTGATGTGGAAGTGGTTAATGACAATCCACCGGACCCAATGCAAGAGTTGATGGGCCTGATAAAGGACCAACGAGATATGATAGCGGAGCTTAGAGAAGAGCTCAGAGCTGAAAAGGCCAAGAACAATGAGGGCCGGGGTCAGTCTACTCATGAGGAAACTCGAGAGGAAACCCGGGAAGAGACTGCTGAAGGGTCGGCACGACCACTTGGATCCCCTCCTCATGTGATTCCGAACCAAGAATCCCATGGAGTGCCAGCCAGGGAGGAACGAGACCTTGAGTATTGGGTCTCCAAATTCTGTAAGCAACTACCTCCGGCATTTAAGGGGAAGTTTGATCCTCAGGCGGCTGAAGATTGGCTACATCGTCTTGAGAAGATTTTCGAAGTCTTAGTGTGTCCCTCCGAAGTGAAAGCCAAGTTGGCGGTGTACAAGCTTGAGGGTGATGCAGACCGTTGGTGGCGTAACATTGCGTTGTCCTTGAGGATTAGGAATGAGCCATTGACCTGGGAGGTGTTCCAACAACACTTCAACGAGAAATATTTTCCCAAGTCAGTGAGGCTTGAGAAGGAAACCGAGTTTCTGAATATCAAGCAAGGGGACGCCGAGTCTTTTGACGAATATTTGTCCCGATTTACCCGCCTATCCCGATACTCCTCTTATCTTCAGAAAATGGATGATGAAGAGTTGAGCTCAGACATGTTAATTCGGGGTTTAAGGCGCGATATGAGAAAGAGACTCGCCACCCATCAGTTTTCCAAGTTCAACAAGGCCGTTGAAGAATGTCGGATCACTGAGAGCAATCTTAGAGAGTTGTATCCGGCTAAGGCTGGTGGTGGTCATAGTGAGCCTAGTAAGGGTGGTGCTTCTCAAAAGCGGAAGGGCTCCGGATCATCCTCTTCATATAGAGGGGGTAGTAAGAAGCCTTATCAGTCTGGGAGTCGTGATCAGCAGAGAGCTCCTAGTGTATGGACATGTCCTCGTTGCAACCAGCCACATCATGGCAAGACTTGTGATGGCCGGGTGATTTGCTTCAATTGTAAGCAAGTGGGGCATACATCTGTTGAGTGTAGACAGCCACGACCAGAGCAGAGACAGAGGACTCAGGGCCGAGTATTTGCTATGACTCATGAAGAGGCCCGAAAATCCCCAGAGCTGATACAAGGTAAAGTCCTTATCCATGGCATTGTGTTACAAGCGTTATTTGATTCGGGTGCAAGTCACTCCTTTATTGCTTATGCTTGTGTGAAGCATCTGGGAATGAATGTGCATAAGTTGCCATTCGATTTGATTGTGTCCACACCAATGGGTGTTAAGACTGTGACTACAGAAGCTTGTATAAACTGTGTTGTAACTGTTGAGGGTCATGAATCTGTAGTAGATTTAATTTGTTTGCCGCTCTGCCAATTGGAAGTCATTTTGGGTTTTGATTGGTTGAGAGCTAATAATGTGTTGTTAGATTGTGGGAATAAAAGGATAGTGTATCCTGTTTCTCAGAGCATTGAGGGCGAAAATGCCGGTTTGAATTTCCTTTCGACAGCTAAGGCTGAGAAATATTTGCAAAAGGGTTGTCAAGGGTATGTGGTTTTCTTTTCTGTACAAAGAGAAACCAGTGAGTCTTTGAGTAGTATACCCATAGTGAATGAATTCCCTGAGGTTTTTCCGGATGACTTAAGTGGATTACCTCCTGAGAGGGAAGTTCAATTTCCGATTGACATTGTGCCTGGAGCGGGTTCAATATCTAAAGCCCCATATCGTATGGCCCCAAATGAAATGGCGGAACTGAAGAAGCAGATTGAAGATTTGCTTGAGAAAGGGTTTATTAGACCCAGTGTGTCGCCTTGGGGTGCTCCAGTTTTGTTTGTGAAAAAGAAAGACAGGAGTCTTCGTTTGTGCATTGACTATAGAGAGTTGAATAAGGTTACCATCAAGAATAAGTACCCTCTCCCTAGAATCGATGATCTCTTAAATCAATTATCTGGTGCATGTGTGTTTTCGAAAATTGATCTGAGGTCGGGGTATCATCAGCTGCGTGTGAAAGCGGAAGATGTTCCGAAGACTGCTTTCCGGACCAGGTATGGTCATTATGAGTTCTTAGTGATGCCATTTGGATTGACAAATGCGCCTGCGGTATTCATGGATTACATGAACCGTATTTTCCGACAATATCTGGATCAATTCGTTGTGGTATTCATTGATGATATTTTGATATACTCTAAGAGTAGAGAAGAGCATGAGCATCATTTGAGAATTGTGTTGAACACATTGCGTGAAAAGCAACTCTATGCTAAATTGAGTAAGTGTGAATTTTGGCTATCGGAAGTGAGATTCCTAGGCCATGTTATCTCGCAGGAAGGGGTCTCTGTGGATCCTAGTAAGGTGGAAGCAGTACTGAACTGGAAGAGGCCAGAAACTGTTGCTGAGATACGCAGTTTTCTGGGTCTTGCTGGTTATTATCGGAGATTCATTCAGAATTTCTCCCGCATTGCGTTGCCGATGACCAAGCTCACGAGAAAAGATCAGCTATTTGTATGGGATGAACATTGTGATAATTGCTTTGTGGAGCTGAAACAGAGGTTGACTACGGCACCTGTGTTGATTTTACCTGATCCCAGTTTGACTTACGTTGTGTATTCTGATGCCAGTGGGCAGGGATTAGGGTGTGTCCTTATGCAGCAGGGACGTGTGGTGGCCTACGCCTCTCGACAGCTCAAACCTCATGAATTGAACTATCCCACACATGATCTGGAGCTTGCGGCCATAGTGTTTGCATTGAAGATTTGGCGTCATTACCTGTATGGTGTGACTGTGGAACTGTACTGCGACCACAAGAGTCTCAAGTATCTGTATGATCAGAAAGAATTGAATATGAGACAACGGCGCTGGATGGAGTTGCTAAAGGACTACAACCTGGAAATCAAATATCATCCGGGTAAGGCAAATGTAGTCGCTGATGCTCTTAGTCGGAAGACTGTGGTTGTGGCAGCTATGATGATACACGAGGGGAAGTTGATTGCGGATTTTCGTGATATGAATCTGTCGAACCAGATCATCTGTGCCAACTATAATGTTTCCCAAGGGGAAAGTGACTTGAGAGCTGAGATTGAAGAAGCTCAGAGGCAAGATGACTGGATTCAGCGTAATCTAGCCAGAATAGAGCGTGGTGAAGCTCAGGGCTATGATGTGTCGCCTAGTGGATTGATTCGTTATCAGAAGAGAATTTGTATTCCACTTAAGGCGGAGTTGAGACAGAAGATCTTAGATGAGGCGCATAAGAGCCAATATACTCTTCATCCTGGTATGACCAAGATGTACCATAACTTAAAATCGATGTATTGGTGGCTAGGTATGAAGAGTGATGTGACGAAATATGTGGCGAGGTGTCTCACATGTCAGAAAGTGAAGATTGAACACCAAAGACCGGCTGGTTTGTTGCAGAGTCCTGAAATTCCAGAATGGAAATGGGAAAGTGTGACCATGGATCTTGTTGTGGGATTGCCCAAGATCAGGAATTATGATGCGATCTGGGTCATTGTGGACCGGTTAACGAAGTCAGCGCACTTCTTACCGATTAAGGCTAGTTACTCTCCGGACAAGCTAGCAGAAATTTATGTTCGTGAAATTGTGAAGCTCCATGGCATACCGAAGAATATCATCTCTGATCGAGATCCCCGTTTCACTTCGAGATTCTGGAAGGCACTGCATGAGGCACTGGGTACTCAGTTGAGATTCAGTACAGCCTATCATCCTCAGACAGACGGTCAGTCAGAGAGGACTATTCAGACCTTAGAGGATATGTTGCGGGCATGTGTTCTTGACTTCAAAGGGAGTTGGGATCGCTTTCTCCCACTTGCGGAGTTTGCCTACAACAACAGCTATCATGCGAGCATTCAGATGGCGCCGTATGAAGCGTTGTATGGAAGAAAATGCCAATCGCCATTGTGTTGGAATGAGTTGTCCGAGAGGAAGCTCTATGGGCCAGATCTTGTGGATCAAACGTCAGCCCAGATTCGAATCATTCGTAAGAGGCTTCTTGCAGCTCAGAGTCGGCAAAAGAGTTATGCGGACAAGAGGAGAAGACCTCTAGAGTTTGAAGTTGGTGACCATGTATTTATGCGAATATCTCCTGTCACCGGTATTGGGCGAGCAATCAAATGAAAGAAGCTGAGCCCGAGGTATATAGGTCCTTTTGAGATCCTTGATAGGATTGGGCCTGTTGCTTATCGTATAGCCCTACCTCCGAACTTGAGCAGATTGCATGATGTGTTTCATGTTTCCCAATTGAAGAAGTATCAACCGGATCCATCTCATGTCGTTGAGTATGAAAATGTGGAGTTGCGAGATAACTTCACGTATGCGGTGGAGCCAGAGCAGATAATTGAACGAGAGGAACGTCGGCTCAGACACCGGAGCATTCCTTATGTGAAAGTGATCTGGAAGGGTATGACCCAGCGGGAAGCAACTTGGGAAGCAGAAGAAGATATGCGAAGGCGATATCCGGAGTTTTTGGCTCAGGGGGTGTAGAAATTTCGAGGACGAAATTTAATTGACGGGGGGAGAATTGTAATATCCCGATTTGTAATTAGGGCTAATGACCCCGATAATTATTGTAATTATCTTGATTTAAATACATTTGGGATCAATGTAATATGAATTTTGAGAATAAATACATGTGGTATTTAAGATCAATGGTTGTGATTCCTTGACCGTGGGTCGGAATCCTATGCTTTGTGTTTTTGTGAGCTCTTTGAGAGAGTGAGTGGATGATGACATGTGGCATGGTGTGAGCCATTGGATGAAGCACTAGAAGACAAAAATCACTTTTTCTCTTCTCCCTCTCTCCTATTCGGTTGAGTATGTGTGTGTAGAGGGAATTTTCATCATCATCCTCCTCCCATTTCTCTCTCTCATATTTTCTCTCTCTTTCCTCCATTGTTTCGCTGAACAAGCAAGAAGAGGAAGAAGAAAAGCTTGATCTTTGGTAAGAAATACTCCTCCTTTGCTCAAAACCTCTTCTATAATATTGTTCATCTCAATGAGAGCTACATTGTGATGGTTGTAGAATCTTGAGAAGTGGTGCTTGGTGACTTGTTCGAAATTGGAAGTAGAGGAATCAAAGTTCTTGATTGGGCAAAGTAAAGAGGTAGGCATTTAGAGCATTTTGGTATGTTGTTTGTGATCTTTGGCTAAGTTGGTGAAATCTGGAATTTTGCCCTAATTTGCACCAAATATGGAAATATGAAGTTCATTATGATTGTTGATTGGAAATGATTTAGTTTGGTGGTATATGAACATTTGACACATGTTGGATAGATAGAAATTGATTGGGATTCATTTGGGTCACTTTGGAAAAGTGGGAAATTCTGTTTTTTTGTAGTGATTTCCAGTGAAGGGCTATATTTTTCCTTGAAAGAGGACTCATATACCTTTCATTTGGCTTTGGAATCACTCCGTTTCGATTTTTCTAGAATTAGTTATGTTTTTTCGAAGTTCAGCCCAGAGTCAGGAAACTTCTGGGCCGCGGCCCATGAGTGGCGGGCCGCGGCCCAAGCCTTTCTGACCTGTTTTGGGCCGCGGCCCAAGAGTGGTGGGCCGCAGCCCAAGACTTTCTGACCATCTTTGGGCCGGGGCCCAAGGAATGGTGGGCCGGGGCCCAAGCTTGTGTTCCAGCACTTAGTGTTTTCGAAAAGTAACCTTCAACCTATTGTTTCCCAACCTTTTAGGGCTTTCATTAGAGACATTTGTGGCCTCTTAGGAGTCCTAAATGATAACCAACTTAGTGTATTATGGGATTAAGTAATTGGAAAAGAGATTGATCAATTGTCCCTAATTTGGTATAGGATTTGATATCTGCCGAACGCGTGAGCCCACTGTGCCAAAGATTGTCAGGAAAGATACAGGTAGCGACTCCTCTCTTATACTTTGTGTAAATGTATTGTATGTCTGTCTGTCATTCATTGTGTGGATGCTGCTGCTATTGCTTTGTGATACCTTGTGCATTGATATACTTTGTGGAGCATAGTGATACATCGTGCGTTGAGATGCTTTGTGGTGCTTTGTGCTTTGTGTTGCTGCTACATAGTGTTCACCGCGAAAGCGGGCGTTGTGCATAGTGATTACAGCGAAAGCTGGCATAGTGTTCACCACGAAAGTGGGCGTAGTGCATTGTGATTACAGACGTGAGTGCTGTCGTATGTGGCACGAGCCAGAGATCATTGTGAAGCTGCTGTTTATGATGAACATACATGCTTTATGTTTATATATCGTATGAGTGAGTTGTTGCTCTGGGATTCTTTAGAATCTCATTCCTCCATATGACTAATCTTTTCAGATAGGGCAAGTGGCTCGAAGGAGAAGCGACCAACCCGGAGTGGTTAGGAGCTCTTAGGGACATTCAGGACTTTGGGATAGTTGGTTATCCTTACTTTGGATTGGGATTGCCAAGTGTACATAGATGTAAATAATTATTTTGATTGTGTAATCCCCTTTATGGGAAAACAACTAAACCCATGATATATATGTAGTAACCCGGGGTTTGCCGGGATTTTGGTTTCCGCACTTTGATATTTATTATGTACTCTGATTTCTCAAGTAGTTATATCCGCACGTGAATGTGAGACCAAGAATATATATATATTTTGAAAAGATCTTGAAATACCCCATCTCTTGGATGTGGGATCATAAGTTGTGATTTTGTTTTATTGGTCTCTATTTCACTTAAATTTCGTAATTCGGATGTAATTACGGTGAGGGGGTTACATTTTTGGTATCAGAGCCAGGTTCCTGGCAAGGGTAGAGTTTGCTAGGATAGCTCCCATAGTGTGTTCTTAGTGATAATAGATCATCTGTGAATGATTATTGTATACACATATGTGCTCTGTGTTAGGGATATATATGAGAATTGTGAACAATGTGTATACATTATCTGAGGAATTGACTTAGTGAATGATTTGTAGAATGAAAAAGACAAGGGGTCGTCCCAGTGGACAGCGAATAGACCCTGATGTGGAAGTGGTTAATGACAATCCACCGGACCCAATGCAAGAGTTGATGGGCCTGATAAAGGACCAACGAGATATGATAGCGGAGCTTAGAGAAGAGCTCAGAGCTGAAAAGGCCAAGAACAATGAGGGCCGGGGTCAGTCTACTCATGAGGAAACTCGAGAGGAAACCCGGGAAGAGACTGCTGAAGGGTCGGCACGACCACTTGGATCCCCTCCTCATGTGATTCCGAACCAAGAATCCCATGGAGTGCCAGCCAGGGAGGAACGAGACCTTGAGTATTGGGTCTCCAAATTCTGTAAGCAACTACCTCCGGCATTTAAGGGGAAGTTTGATCCTCAGGCGGCTGAAGATTGGCTACATCGTCTTGAGAAGATTTTCGAAGTCTTAGTGTGTCCCTCCGAAGTGAAAGCCAAGTTGGCGGTGTACAAGCTTGAGGGTGATGCAGACCGTTGGTGGCGTAACATTGCGTTGTCCTTGAGGATTAGGAATGAGCCATTGACCTGGGAGGTGTTCCAACAACACTTCAACGAGAAATATTTTCCCAAGTCAGTGAGGCTTGAGAAGGAAACCGAGTTTCTGAATATCAAGCAAGGGGACGCCGAGTCTTTTGACGAATATTTGTCCCGATTTACCCGCCTATCCCGATACTCCTCTTATCTTCAGAAAATGGATGATGAAGAGTTGAGCTCAGACATGTTAATTCGGGGTTTAAGGCGCGATATGAGAAAGAGACTCGCCACCCATCAGTTTTCCAAGTTCAACAAGGCCGTTGAAGAATGTCGGATCACTGAGAGCAATCTTAGAGAGTTGTATCCGGCTAAGGCTGGTGGTGGTCATAGTGAGCCTAGTAAGGGTGGTGCTTCTCAAAAGCGGAAGGGCTCCGGATCATCCTCTTCATATAGAGGGGGTAGTAAGAAGCCTTATCAGTCTGGGAGTCGTGATCAGCAGAGAGCTCCTAGTGTATGGACATGTCCTCGTTGCAACCAGCCACATCATGGCAAGACTTGTGATGGCCGGGTGATTTGCTTCAATTGTAAGCAAGTGGGGCATACATCTGTTGAGTGTAGACAGCCACGACCAGAGCAGAGACAGAGGACTCAGGGCCGAGTATTTGCTATGACTCATGAAGAGGCCCGAAAATCCCCAGAGCTGATACAAGGTAAAGTCCTTATCCATGGCATTGTGTTACAAGCGTTATTTGATTCGGGTGCAAGTCACTCCTTTATTGCTTATGCTTGTGTGAAGCATCTGGGAATGAATGTGCATAAGTTGCCATTCGATTTGATTGTGTCCACACCAATGGGTGTTAAGACTGTGACTACAGAAGCTTGTATAAACTGTGTTGTAACTGTTGAGGGTCATGAATCTGTAGTAGATTTAATTTGTTTGCCGCTCTGCCAATTGGAAGTCATTTTGGGTTTTGATTGGTTGAGAGCTAATAATGTGTTGTTAGATTGTGGGAATAAAAGGATAGTGTATCCTGTTTCTCAGAGCATTGAGGGCGAAAATGCCGGTTTGAATTTCCTTTCGATAGCTAAGGCTGAGAAATATTTGCAAAAGGGTTGTCAAGGGTATGTGGTTTTCTTTTCTGTACAAAGAGAAACCAGTGAGTCTTTGAGTAGTATACCCATAGTGAATGAATTCCCTGAGGTTTTTCCGGATGACTTAAGTGGATTACCTCCTGAGAGGGAAGTTCAATTTCCGATTGACATTGTGCCTGGAGCGGGTTCAATATCTAAAGCCCCATATCGTATGGCCCCAAATGAAATGGCGGAACTGAAGAAGCAGATTGAAGATTTGCTTGAGAAAGGGTTTATTAGACCCAGTGTGTCGCCTTGGGGTGCTCCAGTTTTGTTTGTGAAAAAGAAAGACAGGAGTCTTCGTTTGTGCATTGACTATAGAGAGTTGAATAAGGTTACCATCAAGAATAAGTACCCTCTCCCTAGAATCGATGATCTCTTAAATCAATTATCTGGTGCATGTGTGTTTTCGAAAATTGATCTGAGGTCGGGGTATCATCAGCTGCGTGTGAAAGCGGAAGATGTTCCGAAGACTGCTTTCCGGACCAGGTATGGTCATTATGAGTTCTTAGTGATGCCATTTGGATTGACAAATGCGCCTGCGGTATTCATGGATTACATGAACCGTATTTTCCGACAATATCTGGATCAATTCGTTGTGGTATTCATTGATGATATTTTGATATACTCTAAGAGTAGAGAAGAGCATGAGCATCATTTGAGAATTGTGTTGAACACATTGCGTGAAAAGCAACTCTATGCTAAATTGAGTAAGTGTGAATTTTGGCTATCGGAAGTGAGATTCCTAGGCCATGTTATCTCGCAGGAAGGGGTCTCTGTGGATCCTAGTAAGGTGGAAGCAGTACTGAACTGGAAGAGGCCAGAAACTGTTGCTGAGATACGCAGTTTTCTGGGTCTTGCTGGTTATTATCGGAGATTCATTCAGAATTTCTCCCGCATTGCGTTGCCGATGACCAAGCTCACGAGAAAAGATCAGCTATTTGTATGGGATGAACATTGTGATAATTGCTTTGTGGAGCTGAAACAGAGGTTGACTACGGCACCTGTGTTGATTTTACCTGATCCCAGTTTGACTTACGTTGTGTATTCTGATGCCAGTGGGCAGGGATTAGGGTGTGTCCTTATGCAGCAGGGACGTGTGGTGGCCTACGCCTCTCGACAGCTCAAACCTCATGAATTGAACTATCCCACACATGATCTGGAGCTTGCGGCCATAGTGTTTGCATTGAAGATTTGGCGTCATTACCTGTATGGTGTGACTGTGGAACTGTACTGCGACCACAAGAGTCTCAAGTATCTGTATGATCAGAAAGAATTGAATATGAGACAACGGCGCTGGATGGAGTTGCTAAAGGACTACAACCTGGAAATCAAATATCATCCGGGTAAGGCAAATGTAGTCGCTGATGCTCTTAGTCGGAAGACTGTGGTTGTGGCAGCTATGATGATACACGAGGGGAAGTTGATTGCGGATTTTCGTGATATGAATCTGTCGAACCAGATCATCTGTGCCAACTATAATGTTTCCCAAGGGGAAAGTGACTTGAGAGCTGAGATTGAAGAAGCTCAGAGGCAAGATGACTGGATTCAGCGTAATCTAGCCAGAATAGAGCGTGGTGAAGCTCAGGGCTATGATGTGTCGCCTAGTGGATTGATTCGTTATCAGAAGAGAATTTGTATTCCACTTAAGGCGGAGTTGAGACAGAAGATCTTAGATGAGGCGCATAAGAGCCAATATACTCTTCATCCTGGTATGACCAAGATGTACCATAACTTAAAATCGATGTATTGGTGGCTAGGTATGAAGAGTGATGTGACGAAATATGTGGCGAGGTGTCTCACATGTCAGAAAGTGAAGATTGAACACCAAAGACCGGCTGGTTTGTTGCAGAGTCCTGAAATTCCAGAATGGAAATGGGAAAGTGTGACCATGGATCTTGTTGTGGGATTGCCCAAGATCAGGAATTATGATGCGATCTGGGTCATTGTGGACCGGTTAACGAAGTCAGCGCACTTCTTACCGATTAAGGCTAGTTACTCTCCGGACAAGCTAGCAGAAATTTATGTTCGTGAAATTGTGAAGCTCCATGGCATACCGAAGAATATCATCTCTGATCGAGATCCCCGTTTCACTTCGAGATTCTGGAAGGCACTGCATGAGGCACTGGGTACTCAGTTGAGATTCAGTACAGCCTATCATCCTCAGACAGACGGTCAGTCAGAGAGGACTATTCAGACCTTAGAGGATATGTTGCGGGCATGTGTTCTTGACTTCAAAGGGAGTTGGGATCGCTTTCTCCCACTTGCGGAGTTTGCCTACAACAACAGCTATCATGCGAGCATTCAGATGGCGCCGTATGAAGCGTTGTATGGAAGAAAATGCCAATCGCCATTGTGTTGGAATGAGTTGTCCGAGAGGAAGCTCTATGGGCCAGATCTTGTGGATCAAACGTCAGCCCAGATTCGAATCATTCGTAAGAGGCTTCTTGCAGCTCAGAGTCGGCAAAAGAGTTATGCGGACAAGAGGAGAAGACCTCTAGAGTTTGAAGTTGGTGACCATGTATTTATGCGAATATCTCCTGTCACCGGTATTGGGCGAGCAATCAAATGAAAGAAGCTGAGCCCGAGGTATATAGGTCCTTTTGAGATCCTTGATAGGATTGGGCCTGTTGCTTATCGTATAGCCCTACCTCCGAACTTGAGCAGATTGCATGATGTGTTTCATGTTTCCCAATTGAAGAAGTATCAACCGGATCCATCTCATGTCGTTGAGTATGAAAATGTGGAGTTGCGAGATAACTTCACGTATGCGGTGGAGCCAGAGCAGATAATTGAACGAGAGGAACGTCGGCTCAGACACCGGAGCATTCCTTATGTGAAAGTGATCTGGAAGGGTATGACCCAGCGGGAAGCAACTTGGGAAGCAGAAGAAGATATGCGAAGGCGATATCCGGAGTTTTTGGCTCAGGGGGTGTAGAAATTTCGAGGACGAAATTTAATTGACGGGGGGAGAATTGTAATATCCCGATTTGTAATTAGGGCTAATGACCCCGATAATTATTGTAATTATCTTGATTTAAATACATTTGGGATCAATGTAATATGAATTTTGAGAATAAATACATGTGGTATTTAAGATCAATGGTTGTGATTCCTTGACCGTGGGTCGGAATCCTATGCTTTGTGTTTTTGTGAGCTCTTTGAGAGAGTGAGTGGATGATGACATGTGGCATGGTGTGAGCCATTGGATGAAGCACTAGAAGACAAAAATCACTTTTTCTCTTCTCCCTCTCTCCTATTCGGTTGAGTATGTGTGTGTAGAGGGAATTTTCATCATCATCCTCCTCCCATTTCTCTCTCTCATATTTTCTCTCTCTTTCCTCCATTGTTTCGCTGAACAAGCAAGAAGAGGAAGAAGAAAAGCTTGATCTTTGGTAAGAAATACTCCTCCTTTGCTCAAAACCTCTTCTATAATATTGTTCATCTCAATGAGAGCTACATTGTGATGGTTGTAGAATCTTGAGAAGTGGTGCTTGGTGACTTGTTCGAAATTGGAAGTAGAGGAATCAAAGTTCTTGATTGGGCAAAGTAAAGAGGTAGGCATTTAGAGCATTTTGGTATGTTGTTTGTGATCTTTGGCTAAGTTGGTGAAATCTGGAATTTTGCCCTAATTTGCACCAAATATGGAAATATGAAGTTCATTATGATTGTTGATTGGAAATGATTTAGTTTGGTGGTATATGAACATTTGACACATGTTGGATAGATAGAAATTGATTGGGATTCATTTGGGTCACTTTGGAAAAGTGGGAAATTCTGTTTTTTTGTAGTGATTTCCAGTGAAGGGCTATATTTTTCCTTGAAAGAGGACTCATATACCTTTCATTTGGCTTTGGAATCACTCCGTTTCGATTTTTCTAGAATTAGTTATGTTTTTTCGAAGTTCAGCCCAGAGTCAGGAAACTTCTGGGCCGCGGCCCATGAGTGGCGGGCCGCGGCCCAAGCCTTTCTGACCTGTTTTGGGCCGCGGCCCAAGAGTGGTGGGCCGCAGCCCAAGACTTTCTGACCATCTTTGGGCCGGGGCCCAAGGAATGGTGGGCCGGGGCCCAAGCTTGTGTTCCAGCACTTAGTGTTTTCGAAAAGTAACCTTCAACCTATTGTTTCCCAACCTTTTAGGGCTTTCATTAGAGACATTTGTGGCCTCTTAGGAGTCCTAAATGATAACCAACTTAGTGTATTATGGGATTAAGTAATTGGAAAAGAGATTGATCAATTGTCCCTAATTTGGTATAGGATTTGATATCTGCCGAACGCGTGAGCCCACTGTGCCAAAGATTGTCAGGAAAGATACAGGTAGCGACTCCTCTCTTATACTTTGTGTAAATGTATTGTATGTCTGTCTGTCATTCATTGTGTGGATGCTGCTGCTATTGCTTTGTGATACCTTGTGCATTGAGATACTTTGTGGAGCATAGTGATACATCGTGCGTTGAGATGCTTTGTGGTGCTTTGTGCTTTGTGTTGCTGCTACATAGTGTTCACCGCGAAAGCGGGCGTTGTGCATAGTGATTACAGCGAAAGCTGGCATAGTGTTCACCACGAAAGTGGGCGTAGTGCATTGTGATTACAGCCGTGAGTGCTGTCGTATGTGGCACGAGCCAGAGATCATTGTGAAGCTGCTGTTTATGATGAACATACATGCTTTATGTTTATATATCGTATGAGTGAGTTGTTGCTCTGGGATTCTTTAGAATCTCATTCCTCCATATGACTAATCTTTTCAGATAGGGCAAGTGGCTCGAAGGAGAAGCGACCAACCCGGAGTGGTTAGGAGCTCTTAGGGACATTCAGGACTTTGGGATAGTTGGTTATCCTTACTTTGGATTGGGATTGCCAAGTGTACATAGATGTAAATAATTATTTTGATTGTGTAATCCCCTTTATGGGAAAACAACTAAACCCATGATATATATGTAGTAACCCGGGGTTTGCCGGGATTTTGGTTTCCGCACTTTGATATTTATTATGTACTCTGATTTCTCAAGTAGTTATATCCGCACGTGAATGTGAGACCAAGAATATATATATATTTTGAAAAGATCTTGAAATACCCCATCTCTTGGATGTGGGATCATAAGTTGTGATTTTGTTTTATTGGTCTCTATTTCACTTAAATTTCGTAATTCGGATGTAATTACGGTGAGGGGGTTACATTATGTTTCTTATGCATTTCGGGACTCTTACTAAATTAGACTCAGGAGCCTACTTAATTCAGGCTTATTCCCTAGCCTTTAGTCCCAAAATTTGGAGTATTACAGTAGATACATGCAAGCCCTTCATATAAGACTTGAAAAATGAAAAAAAGCGTTCATGTTCTTTTTATCATACATGAAAGTTTAGATTTTTTCTGCTAGTTGTAACCCCCTTCCTTGATTAGCGTAATTATGATTCGTTAATGTATAATTAAAATGGATTAGAGACCGTCGGATAATTTAAATTCATTTCAACTTCCTGCCTTATAGTAAGGTTTTGACAAAATATTTCAAAACTTTTCCTTATCCTAGTCTCAATTTCAAATTTTCGAATATAATTACCTATGCAGTTAATTCACATTCCTACATATCGAGTGGATAACCAAATCCCCGGCAACTCCCGAGTTTTATACATATATAGACTAAGGGATTATAAGTCTCCACTAGGGGATTACATGACCATAATTAAATGTCATAACTACATCTCAAAATATACAGTAATCACAAGTTCAAAAGTAGATAACCAACATCCCAAAATCAAATATACCCCAGAGGGGTCCTAATCGCTCTGTGTTGCCTGCTTTTCTTTAGAGCCACTCGCCTTGTCTAAAATATTAGTTATTGGAAAGAATGAGATTCAAGAGAATCCCAGTAGTAACAAATCACTCACACAGTATATAAACACAAAGCATATACGATCATGTTAAGCAGCATCACAATGTATCATGGCTCACGCCACAAAGGTAGCACTCATGGCTGTAAACTCTGCGTCAACTTTCATTGCGATCTCTATGTATCACAAAGTATCACTATGCGTCAGCTTTCACTGTGAACTCAAAGCATCACAATGTATCACAAAGTATTCTCAATGCATGACAAACATACATACAATGCCTCACACATAGTATAAGAGAAAGAGTTACTACCTTGTTCTTTCCTGACATTCTTCAGCGCCGTGGGCTCTCAAGGATGGCAAATGTCAAATCCTATAAACCAAGTTAAGGACAACCCGTCAATCTCTTTTCCAAGTTCTTAATTTCGTAGTACGTTAAGTTGGTTATCATTTAAACTCTTTAGGTAGCTATTATAAGCCTAAACATATCCCTAAAGGGTTGGGAGAAACTCCTCGAATATACCTTTTTAGGAAGCAAAACTCTAATTTTGGGTTAACTCACTCGAGTGAAGAATGTCTCACAAGAGTGTTTGCCCCAATTGCACTCGAGTCCTAGCGAGTGAGACACAGAAAGTGTGTACCCGAGAGCACCAACACCTCCTAGAGTAGCCAGTGCACTTGAGTGATAACACCTAGTCACTCGAGTCCCAACGAGTAGGGTGCAGGAAGTAACAACCTGAGACGCGCACCCATAGTGCTACATGGACATGCACTCGAGTGATACCATATGCACTTGAGTAATAACGTATGTCACTCGAAGATGAAGAAGTTCACTCACGATCTCAGTATGAGGACTTAACCAAAACACCGAGAATTTCATATTGCACTCGAGTGAGACCTTACCTCACTTGAGTGAGGCTTATCAGAAGCCAGATCGCAGCAACTGATATGGTTTTCCAGATTTACCAAAGATGATTCCAATTGTTCCAAAACTTATACCAAAACCCATTCCCATCTAAAATTTCATAAGGAATCTATTAGTAACCTTAAAACAACCAAAATTCCTTCCTAATCAGCACACACCCAAAATGCAACCCAAACCACCAATAACCAATCTCACTCCTACAATTTCCCAATCACTTCTAATGGTTCAAGGTCATAGTTTGGTACCAATTCTACCACCAAACACTAACCAATTCATATCTTTCAAAATCACAAGAAATCAAGGCAAAAATCCTGAATTTCCAAAACTCAATCAATAGCTACATAATTTATATCAAAATGCTACTAACTCTTACCTCTTCCTTTTCCTAAGGTTGGTTCTTTGGTTTCTCAACCTTCCAATTTCTTCAAACACTAATACACCACCTTTCAAAATTCTGAAACCATAGCCATGAAGCCCTTACTATCATGAACAACTTTAGAGAATAGCATTTGGGCCAAAGAGATCATTTCCAAGGTCAAACACTCACCTTTGATTTTCTCTTTCTTGCCTAGTTTCAGCGAAAATGGAGAATGATGAGAGAGAGAATGAGATATTGATGAAGTTACAAATTTTCATGCCCTCCCATGTAACTTAGCCGACTTGGAGGGAGAGAGGAGAGAGGATAGAGGATAGAAGAGAGTGTTTTTAAAACTTTGACCAATCCTATGGCCATTATAATGACACTTGGCAAGATCTCATTCCACTCTTTCATAAACTCTCATATTCACATACACACTTGATTCCGCCCCATTGATCATTCAAGAGTCAATCCTAGCTATTGACCTTGAGTTACCTATGAGTTTGCTCTTCGATAACTGACCAATCGGTCAGTAATTTACCATTTTGCCCTTGATTATCACAATGCTTACTAAACCATCACCAAACACATTTTATGTCACAATTCACATCATATACCTCAAAAGTGCTTAATTAACATTGATTACATCACTTGAAGTTATTAGCCCTTAATTACAATTTAGGATATTACACTAGTTGTATATTCTTTGTGGGTGTTGTATTTATTGTATGCGATTTTTGTCTGTGGAATTTATCATGGTTGGGATTGCAAAACTTGTGATAATGAAATTAATGTAATTTCATTGGATCATTCTCATTATAGCAAGTTTCACATATACAATCTTCACAATTCCATGGACAAACGTTTGCATATCTGTTTGTTAATTGAATCTTATTTGCTATACCTTTATTCTTTTCTAGTTTGGATGCTCCCTCATAGAAAAGAATTAGATCATTATTGAGTGTTGGCTGGGAGTATCGATTGTAATTTTCACCCCGACGTGTAGGAGCTATTGATGCGTGGTTCGTATTGCAGGCCATCCTTAGAGTCAAATGCAACCACCTTTGGATTGGGTGCTAAGTTTACTAACATCAGGCATTTTGGCTCTTTTAAGATTTTAGATAGAATATGGCTTTGGCCTATCTCATTTTTAGACGATAAAGGTGGATTATTTTATTTAACGAAGCTGAGTTTAACTTGCACTACTACAGAAAATCGTGATATATAACATTTATTAACTACTATACATCATAGTTATGAGCCGTTATATATGAGGGCACTAAAAAAGCTCGGCGTAGATAAATTACGATTCTGGTCCTATTATAACCGTTGTAATATAACACCCATTATGTATTGAGATGTGATGAGGCTATGTTGTGTGTAATGCTGTCATAATAAATAATGGTTTTAAGTAAACAACCATTATAAAAATTTGTAACTTATATAGCGGTGCTTTCAAAGTAACCGTTATATAAAATTTTAGCATACATAACGGTTGCTATATAGTAGCCATTATTTATTTGCTATAAAATGCTAACGGGTTTAATGAAACAACTGTCATATATAGTGTATAAATATATACGATTCTTGTTTAATAATCATTAACTTTTGACGCAATTTTTTTTAAAAAATGGGGATTTTCCTTTTACCCCTGCATGTAAAATGAAATTGTACACAAATTTGTATATTATAGAAGCTCACATATTGAGTATAGCCATGCAATTTGGGATGGATCAAGACATTCTCAACTTTGTGGCTAGGCTCAATGGAACTCCCTACGGTAAAGGGCTCAAGGGGTATATAGCCTTGAGCAAGAATTGATAAAGAATGAGGGGTTAGATTTAGAGTATGTCATCTTATCCTTCTCGTTAAGAAGCATATAGTGTTCTATAGATATAATCTCTCCTTCTCTATCAAGTCTTGCTTGAGGCTGCTGTTACGAGTTTGGATGATCAATTAAATAGTGCAAGTGTACACTGTCGTAATCAAGTAATATAGAAGTGAGTAGAGTATCGTTCCCACGAGGATTGATCACTAAGTACCAAAATGGGTAATTTTAATTCTATTTAGTCGATCGATAAATTGGTGATTGAGAGTACAAATAAAAGAAAAATAATTAAATATGAGTGCAGATGATATGAAAACAAATATGAGAAAAAGTCCTAAGGATTAGATTTCACTTAACAAATTCCGGATTGAATCACTTATCTATTCTAGCCCAATTTATTCCACATGATTGATAGTCGAGTTTCCCTAATTTAATTACTAGCCTCTTCCAAGGTCAAGCAATTCTATAATTAATTGCTAATCCAATATATTCCTATATGAATTTAAGCAATTAATTATGCATTAAGATTTATGGAACTCAATAAGACTACACAACTCATATGAATATATTCCTATTTCATATGCAAGTCATGATTTTAATTATAGGATCTACACACATGCATCTCCTTCCGGTCTCAACATGCATATTGTAATCATTCAAAAGGTGGCCAATCAAATGAAAGCATTAAGAACAATAATTAAAACTCAATCATGAAGGAGAAATTAAAACTAGATTTAATAAGTTAAGATTCAATCCGTCATTAGTAAGCTACGTCATCACCCTAGGAAAATGAAAATTTAGCTCATGATAAAATTAAAAACAAAATAAAAATAAATTGACATTATATAAAACTAGAATGAAATCCACATAAATACTGCATAAATTTAAATATTAAATTCTCAAACATAAATATACAACCAACAAGATGCATGAAAATGGATAAATCTAGCCGTCCCTTTAGGAGGTGAAACCTTCCATGTAGGTGGCATAAAAAATGTAATACAATACTAAGCCTTCCATATAGGAGGCATGCAAGAAGTAATATAATACTAAGCCTTCCATGTAGGAGGCATGAAAAAAATAATACAATACATAAAATTAAAAATTAAAAATAACACAATTTATTTAGAACTGTCAGAGAAAATATCTCTCCCTGTCAGAGAAAATTCTCCACACTTTCTTCTCTCCTCCTCCTTCTCCTTCCATTTTTGCAAAGAAGCACACATGTATATATAGGCAAACAAGTGCGTCTGTTGCTTCTCTTTTTTTTCCACAGGTGCTACAGTACTTTTCCTTCATTTCACGCATGAACATGACTTTTCAGCAAACCTACGTATTTTTTCTGTGTTGCTACAGTGCTACAGTGATTCCATCCGCTACAGTAACGTCCTGATACAGTGATTCCGTCATGAATAGTGACCGAAGCTACAGTACTGACCTTTTTTTATATTTTTCTTTATTTTTTAAATACTATTTATTTTACACCCAAATATATTATATTAAATTCAAATAGCGTCCATAAAATCATCATATAAGGGAAAATAAATATGTAAATATTTTACTTATCAAATTCCCCCACACTTAGCTCTTGGACGTCCTCGGACAAGGAATGACTAATAAGTGCTTCTAACAAAATCAGAAGTGTCAAGTCATAAGTAAGAACACAATTGAAAAGTAAAGAGATCATAGTATTCATGAATCAACGAAAATATAAATTGGTAACTTTGTTTGAAAATGAATAAACCGAGTTTGTAAGTGTAACTCATTCTCTCAATCTCTCAAGTGTTTAAGGATAAGTGTTTCGCTCAAATTCAACCAAAAAAAATTGCACTACCATAGGCTTGCTAAAAATCTCAATCTCCACTACTTAATTCACATACATAATTCAAATCAAAAGGACTTATTACGGGTTGTAATGGGGTTAAGGTAAAAGGAATGTAAAACATAATATGAAAGGCTATATTTAAGAAATTTAATAGAACAATTGAAAAATGGGCTACTTATAAATTTATCTCATCATAACAACCCATAATTCAAATACTTGACATATTTTTTTTTCTTTTTTCTTTTTTTTTCTTTTTTTTTTTCTTTTTTCTTTTTTTTTTTCTTTTTGAATTGCAACTATAAAATTGATGATATATATACCCCCACACTTTGTCAATAGCCCATTTCACAAGAATTTCTAATGCTCTACCAATCATCCGAATAAGGTAAAAGCACTTGATATATCATTAAAGTATATGTTAATGGGTTGAAAACAAAGAAACAATCAATTAGGCTCAAAGGGGCTTATCAACGGTATAATTGCAAGGTTGGCTATTTGGCTCTGGCTAAAGGAAATGAATGCCTTTATCATTTTTGAATGTGCATATGATATGTAATTTCAACCAGATTTAAAGCAAGTTCTAGAGTGACAACTTAATAGGTGAATATCACACACAAGAGAAATAATCATTATAGGCTCAGAAGCTTACGGCTAGGAATTTTTAAACTCAGTTCATTCAAACTCAAAATTTATCACCAATTGCAACAAATCAGTTGTTCATTCATGCTATAAAATCTCTAAATTCAATTGATCCATACTTAAAACTTGTGTACTTCTTAATATCATTACAAAGCACTTGAACAAGATTTTTTTTTTTTTGAAAAAGATAAAAGAAAAATTGCAACCAATAAAATGCAATTAATGAAATGCGTCTCAGGAGTTAAGAATAACTCCTTACTCTGCCATTTTTTCCACACCCCATGCATCTAATGGTTTTACTAAATAACAAAAGAAAAACAGAAGAAATTTTTTTTTTCTCCTCCCCCAACCTAAATCAGACATTGTCCCCAATGTCTTCTAGAGCTCAGAGAAGGTTTTTTTTTTCTTTTTGAAACATAAACGCATAATAAAGTAAAATCAAAATACTAAATGTAAAACCAAGAGATTAAGGAAAGTTACAACCGAAGGGTGGTATCCGGGTTCTGCTTCTGACTGCTATCTGAAGATTGCCCACCTATTTGCTTGACGAGTAGATCTGGTTTAGGTTCATAGGTTTGCAGTTGATCGAGCAGCTGATCAGCAGTTGGTGCAGAAATTATGGAATGACGAGTCGCTTGGGTATGAATCCTGTTTCCACAGCATGATCAAGAAAAGACAACAGATTATCATAAAAACCATTAACATTTAACAATCCTAATGGCTTTTTGTGATAGTTTAACTTAGCCCAATATGCAACGCTAGAAATGCCATCCAACGTCCCCAAACCACCGGGTAGAGCAATGAAAGCTTGAGCATGGTAGAACATTAGTCCCATTTGTTGAGGCAAGCTCGAAACCTGTAACTCTTGTCCCAAGGAAAAAGTATGATCTTCCAATTCCTTCACCCTTACACTTAAACCCTTGCTTCCATTCATGGATGCAGAAATGGCCACACTTCCCTTTAGGCCCTGAATGCCTCCCCCGTACACAAAGTTGATCCCTCTGACAGCTAATCCAATTCCCAGTTCATTTGCTGCTGTTATAAACTCTCCTTTCTTGCCCAAATCAGTTTCACCAAAAATGCAAATAGATGTAAATCTACATTTTTGTGTGATAACCTTTTTCTCTTTGTTTCTCTCGGACAATGTACGCTTACAAGAGAAAGAATTCATATTTACAAATGGAAGTGTGTATATTTACAAATGAAAGAGTACATATATATAATACTAAAACAACGACAACAAAATCACACAAATCAAACATTTTTCAAAGAAGTTTGAAAAAATTTCCGACACAGATGACAGGTGGGCTATTGCGTGAAGAAATTAAACAAAAAGAGGGAAGAAAGTCAAAAGATACAGTAGAGTAGGAAAAAAAAACTGCCAAAAGGATAAGAAAGATTAGACAAAAGCTACAGAAAAGATAAGACGATTAGACAAAAGCATGATTATGTACAGTAGTTGTGATTTTGGCTCACATCTTCCTCTGGTTTTACGTCCAGTAACGGCTTAAACGATTTCTATGAATCGAGGATTGGCTTCCCATCCAGTTTTCTTATAAACTGGCAAACAGGGTCTTTTTTCGTCAGATTCCCAAGACAATAGCGCTCTTTTTCTCTGTTGAATATGTCCGCTAAATCAAGAAGAATACGATGAACATCACCACTCGGATGCGTCTCAAGAGTTTGAATGATATCATCCAGGGACTCCTTACTCAGTCCATCCTTTATAAATTTAATTTTATCTTCTCGATTTACAGAAACCATACCTTTACTCCTACAGCGCTGATCACAATTCCACCTTGCACATTTATGGCAGACCTTCATTCTTTTAGCTCTTCTCTTTTTGGAGTAAGAACTTCTTCCCATTCCTGGCAAAGGTTTAACAAATGAATTATGAATCTCACATGCTAAACGTACCTTAGCTTCAATGATCCAACGTATATCCACAGGAAGGCCCAAACGATTGAATACTTTCATCCTTTCAAGTCGACAGCTATAGATCTTCCTGAGCACATCTTTGGGAAGAGTGGGGAACCTGTTCTTAAGCTTTGCAAGAGATTCCTCCATGGTAACTTAAAATGAAAATGATGAAAACTAAAATCTCAATGCAGTGCAATGTGTTTCGATGAGTAGGAAAGAAAAGTGAGAGAGTAAGAAAGAAATGAGTAAGTAGAATAGAAATTGAGTGAGTGGGAAAGAAAATTAAGAGAGTAATAAAGAAGACTAAGAGAGTAGGAAAGAAGTTTTGGGTTGCCTCCCAAATAGCCGCCCTTCTTTAACGTCTTTAGCTAGACAAAAACCAAACCAATTTTTTTTTCTTTTTATTTTTTTAAACTATCAAAGTAGAATACATCATCAGGAGCTATCAGAAGTCCTGTAAAATCACAACAAAATATCCAACCAAACCTTGGGTTGCCTCCCAAGCAGCGCTAAATTTATAGTCTTCAGCCAGACTTCTCAAACACAAACTACTAATCAAAAGTATCAAACACCAGGATCACCTTGTCTTCATTTCTTTTCAAGCAACAATATTTCAGAAACCAACAATGATCATTCAAAGTAATTAATTGTACTTCTTCAATCATAGACAATTTTAGAGTACAATTATTTACTGAATTCAAAGAAAGAACAACATGTATGTATTTGCAAACAGATTTAGGAATTTCCAAAATTTTAAAGCATCCCATAAAATTCACTTGACTCTCATCAGTAAGAGTCAATACTTCAACAGGAGAAACATGAACAACATCTTCTGGAATATCCACATTAGTTTCAATATCAAAATCACAAAGATTAGGCTCCACAGGCAGAACCTCAATTGGACATCCATTATTTTCTCCAAAAGTGATTTCAAGTTCCTTATCATATGCCACAAGAGCTAAGGTTTCATTCAATTCCACATTCTCAACTTTCTCATAAAAATCATCATCAACACAAGGAGTGGGAATCATGCTCAAAGAATTATCTTGCCTCATAGTCTCAAGTGATGCAATAATTTGACTCACATATATTCCAATATTTTGGACACTTGACTTGACTCTTGTGTCATTTTCCTTTTGCTCTCTACAAAATCTCTCTGTTGATTGCTCAAACTCCTCAATTAATTTTTCTAAATCAGATTTTTCCTTATACTCAAGAGTTTGTTCTTCAATATATGGATAAGAGTAGAAAGGAGGATTAGGACAATACCTGACATATGGATCCAAAGACTCTTGTTGCTCTAAAATTCTACCAGGATAAAATGAATGATCAAAACAAGTTTGATGCATATTGAAATCATCTCCCATATAATGATTGGTAGTGCTATATGGATAATGCTCATAGGGATGACACTCTCCATAATAAGCACCAGAAAAACAATTATAAGGAGAAGAAATTTCAATCCAACCAGCATTTATATTTTCTTGTCTCATTCCATTCACATGCATTCCAGAAAAAGAACTAAGATATGACAAGTTATCACCAAATGAATGCTGTGAATAATTCATTTTTTTTTTATTTTTTTTTTGAATTTTTTTTCTTCAAATTTTACATGCAGACTAAATTAGTATTAAAATTACTTGGTATTGATATTAATGACAACAATCCCCGGCAACGGCGCCAAAAACTTGTTACGAGTTTGGATGATCAATTAAATAGTGCAAGTGTACACTGTCGTAATCAAGTAATATAGAAGTGAGTAGAGTATCGTTCCCACGAGGATTGATCACTAAGTACCAAAATGGGTAATTTTAATTCTATTTAGTCGATCGATAAATTGGTGATTGAGAGTACAAATAAAAGAAAAATAATTAAATATGAGTGCAGATGATATGAAAACAAATATGAGAAAAAGTCCTAAGGATTAGATTTCACTTAACAAATTCCGGATTGAATCACTTATCTATTCTAGCCCAATTTATTCCACATGATTGATAGTCGAGTTTCCCTAATTTAATTACTAGCCTCTTCCAAGGTCAAGCAATTCTATAATTAATTGCTAATCCAATATATTCCTATATGAATTTAAGCAATTAATTATGCATTAAGATTTATGGAACTCAATAAGACTACACAACTCATATGAATATATTCCTATTTCATATGCAAGTCATGATTTTAATTATAGGATCTACACACATGCATCTCCTTCCGGTCTCAACATGCATATTGTAATCATTCAAAAGGTGGTCAATCAAATGAAAGCATTAAGAACAATAATTAAAACTCAATCATGAAGGAGAAATTAAAACTAGATTTAATAAGTTAAGATTCAATCCGTCATTAGTAAGCTACGTCATCACCCTAGAAAAATGAAAATTTAGCTCATGATAAAATTAAAAACAAAATAAAAATAAATTGACATTATATAAAACTAGAATGAAATCCACATAAATACTGCATAAATTTAAATATTAAATTCTCAAACATAAATATACAACCAACAAGATGCATGAAAATGGATAAATCTAGCCGTCCCTTTAGGAGGTGAAACCTTCCATGTAGGTGGCATAAAAAATGTAATACAATACTAAGCCTTCCATATAGGAGGCATGCAAGAAGTAATATAATACTAAGCCTTCCATGTAGGAGGCATGAAAAAAATAATACAATACATAAAATTAAAAATTAAAAATAACACAATTTATTTAGAACTGTCAGAGAAAATATCTCTCCCTGTCAGAGAAGGATCTCTGACTGTCAGAGAAAATTCTCCACACTTTCTTCTCTCCTCCTCCTTCTCCTTCCATTTTTGCAAAGAAGCACACATGTATATATAGGCAAACAAGTGCGTCTGTTGCTTCTCTTTTTTTTCCACAGGTGCTACAGTACTTTTCCTTCATTTCACGCATGAACATGACTTTTCAGCAAACCTACGTATTTTTTCCGTGTTGCTACAGTGCTACAGTGATTCCATCCGCTACAGTCACCTCCATCCGCTACAGTAACGTCCTGATACAGTGATTCCGTCATGAATAGTGACCGACGCTACAGTACTGACCTTTTTTTATATTTTTCTTTATTTTTTAAATACTATTTATTTTACACCCAAATATATTATATTAAATTCAAATAGCGTCCATAAAATCATCATATAAGGGAAAATAAATATGTAAATATTTTACTTATCAGCTGCATACCCCTTAAGCCCTATATGGCAGGGAGTTCTATTGAGCCTAGCCACAAAGTCAGGAATGTCTTGATACATCCCAAATTGTATGCCTATACTCAATGTGTAAGCTTCTGTTCTATTTTATACTCAAATCCAACAAGCAAAACTAAAGTAGAAGCTCTATCTAATTCATATATATAAGGTGGTTAGGCCAAACAAAAAGTTTAAGTACACAGAACTTAGTTCCTCCTACTAGCATTTTGTGTCAGATACTGAAAGAGCTAACTTGGATAGATGGCAGCCTTTAGATCTTTAGGCTAACATGATTCTGAGGGAGAGGTGAGTTGTGAATCCTATTATCCCTTATAGGTTACATATGTGGCCTATAGAGACAGTTATGAATCATATTCTCCCCTTGTAAGTTATACATGTGGCCTGTAGCAATCGTATACCGCTTGGAGCTGTCTGCCACACACTCAACATAATGAAATCTTTGTAAATCTTTTGACAATTTCCTATAACAGGAGAGTAACCTTCGATCAAAGATTTTTCAAGAAAAAAAACATGAGCATGACTTAGGTTAAAACCTAGCTATAAAACACAAAGTGAATAATAATAGAGAATGCAAAATAGAGAAGGGAAGTCATACCTCTATATGATTAGAATAGATCATGCAAAGAAATGTAACCTACCTAGAGTTGAAGAACAAAAACGTGAGTAATGAACGAAAACACATGTCAGGGCTTGTGTAGCAACTAGAGCAGTTGTCACTATGAAGCATTGAGAACGCTTTATGGATGGTATGGTTCAACTGAAAATGATAGTTGATGACCAAGAAAGATGACCGGATTACTGGGGTTCTGAGGTTTATAGGTTGGGATTTACATATGACCTAAGAGGCTAATACAAGTATGCATATGAGTGAAATGGAGAAGGGGAGAGACGTTTAAATAGAGGGAAAAGTTTAACTTTATAATGGTTCAAATATATCATCTGTAATATATTACTCTATTGTTAGATATACACTTCTATAAAATATAGATTCTACTGCCCCAAAAGACATCTGTTTTTAAAAAAGGGAAGCAAAAAATAAAGGCGGTGGCCTTTTTGTAATTTTAGGTGGAACTAGGTAGCTTTCAAATTGGGACGCTTAAAGTAACAAAAATATTTTTTTTTATTTTAGGCGTCCCCAAATCAAATAGGGATGTATAAAGTCAAAGTCACACTTTAGACGTCTCTATTTGAATTGGGGACGTCAAAAGTACAAATTTTTTGTTTTTAACTTTAGACGTCCCCAAATCAAATAGGGACGTCTAAAGTCATTTGAAATGCAAGTTAGTTTGACTGACATCACTTCCTCTAAAGTCATGCCTACCCCTACAAGTTAGCTTCTTTTATTTAAAAGTCTCATTCTCTCTTGAAGCTCCTCTTTCCACTATCACTCTCTTGAAGTTTCTTCTTCTACCACCATTCTCTCTTACTACCGTCACTCTATCTTCAAGGTCATCCTTCTCTCTCTCCACCACCACCCTCCTTTCTCCCTCTCCACTGTTGAAGCTTGTCACCATCATCCCTCCTCGATCTTTGATGCCATTGGTTCCTCCTCCCTCCCTCTCTCACTGTTGGCCTCCTTCCTCCTTCTCCCACCGTCTTCAAAAGGTATGGTTAATTATTTTTGTTTTTTATACACTAATTTCTGAACTGGCATTATTGTAGATGTATTTTATTGGTGCTGCCATTTAGATTTATCATCTTTCACCAATATTAATCTTTTTTGGATTTTGAGTTCCCTTCTGGCATTTTGTGATAAGTTAATGATAATGATAAGTTTGTTTTCATTAGTTAGTAGTTATGTAAAGAACTTTTTGACACTCTGTGGTAATTATTGCAAATTTTATTAGTAGAAGTTAACACTTTAATTATCTAGTGCTGGATGTTCCCTTATGATTTGTAAGGACATTTTCTTTTATGAAGAATTGCTCGATCCTGTTTCTGTAAGTTTTAATTCCTGGGCAATGAAAAATATAAACAATTTTTAAAAAAAAACACTTTAGACGTCTCCAATTTGAAATGGGGAAGTCTAAAGTCTAGACTTTAGACATTCCTATTTTAAAAAGGGAAGTCTAAAGTGTCAATCAACACTTTAGACATCCCCATTTTGGAATGGGGACGTCTAAAGTAGACTTTAGACGTCCCTTTATTTGCCGATATAATTGTCATTTATTTTCTACGACGCTCATATAGACGTCCCCCTGTTTTCAGACATTAAAAGGCCTAAAAAAGGGACATTTAAAGCTTTTTTTGTAGTAGTGATATAAGAGCTATAGTAAGAAACCATTAAGTAATTTCAAAACATATATTACAGTTTCTAACTAAGAATTTTTAAATATTTGCTACATTTTGAAAAACAATTAGGCGGTACTGCTATCAATTTCCACCTGCTTTCATAAACAACACATAAATAAACAACAATACAATAAACCTATAAAATCACATAAATTAACCCAGCTCAGCAGCAGGAAAACAACAATATATACAGTCAAAACACATAAATTAAGTGCATCTTTTTCTTTTTCTAGTCTTAGGTTTTTGTAAGTTACTTTTTTTAGCTTAAATTCTTCTCTTTTTGTCAAGTAATAATTTTGCCCTCTTCGAAACCCAAATGCCTTCATTATGATTGTGCATGACATATAAAACATCTTCTTTATCCAAATTTAATGGTTCAAGTTATCTCCTATTGATGGATCATCCTCAACTCCACACCCACCTCCTCATCAATCACTTTATTTGTCAACAAAACAATAGACCATCCATGTTTAAAAGGATCATGAGTGTAGAACACTTGTTTAGCCTGAGAAGCCAAAATAAAAGGCTCTTCTTTATACCCTTCCTTGTTCAAATTCAATTGTATCAAGTCTAAGTCATCAATTCTCAAGCAGTGATTATTGTTAACCCGCTTACAACCTAAAATGGGAACCCAAAAGCCAATATAATCCAACTTTCAGATGTGCTCAATCACCCCAAAGTTTGACATCTTAGCATAAATAGGATTTCAATCTTTAGAACTTGATACATGCATGGTGTTAGATATAAGAGTTACACCACTATTTTGCATTTTTCTTCAATCATCTTGCTCTTTAGTGTATAAGGTTTACCTATTGATGATATAGCTTGAGTAAGACGTCACTTGATTTCTTGGACCGTATGTTAAGAACTTCAATTTACTAGAAACTGATTTAGGATCAGCTCTATACTCATGAAGGACTTGATCTTTAAACCATGTTTTAAAATATTTATTGTATTGTTGAGCACATCATCTTTCTCCTTTGTAGGGATTTTCCCTCTGAATTTGATGCATATGGTTGCGCATATACTCGTCAACCTTCCCTATCAGTCCCTTTTCCCTCATGCTGAGACATAGAAAGCCCAATATTATATGTATGCTTTAAGTATGTGCAGAAAATTCAGCTGCCTCTTCACAGATATATTGTTCAATAATGCAACCCTCTAGACAACTCTGATTTTTCACAAACCCTTTCACTATCTTCATGAAGCGTTCAATTGGGTACATGTACCTTAAATAGGCCAAGCCACAAATTTATACCTCTCTAACTAAGTGAGTTGTCAAGTAGACTATAATGTCAAAGAATGCTGAAGGAAAATACATCTCAAGCTCACATAAATGTGTGTATGATTCATTACTGCAAAGTGACTTAAAGAAGAAACATAAATTCGTGATTGCAGCTCGCACATATAAGGCCAGATACCTTGTATAGCCACCGGAATCAAGTTCTCTATCAAGATATGACAGTTATGAGATTCTAATCCCATTAGTTTTAAGTCTTTCACTAACACGAGTCTTTTGATGTTTGAAAAGTAACCCTTTGTCACCTTAACTAAAGTAAGGAACTGACAAAAACTATTTTTTTTCTTCCTTTGATAGTGTGTGAGCCATAGGATGAAGAAATGTACGGCTTCCCCTCTCCTCTAGTACTAATTCTTCCCTTATTCCCATATCAGCCATGTCTAGCATAACATTTATGCCATCTTTGAACTTCCCTAGCATTTAATGTGTCAACAATACTTTCACACACATTTTTCTCAATTTTCATAATAGTAAGAAAATGTCCCACATCTAGGGTCCTCCAATAAGGCAAGTTAAAGAAAATAGACCTCTTATTCCACCCTCTTATCCCAACATCCCTTGCAAAATGTTTGCTAGAAAGACATTTTATATCTTTCACCTTTTGATATCCTATTCACCATTCAAAGGTTGAGGTGCTTGCCATTTTCTGATTTCCTATTAAAATATTTTTTTTAAATGCCCTTAAGGATGCTCCCGAAGCAGCCATCTTTGATGTCCTATATAGGAATTCTTCATGCTATACTTCAATCTAATTGAATATGTACCTTTTTCATAAATTAGACATCTAAGTTGGTCTTTAATGCTGTATCCTGACAAATTACCATATATAGGAAAGTCATTGATAGTACTAAAGAGCATGGATCTCAAGTTGAACGTTTCTTCTGTCAAAACCCGTTTCCATTTTGATATTCACAGAGTAATAGAGACCAAGTTGCACAGGCATACAGAAAAGTACATATATATTGATAAAAGTATTTGTTTATAGTCCAAAGTTAAGATACAAAAGGTGACAATATTTACAACATAAGCTATTTATAACCACAGACTTTAACTTCACCTCAAGACACGTGCCAGTCACTTTCCTTTATCCATGTCCTTGCCTTTTGATCCGCTAGCACTAGCTGAGATGTTTGGTTTAGAAAAAGGGGTGAGATTCCAAGGAATCTCAGTAGAAATATATGATCAACACATAAAATGCGAAAATTAAATATGCAATGCATCGTATCAAGTAAAATGAAAACTCATATCATCTGTGTGCGTACATAAAATTCAGGGCCAACCAACCCATTGAAACCCCTACATGTACCTCAGCTGAGTCCTTGACTACAGCTAGGTAAGACTAGTGTACCTCAACTAGGTCCTAAACCACAGCTAGGTAATGTGCCTCCAGCACGTGTTCAAATCACAAAATACAAGAACACGCATCATACAAATAGTCACATAGTATATGAGAGATAGTAGTCCCTACCTTAACCCCTTTCCTATCTCAAAGGGTTCGCCTCGTAAAACGTGTCAACTATAGGCATCCAACTCAGTCCTAAAACATCAAATGTACAAGAAATAGGTTATAACCTATTCAAGTATCATTTTAGACACTTCTATAGTGTTTCTTGTGATTATATTAGCCTATGGTGAAAATTTACTAAAATGCCCCCGTGACCCCAACCCGGCCTCGCCGTACTCGGCCGATGGCATGTTTTCCCAAATTTATAACTAGGGCTATCCTGACATATTTTCATCCAAGGAATCCATTTCCGGACTCAAAATTACCAAATTCAATGTTAAATTATGAAATTGCCCTTGGCTGCCCTACTTTTAAGATTTTAGGGGCGTTTCCGTAATTATGCTTTCTCGGCCTTTTCTGAAAAAGTGCCCAAATGTAACCCCACCTAATTTTCCCTCTTGAACCCAATGGAACCATCAAATCATTGAAATTCCAACTCTAAGGCCCTCAAACATCCCTGGCCAAAATTATGGTGTTCTATGAGAAAAATTGGTGTTTTACGATTTCGGCAACGTAAACGCGTTCCTTTATACTCCTAACCACTTTATTAACTATCTAATTGATTTATAACAACCATTTGAACTAAAATTGGGCAGCATAACCCTTAGGCACACACTTTTCCAAAATTTAAAACCAATGGCAATCCGGCGAAATTTCACCGATTAAATTGCCCACAACACCAGAATAGTTAATATACGAATGTTTGGAAGTTACCTCAAGCTCCCACAAGCTTTTCCCAAAAATGGATGAAACCCTAACCTTTAGAGAACATATTTTTGAGCCTCCAAACCCTAAAGAACAAAGAGGAGTAGCTTAGAGTCGGAGTTATACGCGTTAGGAGCGAAATCGTCGGAGAAATCGACTTACCTTGTGATTTTTCTTCTCCTTTCTCTCTCTACAATTCCAAACGTTCTCACTCTATGTTTCAGGTCTGTTTTCACGTGGAAATGGCAGCTGAATGAGAAAAATGAAGCTTATATTACAATATCTCATAATATTATAATAATTTGTTTAATTTTCCAAAATTGCTAAAATCCAATTTTATGTACATAACTTCCTACATTCACGTAACCATGCCATCATGTCCAAACAATATTTTCTTCTTTATGCCACATGTAGGAGACACCTAGATGTCCCTCCCTATGGTCTTAATTGGCTTCACAACTTGTTTCGGTTACGTATACACGTAAAGTCTCAATTTTGGTCAAAATTGCATTTTTTGCTCAAATTTTCCATAAATTCATATTAAATTGAAAAAAATATTATAAATATATTTTTAACCTTTATTTTCATTAATTAATTGAAATTAACTTCAATTAATTGAAAAATAATTTATTTTGTGATATTTTGGCAAAATTACGATTTTGCCATTACCTTTCTAATCCAATTTCTTTTCTTATTTTTCTTTGGCCAATTTCCATCTATTTTTGGACCAAATATTTTCTCTAATATTTCTTCATTTTTGGACCTTAATATTGGGCTTTTTAAATTACCCAAATTAATTTCTTAATTATTTTTACCCAAGTTCTCATGAAATTGAACATTTATGAAATCCATAAATTCCAAATTCATGAATATTCACCATTTTATTGAATTTCGCAAATAATTACAATATATTTGGTGAATATAAAATTTGGGGTGTTACATCTTCCTTGTTAGAATCATAAACCATGACCCCATCATCCCATAAGCTCTTCAAGTCTTCAATTTATGGAGTCAGGTCAACATCTATGTCATTCTCGAGTTGCATAGGCCCTGAGATTAGCATAGACAACATGGAGTACTTATACTTCATGCAGAGCCATGGAGAAAGATTATATATAAACAATACTACCGGCTATATGCGGTGGGTACTGCCTTGCATCCAAAACAAGTTTATCCTATTAGTAGCCAATGTAAGGCATATGTTCCTATCATCTTTAGCAAATTCAGGGTGGTTCATATCAAACTTCTTTCATTCTAGAGAATCAAGAGGATGTCTAAGCATGCTATCATCTATGCTTTCATCTGCATGCCACCTTAAACTTTTTTCATTATTAGGGTTGTTATATAGGCGTAATTTTAGTATAATGGGAAAATACCATAACGCCTTATTCAGGCTCTTCCCATTCTGTTGGTAGCTTGACTCCTCACACATGGGACAATGTGTTAGCAATGGATATTAATTCGTGAACAAGACACAATCGTTGGGGCAAACATGTATCTTCTCGTAGCTAAGGCCTATGGATTGTAACTTCTTTGTGGCATATGTTTAGGGTGAGAGCACATTTTTGGTTTGTAGCATTTTATTCAAAGCCTCGAGCAATTTTGTAAAGCTTGTATCAGACCACCCATTTCTCGCCTTCATGTTGTACATATCAACGCAGTACTCTACAAGGTAAAATTAGTGCACCCCTTATACAATGGCTTAATTGTGTCACCCTTCAAAGTGTCCATCATTTTAGGACAATCCCAGATGTCCTCTTTTAATGCCTTGGTCATATCATCGAGATGGTTAGTGTCAAATGCACTTGTGTCAAAATCAGTTGATGCACAATTTTCCATATGTTAACATGATGGAGAGAAGGCAGAGGCCAATAACAAAAGTGGTAAGAATCAAAAGGAATAGATGAGTTTGAATAGAGGTCTAACCAATGTTATGAAGGGTTATGACTAAGGTCTGACGATGTTATGAAGAGTTATGACCAATGAACTGGTACTTGGGGAAGCTAGATCATTTGAAAGTATTGCATGAATGTTGTTTCTGAAGACTGTTATATTTTGTCTTTGCTAATATAAAAGGTTGGAAGTCAAATTATTTGTAAGTTTTACATGATTGTTGTTCTGAAAAAACCGTCACTTTTAGCACTAAATAAATTACGGTTATTAACTACAATTGTTATTTTTGTGTTTTTGAAAATTTCACCTCGCAATACATGACGATGGGCATAATTAACCGTTACATTTAAGCGTTATATATCCTTGTGCGACCTCCGCCTTGACATGCATGATATTTATTAGTTGTAACAATTATGTATTAGGCGTTATAAATAGCAAATCTATAATAGTGTTGGTTGATATGCAAACTTGTGAATTCTATTTCGTATGGTTGAATATGGTCATGTGATAAGGTGTTGGTTGAGATGAAAATCAAAGTGAAGGCCAATAATAAGGAGCTACCGACTAGATGGAGTTACTAGTAATGGGTTGATCATTAGGACATCTAAATTCAACGATGAAAAATGTAGGTCAGGTGATCAATGCTTGCAAGGAAAAATTTGTTGAATTGGATTACCACTCAGTTCAACAAATTTATCCTTTCAAGTGATAATGATCCGGCCAATGTTTTTCATCTTCCAATTTAAAGTTATTAATCCTCACCTTGTCACTAGTATTTCTACCTTGTCAGTTACTTCCTTATTATTGGCCTTCAGTCTGGTTTCCTTTTCAACCAAGACCTCCCCATGACATCATATTCACACATGTAAAATTCAGTTATCATACTTGTTTATTAACTCTATTATACTTAGCTTCATTAAATAAGAACCTTCTCCTTTATCACTTTATACTAGGGTAGGGCTGAGCCATGTTTAATATTTAGGGTCCAAAAGAGTCAAAATGGATAAGTATGATAACCTAGCACCCAATCTATGGGTAGCTACATTCAACTGTAGGGATGCTTAAAATATAAATCATACTTCAACAGCATGTAGATATCATGCCTAAAATTGCATCCACTAAATCCAACACTAAAAAATCATCAAACTCCTTTAGAGATAGGGAAAATGTAAGCAAAAAAAGTAAACCTTGAAAAAACAAATACTAGAATTAAGATTCAATAATTATTTCATAATATAGAGCTTAGATTCATGGTTATTAGTTATAATTATTTTTTATATCGATTGCATTTGTATTTTTAGAGTTGCTTGTAGAATTTATATTTCATGATATAGCTTTTAAATATAATAATATCCAATGGGGCTTCTGTAAAACAAAATAAAACGTACATTTTTTTTTAAAAAAATGCCTACCTTTTAGACCGGGTATGAAATTACATGTTTTAAAGAGTGAGCATTTTTTTATTATAAATTGAAACTTTTAACACTGGTAAATTTAAACAGCCAGTCTGAAATAGTAACTTTTAAGACCTATTGTAAGCTCGGTCTTAATAAGACAGACTTTCTAAACTGATTGATGTAAGACTAGACCTAAACCCAGTTTAAAAAGCCAATTTTAACCGGTCTTAAAGCCCTTTTTTCTAGTAATATGGGAGATCTAATCCAAACCCATAAGTTTAGTAGGAAATTAAAAATGGTTGATTGAAGTTATGAAAGAATATATATGCACAAATGTAAGGATGTTGAGATGTGTATAGATATGGAGACATAAGATATAAGATTAATATAAGACAGTTGGAGGAGACACAACAAGATAAATTGGTATGAACTTTTGAATAAAAATGATAAATTTTTAATAAAGAAAGTAGTCTAAACAAAAATAACTATGAACAAAAGGGAATAAATGTGATTAATCAAAGTTGCGCAGTAGAAACATGACAAGTGAATTGGGAAACTTGTTGAGTACACATGGATTAGGAAATAGAATTTTGAGGATAACATTTATATAGGTGGGGAGAGTTGTAACATCCCAATTTTTTAGTAAAATTACCAAGTAATTATAAAAGGCACTTGAAGCCTCAAATACTATAATAGGGTGGTAATTAACCATAGAAGATGGGCTTTGGAACCCATGAGAGTAAGAATATGATGTGCTCTATTTGGATGTTTGGGTTTTGATTGATGAAGGATCAAACAAGGGGCACTTAGAGGCTTATGAGATGCCAAGAAAGGCCCAAATAAGTGTTAGAGTAGACCTAAGTGATAACCTACGTTTTTAGATGAATAAGACGTAATTTCTGCTCAATTAAGCCTATAAAACCTTAGTTTCCAAGGGCCTAATAGAGGACCTATGTAATATCCAGAATTGTAATTTAGGGTTAATGACTCCTCAAGTGGTGTAATTATTGTTAATCCAATGTTTATATGGTATATGATGTAAATTGTGGTGTAAATGTGTTTGATGAAGATTTGGTAAATGTTGTGATAATCAGGGGAAAAATGGGAAATTACCGATCAATTGGTCAGTTACCGAAGAGGGAACTCATAGGTAACTTGAGATCAATGGTTAAGATTTGTTGTCAAGAGATCAAATAGGGTGGAATCTTGTGTAAATGGGCTTATATGAGTTCATGGTGGAGGGAGTAGGATTATACCAAGTGTCAAATTATAGACCATTGGATTGGTCAAAAGGTTCAAACTCTCTTCCCTCTCTCCTCTCTCCCTCAAGGAAGGTTGTGTGTGTGAGAGAGGCAAGAAAAATCTGCATCTTCATCCTTTTCATCTTCTCTCTCATCTAACCTCCATTTTCGTTGAGCAAGGAAAGGAAAGAGAAAGTATAAAGGTGAGATTTTGACTTGCTAAATGGCTTATAATGCTCAAGAGTTCTTCATTAATTATGTTCCTAGTGTCAAGAGCTTAATTCCTATGTTTTCAGATTTTTGATTTGAGGAGTTTGAGAACTTGTGGAAATTTAAAAGTTGGAGAATCAAGGTCTTGGTTTCAGCAAGTTGAAGAGGTGAGCATTTATAGCATTTTGGCATATATGTTATGATTTTTGGTTAAGTTTTAATATTTCTAGAATTTTGCCCTGATTTTATGAGAATTGAGAATGGAAGAATTAGTTATAGTAATGTGTAGAAATGGTGTTAGAATGTGGTATAGAGACTTTGGTTTAATTGGGATTTGAAAAGGGAAAAGTTTGGTCATTAGGTGATTTGAGTGTAATGTGCTAATCCTAGACCAAATGAGGTGATTGAGTGGAATTTGAGTTGTTTTAAGGTTACCAATAAGTTCCTTATGGAATTTTGGGTGAGAATGAGCTTTGGTGTAAGTTTTGGAACTATGGGGATCAGTTTTGGTAAATCTGAAAAACTTTGTCAGTTGCTACGTTTCTGGGTTTTGATGAATGTCTCGAGTGAGTAAGGGTCTCACTCGAGTGCAGCAACATAAATTCCCTTTTCCTTTTACATTTTGCTTGGGTTTTCTGGTGGGAAGCGCGAGTGCACTCCCCAATCCGCGAGTGATATAGGTTATCACTCGAGTGAGCATGAGTTCACTCGAGTGCAAGTGTATGTTCATGCTAAGGGTTGCTCTCGGTCAAGCACTCACAGGCTAAATTCCAAGAGTGTGATCTGACACTCGCAAGTGTTATATTCTCACTCGAGTGTCAGGGGTAGTACTCAAGTGAGCTTTCTCTTTTAAGATAGGTGTGCTCTCGGGCAAACGCTTTTGGTGTTTCACTTTTGGGAACTCGAGTGAATGTGAGGTCATCACCCGAGTGTAGGCCATCATGCTCGAGTGTTTTGAGCACTTTCAAGTAATTTCGTGGTGCTCTCTGTCAAACACTCGCGAGTGGGAGCCACCTTCACCCGAGTGCAAGTCCTTCATCACTCAAGTGAGGCCATCAGTACTCAAGTGAGCCATTTAAAAATTAGTGTTTTGCTTCCTAAAAATGCATCTTTGGGGTAGTTTCTCCTAACCCTTTAGGCATATGTTTAGGCATTAAATAGCCACCTAAAGAGTTTACATGAATACCAACTTAAAGTACTATGGAATTAAGAACTTGGAAAAGAGATTGATCAGTTGCCCCTAATTTGGTTTATAGGATTTGACATTTGCCACCCTCGCGAGCCCTCGGTGACGAAGAACGTTCGGAAAGAACAAGATAGTGACTCTTTCTTTTATACCATATGTGATGCGTTTATGTGCGTTATATCATTTATTTGTGATGATTTCGAATGCTGCAATATTTGTGAAATCGTATTTGCGCCGCCAAGCCAATAGTCCCTGAGTCACAAACAACGGTTCGGGTAAGGGCTGCGTACCTTCCCGGCGGTAAAAGGGGATAAGGATGGGGTGTGATATTTGTGATTATGTAGGCCGAAAGGCTTTATGTAAGTTGTAAGGCTATTTTTATGCACTGTCATACCAACAGTCCCTGAGTCACTAACAACGGTTCGGGTTAGGACGGTGTGCCTTCCCTGCGGTAAAAGGGGATGAGGGTGGACTGTGATTTGTGTTGCTGCTGCTGAGTGGTGATTTGCTTACATGCTATGTGATTACGTGTGGTATGAATGGTTTATTACTACTGGGATTCTCTTGAATCTCATTCTTTCCATTGACTAACATTTTAGACAGGGCAAGTAGCTCCAAGAAAAAGTGAACGACCAAGAGCGGCTAGGACCCTATAGGGACATTTGATTTGGATTATGTTGGTTATTCATTTTGGATAAGGATTACTATATGATATTTTTGAGTTGTAAATGGTTTTTGAATACATGGTGGTGTAATCCCCTAATTGGGAATTGAAACCCTATAGATCTATACATAGATGAAACCCGGAGGTTGCTGGGAATTAAGTTATACACTCTGATATATTTAAATGTGATATAACTGCATAGGTAATTATATTCAATATTTGAACTTGAGACCAGGATAGAGAAGAAGTTTTGAAAATTTCGTGAAATCCCTACTACAAGGAGGGAATTTTAAATGAGTTTTAAATTATCCGGTGATCTCTAATCCATTTTATTATGCATTATCGAATCTTAATTACACTAATTAAGAAAGGGGGTTACAACCTACTTTTTGCTTAGGGGGGCCTAGGTATGCATTATGCGCCACCATTTGCAAAATTTTGATATAGAGAGGCATAGCTCTGCTAGGATTTCGTGAGAAAGACTCCTAGAGATGTTCAAATTCATCAATAAGCCTTCCTAATCCACAAGTGGTAAGGTGGAGTTTGTTAGAATTTCTTGTGTATTGAGTTAAATTAGCCTATGGGTTCAGTCGATGGAAATAAGGAGGGTATAGGATGGTAAGGGGCTTTGAGTAAAAGAGAAAAGAAATAAAAGAACATGTTAAAATTGTTGTCCTATGACTTTTATCATAGTTATGCCTGTGTATACATGTTGCCTTTATTGCTTTTTTGTTTAGATATGATGTGTAGCCCCACCTGGCACATTCACAGGTGGTGCTAGCAAGTAAGGTGGGTGAGAATTATGTTACTGAGATAGTGGTCTCACTCTATTAGTTTTTACATTTTTTAGGTGAAGGCTTGAGGGGCAACACGACTGGAAAGGCATCAGAGCCGTGAGCCCTGAGGCAATGGTTATAAATAGCCATATTTGTTTGTTTTACTTTTAATTGCCACATATAGAGTTTGCATTTGAATTTGAGACTTTGTTGAATTCTAGTTTATTGTTATTTCTAGATTTTAGTCATAGATGGCCTAAGACTTGGGATTTTCATGGAGTTACATTACTATAACTTCCCATTTATTTATCTAAGTTATGAAATTGTGACTTAGAAGTATTATCTCTGCCTATGTGTGATTGATGGGCTTGAGGGTTGTGATGATTGTTACAGGTACATGATAATTATGTTCAATACATGTGATTGAATGAAAAACTTTAGTTAACCCTAACATGTCTTATTTGAATAAAAGTAACATCACGTTGATGAAAAAGGAAAAGCTTTAAAAAGTCACGCTAAGGGTAGGGAATATAAGATAGGGTATTACATGTGTAACAATGATTCAAAACTACAGGACCTGATTAACATTTATATTTTAATGTTATTTTTTTTATTTAATTTTAAATTAAATTGATAAATAAAAAATTACAAGGATATGATTAAAAATCTTTTGAAACTATAATATAATAAAAGAAATTACAGGGACATGATTAAATATAGATAAAAGTATAACGATCCAATAAAAGAAAAAAAACTACAGGATCCCAATTAAAAATTGGTTCAAACTATAAAGACTTGTGATTAATTATCCCTTCAAAATATACATAAAAACTAAGTGATATGGATATTTATATTTAAATGTATCAAGTGCATCATCCCTTACAAATAAATATATCAAATAAATATATCAATTATATTTAATTTTTATATGTTATATTGGTATTAGTTAAATATATCAAATCAAATTTATTATCATGTAGTTATCTTTTTCGGTGTTGTATGTTGTTATATCCATTCATATATTTCATATGCAAGACTTTGATAAAAGAAAAGCATGTTACACCCCCGGATTTATAGTTTTTTATTTAATAATCATGAATACGTATCAGAATATATAAGAAAATCTTGGAATTTAATCCTCATCAGATTTAGGTAGACAAAATCCTCTAATCCAGTTAATCCTATCCTATAATATGAGAAATTAGTTTAGTTCCTTTTTTATGTCTCATCTTCCACTGTTAAAAATTTGTTTTCTTTAACACTTTTGCTATCAACCAAGTAAAAATAATAAAGTGGGATTAAAAACGCAATTACGTAATAAGTTGAGTTTTTATCCTATTTTCTCAATTTCGTTTTATATTTCTTTTATCAAGCAGTATAGTTAGAAAAACATCACAAAAAACAAATTTGAACATACAATTTTCATCTCATTTTTAATAATACTCTAAGAATAAAATTGATTTTTCTCTCAAGGAGACAAATATGTTAGCTAGAATTTCTAAAATAGTTATAGTAAAAAAAAAAGATTACCTATTCGGTTGAATTAACCTCTAACATTGTGATAATTTTCTAGACTATTTCTAAATATATATGAGATACTCCTCCGGTCTTAGGACAATATTTGTGAGTTGATCTTGGTCTTAATTATAGGAAAAAGTTCTAATTTTTGTCAATTTATTCCCAAACTACCCCCCTATTAATACTTTCTCAATAATAATTAAGCACAATAATTAATTTAATAACACACTTATATTCTATCAAGTGAGAGATTATACTTCCTTTTTTTATTTTTAAATGAAATAATTTTAAGATTTCTTTAAAAATATGTTCCTGTAACTATCCGTCCAAAGTGATTGACTTTTTTCCTAAAAATAACCTAATAAAATATTAATTCATTATCTTTTTCCCTTGGCTAAAAAAAAACCTTGCATTTGTATTATGTCCAATTAAATAGACGTCCTCTTGATAGAAAAATTTGAGAGGCAAGAGAGTATGATGAAAAACAAAGGTACAACGTAACTGATGCCATTTTAAATTTTAGATAAGGGTATTTTAAGAAATTAAATATGATTAACTAATTTAACTACTATTCTTAATTTCTCCAAAATTAGGTAACTATGTCCTATAATTAAAACCGGATGGAGTATATCTCATAAAGTCCTATTGTTATTAATATGATATGCACAAATATTGCATTGACAAAATTTTGTATTTTAACTAACATCTCTTTTTTTAATTCACATTGCTTTTATACATGAATAAACAGATAAAATACCTAAATGAATGAAAAAATATATTATTAAAAAATTTATGTAACTTGAAAATAAAAGGGAAATTAAAAACGCATTATAAAATTCATAAGTAAATGAATGAAAATTGCAATAATTGAAGATAATGAATTAAATATTTATATATATATATATATATATATATATGTATAAACAAATTCAAGATAAACAGAAAAGGAATAAATGTATATTTAAATTGTTGATTTTAAATTTTGTGTAAAAGAATCGTAAAAAATATAGTTTAATCTTTAAACCTTGTGACACAAAATATATTTTTATCTAAAAAAAATTTAGTTTTTGTTTACTATTTATTGACATGCTTACTCATGTTCTCCTCTATCTTAATTTTATTACATTCATTAATCATTAATATTTTTTCATAAGGGAAAAAGCAGATGAAAGGATATTATTACGTGATATCCTTTGATTTATTTATCTTTTCGGTTACTTCTTTGATTTATTTTTAATAGTCATTAATGATTACCTAAATCTATCATTATGCCCAAATCTAATCTTATCTTAATCAGATTTATATATGAATACTGAGAAACATTCTGTCACCTAATAACTATTATAAATATAGGACATCGGTGCGCTCTTTCTCCACATCTAAGTCCAATAACTTTCACCTTCTTTTGTCATTACCTTCTCTTATCATCATGGGAGCAAAATTTGCTTTCTTCTGTGTTCTTGTTTCGCTACTTTCACTCTTTTCCTTATCTTATTCTGAGGATTTAGATCTTAACGTGAAGGTTGTGACTTCAATAGCTAACACAGATGATAATTTCATCTGTGCAACTTTGGATTGGTGGCCTTCTGATAAGTGTGATTATGGTCAGTGTCCTTGGGCTCGTGCCGGCATGTTCAATTTGGTAATAATTACTTTATGTTTATAAAAAGTTTTTAATTCACATCTTTATATTTTTATTATTGATTTTTAGATTCTTATATATTATGAACTGCGTTTAGATTATTTTGGTATTCATTGCCAGAATTTAAATTTGAACTGTTCTTCACAAACGATTCTGGTTATACTGAACCTTTACTAGTTCATGGCTATTTATTTTCATCTTCTAATAATAATTGTTCTTCATTTTAGAAAATAAGATATGGGTATATAGTAATGTTTTGTTCTTGGGCTTTTGCAGGACTTGAATAACAAGGTTCTATTAAATGCAGTAAAGGGTATGTAGGTCTTTAATTATTTTTATTGATCAGTATATCAAAGAGATTTATTATATATATTAAAATTTCATAATCTTGTTATAAATTAGATTCATTTGTTTCTTTTATTATTTTACAGAATTTAATCCACTGAGAATAAGACTGGGAGGATCAGTGGAAGATCAAATTGTGTACCAGTTTGGGGGCATGCAAACATGTCCCCAAATGAAAAAGGATGATGATGGCATGTTTGGTTTTAGCAAAGGTTGCCTCAACAGTACCCGTTGGGACCAAATCAATCAGTTTGTCAACCTTACTGGGTAAGTGTCCGTTTATTTCTTTTTTATCACTAAAAACTAACTCTCTCTCTCTCTCTGCGCGCGCGCAAGCCGAAGGGGAAGAACTCACACGCCTATCATACTCTCATACCCTTGGAGGGTTGAACTCGCATCTTATCCCTTGAGCTAAGAGGCTATTTGGTATGATTGATTTGGAGGGGAGGAAAAATTTTCATAGGTTGATTTTTAAAAAAAAAATTAGAGATATGAGCTTAAAAGTTTGGGAGATTCCTTTAAAAAGAATTTAGAAATTGTAAAATTCCAAATCAGATTTTTTACCAAGAGTTGATTAGAAAATGTCAAAATTTGAAAAGTAATTCCCAACTTTTTTTTTTTTTGGAAAATACCTGATTAGGAGTTTTACAATTTCAATGTTCTTTTTCTGAAATTTTCCCTAAAATTTTTTAATTAATTTTTCTTTCTCTTTTACCTTACATGCTTTCTTTATTAAAATTTTATAATCCCATAAAAAATTTCCCTCCCTCCAAATCCCTCATACATTCCAAACAACCCCTTAAGAAAGTATTTATTGTCAGTTGAGCCAAATGACTCCAACCTCTATATATATATATATATATATATCCAAGATTTATATATAATTGATGGCTTAACAATTTATTATGACTGATTTGTTAGGGTGAAACTCACGTTTGGATTGAATGAGCTGATTGGAAAGAAGCAGCCTCTGAATGAGTCCCAAGAGGGTGGCGCTCTTGTTTGGGAAGGAGATTGGGACTCAAGTAATGCTGCTAGTCTCATGGCCTATTCTCTATCAAAAGGGTACAAGATTGACTCTTATGAATTAGGTAATTAATTAATTAACTATCCATAATCATGTTCATTTATGGGCTAATTAGTTTTAATGCATTGATTATATATATAGAATGTGGTTTTAATTTAATTTAATTTAATCATGATGATTAGGAAATGAGCTGTGTGGTGCTGGAGTTTCTGCAAGAGTAGAAAGTGTTCAATATGCAAAAGATATGACTAAACTTAGAGAACTAGTGAATGCTTTGTACCCTGATCCCACAACAAGACCACAAGTTCTTGGCCCTGCTGGTTTCTATGATAAGGAATGGTTCAATGCCTTCTTGCAACACACTGGACCTGGTGTTCTTGACGGCGTCACCCACCATATTTATAACCTCGGTGCCGGTAAGTGCTTGCATGCGATATTCTTTTTTGATATTGTTATTTGATTAGGTCATATTCAAACATTGCCAAGTGCTTGCATGCGATATTCTTTTTTTGATATTGTTATCTGATTAGGTCATATTCAAACATTGCCAACCTCACAAACTTGAACTCGACATGTCAATGCATGCCCCATATTTTTTTAATTCACTTTCTGAATTGAAAAATATTTGAATCATGATTTTAATTATATTTTGATTTGATTTTAATTATAAATGTAGGTGTGGATAAGACTTTGATTAATAAGATTCAGGACCCATATTTCTTGAGCCAAACTGCTCAAACTTTCAAGGATATATCAACAGCAGTGAAGGAATATACCCCATGGGCTCAGCCATGGGTTGGAGAATCTGGTGGAGCCTATAATAGTGGAGGCAAAGACGTCTCACATACTTTTGTCAATGGTTTCTGGTTGGTTAATACTCTGATTATTTATTTATTTTCTTATTGGGTTTCATATCCTTTTTCTTGATGTACAAGTTTCATTAATCTTCTGTCTTAATGTTCTCTATAGGTACTTGGATCAACTAGGCATGACCTCAACATTCAACCATGCTGTTTACTGTAGACAGACACTGATTGGAGGAAACTATGGTCTGCTCAACACTACATCTTTCATCCCTAACCCGGATTATTATGGGTACCCACTTCTAATTCAAGCTTGTCCAAAAACAATAGATTAATATCATTATTAGTCCTTACAATTTAATTGAATTTTGGTTTTGACCCTTATAGTTTCAAATTATTGATTTTAGTCCTTGTGCTTTTAACGAACTTTTATTTTGAGGATCCCTATGCTTAAACTCAAACCAGGTCCTTATAAAACTATAGGGATAAAAACCAAGAATTTTAAATTACATAGACCGAAACCAAAATTCAATCAAATTATAAGGAACTACAAGATATTGACCCTAAAAGAATTCTTGTTCTTAAGTGAGTTGTGATGATTAATTAATATAATTTCTTTTTTGGTGACAGAGCCTTGTTATGGCATAGGCTTATGGGATCAAAAGTTCTCTCTGTAAACCATGGAGGATCTCCATATCTGCGTACATATGCTCATTGTTCCAAAAACAACGTAAGTTACTGATGAAAAATAATAAATAACTTTTTTTCCTTTCATATATATATATATATATATATATTAAAATCCCAGTAATAAAAATTAATTCATACTTTTTTATTTGGGAAATTTGCAGGCTGGGGTGACTTTACTACTGATAAACATGTCGAATTCAACTTCCTTCAACGTGACTGTTAAGCCAGACATGAACCTGTACCCAGACCAAATTGCAAATTCAGAGAAGAGGGAAGAGTACCATTTGACACCTAAAGAAGGGAACATCCAAAGCGACGTCGTTTTGCTGAATGGAAAACCTTTGAGGTTGACCGAGTCGCAGGAGATTCCTGCCCTTAAACCAATTCTAGTGAATCCTTCTTCTCCCGTCACAGTGGCGGCTGATTCTTTTGTCTTTGCTCGTCTCGGTTACTTGAACGCACCTGCCTGTGATTAGTTATATCATGGTTTATTCCTTTGAATTGATTTTTCCGATTTTTTTTAAAGGATGTTTTTTGTATTTTTATTGCCTGATTTTCCATCGGTTTTTTTTTTTTTGGGCCTTCGATTTTCCCTAGGTTTTCAATCGGCAATTACTGTATCTTTATTCTTCATTATAGGATTGAATTAATATCATAGATTTTGGTTATTTCTTTGTGTTATCCAGTTTCCCACACCATTCCTTCGTTAATTATTGATAAATTAGTCGATAAATAACTTCCTGGGCAAGAAGAGTCAATAAATAACATGATCTTGTCCGATTTCTTTTTTCGTCCGCTCTCATCCTTTACCTCCTTCATAATTATTTTATCTATTGGATCAAAATTAAATGATCCATATTTAATATTTTTTTTCTTATCTTTCTCTCCATTTTCTTCTCATCATTCTTTCCGTTGTAATAATATTTTTATAAAATATTAAATACAGACTATTAAATCTTGATTAAATAATCATGATAGGGAGAAGTTAATTAGGTCCTTAGATCTTTATCGTAAATTGTTCATTCCATTTGTTATAAAAAAAAAAAAAAACTCTTGCCAGCTTGTTATAAAAAAATAATAAATAATGCAATATATGGTCCGTATATATAGTTTGTAGTATATCTTAAGTGATATAGAAATTAATATTATGAGAGTATGTATTTATGTTATGATATATTTACATATATAAAGTATAGATAACGGTTGGCAATATATATATATATATATATATATATATAAATAGACAATGAAGATTAATATATGATATTACTACAAATTTATTTCATATCTTATATTTGTGATTAAAATGATAAGTCCAGATTTTAATATATTTTTTATGGCAAAAAAAATCCATAAAATCTAATAGAATATTATTTTTTATAACAACTTTCTCTTTGAGAAAATTTTTTATTTCCTGTTAAAAATCTCAAAAAAAATATAAACCAGCCATAAATCATATATAAATAGAACAAAAATGGCCAAGAGTGAAAAAAATTTCCAATAAAACAAAAAGACATTAAGTAAAGCTAGTTAGAGTTTTTAATTTGGCAAAAAATATTGTACATTTTAAAAAGGGTTAAGGTGCTAAAATGACCATAAACTTTTGTGAAAAGTGCAACTGTAATCAGAAACTATTTTTTGACCCAAAAGTAACCACAAACAATATAAAAAGGAGCAAAAGTAATTCACGACGTTAAACTGAACAAACGTCCGTTATTTTTTCCCAACATCCAATTTGAAGATACATGGAAAAGCTCAATCCTCTTTCAGACCCAAGGCCCTTGTGCTTCCTGTCACCAAACATGCCTCCTGTAATACCCTAAATTTTGATTATGTGCTAATGAGGATTATTGAGAATGTATTTGTGGATTAAAGTCGAATTAATGTGTATTTGTAATAGTATTATCTAATATGTCATAATTGATGGAAAATTGATAGAATGGAAATATTGGTCTTATGTTGGTGATTAATGGGAAAATTAATTACTAACTAAGAGAAAATGAGATGTGTAATTTAAATGACTAATGGATGGATTAGATAAGCTAATTGGGTGCTTATTGTATGTGAGCCAATGAGAGAAGAACACTTGGCAAGCTCACATGTATAGGAATAAGGAGAAAAGTCAATGGGGGGTTTTAAAATTCTATTTTCTCTTTCCTCTTCCCTCTAGTTCGGCTGACAAGGCAAGGAGTAGCATCATCATCTTCTTCTTCTTCCTCCACACTCCATCTCTCTCTTCTCTTCTCATTTCCGGCGACAGTTTTGGGCAAGAAAGAGAAAGGAAAAAGCTTCATTTTAAGGTAAGAAAATGATCTCCATTGCTCAAACTTCCTTCTCTAAAATTGTTCCTTGAGTAATGGTCTTCAATTTGATGGTCATAGTGTGGCACTTGGGGCTGGATTAAGTTCTGGAGGAATTTCGAAAGTTCGAGAATCAAAGAGTCTCTTTGATAAAGTTGTTGAGGTAAGTTAAAGAAACCTATCTATCTAAGTTTTGTGTTATTTGGATTAGCTTTGAATTTTTGGAATTTATTGGCCATTTTCAAAAAATGAAGATCATTGGTCATTTGATATGTTATTGGTATGGAAATGGTATATTTGGAATGTATATGGATAGATAGGATTGATTGTAGAATGAATGGTTGAGTTTGGTGAAGTTGGGAATTTCGTGTTTATTGTTGCCAAAGATCAAAGCATGATAATGGAATAGGATTTTGATGGTTTTGACATGTCCATTGGATTCCTTGAGTGTTTTTATGAGGGAGTGGTTTTGGTTGGGGTTTTGGATTCATTGGTAGCCTTTGGTAGGAATTCTGAAAAACTATCATTTTGTCTGCGTTTTCTGGGTTCTGATACGGTCACTCGAGTGATCTGGGGCTCACTCAAGTGAAGGATGAACATCACTCGGGTGAGGTTGGGTTCCACTCGAGTGATGGGTAAAATTCTTCGTTTTTCCTTCAGTTTCAGTGTTTCACTTCTGCAAGAGTGCAAGAGTGTGCCCTTACACTCGCGAGCATTCCGTCTCACTCGAGCACAAAGGCCAGTGCTCGAGTGACCCCTTCTTTTGAAGTTTCTGTTTGCTCTCGGGTTCATACTTCCTAGACTTCACTCGCTAGTACTGGAGTGAAGCATTTGGCTTTCACTCGAGTGAGGTCCAGCGTGCTCAAGTGCTCCTGTCTCTAAAAAGTTATTGTGCTCTCAAGTGCTCACTCGATACCCTTCACTCCCTGGTACCCGAGCACAGACCGTACCATCACTCGAGTGAGGCCATCTTCACTTGAGTGAATCAGTGAAAAACGTCAGTATTTGTGCTTCCAAAAGGGGATCACTTCGATAGTTCTTCCAACCCTTTAGGGCTTTTGTTAGAGGTATATACGAGTGTTAAAGAGGCAGTAATGATAACTAAATTAAGTATTGTGAAGTTATTGAGTATTGGAATAAGTGGTAATGAATCGTCCTTAATTATGACTTTAGGATTCGATATTTGCCCGGAGCGTAGAAGGCCTGTGCCTGCTCAAGAACGGAAAGACAAAGGTAGTGACACTTTATCCTATATCATGTATATCATTGCTTGTTTGCATTAGTCATTGAATATAGTAAGGGGACGTGGCGAAAGCCCGGCCTTGAATACCGATACAGTGAAGGGAACGTGGCGCAAGCCCGATCTCGAATATAGATACAGTTGATAAGACATGGCAAAAGCCCGACCTTGAATACAGTGAGGGGACGTGGCGAGAGCCCGGCCTCGTATACAATGAAGGGGACGTGGCAGTGTGCTCGGCCTCGAATATTGTTTGCTGCATTGTGATATATGTTTACTTGCTTTGTTTATATGCATCATATTTGTAAACTGTTGCTACTGGGATTCTCTAGAATCTCATTCTTTCCAAATAACATTTTTAGACAGGCCAAGTGGATCGAAGAACAAGCAAGTGAGCAAGGACGATTAGGACTGCCGGCGGTAGTCTTAGTTAGATATTTTGGTTTATACTGAACTAGTTATCATTTTGGATAAATGTATATATACTGAATAGATCATAGCATTATAGTTTTGTGTAATCCCCGGTGTGGATATTAAGAGGGGCAATGTTGCCCTAAACAATATTTTGGATTAATGTTATTATCCCGGGTGAACGTCGGAAATTGTGTTGATACTCTAATATTGTATATGTGACTGACCGAACAGGCCTATTACTTTTATTTGAAATGAAGGGAGATCCGTTTGTACAAGTGTTGTAAAAAAATTTTAATTATCCCGGATCTCTTATTCAATTATTAAATGTGTTTAAAAGCTTAATCTCGACCTTGATTGTGGCATGGGTTACACCTCCACTCTCCAATACGTTACTCAAACTTGCCAGAGGACCCTACTCTTCCCCATCAACCTCATCCTTGATCTCGACGGCCAATTTATCTGGGTCGATTGCGACCACGGCGACACTTCCTCCACCTACCGCCCTACTCGCTGCAGCTTCGCCCAATGCTCCCTCGCCGATGCCTCCGAATGCGGCCAATGCTTTTCGCCTCCTAGGCTAGGCTACAATAACAATACCTGCAGCGCCATTCCTGGCAACACCATTACCTGCACCGCCACCAGCGACAAGGTCACCCAAGACGTTGTCTCTATCCAGTCCATCAACGGCTTCAACCTGGGTCCAAACGTCACCGTTTCCCACTTCCTTTTCTCATGCACCCCAACTTCCTTATTGAACAGCCTGGCCAACGGGGCATCAGGCATGGCCGGTCTCGGTAGAACCAAAGTCACCTTTCCTTCTCAATTTGCTTCCACTTTCAGCTTCCACAGAAAATTCTCCATCTGCCTCACCTCCGGTTTAAAAGGTGTTGCTTTCTTTGGAGATGGCCCTTACGTTCTTCTTCCCAACGTCAATGCCGACGAATCGCTCACTTACACACCACTCATTCTCAACCATGTAAGCACAACTCCCTCCTTCACACAGGGGCGGCCTTCCTCCAAGTATTTCATCGGAGTCAAATCCATCAAGATCAACCTGAAAGTTGTGCCCAACATCAACACCACTTTGCTATCCATAAACAAGGAAGGCTTTGGTGGGACTAAGATTAGCACCGTGAACCCATACACAGTTTTAGAGGCCTCCATCTTCAAGGCGGTGATGCAGGACTACTTCAACTGCTAGGAACATCACCAGGGTCGGTGGTGTGGCTCCCTTTGAAGTGTGTTTCAGCACGAAAAATGTGGGGGAGCACGCGGTTGGGTGTGGCGGTGCCAACCATCGAGCTTGTGCTTCGCAACAATGTGAGTTGGTTCATCTTTGGAGCAAACTCGATGGTGCAGGTGAAGGACGATGTGCTGTGTCTTGGTGTAGTGAACGGAGGTGAGAACCCAACAACCTCTGCCCCATGAGCTGCCCTTCGCCGCCATCATCAGGATTCTTTTTTTTTGCTTAAATCATCCGGTATCCGGCGCTTTTTCTGGGTTCTGGCCTTCTTTGGGCCAGGTAAACCCGAGCAACCGACTACTCCGGATTCGAGCCGGGTCGGACTCTTTGGGTGTAAAGCTCTCCCTCTAGCAGAGACTCCATCCACCGGTCTCGAACCCGAGACCTTGTGGAAGGTACTCAAGTGCCGAACCACTTGAGCCACCTGCCATCGGTGCCATCATCAGGATTCTGACTTTGAATGAGACGCACGCATATGGATATATCTTTCCTCGTTCAAAGGAATTTATTTCTCAAGGTTATTTTTTCCCAGTATCCAATTTGATAAGCCCCGCATCCACATCATCGTCCTAGTCATCAAATTTGAAAAAAAAAATAACGAACGTTTGTTCAATTTAACGTTGTCAATTACTTTTGCTCCCTTTTATGTTGTTTGTGGTTACTTTTTGGCTAAAAAATAGTTCCTGGTTAAAATTGCACTTTTCACAAAAATTTATGGTCATTTTAGCACCTTAACCCTTTTAAAAATACTTTTGATAAAAGCTAACCTCTAACCCCCCCGTTTTCTCCTTGATAACTAATTGATACTTTCATAATTTTTTTTTTAAAAAAAAGTTCTCATATTAAAGAGATATTTTATCAGGATTCCCATGAAGAAGACGTGAAAAAGTACTCAAGTAACATAAGTTACATAACAGAAGTAAAGGGAAATTACAATCAAGTTTCAAGCAAGAAAATTTATCACGGTAAGGTCCATGAAATCCCAACCATTACAGGGTTTATTGCAAACAGACACTAATGGAGGAAAATATGGTTTGCTCAACACGACATCTTTCATCCCTAACCCAGAATCTTATGATTATGACACACGTGCACACACAAAAGATATACTCCCTCCGATCCTAATTATAAGATAAAGTTAATTTTTTTGAAAAAATTAAGAAAGCTAATTAAATTACTTTAGAGTATTTATATTTTTATTTTTTTCTTCACACGAGTTAGTTTAACTAATAAATTAATATATAATATAATGATACATAATATATGACATGATTAAGTAACTTATTTAACTTCCTTAATGTTTCCAAAAAAAAGTCAACTTTATCTTATATTTAGGACCGGAGGAAGTACTTAACAAATTTGGATATATTAAGAAAGTTAATTAAATTAGTTGTTTGTAAAAAATGCATGTGCTCATTTTCCTAAAACACCCTCTTAGATCATTTGCATTAAAACCACCTTTGATGTAAACTTCCTTAACATATGCAATCAATAAGGATAATTTATGAAAAAATAATAAATATAAAAGACAAAATACATTAAGATCTTATATTTATAACCAAATCTGACACTCAACTAGATCTTATATTAGGGACATATATATAATATACACACACACACATATTAAAAAGGGAATCGTGTTATGTGATTAATGTGCTAGTTTAGAATAGCGATTGGAATGTTTAAAAGCAGTTTTTCAATCACAATTTACGGTATACGAGGTAGATATGTGAGAGGAGTTTTATCTCAATTTTCATAAAAAACAACTTATAAACAATCTCAACACTATAACAAACATGATAAATGTCTCTGTTGTTGAGCAAAGCCCCTATTGTGGCATCGACTTGTGGGAACCAAAGTACTCTCTTTACATGAAGGCTCTCTATCTCTGCATGCATATGCTCAGAAGCTCATTGTTCCAAAAATAGGGTATGCTCTATTCATTCATACTTCATAGAAATAGTAAAAAAAATTTCCTCATTCCCAAATCTCATTGATAAAAAGCTTACACTTTTTTGAATATTTGTTAAGCAGGTCGAATTCGACTTTCTTCAACGTGACTGTTAACGTGGACATTAATCACTGCTCATACCAACAAGTTTCAGACTCGAAGAAGAGAGAGGAGTCCCCCCATTTGATTCCCAAAGATTTAAAAAAAAAAAAAAAGAAATAAATTCAAAACCACGTCCTGTCGCTGAAAGGAAAAATTGAGTTGAGCCAAGTCTCAGAACACGCCTTTTATAGAATCGGTGCTCTGGATGCTTCCTCTCCAATCATCAAGTTGAAACACCCACTTGTGCTTACTTTCACAATATTCACACAATTGTTTTATTTGATTCTTTCTTTAGGTAATACCCCTCATATCCTAATTATAAGATACAGTTAACTTTTTTGAATAAATTAAAGAAACTAATTAAATTATTTTAAAGTATTTTTATTTTTATTTTTTTCTCCAAACTAATTAGTTTGATATATAATCTAAAGATACATAACATATGATATAATTAAGTAACTTATTTAGTTTCCTTAATCTTTAAAAAAAATCAATTTTGTCTTATATTTAGAACTAAAGGTAGTAATATTTAAATTTGGGGTTAAATGGAAAAAATACCTATGAGATTTTATCCAAAGTACATCCAGCATTTAGAGTTACAAAAATATCTATAAACATTCAAAATAAAAGCCAAAATGTTGGGATTGTGAACGGTCCTAAAATTTTTGTTCCTATATTGAATGTTTACAGGTATTTTTGAGTATGAAAATCATATGATACTAAACACGCTTATGATAAAAGTTTATAAGTATTTTTATATTTTAACCTTTAAATTTAATTCTATTAGCAATTTGTATATGCCAATTTGTTTGTTTGAGGATCATTCATTACAACACGTCATGTTTTGGAGGATATATTCATCTCTTTGTGGGAGTCTATTTCTTCATGTCTGTCTTCCACTATAAGATGCAACGGATTTTTCTTTTTCTTTTTCCCTTTTTAAATTTGGCATAGGATCCCAGATAGATTCTTGTTCTCTGCGCTTTTTTTTTTTTGTGTGTGTACAACTCTGCTTTTAATTCCTTTTCAAGTCACATTCTTTAGGGTCCGTTTGATACGCTGGAATTGATTTTGATGGAAATGGATATGGAAATGGATATGGAAATGGAAATGGAAATGGGGACTAAAAGTATGTTTGGTATGTCATGGAAATGAGATCTAATTTTTGTATAAAAATACCAAAATGTCCTTCAATTTTTTATTTTTTATTTTTTTTTAAAGGTAGTGGAGGGTAATAGATGGAAATGATCATATGAAATTATAAATCTTAAGGGTAAAATGAGAATTCCATGGAATTTGTTACAATTCCATGGGGTATATGATGGAAGCTTAATTCCATCAATTTGATGGAATTGGCTCTTCCATGGAGGCCAATTCCATCATACCAAACATACTTCAGCATGGAAATGAATTCCATTTCCATTTCCACCCACCTCAATTCAAGCGTACCAAACAGGCCCTTAGTCGGTCAAAACACATTGTTTAGTCATTACTTGTTATAGGGAAGAGACCATTCCGGTTAACTGTAGCATGGGTTTTGCTTGATGAGTTTGATGATTTTGTTAAGCAAAAATGGAGTAGGGAAAATGAGTGGAAGGAGGCGATTACAATATTTATAGAACAATGCAGAAGGTGGAACAAGAATGTGTTCGGTCATATGGAGAAGAGGAAATGAGAACTAATGCAATGTCTCAATTGAATTACCAAGCCGAGAAACAATATGGACTCTCATCAGAAATTCAGAAGCTTCAAACTACCTTGTGGGGTGAGCTTGAGAGTGTTCTATTGCAGGAATCTTTATTATGAGCACACAAAGCTTGCAATGACTTGTCGATGAATGGACATAAAAGTACAAAATTTTTGCATGTTCGAGCAAATGGAAGAAGGAAAAGAAATTTTGTTGAAGCCATTCGAAATAATAATGGACAATGGGTTTATGAAGCAAATACAATTAAAGAGATGGCTACCTCTTATTTTGCTGCTTTGTTTACAGATAAAGGAGTTTTGAGGGAGAAAATTCATTGTAGAAACACATATCCAAGAATTGAAGAACAAGACCTTCTAATAGGCAAGCAAATACATGATGAAGTAAAGGAGACAGTATTTAATATGGTAGCTTTCAAAGCACCAAGACTGGATGGATTTAAAGCTCTTTTTTACTAGAGTTAATGGAAATATATTGATATGTCGATTTATAAATGTATTAAAAAACTTTGGGCACACTTAGAAGAGATTGCTGGTGTTAACAATACTTTTCTAGTACTTATACTAAAAGAGGACCATCCGGAGGAGTTAAAGGATTTTTTCCCAGTCATCTTATGTAATGAGATTTCCAAGGTCCTTACAAAGGTGATTGCTAATAGGATTAGGGCTATCCTACCAAAAATTATTAGCCCTAATCAATACAGTTTAGTTCCAGGTCGGCATAGCTTTAATAATATTATTGCAGCACAGGAGGTTATTCACTCTATAAGGAATATGCACGAACAACGAGGGTATATGGCTATTAAGATTAATCTGGAGAATGCTTATGTTAGAGTGAACTGGAGTTTCTTGGAGCAATGTTTAAATGATCTTTCATTTCCCTCCAATCTGGTGAAAATTATTATTAAGTGTGTAATGACACCGTCAATGCAACTGCTATGGAATGGAGAAAAAGCTAATATAGTTAAGACTTCACGCTGAGTTAGACAAGGGAACCCTTTATCTCTATTTATTCGTGATTTACATGGAACAACTTGCGCATATGATTCAAGATAGGATGGAGACAAAAGTCTAGAATCCAATCAGATTATGTAAAAATGGACCCCCTATATCTCATTTATTTTTTGCTGATAATATTATATTGTTCAGGGAAGCTTCTATTAATCAGGCACATGAAATTAAGGCATGTCTAGATGAATTATGTGCAAACTCAGGTTTAAAAGTCAATGCTACAAAGACAAGAGTATTCTTCTCAATGAACGTGAATCATAATCGTCGTGTCAAATTAAGTAATATTCTGGAGTTCTAAATGGCAACAGATCTAGGAAAGTACCTAGGGGTTCCTTTGCATCATAAACAGGTGACGAATGAGAGTTTTAGTAAACTTGTTGATAAAGTGAAGAAGAAGCAATCTAACTGGAAAGCAAATTCATTATCTCTAGCTGGACGGACTACTTTGGTAGGATTAGTCACCTCCGCCATCCCATCATATAGAAGGCAAACAACCTCATTACCTATTGGTTCGTGTGACATTATTGATCATAAAAATCAGAGCTTCTTGTGGGGCACAACGGAAGAAAAGCGAAAAAATCATCTTGTATCATGGGACATGATTTGTAAGTCAAAGGTTAATGGTGGTCTGGGGTTGAGACATACTCGGACTCAAAACCAAGCATTTATGGCCAAATTAGGATAGAATCTCATTAAAAAGAAAGATGAACTATAGGTAAGAATTATTATAAGCAAATATAAAAGTGGAAATAATATAATACCTCAAATTGACCTGGAAAGGACGGGTCGAATATGTGGGTCGAGATCAAAGCGGCATGGTGATTTGTACAGGAGGGTGTTGAATTTGACCATGAGAGACAGAACATCCGATGGAAGCAGGCAAGAAACGAAAATTTCTCGGTGAAATCTGCACATACAGTTATTGCAAATGAACAAGAGAATGGGGAAGTATTATGGCAGAAAATCTGGAAGCTGAACTTCATCCCAAGATGTAAAACATTTATGTGGCTCGTTGCTCATAACAAGCTTCTTACGAACATGGAGAGATATAAGAAAGGTACGTGTGTTGATGATGTGTGGTTGGTGTAAAAAAGCCCTAGAAAATATGTTGCATGTGCTGCAGGACTGCACAAAAACTAAACGTCTGTGGATGGAAATGATAACATTGCCACAAGACCACAGGTTTTTCGATCTTAACCTAAAGGAGTGGTTGAATGTTAATATTTGACATCCAAAGTGGGGTGACTGATTTGCAACTTTATGTTGGTTATTATGGAAAAGGAGGAATGAACGTTTATTTGAGCATAAGAATGAGAGCAATAAGTGCTTGTGGAATCATGCTCATGCAATTCTGTCTAGCTTTAAAAAGGTGAGCAAGCAACTAACCGGAATCAACTTACAAGGCACGTTAATCACATATAGGGAGGCTAGATGGGTGACACCAGATGAAGGTTGGACTAAAGTAAATGTGGACGAAGCTGTTGCAAATTACATGGGAGCTAGGTGCGGAGGAATTAGTCGAGAGGCTAACAAGAATTTTATCATGGCATTCATGCACCGACTAGGGTTTGGTGATCACATTACCGCTGAATTGTGGGATGTCTTACTGGGATTGCAGACAACTTGAGATCAAGGGAGGCATAAAGTGTGTTAGAAACTGATGCAAAAGAGATTCTTAATTTAATAAATAGTGGGGATTGCCAGAGCTATGTAGATGCTAACATTATAGAAGAGATTCATTTAATGTTGCAACAGGACTGGCATATAAAGTTACAATTCGTCCCTAGAAACGCAAATCGTGTCGCTAACTTCCTTACAGAAAAGGCTCTATCTATTGTGATGAGATTTCACCTAATATTGTATTTACCGCTGGATCTAGCAGCTGTTTTGGAGCTAGATCAGAATATTCCTATTGATGTAGGTTGATTTTTTTGAGAAATTTCTCCTTCTTGTATCAAAAAAATATAAAAAAAAGACTCACCATTGAGATTTTTTTAAAAAAGGCAAATTTTTTTGCCTTTATCTTATACTCCATGTTTGGTTCAGGCTGCAACAGAATCTTTACACAGCTATATCGGTCGAATTGTTAAAGCCAAAGACAGAATATAATCTTCTCCCCCAAAAAAAAAAAGAAAAGAAAAAGGACAGAATCTAAATTTATTCTCAGCCCAAGTTCTGTTTACATTCATAAAAAACTAGGCCTATTGTGCGTGGTGCAGAATTTGACAGGTTAGCTATATTAAACTTTCAAATAGTAAATTTTACAATTTAGATTAATATTTGAGTGGAGGAGCAGATTAAATAATACATTGAACAAGCATGCCTCCAAAGAAAGGAAAGAAAAATACCAATCTTCATCCAAAAGACACTTTGTTTTGAGTTTGAAAACCAGGCTAAACATGCAAAGTATATATCTAACCTTTGCTTCCAGTCCTTTCAAACCTCAGCCGTTGGCAATACCTTAAAAAGGTTTCGCCTTTTTGTCTGGCTTCCTTCTCATGAAAGCCAACTAGCTTATTATAACAAAGTCATAAGCCATTCATCACAAAAAGGTTTGAATTTGAAACCTCAGAACAAGTCCTTGGTGTAGAACAACGGAGAAATTCTCCGAACAAGGTTAGTTATTCTGACTCTTTATTCCCTACTCCGCATGATCTTCTATCACATACAGAGCCCAGAGACAAAAAAAACCAAGTGGCTATGCCAATAAGATTGCATAATCTCTATCGTTATCAAGGAAGGTTCTCTCAATCAAATTTATAATCATAAAGAGAAATTGAAGTTCAGTGGGAAACTAACACTAATATGAGAATCATAATTATCATCTTTTTGGCTGTGCACGTTGGTTAGGTCAAGTTTTGAAGGTTCACAGCCAGAGAAAAAAGGTGATCTGGGTAGCAGCAGAGATCAGAAAACCTCAATACAGAAAATGAAATCTTATGAAGGTAAAGAATTTTCTTTCATTCTATGAACTTAATTATTTGTATGAGGAAACTAATAGTATCATTGTTTGAACCCAAAAAAATGATAAACAGATTTTTTATTCAATATCCTTTAACAAGGATAAGGGGATAAAAGGAAAGGGAAGAAATTGTTATCTAATAAACACTTCCTCGTATCCCAAGATAGAAAACTGTCTATTTGAGAAATAAGAGAACACAGTGGGGTTGCTGTATTTTTATTTTGTTTTCTTTTTTCCTGAATAAATAATCAGTGAGGCTAATGTTGACATATTCTAGTGGGGAATTTTCGCAGAGAAGAAGAAGCGTCAGAATTGGTTTCAGAGAAAATTCATAAAGAAAATGAATCGGAGTTATGAATCTGGAGACTTGGAACATGTCACGGCTATAGCAGCTGCTGCATTTGCAGCTAGCAACCAAGAGATTCCAGAAATCCCACAACAGAAAAAGACAGAGAGATCATTAACAAAGACCAGAAGCAAAATGGATGGCCCAAAAGCTCCAGTTTCCCAAACTGGCGGATCCAAGAGATTCTCAGGTAATATATACGAACACACAACAATCACTAGGACTATCCAACTTCAGCCTTGTTTACCTAACCTAAAGGACAGTGCTTGGACCAAAGCATTTTGTCCCTTGTAAAAAAAATGTCAGCTTTTTGGAAGGGAAATAAATTAGATTAATAAGTTTGAATCAAATGCAGATTCATTCAAATTCACAGATGGCCAAGGGAAGAAGGAGCCAACATCACCTGCTAGAGATGAAAAGGCCACCGCCCGTGTGCCATCAAAGAAGACATTTAAAGAGCTCTTAAAGACGAAATCTGACACCGCAGCACCAGAAGTTGCTGCACCAGTACAATCTGAATCTGTGAAGCCGCTGACTTCAACAAAACCAGTCACCAAGGAAACAGAAGCAGATGCCTGGGAGAAAGCTGAGCTTGAAAAGATCAAACAAAGGTGCTTAACAATAATGTCATATTGAAGTTTCTTGAATATACACTGCAAATACCTTGCTTCATGCAATTTCTTTACATTGAATGTGTTAAACATTTCATACTCTAATAAAAATAATTGTCAGGTATGACCAGTTGAAAGAGACAATACATTCCTGGGAAAATAAGAAGAGGAAGGAAGCAAAACACAAGCTGAACTTGCAAGAGGTTTTACTCATTTGAACTTTATGATTAACAATGATATTACATGGTGTGCGCTAATGGGCTTTCTGAAATATCAGAGTGAAATGGAGCAAAGAAGGCTGAAAGCCATGGACAAATTTCGAGATGACTTGAACCGTATTGATCAGATTGCAAGAGGAGCAAGAGCACAAGCAGATGCAAAACGGAGGAAGGAAGAGCTTAAAGCAATTGAAAAGGCAAATAGAATCAGAACAACAGGAAGGCTTCGGGGTCCATGTTCCTGTTTCTAAGATAACCATTAATATAATATCTATGGCTTGGGGCCATAGTAGATACTTCGTTCAATTATTATTGTATCTATAATTCTTTCCTTTTCCCTCTATTAAGCAATTCATGCATGGAACTAAACCATATCAAATCCACACAATATGCAAAACTATACGAGAAGCTGCAATTATTCCACAGAAAGAAGTTGTATCCGAAATTACTTAAGATGTCCAGAAACTAAGATGCTAAGTAGCAAGTTAGACTATATTACTTTTCAATATAACCACCACTCCTCTGAGATGCTAGAGGAAATATTCAGAGGGAAAGTGTGATAATAAGCAAACGTTTTATCACTACGTGATATAATCTGTATACAAAGGTGTCATTGGTGTCTAACACTAAAATAACAGAAATACATTAGTTGTGGTCATCTTTAATGCAAGAAGCTAATAAAAATTCATAAGAATGAATGTTAGTTGACCTTACTGCGTAAAATACCCACTTCGGCAACATTACATTAGCTTCTTACATCCCTTATAGGGATTCCTATATGTTTTTCATAAAGCATTCTAAAAGCTTTTCAAAAATGGTGTCATAACATGGCTACAATAAGCAATGCCGCAATTAATGGCCAATCCAAACCTTAAGAATTTAAGCCACAGAAAGAACATTTGATGATTTTTTGTGACATTGAAAAAGGAACCTCCGGGGGGGTTGAAAGTGGAAACCAATTACATAAAGACCCTCGGTCTTCGATATAAGTTAAAAATGCACTTAAGCTTACTTAAGACATTAAACAAATTTCTGAACTTGCATAACTTCAATTTTTTGGTACATGAAAATTTTAATCACTTAAAATTTCTCTTATGCATTAATTAGTTCTCCTCTGCCGGTTAAAGTAATCACAATCAATTTCCCAGTTCAACATTAGTGAGCTGCTCACAAAAGTTTCACCCAAAGTTGATTTGAGAAGAACATTACCAGAAAAAACATATAAATACAAAAACCTTCAAATGAACAAAAATAATAAAGTCAAGCCATATCTCAAGAAATTATTTCTTTGACCAACCTCTCCAGAGTAGGGTATGCAAAGTACAATACCAGGAAAGAAGGGATAGCAAAAACTATGGTGAGTAACAAGTAAATAGATACAATAACAGCACTAACTGGAACTGCAAAAAAGGCAATCAGAAGAAAAATGGCAACCAATGGGAATTTGGATATAACATGAATGAAGAAATCCAGAGATTTATTAAGGGAAAAAGGGCGTCTAGTCCCATCCCTACTGCCATCATTACCATCAGACTCCCGTTGCCCAGAACCAAGATTTATTGGGTGTCTTCTAAGGTTACAATTAGAAGCTTGATTTCCTTGAAGAAAGTTGCTCATGGGAGAGCATATTGGTTGGCTGTCCACATTGGAAGAAACAAGCTTATATCTATCACCATTCCGGCTTTCAACCATCCAAAGAAGGAAAAAATTCTTACGAGGGAACTTCAGATTTCCTTTATAAACCAATCGGAATGATAATAGCTGGCACCATGGGCAAGAAATGAAAAATGGGATCTTGATTTGTTGGGCGGGAAGTTTCAAAACCGCCAACTGAAGTCCCAGAATGCAATTCTTGCAGATAGTGTGTCCACACCACAAGACATAAGGCACATTCTCAACTATGTTAAAGGATTCCCAGCATATGGGGCATTCCAACCCTTCATCTTTGCTGGCATTAGACAAGACCTCATCATCTGAGCAGTCTGAACAAGTTTGGCTTGTCTCTCTCGAGTTTCCTTTCACTCTATTATTTGCCAATGGATTTGTAACAAAACTCCACATTATAAAGGACAAGCAATTTTGTCAAGGAAAGAGCATCAAGGACTCAAATATCAGTCCATAAGTCATTGTCTGGCACAATCACATAGTCATGAAACTGATTTTTGACTATCAGTCTTCTGCTGTTTATAATCAAGCCTTTCCAATCATGCCACCTGAAGATATAGAGTTCAAAAAGAACGATTGACAAGGTAACCATTTATTATCTAACCATAGTCAGTGTAGATTTGAGATTTTAAACAACAAATTCAAAAGATTGCCTCTTGACATCCAAGGCATGTCCAACTTAATAAAAAGATTAAGGTTACAAAAAAACGGCCACAAATTAATTTGTATCCTAAAGTGCATTGTTGTTAAACAGGAAATACAAATAGCGGGGAAAAATTATGCACCTTGTGAGTGGAAAAACATGCACTTGTGGGAAGAAGTTCATTTTTATAACACATCCTCAGTAATGAAACAGATGATGAGAGCTGTTGTAATATTCTTACAATCCAGACAATTAAGAAAAGTTTCCTAGTAATTAAAGTAAAGCAATTCCCTTCAAAGCTGAAAGCCCGATATCAGGTACTTCCTATATTAAAAAAAACACCTTCGCTTCTTGAAGATCTGATTCATAGCTCTTAAACTAAGCGAGAGTACTATCAATATGACGAGTCTAGGAGTAAGTCTAGCTTAATCATCATTCTGCCAATGAGAAGCCAGTAATGGAATCTTATTAACCCTCGAAATAACATCATAAACACCTCAATTAAAACAAATAACAACAATTATTGTAAAGAAATCTTGAGATCCCCGAACAAAATTATAATTGGCTTGAAACGCAGTTCAAATGACAGATAATACATAACAATTCAATTCACACCATCTTCCGCTTAAACTAGCAAATTAAGGCGAAAAAGAAAATGGGTACGGAACTACTATTACAGAATTTATAGACCAAAAACAAATCAATTGGACAAACAAATCATTACCAAAAAGTATCAGCAGTAGATGGATTTGAAACCAAATCTAACGAGATTTTACTGAGAATTTCCGAGCCAATCAGAATGGAATCCGAAATTAGGAAGAGGAAAGGAGAGATAGAGAGATCGGTTATCTTCCTTCCCCCCTCCCTCTCCCTCTCCCACTACGACGCTTCGCAAAAGCGCGACGATGTATTTTTTTTCTTCTGTTTTTTTTTTTTTTTTTACCGTTTTCCGCTCGCAGGAAAAGCGCGATGCCGTCTGCGCGAACCACAAACGCAATGCATGTACGGTGTCAATTTGTGGAACGAGTAAATTCTTGTAAAATAAAAAATTAAAAAAAATCAATAAACCCCTCGATACCTCCCCACCCAGGGCAAATGATGTTAAGCGCCTCACCGAGGTTTTCTTACATCTTATTTATATAACATATATTTAAAAAGTTAATATTGATCTTAATTATAAATTAAAATTTTTACATTTATCATTATTCTTCTAATTTAGGTTTATTAATGCTGGGCATGCAATCTCTCCATTTAGCTTATAGTCCATTTCCCTTCATTTCTCTAACTATTTATAAAATCTAACGGTGAAAAGGCACAAAGACATATCATAGTTAATACCTCCACAGTACACATTACAATCTCCCCAATCCAGCAGTTTTTTGTTCCATTCTCTCTCTCTACTAATTTGTCCGTTTTTTTCTTCTCTGCCTTGCCATCTCCAGATTCACATTGTTCTTCCTATCTTATTATATATTATTACTTTATTAGTAAGGTTTTGTCCGTGGATTCCTATAAGAACAATATAAGTAATTATTTGAATGTAGGAGCAAGAGCAATTACTATAGTAGATACAAAGAGGAAAAACATAGCCACTGATGAAGGAATACCCAAACTATGGTTTCGAGTTTGGACCCTGATATGTTGCAAAGGAATATCAATGTTTGAATTGCAAAATAGTTCAAGTCTAATATCAAAAATGAGTTCAGTTTTTGACAAAAAAATGAGGTCAATTTGGATTTAGATTATGTAGAAGGCTTTCCACTTTCAAAATAAACTAATGAACTTGACTTTAGGGCTGAGTAATGGGCAGGCTGGGCTGACCCTACCCGCCCGTTTATGTCTTAATGGGTACGAGCTAGCCCGTACCCGTTAAGTACCTGAGATAGCCTAGTAATAAACGGGATGGACATACCCGTCCAGATTTGGGCGGGTAATGGGCAGCCCGTTTAGCATATGATATTAAAAAAATCCCTGCTATTGCAAAGTGTAAAATAATTTATTGACATACTTTAAGTTACAGTACTGCATTTTTGCATTTAACAAACACATAAGACTCATATAACTAACTGTCTGCAATGTACCTTTTAATTTAAATTAAAACATCACATAGTAACATTCACAATCAGAAATTCAGAATTTAAGCCTTAAGTCACAACTAAAAAGAGTATTCAAACTTTGAATCTAAAGGAACAAAACTGTTAATAAAAGCCATTCAATAAAAGCATTGGCATCTTTCCATAATCAGTCCTCTTAACATGCATCATCCTTGCATTTCTATTGAATCTTCATCATCAATATCACCTTCAATTTGAATGGTTGAATTTGGAGTTGATAACTCTTGATCTACAAAACAAATAGAAAATCATTGCATTTCTATTGAATCTTCATCATCATTCCTCAATATTGTCACTTTTCCCTAAAGAAAATCAAGCATAGAAAAGTTGAAAAAAAATAAACAAACAAACTTGACCAGATCTATTTTTTTTGTTCCTTCTCAGACTTGCGAGTTACGAAGAAGATGAAGAATGATGTCAGTGAGGGGTTAAGGATCTGACTAGCCAAAGCAGTGAAAGCACAAATGACAGTGAGACATACTCACTGTTATCTCTCTCCGTATCTCCCCCCGGCTCTCTCTCTCTCTCTCTCTCATGTATATGAAACAAACAAAGGAATGAAAACAGAACACCCTCCCTCTCATTGTCATCTCTCTCTATATCTCCCCCCACTCTCTCTCGCATGTATATGAAACAAACAAAGGAATGAAAACAGAGCACCCTCTCTCTCTCTCTCTCTCTCGCATGTATATGAAACAAACAAAGGAATAAAAACAGAGCACCGTGTTGCTGTTAAGACAAGTCGATGAAATGCTCAAGAAGAAGAGGAAGAAGAACGAACCGATGAGGCGATGACAATAGCCAATGCTCTTTCACTGTTTTTCTCAAGTTTGAAGTTTCGACTCACGTCGTTGCCTCGTTGGAGATCAAGAGCGAACAAGCAGACTAAGGCAAGGACTGGAAAATGTTCAATCCGTTTGCGTGCGTGCAAACAAGAGGACTGAGGATGAGGTTTGCGTGCTGCTGGCTAGGGTTAGACATTCCAGTTTATGATATGAGATTCTGAGACGTGATTTACGTGATGAACATGAGAATGAGATGAGTGAGTGAATCTATGAATGAGTGATATTAATATTAGGCATTAGCTTAATTAAATAAAACCAATAAATAAAAAAACTAAATAGGCGGGTATGGGCAGCCCGAAGGGGTACCCATATCCCGCCCGTTTGATGCTTAAAGGGGCGGGTAATTGGCCCGCCCATTACGGGCCTGTTTTGGGGTAGGCCCAAAATGGGTAAATTTATTACAGGTGCTGGCGGGCTTACCGGGTTGCGGGCTCCTTGGTTAGGCCTACTTGACTTCTCTCTCTCTTTTTTTACTTATCCTTTACCTCCTTCATGACCATTAGATTAATATCTAATGGTACACATTTAATATTTTTATTCCATCCTTCTCTCCATTTCCTTCACATCCTTCTCTCCATTGTAATAATAATTTTATAAAATATTAAATATGGACCATTAAATCTTAATCCAATGATTATGAAAGAAGAAAAGGATAAGAGTGAATGGGAAAAGAAAAGAAGAGAAGTCTTAAATAAGATTGTGGATTGAGAAAATTGGAGAGACAGAAGGAGTAGAGAGAGAGAGAGAGCATGGAAGGGAAAACTGCATGATGGAGAGGAGGTGGATTATAATGTGCGTTTTATAGGTATTAGCTGTGATGTGTTTTTGTGCATTTATCACCTTTAGATTTGATTATCGGTCAAGATTAGCGAAATGGAGAGAAATGGACCACAAATTAAATGGAGAGGTTTTGCACCCATTGATGCTCCCCTCAACAACGATCAAGGAAGGGGAAGAAATTGGGGAATTAAGGAATGTGACTAGGCTGTTTTAAAAATTACAAGTCTTATTAACTAACTTAACCAACTTCCTTAATGTAATTAAATTAAGTAAAGATGTCTTATATTAAGGAACAGAGGGAGTATTTTATTAAAAAGATAATATACCTCATTATTCAGATTATATCTTGACATATTTTCTAATTACAAATTGATGATATAAGGATATTCTAAATATTGCTAGTGTATACTTTGATCAAAATTAAATGTCTAGATATTATTTTAAATATTATCTGATTATTGCTTTGGATAAAATATCTTCTGATTGTTGTCCGCACGTGAGTTGAGTAGCGCTTAGGTTTAGGGTTACCTACTTGGCCAGTAGGCTATTTCAAGTCTTAATGGAGGACTATAAATAGCATATGCCAAGTTAGAGCCAAAACATAGAAAAATATATACTTATTCCCTGAGTACCTGATTCTTTTGTACTAATATTTTTCAATGATTTTCAATTGTCCCTGTAACCCCCTTCGATAATCAGGCCGAGATTAGTGTTTAATCACATTTAATAATCGAATGAGAAATCCGGAACAATTAAAAACTTTTTGCGGAAACTGTACAATTGGATCTCCATTCATTTCATTCATTAAAACAAATGGCCTATTTGGTCTGTTACATATACAATATCAGAGTATCAGCACAATTCCCGACATTCACCCGGGATAATAACATTAATCCAACAGTTTATACAAGGCATCACTGCCCATCTCAATATCCATACCGGGGATTACGCAAAACTATAATACTATAAATTTATTCAATATAATTACATTGATCCAAAATGATAACTAATTCGATATAAAATCAAAATATCTAACTAAGACTACAACCGGCAGCCCTAATCGTCCATTGCCACTTGCTTGCTCATCGATCCACTTGCCCTGTCTAAAAATGTTAGGGAGAATCACTCCTAGGTCCCAAGCAAGGAGCATATTATCAGAAAGGTCCTTATTTACAACTCTTCTGCGTGTATTAACAACCTGTTGAGTGTGTTTTACAACCTCAAGGGACCTTTCTGATAATATGTTCCTTACTTGGGACCTAGGAGTGATTCTCCCAAAATGTTATTTGGAAAAAATGAGATTCTAGAGAATCCCAATAGCAACAGTTTATTTATATGATGCATATATACAAAGCAAGTCCATATATCACAATACAGCAATCAATATTCGAGACATGGCTTTCGCCACGTTCCCTTCACTATATACGAGGTCGGGCTTACGCCACGCCCCTTCATTTTATCTGTATTCGAGTCTGGGCTTTCGCCACGTCCCCTTTACTTTCACTGTAATCGATGACTAATGCAAACAAACAATGCAATACACATGATATAGGATAAAGTGTTACTACCTTTGTCTTTCCTTCCTTGAGCAGGCACAGGCCTTCTATGCTCTGGGCAGATATCAAATCCTAAAGTCATAATTAAGGATGAAACATTATTCTCTATTCCAATACTCAATTGGCTCTTCAACACTTAGATTTAGTTATCAATAAAGTCCCTTAAGTAGCTATGAAAATCTCTAACAATCGCCTAAAAGGATTGGAAAACACCGGGTTGGAAACCACTTTTCAAAATCCCAAGGTGCTGAAAACAGGGGGTTGGCTGCAGCCAAGAAACCTCTGGCTGCGGCCAAGACACGCATGGAAGGTTTCTGGCTGCGGCCAAAACACGCACAGAAACTTTTGCACTGCAACCAAGATTTTCTGCTGCAGCCAAGGCAACTTCAAAAATTCATAATTAATTCTAGAAAAATCAAAATGAGGTAATTCCAAAGCCAAATGAAAGGTATTTAAGTCCTCTTCATAGAAAAAATATGGGTCATTACTGAAAATCACCACAAAAATACAGATTTCAAGAAAAGTCCACACTGTTCCAGAATTGGTCCTAGATTTAACATCAAACTTTGGACAGTCATAACTCCTAGCCCAAAAATTGAAATGATACAAAAAATTTGTCCATTTTGAAGCTTGAGATGTGACCTTTAAGATTGAAAATTTTCATAATTTTCCAATATCATTTGCTATTTTAAAACGTCCATGCAAGACCACTGCCAGCATAGAGTTTTTCATTGACCACACTTGCAACTTTTCAATCCAAGTTTCCAATCAACTTCTATCTATCCAAGATACATCTCAAAACACCATATCCATGACAACAACAACTCAAACACCACAAGACCCTAATTTTCGAAAATAGGGCTAAATTCTCAGAAATTTCAACTTAGCCAAATGACCACAAAACTTATATCAAAATGCTCAACTCACTCACCTCTTTAACTTTCTCCAAGGAGTTTTTTGATTCTCCAAACTCTATATTTCCTTGAGAGCTCAAATCATCACCAATGGCAAATCTAAAACCATAGAATTGAAGCTCTCAACACAAGGAACAAGATTAAAGAAGGGAGTTTTTCCATTAGAGGTCATTAGAAGGGTCAAAATCTCACATATTTCCTAAGCTCTTCTTCCTCTTCAAGCTCCAATGCTGCATGAAATTCTTGGAGGGATAAGAGAGAGATGAGTGTGATGAAATGATGGGGATGAAGGCAGAAATTCTGCCGATGCTTTGCCCCATACGCATAAGAGAGAGGGAGAGAGAGAAAAATGAGAGAGGTTGAGTGTGTGGAGAGATATGAATGATGATTATTGGCTCCCATGTTTTTCATTCAGCTGAATTGGAGGAGAGGAGGAAGAGAGAGAAATGATGAGACCATGCTTGGTTGACTTCCTCAACAACTCTCATCATGCTTACACAACAATGCCACATGTCACTCTCTCATGCAATCTCCTCCCAACTAATCCTCCACTTAGTTACACTAACCAATTCCATTAGTCATTTAATCACACATCTCATTTCCTCTTAGTTAGTAATTAATTTCCCCATTAACTACTAACTTATGGCCAATATTTTCATTCTATCAATTATGACATATAAATTAATATTGTCACAAATATACATTAATTCCACTTTAATCCAATAATTATCCTCAATAATTATCATTAGCCCTTAATCAAAAATTGGGGCGTTACAGTCCCTATTTTAGATTGAAAACTTTGTGGATTGCATCTTCAAATTATAACATGGTGAGAGGTACTTATAACTTTTATTTTTCCATCGCGACTCTAGTATTGTAGGAATTTTATATGCCCATATTGTTTTTTTATTTATTTAGAACAAATCCTGTGATATTTCATATCTCCCTCTGCCTGTTTTTTTTTTTAATATGATGTATTATGGTTTTATTTTATTTTTTCTATTTCAAAAACTTTTGAAGAAAAAAAATTAATTTTGAGCATCATATGTGAGTTTGAGCTAATATCTTATATTTAATGTCCGTACATTTATTAATCCTTTTATTTGCATCATTATGTGCTTTGGTTTACTAGGCATCGAAAAAGGCCTTTGATTGTTGGAGAAAAGAAAAGAAAAGAAAAGAAAAACGCCTTTGATCTATTTATTCTAAATAAATTCACGTCTGTGAGATTTTGGACATTGAACGTGAGGAGGTTGTTTTCTCCCTTCTTTAGGGAGAATTGTCCAAAAATACCTGGGAGGCAAATTAATTACTGATTGCTACCAAGCGTGCAAGCAATCTTCCGCGTGTGCAAGTGATCTTCCGATTTGTGCAACTCATCTTCTGTGTATGCAAAAATATTCCATATAAATGTGCAAATAATCTTCCGTTGTGTGCAAAATATCTTCTGTTATATGTAACAGATCTTCCATGGTAGCAATCAGTAATTAATTTGCCTCCAAGGTATTTTTGAGCAATTTTCCCTTTTCTTTATCCTTTCATAAACACTCATTTTCCTTTTTGTTTCTTTGGAGAAAATTTCAGAATTCGTTTGTGTTTTAGTCTTATGAATCTTAGCATTTGCCTCTTCATATGTCTTGGGATCATTGGAAGTGGACACAAATTATTGTTTTTTTTTTGGATGAAAAATTTTTAGGAAAGGGTTTAGGCTCACCCACGATTTAAGGGCAAGGCTCTAAGTTGAGATGCCTCCCCTAAGTCTCGACTGAAGTACAACTAAGTGGACTTCTTTAGGATCGAATCCTCTTCTTTTGATGAGAGTGTCTGACCCCTTCACAAGTTGATTCCAGTAACGAGGGGTAAATAATTGTTTTTATTCTGTCTCATTTGGTTTATCCTGTTATGGGCTGAGGCAGTGTTTGGGCTTGCGAATTGTTTACCCCTGGCCTTTTCAGTTCTGGGCCATGTGTGTTGGGCTTATTGTGTTTTTCCTTTAATTTAATTTCCTCAACAAATTTTCGGATTGGGTCTCTATGTATTGGGCTGTACGTTTTTTTGTTTGTTTTAGTTCTCTGTGAAGTTTATTATTGACAATTGAATGTATATATGAAATTTAATTGTACACATACATAATTTATTTAAAGAGTAGTCACAGCATCTTTATACACATATTGTATGCGTAGCCAACCACATAAGGCTTTACGGTATGAATTATGGTTGAATGTGCAATTAACATACACAATAGTCTAATGTTATTGTGATGAACATGTATAATCAAGGAGTAGCCACAACATCTTTGGTATATACATGCACTCTATTTTATTTTAATAAAAAAAATACATCACATAAAGGTTTAAAGACACAAATGTAATTAAATATATGGTTATAATTAATCTTTACCACATGTAGATAATTATAATTGCATATTTAATTAGGGTGGAATATAATGACATTGTATTTTGTGAGTAGCACACATGTATTAGGAGATATAACTATGTTTTAGTTTTATCAATTCAAGATAAATTTATGCTATGCTAATGTCTTTGCCCCCAAGTAGACTTTAGTTATACAAAATTATAATTGTATGATTTTACATTAGTGAGCATTTGCTTTGTGATAGGTTTTCTTTGCCTCTTATAGTAATTTGTAAGCATAATTAACTTTTATTTTGACTTTGTAGTATGACTATTATTCTATTTAATTGTTTAGTATAACAAAATTTATTAGGGACAATTATTGAGCCTAGAAGGTGATAAATGTAACATTTTCATCAAACTTGACATTAAGAAGGTTCTAGTACATATTGACACCAGCATGAGAAAATGTTATGAGATCTAATTTAAGTGTCTCAATTAAGAGCTAGTTTTTCAACCCAAAAAAAATTAAGAGCTAGTTGTTATGGGTATGTAAAGGATAGGGCAAAGCCAATGATTGTTTATGGGCTAAAGGGCTCATTTAAAAATTCTCATAAATGTTATTGCATTGTGTGTGGACTATAAAATGATTCTTTATGAATTATAATGGCATGAGATGTCTCCATTAATTTAGGTGTAAGGGATCTTCAATTTATTTTAGTATTAACATGAGTCATTATACCTTTTATTCTCATAAATGTTATTATTCAGATTATATCTAGATATATTTCCTAATTACTAATTGATCATTTAAGGATATTTTGGATGTTGCTAGTTTATTATTTTGATCAAAATTAAATGTTCTAGATATTTTCTATATGAATATTATATTATTATTATTTTGAATAAAATATCTCCTTATTGTGGCTCATAAGTAAGTTGGACGGGGTTTCGGTTTAGGGTTATCTGCTTGGCCGATAAGCTATTTCAAGCCTTGAGGGAGGGCTATAAATAGCATAGTCTAGGTTATAGCAGTAACATAGAAAAATAGGTACTTGCTCCCTGAGGTTTCTCTAACGGGTGACAGCTACTCTTAGACCATCACTGTGCCCAATTTTTCTGTTAGAAGAGACCATGATTCTTTTCTACTAATATTTTTCTATAATTTCAGATGTCCCTATTTTAGATCAAGAACTATGTGTATTGCATCTTCAAATTATAGCATGGCGAGAGGTACTTGTAATTTTAAGTATTCTACTACGACTCTGGTATTGTAGGAATTTTATATGCTCATATGATTTTTTTTATTTAGAGCAAATTCCAACATGGTATATGTGATTTAAGGCGATATGAAAGAAAAGGAAAATACTTAGATCAAGTTCTTTATATTCATTACGTCAAGTTCTCCAATCACATCTAACTATGTGTCCTATTTTTTAATTATTTATTATCATTTAACTATAAACCTATATAGAAAAAATAAGACACGTGGTCATGTAATAGATATAAGGAACTTGATGTAATTATCATCTAGAAGAAAATATGCATCTCAAATGTTAGAATTTTGCTTGAAATAAAAACTCTATAAGCATATGAAATTTCTAGAACATTAGAGTTGCAGAGGAAGACTTAAAATTATAAGTACATGTCGTCATGCTAGATAATTTGAAGACATAATCCACAAAGTTCTCAATCTAAAATTAGGACAACTACAATCATAGAAAAGTATTAGTAGAAAAGAATTAGGGTATCTTCTAACAAGAAGATTGGGCACAGTAATGATCTGGGAATAGCTACTACTTGTTAGAAAACCCTCAGGGAGCAAGTACATATTTTTTATGTTACTGCTCGAACACAACCTATGCTATTTATAGTCTTTCATCAAAGTTTGAAACGACTTACCGGCCAAGCAGGTAATCCTAAACCTAAGCCCTATCAAACTCACGTGCGGGCTACAATCAAGAGATATTTTATCCAAAAAAATAATTAGATAATATTGAGAATAATCAAATAATATGGGCAAAGACATTAGCACAGCGTGAATTTATCTTGAATTGATAAAACTAAACTGCAGTTATATTTCCTAATACATGTGGGCTACTTAGAAAATACAATATCATTCTATTCAACCCTAATTAAATATGCAATTATAATTATCTATATGTGGGCAAAGATTAATGGGAAAATCCCTATAAAATATGCTCGAAATCGCTAAATTCCATTTCAGTGAAGCAAATTCCAAAAACCCGAATAAGTCATGTGTCAGTACGGAATGAATAGTGTATGGGTGTCAAAAGACGATTTTGCCCTTCAGCCCTCATTCTCGCCACTTTCAGAATAACAACACAAGCCTCTTAATTAACAACTTCGGGTTCTTGATTAACAACTCTGCTTTATTCTTTCATATATTCGCATCTTCAAAATATAGTGTTGTTAATGTAAAATATGATGTTGTTAATAAAGAAAGAAGTGTTGTTATTGGCCCTGAAACTTAAATTACGAAGTTGTGAAATAAGAAATGAAAGTTGTTAATATAGAATATGATGTTGTTAATAACAAGACCGATATTGTTATTGTGAAAGAAAAAGATGAAACTGGAGTTGTTAATCAAGAAGATGAAGTTGTTAATTAAGATGCTCATGTTGTTATTCTGAAAGTGACGAGAATGAGGGCTGAAAGACAAAATCGTCTTTTTGCTCCCCTACACTGTTCATTCCGTACTGACACATGACTGATTCGGATTTTTGGAATTCGCTGCACTAAAACGGAATTTAGCGCTTTCGAGCGTATTTTATAGGGATTTTCCCAAGATTAATTATGACCACATATTTAATTACAATCAATGTCTTTAAACCTTTATGTGATGCTTTGTGTTGGTTAAAACAAAATAGATTGCATATATAAACGTAAGAATGATGTGGCTACTTTTTAATTCTACATGCTCATCACAAGAACATCAATCTATTGTGTATATACTAATTGCACATTTAACCATAATTGATACCATAATGCCTCATGTGATTGACTATGCATACAATATATGTATAAGGATGTTGTGACTACTGCTTAAACAAAATATGTATGCCAATTACATATATCAAATATGTACAATTAAATTCTATACAGGCACACAATTTTCAATGAGAATCGTAATTAATTAATTTAATCACTTAAATAATTTATGTGAATAAACCAAGTTTACTCACCTTAATAGATTGATATTTTAAAACTCATGTGATTATGCTTGCATGTTATAAGAGGGTGCTATGGCTAATCCTCTAATTTGCAAGCTAATAACAAATATCAATCACATGCATTTATATTCTGTATATGCACAACTTAATGGAAAAATTAACCAACTAATTTAATCAACATAAGTGACTAAATAACAAAATTGGATCCTCTCACTTTGATTAGATTAATATTACTCATTGATTAGAGTTGATATTTTAAAACACATAAGTGATTATTTACGCATGCAACTAATGATGTTATGACTACTTCACATGATGCATACCAATCACAAATATCAATCTTGTACATTTAAATTCCAAATATTCTCAAAACTTCAATGAGAATTGAATCAATTAGCTTGATAAACAAAATGTAACTAAATAATCAAATATTAAATTCTCCCATTATTTTATGCACCTAAAACTTGTTTAAGGCTAATTTCAGCACATTACATCTCGAATATCACTTTGGAAATTCAAATAGTTATATGATTGGCTAAAATTGACTACCCAAGTATTTAGACAATTACATAACGCACCAAAATAAATTTTGCAAAAAATTTTTCATAATGTTAAAATGGCTGAAATTAATTTCTCCTATATTTAAACAATCAAGTGGCGCATAAAATAAATAAGGGTAAATAAATAAATATGCAAAAATACCCATGAATTTTTACCCAAAGTGCACACAATACCATATGTATTTCAAAGGCGCAAAAATACCCATCAGCTTTAAAAATATGGGCAAAAATACTAGTGTCATTAATCCAAGTAACATTGACTGTTGATAATGCTATGTTTGACCAAAAAGCCTGATGTGCATGGTGATGTGAATTAATAATATCCTACTTGGCAATGTAAGAAAGAAAAAAATTAAAAATAATCCTATTAAAAAAATAAAACTTCTTTACCGTCTCCCCTCCCACGACGTCCTCCCTTTACCCACAAGGCCACAACCTCTCCCTCCTCCTCAACCTCCTTTCCAGTTACTTTACCACCATCGTATCTGTCATTGCACCTCATCTTCTTTTTCTCATCCGAGCAATGTCAGCAGTGAAGATGGTTAGATCATCCCCTTCAGAGTTAGGGATCTATTTGTTCTCTCAGCAGAAATCTCACCCAAGCACAACTCAAAGCCATCGTTGCTAAAGTAAGCCTCTTCATCCCCTTCAACTTCCTTTGATTTCTTGAACTCATGGGTGTCACCACTACCAAAGGGAAAATTGATGGAGCACAAGACAGAGAATCACAGTGACGGTTACTAGTGTAGTCGGTTGAAGAAGCTGGGAGTGATTGTTCTCTAATGATAATGGATCTACAGTCAAGACTCGAAGAAGCTGAGAGTGATTCTTGTCCTTCATCTTCCTCGTCCTCTTTCTCTTCCTTCTCTTCTTTTGCCTCTGCCAACAAGTTTGATATGAGTAAGAAGTTTGAATTTTGTCTCTAATCGAAGGCTCAGATTTAAGAGTGAGGTTTGTGCATCAGTATTCTAGATCTTTTTGCATAATCAGAAGATTTTTTTCTATCTTCATAATCTAAGTTTGATTGTTTTTTTTTTGTTTCAACTTGATTAAAACTTCATCTAGGTGGGTTTTGTTGATACGGGATGATATATGCTTAACTAGTTTTTGATTTATTTTTAGTTGATTTAAACTTGATGGTGGTTGATGAATTCTACAAAGGAAGAGTGACGAAGATAATGGTAAGTTTCTTAGAGGGTTGAGGCCGAAGCAATGTTGTGAGAGCCGAACTAGACCGGACGGTCCGGCTGGCTAGACCGTTGGCTAGAAGTGGCAATGGCTCGTTTTTAGGGTGAGGGCCATTTTGGAGGTTAAGCCTATTTGGACTGGGGAAAAGCCGTTTTTGTCTCAAAAACCGCTTTTAGGATGGAAATTGGAACGGATAAGCAAGAATCGAACAGTCTAAAGTGGTGGGGGAATCAATAAGAAAAAAAATGAAAGAAATTGGGAAAAATAAGTCCAAGCCTTATGTTTTAGCAGATTAAAAACACTCTCAATTACACTATAAAAACATACAAAAAAAACCTTGTGTTTTGCCTAGATCTTCATCCCTCCCACCTCTTCTTTTGCTCTTCCATTGTCACCGTTGACCCTAGACTCTGGTATGGGTTTTATCGTCAATCTAATATTTATGTGCCCATCGCCGTTGTTGGTAGAAAAATGGGAGAGAGAAGTGAAAACGAAATAACTTACTAAACAAAATGAAACCAGAGAGCAAGAGAAAGTAAGGAAGGTTGTGTGGGAAGACCAAACTAATCAGAGAGGCAGTGGCTATTTGCCTAGAAAATAGTGAAATGTAGAAGAAAAATAAATGAGAGTTGCAGAAAAAGTAATACAAATATTAAATATTTATATAATATATTCAAATATTCATCTGCATTTGATGTGTTGTGAAGCTATGACTAATAACTACTACTGTGCTGCTTATGCAGCTATACGTGAGGGAAACACTTATGTCTAATCATGTAGATTAGGTGTTCTAGTAAGTATAAATTTTACAGTAGGGTACATATATTATGCAGATAAAATTAGATATTTTATGAATTTTGGTGAAATCATATAATTACTTTTTTTTGTCGATATAATTACTTTAAAAAATCAAAACCACTGCAATTATCTAATGGGTTAGGTTATTTTCCAACTAACCAGCTGATACAATGAAGGGTTTTTTAATTTCTTATTATCTTTTAACTTTTTTATATAAAAAAAGAAGATTGAGGCTTAATTTTGTACTCTATTTAATTTAAAAAAGGAGTTTGTTTAATTCACTTTTCAAAGTAATATTTATTAATATATACATATATAATATTATTTTTAATTTATTTATTAAATCACCGGTCTGACTAAACGGCTTGACCGTTTGAACAATTACTTGTTTTCTTTTCCTGCTCGACGTTCGGTCTAACTTTTAAAACATTGGGCCAAAGGGTATCAAAGATAACATTATGTTGTCCTGGATATCATTATGGGCCCCACCAAAATAAGTTAACAGACGTTGGGTTTAGATAACAGAATTGGTATTTTTGTCCCTATTTTTAAAACTTATGGGTATTTTTGCATCACCAAACAACATATGGTATTGGGCACACTGTGGGTAAAAGCTCATTAGTATATTTGTACCTTAACCCAATAAATAAACATTTGGTTAACTAGACCATGCATGGGATAAAACACAAGTAAACCCAATTAATTAATCAAATTTTTAATTTTGGAAAAGCTAAACAATGAAGAACAAAATAGAGCTAAAGAAATTTTATTTAGCCCAAAACAATTTATGGACAGACCTAGCGATGATATCGGTGGAGAAGCATCCATGGGGATGGCAATGATGAGGTGGACGCAGAGATGAGGAAGCGATGGTGATGGTGGGGAGTTTGAGACGGATTCGTTTATGTTCTTCTAGGGAACCCTCTTTCTCATGATTCTCACAAGATCTCGTCTTTTATTTCTTCATCCTGCCTCTCTATCCTTCCCTTTGTATTCTTCATTTTCCTCTCCATAATTTTTTGTATTGCCTTTAAAGGTTTTAAAGTTTATGAATTTGATGCAATTAAGAATCAAACGGATGCCATAGATGTCTCTTAGAGACAAATGTGACGATGATGGTAATATCTCCTTCTTTAATCAAGCTTGCAAGTCCTTTTATGAGTCAATAAAGTACCCACCATACTGCTTCATCATTTTCGCAACAAGGGCTCATCTACATTTTGAGGTGCACGTGGATAAGAAAAGATGAGGGAAGGCAAGTAGGGAAGTTTTTGTAAAACTTTTGGTTGATTCTAGAAATTAAATTTATGGATGCTTATGTTTCCAGTTTTAGTATGATGCTTCTCCCTCTCTTTGCTTTTGAGTCCCCTTTTGTTCTTTTGCATATTCTCATTTTGCTTGCTCACTATCTTCTGAAGTTGAGTTTGTTAAAATTATCTGGATTTTGGAGCTATTCACTAGTTGTGAACCTCAAAATTAAACTTATGAATACTTATATTTCCAATTTGTGCTTGATGCTAATATTTTTCTTTATGAGTGCCTTTCACAGTTTAATTTGTCATTCCTAATTACATTATATCTATAGTTATTGTTGTTCAGATAATATTCTATTATATCTTTTTAATTAAAATAGTATGGTTGTCAAAGTATGAGATAAAAATAGTTGAAGAAAAAGAAATGCAAAAAATAGTTCAATATGGACAAGCTTCAGTGCAAAATTTACTTTGATTATAAGATATTGGTTACGCTTAGAAAATCATAATTGTTTTCTTACCTGCAATTAAAACAAATGTTAATAATGAACTACATATGGAATTTGAGATATCTATTGGCATAGAAGATGTGAATATATCACACTAAGATTTGTTTATTGAATTGAGTTTGGTTAATGCAAAATTTAGTTCTCAAAATAATAATTGCTCTATCTTTTACCATAACAATCAACAAAAAGGACAATAAATACGACATGTTGAGTTTATATCTATAAAAGCCTACTTTTAAACAATTATAATCAATTGCTTATCTTCAAAAAAAGTGTACTCAAATAATTAGAATCAATTTACATATATTGTACATATATTTGTTTCTCAGATAGAACATATGTAGATCATATTCTATTGCTATATTAACTATCCATGTCAATAGAGCGAGATATATTTTACTTCGCCTCTTATTCAATTAATTATTTTCTTTCATAATTATATTGTTTTAAATAGAATATACCTTCAACTTAGGTTAGTGTAGTGAATTTATTTGAATGAAAAATAAGTTTTTCCCTTAATAACATTCTCCCTGTGCAACCTATGGGGGAGTAAATGCTAGTTGTTATTAATTTATATACTAATGAATAGTGTAAATCTAAAGGTAAGAAAAGTAACTAAATTTGGTAACCCAAAAAAGGGGTAAAACTAATATGGCAATCCTTATATTTGTACCAAATTTTGAATAAGGTACCGATGGTGTTTTCTTCTTTATTGGATCCTTCTTGTTTACTCAATTACCACTAGGTACGGTCTTTCCATCTATGATTGCCATTACTTTAAGTTGAAAGTGCTGATGTAGCTTCTGCATCTCACTTCTAACTCCTCCTCCATCATCTTCTCTCTCCCTCGTCTACTAAGGGTGTCTTTTATTGGAGGGGCAAGGATGGAAGGGGAGGAAAGATAATCCCCTCCCCTTGTTTGGTTAAGAAAATCTGGAGGGGAGGGGAGGTTAAAAGCCCACTTTTAACCCCTTTCCATCCCCTCATTTTGGTTTCTTCCAAATTAGAGGGGTTTTGGAGGGAGCTAAATTTTTTAACCAATTTACCCTCATATGATCTAAGATTTTCCATTAATGTCCATTGCAAAACCTCCCCCTCTTTCAAATATTCCCCTTCTTGGTCATCCTTCTCACCCTTTTCTTCCTTACTCGCCATTTTTTCACTCCTCAGCCCTACTACATTGAAGCTATTTCCATAAGCTATGTTGTGTGAGCCCCAATTTTAGGGATGATTCTCTCCAACAAGAAGTTTAGATCCACCATCTAGAGAAGAATCTTTACTAGTCTCGCACTCTTGGTTGTGTTCTTGTCCTTTTGGCAGCATCAACGGCGAAAATGACAAGGAGTCGGCGAGTCTCTTCATTGACTAGGCAGAAGTTACTAGCGGCAAGGTAGAGACGGATTTGTAGGAGGTGATGGGGGAAGAGAGAAGAATGAAGAAGGAGAGTGGCCGGTGGAGGAATCGAAGGTGGTGGTTTTGAGGAATCGAAGGCGATGCTCGTCACCAGATCTTTGCCTTCTCACCCCATTCATTGTCTCACCAAATCATCCCTTATTTTCTTCAACTTCATATATCTTCTTTTTTTTTTCAAGGAGCTACACGTATCTTCTTGCACAATGACCTTTGTCACTTGATTTTTCAAATATATTATTTTCTTAATTAAATTAAAATATACATTAAAAGCTGAAGGAGAAGGGAAGAGAACAAACATTTCCTTTTTTTAAAATAAAATTTGTAAATTTAACTTTTTAAATTTTATTATATTCATTGAAATTAAAAAAAATCAACATATCAGTTTTTAAACATCTATTAGCAAATAAGGATAGAATGGTAAATTAATTATTATTCTCCCTACCCTCCTCCTCTTAAACCAAATAATAGATCATTAAAAACCCCAACCTCCCCTCCCCTCCCACCAAATCAAAAAAGACAACCCTCTATCCACTCTCCTTCCATCCCTTCCCTTCGGACCATACAGGCCCTAAGTTTCTTTCTAAACCAAGGCCATCATCATCATATCTCTCTGTCCCTCTCTCTAAGATTAGATCTTGATCAGCGCCACATCAATGCTTTCAACTTAAAGTAATGGTAATCATAGACTTAAGGATTGTAGCTAGTAACTGAGTAAACAATAAGAATCCAAAAAAGGGGGGGGGGACTATAGAGACTTTATTTAAAATTTAGTATAAGTTTAAGAACTGTCATATTAGAATTTCGTTTAAAATAAACTTTGTTGTGAGAGGGGATAGTTTGTTGTTTATTATTATTATTATTTGTGTAGTTTTCTTAGGGCTTTTCAGTCACAAAAAAAAAAAAGGTCAACAGAAGATAATCAAGAAACAAAAAGGGCTAAACACAAGCATATACAACCTACCCGAAAACAACAGAACCTGTAAGAGAATGACCATAAGACCAGCCCAGTTGGGAGGATCAACTGAAATCCAATGGAAACCACCCAACCCAGATTGAGTAGAGTTGAGGAACCTTACCAAACCAATGTTAAAAAGGGTAGATTCTATATAATTTGAAAAATACCTCCTTCGATCATAACTATGGCCTCCGGTCCTAATTATATGACATATTTACCTAAGTTTGGAGAAATTAAGGATAGTAGTTTAATTAGTTAATCATATTTATTTTCCTAAAATGCCCTTATTTAAAACTTAAAATTAAAAAAACAGTAAAATTGAGGTGTATGTTGCATTAATGAGCTGTAGGCATTACTCACTTTATAAAATATATATATGTATTCTTAAATTATTATTGTGTGTAATTATTATTGGGAAAATATCAATGTGGGGTATTTTGGGAAAAAATTGACAAAAATTAGAACTTTGTTCTATAATTAGGACTAATATCAACTCCTAAATATTGTCTTATAATTAGAACCAGAGGGAGTATAAGAGCTGGCACATTAATTTGTTTTAGTACTGTATGTAAGTTCTCAATTTACTTTATCTCATAAATTTATAATTTTTTGCTTTAACTGTCCCTTTTAATTACACACATTAAAGGAACTTTTCATCAAAGAAATAATTTTCAAAGCAAATGATTGAAAGGGGTGTTTTAAGGAAACCAACCTACATTATTAGTAAATAACTAACTTGATTAATTTTTTTTTATATTTTACAAATTAGTTATATAGCTCCTCCATTACAATCTGCCATCCATACCATTTGCCTGCATCATTCAATAATGAATCCACCATGATATTGCCGTTTAGCTTTACTTCAGTGAGCACAATGGTGCCGATGCCACCTAGATGGTGCATACTAGGTTCTAGTGTAGTAGGTGATCAGACAATTTTAGTTGAATGTGAAAATTTTGGCATCTGAAATGATTAAAAGATTTTGGCCAAAAAAAAAAAAAAACAAAGCTTAAAAGATGCACTTGGGCCATGACAACACAAAGTAGTTTCTTTGTACAAGGGAGGTGGAGGGTTGTATTCCTTTTCAATTAAGAAAATGGTTAAAAACTTGAGATGTAATTACACCAATTATTTAAGTTAATATTGGAATGTGATGGATTCTCAATAAAGTCAATTTTCAATTTTTTTTGGCTTGATTTGGGTTATGGTGGTTATATTTATAATCCCTCCTATTTCATGGATTAATTTTAAAAAAGACAAAATTTAGCTCCATTTCCTTGTAAACATTAGGTCCAATTCACAAATTAAAATTTGCCAAGTATGATTTTTTATTATTAATGATACTTCAATAAAATTTTGAAATTTTCCCATTTGAATTTTGGTTATTAGAAAAAATTTCATGTGTTATCAGAATATTAATGGTGAGAACGAACAAAATGAGAATTTCTCTGCATAAAAATTTATCAGGTTTTTTGCACCAATTAAATTTTAAATGGGACTTTTTTTAAAATTTTAAATTTCCAATTTTGGCTGGAAGAGAAACCATAAATCTCTCAGAAATGCTAAAACCCCGAAATAACAGATCCCATAGTGCACCTTTGCGTTTGGTAGTGACAAATGAACATGGAAGTGCATCGTCCAAAACCAGAGCAGCAACAAGTAGTCGAAGCTGCTGACCTTTTCAAAGCCGCCGAGAACGGCGACGTCGCAACCTTCCAACCTCTCTCTCCGGAGAATCTCTCCAAAGCCCTCTCTCTCCGAAATGAGGACGAACGTTCCCTTCTTCACGTAGCCGCTTCCTCCGGTCACTGTCAGGTCTTTATTTCTTCGTATTTCTCTATTATCCGATTCCTCTCTTTGCTATTTCCTGAAAAATGTGAGTGGAATTACTGGAACTCAACCATATTGGAAAGTGTCTGGTTTCCCTTTGAGGAATTGAGTCCTTATGGCTGCTCGCTTCGTAGCAGCCCTAGATCCTTGTTTTTTTTTTTTGGCGATCATTTTCGGCCATTTTATCTTATATTTTTTCCTTTTGATATGAAATCAGGTGGTGAAGATCCTGGCATCTGCTGAGGAATCCACAAAAGTGATAAACAGTGCCGATGAAGAAGGATGGGCTCCGATTCATTCTGCCGCTAGCATTGGGAAGTTGGAAATTGTAGAGACATTGTTGGATAAAGGTCCATATTTTTGTAATTGTTTGATATTTCTGATGTCAAGCGTCATATTTTACTATTTGCAAATTTGGAATCGTTCATGTTATTGCTATATTGAGAGAGAGAGAGATTGGATGGGCTTGTTTTAAATTATTCATTATATTCACTGGAATATTGTTTTTTAGAGTATAAATATCTCTTGACACTTACTTTGACTGGGTAACACTTATCCTAGGTTTCTCAACATTTGTCATTTACAAAGTATAAAATGTTTGAATTATTTCAAATGTTTTTCAACAGAAGCTGATGTTAATTTGCAAAATAATGGGGGACGAACTGCACTTCACTATGCTGCTAGCAAAGGTTGGCTGAAGATTGCTGAAATTCTTATCTCCCATGGTGCCAAGATCAATGTTAAGGACGAGGTTATAAAGAATGACGGCCATGAGATGTTTGTGGATTTTTAGTGTTTGTTTTATCTCCTTAAAGCACAATTTTCTGGAACACTCATATACGTGACTTCTTGTGTGGCTTAACTATAATCAGGTTGGAAGCACCCCATTACATCGGGCTGCGAGCACTGGAAATTCTGAACTGTGCGAACTTTTAATTGAGGAAGGAGCAGAAGTTGACGCTGCTGATAGAGCTGGTCAAACTCCATTAATGAATGCTGTGATTTGCCAAAACAAAGAGGTATGCTTGCTAAGTAATCAGGTTGATGAATTTGTTTTGCAACATTCCCTTATATTTTTGTACTATGCAAGTGCATGTGACTTTTAGCAGTATTTCCATTCACTTCACAATAAAGGTCTGAATCTTGTTTGACGGGTTCTTGGATGGGAACCTTGAGGGATTATTTGTTGTTGGTCCATGATATTTGCTTATGTATTTATGTCGAACTTGGAGTCTATATAGATAGAATAGATTGCTTGCAAGGAAAAATAATTTTTTGGAATTTCATTCACTTTTTAAGTTGGTATCGGTTTGTTTTTTCTTCTTATTAAGTCTTTTAATTATGTTATTTTTGCACCATTAGCTCCTGTAACTTCACTCTATTAGCATTGTTAGCCTTTATACAAAAGCAAATTATGCTAACAGAGTAAAATTAAAGTACTTAATAAGGAGAGGAGAACACACCTGTAACAGATAAAAAATTGAAGGAAACTATAGGTACTTCAACAATGGTTTTCCCTTTGCGGGGCTTAATAATATGATCTGAGGCTTTTTCCAGGTGGCTTTCCTTCTGATAAGACATGGAGCTGATGTAGATGCACAGGACAAGGAAGGATACACAGTGCTTGGTCGAGCTTCTTATGAATTAAGACCAACATTGGTAGAAGCAGCCAAGACCATGCTTGAGGAATAAAACTCAGAAGGGATTTGTGTGAATCTTGAAGGATTGGAGAATGCAGTGTGAATGAAGAGGGGTTATACTGAAGACTGGTTTTCCCAGGGACAGGTTTTACATACAGATCTTGGAGAAGTGTTCATATTGTTGAAATATTATTTGAGATTTCGACTAGATAAATAGTCTTTTTATACTTCTAACTATCAAAAGGAAACTATTCATGATCATGGTTCTTTTAGTATGGTCATGTCTTGCTTGGTATTTGATTCCTCCAACTAAACTCTTTTTGTCATGCATTATATGAAATTTGATGAATTAGTCAATATTGTCTGTGATTTATAAATTAACAGCTTCTTGTATATTTTGTGTTATATCAACATAGTGATATATGTGTGTGTATGCTGATTATAGAAGTCTTCCCATGGAACATAAACAAGATGAGGAACAATATCGAAAAAAAGTAGGTGGTTATTTTGAATGTCCCTCCTGCCACTGCCAAGGTGAAAGCATTAATTAGTCAAATGGTATTCAGGTTTGCAGAAGAAAGGAATGGAATATTGAGGCCTTCACCGATTGCCTGAGAGCTTTGACCATCCCTTCAGGGAAGTTATTGAGGAAGCAAAGAAGCATTTGTTAAATAAATTATTGCTTGTGTCAATAGTTCAGCTAATTCATGTGAATGCCACTTATTTTTGAACTTTTGGTCATTATTTGTAGGACGTAAAATCACTTAAAGTAAATTAATCTAAGCTTTGAATGGCTATCTAACTATACTTTGAAAGGACACATCAATGCTCTAGATTAAAAAGTTCATTTTTGAAAATTTTATTGACTTGCTGATAAATTTTTATATAAGGATAGTATCAGTACTTCGCAAATCTTGTACATAAGTAGGTCCTCATGAATAAAATTTTTAATGGGGGATTTTTTCCAATCTTCCCAAATAAATTTTAGCTATTTATAAAATCAAATATCATATAATCTTTCTTATTTTTAGTAATATGGTTAATCTCAAATGTGATTCCTTGTTACTTTTAATCAAGGAAAAGAGTAATGTTAGGTCAAATTTAGTGCTGGGAATGGTGTGCTTAAGACTCTTACAGCATGTTTGGTTTGATTTCATAAGAGATTATCATATGTAATTCTAATATAATAGATTGATTACAGTGTTTGGTTGGGTTTCTGTAATGCAAAGAGGATTACATTTTGTAATCCTGATTACATCAAATGATGTGCTCAGGATTATACCGTTAGGACTGAAGAATGAGGTGTAAACGTTTTGTAATCAAGTGAAAAAAACAGTATTGCCACTACCATTTTTAAAATTGACCAAAGTGCTTATCCATAAACGTTTTTAAATATTGAATGATTAACACCATTAAATATTAAAAATTTATTTAATAATATAGAAATTTAAAAATATTCCCCCATTAAAAAATTTCAAAAAAAATGATATTCTACAGTTAAAAAATATTAAAATATCTCATTAAATAATATTCCTCCCATTAAATATTAAAAAATTATCATGAACACAATCTGTACACTATATAATATTTCCACCATTAAATATTAATAAGTTACTATGAACCTAACGTGTATACTGCACAAAATGAAAAAAACACTATAAACCCAATGTGTACAATATATACATATATGTGTATATAGGGGTCATTTTGGTTCATTTTATATTATTCCAATATATTCTTATATTTGATGTAATCCAACTAAACATTTTTATATATGTATATCATTTTTACTTAATAACGAACCAAACAAATTCATATAATCATCATTCCATTATATTGCATTTCATTCCATTATATTATCTTTCATTCCGTGAACCAAATGGACCATTAGAGTCTGTGTTGGGAAAGTGTTGATAAAAGGAAAAGCCACGGCACACAGTGAAAAAGCAACGTTGAAGCTGGTTTTGATAAAGTAGGGGGTGTTTGAATTGACGATAATGCCAATATATTTTAGTAAAAATAAATATAGTGGTTGAAAAACAACAATTTATGACTTTTTCTTTCATAAGGTGGAGAAGAAAACTTAGGACAGATGCTAAATTTTGAGTGAATTTTAACTCTTTTAATGATACATCTTTTCTATTGGGTCCCACATAATGATTCACTATCTTTCTTGTTTTTTTTGGAGAAGTCAATATATATGAATCGTATTACACTGTGTAAGGAGAGCTTACAATTAGAGCCGGGAAAACAGGCCGAGCCTGTCGGGCCGGCCCTTTTAAGCCCTGGCCCTTCAAGGGCCGGGCTTGTAAATTATAGCCTCAAAAGGAAGTCGGGCCTAAAAGGGCCGGCCTTGTAGGGTCTCGGGTTTAAAAGGGCCGGCCCTTTAGGCCCGTTTATTTTTTATTTTGTATACTTGGAAAGGAATTATGTTACATTTTTGAATTACCTTATTGAATCTATATGTCACTCTGTCCTTATATTGTATAGAGTATGATTTTTGAGTATATTGTTTTGTTTAATTGAATTATATTGTGATTTTTGAGTATATTGTCCTGCTTATTTAGACTAAAATCATATTATATACTATTCTGCCTGATAGAGTATGATTTTTGATAGAGGTTGTGATTATTTGACTACTTGAACCTACTGCTCAAAGTGAAATACAATCAAATGTCTTTGAAATTGATGATAGTGGCGAAGAAGGTGAAAATGATAGTCGTCATACTCATGTTGTTTAGATGTTAGAGTATTTAGCTTCTTGCCTTCTTATACTTTGGCCTTTGTGTGAGTTATTTATAGACATGATTTTACCTTTGATTATACATTAGCAACTGTGTTTGTTTGTTGCAAGAGACATGTTATTTAAACCTTAATGTTGACAACATTTATGTCTTAAATTAGAACTTTAATCGTTGTTATTTACTAATTATATCTCTCTGGGGAAAAAACGCAGGAAAAATAGTTAAATATTGTGAAAAGGATTTCTCGGCCCTGCGGGCCGGCCATAGACCTGATGCTCTCGGCCCGGGCCTTGAAAAATTGTAATTTTCTTGATCCCGAGCCCTTTAGGGCCGGCGCTGTTAGGCCCTGGCCCGTCAAGGGCCAGCCCTGATTCCCAGCTCTACTTACAATATGCTTTGATAGATCACCTAGCATATTAAAAAGAAATTTATATTAGAAATGCTACCACAGTTGGTTATTAACAACTTAAAAAAAAAAATTGAAATCTACGGCTAAAGTGTTGGACTTTTTAAAATTAAAAATTATTAATAGCTAATTATGATAATGTATATAATTAAAAGATAATAGGTAAGGTCATCAAAACTTGCTTATTGAACCCAAAAAGCTAATTGAAGCCTAAATGATGTTTGGGATAACTTGGGGGTAAAGTTGTTTTTGACTAAAAGCTAAGTTACTAACATAGAGTTAATCTAATAGTGTAAAGTCCTACTAAATCTCTTTAGATCTTGAGTTCGAAATCTAAAGGAGACACTTGTGTCGGGAGGGGTAACCCCTAACCGAATACCAGATAATAATATAAAAAAAAACTAAGTTTAAAATACATTTAGAAAAAAAGTCATTTTTACTCATCGTACTGTGGGTTTAGTAGTTAACCAACAAGTTATTGGTTGAAGTGGTAAATGACCTTACCTTGTAAAGAGAACACAAGTAACACAAGTTCGAATTTCGGAAAGTACACTTGTTGGAAAAGGTGAGAACTATTTGTTCTCTAAGCCTCGAGGGGGAAAGCCCTAATCAAATAAAAAAAAAATTTGTGGGTTTAACAGTCGGAAGGTTGGCCATCACGATTCGATTCCTATGGACATCGCGGTGCTTGGGGAGGCGTCTTCAAAGCCAAAACCTACTATCTTAAATTAGTTGGCCATGATTGCTATGACTTCTGTTGGTAGGGTTATGGGTTAGTAGCCTTGCCTTTAAATTATGATGTACCCAACCCCCTTCCAAAAATTTATTCACAAAAAAAAAGTCACTTTTGCAAATTGTAATCCAGACAAACACTAAAGCCTTCCTTGGATTGAGAGAAAATGGGAAAATAAAGAAAATTAGAGAGTAAAATGATAGAGGAAATGATTTTTCCCCTGCTTAGATAGAGAGAGGGGTGTCTTCATTGATTTCCTTATTTATTTATTCTCCATTGAATAAATCTATATTATATCAACTTTTAATGATTAAGATTTATCATAGTAGATTTTTATTATAATGATATTTTTTATATATTATTAAATCTCAATTATTAAAAATTAATCTAATAATAGATACATTTAATAAAAACCAAATGAAGAAAGAAATCAATGAAAATAACTCCTCGTCAGCTTAGATGAGATAGAAAATGTGGGAGGAAGGAATATATAGTGGAAAATGGAGGTGGGTCCCATGCCCAATTTTCTCACCAAGTTTGTCCTCCGAAAATGGAGAGATTTTGAGGGAAAATATGCTTTCCATGACTGCGGCTGGCGCAAAGGTTTCTCTGTTTAGTTTAGTGTGTGTTTGGGTTAGGTTTTTTTAATAACTTTTATGATTTATGAGGTAAATTTGTGAGAGGAGTTTTGTCTTGGGCATGATTTGAAACGATGGTTTGGAAAGCTCCCAAACACACACTTAATCAATGTTTGTGCTTCCTTTTATTTCATGGCTGCCGTTTGTCTATTCGTGGCTGTCTTCTTTAGGCATCGTCGTCCGTCGCTGCTACCAAGCCCTAATCTATCTATTTGATTTTTTAAATTTTTTTTGTTTGTGACGATAATGGGAAATATGGAGGATATAGATTAGTATTTATCTGTTCTGGGAATTTGGTTGTTGTCGGCAACCTCACTATCGATTATCACTAGGTTTGACGGTGAGTAGTGGATCTGGTTGAAGGGAAGAAGTATCGTGAAGAAGAAGCATAGTGAAGAAAGCGCAGTGGGCTGATGGCTTTTTCTAACAAAAATGCTATTGGGACCATTTTTTTTACTTGTATTGGGAGCTGGGACCTTTAATATATTATAAATATTGTCTTTAGTAATTTATTTATTTCCTTTAATTTAATTTAATTTTAAAAAATCCACTTTTTATATTTTTTACATGAAAAAATAACTTCCTTGGATGAATTATTTGGTTTCTTAGTTAACCATTCATAATGAGGGTATTTTAGTTATTATGAAATTTACCTATTTTCTTATCTCTCTATTTTCTCTCATCCATCCAAACAGATATAATAGTTTTTTTTTTTTTAGTTTTCTCTTCTCTTCATTTTCTTTCCTTTGAATTTTTCTTCCTATCCAAGCATAGGATAATAGTTTGAAAACTAAGAGAATTATTATGAGGTTCCAATGAAAAAAGGTAAAAAGAAAAGAAATTCTTCTTCGGTTTTTATTTTTTAATATAAAATATATTTATCTAATTTAATTAGATTTTAGGAAGTTAGTTAAATTAATTAATATGACATTTATTGTCTAAAACACCCTACTCTTCTCCATTAAATCCTTTTTTTTCTTGATCATTGTTGATGGATTATTAATGAGGGTAAATTAAAAAAAATGCTGACAAATATAAAAATTATATTTTTTATTTAAAATTAAGTTAACTTTTCAAATATACCAACTTCGTCATTTCTTGAGGACTCGTACTTCTCCCCTGAAAATTCAACTCAAGCAGTCACTCCCGGCCTTATCATAACTTTTAACTGTGTGAAGTATCTTTTGGTTTTCGCCTGAAGTTGGTAACAGTGTCGATTCATTTAAAAAGCCAGTTATTAATTAAGAAGTTTATGACCAAATTAATTTTTTAATATGCACCATAGCATCAAATTTGTAATTGGCTGAATTATACATGAGAGATGAGTCACGCTTATTAGACTTGCCAATTCATACATAGTCTACATGATTCCATATTTCAGTGGCCAAGTATGGGCCGTGTCTGTCTCTGCTTTCCCTTATCTCCTTTTCTACCTGAGTTTTTCATTCGCTTTATAACAGAGGGTTAGAGGAAGAAGAAGAGGCTAATCATGGGTTCTTCTTCGCTATCTTCTTTCTTTCAGATTTCATCATCCACTAACTTCTCCATTTCTCCAAAACCCTCCATCCCTCGTCACAAATTCCTTATCAGAATGCCTACCACAAGACCCATTGATTGTTCTTGGTCTGCTTCTTCGCCTTCTCATGGAATTCTTCGCAAGTCTCTTCCTTTAGCTGCTTCAATTTCCATCCTTCTCTGCTCAACCCCTGGTAACTTCTCGCCTTTTTTCTCTATCTCTGCATATGTTTCTTTTCATTTAATTGATAGTTACCTAAAATTTATGTGAGATGTAGTGTCTCTGATATGAACCATTCAGAGAATGATAGAGACCCCAACATAATTCATTTAACTTCCGCTTTGGAAATTTCATAATTCCAACTTCCAAGATGAGCCTCAAGTCTCATACTTTGCAATTGGGTTTGTTCATTATGATAGGATTCTAATATATGACTTGCATGAGCATTCGGCTCTCCTATGATATGAATTAGCTTTTGGTTTTTAATTCTCTTAACAGTTCGTATCTCAGAAACCTTCAGGGTTTTATGAAAACATTGCAATGTCTGGATAGAACTTGAGTCTCATGTTATGAATATTTGGCTCCAATATAGGGTCTATATGAATCCTGAACTAAGCTTCTAGGCTTGGTTCTCTTATATGTTCATACTACTGATATGCCTATTTAAGAGTCTCCCTTTTTTTTCCCCGAATTACTCCCTCTGGTCCATTTTATTACAAGTCTTCAAAAAGGAACTTTTGGTCCCTTTTATAAAACGTTTTGATGGTTTTGACGAGTGTTAAATATTTTTCCCATACTTGTCCATATTTAATAAGGATAGTGAAAGAGAGTAGAAATTAATATAAAGTTAGAGTTTAGTGCGATTAATAAAGCTAATATTGGAAATCACTTGAATTTTATGATCAATTTAATGCTTTTAACCTTGAATTAGTTAGAAACGTCCTATAATCACAGGGAGTAGAATGCATTTCAATTCTTGTTGTCTTAAACAAAGGCTCATTAATGGCTGAAGCATTTGCTCTTATGACAGTACATGCAGGGTTAATGTCGGGATTCTCAGGAATAGAATCTGTTCCTGGCCCTCAGCTTCCTCAAATCGACTTTCTGAATCGTCTAAACGGTGTGAAACTAGCTAGCTGTCTTTTGGTGTGACATTGTGAGCCATGCTGTGTGATTCTGTGAAGCTTAATAATCTCATGCACTTAAAATTTGGTCTTCCAATTATCTTTTACTTGCAGAAGAAAACCAGAAGAAATATGCTGAGTTTGATGAAAGGTTCAAGTCTTCTCCCTTGCTGAAGAAGCTACTAGAGCAGTCCAAGTTGAACAAAGAAAAGTAATCTCTTTGCTATTTCTGTGAAAGTACTATTACTCCGGTCTTAAATATAGGAGTCATTTACCAAGTTTATTTTAGTCCTGAATATAAGACTTTAATCCATTTTATCTCCTATATTTATCATTTTCCCTCAAACTAATTTACCTAACTTATAAGCTGATATCTAATCTAATGTTATTCAGGAGTGTGTTTTAGAGAGATTATGTCACATTTGTTATGATTAACTAATTTACCTAGCTTTCTTAATCTTACATTAAGGACCCGAGGAGTATTTCAAAAGAGAGTTTTTTGTTCAAATGCTAATTAATTACGTTAATATGATCTGAAGGAACCAACGAGAGCTTCAAGACAAGTACTGCATACGCGGCGCGGAATGGGGAGTAGGGGATTGTTCGGCAGAAGGAATGTCTCCAGATGAGAGGGACAAATTCATAGCCATGTTGAAGCAAGATGCTGCAGAAAAGTAAAAAAGTGATGAAAATTTTCTCACACACACAACTTTGCCTTGTAGTTGTACTACTATTATTATTCACACTAGGTAAAGAAATCTCACATCTGTATTCGTTTCTGGTATATATCTTATCTGGTAGGTTCACTGGTCTGTGCTGTTCTTTAGTTTGTATCTCACTCTGGTTATGTTCTAGACTAGAAGTTAGTTATTTATCTATATTGATAGTTTATTTGTGTATTGTTACATTGAACAACTACAGTATCCATCAAATTTGCTGGCAGGTCTGCCCCAGTAGCATTAATCACTGCTTCAATTGACCAATAGCTGCAATTCAAACTTTAATTGAATTTAAAGTGTTGGTAGCATGGTAGAAAGTCTGGTTTGAGTCATGCCCAAGGACATGAGGAACACTGGAAATATAAAATAGAAGGAAAAAATGCCTAGTCGCACATTTAACTTACGAGAAAAAGGGGAGGGGGAATTGCTAGATATCAGCTATGTTAGCCTATTGTCGTGCGCGCGAGCCTACTTCTCTTTTTAACCCTTTTATTAACTCAAGTTCACATTTTAATATATACACATTAAAACTTCTTCAATCATGAGCAATGTGAGATTTTTCTTTTCACATGCATAGAAGAACTACAATTTTCAAAATTTCTAGATATATATGAACTTTCATAAGGTAAACACGTGGGTTTTGAAAGCACTCTGATTAAATAGAAATACTCCCTCTGATCCACAATATAGAGCACTTAAACTATATCACGAGAAATAAGAAATGATAGTTAAGTTATTTAATATGTCATGAAATATAAATTTTTTTCACTTTTACCCTTCTTAAGAAATGTGTTTAATTGCATTGGGAATGTTATTTTAGAGAGAGGGGAGATAATGAGTGGGATTGGCAAGGTTGGAAAGTGAGTATTAACCATAGGGGCAAAACAGGAAAAAAAAAGCATTAATTAAACTGAAGGTGATTTATATTTTGGACCATAGCTTTTTTTTAGAAGTGCCCTTTATTGTGGACAGGAGGAAGTATAGTATTATGTAATAAAATCACATTTAGTCATGTAAGTTGTAATACAAGTGAATGTGAGAGTTGTGTGCATGTTAGAACTGGGATTCTTTTTTTTCTTTTTTTTGGGTGAAGAGAACCGGGATTCTTATGTTGTTCTCATGTTTTTTTTTAATAAATACTAACACTATCATTAATAGCTAAAAACAAACAACAATAACAAGTAACAACAAAAAAAAACAGTTACCTTCTCTCACAATCCCCTTTAAAAATACTATGGGGACTATGATCAAAGTAGCAAGTTCTCATGCTTTTTGCTTGTGTTGTTTTTAACTCTTTCGTGCTTTGAATCCATACCGCTTTACATGTAATAATATAAAGATGTGATATTTCAGACAATTATGGAATTAATGTAAGCTCCAAATCCAATGTTATAGGAGTTTAAAGAATGACTGAAATATGAACATTGTAACTTACAATAAAACTCATATTTCATACCTATTATTTTTATCATATGACTGTTATTATGGTGAACACAAAGAAGTGTTTGATCATAACCATTTGACACAGATCCCCAAATATTATGGTTAATGTACTTCCAATAGGCCCTCAATTCATTTGTGGTACTGTTACTTCTTACTCAGAATCCATTATGAATTTTGTACAGAAGACCCACGAGTGATGATTTAAAGGGTGGTTTATTTTTACATTAGTTCTCTGAGAGGTCCATGAAATTACTGTTAAACAACAACAACAATAACAAAGTCTTTATCCCACTAGGTGGGGTCAGTTACATGGATCGCATGACGCCATTGTGCTCTGTCGAAAATCATATTTTTTTGATATATTATTAATCAAAAGGTCTCTTTCTATAATTTCATTAAGCGTACGCTTTGGCTTTCCGTGACCTCATTTTCCAGGACTCCATACGGCTTGATCCACCCTCCTCACCGGTACATTCAACGGCCTTCGTTGAACATGTCCAAACCACCTCAAACGACTTTCTACCATTTTTCATTCAATAGAGGCCACTTCAACTCATTCACGTATATGATTATTACGAATCTTGTCTTTTCTTGTATGACTACACATCCATCTCAACATTCTCATCTTGGTCACCCCCATTTTATGCTCATGTAATCCCTTTAAAGCCCAACACTCACTACCATAAAGCATTGCTGGTCTTATAGCAGTGAGGTAGAACTTTCCTTTTACCTTATTAGGTACTTTCTGATCACAAATAATTCCAGTAGCTTTTCTTCATTTACACCATCCAGCTTGAATTCTGTGATTGACATCACCATCAATTTCACCATCTTGTTGTATAATTGATCCCAAATACCGAAATTTTGTTACTTGTGGAATGACTTGCCCTTCCAATTTAACTTCCACTTCATTTCGACCTTGTCTCTTATCATACTTACAATGCATATATTCAGTTTTGCTCCTACTCAGACGAAAACCCTTCACTTTCAAAGTCCGTCTCCATATCTCAAGTTTAGAATTAATTTCCTCCCTGGATTCAGCCAACAGAACTATATCATCCGCAAAAAGCATACATTTAGAGATCTCCTCTCTTATAGGCTCAGTTAGAACATCTACCACTATGTTAAACAAATAAAAGCTCAAAACTGATCCTGATATAAACCAATCCTTACAAGGAAGTACTTTGTTACATGAAATTACTGTTAAAACTGTACAAAAAATGGTGCCTTGATACTTTTTATTTTCTTGTATCTGCTGGGAGCTTTGGACCCTACGATGAAGTGCTTTTAGAATGTGTGCCACAAAATGTATCCTTAAAGCTTATCACAATCGGGGCCCACCAAAAGAAGGGTGTGTTAGACTCAGACCAGAGAGTGACGAATATATCATGCTTGAAGGTCAAGCAACATGTGGTGTGTAATAAAGGACTCACAGGGCAACTGATTATCTAGGGTTTGTTGCAAACTGTGAAATTTCCCACCAACCATAATAGAAATGCTTGGGATAATGAGATTTGTTAATTTAATGGACTGAAAAATATCAATGTATTCAACGATTTTGCAGAAGCTATCAACTTAATCACAAAGGAGCAAGGGACTAATCATCCTTATCAAGACATCATTGAGGAAAATACTGATATGATCTGTAGGAATTGAAACATTTATGTTAATTTCATGTACAGAGAATCTAATAGTATTTGCTAATAATTTAGCTAGGAAGGGTCATAAATTAGATAGTGTTTTCAACATCTTTAATAAAAAAAAGGTTAATATAACTTTTGGTCCCTGAAGTTTGATCCAATTTTGGTTTTGGTTCCTCAAGTTTGAAATCGGTGGTTTTGGTCCCTGAAGTTTCACCCAATTTTAGTTTTAGTCCCTCAAGTTTAAAATCGGTGGTTTTGGTCCCTGAAGTTTCACTCGATTTTGGTTTTGGTCCCTCAAGTTTGAAAAGGACTTGGTTTTTTTTCCGGGTCAGGTCGGGTTTCAAAAACGGGTCGCCAAGTCCTTTTCAAACTTGAGGGACCAAAACCAAAATCGGGTAAAACTTCAGGGACCAAAACCGCCGATTTCAAACTTGAGGGACTAAAACCAAAATTGGGTGAAACTTCAGGGACCTAAACCATCGATTTCAAACTTGAGGGACCAAAACCAAAATTGGATCAAACTTCAAGGACTAAAAATTGTATTAACCCATAAAAAAATCATCAATCATTTAGAGGTCGTAGTTGATGAAAGAGATTTTACTGTTACAATTTTCTTTCTACCAAATATTTAACTCTTAATGATAGTTTTCATTGTTCAGTAAAAAAATGTTAAAATGCAAAAATACACATAAATTTTAAAACTAAATAACATCCATTACTTTTTATAAAAGACAGCAAGTCCCACTTCAAAAAATAATAGATGTTCAATGTTTTTAGTAGTTGTATCAATTTTGCTTTGATTTTCAAAGTTTATAAGTAGTTTTACCCTCAAAATTTGCACATTGGGTATAAGGTCACAAGTATTTTTACATCTTCACCTGAAAAAACAGTTAAAACATAGTAAGGATCACACCAGTCTATTGACTTGCGATCGGTAGCGATTATGTACAAACTTTACAGGTAACTCCATTCCCAGGACTACCATGCCCATTATTGAGTTAGGTAAAAAGATGAAAAGTACAAGAAATTTATGCAAATGATGTTTATCTACTTGCAAGCATCCTTGTACAACAAGAAGCAACCATATATAGATGCTTCTTACCTCAATGAAAGTCCTCCGAAGCCGATCAAATGATCACTAAACAGAGACCCAGAACAAGGTTTTTACTAGGAAACTAGAGTGAATCCTATGCATTCGTAGGAAATTTATACATATATATTTGATAATTTACGCTTGGTCTCCGCCCTCATCATCAGTAGGTACTTCGTGTCGTGGTCTATTGTACTTCTCACGGAGTTGCTTGATTGGGATGAAATCCCCAGCTGTATCCATCCCATAGAACAGAAAGGAGACATAGGGATGATCAAAACTTCCCTGGACAGAGATAAATGAAGAAAATTAAGTGATCAAATTTAATAGTTTTGTTAATGTATGCCAAAGTATAAATCCACTAACTTTGTCTGGTTTATCTGGGGCTAAGAGGTTCTCCTCTGCAACTGGAGAAAAAAATTATGAAATTCATTGTGATGGTAAGTGAAATGTGCAGATAAAAAACGGAAAATGATTATTCGTTAGTGTGAAAAAGGAAATGAAAGACAACAAGAAAACATCAACATTAACAATACCAGAAAAAAGGGTGTCAACGTAATGTTTGATACTTATAGTTTTAAGGGTTACGGTGCACTGAGCACCCTGAAATATTTTTGAAAGTACACCCAGCACCTTAAAATATTTTAGGGTCCAATTTTGCCCCCAATATATTTAAAATTGATCAATCTCACCCTTCCCAACTAACAGCGCAAACGTCTGTTATCCCTGTTTCTTTTTTTTCATTAAAGAAAAAAGCTTCTATCCTCTTTCCTTCCTGCCTCCCTCCATAGCCACCATTGTTCTTCTAACTTCATGCTTGAAACTACAGGCACATAGTCCCAGACATCAAAACCTTTGCCACAGCTTGCCTCTGTTCATGGAAAACCCAAGAGACCACCACTTTCCTTGAAATGGAGACTGCAAGTCACCCCAACTCAGAAGGGAGGAAGCTAAATGCTTATACTCTGTTTTAAGGAGTAAACCATCCAAGCAAAGCAAACTATAATAGCAACAAATAATCTTGAAAAATTGGCTCATATCAAGAAAGCCGGCCACTTTCTTTTTATGCTTCATCGATGCAGAAGCGCGGATAATATATAGTCATTACCATTTCTTTATGAGATAAAAAACTGAGCTAATTAAGTCACCAGCCCTATAACAAATACTGAAAAATGAAAACCCCCATGTGAATACCCGCTAATTTAACCTGCGCCTCTAGGACTAGCCTTATTTTCAGAGCTTATTCGGTTGAAAATAAACCAAAGGTGTAGTGAAGCATTTTACTCAGCCCAACACTCAAAATCAGAAAGAAATAAGAAGAGATGTTGCTGTTGTTTTGACACGGATCAACCATGAAGTAAGGCGGACTAAACTAGAGCATGAACAGCTACATTTGGCATGTGCGTCGGGGCATTCATGTAACAGATCTGGACCTTCTCCGGATCCTTTGGCACTGATCTCAACAGCACCAAAGCAAGATGTTAAAATGAGGTCCTTAGTCCAGAGACACCAGCTCTGATGATGACCACCTCACCTTGAGGGACCTGGTTATGGTGGCTATGGAGGGAGGGAGACGAGAAAGAGAAGATGGAAGCTTTTTGTTTTCGGGCAAAAAAAAAAAAAACAGAGAAAATGGGTGTCTGGGTTGTTAGTTGGGAAGAGTGAGGTTGATCTATTTTAAATATATCAGGGGCAAAATTGCACCCTAAAATAATTTAGGGCGCTGAATGCACCTCCAAAAACATTTCAAGGTGCTCAATGCACCTTAACCCAATTTTCAAATTATAGGTTTTTCTCCCTCTAAAGGGCAAAATGGCCCAAGTTTTTATTAAACTACAGGGACTAACATTTTATATTGAAAGAAACTCAAAGGACCAACATCTATGGTTTCAAACTATAGGGACTAACACCAAAATAGGCACAAACTACAAGGACCAAACATTGTATTTACCCGGGGAAAAAAACTGTATGCACACAAAAGGGAATTTAAGCAGCTCATGTACCATATGCCACCAGTATGTTTGGATTAGCACCGACGTCAACTAGAACCTGCACAGCAACAAAATAAAAGAACTGACAGACGACCAAAACAACTCTTAAGAAACACAAATTTAAATATTAGTGAAAGGGTAAAATGCAACTATCCCTCTCGTCTTTGAAACTTGGAAATTACCCCAACTCTTTAAGATTTAAAGCCCTCCACCTGATTTTCTACTGAGCCTGTAAATGGAGATGCCATTTCAAACTACATCATGTGTCACATGGCATGCTTACATTCGTTTAGACACAAACAAGTGACAAACTTTGGTGGAATATGTGTTATTTCGGTAACTGAAAAATAGATGCAAGTGTTGAAATCTTGAAGGATGATAACTGACATTGGTATTTGACAGTTTTCGAAGTTGAGGAAGGTGCTAGCAAATGGCTCAAAGTTGTAGGAAAAACAATTTTATATAAAATAATAGCTTTTTTTAATAGAAAGAAAAACAATTTAAAGAGGCACAATTTTTTCCAAATAATAGTAACAGAAACCATCAGGAACAACTTCTTGCTAACATACATATATACATATATATATAAGAATTCACCATCAATTGTCTTGCAATGCCATCTCTCACATTATGCTGTATTATGGAGTTAATGCATGACAAGAAATTGTCTCACATTAACTTGACCTCTGTTGACTGCTTATTTATGCAGCTTCACTAAAAAGTAAGAATAAAGAAAATGATGAAAAATTCAAGAATCAACTGCTTAGAAAGGTTACAACCTACGATCCTAACAGAAATAGAAATATTTGTAGCAATTCCAATTGTACAAGAAATCAAACCTGATAAAATGGCTGAGTAGAACCACGAGACAATTTATTAACCTGTGCAGTCTCGATCCATGAGCTTGATTCACAGCATATCGGATCCATTCCACATATCACCGCTCGATAGCCTGAAACATAGATTGAGAAATTAAACAGCTGAAAGGGGTGAAAGGAATCATACTGATAGCTGCAACTGTGACTAAATATGTATGGGTACCCATAAATCTAGGTGGGTTTTAATAGCCGAGTGCTTAAAGACTTTTTGCAATCTGGAAATGTCAAATTATCAACAGAACCATCACTTCTACAGTTATACTATGTAAACTATTCAGAGTACAGCCATAAAAGCGTTGCTAATATAGCTGAAAACCACAATGCATTAGAGCAGATCTAAAATGGACCCAATGAAATCTGTCATAAAAAATGGGAGATGTGGCTACTACACACCAAATATTCTATGTTTCACTTTCTGGCCCAAACAAAATGCATATTGCACAGTTTCATATACTAAAGCTTTAGCTGATGCCTCCAGAGACTGTGCTTCAAGTTTGGAAATTTCATCACGTAATTCAGCTGCCAAGGTATAATCTTCACTCTTGATTGCATCCTGGAGATCTGACCTGGAATGAAAAATATCAGTCAATATCATTTATCTAGTAGACTTGCACAGTTGCACGTTACGTTAATAAAGGAAGCCAATTAATCATGGAGATCATGTAGTTAGAAGGTCACCAAGATTGTAATATACTCACCGAAGGGATATTATGCGTAAAGCTACATCTTGAGCTTCACTTTTTGAAGACAATCCCCTTTTAGCATCTTGCTGCTTGACGATTTCTGCCTCAACCTTCCAAAAATAATATTTATCAAGCAAGCTGCAAGTTGTTTAATGCTCCACTTAAATCTCAAATAAACTAAACATGTACATATAGCAACAAATACAAGTACAAAGTAGCTTTCCCCAAAATTTAGATAACATGAAGACATACATTTAAACAAGAATAGAAAATTGCCGTCAGAGGCCTCAACAGTGCCTCTGACAACAAAATTTCTATTTCAACATGTTGTAAAGAGTTTATAACTCACACAGCCAAAAGGGTTTGGTACAAAAAGTGGTTAGAAGTTGAGCTATCTAACCTCTGTAAGTTTGTTTCTCAGATCCTTTGCAATGTCATACTGCTCCATATTTAAAGCATACTGCCACTCAAAAGTTCAACACGTAAAGGAATAAGGTGTTAGCACATATTTTCCAGAACTATCAAACTGTTTGTAAAAGAGTAAAAACTAAAATTAGCCAAACCTGTACTCGAGTGGCTAGATCTAGCTGGAAAAAGAAGATCAAAATATTTTCATTAGCACTTTCACTACGCTCTACACTTGCACCCAAATCTTGCTCCCCACCATTGAACATCCATCCTACTTCCACCCTAAAATCACTACGCCTTGATGTAGAGGGATCTAAGAACAACCTCTGCTTACTTTGATTCCAGACCCAATGATCATATATAGATGTTATTTGAAATTTCTTAAATGGTTTTAAACGTGCCCTCCAAGAAGCGAATGGTCCACTGAGCCTGCTCTTTCCACATGTTATCATAGTGCTAAGTGACACACCTTCCACCATTTTTTAGAGCCAAGTGATAATTTCTCACCCAGAAAAGGAAAACAGAATTCAGTAATTACTCTTACAGCAATCTGTGTATCTGCAACTACACCAAGAGCCTTCATTAATCTCAATACATGCATGTACGTTAATGTTTCCAATAAATCCTACAGTATATTAGATAAAATTAGCTAAATATCCCTCAAATTCAGAGCTATAAATTAGTAACACAAAGGATCGCAAACGAAAGTAGAAGATATGAGTCTCATGAGTTTATTTACGGAAAACCAAAGATAGGCTTCGAAAGCAACAATACAGTGGTTGCGTTAAGGTTCTTGTTCGCCGGAGACAGACATTGACTGAACTTGTAGAGTAAATAAGTAATCACCCGGACCAAGAGTTTTGGTTTTTCCCAGGAGACAAACAAGCCAAGAAAAAAATCGATAATTCAAAAAAGTAGATGACAGAAAAGAATCGAGGTAAGGTGAAATAGTATCAAAAACGGTAGAGGATATCCAGAAAGAGATTTCGGCCTCACAAAATTGTTGCTTGAATTCGAAGGACCGAACATCATTTCCACTCGCACCGCTAAAGCTTACCCAATTCGCTCGTATAATCCGAAGATGACCCCAACATATTATATTTGGGAAATTTCAGAAAAATATAATTAAAAATAAAAAAAGAAAAATTGATGCTACCAATTTTATCAAATATCATATTAGAACTAATATAGAAATATGAGATTTTCAATTTTAACTAAATGACCAAATTGCCCCGAGTTTAGCTGTGAAACATGAAAATGAAAGTAAAGTTGTTAATGTAAAATCTGATGTTATTAATATAGATACAGATGTTATTATTAACCCCTAAAACCTATTGATTTCAAAATTATTTCTATACATGTTGTTGGTTTTTTGGATATAAAGTTGTAAAACATGATAGTGGAGTCGTCAATATAAAATATAATACTGTTAATATAGATACAGATGCTGTTGTTGACCCTGAAACTTGTGCCATCAATTCAAGATAATTTAGTCATTTGGTTAGAATTGAAAATCTCATATTCCCACTTCAGTTTTGATCTAGGATTTGATAAATTGGTAGAACCAATTTATCTTTTCCCATTGTTAATTGTATTTTTTTGTGATTTTCCCAATTATCTTTGCCAAGTTTTTACCGATTCCAAAAGTTGCATTTTTCTCTAATTCATGTTCAAAACTAATGAAACCAAGAGGAAGAAATAGGAATCAGTCCAAAAAAAAAAAAAAAAAAAGGAAGAAATAGGAAGCTTGCTTCTGCTTTTTTACTTGACAAAGGGTATCCTTTACAGCACTAGAATACAAAAGGTTTTTTTTTCCCAACTTCATTTTTTTTTATTTGATGAAGGAAGCTTGATTTTCAAGTAAGGGAACCCATTTTATGTTAAATAGCAATTGGGAAACTAAAAGGCAATTGAATGCATATTTAAATGCATTTATTTATTATTTATTGTATCTTAGTGGTGACTCTTGGATATGGTGACTATAAATAAAGATCTTATACAAGCATTGTAATGATAAGAAATTGAATGAGAATCGTTCTCTCTCTCTATGAAATTTTCTCTAATCACTTGCTCTCTTATCTCATATTTCTTTTATTTTCATAACACATAGGATTCTTAATTAAGTTTTTGTAGTTCTTTTTTTGGTCTTCATAGCTTCCTCAATTACAGGCAGTAGATCCTATTTAGGCTTTGTTTGGTTCAACGAAGGTTAAGTTAAGTGAGGTTTACTTAAGTTAGGTTAGAAGAGGTTATACTGTTGTTTGGTTCAACGAAGGTTAGGTTAAGTGAGGTTTATTTAAGTTAAGTTAGGTTAGAGGAGGTTAAAATGCCCTTCTACATATTTTTTTTCTTCTTTTATAATATATTTATTAATAATAATTATTTATATAAAATTATTATTTATAAAATAATTATTCGTGTAAGCATATAAATAATTATTTATAAAATTATTATTATTTGGAAAGTTCGTTGAATCAGGAAGTCAAGTTAGAGCAGTGTTGGAATTTTAAAAAATTGTCATGGGCAATTTAGTCACAATTGAAGACAAATATTCTCTCACCTAGAAAAAACCCCAATTTTGGAGGTTTCAGAACCTAGGTTAAGTTACCACTAGAAGACAAAAAAACATCCAACACCTAACCTAACCTCCTTCCAACCAAACACCACTTTTTTACCCCAAACCTACCCCAACCTAACCTAACCTCCAACCAAACAAAACTAACCCCACCCCAACTTAACCTAACCTCCAACCAAAAAAAACCTAGTATTTTTAACTGCCCTTGGTGGGCAATTCCATAATTTGAACCATGCCCTTATTTGGGTGCATTCACTAGTACAAAAAAGGTGATTTAGACCGGCACATTTAAACCTGTTGTAGTAAATGAGGTTTAAAAGAAATGCGCGGTGGCATTTACGTAATTATAAAGAATTTGGGAGACTGGTTATTATGTTTAACCGGTCTAAAAAATACAATTTAGACCGGTTGCTAGAGAACCGGTCTTAAATGAAGCTTTTTAAGACCGGTTGTCTAACAACCGTCTTAAAAATTAGCTTTTTAAGACCGGTTGCTAGAGAACCGGTCTTAAATGAAGCTTTTTAAGACCAGTTCTCTAACAACCGGTCTTAAAAGGTGATTTTAAGACCGGTTGTTAGACAACCGGTCTTAAAAAGCTTGATTTTAGACCGGTTAGTCTACTTAACCGGTCTTAAAAAGTTCCCCAAATATTTCCCCCCAACCCCTGCCGCGCGCCCTCTCCATGTTTGAAAATTTTCATCCCAATCATTTCTCTTCTCAGTGCTCAACTCCCCCCTTACCTGATCTAATCGAAACGATCGAATCCGGCAGGTCGCTGCTAATTGTTGTCGCTGTTGGGTCGCCGATTGTTGTCACTGTTGGGTCGCCGTCTTCGTTTGGTCCTGGTTTTCGAGCTCCGTCCGTCATTCACTGCTGCGACTGAAGGAGGTCTTCGTCTTCATCGCTTGTTTGAGGTATGCTTCCTCGATCTACATTTACCCCTCAAAAATACTTGCCACTGTTGTTTATTTTTATATTTTTTCAACTCTCCAGAAATATCACATATTATAATGGAATTTCAATTATGGCACTTCCTGTTTTAAATAAAATATCTCTTGTGCGTGACTCTGTGGTTAGATAGACTGAGCTTGGGTTTATAGTTTGTATTATAGTTTGTTAATTAACCGGGTTGTTCTGGGTACACATTAATGCACAGTAAAGAATTTTGTGATGTGGGGTTTTCAATATGTGTGAACGGTGAATTAGAAAGCGCATCATTTTTATAGAACACAGGATTTGTGATTTGGGTTTTAGCTTGTACTTATTGATTGATTTAAATATGAAGTTTGTGGGGTTATATGTTGTGATTGAGAAGAATCAAATAAAGACATTAAGATAGGACACGTAAGTAATAAGTTGTGACAGAGTAGCTGGATTGTAGTGGAAGCAAACCATTAAACATGTATGTGGTTCGGTTGGGTAGTGAAAAACGAAAAGTGGAAATAGTAATGAAGAAGGACAAATTACTAAAGGTAGTTGTTGCAACATCGGGCAGTCATCAGAGGGTCCTAACCCGCAAATTACTGGGCTTTGTGATCTTTTTGTCGAGGATCCTCTGAGACGGTTAGTTGCACGGGGTAGTGTGTATAACCTGGGATCAACTGTCCACCACCGACAAATGGAAGGTGATCAAGTCCGGGTGTCAGTTGACGAGGTGATTATTGCGGATGCACCTATCCCTATCCCTTCTGATGAATTCAAGGTCGTTAGCGATGTCTTGGGCACATTCATCTTGTGGCCAACGAACCTTGTTTCTGGTCGAGCCAAGGATAGTCCGATCAAAGGCCCACCACCAAGTCCGATCAAAGCCCCACCAAGTCCAGCTCCCTTCACTCAACAAGAAGTTTCACAGCCTCCATTGAATATCATGTAGCAAGTGATTCTGATGGCATATGATACATCCTTCAAAACAAGAGAGTGGCCTACGGATTCAGTTGTTGGATAGTCAGGAGTGACATGCTATCTTGAGAGGGATGATTTGCTGTCCCTGGTAGCTCCTGGACAAAATCTTACGATTGGGATTGTCCAACTGTTCTTAATGTAAGTAGCTTCTGCAATTCAAAGTAAATATTTTAAAAGTTTCACCGTTTACCTTTTATTTATGTGCTTGCGTTATTGTAGGTACATGCATCGTAGGTTGGTCTCCTCTGGCAAAAGCGAAAAATTTGGATTCTTATGCCCCCATCACATCCAAGAGAAAGGGACCACTGCTGCTACTAGACATGCATACTTGTCACAGAGGCTTAGTGAAACTGGAACCGAGTGTTTCTTGGCTCCATATGTGCATAGGTAAGAAACAAATTGATATTTTATAATTTATATAATGTTTTATGTTTGCTTATTAATATTCTTCTGTTTTTTTCAGTGATCATTGGCAGTTGCTTCTTCTATGCAAGAGTAGTTACACTGTCATCCTCTTATGTTCCCTCCACTTCAAACCAGGGAATGATTTGAAAAAGACCATTAATTCGTTAGTTTTCTTGCATTCTTACCTTTTGTATGCAAAGTTTATGGAATTTGTGTAAAACCAATAATCTTTGTCATTGTGATGATCATAGGGCTATGCGGACATTCCTACACAGTGCTTGTGGTAAGCATGTTAGTGACTTAAAGGACCCTACATGGATCATGCCAAAGGTTAGTACATATGGATTTGTTTACAGAATGTAATAAGACATGCCTTTATATTTGTTTTAATGATATCATGTTTTTTCTCAGAGCCGTCGGCAACCAAAGGGGTCCAACTTATGTGGTTTTTATGTTTTGAGACATATTTACAATATTATCACTCTAGGCACGACTGATTTTACTCAAGAGGTAAATTTATATTTCAGAACTTTTGTTTTACTTTATTGTTTTTAAGTTACTAAGTCAATGTTTCGTCTGGTTTTGGTGTTACAGATATTTGATCTTGCTGATCCCTTTCCTGAAGAAGATATTGATTTCATTCGCACATGTTGTGCTGAATTCATCCATGAGCTATTACAAAAATAGTGAGTTTTTGAATCCAATGTTCATTGTACATTATTGTAAAAATGTACCCATATTAGGTTAGATTATTATGTCCTTTGTGAAGCTTGAAGACCTTTTTGAGATGTTTTATCTCTGATTATGAATATGAATGTAGATATTTAATGACAGATGTTTCTAGCTGTATTTGGCATTTGTTAGTTTGTCCCTTTTTTTGTTTACAAGATGGATGTCAATGGATCAAATCGCATATAATTAAGCACTATTTGATTATTATGTATTTCATAAGTATCTCCAAGTAAGCTTTAAATGTTATTGGTTTGGGAGCTGTTTTTCAATTAGAACTGAGGAGGTCGCTAATTTAAATATAAGACAATGGGTGGTGCGCTGGTTCTGTGAGCAAAATATGTCAGAGTGGCAAAAAGCTTTAGTAGCTATGATCCTATGGCAAATGTGGAAAGCATGCAACGCCTATGTTTATGAAAATGTTGCTCATGACCCTGTGTTTATTTGCTCTCAGGCTAGCAGACTACTACAAGAACTGTGGGGAGCGAAAGGATGAAGTAATGAAGAAGGCAGATCTGCAAGGATGGAAGGTGCTGATGATGAAGAGCAAAACTTATGGAAAGCCCCGGAAGGTAATTCCATTAAGATTAACTCTGATTGTGCTATGTCTTTGGAGAATGATAGAGCAGCAATAGCCTTTGTAGTTAGAGACTCCAATGGGTGGTTATTGGATGGAGTAGTGAAAGTTGTACACGCGGGGTCTGTCTTAATGGCGGAGAGCATAGCTTTTTATGAAGCTGTGCGATATGCTCAAGAAAACCAGCTCACAGATTTTATTTTTGAATCAGATAATCAGATTTTAATTAAGTATCTGTTAGAAGATTCCACTCCAAATGATTGGAGATGCATTAATATCCTTGAAAATATCCAGAATTCAAGGAAACTAATTAGGAACCATTCTTGTAATTGGATTCCCAGGAAAGCAAACTTAGTAGCTGATTGGGTTGCTAAAGTTTCACTTGGTGGGTCATGTCCGACTGATTGGATTTCAAGACCACCTTTGAGAGCTCCAGATTGATATCATGCTGTTTTGACGCTATAGTATAATAGTTTCGGATTGTACCTTGTATGATATATATTTGTAGTTTGGTGTGTGATAATTAGTTGTATAACGCTGCAGGGAACTGATGCATGGTATTTAGTTGGTGGAATGAATCTTTCATTGGCAAAAAAAAAATGTTATAAACAAGGAAGCATGTTCTTGAGGCTTAAGTAAGTAATTCTAGAGCTAGTGAGGGGGTTGAAGGTATTGTGTATGCCTCCAATTTCTGTGTATTCCTATAGAAGAGGCAATTAGAGGGACTTTTACATTATTCCTATTGGGTTTTAATTTTATGGGACTTTTACCAAAGGGCATGTTCATTGCGTTTGTTTTACTGCTGTCATTTGGATACTGTCTATTGCAAATGAATCATCAATATATATATGACTGTACTGCCTGGTGATTTTGAATTTTGAAATTGAAATGAGTGATTGTCATGTACTGCTGTTTAAAATTGGAGCATTCTGTGCGTGTACATATAATAAAAGGGACGTTTTTTTTAAAAAAATGAAGCTTTAAGACCGGTTGTAGTCACAACCGGTCTTAAAAATTACTTTAAGACCGGTTGTGGGAACAACTGGTCTTAAAGGTGGGACATTTAAGACCGGTTGTTACCACAACCGGTCTTAAATGTCAAACCTTTAAGACCGGTTGTGGCATAACCGGTCTTAAATTTGGAGTTTTTAGACCGGTTGTGGATACAACCGATCTTAAAACTTTGACTTTTAAGACCGGTTATAACAACCGGTCTAAAAAATAACAGACTTTTAAGACCTGCTGTATCAAGACCTAATATAGAACCGGTCTAAAAAGTCATTTTTAACCGTTCTAAAAAATCATTTTTCTACTAGTGATTGGACCTAATCTTCTTTAATCAAATTATTACATGTAATATTATATATTGATGCAAGGGGATGGATGATTATTAGCATAATATTTTATTTTTATTTTTAAAGACCCTCTTTTATTTTTTTTAGTATTCTAATGACTTCTTATATGTCAACTAATCAAAATATACATCTCTAATGAAATTATTATAAGAATAAGAGCTTACTCTATAACCAATTAACCATCATAACTATCAAAAGGAAACTATAAGGGCCCAATTGATGATGATGATGATGATGATGATGATGATGGATGATGCGTATGCCTTATTAAAATTCAAATGAAACTATCATAACTGACAAATTAAATTTTCCCTCGAGTTTTTATTACGCTACTCACAGCTTTTTGTAACATATCTGATAACTTGAACTGAAAAGGATTTATGGAATGCAACTCTGCTCATCCTACAATTGATCAAGGAGACTTCTGAATATGATTTGGAAATTACTTTTGCCATACGAGCATATGCTTTTCTTCTGGAAATATATTAATAAATCATCATTTATATAGCTAGTTCCCTTCATTTCCTTCTACTTTTTTTTATCTCCATCACCATCAGATCAAATTTTAAACGATTGGGATTTGATATCCTATAAAAATATTGTTATAATATCAAATAACATATATATATATATATATATATATATAAAAGTAAATTTCAATAATTAAAATTTGATCTAAACATGTTATATCATTTCACTTTTATTAAAATATTTTATATTTTCTTTACATTTTATAAGATATTAAATATCACTTGTTGAAAGTTAATTTAACAGTAAAGATAAAGTACCAACATAGAGTTGGTTTAGCGGTATAAGACTTCGTCAGATCCTTATGAGGTCTCGAGTTTAAGTCCTAGAGGAGTCACTTGTGTTGGGAGGGGAAGCTAAGAATCCCGAACCCGATGATAATATCCAAAAAAAAAAAAACAGTGAAGATAAAGTAGCAGAGAAAAATGAAGGATAGGGAAAGTGAAAAGGTTCTCTTCATAGATATGTCAATTATCTTCTATGCCTTTCTTCTCGTTTCAATTCACGCATCTAATGATAATAAGTTTGTTATCCCCTCATATTACCTTTTTTATTTTCATAAAAAGGTAATCCGAACTTCAACGGTCACATCCCCATGCACATACTTAGGGTTAAGTAGCATTTTTCCTTCAAAAGTTGTAATCAAGAAGCAATTTTGCCCTAGAAATGTTAAAAAAGGAGCAGTTTTGCTTTGATTGTTATTCCCTTTAATTTTGACCGTTAGTTGACCAAATATGCTGAGCTAATAATCTATATGTCATCCACGTTATTTTTGTTAAGGTGCAGATTTGCTTCGAAATTTTTAAACCTAACTTTGAAAAAAAAATGAAATAAATGACACATAGGCTTCTAAGGCAAATTTGCACCTTAATAAAAATAATGTGGATAACATGTAAACTACCAATTTAACATATTTAGTCAATCAATAGTCAAAATTAACCGAGATAACGGCCTGAGCAAAATTGCTATATTTGAAAAACTTCTGGGACAAAACTATCCCTAAACCCCAGATAATTATTGTCAATTAATTCACTCTCTTTTCAAAAGCAGAAAAAAGCATGGCGAAATTCATTAACCCTAAACTCCAAATCTCAACGCAGTTGCTTTGAAAAAATTCAGTAAACCAAAATATAATCCTCTTTTTATTACAAAAGCCCAAACAAATATCTGAATAGCACGTATTAGAATTACATATAATTCCTTCTCGTGAAATCCAACCAAACAACCATGCGATCTGTCAAATTCAATAGTGAGTAGTAAAATTCAAAATTCTAAAGGAAAGATAAAACAAATGAAGAGAAAGGATGGACAGCTCTGCCAAAAGATTAGCACAAACACACTAAAAAACCTTGAGCGTTATTATACCTTCAGTTGTATTTTGGATATTATGTTATTCTTCCTCAAGCTTAATTTGCCCTTTTGATTCCAAAATGATTTAATATAATGATATAACTATTAGGCCCAGCCAATTAAGAAAAATGCAAATAAACTAGATAAACTATAAGCAGTATAGCAATATAAAAAGTGAATCCACCTAAAAATATAGTGATACCATTACAGATAAATTAAGTGTTAATGTGCAAATTTATCCATGAAGTATTCACGAATGTGCACCTCGTATCATAGTTTACTTGAATGTAAAAATACACAATTTTTCAAATGAGACAAAAATGAAACAACCAATAATTTAATCTAACGTATCACACTGTTTTTTTTTTGGCCAATAACGTATCACACTGTTATCCATTGGGAAAAGTAACAAATTAGCAGTTGAGGCATTTTTGCCCCATTTGAAAAAGTTCATTTATATTTTTATACCCAAGTAAAGCTTATAATGTCAAGTGTGCATTTGCAAATATTTTAATGGTAGATTTGCACCTTATCCCACAAATTAATAAGTTATTTTGGTCTACGAAATGAATCTACCTATAAATTGCTCTGGATAATGAATAACTAAATGAAACAAAATTCCACATCTTGCATCACTCAAAGCAATGACAAATAAAGTAATTTTGCCCCATCAAGCTAACAATATTTTTGTTTCTATCATAGCATTTTTTTGTAGATTGTCGTTGATCTTGGTTTTTGATGAACTTAAAAATATAATAATAGTGCATCCATAACTACATCACACAAATTTACATATGCTAACACTAACTATGAACTTAAAAGAAGGAAAGTAAGTGAACACAAACATATTCAGTACCATTGAAGAAGGATGGAAGGAAAGATTAAAAAAACGACGATCCAGTGCACAAGACTTCCACAAAAGTTGGAGAGGCTATCTCCAGGGTGGAAGGAAAGAGAAATGAATATATTTAAATTAGTTTAATTCAAATCTTTCCCTCTACAATCTACAAGCCACTGTACAAAGACAACCGTCTAGATTCAACAGTGACCATTAAATTTTCAGGAGAAGAACACAAAAGAAAAGAATTTTATTTCACCTAAAGAGCAACAAATCAATGCTTAATAGATCAAAAACTAAATAAATAGAAATAAGAAAGCAAGATTCTTACACACTACATTTCAAACAAATACAGAGACCCTTATCCACTAACCAGTGAGAAGAGGGGGGAAATGTTGTTGGAGAAACTAAAAGCCAGTAGATCCTCTTGTATCAACAGATCGTAGAATTCCCATATGAAGCTCAAGATCTTTGATTTAATATACATATTTTGTTCTTTGATCAGCACGAACACCCTTCCCTCCATTGACTTCTAAGTCATGCCTTCATCAACAGAACAAGAGAACTAAATTGCTGGAGCAATATCCATGGGTTCAAGTCCAAGTTTTAAACCCATCCCATGACAAGCTAGCACTTAAATGAGTCCATTTGTTTTTTTTAACAAAAATTTCATTTATAGATCTGTCAGGATAAATATTTCATAGAAGAGAATATAAACACATCATTGTATAAATGTATTTAATAAATTAATATTATAAAGTGCACAAATTACATTTCAATTATTGGGTTAAGCCAATAACGACCTGTTCTGGCCAAGGGGTTGAGTGGACTTAAAATGTTTGAACCAACCAGGAATTCTATAAGTTGACCATCAAACCAAATTGGTTTGACAATGCCAATATTTACTAAAGAAACTGGAAATCCCTTTTGACAATGGCTAATATTTACTGAGAAATGAGAGCTGGAAAGGTCAGGTAGTAGCATACTTTCTCCGGTCTACAATATAAGTCACTTCAACTAATTCATTAGAATCAATAAATGGTAGTTAACTCATTAAATATGTCTTAAATTGAAATTTTTTTAAAATTTTACCCATATTAAATTTGGTTTTGAAAGAGAGAAATAAAAAACGTCACGTATAAACATTAATTATATGGGCAAAATTGACAAATCAGCATTAATTACTCTTCAAGTAACTTGTATTGTGTACCATAACATTCTTCTAGAAGTGACTTATATTGTGGACCAGAGGGAGTAAAGAAGAAAGGGAAGGATTGCTACATCAGCTAACCTCTTGTGATCCAGCAAGGACACCCCTTTACTTCTTTGCTCAAAAAAAGAAAAGGCTAATATTTACTGAGAAATGAGAGCTGGAAAGGTCAGGTAGTAGCATAGTCTCTCCGGTCCACAATATAGTCACTTCAACTAATTCATTAGAACCAATAAATAGTAGTTAACTCGTTAAATATGTCTTAAATTGAAATTTTCTTAAAATTTTACCCATATTAAATTTGGTTTTGAAAGAGAAATAAAAAACGTCACGTATAAACATTAATTATATGGGTAAAATTGACAAATCAGCATTAATTACTCTTCAAGTGACTTGTATTGTGGACCATAACATTCTTCTAGAAGTGACTTATATTGTGGACCAGAGGGAGTAAAGAAGAAAGGGAAGGATTGCTACATCAGCTAACCTCTTGTGATCCAGCAAGGACACCCCTTGACTTTTTTGCTCAAAACAAAAAAAAGGACACACATATGCAAAGAGATGCTCAAAAGTCAAAACCCTAGAGGGTACATTATGAATATAAATGCTAATGGCTAAACAGGAAACAGAAACTCACTGAAACACAAAATCTGGGATGGTCAACTGCTCACGAGGTACATGTCTAAAGAGTTGCAGAAGTCGATCAGCATACACCACTTTCTTCCAAACCTGAAAAGGTTTATTGCAAATAATAATTATACATGTGTGCTCCTCAAATAGGTTTAAAATTCCAAGCATAAAATCCAATCTCTAGCATACCACACTGTCCACAAGCCATTGAAGTGTAAATATCGCTGTTTTTAGTCCAAAAGTTGGGTGAAGAACATAAATTGCCTGCACATACCAAAACGCAATATCAGAACAAAAGACCATGAAGTTGTCATGCATCAACAATATCTCTGTACAGTTCTTACATGCAGGTTTCGCCGGTGCTTCTGACCAAGTATCTGTTGCAATCTTTTCATCCAACCCAGGTCTGGTTGCCTATTTATTCCAATAGTCGAGTGAAGAGAAGTGAAATTATTAATTTTATTAAGAAACAAAAGTTATAAGACTCGAGCAAAAATCTAGAGCAACCAATGTTAGGAGTTTCTTGTAAATACAAATCATGAAACAACAAACTTATGTAAAATATTCTTCACCAACCTTCAAAACATGCTTCTCTTCCTGTATATCTTCTCCATTTTTAGTTTCATATTTATATTTTGGTTTACCACTTCAAGAGGCAGATCTGCCCTCAGAATAACAAGGGATCAATGCGTTTAACATTACCAGCAAAAGTATCTCCAGCAAAAGATCACATAATTAAGAAGCAATGTATTCAAGTATTGTCTGATTTTAATATAGGGCTACATATTCAACAATAATGTTAACAGCTTTAAAATACGGCACAACCACTCTCAACAAAAGGCACATAAGATTAAGTGAATTCAAGATGCAAAACATGGACAAAGCCAACAGTAAGTAATTTTCTTTTCTCCCAGCAATCACGCATATTAATATGGATATGATGAAAGATGTTACTATTGCAGATTTATACAAAAACATACATATTTGTTGAACCATATTTATCGTATCTTAATGGTTGAATTTTCATTTGCTTTTTTCTTCCTAAATGGAGAACAGTTAATTACCTAAATTTTGGCTACCAAGTAATTTTGATAAATCCAAAATAGTCACATAATTCAAACAAAATCACAGTTAGTTGGCAAACGAAGGTCTATAGTTAGTCCATTTAATCTACATGTACTGACAACTTTTTCAAGACGGACAACCCTGAGAATATCAGAAACCACTTTGCACAATTTTATCATAAAAATCTTACAACTGAAGAGATGCAGCAGAGTGGAAGTAAACGATCGAATAAGGCTTCTGTATTAAAGGCTCGAACTCCTGAAATTTGATGCCAAAAAGATTTATTACATTTGTAAAGTAAACAGGAAACGGGATAATATAAAAGTTAGAATTTATTGCTAGAAATCTGTTTCAAGAAAGGAATATGGACAAGGGTGTAAGACTTATCAATCATTATAGGTTTCTCATTCAATATAACTATGTTTTAACAACAAATTTTAACAGCATGCATTGCCAACATCCAGGAAATGAAATTTCATGATCACTAATGTTATGCTCAACCTAAATAAATGTCAAGTAGATCATTTTTTTTTGGTCAAATATGTCAAGTAGATCATTGGCATATTACCTTTACTACATAGAGCACAAATCGCTCCAGATCAAGACATCTGAGCAAAAAGTGTGCCCCCACAACAACCATAACAGGACGGCCTTCATTGTCTACTCCACCACGATAACTGAAAAATAAAACTACATTGATCATTACATGCAAAGACTAATTTGAGCAATTTCAAAAATCCTTCGCATTGATTGGTTAAAATGAATAAATTTTAAAGAGCATAAAACATTATTATATAGAAGAACTGTATTATCCTGTATCATCATTTTGACATTCACTTCCCAAAAGAGAATCACTATATCATGATGACACAAGCGAAACTCTTATGCTTGAACGCATTGCTAACAAAAATGTCTTCATGTACTTGATTAAGAAGCCAAAAAAGTTTGAAACAATTTCAATACACCAGAACTCAGCTTTTCTCTTGTTGTAAAGATGGAAAACCATTCTCCACCAGATAATTATACAAAGACCACCAACTAGCATGACTCACTAATCGAAATAATAATAGATTAGATTGGAAGTCATATCTGAATTGATGATGCGTGCAAAACTTGAGATTAAAGTACAGATACTTACACAATTTTCATATCCGCAATTTCAGAAAGACTTAGAGCATTCGCTTTAGCAAGGTATCTAGAGTGAAGAGAATATTCTTCAGCTGCAGATAATGGAGGTGTGACAAGAGCACCAAATCCAAGCATCTTGGCTAAATTCCAGCCTCTTTGTGCTTCAGCAGCTTTCTCCCACTGCTCCTGACGTCTTTGATCAGGATCTTTTACTATGGACATGAAAGCAGGATCCAGAAACAAACCTAAAGATGATGAAGTCCTACACAAGCCACACAGATCAGGAAGACTCCATCACAAACAAGCATAACTTCAAAATATTAAGCAAATGAATCAAATGGAAATTAATAATGCATCTGATAGAAACTATAGTTAATTCTGTTGGAAATTATAATTGATTTCATCTGATAAAATACATTTATAGGATTCTAGAACCCCGAATTTCAACACATTATTCTATATCCTAAAATGCTTTTATTTCAAGTAGAAAAATCACAATTGTCACTCTTGTAAACGAGGACAGGATAGCAATGGTCTACTTTATAAGCTATACTTCCAGAGAGCACGTGGCTGAGTTAGTTTCGGCTTTCTAGACAAGGTTCTTGCAAGAAAATGGTTTTGCTCAAGTCAAAAAGATTAGATTCTAGGTTTCCTTACAGCAATCACTTTTTCTGTGGTTGAAATTATTGGCCATTATTGCTGGTATCAAGGTCAGAGGGGAATCAGGCCAAGAGACTTCATCTCCTTTCTATATTATTTTAGTTTTAGATGTTTGTACTAACGACTTTACTTTAAAGAAAAATTTGGGCAAGGGTTGCATAATGTAGAAATCCATATTGTAACTTCTTTTCTTTCTTTTTTCTGGGGCCATCATTGTATGACTTCTTTAGCTAGTTTGAGTTGTCAGGCTTTTGCAATGGCAGACTAAAACCTATCTAGCAGAAAAAACTATGTAGATATTAACCCTCCTAAACTTTTAACTTAGATGTATGCTATATACACACAAACATGGGGGAGTGGGAGAAAGTTAGAAAAAATTAAGGTATAAGCTTGAAAATCTTGAACCTATGACTAACCTGCGTACCGAGCCAACATCACTGATAGGAACATCAACTGAAGCTTCAGGAGGATTTATCACATTATTTTTAGGCAAAAACTTAATTCTGATTTTACGCTCATCAATGGTGGTCTCACCATTCTCATCTCCAACATCTGCAGGAAGCTTTGTCAAAGCCACCTCCTCCTCATGTTTATCTCGAGGAAAGTAAAGTGGAAGCAACCTACATGCAATGATTCAAAATAATAAGCTGATAGGGAATACAGTATCCAAAAGTAAGGTTGAAAAAGCAAGTCAGCCAAAACTGGATAACTGTCAAAGACTGGTGTCACTCAAAACAAAGCAAGTAGTGAAAATCACAATACTTGTAAATTACCTTTTATATATCTCGGTATCAGTTGTGCTGATGGTGCAAAAGACAACAGCTGTTATGTTGGCTTTATGCTTCTCAAGAAATCTTCGCACAGTCCCTGTATAAGAAAGTACATTAATAAGAAAAGTGGGGAAAAAAGAAACAAAGTTAAGAAGCCAGTGATTTATCCAACGTTATTCAACCATCTGAAATCAATCGCTAGCTTAACAACAGAGGAAGCATGCACAACACCTCAGATGCATTCAAGAATAGTGCATTATGGTAACAAGCATTGTTTTCCATGATGCACCTACTCGTCACCCCTTTGATTATAAAACAGCATGTAAATTTTTTTCAGATATGTAGCCTTTGCAGCAGCTATTTTTCATATGGAAAACTGCAACGAAATAGTTATAACAAATCTCAAAAAAACTGGGACAATTTTGATTCCCTGAGATTGCTATTGCCCTATATGATTATAAGGTGAGGGTAAATATCACAAGTGTTGAGAATAGCAAGTTTAGTATTAAGATATTAATTAATTAATATTATTAGGGTTGATGTTCATTATTTAATATTTATTAGGATTAGATATAGATATTATATCCTATATTAATATTTTATCATTATGATTTGATTAGATTAAATTAGATTCTAGGGTTAGCTATTTGCCTATATAAAGGCTTATTTGTACTCTCTTTTAATCAAGGATTAATCAATAATATTTCAGAGGTTCTTATTTTCCTCTACTTCAATAAAATCCTTGAAACTCAACAAGAATCATATTAGAAAATGTAACATCATGAAGGAAAAAATATCTCACTAATAGATACATGTGCAGCTGGTTCACGGGGATAGTTCTTTGCTTCTGTATAAATACAACCCATAGCTATGCTGCATACATATATGCCCAAGACGACGTAAGTTTTTGAACATAAGCAATGAAATAGGAGATGCACCAAAAACAAAACTTCTGCAAGGATGAAATGATATGAAATTCTTAAAATAAACCTGGAAAGACCATTCTCAATCAGAAGCTCCAGGCAAGAACGATAGCAATGACTTAAAGCATTTTCTGCAGCAGTATGGTACTTTACAGCATACTTAGGACCGACAGTATGGATGACTCTCCTACAAAATTTATAGAAGGAATAAAACATAGTATACAAGAAATCCAGTTTATTGCTGAGAAATTGCAAGTGACTAAGGAAGAATTATGTATAAGAGAAAAAGGGGTAGAAAACAGTGGCATAATTAGTGCAGCAAGATAAAATTAACAATCTTCAATCCAAACTCCAAGAAAAGAACAAACATGCTGCTTAGCATTTGCAGAAATGCATCCACCATATGACAGACTACAGTATACAAATCCCACTCCGCCTAATGGCCATACAAAAATGAAATAAAATCGGCAATAGAAAGCATCTTGTGATAATAAAGGCGACACTAACTGAAAATGAATTGTCAGTGTCCATTCCCCAGACAAAAAAAAAATACAGTAAGCCATGTTTGCATAGCCAAGTTTGCTTATATCTTCTTCATGGACAAGTACATGAAAGAGGGCCCTATTGGCAAAATACCAACCTTGCAGGAAGGTCATACGCATTAGTAACTTTAGCCATCCCTGTTCGACATCCACCCTGTCAAGAATAAAGATACAAAATCAGCATATCTCGGCAATAAATGTATCATTTCTAGAAAACTTCTCTTCATTCATGCCACTGAGGCAACATAATTTATCAGAGATGTTTATTGGAAACAAATAGGGCACAATGGCGCCATGCGATCTATATAGCTGACTCCATGTAGTGGGATAAGACTTTGTTGTTATTATTGTTTATTGGGAACAAATAGGCACACTAGTATGTGGTAATGATACCTTAGTTAATATTCCAACCAAAGCCTTAAACTCACAAAAGAATTCAAAAGTTATAAGTCACAGTAAAAAGTATTAAACTCATAAATAATGCCCCAAGTTCCCATATTATCAACATTAAGCACATTCTGAAGCAATTAAAAAGAACTTATGATGAACCATACCAGCGTCATACATTCCTCTGCAAGACCAGGCCCAGCTGCAGCATGCAATCCAGGGCTACTATGTGCTTCGTCCAAGTTCTGTTGACCAAGAAAATAATTGGTTAAAAAATATGGCCTGGTAAGGTCCATTTTATTTACTAAACGTTCAGTTAGTTCAACAAGCTTAATAGAAGTAGCAAATACATATATTTTAGTGAGTACTCAGTTGGAATAATAAATGCATACTTCTAAAAACCATCATTTAATTTCTTTTATAATAATTTTATGACAAGTAATAGAGGGATTATCAGGCACGTGAAATAACATTTCATTGATAATGATGCTAAAAAAATAATGTAATTTTCTGCATCTTTGTAGTTGTCATGTCAGAAATATATTCATTGTCCTTCCAATTTCTAGCTACACTATTTGAGACAAATAACAGGAGAGATTGGAGATGTATAGCAGGGGCAATGTGAAAATCAATATATCCCTACAATAGAAATTTGCAAAAATTACATGAGGCATTTTCCCACAAGTCCATATAGCGGATCCACCAAGACAACCCGCCCAATAATTACCTTATATTACATAATGACACCAATCAGGGGGGATTAAAAAAGTTTGGCCACAAGAATATTAGTAGGACTCAAGCTAAGGGTAAAAGGTCTTCCAATGTAATATAATGCCCAAGCTAGCAAGCAGACACAGGATAGCTCGTACCAGTGAGTGTCACGCATGTAGTGGGGGGAGGGGGGATATTTATACAAAATAACTCTAATTAGGCCACAATATCCTACATTTTATTTAGGAATAGGATCATCGTTAACCAAAAGTTTCATTGCTTTCAGACACCAGACAGTTTATGATATGATATTGTAATAAGAATATTTTAAAAGTTAGATAGTTTAGTTAATTAGACGAGCAAGATTAACCATTAGTGACACTAGCCGTTTAAGAGCGACATTAGCCAAACATGGCCTTAACCGTGTCTAATGACTATTAAACCCCTGATTAGTGAATTGATTAGTGAACCCCTCTGTTGTAGCTACTGCCTATATATATGGCAGAGCATTCCTATTATTTCTCAATTTTGCAATGTTAATGAGATCCAGCATATTACTCAGCATCTCCTATCTCTGTCTCTCTTCTCTCTAATCTCTCTAATTCTCTTCTTCAACCCTCTAATCTTCTTCTCTTCTACCCTAATCCCTAATTCTAAAACATTCAGATTACAATAGCATATCAGTTTAGTATTGCCAGACACTTTTGAGCTTAAGGCAAAATATAGCGAAAGAAACAAGTAACTCTAAAAGCAACTGGTTAACTCTATGCAAGAGAACAGAAATCAGGCAGCTCTAGCATATAACTGGCTCAGACAAAAAGTATATATTTAAGTTCATGGTAAGTGGGTATATTATTCAAAACCCTTAAAAAAAACAAGGATGCCATGAAAAAAATACCTGAGGTACTTAAAAATGATAATTGCTGTGAACATGTTTTTGAATAAAATAATCACTTCATATAACAGAACAAATGCATTGGTGCCCATTCTGTCCCGAGTTCCAACATGTTTCCCCGTACCCCTCCAAGGGTTATTATCCAGCAAAAAAGTACAGGGAAAAAAAAGAGATATACATTAGGAACATTTCATCTATGTATTGAAGACAGAAACCCCCAACACACTGCAACAGAAGTCAATAGAGCAGATTTCAGCTTTAACTTTCCCCATGTGGAAAAAAATGCGTTTATAATTTTATCAGAGAAGTTCCACAATCAATTGCCTTCTAAAGCATACCATATAAAGTTAGAAACAATAAAACATAAGTTCCATTATGAGAATTTGTTTTGGTAGTCCATGATATTCCATGCAAATAACAGAAAACATGATTGTGGCAACTAGAATTTACCATCATCAATAATAGAAAGTTTGATTCAGATTATACGGAAAATTTAAGCGCATCGAACTAAAAGGAATACACACACACGCACACAATACATACACATATGTGCACGCATATAACATACTTCATTTGTCGAATTTACTACAGCATCCACTGCAAGATTCCAGGGATCCCCCCTCCACAAATAAATCTTTGAATTAATTTCATGGTCAACCGGAAACCTCGCCACTGACCCAATGCCACCGCCCTGCGTTCCTGATGTATATGTTAAAGGATCAGGAAAGTTTGAGGAAGAAAAGGATGGATCTCCATTGTCATACTCCAAGGAAGACCTATGCTCAGCATCACTCCATCGTGGAATCTGATCTAAAATCACAATGGAATCTCCATTATCAGTTGGCAATCCACCTCGGGTTGTGGTTGGCCCCACAGATTGGTGCATTTGTGTAACTCCGATTTACTCCGTTCTTTAGGTTGCAAATTCTGTGCAAAATTATAACAGCTGACAAGTGACTAACTTTACACGACAAAAAATGTAGCTATCTTGGAATCAAAGGCAAAGACTAGAAAGGAACTCGACCAGAAAGTTCTGTTGGACATAATCAAGATCTCTCAATACAAACAATTACCTCCTCTTAACAAACTAGAACTTTCCCTTCAAATTCCCTTCAAAGTAAGGGCCATAAATAAAGATTTCAGATAAGATTTTTAAGATTCCTCCTACTCATAGAGCGTCCTTATTTAGCAGCCACAAAAATGCAGGGAAAAGATTATGGATATGAAAATCTAATTACATAGCACCAAAAGGAAACAAAACTATGCAAGGCATACTTCAATAGCTATTTCCAAGAGTAACTCCGAAGCAGTCGCAGATCTTATAATTGCATTACGACCGTATAAGGGATAATTCGTTCGAATCAAAACCCAGGCCTGAGATTTTCTGGGAAGAAAAGAAAACGAAAATCTCAGATATATGAACACAAAAACCAAAAAATACAATAATAATTTCGAACCCAAAAAAACTACCTGGAGCTAGATTCTGGGTGGGGGAAATAATTCCGTTTACTACCTTCGCCCTCAGATTTTCAGCGCGGGAATGACTCAGAAATAAAGCTCATTACTAGGTTGACGATGATGAACTTGCAAAGTTCATTCGCCCAGGATTGAATTTTGATGCAAACTTTTATCAAACGTCCTGGGCAACTTGTCCTTTTGTCGGCCCCTTGAACAAATTAATATAACAAAATTAACCGATAAATATTTTTTTTATTATTTTAATTTAATAATATTGTAAAAAAACTAAAAATTATTTATTTCTAATAGGGTAAAACTATTTTTGTATGTAACCTAAATTTGTGGTTTATTTTATAATACAATGATAATAATAAATTTTAAATTGATATGAGAGTTAGTATGTATTTGGATTAGCTTTTAAAGAATAGCTTATGGAGAAAAAGTGGAAAATATATTTTGGAAAATAGATTATGAGGAGAATAACTTCTTGTTTTTTTTTGCTTGTGCATCCGGTATCCCAGGGCAGGCCATCTTTCAGACATATCAACAGCCCCAGACTAATCCGGATCGCCCATGATAGGCACCTCAAAGGGTGAGAGAGCTAGCCAGGAGATTGAATATTTTTCCATGCCTAAGCGGGGATCGAACCCTTGGAGGAGAATAACTTCTTGATAAAATGAAAGTGTTTGGATGTTGTGATCATAATAGGTTTTTTTCATGGTCAAATTACTAAAAAGGATACTAATTTTTGTGATAATTACATATAAATAATAAGATTATATTTTATATATTATTTAACGGTTAATGTCCAAATTTAACAGTCAAGTTTTTCTTGAAGGACATCTGGTACAAATAAATTTTATTTATAACAATAAAAGCAATACATATGCAATTAAAAAAAATTATCACTTTCTATTTTCTAAGTATAAAAATATTTAAAAAATAAAATAATTTAATACTTAACATAAATATGATGTTTGTAAATGTTATGTGTATCTTCATATTTCATGTGTATATCTATATTTACATGTATTTCTAAATAAGCCGAAATGAAGAAATTTGTTAATTGATATTGGCTTGTTTGGTTTATATGTGAGATCTCAAAGTATTTATTTATATAAATTGAGATGAAATTTTTATATATTATAAATTATAATTAAAAAACTGATTTTAACGCCATAAAGACAAGGGGCCATCTCTTTCATCTCCCTCTCCTGCCTTCACATCACACGCATTCACCTCCTCTCCATCCTCCTCACACCATGCGCAAACGCACAAAGTATGTTGGGAAGCTTAATAATTTTATGGTCACTTATTGTTATTGCAAGCACTCTGCCCCTATAATTGCTTTGCTTGTGACGGAGATGGATAGGAAAAAAAAAAATACAGGTTGATTTGACCGTACATACATGCGCTGCTCCACTGAGCTCACTCACCCACTGTGACATAATATTCGCCGTGACTTATCTTAGAGGTTTCGAGGAAGCAAAGGAGAACGGGTTTCCAGAGAAGGTGACATTCTCTTCGATTTTCCGGCGATGTCTTTCAGAATAGGACCGCTGTGAGCGCCGCCGTCGCCAGTGAGGCCTCCACTTGGGGGCTTCGAAAGCGAGAGCTGAGCAGGGGAGAGAGCCTTGGAGACTTTGAGAGCAGTGACGCTCCATGAGCGAGAGAGGAACTCCATGGTCTCAGGCGGCGTTTCCGGCGGCCTGATTATGACGGAATAAAACGGGTCTGTTTCCGGCTTGTCCATTTGCAGATAGAGAGCAGTTAAAGAGACGAGGAACAGAGAGAGGCTGGTGCTAGAAAGGATGAAGGAGAAGAGGTGTCCAACAAGCCCACAAAAAAATGATGGACGTGAGTCAGAGTGTACGGAATTGGTATTATTGCCGTTGCTCTTTCAAAAATTTAATGGACGCTCCTGATACACGCACATAATTTTTTGTTGTTAAATTTACTCTTTGCCATGTCTTTTCAGGATTGTGTTTGGATACATTTAAAAAAAACTATTTTGAGCTCAAATCATGGTTTGGGAAAAAATTATCCAAACACTCAAAAATTTTCCCAAACTATGGTTTTGAGCTCAAACTATAGTTTTGTAAAAATCATCCAAACACTTTAAATTTTCCTAAATCAAGGTTTTGAGCTCAAATCATGCTTTGGATCTCAAAACCATGGTTTTGATAAAATTTAATTATTTTTTGTTTTTTTATATGTGGACCTCACTATCTCACTTTAATTGGTCTTTTTTATTAATGTAGGCCCCACACCACACTCTCTCTCTTCTTTTTTTTTTTTTTTGAATTTCACCCATTTTTCTTTAACCCCTTTTTTTTTAAGAATTTTAAAATGTTAATACTCCCTTTTATCTTATAAAACCTATTTATCTAATTTGATTATATTAGAAAAATTAGTTAATCTGCACATGAAGGTCCCATTTGGCAAATAAGTTGGCAATGAGGGATTTTTTCACAATTTTCCTAATAAATCATTATTCTACTCATAATCTATTCTCCAAAAGCTATTCTGCTCAAAATCTATTCTCCATTTTTTCTTCAGAATCTATTCTCCTTATAATCTATTCTCTAAAAATTAATCCAAACACCTAGAGTATTTTATTTTTCACAAACTGGCTCGCTCTTAGGTCTGATGATAGATACAACACAATACCACGTAATCCAATTGAACTTCTCTTTTTTGGAATCAATTGCGTGTATAACTAGGATTTGGTAATTAATATTTATATATGACTGATAATTATGGGCTTGTTTGGTATGATGGAATTACGGGATGTGGAATTAGAATTGAACCTCAATTCCATGCCTAAGTTTGTTTGGTATGATGGAATTGGAAATATTTTCAATCCCATGTGGAAGCCAAATCTCCCCAAATCTAGGGGTGTTCAAAACCGGGACCGGGACCGGGATCTACCACTCCCGGTCCCGGTCCCGGTTTTTGGCCAGGATGCAAATTGCATCCCGGTCCCGCTCCCGGTCCCGGTTTGGTCCCGGTCCCGGTAATCCCGGCCGGGACCGGGATCAAACCGGGAATCCCGGTTTTTTTTTAAAAAAAAATTAAATTTAAAAAATATTATTATTTTAGTTAAATTTTCTATAATTTAGTGTTTAAAGTAATTATTTAACATCTAATAAGGCCATAATAATCACATAAATTGATCTAGAATTGAAAAATAACATTTTATTATTATTATTATGATCACCTTCATCATTTTTATAATTATTTTTATATATTATATAGTAGGATTAGTATCACAATATATATAATTTAACTCCAACTAAATATGTGATACACATTTTATCAAATGATAACTTAAATTATGGGATAAAAAATACAAAAATAAAACAATAACTTAGTTTTTAAGAAAAAAATTTAAAAAAAAAATAAAAAACCGGGACCGGGACCGGGACCGGGATCACAAGGTATGTGACCGGTCCCGGTCCCGGTCCCGGGTCCCTTAGATCCCGGTCCCGGTTTTCCCGGTCCCGGTCCCGGCCGGGACGGGAAATTCCCGGGATCAAATTTCCGGGACCGGGACCGGACAACCGGGACCGGGACAATTTGGACACCCCTACCCAAATCCATCAAATTGGCTTCCACCCAAAAATCAAAGATTTCTAATTCCATCTAGGTAAATTCTTTTTTGTCCCTTCATCGAGCTTGGCCATCTTCTTCATCGAGCTTCCCACACTTGCAACCCACGATTTCGCCCATGCCTGCGACCCACGCTCGAGCTTCGCCGTCGCCTATGACCCACCTTCGAGCTTTGCAGAGGCATGCGACCCACGATCGTGCTTCGCCGACGCCTGGGTCTCTCGAGCTTCGCCGACGCCTGCAACCGACGATCGAGCTTCGCCGCCTTCATCTCGACACCTTCTTCATCAAGCTTCGATGAACACCTGCAAAATCCCGTAGTTTTCTTCATGGACCGTGGCTTTCTTCATGGACCCGAGAGCAACCCAAGATCTCATTTCTGGAATCCATGTCTAGAAAGATTTTTTCCCCAAAGTTATTTCTGGAAAAAGAAATTGTTTGAGAATGACATTTTGGTTTTTTCACCTAAAAATCATATCTTATTTCCTTGACATATCAAACATACGTTTAAGCCTCAATTCCATTTCTATATCCATTTCCATTTCCCTCAAAATTAATTCTAGCGTACCAAACGAGCCTATGTGATATATATATATATATATATATATATATATGCCTTTCATAATGATGAAAAAGTTTCAAAATTGAGTTTTTCTTTTTCTTTTTACTCTTGGACTCTCTGGCTGAAATTTAATATTACTTCGTGATTAAAACTAAAGACTGAAAACTGTGTTGGTGAGCAATCAATAATACTTCAGTAAGTGTTTTTTTTTAGTCTCGAGGGATACTCTTATATCTACCCTTAGATCAAGAAATGGTTGGTTCAGATTTAATATATTATAAAATTATTGCTATAATATTATATAATTTATTAGGAAAAATTCCTTAAAATCACCAAAATAGCTAAATCTTGATTTAGTGCAACGAATTTGTGAAGTCCTAGTTTAGCGCTATGTCAGTTCGGATGAACAGTGCGGGAATGTGAAAAGACGATTTTGCCCTTCAGTCTTCCCTCTTGCCAATTCAGAATAACAACACAAAACTCTTAATTAACAACTCCTAATTCTTGATTAACAACTCCGCTTTATTCTTTCACATATTCTTATCTCAAAAATATAGTGTTGTTAATGTAAAATAAGGTATTGTTAATAAAGAAAAAGGTGTTGTTATTGGCCCTGAAACTTAAATTACGAAGTTGTGAAATAAGAAATGGGAGTTGTTAATGTATAATACGAAGTTGTTAATAACAAGACCGGTGTTATTATTGTGAAAGTAAAAAGAAGAAACTGGAGTTGTTAATCAAGAATAAAGAGTTGTTAATTAAGAATCTCATGTTGTTATTCTAAAGTGGCGAAAGGGAGGGCTGAAGGGCAAAATCATCTTTTCACATACCCGCATTGTTCATCCGTACTGACACAGCATTGAATCGGGATTTCGCAAATTCGCTGTATTGATTTGGGATTTAGCTATTTCGGTGGTATTTTTAAGGGATTTTCCCACTTATTTATTTATGTTTATAGTAATAATTTTATATGATATTAAATCTAAACCATTTATTTTTAGGTTAAGGTGTAAAACTAAATATGAGATTTTCCTAAAAGTATGTCCAACGCCAATTTTTTTATAGGCAAAAACTGTTAGGATTGTCAGGCACAACGGAAATTTTTTTTAAATTTTACCAATCCTAATCGAGAATCTATCAACGGCATTTAAACCAAGTTGGAAGGATTCATACCTTTTATAATTTAGGGTTTTCACGATCTCTAGGAGCCAACACGTCAAGTCCGCTCCCTCTACCAGTATCCACACGAATGCTCTCCAACCGAGACTGCGTGCTAGTGCCTCTAATGTCTTCTAGGGTTTCCCTTGCGGCTCTCAATTCTCTTGTGCATATCAATATATTTGCTCTATCAAGTTTATAACCTATGAGGGCTATTTTCAAATTTCAAAATTAATCATCATTAATTTCAAAATTAATTAACTATTAATTATCTTGATGAGCTAATTAAATAAATTCAGTTTAAATTAAATCTGTCTAACAGTTTTAATTTAACCTATTTATTTAATCCAAATAAAGAGCCATTAGATTTAATTTATCTTCATAAATTAAATCGGAGATACTATATCTCTATAATGTTAGTTATTAAATTTAATATATCTTAATAAATTAAATTTAAAACTAACACAATATAATAATATCATATAATATATATATATACATATATATATAAGATATATATATTTCAAAAATATATATATCTATATAATATTATTAATGAATTTTATATTATATATATATATATATATATATAATTCGTCCACCCTAAATTAAACATTATCTCGTGTTGGGCCATTCTTGTGTGCAACTTTGTAGGCTCATATGAAGTTGGCAGTGGGCCAATAACTATACTAACTCAAAAGTCATAAGCGGCCTCTAGCAAGACATTATGACTACCCAATTCATATGAGGATTGTTATCACGATGCAACCTGTCATACAACCATGTCACGTTCCTTTTGTCACACGATATATCGATCAAGAATAAGGCATGGATAATGTCATCCTCTTATTCCTGACCATTACTTTCTCGATTTCTGAGTAGCCTGATAATAGAGAGGGAAACTCCTTTTCATCATAGTATGGCCATACATTTTTCAGACTCACTCATCAAGGGGCCCAGTAATATCTCTCTACTAATGTGAGGGACAAATTCCATCTTGATCATTCATATTCCTTTGCATGAAAAACCACCAAGCTCGATTGTAGCCTTTATCATCACCTGGTCAAAAATGACTTTTGACTAGTTCAAAGCTTAGCAACTCTCATATAGGAATCCATGATGACCTCAGGTCTAAGGGCATTGTGACGTGGTTATACATGAGAAAAACTTATGACTTGATCCATGTAGCTTTCTCATAGTGGGTCGGTCCAGTATCTTGTACTCTTACAAGTGCCTAAGACTTTGATTCGTATCTCCATATCTTATCAAAGTCATACTGATCTTGTTTCATCTCTGCTCCCACATAGATGACCGACTAGGGACATTTTAGGACAATCTTTATGAATTATCCAAGGATACAATTATCATAGTTAACATGCAAATAATATGATAACAAAATGGAGAAATTTCATTAAAATAATAATGTTCAAAGTATAATGATTGACCCTTAGGGCACAATTTCCAACAAAAACAACTATAAATTGTCAAAATAGATGTAAAAAAAATACATTAACTGTTAGTTTGAACTTTTTTTTATTGAAAGTGGGTGACATGGAGGATGACATCGTCACTAAAGAAACAACTGGAAGAATAAGTTGCTGGCTAGATAAGGAATATAATATATAGACAACAGTGCCCTCAACCTTCTCATAAACTTTTCATCTTCATTACTCACACTCCCAATAGCCAACATCAAGTCATCAACCATGAACAAATAATAAATCAAGAAAAATGAAATCAAAAATTAGTTGAGCAATATCATCTCATACCAACAAATAGGCTTAGATCAAGTCAGGATCAAATTGAAACAAAAAAAAAAATCAAATTTTGATTATGAAGAGAAAACCATAGAACCAATTCTTCCTCATCAAAGGCCAGACCAAAAGCTCGATCAACACTATATTCAAACAAACAAATCAATACTATATTGTTAAAGAGGGAAAAATGCATCGACAAATGAAGAAATTGAGGAAAAAAATCATTAATGGCAAAAACAGGTGAAGAGGGGGCAGCATCAAATCAAGAATTGAAGATGTCCAATCGTCATCGTTCTTTCTCATCGCGACAAGAATAGTGCCACCATTCCTATCGTCTGTATAGATGCGATTTTTATATGCAAAGAACCAGAAGTCATCACCACCACCAACGCGGGTAGCTAGACATAGATGTCATTAGTTGGTGGAGGTCGTCGCTGCCATTGTTGCCCCTCCTACCGTCTTCACTCTTCTCCGTTGTTGAAGATATGAACAACCACTAAAGAAATCAGCTAAAGAAAAGAATCAAAGTTACCGATCACTCTCAGATCTAAAACCGAAACCATAAAAGTTATAGGTTGTAGGGAAGGGGGAGGAGTAAAGCTCACGTTGCAGATCGAAGGGAAGAGGCATCAAAAATCATAGATCAAAAAGGGATAACGAGAAGACGGCGTAAAGCTAGTAGATTGAAGGGGAGAAGACGTCGTCTGCCGACTACTGGTGTGTTTGTTTTGGCGATTGGATAAGTAACTTATTTTTACTTAAACTTATGGAATCTTAAGATTGGAAAAAAATTAGATTGGGTAAAATGATGAGTGTTTGGATTAGCGATTGGATAAGTAACTTAAAATAACTTATGTAAAAATGAATGATGTTTGGTTTGACTTTTGCATAAGTGACTTTTGTATTAATTAAGAGAAAAAAATTGAAAAAATTATGAAAAAAGAAAAAATGAAGGGATAATTGTGAAAAAAGTCCTCATTGGCAACTTAATTGCCAATAGGACCTAGGAAGATATCTACACACGGAGGGATTTTTTCACAATTTTCTCAAAAATTAACTTTGAAAATTTGGTAATGTTACAATTTTAATAAAATTATATCAAATTCTAATTTAAATTGGTACACTCCAAAAGTCTTTTCTACTGTGCATCTTAAACTTAAATCTTATAAATTATATCAAAATCTAATTTAAATATTAAATCCTAACTCATATTTTCACATAGCTCAAAATCTAACAAAATAAACCGATTAAAACCACAATAATACCTCCAATAATCCAAATAAATTATTTAAACTAAATTTAATGGGTAAAAACACTATATAGAAACTAATTTATGATATGTTTATAAAACAAATTGATATAAAATCATAAAACAACTAAATAATAAATCTAAACTGATTAAAATTAATTATTCTCTACATTTATACAATCATATATTAACAAAACTCAAAACTTGCCTAAACTCTTATCCCAAAGTATTCTCTAATTAGCAGAAAATTACTATTTAAAGAAAGAGAAAATTATTTAGAACATTTTTTTAAAAAAAATTATGATTAGAAGTGATTTTGAGTACCTTATTGATCCCCAAATATCCTCAAAAAATAATTAATGACACACTAATGATCAGATGGGCTGCCATAAGTCAATATAAGCTTCATTCTTCAACTTATGACTTTCGGATGCTTTTTACTTTTTTTCAACTTATATCACATCGTCAAACCAAACACTTAAATGGATTCAGTTCACTGTTCAATATCATTTTGTCACTGTTTAAATCCGATATCTACCCCCAAACGTTCAAACAAACACACACTACATCATTGATGACAGAATCTCTGGTGAATCGTGATTGTGCTCCCAATGGTTGGCTCTAATTTTTTTTTATCAGCAGCTTCTTCGTTCTTTCCTTATTCTTTTCTCTCAATTTCTTTTTTTTTCCTTGTTCGGTCAACAATGAAGTTTGCCAGCTAGGACTTCAATAATTGACATCACAATTTTTGGTCATGCATTGTCTCATTAATGGTCAAGTAAAAGTAGCAGTTAATGTGTATTTTGCACATATCTTAAAAGTTCAAAGTAACTTTTACTTATAGAAAAATTATTTGGTATTAGACATATTTTTAAGAAAATCTTATGTGTATTTTTGTACGTTATTATTTTTTTAATCTAACGGTCAATATGAGATTCTGAAAAAAATGAAAAAGAGGAAAATGAAAGAAACCCAACTTGTTTGGAAGCTTGACCATGTCTTGGTGAGGATTAGGGTTCAGCTCACCTAAACTTTTTCTTATAAGAAAATAATATTTTTCTAAAAACTTTGGATGACATAAATCAAAAGCAAAAAGTATAACAAGGCCAGATGCAAAAAAGAAATGAAAAAAAAGACTGATATTTAATTAGATATTAAAAGTACTAAACTTTATTAGGTAAATAAAGATCAAATGACATCTGCATTTGAAGAAACTAGCTAAAAAAAAAAACACCACCCTAACTGAAAAATCTATTTCTTTTGCAAATTGCCTCTACAGCCAACTGATTCTCTTTTTCTGATGAGAACAACCAACCTACTCTCGATATCTTTGCCAAACCTAGTAGATCCAGGCACTTCCTTTGTAACATCAAAAGAACACATTTTCTTGCTGATACAAAGCTGCAAGAACATTAATAAAAACAAATTTATTACTCCCTCCGGTCCTAATTATAAGACAAAATTGATTTTTTTAGAGAAATTAAGAAAATTAATTAAATTACTTTAGAGTATTTTTATTTTAAATAATCAGATACATTGATTTGATTTTTGTATTATACGGTACCTTATTGATGGCTGGTAAGGCTTGTGAGGATTTAAAAGAAATCTTTTGAGGTGTCATAGTTCTAATCCTCATGTCTTCTTTACAGACGACCTAGTCCTTTTCAGCTCTACGGTGTAGTGACAAATCGGGGTCATTAAACATATTCTTGGTGATTTCTGCAATGCTTCAAGCCATGCCGCCATAAGCCAAACTAAAACTCAAATATTCTTCTCCAGGAACATTCAAAGATAGGAGGCAGACACCATATGTGCACGAATTTAGGGAAGTACCTCGGAGTTCCCCTTCTCCACTCTCGGGTCTCTAAAGATACTTATCTTTATATATTGGAGAGAGTCAAGAAGATACTAACCAATTGGAAAGCCAAGACGCTATCTTTAGCAGGCCACATCACCCTTACCAAATCAGTTCTTTCCAACATCCCATACTATGCCATGCAAACTTCAATGCTTCAAGCTTCCTGTTGCTAGGATATGGAAAAGTTAATCAAGAATTTTGTATGGGTTTCTGATGAATTACATCGAGGGGTTCCTCTTGTTTCTTGGTAGGAAATGTGCTAGCCAATTACAAGGGGTGGTTGCGGATTTAGGAAACTTCAAAGTCAAAATGGAGCTTTTCTAGCTAAACTCGAATTCCTGTTGATAAGTCAACTGAATCTTTTATAGGTTCATGTCCTTTGAGCTAAATACAGCTGGTCAGTGGCATCAAACTATAATTTCAAAACAAAGACATGTTCTCACACATGGCGCAGTATTGCTAAAGCCTGGCCAGACACGAATCTAGGTCTTAAGTAGAAACCTGGATATGGCACATGTTGGGAATTGGGCTTAGTCCTCCCTTGGTGGATTAGGCCCAAACCCATTAAGCTTTAAGTTTTTTGTGGCCAAATAAAATACCCAAATGAATGTGGGGTATTCATAGGTAATTTTCCTAAGGGTTTGAAATTGAAACCTGGTGGGAATAGTTTCCCGCATGTTTTGGGGGGAACAGTGGTTTTGGCTACGTATGTGTGTAAATAACAAAAACACACATGAAAAACTTAGACAGAGATAGTTTTCTCCACAGAACCTCTTATCCTCTCTTCCCTTCCTGTGTATTTGATGTGTGATATAGCCGGTGTCCCGAGTGTGATCTTGTTCATGTGGGTATCGTAAGAGTTTGAAACAACGCTTAAGGTATGCCCAAAATCTGACATTGGTATCAGAGCATTTAGGTTTTTATCATTCTTGAATGTGGCTTTTGCTGTGTGTCTGTGTTCTTGAACATGAAAGCATATATGTAGAAATTTTTTTATGTACGATAGTCCAATTTCATGATATGTGAGAGTATATGATTCAGTTCATGTATACCTTTCTGTATGAGATTGAGTTTCGGTTCATGTGTTAAAACGAAAATATGAAATTGTGCTTGAAACTCCGTTATTTTTTTTGCTTTTTCAGTGCTTTACTGTGCAATATACTTTTGGTGAAATTCAGTTGTATGATAATGTCTTGGTTTTATGAGCATTAGAATATTGAAAAGCATCATAAAACATATAATAAGGCTATAAAACAAAAGTACCAATAGGTTGTGCGAAATTCGGAAAAAGAATCGGAAGATCGAAAAGAGAATTGAATTGGGTCACCATAAAACGAGTTTTTTAGGGTTTAAAAATAATCCTATTATGTTGATCTCGGGAAAACGATGAAGATGGACACCAAAAACGCGCAAAGCGGATGCCGGACGGTGAAGTTACGGAGGAGAGAAGGTACCGGGTCGACGGGATCGACCCGCGCCTGAAACCGGGTCCGGATCGACCCGACTGGAGGTTGAAGACAACTTCCAGCGACTCCAAAATGGCGTCGTTTTGTGCCTTCTTTTTTTTTTTTTTTAAAAATATGGATTGGGTCTATGGCCCAGCCCGATTCGGTGCAGCTTAAAAAAAAAAGGATTGGGTACATGGCCCAACCTGATCCGTTGCAATAGTATTTAAAAAAAAGATATTTAGGCCATCAGTGGCCCAGAACCCAAACCAAAACAAAAAAAGAAAGAAAAGAAAAACGGATCGGGTCAGTGGGCAAAGGCCTAACACCCGACCCATCAACCTAAACCAAAAAAAATTGAATTTAAAGGAACAGAAACGCCACGTGGCATGTGTGGCCACGTGGCAGACTCGATTGACACGTGGTGGACATAGACCAATTGCAAGCGGCGTATGTAGTCCAGCTAGACGGCGAGTGTAACGATCGGAGGACTGCAGAGTGGCGCATGTACTACACGCGCCTCTAGCGAGAGTGGGCTTTTATGCAATTTTTTGATTTTTCCTAGATTTTCTCTTCTTGGGGCGTGTGAGGGCGCGTGGGAACTCTGTTTGAGACGTGGTTTGTTCCTAAAAATCCCCAAATTCTAGATCTTCATAATGATATGCCATTTACCTATTTTTGGTGTATTATGTTCCTATTTCCTTTTATGCTGTTTGTATTGAGAATGTAATGACCCAATTTGAGATTAAGGGCTAATGACTTCAAAATTGATTGTAATTAGTGTAATTAAACACTTTAGGAGAAATGTGATGCGAATTTGATATAAATGTACTTGGTGATAATTTAGTAAGCATAGTGAAAACCAGGGGCAAAATGGTAAAATTCAAAATTTACAGACCAATTGGTCAGTTACCAAAGAAAAAACTCATTGGTGATTAAAGATCAATGGTTGAGATTCATTGTCTATAGGTCGGAATCATGTGCTTTGAGCTTATGTGAGCTCATGGAGGAAGTAAGCAGGATTATGCCAAGTAGCATTTTGTGGACCAAAGGATCATGTACATAAGTTAAACATTCACTTTTCTCTCTCTTCTCTCTCCTATTCGGTGGTGAGCTTTAGGAAGGGAAAAATATATGCTTGCCTCTATCATCATCATCATCATCTCCATCATCTCTCATTTTCTCTCTCCATCCCTCCATTTCCGGTGAGCACAAAGAAGAAAGAGAAGAAGAAAGGTGAGATTTTGATGCCTTTGTTGATCTCTAATGCTCTAGACCTCTTCTCTAATGTTGTGTACCTCATTGAGAGCTTCATCTTGATGATTTCAGAATTTTGAAAGGTGGTGATTTGGGTGTTGGAACAAATTTGAAAGTTAGAAATCAAGGTTCTGGTTTTAGCAAGTTGAAGAGGTGAGCATTTGGATCATTTTGGTATATTTGTTGTGATTTTTGGTTAATTTTTGTAAATTCTGGAATTTGCCCTGGTTTTATGCCAATTGTTGAATGCATGAATTACATAGTGAATGATATTAGAACTGGTTTATTGTGAAGTTATTTGAGTGTTGGATATGGTTTTGAATTTTGGATGTGAGTTGAATGAAATTGGGTATTGTGTGTATTATAGAGACCCAAGAGTAAGATTGTGGTTAGGATGGGTTTTTGAGTGTTTTGAGGCTACCAATGGGTTCCTTATGAAATTTTAAGTGGGAATGAGCTTTGTGTTAAATTTAGGAACTATTGGGATCAATTTTGGCAAATCTGGGAATTTCTGTAAGTTGCTGCGATCTGGCAATCTGATAAGCATCACTCAAGTGAGGGGGGTCTCACTCGAGTGCTGCAGTATAATTTCCTTTTCCTTCTGCATTTCACTTGATTTTCTGATAAAAGGCAAGAGTGCACTTCTTAACCCGCGAGTGATATTGGTGACCACTCTAGTGAGCATGGGTTCACTCGATTGAAGGTATGAGTTCGTGTTAAAGGTGCTCTCGGGTATGCGCTAGCTGGCCAATTTTCAAAAGTGTATTTTGACACTCACAAGTGTAGTCTTCTCACCTGAGTGCCAAAGGTTGTGCTCGAGTGAGCTTCCTCCTCTGAAGTTGTCTGTGCTCTCGGGTTGTCACTTCCTGTGTTGTACTTTCGGGGACTCGAGTGAATTTGGAGTCATCACTCGAGTGCAAAACCTCATGCTCAAGTGTTGTGAGCACTTTCTGGCCATAGTTGTTGCTCACTGTCATACACTTACGAGTGAGAGCCATTCTCACTAGAGTGCAAGTCTCTCATCACTCGAGTGAGGTCATCTTCACTCGAGTGAGTTAGCCAAAAATCAGTGTTTTGCTTCCGAAAAAGGGGTCTTCAGGGTTGTTTCTCCCAACCCTTTTGGCATATGTGTAGGCCTCTAATAGTCATCTAGGGAGTTCAAATGATAACCAACCTAGTGTATTATGGAAATATGTATTTGGAAAAGAGATTGATCGGTTGTCCCTAATTTGGTTATAGGATTTGATATTTTCCAGACTCATGAGCCCACTGTGCTGAGGAACATCAGGAAAGAATAAGGTAGTGACTCTTTCTCTTATACTGTGTGTAAATCATTGTATGTATGTCTATCATGCATTGTGTTGCTGCTGCTGCCTTGTGATGCTTTGTGAAGCTTTATGATGCTTTGTGCCTTGTGATGCTGCTGCATAGTGTTTACCGCGAAAGCGGGCATAGTGATTACAGCGAAAGCTGGCATAATGTTTACTGTGAAAGCGAGCATAGTGATTATAGCGAAAGCTGTCACATTGTGATTACAGCTGTGAGTGCTGTCATTTGTGGCATGAGCCGTGAATCATTGTGTTGCTGTTGAACATGATCTTACATGTTATGTGTTTATATATTGTATGAGTGATTTCTTACTACTGGGATTCTTTTGAATATCATTCTTTCCTTTGACTAACCATCAGACAGGGCAAGTGGCTCCAAGGAGAAGCGGGTAACCCGGAGCGGCTAAGACTAGTAGGGACATTTTAATTTTGGACTGTTGGTTATCTGTTTTGGGTTGGGATTACTGTCTATATGTGGGATGTAAATATTATTTTTGGATATGTAATCCCTTATTTTGGGAAACTATATACCCATTATATATATACATATAACCCGGGGTTGCCAGGATTTTAGTTGTGCACTCTGATATTTATGAATGTGATTTAACTGTATAGGTAATTGTATTCGAATGTGAATGTGGGACCAGATTAATTATATTTTTGAACTATTTTTTTGGACACCCCATCTTAAAGATGGGGGATTATAAATGTTATCTTTGTCTTATTGGTCTCTATTTCACTTGAATTCCATAACCCGGATATAATTATGGTGAGGGGGTTACAGAGAATATGACTCTACATGTTACTGTTTGTATGTTTTATGTATGGACATGGTATTTTTCATGTAATGAATTATGTTTATAAGTTAATGCTAATTTTTTAATTGTGCATTATAATACCATGTATCCCTGATGAGTGGGAGCTTTTAGAAGGTGGAACTTTTAAAAGCTGATGACTTATTTAAAGTACTTATATGAAGTTTTTGATAGAAAATAATAAAGTTGCTATTATTTGTGTGATGGGAGGTACAAACGTATTCTCCTGATCATGGATCTAGTAACAAACTTATTTTCTGGTCAAGAATGATATAAGTACAGACATTGTATACCATGCTGTGCTATATAATCGTTTGGTTATATTCTTTTAAAGAGAACAATGTTTCTAAATGTGAAAAATGTTACTTTAGAATTGATAAATGGCCATGAAAGGCATCATTGCTCAACTTAATAAGGGGGAGAAATTGAATGGTGACAACTGGGACATCTGGCACCATAAGGTGCAGTACATTTTGGAGGAATAGGAGGCTGTTAAACCACTAACCACTACTTCGTGGAATACCGTCGATTGCCGCATCTAAGCAAATGGCTTTATGTGGGCAACAATGCAAAGATCGAAGTCAAAGGAATTGGCACCTGCAAGTTACCTTTCCGTGGTGGGAAGACTTTGATCCTACATGATGTTCTTCATGCACCTGACATCTGACAGAATTTAGTTTCAATACTTTGTTTATTAGATTATGGGTTTGATGTAAACTTTCATGGCAAAGTTGCAGACCATTTTAGCAACAAGACCTTTTATGGTTTAGCTTTCCTTTCTAGAAAGTTCTTTGTTATGGATATTATTGGTAATATTAATGTGCATGACTGTTTCGTTATTTTCTCCAATATAACTGTTACTATGCACATTAACCAAAATAGAATGATTAAACTAGCTAGAGAAGGTTTGCTATGTGAAATTTCGAATATGGAAATGTCCTTATGTGAGAATTGTCTAGCTGGTAAGGCAACTAGGAAACCTTTCAGTAAGGAACCTAGAGCTGAGATTCCATTACAACTAATCCATTCTAATATATGCGGTCTTATAAGTGTGAGGGCGAGACACGGAGTTTGGTATTTCATTACCTTCATTGATGACTATTCGCGATATGGTCACATCTATTTGATCTCACACAAGTCTGAAGCTCTTGAATGCTTTAGACGGTACATGAATGAAATAGAGAATCAAACGAATTGTAAAATTAAAGCTTTGCGCACTGATCGGGGTCGTGAATACTTATCTGATTAGTTTAAGGAGCTCTGTGAAGAAAAAGGGATAATTAGGCAACTAACCTTCCCTGGCACTCCATAGCAAAATCGAGTTGCTGAAAGGAGAAATAGAACTCTTCTAGATATGGTTAGGTCAATGATGGCTTAAGCAAATTTGCCAATTTCATATTGGGGGTGATGTTTTACTATCGGCTGCCTTCATTCTTAATCGTGTGCCCTCAAAATTAGTCACTTCTACACCCTATGAGTTATGGACAAAACGCAAGCCAGATTTAAACATCCTGAGACCCTGGGGGTCTGCTGCGTACATTCATAATGATTCCCATAGGTATGGGAAATTGGGTCCTAGAGGAAAAAAGTGTATCTTTATAAGATACTCTGAGCAATCAAAAGTATATGTTTTCATAGGTGAAAACGAAGATGGAACTGTGACTAAAATTGAATCTAGAGATACCGTATTTCTAGAAAATGAATTTCCTAGCAGGGGAGATATTGATCGCACAGTATCTCTTTATAAGACACAAGAACAAGGCAATATAGAACAAACTCAGACTAATAATCCTCAATCGTCTCAATACATTGACTTGAGTGGGAGCTCAGAAAGACCTTTACAAAGGCCTAGACAAGAGAAGCAAAAGAGACAAGAAGTTCCCATAAGAAGGATTGACAGGGGAATGTACCTAGGAGACGCTTCTCTATAGAAGAAGAGGCACTTATTGTTACTCCAGATGGAGATGATGAGCCTCGTTCTGTACAAATAGCCTTATTAGGTCCTACTAAGGATGAATGGAAGAATGCAATGGAGGAAGAAATTGATTCAATTAAAAAGAATCAAGTTTGGGAACTAGTTGATCTACCAAAAGGGTGAAAAGCCATTGGGAACAAATGGGTTCTCAAAATTAAAAGAAAAGTTGATGGATCAATTGACAAATACAAGGCTCGATTGGTTCCAAAGGGGTACATACAATAAGAAGGTATAGATTATGAGGATACCTTCTCACCTGTTGTACGTTTCAATTCTATAAGACTTATTCTGGCAATAGTAAATAGTTTAGATATGGAACTACATCAGATGGATGTAAAAACCGCATTTCTAAATGGTGATCTGGATGAAGAAATCTATATGGAACAACCATTAGGTTTCATTAAGAAAGAAATGGAGAGTAGAGTTTGTAAGCTCAAAAGATCCATTTATGGACTAAAACAATCATCCAGACAGTGTTATTTGAGGTTTCATAGAGCGATAACCTCGTATGACTTTCAAATGATTGAAGAGGACCACTGCGTCTACATTAAGCGGTTTGAGGATAATTTTGTAATATTATCCTTATATGTAGATGACATACTATTGGCTGGAAATAGTCTAAAGTCGGTCTTAGCTATTAAACAATGGTTATCATTGAATTTTAAGATGAAAGACATGGGTGAAGCAGAATATATACTTGGAGTTAAAATCCAAAGGGATCGCTCTAAAAGAATTCTCTCTCTTTCACAAGAGAATTACATCAAGAAAATTCTTGAGCAATTCAATATGAGAGACTACAATCCCTTAGATACCCTAGTAGCTTCTGTTGTAACCCTGAGTCTTGATATATGTCCCAAAACTGAGTCAGCAAAGAAGAAAATGGAAAGGGTTCCCTATGCTGGTGCCGTTGGAAGTTTGATGTATGCAATGATGTGTATAAGGCCAGATATTTGTTACGCAGTTGGACTGGTTAGCAGATTCCAGTCAAATCCCGGTGAGCACCATTGGAAAGCAGTAAAAAGGATTTTGAGATACTTGAAGGGCACGTCAGATTATGCACTATGCTATCAAGGAAGCGATCTACGCTTGGTTGGATACTTTGACGCTAATTTGGTTAGAGATGAAGTTGAGCGAAGATCGACTTCTGGATATACCTTCTTGCTGAACAATGGCGCCATATGTTGGAGCAGCAAGAAGCATATGTGCATTGCCCTACATCCTATGGAAGCTGAATTCGTGGCATGCACCTCAGCAGTGTAAGAGGGTATATGGCTTAAGAGATTTATTGAACATCTTGGATTTGGAAATGAAAGCACAAATCCGGTGTTAGTGTATTGTGACAATACTGCAGCCATAGCCTATATATATGAAAGATCCCAAATATCATAGCAAGACCAAACACATAGATATAAAGTATAATTTTGTGAGAGATTATGTAGCACAGAAAGTTGTTACCGTACAACATATTTCAACCAAGAATATGGTCGCAGACCCCCTAACCAAACCCATAGCCAAGGAAATGTATGACAAACATGTGAAGGCTATTGGTATGCACAAAATGTAAACTTACAGACACTATGTAATATGTTTATGATTAATGATAATATTTCTTCATAAAATTTTATGTGTCTATATGAAGGTATACAATGTCTAGTATGTCGTACAGGCAGGTAAGGTTAGCTCTCTCACACGAGCAACCGCCTTTGATACTCAAGAAGAGTATGCAAAGATGAGATAGTTGTGTTCACCAGTAAAGCAGCAGGAATGCTGATATGGTAGAGAAGAAACACAAATTATGTCACCTCGATAAGAGTGTAGTATGTCGCGATGAGATCTAATAAGACGTAATATAAATATGGATCGAATCATGGATATCCACTTCCATAATGTTTGTTGCCAAATAACAAATTCTTCAACATTGACGTCATGATAGATAAATGGAGTAGAAGAATTTGGGTTTAGATACTGGGAGCATCTAAACTCATGTCTGTACGGTGTTAATAATAAGATTCAAAATGACGTACGCTCTTATAGTGCAAAAGTAACACCATATCATGTGATTCATACCACATATGCTAAAGAACTGCAAATAGGAAGCAAGCGAATAGATCCATGCTTCATTGCTGTGTGAGTCCCAAGAAGGTTAAACACTTTAGTGATGTCCTTCGACTTTGACATTATCATGGAGGTATATTTCAGTGTCTGCTATCTTAACATTCATCCTATGATCATGACTAATACAATCCAAGGTTTTATGTTAGGAAAGCGGTTGACGCATATCAAAATGATATATGAGTGAAAGGAAGATTACCTAAAATATACACACCTATGTTGGTGTCTGAGACATGTCCCTTATGATATTAATATTGGTAATTTCATGAGTGTGGATACTAAGCATATGAAAAGGCAATCTAAGTTTTATCTTGACATGAGAGGGATTAGATATGCCATGTGGAAGTGTATATTGGTATATTTAGGACATATGAGGCATTATATTAAATTCAAACTATACAAAGAAAGGTTGTTTTGTGCTGGTCCTATAAAAGGGATTGCTAGTACAAGCACCTGGGAGACGTCATGCCCATGCGGTCATAGCAAAGCACCTAGTATGAAAGAAGAAAGAGAGAGAGACAATCCTTATGGAATCCAATCCACCAAGTGTGAGTGGGAGATGTTGGGAATTGGGATTAGTCTACCCTTGGTGGATTAGGCCCAAACCCATTAAGCTTTAGATTTTTTGTGGCCAAATAAAATACCAAAATAAATGTGGGGTATTCATAGGTAATTTTCCCAAGGGTTTGAAATTGAAACCTGATGGGAACAGTTTCCCCACATGTTTTGGGGGGAACAGTTGGTTTTGGCTGCGTATGTGTGTAAATAACAAAAACACACATGAAAAACTTAGATAGAGATAGTTTTCTCTACAAAACCTCTTCTCCTCTCTTCCCTTCCTGTGTATTTGCTGTGTGATATAGCCGGTGTCCTAAGTATGATCCGGTTCATGTGGGTATTGTAAGAGTTTGAAACAATGCTTAAGGTACGCCCGAAATCTGACAGCACACAAGTTATATTTTGGAGGGATAATTAGATTAGTGATCTGGAGCCACATAAGAACTTAGCATTCATGGACATTTAGGAACCCTACTTGAAACTCCAAGTTTCTGCCTACATTGATGGTAATGGAAAATGGTGATTGGACCTTTTTCAAAATGAGCTTCCTATGGCCATCAACCACTTAATTGCATGCACTTTACCCCCAAGCCCTTTAGATAGTGCTGACAAGCTATTCTAAAACTACAAGGGTCATTCTCACTAACATTCGGTTATCAGCTTAAGGAAGAGGAATCATTGGGTTTGAGTCTCATCCCTGGACTCTAATATGGACTTGGCCTAGAGCTCAACGAGTCCGATCATTTCTATGGTTAGCATACAAGGGCAAGCTCCTTGCTAACATGGAAGAGTAAGAAGGGATCTCGCTACTAATGCAACCTGTGAACTCTGTCATAATGGGTGGAGGACATCGATCATATATTCAGAAAGTGCTCCCTCGTAGTGGCATGCTGGCAACACATTATTCCACTGAATCAGCTCGCAAGCTTTTTGTCAAGACCCTTCAGGACTGGTGGATCATCAACATTAATCCATGCCGAGTTAGTCAACATTGGATCCTCAAGTTTGGCTTACTAACATGGAAATTTTGGGAAGCTCAAAATAGAAGACTATTCACAGGAGAGTCAAACATTGTGTAGGAACTTCTCATAAAGGTGGAAGGGTTAGCCACCTATACAACTTCTACCTAGAATTTTTTGAGCACCATGAATTCCTTTAGATAACCATTTTGTCTGGTGATTTTGATGTATTCCTTTAGTTGTCTTTTATATGTAGTTTTTTACACGTTTTAACATGTCCTTAATATGCGCTTTTAGGATTTTTTCGTTTTATGAATAATATACCCCATTCTACTCAAAAAAAGAAAAAAGAGTTCATCAATCCTATTGGATTTAGAAATGACCTTGGTACACCAACAGGGTTGGGTCTAGCATAAGGGGCTGTTCCTTTATAATGTGGTGAACCAAGGCGAATCCCCGCTAGGAGAGGTGCCCACATTTAATGCCTAACAATACCTTGAATAATATTAGCTCTAATAGGAGGATACCTATGCTTAGCAAAAAAGAAAAAGAAAAAGAAACGACCATGGTACAACATGTTACCTTGTGGTCACAAAAAAAAACATGAATCCATTGTGTTATTATATTAATAATAAAGTCGCACTATTTATAAGACTTGAAGAGAAATAAAAGCATAAATTTTTTTTACGTAAATGAGTAGTATAAATGAAAAAGAATGAAGTTCTAATGGGTCTCGAAAGGGCTTGCAAGACCTTTCTATATCTTTCTCTCTCCACTTAGATCCTTGTTCCCTTTTTAATAGAGGGACAAACACTAATGATCTAAGTTTAAAAGTGAGATCAAACCCACAACCTCCCACTCCACTTATAAAGAAGCTTACATGCTACATGTTAGTATTTTGGGTTAAAGTGCAAAAAGGCCCAGAAAGTTTTAACTAATGAGCATTGGAAGTTTGGAAACTTTTGAGGGGGCAATAATGTCCCAGAGGTTTAAAAAAGGTGCAATATTACTCCTTCTGCCAAAAACAATTTTTAGTTCTCCGTCATCGACATCGTGACAAGGAAAGTGGACATTGACAGTGGTGCTCCTTTCACATACCTATAAAGGGCAATTTCGTAGAAAACCACTATGGAGGATAAGGGGTGTGGTATTGTTATTTTATGGAGAAATGACCTTTTAATCTAATATGCAAAATTTCCTTTCGTAGACCCATCAAGTGTATAGATTCTGTGGAGAAATGCCCTTTAATTCAATAATGGTGCAAGGAATAGAAAGGGAGGGAGGAAGAGGTAGAGAGGGAGGGAGGAAGAGGTAGTCGAAGTTAAAAGAAATAGAAAGAGAGAAGAAAATGGTTCAGAGTTCTTAAAGGCATGTTTGGCATTTTCTATATTTTCATTTTATTTTTTGATGATGTGGCATAATATGTGGTATTACATCCTTTGTGGCAAAGCCATCTTAGCATTTTGTGTTGGGATTTGCTGACACAGTGGAAGAATTTAAAAATTTCACCCATCCCAATCGAGGATCTATCAAAGGCGTTTAAACTGAGTGGGAAAAAATCATACCTTTTTTCTTAGAATTGAGTTTTCGATCTTTAGGAGCCAACACGTCGATCAACTCCCTCTACTAGTATTTACACGAATGCTACTCTAACATGAACTGTGTGCTACCGATTCCAATGTCTCCTAAAGTTTCCTTACGACTCTAAACTCTCATCCGTACATGAGTTTTTCTGCTCTATCATTTTTATATCCCATGAGGGCTATATTGGAATTTCAAAATTAATCTTGATTAATTTTAAAATTAATTAACACTTAATTATCTTGATGAGCTTAATTAAATAGATTCGGTTTAATTAAATTTGTCCAATAGCTTTAATTTAACCTATTTATTTAATCAGAATAAAGAGCTAATAGATTTAATTTATCTTTATAAATTAAATCTGAGATATAATATCTATATCATGTTAGTTATTAAATTTAATTTATCTAATAAAACTAAATTTAAAAACTAACACAATATAATAATATTATCATATATATATATATATATATATAAGTATTTCGAAAATACATATATATGATATTATTAATTTTCTTTTTCACGAATTTTATATTTTATATACATATATATAAATATAAAATTCATCCACCCTAGATTAAACATTGTATTTGTGTTGGGTCATTCTTGTGTGTGATCATGTAGGCCCATACGAAGTTGGCAGTGGGCCAATAACTGTACTAACCACAAGTTACAAACAGCCTATAGGAAGACATTACGGCTATCCAATTCATATGAGAATCATTAACACAATACAACCTGCATTGTAACCCCCTTCACGATCAAGGCCGAGATTAAAGTCATAAAACATGCTTAAGATGAATTAGAGACCATAATACAAATTGGGACTTATAAAATAATCCTTTGCCCAAAATAATGGTTTACAAAAATTTTTCCAAAACCTATTCATAATTGTCTCATATTCACATCACGAATACATAAATTCCATTCATAAATATCAGAGTACAATGCAAATTCCGGACACACTCGGGTTCCATGAATTAACAAAGGGATTATACAAGGCACAAAGCCAATAATTCTTTTCCCTTATCTTGGGGATTACACAAAATTATTCAAATATCACTGATTCATATACAGGCAATTCCCAACAAAATATCCATATGCTACACATGATAACCAAATAATCAAAACAACTCCCAATCCGGAGTTCTACCCGCTCTTCATCACCCGCTTTCCTTTATATCCTTTGGCCCTGTCTAAAAGTTGTTTTGGGAGAGTGAGATTCTAAAGAATCCCCGTAGTAACAAATCACTCATAGTATGCATAATAATAAGGCATGAAAGCAATCATAACCCACACATAGCAACTACAACGGCAGTTACAGTGGCAAGGGCAGGTATGACTCGCATCACCCTTACGTTTGCTCACACTGAAGTGCTCACGCTGTATTGCACCACAACACAGTTCGCAACAGTATATTTCACCACAGTTGAGATTCATATAAAGCATTTTACAATACACAGCCACACTGGCCAGATTCACAAAGCAGTTTCTCAAAGATCTATGTCTATTACAACGGCAGTTCAATGGCGGGGGTAGGTGTGATAAGAATCAACCCCTTATGACGGCTGCCGCTGAAGTGCTCGCGCTGCAATGGATCATGGCACATTTTCATTCACATTTCACAAACAAAATAATCAATCATGCATACCAGATATCATACACAACACGAGAGAAAAGTCATTACCTGCTGTTCCTTCTGTGCACGCTCTGGCACTGGTCCCTCCCAAGTAGGGCAAATGTCATATCCTATAATTCATAATGAGTAACGAAGTATTATTCTCTATCCAATATTTAATTACTTCTTAACACTTAATTTGGTTATCATGATTGCTCTTTGAGTACCCATAAATACTTCTAACAAAAGCCCTAAAGGTTTGGAAGAACTACCCCAGGGATTCCCTTTTGGAAGCACAAACACTGACATTTTCCATTGAGACACTCGAGTGAAGATGGCCTCACTCGAGTGATATTGTACGGATACTCGAGTGAAGAAGACCTCAATCGAGTGATGGTATGGTCTACACTTGGGTACTCGAGAGTGATCAACAACAAGTGAACACCCGAGAGCACAAGGAACTTTTAGAGACAAGAACACTCGAGCACAGAAAGCAACACTCGAGTGATAGCCAATGATAACTCGAGTACTAGGAAGTGAAGCACAGAAAGTGAGGGCCCGAGAGCACCAGAGTTTTCAATGAAGAGGAGCACTCAGGCACAGATCATTGCACTCGAGTGATGGCTCAACACTCGCAAGGGAGACTATACACTCTTGAGATTTTCCCAAGAAGCATAACAGAAAAACTGAAGAGAATAATGAATATACACGCAGTACTCGAGTGATACTCAACCTCACCCGGGTGACATTCATCCCACACCCGAGTGAACTCACTCTCACTCGAGTGATTTTATCAGAAACCAGAAAACACAACAAAACTAACCACATTTCCTAACACTTGCACAATTGATCCAAATGGACCTAAAACTTCTACCAAAGCTACTCCTACACAAAAACATCCAAGGAATTCAATGGAATCATCAGAATTACCAAAATCATATCCCATTATCATGCTTTGGTTTTGGGCAACATAATCATCCAAATTTCAAGATCATCCAAACAAGACATCTTAATCCCAAATCCATCTATCTATCCAAACTCACCACAAGGTACCATTTCTATGACCAAAACATACCAAATACCCAATGACACTCATTTTCGAATTCAAGGCCATAAATACCAAAAATTCCAAACTTCATCCAATGGCATGAAACATAAATAGAAAGATTGGTTTTACTTACCTTATCAACTTTCTCAAAGACACTTCTTGATTCTCCAACTACCAGATTTTCGTGATTCCTCAAATCACCACCAATGAAGAAACTACAACCATCAAATTGAAGCTCTCACTCCAAGGAACAACATTCATGAAGTGGACTTTGGCATTAGAGGTCATTTACTTACCTTTCTTCAATCTTTTTCCTTTCTCTTTCTTGAGCCACAATGGCTGCTGGTTTGGAGAGAGAAAACGAGAGAGAGAAGAGAGAGATTGAGTGAAGAAGATGAAGGAATGATGATGATCATACTCCCTCCCATACTCTTCAGTAAAAAATGAGGGAAAAGAGATAGAGAAACTATTAAAATATTTCATTTGACCTTTCTCTCACCCTCTTTACATGTGAGCTTGCCACTTGTCACATTCCCATTGGCTTTTCATACAATAATCCACCAATTAACTACTCTAGTCCCTTTATTAGCCATTTAATTACCCTTCTCATTTTTCGCTTAGCTAGTAATTAGTTTCTCTATTAATCACTAACTAATTGCTCAACAATTTTCTTCTTTCAATTTCCATTAATCATGGCATATTAATTAATATTGCCACCAAAACCCATAATTATTCCACTTTAATTCAATAATTATCTTCAATAATTATCATTAGCCCTTAATTGAAATTTGGGCCGTTACAGTCATACAACTATGTCACGTCCCTTTTGTCACATGATATTTCGGTTAAGGATGAGGCATGGATAATGCCATCCTCCTGTTCCTAACCATTATTTTCCCGATTCCTGAGTAGTATGACAATCGAAATGGAAACTCCTTTCCATCGTAGTATGGCCATACATTTCTCAGACTCACTCATTAAGGGGCCTAGTAATATCTCTCCACTAATGTGAGGGACAAACTCCATCTTGACCATTCATATTCCTCTACATGAAAAACCACCAAGCCCGATCATAGCCTTTATAATCACCGGTCAAAGGTGACTTTTGACTAGTTCAAAGCTTAGCAACTCTCATTTAGGAATCCATGATGACCTCAGGTCAAAGGGCATTGTGACGTGGTTATACATGAGATAAGCTTATGACTTGATCCATACAGCTTTTTCAAAGCGGGTCGGTCCAGTACCTTATACTCTTACAAGTGCCTAAGACTTTGATTCGTATCTCCATATCTTATCAAAGTCATACTGATCTTATTTTATCTCTGCTCCCGCATAGATGACCGACCAGGGATATTTAGGACAATCTTTATAATTAATCTAATGATACAATCATCACAGTAAACATGCGAATAATATGATAACATAATGGAGAAAATTAATTAAATTAATAATACTTAAAGTACAATGATTGACCCCTAAGGCACAATTTCTAACATTTTTCGATCAACTAACAATTGATCATTTAGGCCTTTAAACAGGAGGGAGAAATTGCTAAGTTTTTATTACTTCCATGGCATGTTTTCCCCCTCGAAAACTACCAGACACCCAAAACCCATTAGTGGAAACTTTCGGTAGGGGTGTTATCGGGATGAGATAGGATTGGGAAACCCGTTCCCGGTCCTGTCCCGAGGAAGGGCTTATCATAGCAATGCTGTTTGGATCTGTGTTTGATTTGGGTTAAAGGAATTGGGCGCGCCTTTACCATTAGCTTTAAATTTTGGCATGATGTTAGCCCTTCATTCGAAAGGTTTGGTATTAAAGTCTGCATGGTTTGAATCTCACTTTTGTTAGAAGGTTCAAGGATGAACTTCTTTCAAGGCCACTTCCTTTGAAAAGTTGTTCGGCTAAGTAGACCACAAAGTCGTAGGAGACCGGTGTCCTGTGTCTGATCTAGGCCACCCCTTCTGGGACTGGGACGTGTTAAACCTTAGCTCCGAGGTAGGATAAGTTTCACTCTTGTGTGGTTTAATTCTATTTCTCAAACCTCTTCCTTTTTGTGCTATTTACTAGAGACTACAAAAATAATTTATGACTGTACTTATTTGATTGTCCCGCTGCCCCCTACTTGTTTAAAATTAAGTTCCATCCTAAGATATTATGAGCTTTTCCTTTATCTAAATTTCAAACATAGAAGACCATCAAGGGGTATGATATTATTGTTAATGCAAGTGGTTCACCCAAGTGGGGGGGGGGGGGTGAATTAGGTGATCATAGAATAATTAGACCGTAAATATTAATTGATGGAATTTAAAATGAAGTCAAGAGTTAAGAAAAATATCACCAAAAGTGTATACCGAGAGTTATACTAGTTCGGCCACAACCACTTTGACCTATGTCCAGTCCTCAAAGTTCCTCTGAGATTTTCACTATATCTTCCATGATTCAATGGGTTCTTGGCACCTTAGTACACTACAAGATCCTTCATTAGACACTCGATCCCTTTTGCATGATGTAATCCAATTCCCAACTTAAGGTTCCATAACCTTAAGTAATCTCAACAATGAATATTGAGTTTGTAATAAAAAAATCTCTCACAGAGTGAATATTGAATCACTAAAGTTCAAAATGTATAAAGAATAAAAAATAAAGTAAATATGAATAACTTTCATAGATTGATCGCTGTTTGTTATTTTTGTATATTGTTGTTATTCTTGCTCTGAATTCTTTTGTATTTATAGTTGAATTGTTATAGATGTCATCAGTAATTCAACTTATCATTAGAGTCATGCAACTTCTTTTAACCGTTCTTTATATTTGAAAAATAGCTGTTGTGGTTGGTGGACATTACGTTCTTTGTAAAATAGCTTTTCTCTCTTAGTATGATCTCTTCATTGTTTTCCTGTAAGAATGCTTCAAACACTAATACAATGATGTGTTTGACATAAATACATTACATCAATGATTAATAGATGATTATCATGCATTCTGGGATTCATCATTTGAGTGATCCCTCAAGTTATCTAGGGTCATCACTCGAGTGATCCTTCCAAAACTAGGCAGAGAGTATGAACAATTTTTTTGACTTTATCACTCAAGTGGTCACTTGAGTGATTGAGGGCCATCACTCGAGTGATCACTTCTAGATTCTGGCAGAGTTAATGGCTTCTTTTCTTATCTTATTACTTGAGTGGTCAATTGAGTGATACTTCTCAAAATCTAGTAGAGAATTGTTGAGGCTTTTTTAATTGCATCACTCGAGTGGTCACTTGAGTGATCTAGGGTTATCACTCGAGTGATTACTCAAGTGATCCCTTCCAAAAATAGATAGAGTATTTTGCTAGAGATAGAACATAATTTCTTACTGCATCACTCGAGTGGTCACTCGAGTGATGGCTCCATATGCCTTAGAAAACTCGGCCTCTTTGTTCAAAAACCTTTTGTTAAACATCAAATCATTTGTAATATCTTTTGTTATCATCAAAATATAGGATCTAACATTTTCCTTCTCTTTGATTATGACAAAACTTGTTGGTTTTTGAAACATACATTTTAAAAGTGATTTTGTAAAATTATCTTAAGAATCCTAATACGCCAATGCTTTCATTTAATTTGAAACTATAAGATCACATGCTTTCATGAATAACAACTTTAGACAATTGAAACTTTTCAATATGATTATAAAGCCAGTAGAATCACATGTTGCTATTATAACATAATACTTAAACAGATTAGCACATAGATAGCAAGGAAGAAACTACTTTATATCAAATGTACTAGTTTTGCATACAAGTCACATAAAGACAAAATAAATCAAGTCATAATGCTCCCAACATGCCCATACACCAGTGCATCCTTATGCTATATCAATTTAAACACAAAGTATGCCCATACACCAAAATCACTCTAGGTTTTCTCCCTATGTTTGACATCATCAGAAAGGGTGAGCTAGATAGAAGAGTTGGACCTAGAACTAGGTGTTGATGGATCTTGAGCTATGATAGGAGTGGCTCGAATAGGGGAGGATGCATCATCGAGTGTATCTCCTCCTCTCAGAGCAAAGTAAGTGACTCAGATGAAATAGGCTCTAGTAGGTGAAGAGAAGGATTTACAATGGATCATGTGGGTGAGGCACATACAGAGGGGTATGCTTAGTAATGGTGGTGAAGGCTGTTGTAATGTGTCCACTAATTCCTCAGTGTCATCAGAATAGTGTGAATAGTGAAAAGGGGTCTGAAGGAGTAGCTCAGTGCCTGTAAGTGATGCTAATGTGTGATAACTAGGCTAGGTTGAATTATGGCCTACTCATATAAAGTAACGAGAATTGAAGTAGATGAGGAAGGATTAGTCATGGTAGAGATAACATTACTCAGTGTGGTATGAGGGATGATAGGAGGATGATTAGATACAGGGATAAAGGCAGAGGCTGGTGCTGAAGCTGGGATAGATGGACTAGGAGTGGAAGTGCTAGTAGTCAGGGCATCAAACTTCTCATGAAGGGACTGGAGAAGGCTAGTAATCTCATTTAGTGAACTCGTCTAAGCCTCCTATTGAGCCAACACTGCCTAGTTGTGCTTGTTAATATACTTAACCATCTCTCCTATTTTGAAGTTCATATGGGTGATCAGTTAAGCATTTGTGTTGGCTATTTCCATATGAAAAACTTTAAACACCTCCTTCAGGTAATCCTAAATCGTAGACCTAAAGAAAGATGGAGCCGAGGTAGGACTGAGTATCATCCAATCTACTAGTCTTAACTTCAGATGCCTTCTTCTTCTTAGGAGTTGACTCTATAGGCTTCTTCAGAGGTATCTTAATCACTAGCTTCCCGATTTGGTTCCTTTCAATCGGCAATAGTCTTTCAATTTGCTCATTAGGCTCTAGGTACCAAATCTTATTCTCTTTGAGGAATAAGGAGATCAACTGAGGGTATGGCATTGGCATAGTTCTGGTTCCTGAGAACCTATACCTCTTGATCTATAAGAAGAACAATTCGCCTAGATTCCTTTTCTCCTTCAATAGTACCGAGGCCATATTCCCGTAGTCTCGATCAATGAAATGTGTGAAGTTGTTTGACTTGTTCACTATGGCTCGAGAGTATATATACCAAAGCACTTTGTGTAGGTCACACATGTCGCTCAGATTGAATATTAAAGGTCCTACTGTAACACCCTGCCTTTAATCACGTAATTATAATTCGATAATGCACATTTAATTCGGATTAGAGACCATCGGATAACTTAAACTCATTTCAATCTCCTACTTTGTAGTAGGGTTTTCACAAAACATTCAAAATCTCTTCCTGTTCCTGGTCTCCATTTCAAAATTCGAATATAATTACCTGTGCAGTTTATCTACATTCATGTATAACAGAGTGTATAACCAAATCCCCGGCAACTCCCGGGTTCTATACATATATACTCTAGAGGTTACAAGTATCCACTAGGGGATTACACAACCAAAATCGAATATAATATTCCTAATTCAAAATATACAGTAATCCCGAGTTTAAAGTAGATAACCAACATCTCAAAAATCCATAGTATCCCTAAAGATCCTAAGTGCTTCGGGTTGGCCGCTTCTCCTTTGAGCCACATGCCCTGTCTGAAATGTTAGTCATAGGAAAGAATGAGATTCGAGCGAATCCCAGTAGTAACAAACCACTCACCCAATGCATAACACAAAGCATGTATATAAATCACAACCAGCAACAGCAGCAGCAATCTCAAAGATACATGGTTTTCACCACAAACGACAGCACTCACGGCTGTATACACAATACGACAGCTCTCGCTGTAATCATAATCACGACAGCTTACGCTGTAATCACCATCACGACAGCTTGCGCTGTAAACGACAGCTTGCGCTGTAAACGACAGCTTGCGCTGTAAACGACAGCTATCACCAGCTGTAATCGCAGCAGTATCAAAGATTCATCACAGAACAGTGATAACACACACATACAGAGCATTACACATAGTATAAGAGAGAGAGAGTCACTACCTGATCCTTTCCCGACGTTTCTTGGCACTGCGGGCTCACGAGGACGGCAAATATCAAATCCTGTAACCAAGTTAGGGACAACCCGTCAATCTCTTTCCCAAGTTTTATCTCTATAGTACTTAAGTTGATTATCACTATGGTCAATTAATCAAGTCAACTAAGGAGCTAAAGTGGTCAATTAACCTAAAAGGCTAATTTCTAACCTCAAAGTTCCACAATATTACATTATGCCATAAAATCTTCAATTTTCGCATAGGTGACCAATCTGCCAGAATTTTCCAACATCTTTGAAAAATCATAACTAATTCTAGAAAAATCAAAATGAGGTGATCCCAAAGCCTATTGAAAGCTCTTGAAGTCCTCTTCATAGGAAAAATATGAATGACTACCAGAAATCACCACACAATTCCAGAATTACACAACATTCCACACTGCTCCAGAATTAGGTCCAGTTTCGACATCAAACTTTGGGCAACTAGAACTCCCAGCTCAAAAACCGAAATGACACAAATCATATGTCCATTTTGAAGCTTGAAATGTGAAATTTAAGACTGGAAAGTTTCAGAATTTTTAGACACCAATTGCCCATTCAAAATGTCCCTACAAACGGACTGCCCTGCACAAAGTTACACTTGACAGTTTTTTCCAATTTTCAACCAATGTGTTCAATGGCTTCAAAATCAACAACCAAACCTATTCCCACATAATTTTTCGTGTAGAACACAATGGTAACATCAAAATGAACAAATTCCCACTCATTCCCTATGTCCTGTTTTGGCAGAATTTTAGGGTATTTCACAACAAACAACCACTTCACTATCTAATCACTAAGCTTAGCTCATTTGCCTCCAAACCAACATATAAGCACATATATAGGATGAAAGCTTCATGATCCCTAATATACCCTAAAAAAACGAAATTAGGGCTGTCACAATAGCCCACCACAACTCAGCCAATTAAAGCATCATATACATCAACATAATGCTCTTACTCACCTCTTGCTTCTTCTTGTGTTCTTTTCTTGATTCCTCAACTTTTGTTCTTGCAAGGTGGCTGAAAACTCCTCCTCTTCAAAAACAAAAACCATAGAAATGAAGCTAAGGAAGAGAGGAACAAGTTTCATGAAGGTCACTTGAGCCATAGATGAGGTTAAGGAGGTGAAAATCCATGTAGAAGTTCTTACCTCAACTTTGTTCTTCACTTTCACTTAGCTTGCTGAACTTGGCCGACCTTGAGAAGAGGTGAGAGAGTGATTTATGATCAGTTTTTCTCTTCCTTTATCCTCTTAATATCTGACCGAAATGTGGCCCAAAGAGAAAGAAAAGTTGTGGTGGAAAATAATTCTTTTTACACAAGTTATGCCATGTTGACTTTGGTCAATTGAGTAAGGTTTCTCTTGCCTCTTCTCTTCTTGTTTTTGGACGTGATATGGGCTGCACAAATGGAGAATTATTATTGACCAACATGTTCTTCAAAAGGAGGAAGAAAAGATTGACCAATTGCATGAACTTGCATAGCCATTGGTTACACAAATTTTCTAGTTGCAATTTTTGACTTTTCTTCTTTGCTTTTCATCTTGGTCAATGTCTCAACTTGTTTTAATTTAATTCCTCTTCCCTTTCCTTTGTCTCCACCGAAATGTTGCACTTTGAAACACAAAAAGAATGTTGACCACTTGCTTTAAGGTATATGTGACCCATATGACCAAAGTTCCCTTGTAAAAGAGTTGAAATTTTGACCAAATTCCTCCTTCCTTCTCCTTTACCCTTTTTGGACGTTTTTAACAATATGAGGAAGGGTATTAATTTGTTTTCCCATTGGTCAATCTTGATCCTTCATTTTAAGCTTTATCCCACAATTAAGCTTAACTATAGGGTTTAGGCACTAATTACAACACATTCGGATCAAAATCCTCATCATATACTTCAAAAGTGTTCATTTACAATAATTACATCACTTTTGGAGTCATTAGCCCTTAATCCCATTTTTGGGTTATTACAATTCTCCTCCCGTAAAATAAATTTCGTCCTCGAAATTTGTCAAAGTACTTGAGCCATAAACTCCGGATATCTTCTTCGCATATCCGCCTCCGCTTCCCAAGTTGCTTCCCTCTGAGTCATTCCCTTCCAGATCACCTTCACAAAGGGAATGCTTCGGTGTCTGAGCCGTCGTTCTTCTCTATCAATGATCTGTTCTGGCTCTATCGCATATGTGCAGTTGTCTTGCAACTCGACTTCTTCATATTCGACAATGTGAGATGGATCCGGTTGATACTTCTTCAGTTGGGAAACATGAAACACATCGTGGAGTCTGCTCAAGTTTGGGGGTAGGGCTACTCGATAAGCAACAGGCCCAATCCTCTCAAGGATTTCAAAAGGACCTATATATCTTGGGCTCAACTTCTTTCGTTTGATTGCTCGCCCAATGCCGGTGACAGGAGATACTCTCAGAAGCACATGGTCACCAACTTCAAACTCTAGAGGCCGTCTTCTCTTGTCAGCGTAGCTTTTCTGTCGACTCTGCGCTGCAAGCAACCTCTTACGAATAATCCGAATCTGTTCTGAGGTTTGATCAACCAAATCTGGCCCATAAAGCTTCCTTTCGGATAACTCATTCCAGCACAAAGGTGATTGACACCGTCTTCCATACAACGCTTCATACGGAGCCATTTGGATGCTCGCATGATAGCTATTGTTGTAGGCAAACTCAGCAAGTGGAAGGAAACGATCCCAACTTCCTTTAAAGTCGAGAACACAAGCTCGCAACATATCTTCCAGCGTCTGAATTGTTCTCTCAGATTGTCCATCCGTTTGAGGATGATAAGCCGTACTGAATCTTAGTTGAGTACCTAAGGCTTCATGCAATGCTTTCCAGAATCTCGAAGTGAATCGGGGATCTCGATCGGAAATGATATTCTTCGGTACACCATGGAGTTTCACAATTTCTCGGATATAAATCTCTGCTAGCTTATCCGGAGAGTAACCAGCATCGATTGGTATGAAGTGGGCTGACTTTGTTAATCGGTCCACAATTACCCAGATCGCATCATAGTTTCTGATCCTGGGTAATCCCACAACTAAATCCATGGTCACGCTTTCCCATTTCCATTCTGGAATCTCAGGACTCTGAAGTAAACCAGGCGGTCTCTGGTGCTCGATTTTCACTTTCTGACAAGTGAGACACCTTGCAACATATTTGGTCACGTCACTCTTCAAACCCGGCCACCAATACACCGATTTCAGATTCTGATACATCTTGGTCATACCAGGATGAAGAGTATATCGGCTCTTGTGTGCCTCATCCAGAATCTTCTGCCTCAACTCTGCCTTAAGTGGAACGCAGACTCTTTTCTGGTAACGAACCAATCCATGAGGCGATATGTCGTAGCCTGGAACTTCTCCCTGTTCGATTCGAGTCAGATTGCGCTGTATCCAGTCATCTTGACTCTGAGCTTCTTCAATTTCCACCCTTAGATCACTCTCCTCTTGAGAAACAGTGTAATTGGCACAGATGATCTGATTTGTCAAATTTAAATCACGGAAATCTTCAATCAATTTCCTTTCTTGTATCATCATAGCTGCAACGAGCACAGTCTTTCGGCTAAGAGCATCAGCGACTACATTTGCCTTACCCGGGTGATATTTTATCTCCAGGTCGTAGTCCTTAAGCAATTCCATCCAGCGACGCTGTCTCATATTCAGCTCTTTTTGATCATATAGATATTTAAGACTCTTGTGGTCGAGTACAGTTCCACAGTCACACCATACAGGTAATGACGCCAAATCTTTAAAGCAAATACAATGGCCGCAAGCTCTAGATCATGAGTAGGATAATTCAATTCATGAGGTCTGAGCTGTCGAGAGGCGTAGGCTCTGTATTGCAGAATTAAGTTAAAACTTGGTTGAATTTTTTTTGTACTGATGATCACTAGAGTAGTCATTCTAGTGATTCTGAGACATCACTTGAGTGATATGTCTCTTTATCTTCCAACCGTTCATATTCAATTATTGTGCTGTTACATTTTAAATTAATTTTAACTTCCTTGACCCTTCAGGTCATCACTCTAGTTATGCAACCATCGCTACTAGTTATCACTTGAGTAATGCCTTGATCACTGGAAGTGGTCACTCGAGTGATGTTGCAGTAACCAACATCTCTATTTAGCTCTGCTTTCCTTACCACATAATAGAGTATCAAGGTCCTGCAAAAACAAATTACTAGAAACTTCAATGCTTAAGTCAATTGTCTTCAAAACATAATCCAATTATATTTACTAACAACTTATAATTCGTTGGGATTTACCATTCCCAATTCTCTTCTTATAAATAGAAATTGATCTTTGGCGAGGGGTTTTGTGAAGATATCTGCTATTTGAAGTTGAGTTGGGATCAATATCACTTTGACATCCTTCTTTTGAACATAATTCCTAATGATATGATGACTAACATCAATATGCTTGGTTCTAGAGTGTTGGACCGGATTCTTTGCCAAGCTTATCTTGTTGGTGTTGTCACAATAGATAGGTATTTCTTTCAAGTGAATACCAAGGTCTTGAAGTTATTGCTTTAGCCAAAGCACTTGTGCACAACAACTTGATGCTGCGATGGACTCAGCTTCTGTTGATGAAAAAGACACTATATTTTATTTCTTATTGAACCATAATACAAGTGAACCTCCAAGAAACTGGTATTGGCCACTGATGCTCTTTCTGTTAGTCTTGTATTCTCCCTGATTAGAGTCTGAGTATGCAACCAGGTATTCATTTCTTCCCTTAGGATACCAGATACCTAATTTTGCTGTGTCGGCAAGATATCTGAAGATTCGTTTGACAGTTTCAACATGCGATACTTTTGGAGCTGATTGACATCTTACATACATTCCAATACTGAATTGAATGTCAGGTCTACTTGCAATGAGATAGAGTAATAAACCAATCATTCCTCTATATTTTATGATGTTATAGTGTGTCCCCTTGATGTCAGCATCAAGCAACATAGTTGAGCTCATAGGTGTGTCCGCTCTATTTGCTTGATCTATCTTATATTGCTTTAATAGCTTCTTTAAGTATTTTGTTTGAGATATGAAAGTTCCATTTTTTCTTTGCTTAATTTGTAGGCTAAGAAAGAAGTTCAATTCTCCCTTAATTGACATCTCAAACTCCCCCTACATTATCTTAGAAAATTCTTTGCACAGATTTTTATTAGTCATACTAAAAATAATATCATCAACATATATTTGAACTATCAAAATATCATTTCGTTTCTATTTTATAAAAAGTGTTGTATCAACCTTTCCTCTTACAAATCCTTGATCGATGAGAAACTACTATGCCTTTTATACCATGCTCTAGGGGCTTGTTTCAAACTGTATAACGCTTTTTCTTATTTTGAAAACATGGTTAGGCTTAGTTAGATCCTCAAATCTTGGAGGTTGTTTTACATATGCTTCTTCCTTAATATAGCCATTTAAAAATGCACTATTTACATCTATTTGATATAGTTTGAATCCCTTGATGCTTATATAGGCTAAGAGTACTTGAATAGCTTCCAATCTTGCTATTGGAGCATATGTTTTCTCATAATCAATACCTTCTTAATTATAGCCTTTAGACATCGATCTTGCCTTGTTTCTGATAATGATTGTGGATTCATCAAGTTTGTTCTTGAATACCCATGTAGCGCCAATGATCGGATAATCTTTAGACTAAGGTACCAAATCCCAAACTTGATTTCTTTCAAATTGATTGAGCTTTTCTTGCATTGCTATTACCTAATCATTGTCTGATAGGGCTTTGTTAATGTTTGAATGTTAAGCTAATTTTATTTAGAATCTTGTTTCTAGTTTTTTCACCTTCACTTACTTCTCCTATAACCTGATCTAAGGGATGACTCTTATTATATTTCCAGGCTCTAGGCTGACCTAGTCTACGTGGCTGTTTTTCAATAATATTTTCTTCAATGTCAAGATTGGAAGGATTAGAGGTGGACTGGCTATTTTCTTGATTAACAATTGTTTCCTGCCATCATCAACAATTTTTATAGAGGATTCAATTTCGTCAATTGCAATATGAACTGATTCCTCAATAGTGCCTGTTCTCTTATTAAATATTCTATAGGCTTTGCTTGGTTGGATTAGCCTAAGAATATCCCTTCATCAGTTTTAGAATCAAACTTTCCTAGATTATCTTTGCCATTATTATGAATGAAATACTTACAACTAAAGATGTGTCGATGAGCAAGGTTCGTCTTCCTTCCTTTATATAGTTCTATGGTGTCTTTCCAAGTTTTGTTGTATTGTAGGCTCTGTTTGAAATATAGCATATTGTGCTCATAGCATCGGCTAGAAAACTTGTGACACATTCTTTCGTTCAGTATAGCTCTTGCCATTTCTGTAAGTACTCTGTTCTTTCTCTCCATGACTCCATTTTGTTGTGGTGTTCTTGGTGCAGAAAAGTTATGATCAATACCGTTGGTGTCTCAGTATTCTTCAAAGGCTTGATTCTCAAATTCTCTACCGTGATCTTTTCTGATACCTGCAATGGACATACCTTTCTCATTTTGCACTTTCTTGTCAAAAACAATAAATTCACTAAAGGTTTCATCCTTCAATGATAAGAAAATAGTTCATATAAATCTAGAAAAATCATCAACAATGGCCAATGAATATAAATGGCCACCAAAACTTTTAACTCTTTGATAAGTAAAATATTTTCATATTTATTTTTCCTTATATGATGATTTTGTGGATGATATTTAAGCTTAATGTAATGAATTTGGGTGTAATTGATAAATAAATAATAATTTTGGAATAAATATTATGATTGTTATAATATAATATTTTCTTGCTTTCCTTTTGATAGCCACATACAATACTATGTTAAGGAGAAAAGAGAAGAAATGAGACCTAAAAATAGACCCATGGGATTTAAACAAGACAAGGAGGTGCAACTGAAAAAAGGGATAAAGTACTGCAGTACGTCACTGTAGCATTTTTGCCAACATTCATTGTAGCGATACTATTAGGATGACATTCATTATAGCGGTACTGTTCATTCATAGAAAAAACGGCACGGTATTGTTCACTTGTCTGCCATAAATATGTGTATCGTCGCAAGGGAAAGAGAGTGTGGGAGGTCCTTGTCTGACAATTTTGAAGGTGTTGTATTATTTCTTAGATTTAATTTCATGTATTGTATTACTTTTTGCATGCCTCTATCTTGGAAGGCTTAGGTAGACCTCCTTAATGGACGGTATAGGGTGCCACCTACATAGAAGGTTTTACCTCCTATAAGGACGACTAGATTTCTCTATTTTCATGCATCTTAGGTTGTATTTTTACGTGTTAGAATTTAATAATCCAATTTTATTCAATGTTTATAAAGTTTTCAATTTATTTTGGTTTTGTTTTTATTTTCATTATGAGCTAAATTTTTATTTTCTTAGGGTGATGATGTAGCTTACTAATGACGGATTAAATCTTAACTTATTAAATCTAGTTTTAATTTTTCCTTCATGATTAAGTTTTAATTATTGTTCTTAATACTTTCAACTAATTGACCATCTTTTGAATGATATCAATATGTATGTCGAGACCAGAAGGAGATTCATGTCTGTAGACCCTATAATAAAAACCACAACTTACATTTGAAACAGGAATATATTCATATGAGTTGTGTAGTCTTAATAAGTTCCATAAATATTAATGCATGGTTAATTACTTGAATTCATATAGGAATATATTGGATTATCAATTAATTATAGAATTGCTTGACCTTGGAAGAGGCTAGTAATTAAACGAGAGAAACTCGACTATTAATCATGTGGAATAAAGTGGACCAGAATAGATAAGTGATTTAATACGAAATTTGTTAAGTGAAATATGACCCTAAGGGTTTTTCTCATAGTTGTTTTCATATTGTTTGCATTCATATTTAATCATTTTTATTTTGTACTCTCAATTACCAACTAATCGATCGACTAAATAGAATTAAAATGACCTATTTTGATACTTAGTGATCAATCCTTAAGGGAACGATACTCTACTCACTTCTGTATTACTTGTTTACAATAGTGTACATTTTCACTTTTTAATACACTATTTACATCTGTAACATGTTTTTGGTGCTATTGCCGAGGATTGTTGTCATTAACATCAATACCAAGTAATTTTAATACAAATTTGGTCTTCATATTACGTTTTTTTTTCTTTTTTGTAACTTGTGTTTCTTTTCAAGCTTTTGCTAGTGCATGACCAGATCGAAGGAGACTAAACTACAGCCTTTTGATTCGAAGATTGAGAGAACTTGTCGAAGAAATCGAAGAGTTCAAAAGCAGTCTACTTCAATCCTAAGTAATCCGATGGCAAATCCAGAGGGAGAAACAACAAATGCTAAAACATTCCGTGACTATGCAATAACAACAGTCATGGGGACAAATTCTGGAATCAGAAACCGCTAGTAGTAGCCAATAATTTTGAAATTAAGCCTGTAATTATCTAGATGGTGCAAGCAAATCATTTCGACGGTTTACCAACTGAAGATCCTAATGCATATATAGCCAACTTCCTAGACATCTGCAACACATTCAAGCATGATGGTGTTACTGATGATGCCATTAAACTTAGATTTTTCTCCTTCTTACTCAAGGATAAGGCTAAGAGCTGGTTACACTTGCTACTAGTAGGAAGCATAACTACATGGGGTTTTTTTGGCACAGAAATTTTTGGCAAAATACTTTTCTTTAGGAAAATCTGCTAAATTAAGGAATGAAATTGCCTTATTTACTCAGAATGAACTAGAAAGCCTCTATGAAGCATAGGAAAGATACAAGGAGCTGCTATGGAGATGTCCTCATCATGGGTTACCAGATTGGTGGCAACTATAACTTTCTATAAAGGGATGACACACACCTCTAGAATTCTTATAGATGCTGCAGCTGGAGGATCTGTAATGGAAAAAAGTCTAGATGATGCCTACAATCTACTTAAGGAGATGGCAGCTAATGCATATTAATGGCCTTCTGAATGTAATAGTTCAAAGAAAGCACTTGGAGTACATGAGTTGGATATCCTTACAACTTTGTCTTCTCAAGTTGCATCTATATCCAAGCAAGTAAGCTCATTGACAAACCAAGCAAATGTAATCAGTAGTCCTGCTGAAACTTGTGATAGATGTGGAGGACCTTATATGAGCACACAATGTCAAGAAGAACACCCATTCATGCCGGAGCAAGCTCATTCCGTTGGAAATCAAAGAAATGACCCATTCTCAAACACCTACAATCCAAGTTGGCGAAATCATCTAAACTTTAGTTGAAGGAATAATCAAAATGTGTTCAAGTCACAAGGGAACTACCAACAATAAGTCCTTCAACAACCAAATCCATCACTGCAGAAAGTGAATGTAGAAGATGCACTGGCTCAACTAACTATGAATACATCTCAATTTATGGCTAGAACTGATGCAACACTCAAAAGTCAAGAAGTGTCAATAAAGAACTTGGAGATTGAAATGGGCCAAATTGCAAATATGCTGAATTCCAAGAAACTAGGAACTCTACCAAGTGACATCGAAAGAAACCTAAGAGAGCATGTGAAAACTATTGTACTAAGGAGTGGAAAAGAATTGAAAGATCCTGTTATTAAAAGAAGAATGATGGAGAAAAGAAAGAAAGCGGAGAAGAACAGAAGGAGGAAGCACAAAAACCTAAAGAGGATAATGTGCTACAAGGAAGAATCAGCTTTCGAGATAATCCTCCTCTATATACACCACCAATTCCATACCCTCAGAGACTTATGAAGGAAAAGCTAGACAAGCAGTTTGGCAAGTTTCTAGATATTTTCAAAAAGTTACATATCATTATTCCTTTTGCAGACGCTCTTGTCCAAATCCCAGTTATGCAAAGTTCATGAAGGACATTCTCTCAAATAAGCGTAAGCTTGAGGAATTTGAGACAGTTCACTTACTAAGGAGTGCAGTTCTATTTTACAAAAGAAGTTACCACTAATGTTGAAAGATCTAGGAAGATTTTACATACCTTGCATCATAGTTTAATGTCACTTTGAAAAAGCACTTTGGGACCTTGAAGCAAGTATAAACCTTATGCCTCTATTTGTCTACAAGAAACTCGGTCTTGAAGAGGTGAAGCCGACCAAAGTTTTATTACTTCTAGCTACTGATCAATAAAACATCCGAGGGGTGTCTTAGAAGATGTTTTGGTGAAGGTGGACACACTCATATTTCCAGCTGATTTCATAATACTCGACATGGAAGAAGACCAAGAAATTCCTATTATTCTTGGGAGGTTATTCCTAGCAATTGGGAGAACGTTAATAGATGTGTAACAAGGGAAATTAACCTTGCGAGTTCAAGATAATCAAGTAACCTTCAACATTTTCAAGGCTTTGTCCTTTCTAGATGAAGCTTACACCTATTATAGAGTATATACATTGACTAGCTGTACAAAGGATGTGGTGAACGAAATCTACATGGATCAACTATTAGCAATGGGAATAGTAGATGTATCAAAATCTACTAATGCTGAAGTCTTGGAGTAGATTAGGTACCTGGAAGAAAATTCCCCAATTTTTATCAATAAACCATTTAAAGATCTGGGGGAAAGGCCAAGTAAGCTGGTACCATCAATAGAGAAACCACCAGTACTGGAGTTGAAAGCACTACTTCCTCACTTGAAGTATGCTTATATGCAAGGAAATTCAATATTATCAGTAATTGTCTGTACAGCTCTTACTTTCGATGAAGAAGAAAAGTTATTAAGAGTTCTAAGGGAGTATAAAACAACATTTGGATAGTCAATAGCTCATATAAGAGAGATTAGACCTTCAATTTGTTTGCATAAGATCTTGATGGAAGATAACTATAAGCCATTAGTGGAGTATTAGAGAAGACTCAATCCGAATATGAAGGAGGTGGTGAGAAATGAGGTAATAAAGTGGCTGGATATGGGTATAATCTACCTAATCTTTAACAGTCAATGGGTAAGTCCAGTTTAAGTTATACCAAAGAAAAGTGGAATGACAGTGGTGCCTAAGGCGAAAAATAAACTGATTCCACAACGAACAATGATTGGATAGAGAGTATGCTACTAGTAGAAAAATCACTTTTAAGACTAGTTAAAAATGACATTTTAGACCGGTCCCGGATGAGGTCTTGATACAGCCGGTCTAAAAAGTCTGCTACTTTTAAGATCGGTTAAGGAACCGATTTTAAAAAAATTTTTAAGACTGGTTATTCATACAACCGGTCTTAAAATAATTATTTTTTGACTAGTTATCGAAAAAATCAGTATAAAAAGTGTGACTTTTAGACCGGTTTTCAAAAAATTCGGTAAAAAGAGTATGACATTTTAGACCGGTTATTTGTATAAACGGTCTAAAAATAATACTTTTTAGACTGGTTTTTTCAAACACCGGTCTAAAATTTCACTTTTTAGGCCGTTTGTTGAAAAAACCGGTCCAAAAAGTTGCCTTTTTTTTTTTTTGAAAAAATTATTAATGTTAAAACATTTCACCCAGCAAGCAGCCATTTCAATGACATCCAAATAAATTCTTCTCTTACACATTATAACAACACCTTATACAGAAGCATTTTCATCAAACATTTCAATTGGATGGTGTAATACTTACATCATTCTTCCTATACCCCACATTCCATAGAAGCAACAACAATAAATCATTCTTCCTACCCTAAATATATTATTCTCTTACACATTCCCATGTCGTCAAGCATTTTAAAAGATAATTTCAAATCATGTAACTTACATCATTCTTCCTATACCTCATATTCCAAAGAAGCAATAACAATAAATCATTGAAAATCAACACATGATCACACACAATATGAAAATTAAGGTATGTTGCTACACATTTTTATTCCCCTGTTTTAATATTACAGTTTGACAAAAGAAATCAAAACTTTAGCTAAGAATATAATCAAAACACTTTAATTGATGATAGAGGAATCTATCAAGAAAGAACACAGCAGACAGTAATCCATCACTGATGATCACTAGCTAGCTTTGGAGCATCTACACTAAGACACCTCATATCTTTTATTTTCCTGAGACAATAGCAAAAAAAGTAGTTTTATATATACCAATAACAATATACATAATTCAAATATAGTTCATGATAATTATTTTCGCTAGCTAACCTTCAAAGTAGTTTTATAAAGGGATATCTTCCCATATCCCTTCATGATGATAATTTCTTGTGCCGTATTCATTGTCTGCTTCATCTTTTTCATTCAATTCTGGTAGACCCCTAGAAAAAGAAGGAGTCTCAAGAAGATCATTCACTGAACGACTTTCCTGATTAATATTAATGACCCTTTTTGCTTGGAGAGCTACATACCATATTTTATTTGCCTGATCGGTAATATAGAACACTTGTTTCGCTTGATATGTCATAATAAAAGGTTCGTCTCCAAAACTTCTACTATTTAGATCAACCAATGTAAATCCCAACTAATCAATCATCACACCATTGTTGACATCAACCCACTTGCATTTGAAAATGGGAAATTTAATTTTAACATAATCAACCACCCAAATCTCTTCAATAACCCCATAATAAGGTATGACTGCCAATCTAGGGTTCTTAACTTTCGAACTAGAGAAGTGTATAGATTCAGCCACTAACATAACCCCACTATTCTGGACAGTGCTCCTATCATCTAGGGACTTCCTGTAAAATGTATAACCATTGATCATAAATAAAGTCCATAATGACATCAACCTCAGAACTACGTGCTAACCATTTAATTGTATCAGAAACACATTCTTCCCCATCAACCTTTTGTTTGAACCAATGTGCTAAAGTTTTGTTATGCTCCCTAATTAACCTTTGTTTAGTCATTCGACTATTTTCTTTCCGAAAAATTTCTTTATGAGCATTAATGTAATCTTGAACTTCATTAATATTATTCAAGATGTACAAGTGGACTTGTTGAAGTTCATCAGGATTAACACTCGTTACTGTAGCCTTGCGTCTACCCCCTTCTTCATCATGACTTCAGGAAGCCCAATATGTCTTACATTTGACAAGTAATCTTGACAAAACTCCATGGGTTCTTCAGAAACATATTTCTGAACAATAAATGCTTCAGGCCTATTTGCATTCTTTACATATCCATTTAGGATTTTCATAGTTATTTTAATTGGGTACATCTATTGTAAATCGATAGGACCACACAACTTATCTCCCTCACTAGATGAACAATTAGATGTACCATGATGTCAAATAAAGAAGGAAGAAAAAGCTTCTCAAGCTGGCACAAGATCAGATATCCTTCATTTTCCAGTTCATCTAATCTCTCTGTCTCAATTACTTTACTACAAATAGCATTGAAGAAGAAACAAAGACTAGTCAAAATATGTTGAAGATCATATTCGATAATGCCTCGAATAGCTACAGGGAGAAGTTGTTGCATTAAGACATGACAATCATGAGATTTTAGCCCTACTAACTTCAAGTCTTTCATCGACACAAGCTTCCTAAAATTTAAAGAATACCCTGAAGGAACTTTGATGCTATGTAAATACTCATAAAAACTTCTTTTCTCATCTTTAGACAAAGTATGAGCAGCTGGAGGACAAAAAGTTCTCTTACCATATGGCCTTGGATGCAAGTCTTCTCATATTCCCATTTCTAGCAAATCTAATCTTGCCTTCACACCATCCTTAGAACTACCTTGTATGTTAAGCAGTGTCCCAACAATACTATCACATACATTTTTTTCCACATGCATGCAATCAATACAGTGTCTCACATCAAGATTGGGTCAATATGGAAGATTGAAAAAGACAGACCTCTTTTTCCATTTATTTTTTTAATTACTATTCTTTGTAGTCTTACCAATGATAACATTGATATTTTTCACCTTTTCATAAACTTGCTCCCCAGTCAATGCCTTTGGAGCATCTTCAACCTCCTGTCCACCAAAAAAAGCTTTCTTTAATCTACGATATGGGTGGCCTCATCAAAGAAATCTCCTATGGCCAAGATAAACTGTCATTCTTCCATATTGAAGTTGATGGTAGCATATTCCTTCTTCACAAATCGGACATGCTTTATGGCCTTTAACACTATATCCTGACAAGTTTGCATATGCAGGGAAGTCATTTATTGTGCAAAAGATCATGGCTTGCATTTTAAAAACCTCTTTCTTTCTCGCTTCAAAAAAATTAACACCTTCATCCCACAACTCTTTCAAGTCTTCGATCAAGGGTTCTAGGTAAACATCTATATCATTTTCGGGTTGTTTTGGTCATGAAATCAATATAGACAACATGATGTACTTTTGTTTCACGTATAACAGAGGAGATAAGTTGTAAATTACCAATAGAACAGGCCATAAACTATGTATACTGCTTAGGCTGCCAAAAGAATTCATGCCATCCACGCTAAGCCCAAGATGAAGGTTCCTAAGTTCTTCGCTGAACGTAGGAAATAATTGATCGATTTTCTTCCATTGAGAAAAATCAGTCAGATGTTGAAGCTTTCCATCAGATATCCTCTCATCCACATGCCATATCAATTTTTTTGCATCGGTTTCATTAGCAAACAGGCACTTGAACCTTGGTATGATTGGAAGATACCACAACATTTTTACAGGGGCGTTATTTGATTTGTACCTTAAGGTTTCACATATTGGACACTATTGTTTCTCTTCATGCTCCTTTCTATACAATATACAATCATTAGGTGTGAACACCCTATTTTGTCCGGGCTCCACTCAAAAATTAAAAAATAATTGATGATGATTGGTGCCCAATTGACAATCATCATTGAAAGAAAAAAAATAAAAAAATGAAAATAAGAAAAAATAAGAAATCCTCCTATTGATGATGATCGGCGTCCAAATTAGCAATCATCATTAAAAGGGAAAAAATAAAAAAAAATTAAAATAAATCCCCTAATTGATGATGATTGGCATTGTCATTCATTAAGGAAAAATAATAAATAGAAAAAACTAAAACAAAATCTCATTTATGTTGATAGGTTTAAATTAGGAAACTACTTGTGGGGAGAATAAAAAAAGAAAATTAAAAAAAGAAAGAAAAATCTCCACTAATTGTGATTAGGTCAAGCTAGGAAATTTTATTACTAGAAAATAAAAAAAAATTTAAAAAAATCTCCATTGATGGTAATTGGGCCAAGTTAGTTAGATTTTAACGTAAAAGACAAAAGGAAAAAAAAATCAAAAATGAAAATTCAAAAAAGAATGAGCATTTATGAAGAAAACCCTACTTTGAGACTATAAATAGGGATACAAGAGTTAGACAAGAATTTTAGGGGAGCAAGGAGACAAGGTCTATGGCTGAGTTTTCATCCCTTTCTTTTATTTCTAATGATACATGGGATCTTATTGCTTTAACCACGCAACTTGATTCACTGTGATTACATCTTTATGCTTTCATTACCACATCTTCATGCATACCTCGTCGTGATTCATACTTACCTCATCGTGATTCACATGTGCGTGAATCATGCACCATGACTTTGATATATGTTGTTGCTAAAGATAATGGATCAGGTGGCTTACAAATGTCAGGATGAATGGTATGTGTTGACCTCTTTCATGTTCTAGGTATTATTGGTGGCATGGATGAATTGTGTGTGATTGTGTTGTTCTATCCATGTGGTTTCCTCACTTTGGGTCTTTTGTAGCAAGTTTCAAAGCGCCGGAGGTACATACTCTTACTTTGTCTTTATTGATTTTCTTACCATCTTAGAGTCTTTTGAATCATAGTTGAAAAATGCAATTCCTTGTTGGCTTAATGAACTTTTGTTTTTACAAATAAAAAGTTTCAAAATAAAAAAAATGTTCTTTTCTTAGAATAAGCAAATTTGGTTTTATATGATAAAATAAGGAAAAGGTCATTTTAAAAAAAATTATAAAAATACAAACCAAACAAAAAATATTTTTGTTAAAGAAACTAAATAAACATTTTTTTAAAAAAACACCAACAAAGTGACACGCATTTCTACCCCCGAACTACGTGGGCTTTGACCCCTCTAAAGGGTACGTAGGCCCTAGGTTTTCATCCTAGGTCAAGTCCAACTTTGTAAATAAATATATTTCTTTCTTATCTTTCTTTTGATATCCAACTTTGTAAATAAATATATTTTTCCTTACTTTTTTTTGTAAATAAATGTTCCTTTTTTTTCTTTAGTTTTCATTTCATTTATTTTTGTAAATATTCTTTTTTATTTAGGTAATTATCAAAAGATTAAATGCCATATTTATTTTTAAATAATTAACTTAGGTAACCATTCTTATGAATGGGTGTTGTGGGGTGCCTAACACCTTCCCCATACACAATCGACTCCCGAACCCTAAATGATTTTTGTAGACTAGTTTCATTTAAAAGAAAAGGTTTCCAAAATTATCCTTTTTCAAAATTTTGGTGGCGGCTCCGTATTTTCCAAATTTCGGGCGCTACAGCTTGCGACTCTACTAGGGACAGTTTGAGAGTCAGGCCCATTTAAGTTAAATACTTAAAAATAATATGGCCTTTATCTTATTTTAATTACCCTTTTTTTTATTTTTTTTTGTGAATATTTTTTTTATTAAATTCCTGATTCATCTATTTGTTTCTTTGTTTTTCTTTTCTATCTATCTTGTGATCTGCTTAGCAGATGAGGGTTGGGTAGAACCTAGGCCTATAGGTTGGTATGCTCTCTACACAGATTGAACACATACACTATTCTCCTCACACACATTTTGGGCTCTATACCCGGGTCTGTGAGTTCCTTAGGTGAGTGGGAGTTTCTATCGGTCTCCCTGTGGGGTTTTCAAAACCCCCTGAGGTTATTGTGAAGACTTCATCCTAGTTGTTACTCATTTGGTCAGGTTGATCCCTGTGGGGTTTTTAGAACCCCCTAAAGGTGAATTTCGTTAAATCGGGTCTTCATTTTTATGATGGGGGAGTTAGGAGGCCTTTATCTGTAAGAATTAGAACCACCTTGAAACCATTGCACCTATTAGTAGAAATTATTGACCTATCTAATTAATTAGTACCTTCCTTTCTTAGGGTAGACATCCCCCAACCAAGGGTTATTCCTAAAATAGGACACTGGAGGGCATATATTTATTTATTGTTGATCATCTTTATTATCATCTATGCATAATCAATGAAACCCCTAGGATCAAGTGACTAACTGTTGCTTTACCTGAGTATGTATCTAGCATCACTTCACATAAATATACATTATAAGGACAGTGTATGCATTAGATAGCCAACCTTAGTCTACGGGTCTATGACCCTAAAAGACCATGATCTTATCATATCAATCATGTTAGAAAACATCTCAATGAGAGATCATCCTTTAAGACTCATGAGGTATCAATATATCATTCATTAGCATTTTAGCTTCATTTGATATGGGCCTTGGACATAATTATCATTTTTAAAACCCTTAACTGTGTGATGGCTTGGGCCATTCGCAGGTTAATTGACACTTCATTCTCCCTATGAGATAATAGATTTCTTGAGAAGGTGAAGTTCTTTTTCTTAATATCCATAACCTATATCAAAACTTGAAGTATAAGTCATCACTCTTTTATGTCTCATGTAGTATCATTGTATCATCCATTGGCATTTAGCTTCATTTGATATGGGGCTTAGACATAATAAACATTTTACAAAACCCTTAGCCATGTAATAGCTTGGGCCATTCGCAGGTTAATGGCACTTCATCCTTCCTTAGGGTATTGGATCTCTTGAGGAGGTGAAGTTATTTTTCTTAATGTCCATCACCCATATCAAGGCCAGAAAGCACATCTAATCATCTACATAGCATGCATTCAGAAATACTTTCTGACTCTTCCTTCTCTTTTCTTTAATGAAGGACAAGCAAGTTATCCAACAACTAAAAATTTGGCACAAAGGTTAAATGGCACAAGAACCAGGTTTAAATCAAGTTCCTACAGGAAAGGTGTATTGCGTGCTTATCATTATGGTCAATAACAAGATCTTAGGCTAGGATGGGATTTAAGGTCCCCCCTTCCTAATGATCAACTCTAGTTCTCCTTGTAGAATAATATATTCTCTGAGGAGGCTAGAGGACACTCGTTCTGAATGATTATGTGCTGACTCAGCACTCATTAATGACAAGATTTTGGCTAGGATGGGACTCAGGGTCCCTCTATCTAATGATCAACTCTAGTTCTCCATATGGAATAATAGATTCCCTGAGGAAGCTAGAGGATACTTGTGCCAGGAGACCTTTATGCCAATACACGACCTTTATGCCAATACATCATGGATAACACACTATGCTCGCTTGAAATTGTGAGTTCAAATAAACTAATGATATTTTGTTCTTTTCTAAACAGGTGATACAATATTGCTCCGTCTAAACATCCTAACCAGCTACCCCTTGCGTATTCATACAACACGCGCTCATGTAGTCGTTAGATGGCAACCAATCCTAGAGAAGATGAATCTAATCTGAATCATTGGATGTCTCATTTGGAGGCAGAAATGGTAGATTTGAAAGAAATGATTTCCACCTTGACTATAGCTGTTCAAGCCCAGAATAATGTGAAAGAGTCAGGAACATCTGATCCATTAAAAAATGCTGAGATAAGTATACCAAAAAATGGCGAGAAAGAACAAACGACAGAAGAGCCTCAGAGTAAACATAATCCTCAAATTCTGAGCACTAAGGAGGAACAACTAGGTGAAGATTCAACATATACTTTCAACATTCCTACCAGCTGAAAAGGAGGGATGGAAGGAAGAGTTAGGTGAAGTAAAAGACCAACTAAAAGCCCTCTAAGGACCAAACACTTGGGGTTCACTTGATTTAAGAGATTTATGCTTGGTACCACATGTCTCGATTCCTAAGAAATTCAAGATGTCAGACTTTGATAAGTACAACAGCACAGGGAATCCGATATACCATCTTAAGGCCTATTGTACCAAGATGCTTGTATGGTCACAAGACAAAAACTTTTTGCTACTCTTCTTCCATGAGAGCTTGAAAGGGCCAGTACTGGAATGGTACATGCAACTTGATCAGACAAAAATCAAGAAATGGAGAGATTTGATTGATGTATTCATGAAACAATACAGATTCAATCTTGACACTGCCCACACTAGGGAACAACTGAAGTCAATGAGCAAGATAGCCACTGAAGCTTTCAAAGATTATGCCCAAAGATGGAAGACGGTTGCTCGCTTGAATGTGATTTATCTTCACGATGTAATTGTATTCGAAATGTGAATGTGAGACTAGATTGATTATATCTTTGAACTATTTTTCTGGACACCCCATCTTGTAGATGAGGGATTATAAATGTTGTTTTTGTCTTACTGATCTCTATTTACTTTAATCCCGTATTTCGGAGATAATTACAGAAGGGGGGTTACATCTATGGTGACTCAGCTCTTATAATTTATCAGATGACTGATGAATGGCGTACCAAAGACCCAAAGTTGATCCCTTTTCAAGAGTATTTAATAGAGTTGATCAAAAATTTTGAAGTAATCAATTTCCATCACATGACCAGAGAAAAGAATCACTTCGCTGACGCTTTAGCTACTTTAGCAGTTATGATCCAACTCGATTATAGGGTCTAAGTTCAGCCAATGCAGATTAAGACTAGAAGATCGTGAGCATTTTGCTTCAATATTGAAAGAGAGTATGACGAGCAACCTTGGTACCATAGTATCAAGATGTATATGAAACATGGTACTTACCTTCCAGATGCAACACACAATTGAAAAAAGACCATCTGGCGAATGGCTATGGGCTTTTTTATTAGTAATAACATCCTGTATAAGAGGATCTTTGATGGGACATTGCTTCCCTGTGTAGACATGAGGGAGGTGCACAAGATTATGATAGAGATCCATGAAAGCATATGCAGTACACATACAAATGACCACTCATTAACTAAACAAGCTCAAAGGTCCGGTTACTACTGGATAACTATGGAGAAGGATTGTATCAATTATGTTAGAAAGTGTCATAAGTGCCAGATATATGCCAACAAAGCTAATGCTCTTCCAACTCTAATGCATAGTCTTGTATTTCCATGGCACTTTTCCCTGAGGGGGATTGATGTCATCGGGTCGATTAACCCAAAAGCTTCGAATGGTCATCGTTTCATCCTCATTGCTATTGACTATTTTACTAAGTGGGTGGAAGCCAATTCCTTTGCTAGTATTACTCAGAAGGCCTTTATCAAATTCTTAAAGGCCAATATCATCTGTAGATATGGGTTGCTGGAGAGGATCATAACTGATAATGCACCAAACCTCAACGGGGTAGCAGTTAAAGAATTATGTGATCAGTTCAAGATCAAACATCATAATTTTGCACCATATAGGCCACAGATGAATAGCGCGGTTCAGGCAGCCAATAAAAACATTAAGAAGAACATCGGCAAAATGACAATGACCTATAAGGATTGGCATGAAATAATTCTATATGCATTACACGGATACCATACCACAATGTGTACTTCAACTGGGGTAACCCTTACTCTTTAGTTTATGGCATGGAGGCTGTCACGCCAATTGAAGTGGAAATACCATCCTTGAGAATCTTGGTTGAATTAGACCTAGATGAAAGTGAATGGATACGCTTTTGGTTTGAACAATTAAATATGATTGAAGAAAAGAGGCTCACAATAATATGTCATGGGCAGTTATATCAGTCATGAGTGGAAAGGGCCTTTAATAAGAAACTACGACCCAGGGGGTTTAAAGTAGGAGGCCTAGTTCTCAAGAAGATCCTACCAAATCAAGAAGATGGCAGAGGTAAATATGCTCTAAATTATGAAGTCTTATATGTTGTTAAGCAGGCTTTCTCTGGAGGGGCATTGATATTGACAAACATGAATGACCAAGATTTACCAAGACCAATTAATTCAGATGTTGTAAAGAAATACTATACGTAAAAAAAAAGTCTCACTAAGTTGAAAACCTGAAAGGGCGGCTTAGGCAAAAGTTAGAGCAAAAAAAAATAAAGGAGCTCGCTAAGTTGAAAACCTGAAAGGGTGGTTTGGGTAGAAGTTAGTGCAAAAAAACAAAAATATAAAAATAATAGCTCGCTAAGTTGAAAACTCGAAAGGGCGGCCTAGGCAAAAGTTAGAGCAAAAAAAAGGGGCTCGTTAATTTTAAAACTTGAAAGGGCAGCTTAGGTAGAAGTTAGAGCAAAAAAAAAGCTCGCTAAGTTGAAAACCTGAAAGGGCAGCTTAGACAAAAATTAGAGCAGAAAATTAGGAGCTCGTTGAGTCAAAAACCAGAAAGGGCGGGTTAAACAAATGTTGAAGAAGGTTATTAGTCCTGGCCCCATGACTCTCTTTACTTTGTTTATTTGGAAGTCTCCATAATCATTCATCGAAAAGTGCATATCTCTGGCAATTAAGCAAGGCACCATTAGGGGGACTACACAGAACTGAAACCGAAAGGCCTCCTAATAGCACCACATCTACATGAATATGTGCTCATTGTTATGCATCCACTTGAATATTGGAAGATCATTTCCTTTAAATGAATCTTCATCCCTAGTATATCTTTCCCTTCCATTAAATTGCATGTCAAATTTTTGTGTCATGATTTGTATAAGGGTAACTCTTTTTAATGAAAGCACAACTTTTGTCTGGATAAACACTCACAATGATATACAAGATGTCCTCTACTCCCATTTAACTTGTGTAATTTTAGGATCATTAGCGAAGGTCCCAACTGGTATTTTTGTTGTGGGGTCAAACATCTGACAAAGGGACATAATCTAAACCGAGGATTCTAGGCTGTGACATCTATGTGAATCTCATTATACATATCTTCATACATCCGACAAGACTACACGAGTAAGGGGGTTTTGGTTAGGCACCTGGAGGAAGAAGGAGCAATATCACCTATCAGGCTATTCTTTAACACCACCATTATTGCACTCATTCTCATTAGCATGTCATCACTGTTAGATATGATTAGTTTTGATGATGTCAAATATAGATATGAAATGATAAGAGAAAAAATTTTATATAATGTATTTCTTTGACTAACTACTATATTTAATGTTACATATTTTGTAGATTAGTCAAGCAAAGAATGAAGAAGATTGAATTAATGAAAATGAACAAGAGGAAGAAGAAGGAAGAAATTGAAGATAGTCAAGGAGATGCTTACTTGGGTTATGGAGAATTATTATCAAGAGGAAAATCAAGAAGAAAGATATGGAAGAAAGAAGAACTTGTTAGATCTTACAAGAAGATCAAGATTCAAGTTGTTAGAAGTGATACTGGAGGTTTCTATGATGATACCGGAGGTTTCTATGATCAAATAATGGTTGGAATAGGTTAATACAAAGCTAAGATGACTTATATGTGAGTTATGGCACTTCTGGGGGAGTTATACTCGAGCACGAGGTGTTTTACTCGAGCACAGGATGAACTCACTCGAGCATGGATGAACTCACTCGAGTACGGGATGAGCACTCTGTTCTACTCTATTTTACGTTCAGTCTGATAGAGGTCCGGTATTTTGATCATATCTCTCAAACCACACATCGGATTGACCTGAAACTGGTGGCATATGAAAGCGGACTCACAACACGTAAAATGTGCACCAGGATCACATTAAAAGAAGATCAAATGAAGAAGATATGATTCATGGAAAATGAAACTGAAATCACCATCACTTTTCAAGATAGGTTCGGTATTTTTCACGTAACTTACAAACCACATATCGGATTGAGACGAGACCAGTGCCAAATGAAACTAGACTCAAAGAGATTTCCATGGATAATTTTCCTTATTTGAATGTATATTCTAGGAGCTATGCCTTCTAGAAGTTGACTCTTGTGCAGTCTAGCGAAATAGACACTCTTTCGATCATAACTTGTAGAATACAAGGAGTTTGGAGCTGATTCTTTTTGCATTGGAATGCATATGGCAAGAGAATTCTTATGATACATCATTTGAATCAAATAAGTAAAATTTTTCTAAAGTGGCCCCACATCACCTGCGAGTGTAAAAACTGACTCTTTGAAAAAGTTGTGCGAGTGATGTCCAGAAGCAGCGAAACGTGAAGAAATCTGCAACACTCGAGCACTAGGATCCATGCTCGAGCATTAGACTAATTCTCACTTGAGCACATGCAAGTTTTGACATGAGAGTGTTAACCAGAGAAGAAGCTTGTACGTGAAGCAAGAAACACACTCTAGCATGACTGGTTGTGCTCGAGTGATGTCGAGAATTCACTCGAGCAGATGCGAGTAAAGTGCAGCGAGTGCTTGCCCGAGAGGAAGTCAAAACATGAAATTGTCAACTGCACTCAAGTGAGCCATATTGCACTCGAGTGAGGTTCTGACAGAAGCAACGTAGAAGCTCAGACTCTCATAGCCATCAATCCAAACGTGGTTAAATGTTATACAATCATTATGTTTTCACTTGTTATTGTTCCTAAACATTAACTAACATATATTTCAAGTGTAAAAGAGGAGATTAAATATTTGGATTGCTTCTTCAAGAATGGAGGTCACGTATGGCAAAAGTCTTCACTCAACGTGATGAGTCCCAGAAGCCAGAAATTCAGCTTTTGACCAATGATCAAAGATACCCATGACTAATACTTCATCATATTAGTGATTAAGCATTTTACAGTGTGAAACAGGAAATTTAACGATGAGCTTACAGATTTAAATTAAAGAGTCAAATATGGCGGGCGGCATCATTACACACCGAGCATCAGCTACCTACCACGACAAAAGTTTGACCCACCATAAGAGATTGTCTGGAAACTCAAAGGAATTCATCCCGCTCCACAACGTGACTACAACTCACAATGAAACATCCCACTCTTCAACGGGATGCTCTGCTTTGCAACGGAAAGCTCATGGTAGCTCATTTTTCAAATATGCTCAATGGACGAATGCTCACAACGGTCATTATCTTCATCAACTACAAATAAGAGAGCACTCAAAGTTGATGGGAGACAGAGAAAATAGAGACAGCGAGCAACTACGTGAAAAATGATAGAAATATGAATCCTTTGCATCTACCTAAATACTCTCTGTTTTCCAGTTTCTATATTACTTATCGTTGAGAGAGTGATTATTTGTATTGTACTTCAGTGAGTATTATATCTACTCTGTGAGAGAGTCTGTAAACACTTTCAACTGTATTTCTGAGTTGATCTCAAGGTATAAGGACCTTGAGAGGATTGATTTCCTTACAGGAGAAGCTGTAGAGAGAATTGCCAGTAAGACATTCTGCTCGTAAGACTTACAAGGTGCAAGTAGTAGAGAATGTTGCTACTCATAAGACTTACAGGGGTGTAAGCAGGAGAGAACGTTGCTGCTCGTAAGACTTGCATGAGTAAGTAGGAGAGGAAGATCTTCGGGATTGCTCTGCTCGTAAGACTTGCCGTAAGGGGGAGTATTTCAGTGAGAGATTTGTAATAGGTTTCACAAGTACCCGGTTAAACTTGTGGAATTGTAAAAGGCTTTTCTTGTGCCCGGATTAAACAAGAAGATAGTGGATTTGAAAATCTCAGGAGGAGCCTGGGGATTGGACGTAGGCCATCACAGTTTGCATATTCTCTTCCCTAAGCTCTTATATTTCTAGCATATATTATTTAATCTAACTGTTGATTTATAAACCTTCATACTTACCGCTTACGTTAAGATACGAAAAGATTTCTAAAGTTCTTAAGTTTTTATTATACACCCAATTCACCCCCTCTTGGGTGATAGCCGGTTCTAACAATCACATCCATTATCAACATCACCATTAACATAATCATCATCACTACTACCATCATCCTTATCATCATCTTTATCATTGTATTCATAATCATCATTAGGATTCCATCATCACCGTCATCATCATTATTAGTGTCATCACCTTTATCATGAATTCACCATTTTGATATTCCCCTCATTATCATGGCCATTATCATCCTCTTCATCATCATTGTTGTCATCCTCATTAGGATTTCATCATCACTGTCATCATCTTCATAAGCACTATCCAAGGGGCATCACATGTTTATGGCACCCTTTCAAAGCCTAGTAATTGCTGGCACCCTTTCAAAGCCTAGTAACGGCTGACACCCTTTTTAAAGACCTGTAATGGTAGGCACCCTCAAAGCCCAGTAACGGCTGACACCCTTCCAAAGGCTTGCACCGACAGGCACCCTCAAAGCCCACTAACGGTTGGCACCCTTTCAAAGCCCTGTACCGACAGCCACCCACAAAGCCCAATAACGTCTGGTACCCTCAAAGCCCAATATCGGCTGGCACCCTTTCAAAGCCCTATACCGGCAGGCACCCTCAAAGCCCAGTAACGACTGGCACCCTTTTCAAAGCCCGATACTGACAGTTACCCTCAAAGCCCAGTAATGGTTGACACGCTTTCAAAGCCCTATACCGGCATGCACCCTCAAAGCCTAGTAATAGCTGGCACCCTTTTCAAAGCCCTGTACCGGAAGGCACACTTAAAGCCTATAACGGCTGGCACAATTCTTTTAAAGCCCAATAAAGCTTGGCACAATTCTTTTAAAGCCTTGTAGTGGCAGGCACTATTCCTTCAAGGCCCTGTATCGATAAGCACGCTCAAAGCCCAGTAACGGCTGGCACAATTCTTTTAAAACCCAATAACGCTTGGCACAATTCTTTTAAAACCTAATAACGCTTGGCACAATTCTTTTAAAGCCCTGTAACAGCAGGTACTATTCTTTCAAAGCCCTGTACCGATAGGTACCCTCAAAGCCCAGTAACGGCTGGCACAATCTTTCAAAAGCCAGTAACGGCGGCACCCTCTCAAAGCCCTGTCTTAGCAGGCACCCTTTAAGCCCAGTAATGAGTGGCATAATTCTTTTGAAGCCCTATAATAGCAGGCACTATTCTTTCAAAGCCCTGTATCAGTAGGTACCCTTTAAGCCCAGTAATAGCTGGCATAATTCTTTTGAAGCCTTGTAACGGCAGGCACTATTATTTTAAAGCCCTATATCAGTAGGCACTCTCAAAGCCCAGTACCGACTGACACAATTCTTTTTCACCCTACCAAAGTCCATGCAACTAGGTGCTTTACTTCCACTTCAGGTAATCATCTATCTCCACTTGCGTTCTTCTCTCCTATGAACCAAGTAAAGAGGGGCATGTACACTGTATTTTTTATAAACCCTCTTTGGTTCCAAGTAAAGAGGGGCATGTACACAATTCTCAGCTACGAAACAAGTAAAGAGGGTCAACTGTGAACACCCTATTTTGTCCGGGCCCCACTCAAAAATTAAAAAATAATTGATGATGATTGGTGTCCAAATTAGCAATCATCATTGAAAGAAAAAAAATAAAAAAACAAAAATAAGAAAATCCTCCTATTGATGATGATCGGTGTCCAAATTGGCAATTATCATTAAAAGGGAAAAATAAAAAAAACAAAAATTAAAATAAATCCCCTCATTGATGATGATTGACATTGTATTCATTAAGGGAAAATAATAAATAAAAAAACAAAAAAAATCTCATTTATGTTAATAGGTTTAAATTAGGAAACTACTTGTGGGGAGAATAAAAAAAATTAAAAAACAAAAAAAAATCTCCACTAATGGTGATTAGGTCAAGCTAGGAACTTTTATTAATAGAAAATAAAAATAATTAAAAAAAAATTAAAAAGATCTCCATTGATGGTAATTGGGTCAAGTTAGGTAGTTTTTAACATAAAAGACAAGAAAATAAAAAATGAAAATTCAAAAAAGAATGAGTATTTATGAAGAAAACCCTACCTTGAGACTATAAATAGGGATACAAGAGTTTGACAAGAATTTTGGGGGACCAAGGATACAAGGTCTGTGGTTGAGTTTTTATCCCTTTCTTTTATTTCTAATGATACAAGGGATCTTATTGCTTTCACCGCGCAACTTGATTCACTGTGATTACATCTTTATGCTTTCATTACCACATCTTCATGCTTACCTCGTCATGACTCATGCTTACCTCATCATGATTCGCATGTGCGTGAATTATGCACCATGACTTTGATATATGTTGTTGCCAAATATAATGGATCAGGGGGCTTACAAATGTCAGGATGAATAGTATGTGTTGGCCTCTTTCATATTCTAGGTATTATTGGTGACATGGATGAATTGTGTGTGATTGTGTTGTTCTATCCATGTGGTTTCCTTACTTTGTCTCTTTTATAGCAAGGTTCAAAGCGCCGGAGGTACATGCTCTTACTTTGTCTTTATTGATTTTCTTACCATCTTAGAGTCTTTTGAATCATAGGTGAAAAATGCAATTCCTTGTTGGCTTAATGAACTTTTATTTTTACAAATAAAAAGTTTCAAAATAAAAAAAAAGTTCTTTTCTTAGAATAAGCAAATTTGGTTTTATATGATAAATTAAGGAAAAGGCCTTTTTAAAAAAAATTAAAAAATACAAGACAAACAAAAAATATTTTTGTCAAAGAAATTAAATAAACATTTTTTTAAAAAAACACCAACAAAGTGACACGCATTTCTACCCTCGAACTACGTGGGCTTTGACCCCTCTAAAGGGTACGTAGGCCCTAGGTTTTCATCCTAGGTCAAGTCCAACTTTGTAAATAAATATATTTCTTTCTTATCTTTCTTTTGATATCCAACTTTGTAAATTAATATATTTTTCCTTACTTTTTTTTTGTAAATAAATGTTCCTTTTTTTTCTTTAGTTTTCATTTCATTATTTTTGTAAATATTCTTTTTTATTTAGGTAATTATCATAAAATTAAAGGCCATATTTATTTTTAAATAATTAACTTAGGGTAACTATTCTTATGAATGGTTGTTGTGGGGTGCCTAACACTTTCCCCATACACAATCGACTCCCAAACCCTAAATTGTTTTTGTAGACTAGTTTCATTTAAAAGAAAAGGTTTCCAAAATTATCCTTTTTCAAAATCTTGGTGGCGGCTCCATATTTTCCAAATTTCGGGTGCTACATTAGGGCATACATGGATCTATTTATACTTGATTCCTAGTGGACAAAGTATTTTCTTAGCATCATAGTGTCGAAAAGACAACATATTATCATCTAGAAGCATGTCCTTAAATGCCTCAAGCATTTCTAAAAAACTCATATCGCTCCATTCATGCAGCACTTTCAAGCTTACCAATTTCAATACTGCTTTCAACAATTGATATTTTTTACACCTTGGGTACAGTGGCGTCTCAGCATCATTGCACATATTACCATATGCATGTGATTGCTTAAAAACCTCTTCTCTTACATCACGAATAAATTTGATCATCCGTGCCATTATCATCAAAGGCCACTCCCCCCTGTTGAGATGAACTTGGCATTTCTAATTCTTCACTATGCCATACCCATACTGTATAACTCTTACAAAATCCTTCACAAATTAAATGTGTATATATATCTGCAGCACTTAGTCGCTTCTCATTCAAACATACTACATAAGGGCAATAAAACTTCCCACTTCCATTATTGGCATTTCTTCTGGCGAAGTCTAAGAAACCTCTCACCCCATTATCATATTGAACACTCGTTCGTTTAGCTTTTATCCATCTATGATCCATATATCTCAATACTTGTAGCACCCTATATCCAACAGCAAAAGGATAGACAAAAAAGCAACAACCATAGAGTTTTAGAGATTTCAACAAAATTAAGAAGCATGCATACCAGGAGACAATAACTACTCTTGTAGCAATATACCAATAAATTATGGCATGATAAGAACCAAGACATTTCATGATAAACGTATATGATACGTACAATTTTTAAAACTTGCATTGTAAAGCTATTCAGTTTATGCATAAGGTTTCAACTAATTTTAACATGCACCATTTGAAACTGGTATTGTTTCAACAAACCAATAATACTGACCATCAAACAATCACATTAAATTAAAATAGAACTTAGAATGGTATTACTCTAAGATAAATATCACAGGGATGTACAAGTCGGAGCATCTAACATAGCTGTGCAGAATTTTTTTCTAGATTATGTTATCACAAAACAATTGGATTTCCAACAACCTATGACAACAACTTGTGGGAATTAAGTGCTCAAAACAACATCAAGAGCCATTTTCACAGGATATTATTAATTATTGAACAACAACTAAATAACAGAACACTAACCTGATTGAAGACCAAGGATTGAGCTTCTACCCAAAGTCACAGCGGCGTCAACTGAGGTTAAAATTAAGTCCTTAAGTTCATGGCATTGACAAAGGAAAGTTATGGCAGAGGAGAATGGTCACAGCGGAGAATAGAGGTGGCAACAAAGGAGCCTGCTGACGATCAAAGAACAACAACGAGGGAACATAGCAATGACAGTAGTAATGACAGAGGAGGGTTGAGCTAATAAGGAACAGGGCATGATGGAGGAGTTCAGAATAAGTAGGGACAGAGCTCACAGAGAAATGGCGACAAGAGAATAAAGGGTTCAAAGAGCGCGGGAGTAAAAATACAGGCCAAAATGCTTACCTTTTCAAAAACCGGTCTTAAAAGGATTGAAAAAAATTATTTTTTAAATTTTTCATATTTAAGACCGGTTATTCATTATAACCGGTCTTAAAAGTTTACAATTTTTAAATTTTTAAATTTTTTGATATTTTAAGACCGGTTTTATTTATAATCGGTCTAAATAATTTTTTTAAGACTGGTTTTTCCAAGAATCAGTATGAGAAGTTCTATATAATTATAAAACTACCACCGGTTAACTTTTTTAGACTTTATCTGCAATAATCGGTTTAAATGTGGCGGTCTAAAAGGAAATTTTGTACTAGTGTGCATTGACTACAAAAAGCTCAATAAAGCCACTAAAAAAATCTCTTCCCTCTGCCATTTATATAGCAGATGCTGGACCGACTAGCTGTGAAAGCCTATTATTGTTTTTTGGATGGGTAAACAGGATATAATCAAATTACAATTGCACTAGAGGATCAAGAGAAAATAACTTTTACATGTCCATATGGTATCTATGCCTTTAGAAAGATGCCATTAGGTTTATATAATGTACTAGCAACATTTTAAAGGAGTATGGTGGTGATCTTTTCAGATATTATGGAAAGGTTCATTGAGGTTTTCATGGATAATTTCTCAGTTTTTGGAGAATCATTTGATCATTAACTTTCAAATTTGGCAAAAATCTTGTAATGTTGTGTGGAGACAAAAGTGGACTGAGCTAAGATTGAAATAATTGAAAAGCTACCACCTCCCTCATTAATCAAGGGCATTCGGAGTTTTTTAGGACATGCGGGATTCTATAGAAGATTCATCAAGAACTTCTCAAAAATCACAAAGCCACTTTGTATGCTGTTACAAAAAAATGTAACACCCTTACTTATTTTGACTTGCAGCGGAATATTATTGCGTGGTTCTATGGGCAACACATGAATAACATAAATATACTGATATTATGTACATGATTACAGAAATTTCCTATAAGGGTTTGTAAATGATAATTATAATCAATATAGCCGCACAGGGCTATTTGGGTGTCTAAACCTATCCCAGTGAAATGAAGACATCCTTCTGTCTTTGTTCTACCACTGTATTCCCCTATACGGTTCTCTCTATGTTTTTAGCATACCTTTTGTCTTCACCTGTCTAAATTGTTGGTAGGGGAGGGTGAGATTCAGGAGAATCTCAGTAGGAAATAGTACTTAATGCATGACATGCTTGCATTACATAAACTCATGCTAACACAATGATATATCTACGTGCTCAATATTTCAAACAACATACTTATGGCTATAACATAAATAGAAATAGAGCTTCAATCATTCATATATGTGTCATATAATCAAGCAAAGCAATAACATGCATCAATACACCAATACAAATATCAAATACATGTAGGAGAGGTAAGTTCCCTACCTTGTGTTCCTTTTGCTAAACGAAGATAGTTCCTCGATCTACGTGCAAATAGCTTGGGCTCCAAATTGGATCCTAAAATTCCAAATATAAAAGAATTAGGTTAAAACCCAGTTATGTACTAGTTTAAACACTCCCATAGTGTTTCTAGTGGTTATATGAGTCTATATTGAAAAATTACCAAAATACCCATGGGACCGGCTCGGCCCGTAATACCTAGTCCGACCATGCTTTTCCTGAAACTTTGACAAGGTCTATTCTGACATAATTTTGTAAAAGGAATCCATTTTAGGTATCAGAATCACCAAATTCACTATCAAAAGATAAAAATGACCTTGGCAGCCCCTATTTCAGGGTTTCAGGGGCGTTTTGGTAATTATGCTTTTTAGGGCTTTTATGGAAAAATGTCCAACTGTAACCCTACCTAATTTTCCCTCCTAAACACAATGGAACCATCAATTTCATGAAAATCCAACTCCTAGTCCCTCTAATAGCCTAACCAAAATGTACAGGTTTTCCAAGAAAAGTTGGGGTTTTCCAATTTTGACTATGCAAACTTGCTCTTTTCTACTCCTAACCACTTTATCAACTATTTAATTATATTATAACTACCGTTTAGACCCAAGTTTGGCAGCATAACGCCTAGGACACAATATTCCCCAAACTTTACAATCAAAGCCATTCTAGCAGAAATTTACCAATTAAATTGCTCACAGTAGTCAGAACAATCAATATTCTAAGTTTTAAAAGTTAGCTTAAGCTCCATCTTGCTTTTTCTTCTTATGGCTGAAACCCTAACCTCCCAAAACTCCAAATTTCTATTTCAAATACCTTAAATCACATAGCAGAGAAGCTTAGAGGAAGGATTATACACATTAGGAGCTAACTCACCGAAGAAATCAAGCTTGCCTGGCAAATTTTCTCCTCTTGCTCTCTAAGTTGCTCTTAACCTCTCTCTCTCTCTCTCTTCTTTATGTACAAAATCATCAGTTTAGAGGAGGTAAGGATGAGTAAGTGTTTTATAATATCATGCTTATTACTCAAGGGATCACTCGAGTAATGTTTTTCTATTACTCGAGTGACCACTTGAGTAATAATGTTCCAGAGCTCTCTGCCAAGATTTTCATGAAGTTACTTGAGGGATCACTTGAGTAATGTAGTCATTGAGCTCTCTGCCATGACTTCCATGGTGTTACTCGAGTAATAACAAAGGATCACTTGAGGGACCCCTTGAGTAACCAGGTAAGAAATAAGGTACTATAATCTTAGTCAAATATTTGTAAGGGATTACTCGAGTAATGTCACTGAATTCAAGTCAGAAACATTGACTTCACTATCTGCCAAGTTTTTTAATGGATTACTCGAGGGATCACTCGAGTAATGGACTTAGTTTACTCGAGGGACCACTCGAGTAATAAAGAACAGAAAGCATGATTTTTATCTGTTGTTTATCAATTTGTTATCTATATGACTAATCTTTCATTGTGTTAGTATTCTAAGCCTATTTGCAGGGCAACAATGAAGAGATCATGTGTTGAGAGGAAAGTCCAACGAAACGCCTGAATGTTCACCTACCACGCAACCGATAGTTTTCAAATTCGAAGAACGGTTAAAGATGGCTGCGTGACTCTGACGGAGAAGTTGAAATGGTTCCAACAGCTATCACAAATTCATCTATAAATATGGGAACATTCAATGAAGAATAATATGGCAAGCATAGGTAAAGGAATACTTCCTGACGGAGCCTTTATCACCAGACCACCGAGTTTTAGAGTATTCGTAATGGCAAACAAAAGTGAAGGAACACTTCTCTTTATGGAAAGTGAAATTCAGAGTATTTGTAATGGCTACAGAATACGGATTTTAGGATGTGATTGAGAGTGGGAACTATCAACCTATGAAAATTATAGATTCACAGAAGGTTTTTAAGACGCCAGCAAAATATGATGAGAATGACAAAGAAACTTATCAAACTCAACAGGAAGGCAATTCTAATGATCCAAAGTGCCTTGAGTCAAAAAGAGTACTTTAGGATCAGCATACTTCCAATGACTAAAGAAATTTAGGAAGCCTTGGAAATAGCTTACGAAGGAACCTCAGGAATAAAGGAAAACTCGAATCAATACTTTGGTTACTGAATTTGATTTACTTCGAATGAAATCAGGTGAGTTAATAGCTGAATTTAAACTTCGATATACTCATCTTATTAATCAACTTGCAGTACTTGGGAAAGTTTATGATCAACATACCCAAGTAAGGAAGATTTTTTACATACTCTCTAAAAAGTGGGAGGCCAAAATTACTGCGATTGAGGAAGCAAAAGGCGAATCAATGCAATCAGTTGCTTCTCTATTTGAAAGTCTCTCTGAATATGAAAGTAAGTTGAAATTCAAACGAGAACTCGAAGATATTGGTCACAAGAAAAAGAAAGGTCTTGCATTGAAAGAAAAATTGGAAGATCTCGACGATGATGAAGATCTTGACGATGATGAAATGGCCTTGATAATAAAATGATTTAGAAAATTTTATAAGAAAGGACAGGGTTTCAGAAATTTTCAAAAAGGAGGAACAAGCAGTAAAGAACACATCATCTGCATGAATGTGGAAAGCCAAGACATATCAAGTTAGAATGTTCGGAACTAATTCAGAAAAGTAAAGTAAAGAAAAAAAGCAAGTTCTTCAACAAGCAGAAAGCCTTTATATCTGCTATATGGGGAGACAGTTCCTCTGAAGAAGAAGTAGCCAATATTTATCTGGTCACTTAAGAAGAGGTGGAAGAAGAAGAGGTAACTAATTCTGATCCTACATATGTTGAATTACTTTATGAATATAATGCTTTACATTCTGAATACATCAAAGTACCTGTTAAAGAATAGTTGTTTTCGAAAAGAAGAATAAAAATATTGAAAAAAAACTCAAAGATATTTTAGAAAAGGATTGTGAAAACTGTTCTTTGAAAAAGAAAAACACTGATCTCACAAGAACTCTTGAAAAATTCACTAAAGGGAGTGAGGTGTTAAATGTGATTTTAAAAGCTCAACGATTTGTAAATGACCGTTCTAGTATTGGATATGATCTAAAAATAGATAAAAAGACAGGAAGCAAGAAAGCAAGAGGGAAGACATATTTGAGTCATTTTCAACATTCTATTCATACATCAAATCCTTTTGCATTTTGTAATTATTGCAACAGAAAAGGTCATTATACTTCATCATGCATTCATAAAAAGAAAGGAAAAATAGGAACCTACAAATGGGTGCCTAAAGGTTCATATGTTTAGAAAATAATTTGTACTAACCCAAAAAGACCCAAAAAGATGTGGGTACCTAAGACTTGTTCAAACTTGATAGTAGGTATGTCTTAAAGCATCCTAAAACAATAAATGGTATATAGACAGTGGATGCTTCAGACATATGACCAGTGATTTCAAAAGTTTTACCACATTACAACCTAAGGAAGGTGGAAAGATAAAATTTGGAGGAAATCAATCCAGAAAGATAGCAGGAATTTGGTGAAATTAAAAACGACAAAGGTATACAAGTCACAAACATATATTACGTTGAAGGCTTATGCCACAACTTGCGGAGCGTAAGTCAAAGTGCAGATAAAGATAACTGAGTAATATTTGACTCAGAGGGATGTCTAATTGTATATAAGAAAGACTTACAATTAGATAAAAAGATTCTCAAGGCAAAACTCAGAGCAAAAAGGGAAGGTAACTGTTATACTCTTGATATCAGTAGAAATAATTCTGAAAACTATTTTCTAAGTAATACCGATAAAAGTTGGTTATGGCAAAAGAGGCTAGCTTATGTCAACATACACCAACTAGGCAAACTTCTCAAAAAGGATTTAGTACTTGGTTTACCCAAAGTAAGTTTAAAAAATTATTTGATCTGTGATGCATGTCAGAAGGGTAAACAAACTAAATCATCTTTCAAATTGAAAAATGAGATCACAAGAACTAGATCACTTCAATTGCTACATATGGATTTGGTTGGTCCAGCGAGAGTTAAAAGTCTTGGTGGCAACTTATATTCATTGGTCATTGTTAATGATTTTTCTAGATTTACATGGACTATTTTCCTATTATCGAAGGATGAAACCTTCATAGAATTTATTTTTTTTGCCAAGAAAGTGTAAAATAAGAAAGGTATGTCCATTACAGGTATTAGGACAGATCACGGTGGAGAATTTGAAAATCAAGCATTTGGAGACTACTGTGATGCTAATGGTATTGATCACAATTTTTCTGCTCCAAGAACACATCAACAAAACGGAGTCAAGGAACAAAAGAATAGAGTACTTACTGAAATGGCTAGAGCAATGCTGAATGAAAAGAATATGTCTCAAGTGTTTTGGGCAGATGTAATGAGTATGGCATGCTACATTTCAAGTAGAGCCTACATCAAAACAAAACTTAGAAGGACACCTATGAACTATACAAAGGAAGGAAGCCTAATCTTGTTCATCTACACATCTCTGGCTGTAAGTGTTTTATTCATAATAACGGAAAAGATAACCTAGGAAAATTTGATTCTAAATCAGATGAAGGAATATTCCTAGGCTATTTTAACTGAAGTAAAGTACATAGAGTTTTCAATAAATGAACATGTGTTGTTGAAGAATCAGTTCATGTTGTATTCGATGAATTTGAAACCTCTAACAAGATTATTGACGATGAGTAAGAAAAAGTTTTAAATCAAGATAATAAACAATCTATGTCTAAACCAAACTATCCAGATAATGATCAAACCAAGGATGAAGAACAGTCACTAGGACAACCTAGAGCCTGGAAATATAACAAGAGTCATCCCCTAGAACAAGTCATAGGAGATGTGAATGAAGAAGTCGAAACTAGAAATAAAATCTTCAATGAAGTTAGTTTTTCTACTTTTATTTCTGAGATTGAACCTTCTAACATTGACGAAACCCTATCAGACAATGATTGGTTAATAGCAATGCAAGAAGAACTAAACCAATTTGAAAGAAATGAAGTTTGGGATTTGGTACCTCAACCTAAGGATCATCCGATCATTGGCACTAAATGGGTATTCAAGAACAAACTTGAAGAATCAGCAATCATTGTCAAAAATAAGGCAAGATTGATGGCCAAAGGCTATAATCAGAAAGAAGGAATTGATTATGAGGAAACATATGCTCCAGTGGCTAGATTGGAAGCTATACAAGTACTCTTAGCCTTTGCATGCATCAAAGGATTCAAATTGTATCAAATGGATGTGAAAAGTGCATTTTTAAATGGATATATCAAGAAAAAGAAAGTATTTGTAGATCATCTTCCAGGTTTTGAAGATGTAACTAAGCCTGACTATGTTTTCAAACTAAAAAAAGCTTTATATGGTTTAAAACAAGCCCCTAGAGCATGGTACGAAAGATTTAGTAAATTTTTCATCGATCAAAGTTTTGTATGAGGAAAAGTTGATACAATACTCTTTACAAAATGAAAACAAAATGATATTTTAATTGTACTAATATATATTGATGATATAGTTTTCCGTACTCCTAATGTAATGAAACCTTATGTAAGGAATTTTCTGAGATAATGCTGGGAGTGTTTGAGATGTCAATGATGGGAGAATTAAATTTCTTTCTCAGTTTGAAAATCAAACAAAGAAAGAATGGAATTTTCATATCTCAAACAAAGTATCTGAAAGAGCTATTGAAGAAATATAGAATGGATGAAGCAAATGGAATGGACACACCTATGAGCTCAATTATATTGCTTGATGCTGATGTTAAGGGAAAAGATTGCAACATCACAAGATATAAAGGAATGATTAGATCATTACTCTATCTTACTACAAGCAGACCTGACATCTAATTCAGTATTGGTATATGTGCAAAATATCAATTAGCACCAAAGGAATCACATGCTGAAACTGTCAAATGCATTTTCAGACATCTCATCGACACAGCATAATTAAGCCTCTAGTATCATAAAGGAAGAAATGAATACCTAGTTGCATACTCTGACTCTAATCATGGAGGATACAAAATTAACCGAAAGAGTACCAGTGGGCAATGCCAATTTCTTGGAGGATCACTTGTGTCATGGTTCAGCAAGAAACAAAACACTGTATCTCTTTCATCAATCGAAGCTGAGTATGTTGCAGCATCAAGTTGTTGTGCACAAGTGTTATGGCTAAAGCAACAACTATAAGATCTTGGTATTTATTTGAAGGAGATACTTATATACTGTGACAACACTAGTATGATAAGCTTGGCAAAGAATCCAGTTCAATACTCTAAAACCAAGCATATTGATGTTAGACATCATTTCATCAAAGATTATGTCCAAAAGAAAGATGTCAAAGTGATATTTATTCCAACTCATCTTCAACTAGCTTATATCTTTGTAACTATTCATTAAAAGAGAATTGGGAATGATAAATCCCAAAGAATTGTAAGTTATCTAGTGTCTACAAAATGTTAGATGATAATATTTAGTGATGTTTTGATGATTTCTAACTTAAGCATCAGAGTTTCTAATAATTTGTTTTGCAGGACCTTAATACTCTATTTTGAGGCATGAAAAGCAGAGGTTAACAGAGTATCATATCACTCAAAGGGAAACTTCAAGTAACCTACATTACCCGAGTGATAATTAGAAGTAATGATAAGCATTACTCGAGTAACCACTCGAGTAATGACCTGGAAAATTTTGCAGTGAGGCTTTAATTCAAAGGGAGTTGGCATAACAGTTGAAAATGAATAATCAAGAGGTGAACGGACTGATTACTCAAGGAACTACTCTAGTAATGTGTCAGAATCACTCGAGTAATCCCCCGAGTGATCAAGATTGTAGATTAAAAATCAACCAATTTTCAACTCAAATCTACCTTGAAGTAACATCAAATCTCAAGGGAATATACATGAATAATTACAATATACTCATGCCAGGTACACTTTTAAATTGCATTAATTTCATTTTTTCTGATATGATTACTGAGTGACCACTCAAGTAATTACCTAAGATTACTCGAGGGATCACTCGAGTAATGTTGGTTACTAGGGCTTTATCTGTCGCAACTCAGTCATTTTTTTTTCAAATCACTGAGTAATTCTCCTAGTGCTCTTCCAAAAATTTTTCACAGTCTTTCTTACCTCACTTCTGTCAAAACCCAACAGATTTTGCTGTGAAAAACCTCTCCAATTTTCTTAAATCCTTATACCCTAAATCGCAACTGTCGGCACTCATTTTTCAGAAATCCACTTCTTCTTTCAATTACAATAGCTAGAACCAAAACTTTACTTCCTAACACTCCCTCTGATTCTACCAATCACGAGCAATCTTCTGAATCTCCCTCATCTCCTCTAACCAAGAAAGATAAGTTATCTTCCAAACCAAAAGAAAAACCAAAGCCACATGCTAAACCTAAAGCCAAATGAGTAGTGATCGAGGAACCTAGAGTGACAAGGGCCAAATCTAAGAAGGCCACACCTCCAGGAAAGGCCAAGGGAACCAAATTGCTAAGTTCTCCAGCCTCAGACTCATCTACACCTTCCTGGACTGGGAAATCTTCAATAGGGTCTAAGTATGATCAGAATATTGCCAAAACCATAGCAAATATGCTAGAAGAAACTCTACAATCTAAAGGAAGAATGGAAGGTCAATCCTCAAAGGTTCCAGAAGAAGAAAAAGAAAAAGAAATCACTTTTGCTCTAAAAGGCTTCAATATGAAGAAGCTAGAGGAGACTCCAAAATTCAAAGAACATATCTCAAGGAGGAAAGTATGCAAAATGCACTATGTTTATCTTAATCTTCTCAAAGAGGTATTGAAATTTGACCTCACTCCTTACCTTAAGTTATATATGCCCTGGTTATCTATTAGGCTTCCATTTTGCTCTAAGATAGTTGGACATTTCTATTGTAATTTAGAACTCTTAGATGATGACCTTAGAGACTCTATAGAAGAGGAAATGGTCTCTAAGGTTAGGGGGCAAGAAATCCTAATCTTTGCATCCAAAATAAACATCTAGTTACGGATAGAGGGCCCTCCTGAAGATATTCATCCTACCCTCAATTCAAACCAGTTGTTTACCATTTTGAGGCCCGGTGAGATGGTGGACCCCTCAACTTTACCCCAAGTGATATGTGTGATATACACTGAGTCCTATGGTATATCTATTCTAGAGCCATAGTGAACAAAGCAAAAATCTTCACTCATTTCATAGAAAGAGACTTCAGAAAAATAGCCTATATGATTCTCCAAGAGAAAAAGGACTTGGGCGAGTTCATATTTACTGAGATTAAGAGATATAAGTTCGAAGGAAAAATAACCACTCCAATGCCTTATTCTCAGCTTATATCTTTATTCTTGAAAAAGAATAAGATTTGGTATTTGGAGAAGAATGAACCAATTAAGAGGCTAAACTCCAGTGGGATGAAATCAAATTGGGAAATTGAACATTTACATTCCCCTGAAGACACCTCTTGAATCTGAGAAAAAGAAGAAGACTGAGACTAGTCGGATAGATGATACACAGTCTTCTGCCCCTGCCTCTACTGCTCCTACTTCTTTCTTTGGATCTGCATTGCAAACATTTATGGAAAATGTTTTGACAGGATTTCATGTTGATATCACCAACACCAATGTGAAACTCATCACTCATATGAATCACAAGATATGAGAGATTGTAGAGATTATGGATAAGAGGCATGAGGAGATGTTGGCAAAATAATGGGCCTAAGGTAAAATTTTGAGATCACTTCATGCCAAACTTGTTGCTATGGCACCTGGCTTATTTACTCCTTATCCATCTATGCCTACTACTGCACTTGAGTCAGTACTAGCTTCTGAGCCTAGACCTTCTTCATTCCTTTTCCTATCATACCTATCACCATCCCTAGAAACCTCCTTTTCACTATGCCTGACCTTGACATAGAAACATCCGAACCTATTCATATAACCATTGGTAACCCAGTCCAACCCCAGCCAGTGCCCATACCTATTGCTTCACCTGTAGGTACTGTGGAGGTGATTGTTTCATCTAGTGATCATCAGTCACCTGCTGGTACAGAGGAGGTGGACGTTACTTCTCAGATTCTAGATCCACATAATCCTCTAGAGGATTTTCTTCAGACACCTCCAATAAATCTCCCTAAACTTGAACCATCATCTCCAGATTCTTCCAATATGGGTGACTCACATAGCTCTGGATTTACACATCTTCCTGTCAATCCCATTTCTGTAGCCCAGCCATCTAGTCCTAGTCCTTCTCTAGATTGATTCCCACCTTTATGATGAAGACAAAATGAAGGAGAAGAAATAGAAAAAGAACTAGAAGTGTTTTTTGAAAATTGACAATGACGTTGCACTGATATATAGCCTGGGATATGGGTGTATTTGGATTAAGGGAGCTTTTGACACGTGTATATCTTTCTTGAAGTTATCATTTCAGTAATCTAATTCTGTTGTGGACTAATGAATTTCTCATTGTGTATGCCAGAAGATTACAGGTTTCAATTAAAACTAAGATATTAGTTTAAATGATTTCAAATGATAAAGATTTCATAGTCACTGAATTTAAGATTTTTCAAACTATCAAAGATTGACAAACATTGGATTCAGAATCAAAGAAGTTTCAAAGGATCAAAGTTATTAATGATTTTAACAAATGAGTTTTAATTTGAACTTAAAATAATTGACTTGAAATCTCATAGTTTAGAGAATTTTTAGCAGCATATGATTCTAATTGAAACTTTAAATTTCAAAATGATGTCAAATACTCTATTAAAAAATCACCAAGGTTTGTCATCATAAAAAAGGAGGAGAATGTTAGATCCCATATGTTTTGATGATAACAAATGATCTTACAAATGATTTTGGTAAATAATTAAAGAGTTTTTGAACAGAGGATCTAAGTAGTTGGTGGTAGATTTTACAGAACAGGAGAAAGAAGCACTAATAGATTTTAAAGGATATTACTCGAGGGATCACTCGAGTAATGTTTCTCCATTACTCGAATGACTACTCGAGTAATAATGTTCCAGAGCTCTCTGCCAAGATTTGGATGAAGTTACTCAAGGGATCACTCGAGTAATGTAGACACTGAGCTCTCTGCCAAGATTTGCATAAAGTTACTCGAGGGATTACTCGAGTAATGTAGTTATTGAGCTCTCTGCCAAGATTTGCATGAAGTTACTCGAGGGATCACTTAAGTAATGTAGTTACTGAGCTCTCTGCCAAGACTTCCATGGTGTTACCTGAGGGATTACTCGAGTAATAACAAAGGATCAATCGAGGGACCCCTCGAGTGACCAGGTAAGAAATAAGGTATCGAAGTCTTAGTCAAATATTTGTAAGGTATTACTCAAGCAACCACTTGAGTACTGTCACTGAATTCAAGTTAGAAACATTGACTTTACTCTCTGCCAAGTTTTTCAATGGATTACTCGAGGGATCACTCAAGTAATGGACTTATATTACTCGAAGGACTACTTGAGTAATGAAGAACAAATGGCATGATTTTTATCTGTTGTTCATCAATTTGTTATCTATATGACTAATCTTTCATTGTGTTAGTATTCTAAGCCTATTTGTAGGGAAACAATGAAGAGATCATGTGTTGAAAGGAAATTCAAACAAAACGCTCGAATGTTCACCTACCACGCAACGCATAGTTTTCAAATGCGAAGAATGGTCAAATGTGGCTGCGTAACTCTACTAAGAAGTTGAAATGTTTCTAACAACTATGACAAATTCATCTATAAATATGGGAACATTCAACGAAGAATAATACGACTGAGAACACACGAACACACATCGATCAATATATTCTTAGGCTCTATTTTCTTATACTCACTCTTTATACTTTATTGATTATATATTTGCTTTGTGAGAAATATTTTCATTACAAATTGAATATTTGTTATTGAGATAACTTAAGGTTTTTGAAACTTGAGTTGGGGATTTGATTACAATGTGTAAGGAGGAGCGAGTGTCCAAGTGAAGGAACTTGCTGTGTACTGAGGTGCTAAAAACTCATTGAATCTTGGAAGATATAGTGAAACTCTCAGAGAAGCTCTAAGGACAGGATGTAGGTCAAAGTGGTTGTGATTGAACCAGTATAACTCTCGGTATACACTTCAGTGATATCTCTTCTTGTTGTTAACTGTTTTAAATTTATAGTTATATTTTCATATTCGAAACAATTTTTCAGTATCACCCAATTCACCCCCTTCTTCAGTGAAAAGCTTGTACTAACAGAACAAAGATCCCTTGCTGTGAGACTACATGGCCGAGAAACTTAACCTCTGAAAGCCAAATCCCACATTTGTTTAGATTCTAGTGTGTTCAGTACCATTTGGTCAAAAACATTCAGAGTCAACTATTGTTACAACCCCTACTCATTCCATACCTCAGTTGGATTCCATTTAGCCTTTGCAGTAACACACAATCATTCATAGAAGATGTGATAAATAAATATGCCTAATACCAGTTAATGCAATATTATATTAACACAACTCAGTTCAGTCAGAAATGTGTTCAGAGCCAACCCCTATTACAACTCCTACATAATACCGTACCTCAGTCCTCGACTGGGCATATCGGTGTACCTATTGGTATTATTTATCAGTGTACTCAGAGGCACTGTGTATCATACATATTACAAAAAATGGCATACAGAAAGTATATAAATATTAACATAATGTATGAAAGATAGAGTTACTCATTAGCCTTTCCTGGATAATATTGTATTTCTAATCGTCCCTTGGTCTGTGTTCTGTTGCATTTCTTGTGGCTCATTACCATGATCCTTGATCATCGATCCTTGTTTGATGTTATACTAACATGCCGAAGATTTAGTATATTGGGTCAGGTTCTAGCTTCTTGACCCTGCCCAGCATCTGTACCTTTTAGCCTTACCATCTTTATGTTCAACCACTTGGAAACAAGGAAGAAGTAAATTCCACATAAACCAAGGGCATATCTATCATTTCATAATGTTTTGGGTACACAGGTACCCCAAAAACAACATATCATAGATGTTTATAGTAGTCAGGGAAAGCCTGTAACGACATACAGCCTCTGCACCACTATATAATATGTGCTTGTCCTTTTTGATATCATGACATAACATGTGCAACAACTTCCCAAAGGGTCACCCATCATGGCATTTCCCTGGGTTGAGAACGCTTAACTTTCATGTACCCGTGTCAAAACACAATTACCGGCTCTGTCCGTTCCTGACCATCAGTACCCTGAGATTACCATTATCTCAAACATCGTGCCAGCTGCTTCAGGCTGACTAAATATTGTGTCTGTACCCTAGCCTTGGCTATACCCGCTTCCTCGGGTTTCAAAATATCCTTAGACCATCCTCAATTCGGTATTGCACTACTTGCTGTTCTCAGATATTTCCTAATCTTCTGGGGCTGATTTATAGAAGAGGGGTAGTTCACTTCTCTAGTACCCCATTCTATGTGTACCTCCTTTTACCATATAATCAAGACCTTATATATATACTATCTTATTGCCAGAACCGCTTGCTATTCTAGAACCACTTTGGGCTCTTCCAAAACTACTTGGGCTCCGATACCAAAATGTAACACCCTTACTTATTTTGACTTGCAGGGGAATATTATTGCGTGGTTATGTAGGCAATATAGGAATAGCATAAATATAATGATATTATGTGCATGATTACAGAAAATCCCCATAGGGGTTCGTACATGATAATTATAATCAATGTAGCCGTACAGGGCTACTTGGGTGTCTAAACCCGTCCCAGTGAAATGGAGACATCCTCTTGTCTTTGTTCCACCACTGTATTTGTTAGATATGATTAGTTTTGATGATGTCAAATATTAAGAGCCAAAAGTTTACATAATATACTTATCTTCTACATTGAGTAACTACTATATTTAATGGTGTATATCTTGTAGATTAGTTATAAACTTGACAGTGGGTTGAAATTATTTTGTTTATAATGCCTCATAAATGGAGAATGATTATCAAGAAGAAAAGCTAGAAGAAAGAGATTGAAGAAAGAATAACTTATAAGATCTAATGAGAATATCAAGATCAAGCTCTTAGAAGTGATAATTTGGGTTATGAAGAATGATCATCTAGAGAAAAAACAAAAAGAAAGAAATTGAAGAAAGAAGAAGGTGCAAGATCTAATGAGAATATCAAGATGTAAGCTCTTAGAAGTAATATTGAAGGATTCTATGATCATATGGAGGTTGGAATAGGTCAATTTGAACCCAAGATAACTTATATGAAAGTTATAGAACTTCCCCAAGGTGTTCCATTGAGTTTTAGTTCTCTACCAAGTTTTGGAAGGCATCACTGAGTGATGAGCATTCTGGTGTGCTTTGTTTTGGCGTAGCATAACAAGGGTTCGGTATTTTGGCCACATCTCTCTAACCACACCTTAGAGTGAGCTAAAACTAGTTTCATATGAAACTAGACTCCCAACATAAAAAACATACCAAGATCACATTCAAAGGAGCTCAGATGAAAGAGATATGATCTCTGGAAGATGCCATGTAAACCAGTATCTTATTCTATAATGGCTTTGGTATTTTTGACATAACTCTCAAAGTATATATTAGATTGAGCTAAAGTTGGTACCATATGAAACTAGATTTAGAGAGCTTTACATGTATAAGTAATTTGTCATATTTGAAGCTATATACTAATATTCATCCCTACTGGAATTTGTTGCTAGTGATTTCAAATATTGTATAATGCAGTAGATACTCTTTGGATCATAAATTTCTGAGTACAATGAGTTTGGAGCTGATTCTTATTGCATTGGAATGTAGACGACAAGAGCTTTCCGATGATATATCATTTGCCATGTTTTAAATAAAAAGAAGAGATCACTCGAGTGATGACCCATGATCACTCGAGTGACACTTGAGTGATGAAGTTGGAAAATGACTTCGATGCTCTCTGCCATATTTTGAAGGGGATCACTTGAGTGATTACTTGAGTGATAACCCAGGATCACTCAAGTAACCATTCTAGTGATGTTCTGAAGTTTCTAAAAATCAATAAAATGATCGTGCAATTCACTCTTCTTACTTCCAATCACTCTAACACTTTATTGTATTAGTGTTTAATGTATTTCTCCAGGAATACAATGAAGAGATGATGTGAAGAGATAAAAGTTGACTTTACGGAAGTCGAGTGTCAATGTTCGTAATAGTTAGTTTTCAAATTCAAGAAAATAGACAAAAGAAGTAGTTGTACTCTAACGGATAGGTTGAAATGCTCACAATGGTTATATTCTCATCAACTATAAATAGAGGATCATCCAAAATAGAAAGGAGAGAGACTCAGTACATACATCGTCTAAATGACAACATCCTGACATCAATACTTATTGCATATACTCTTTGTTTCTTAGTATTTACCTAATCTATTTTAGATAGAGATTAGTTGTATTCTACTTTAGTGTTCATCTTATTCACTTCTAAGAGAGAATATTGATTGTAATCTTTCATCATCAAAATTGTATCCTTACAGTGTGTAAGGGAGAGTAACTCGATTGTATCCTTACTGTGTGTAAGGGGGAGTAACTCGGTGAGAGATTTGTAAAACGCTTCGCAAGTGCCTGGCCAAACTTGTGGGATTGTAGAGGCTTCTTTTATGCTTGGATTAAACAAGAAGATAATGGATTGAAAATCTCAAGAGGAGCTTGGGGACTTGACGTAGTCATCATTGATTAGACAGAACCAAGATAAATCATAGTTTGCATATTCTCTTCCCTAAGCTTTTATATTTCTACCATATATTATTTAAATATCTAACTGTTGATTTATGATTCATTACTTTCATAGTTATTGCTTCCACTAAGATGCAAAAAGATTTTCAAAGTTCTTAGGTTTTTATCTTACACCCAATTCTCCCCCTCTTGAGTGTCAGCCAATTCTAATATTTGGTATCAGAGGTGGACTTTTGTTTTAAGGACTTAACTGTCTCAAGAGTTTATAATGGTTGATTTTGGATGTTATACACTTTCTGAAGGTTTTGACTATACAATTCCACCTATTTTGAAAGTTATTAATTTTTGGTCTTAGAAAGCTAGAATGACTAGTTTTATTAAAGCATCATATTTTGATATATAAAGTGTTTTTACAAAGGCCTTTGATTTCAAACCGAGAAAGAATTGGACAAAAAATGAAAAGAAAATGTTTTCATTGAACATTAGAGTAATTAAAATTCTGTATAGTGCTTTAACCGAAAATTATTTTGAGAAAATTAGATTTTGCTCTACTGCTAGAGATATTTAGGATTCTCTTGATTCTATTTATACTTCTAACAATTGTGTTGAAGTTGAAAGTATTAACAGTTCATATGAAACGATAAGTTGTATATCTACGGTTAATGAACAAATGGAAGTTGATAATGAAGAAGGAGAAATCATAGAACACTTCCTTGATCCTGTAAACATAGAAGAACAAGAGGAAGATGATTCCCAAGAAGAGCTCATAACAGACGAATTTGATGGATAATCCTCTGGAACTCAAGATCTACATATGGTAAACAATTGAAAATCTTCTGGAGTTATTTTGAAACTAGTTTTGAAAATTTGCATAAAATTGTTTTTCACCAAAGAAATCAAGCTTACCTGGTGAATTTTCTCCCCCTTCTTTCTAAGTTGCTCTAAAGCTCTCTCTCTCTTTCTCTCTTCTTTATGCACAAAATCGTGGGTTTAGAGGAGGGAAGAAGATGAGGAAGTGTTTTATAATATCATGCTTATGTCATCCTTATCTTGCTTATGTCAAAATTTTTAATTTTCCTAAAATCAAATTGTTAACATTTATGTACATATAATGTTGTCACAAGCCCATTTAACTTTGCAACTAACATTTCCCTCTTCTTGTTACATGTAATGGTGTCCCAAGGGTCCTTCCTTTAGGTCCAAATTGGCTTCATAACATTTCCCAAGTCACATGTATACTTGTGTCACATTTTTCCCATTTTCGGATTTTATGGCAATTTCTGGCAGATTTTCTACCCAAAATTTGAAAAATTAGAACTTAATTTGTAGACATCGAATTGGAGTAATTCTAAAGGCTATAGAACCTTTATTGAGTCTAGTTTCAAGAAAAAATACAACCTTTAGCCAATTGGAAGTTGAAACTTCCCAGAATTTAATTCTTTGGATGTTGTTCCAGAAAATAGTCTGTTTTTATGGGCTAATTTCAAAAATTCATAAATCTTTGCATATAGCTCCAAAAATTACCCATTACATATCAAATTAAAGCTTAGGATGTCTACTTTCACCCTGTAAAATTCCACAATTTTTAAACATCATTTGGTCTTCCAAAATCACATGACAAACTCACTTCCTCACAAGAAATCTCACTGGCAGCATTATCACATTCTCCAAAATTCACCCTTCCATTTCATTAAGTGCCACAAATGTTTACAAGGCATATTGGGGAATAAAATTTAGAGTGTTACAAAAAACACTCCCTTTGTGTTTAATTATTAGTGCTTATCAGTCTTCCAAATTCTAAAAAGTGTCTTAACTTCTACACCAGTTATCATAGCTCCAGATTGGAATCTTCCATTCGAAATAATGTGTGATGCATGTGATTATGCAGTTGGAGCTGTTTTAGGCCAAAGAAAAGACAAGGTCTTTTATGCCATCTATTATACTAGTAGGACACTCTTAGACGTAAAGCTAAATTATGCAACAACAGAAAAGAAGTTCTTAATAGTAGTGTTTGCATTCGAAAAATTTAGAGCCTACTTGATTGGGTCAAAGGTCATTGTCTAGATGGACCACTTAGCAATCAAATACTTGATTGAGAAGAAAGACGTTAAGCCTCAACTGATCAGATAAGTGATTCCGCTACAAGAATTTGATTTGGAAATCAAAGACTAAAAAGATTGAGAATTTCATTGCAGATCATCTTTCTCAGTTAGAGACAATTAACAAAAGAGAGAATCACCAATCAAGGAGAATTTCCTATATGAGCAATTTTTTGTCATGCAATCACAACCTACCCCTTGGTATGCTGATTTTGTAAATTACTTGGCAAGTGGGCTAATGCCTTATGAACTTTCTAAAGTACAAAAGAAGAAGTTTCTAGCTAATATAAGGCATTACTTTTGGGTGGATCCATTCTTATACATACAATGCCCAAATAAAATTATTAGGTAATGTGTTCCTGAAGAAGAAATGGCCAGCATCTTAAATCACTGCCATTCATCCCCATATGGTGGTCATTTTGGAGCAAATAGAATAGCTACTAAAGTCCTTCAATCAGGATTTTACTAGCCTACACTCTTTAAGGACGCTCATAGAATTGTGGCAACTTGTGATAAATGTCAAAGAACGGAAAATATCTCAAGGAGACATGAAGCCTCATTAACTAACATCTTAGAAGTTGAGCTTTTTAATGTATAGGAGATCGATTTTATGGGGCCTTTTCCATCCTTATTTAGCTATCAGTTCATTTTAGTAGCTGTTGACTATGTCTCCAAGTGGGTTGAAGGAACTACTTTTCCTAGAAATGATTCTCGAGTGGTTGTGAAGTTTTTGATGAAAAATAATTTTACAAGATTTGGAGTGTCTAGAACCATTATTAGTGATGGAGGAAGGCATTTTTGCAATCAACAATTTCAATCAATGTTAGCTAAATATAGAGTAACTCATAAGGTTGCAACTCCATATCTTCCACAAACTAGCGGATAAGTGGAAATCTCAAAAAGAGAACTGAAATGAACTTGGAGAAGATGGTGAATTCCAATTGGAAGGATTGGGCAAGGAAATTAGATGATGCACTTTGGGCCCATAGAACTGCCTTCAAGACACCAATTGGTACATCCTCATATTAATTAGTCTTTACCGAAAAGAATGCCATCTTTCAGTAGAAATGGAGCACAAAACATATTGGGCAATAAAAGCCTTAAATTTTGACTTAAAGGTAATTGGTGAGAAGAGACTTCTCTAACTCAATGAGCTTGAAGAATTCAGACAAGCAGCTTATGAAAATGCCAAGTTATACAAGGAGAAGACAAAAATGTGGCATGATTGAAGAATTTTGAGGAGAGAATTCACATTGGGACAAAAATTTCTTTTTATAACTCAAGCTTAAAGCTCTTTCCAGAAAAACTGAGAGCAAGGTGGTCAGGACATTTTACTGTGATTCAAGTATGACCATATGGAACTGTGGAGATTCAAGATGGGGATCAAAAATTCAAATTGAACGGGCAAAGGCTAAAGGAGTATAATGACAATGCACTCAACACTTTGAAAACTGTCATCACATTTGAGAAACCAACAGGTAACCCTCCTTACTGTGTAGAACAAAAAAAAAGAGCTAATTGGTTTGGTTTTTTGTCTAGCTAAAGACATTAAAGAAGGGTGACTATTGGGAGGCAAGCCAAAACCTTTTTTTCTTGCTTATTTCCTTTCTTACTCACTAAAACACACTACACTGCGTTAGAAATTTTAGTTGTCATCATTTTCATTTCAAGTTAATATGGAGGAATCACTTGTAAGGTTTAAAAATAGGTTGCCCACTCTTCCCAAAGATATGCTCAGGAAGATCTATAGCTGTTGACTTAAAAGAATTAAGATATTCAAGCGTTTAGGCCTTCCTAAGGATCTTTGCTGGATCATCAAAGCTAAGGTGTAATGCCCCAAATTTTGATTAAGGGCTAATGACCGTTTAATGAGTTGTAATGAATGATTTTATGAATTAAAGTTGATTTGGGACATGAATTAATTATTGGAAATGCCCAACACTCTATATTTTAGTTTAATTATGTGGTAAAATATTAATTGGGCTAATTATAGAGGTAAGAGGGCATGGATGGAAAAGAGAATTAAAATACGTGTTTTGTGGCAATTTAAGTTAATATGCCATAATCAGGGAAAAATTGAAAGAATGGAAGCTATTGGTTAATTAGTCAGTGATTAATGGAGAAATTAATTACTAACTAAGAAAAGAAATGAGAAGTGTAACTAAATGGCTAATGGATTAGTTAGAGTAACTAAGTAGTTACTTACTTTAGGAGAGCCAATGGGAGTTTGACAAGTGGTAAGATGAGAGGATAAGGGAGTTGTTAGAAAAGTCAAATGCACCATTATTATATAATTTTCCCTCTCTATTCCTCCTACATTCCGGCTGATCAAGGAATGGGGGCATGAGAATTGCACTCATTTCATCTTCCTCACACACTCATCTCTCCCTTCTCTCTCCATTTTCGTCCCCCATTGCTGAAGAAGAAAGAAGAAGAGCTCTTCAAAAAAGTAAGCATTTGACCCTTGTAATGACCTCTAATGCAAAAAATCCCTTCTTCAATCTCGCTCCTTGTGTTGAGAGCTCCGATTCTATGGTTTTAGATTTTTCATTGGTGTTGTTTTGAGCACTCAAGGAAATCTAGAGTTTGGAGAACCAAGGAATACCTTAGGGAAAGTTAAAGAGGTAAGTGAGATAAACCTTTCTATATAGGTTTTGTGTCATTTGTTTGAGGTTTGAAATTCTGGAATTTTTGCCCTATTTTTGAAAATTAGGGTTATTGTGTGTTTGGCATGTTGTGGTCATGGAATTGATGTCTTGGGATGCAATTTGGATTGATAGAAGTGAATTGAATCATTCAAGGTTGGGTTTGGCAATTTGTGTTTGGTTTTGTGATTCAAGGTTAGGTTGCGTTGTTTTTGGCCGAAGCCCAAAAAATCTTGGTTGTGGCTAGAAACCTTCTGTGCTGTTTTTTGCCGCAACCAGAGGTTTTTGGCTACAGCCAACCCCTATTTTCAGCACCTAATGATTTTGAAAAGAGGTTTCTAACCTAATACTTCCAAATTCTTTTGGGCTATTTTTAGAGGCTTTCATAGCTACCTAAAGGTCTTTAATGATAACTAAATCTAAGTATTTTGGATTCATTTGAGTATTGGCATAAGTGATAACTTGTCGTCCTTAATGATTATAGGTTTGATATTTGCCCCGAACATAGAAGGCATTCGCGTGAACAAGAACGGAAAGAATAAGGTAGTGACACTTTATCCTATATCATGTTTAATGCATTACTTGTATGTATTTATCTTTGATGAGTGAGGGGATGTAGAGGTTAGCTCGGCCTTGAATAAGGGACGTGGCGTGAGCCTGACCTTGAATATTACTGAGGGGATGTGGCGTGAGCCCGACCTTGAATATTGTTGAGGGGACATAGTGGTTAGCCCGACCTTGAATATTAGTGAGGGGACGTGGCGGTTAGTCTGACCTTGAATATTGATATGTTGTATTGTGATATATGCTTACTTGCTATGTTTAATGATGCATCATATACGTAAGCTGTTGCTACTGGCATTCTTTTGAATCTCACTCTTTCCAAATAACATTTTTAGACAGGGCAAGTGGATCGAGAGGCAAGCAAGTGAGAAAGGGCGACTAGGATTGCCAGTGGTAGTTCTAGTTAGTTTTGGTTTTTGGTTATTATTTGGACAACTTTATGTATATATTTTATTGACCATAGATTTGTAGTTATTGTGTAATCTCCGGTATAGGAAATTGAGATGGGCGATGATTCCCTGTAAAACTCTTGGATTAATAATATTATCCCGAGTGAATGTCGGGAATTTTGTTAGTACTCTGATATTGTATATATGACAAACCAAAAAGGCAAATTGTTTTTATTTAGAAATGAATGGAGATCATATTGTTCAAGTGTTGTAAAAAGTTTTAAATTAATCCAGATCTCTTATTCAATTATAAAATGTATTTAAACACTAATCACGGCCTTGGTGAGGACGGGGGTAACATTTGTGATATCAGAGCAGTTTTCCTGGCATGTGTAGGAATTGCTAGGAAAGTTGCCCTAGTTTGTTGCCTGAGTGTTAGATGATTGATAATTGTTGATTGTATACACATGAATATTCCTGTTATTGATTGGTATATAAGAGGTTAAGGAATATATGTATACATTTGTGTGATTACTGACTTGGTGAATTGATTGTTGACTGAAGAGAAATGACAGCTCACCCTAGAGTCAAGATAATTGACCCAGAGATGGAAGAGCTCAATGACGATCCACCTAACCTTATGCAAGAGATGATGGGTTTGATCAAAGAGCGAAGAGACATGATTGCTGAGCTGAGGGAAGAGCTCAAGGAAGAAAGGGCGAAGCGTAATGAGGAAAGGGTCCAGTTTACATATGAGGAGACCCATGAGGCAACCCAACATGAAGAGACAGTTGAGGGGTCAAACTGATCCCATGAGTCCCCACCTCATACTGAGCAGAACCAAGGATCACATGGGGTGCCGGCTTGTAATGATAGAGACCTTCAATTCTGGGTTTCTAAATTCTATAAGCACATGCCTCCAGTGTTAAGAGGAAGATTCGACCCTCAACCAGCGGAGGATTGGTTGATGAGGTTGGAGAAAATTTTTGTGGTGCTTGAGTATTCATCCGAGGTTAAAGCCAAACTGGCTATCTACAAGCTCGAAGGGGACGCAGACTGACAGTGGAGAAACATTGTCATGACTATGCGGGCCTGGATTGTGCCAGTGACTTGGGAGTCATTCCAGGAGCACTTCAATGACAAGTACTTCCCAAAGTCCGTGAGAATTGAGAAGGAGTCAGAATTTTTGGCCATCAAGCAAGGAGACAACGAGACCTTTGATGACTACCTGTCCTGGTTCGTCCGACTAGCTCGATACTCCTCTTACCCCAGGAGATTAGATGACGTGGGATGGAGTTTTGACATGTTGATCCATGAGTTGAGATGGGAATTGAAGAAGAGGTTGGCCACACGGCAGTTTACTATGTTCAACAAGGCTGTTGAAGAGTGCCGCATCACTGAGAACAACCTGAGTGACATCAACCCGAGTAAGGGTGGTGGTCGTGGCGAACCTGGTAAGGGAAGCTTCTCCCAAAAGTGCAAATGTCAAGGATTCTCATCCAGGGCGGCAGTAAGAAACCGTATCAATTTGGGGATCGTGAGAACCAAAGATCCTCAGGTCAGTGGATATGCCCTCGGTGTAACAAAGCACATTCTGGTAAGAATTGTGAGGGGCAAGTAATGTGCTTTACCTGCAAGTGGCCACGACATTTTGCCAAAGATTGCAAGGGGCCACCGACAGAGTCAAGGCCTAAGAATCAAATGAGAGTATTAGCTATGGCTCACGAAGAAGCAAGGAAATCTCCTGACTTAATTCAAGGTAACATTCTTCTAAATGGTAGTTCATTACAAACTCTGTTTGATTCGGGTGCTAGTCATTCGTTCATAGCTTATGAATGTGTAAAGCGTCTAGGATTACATGTTCATAAATTGCCATTTGATCTGGTTGTGTCAACACCTATGGGTATAAGACTGTGACAGTGGACGCTTGTCTGAATAGTGTTATAACTGTTGAAGGGTTGAGTCTACTATTAATTTGTTTTGTCTGCCACTTCATCAACTAGAAGTTATTCTGGGAATTGATTGGTTGACGGCAAACAATGTCATATTGGATTGTGGTAATAGGAAAATAGGTTATCTTGCTCCGCAGAGGGATGTTAATGTAGACAGTAAATTGAATTTCCTCTCGATGGCTAAGGCCAAGGAATGTCTGAAAAAGGGATGCCAAATGTATATGGTATTCTTTTCTGTTCTGGGAGAGTTATATGAAGCTCTAGAGAATATATCCATTTTGAGAGAATTCCCTGAGGTGTTTCCAAATGATCTTGGTGGATTGCGTTCAAAAAAGGAAGTGGAATTTCTAATTGAGCTGGGTCAATATTCAAAGCGCCGTATAGAGTGGCCCCTAATGAAATGGTGGAATAGAAGAAACAGATTGAAGGCTTGTTGGAGAAAGGGTTCATCCAACCCATTATGTAACCATGGGGAGCTCCAGTATTATTTGTGAAAAAGAAAGATGGAAGCTTGAGGCTCTGCATAAATTACAGAAAACTTAACAAAGTAAATGTTAAGAACAAGTACCCTTTCCTGAGAATTGATGACCTGTTAGATCAAATATATGGCTCATGTGTATTCTCCAATATTGATATAAGGTTTGGGTATCATTAGTTGTGTGTAAAGGCAGCAGATATTCCGAAGATTGCTTTTAGAATGAGATATGGGCACTATGAGTTCCTTGTAATACCCTTTGGTTTGACCAATACACCGGCACTATTGATGGATTATACGAATCTCATCTTTCGAGCGTATCTTGATTAGTTTGTGGTAGTGTTCATTGACAACATATTGATTTACTCTAAGAGTAATGATGAGCATGAACAGTATTTGAGAATTGTGTTGAGAATCTTGCGAGAAAAGCAACTCGATGCCAAGTTGAGCAAGTGTGAGTTTTGCCTTACGAATATGAAGTTCCTCGGCCATGTTATCTCACGTGAAGGGGTCTCGGTGGATCCCAGAAAAGTGGAAGCAGTACTTGACTAGAAGAGGCCAGAAACTGTTTCTGAGATCCGCAGTTTTCTGGGTCTTGTTGGTTATTATCGAAGGTTCATTCAAAACTTCTCCCAGATTGTATTGCCGATAACCAAGCTCACGAGGAAGGATCAACCGTTTTTATGGGATGACCGATGTGAACATACTTTCACGGAGTTGAAGGAGAGGTTGACTATGACACTAGTATTAATTATACCTGATTCCAGTGAGGCTTACGTCGTGTACAGTGATGCGAGTAAGTTGGGGTTGGGGTGTGTCCTGATGCAGCAGGGATGTATGGTGGCCTATACCTCTCAACACCTCAAATCGCATGAGATGAATTACCCCACTCATGATCTGAAGCTTGCGGCAATAGGGTTTGCATTGAAAATTTGGCGTCATTACCTGTATGGTGTGACAGTGGAATTGTACTGTGACCATAAGAGTCTCCATTACTTGTATGACCAGAAAGAATTGAATATGAGACAACGTCAGTGGATGGAGTTGCTGAAAGATTATACCCTAGAGATTAAATATCATCTGGGTAAAGCTAATGTCGTCATAGATGCTCTTAGTCGGAAGGCAATGCTAGTAGCAACGATGATAATCCAGGAAATGAAATTTATAGAGGATTTTCGGGACTTTAATCTCTCGAATAGTATCCTGTGTGCCAGTTATGGCGTTGTCCAAGGGGAGAATGACCTGAGCATGGAAATTGAAGAGGCTCAGATGCATGATGAGCGAGCCCAGTCCATCCGAGCTATGATTGAGCAAGGAGGGGCTCAAGATTATGATTTGTCACCTAGTGGACATGTTTGGTACAAGAAGAGAATCTATGTTCCACCGAAGGCTGACTTGCGACAGAGGATTCTAGATGAGCCTCATAAAGGTTAGTATACTCTTCACCCCAGTATGACCAAGATGTATCACAATTTGAAATCTATGTACTGGTGGTCAGGGTTGAAGAGTGATGTGACTAAGTACTTGGCATGGTGTCTTACTTGTCAGAAGGTGAAGATTGAACACCAGAGATTGCCAGGATTACTTCAGAGTCCAAAAATTCTAGAATGGAAGTGGGTGAATGTGACTATAGATCTAGTGGTGGGTCTACCCAAGATCAAGAACTATGATGTGATCTGGGTGATTGTTGATTGACTCACAAAGTTAGCACACTTCATACCAATTAATGCTAGCTATTCTATGGATAGGTTGGTGGAAATCTACATCAAAGAGATAGTGAGACTCATGGTACAGTAAAGAATATTATCTCTGATAGAGATCCTCGGTTTACTTTGAGATTCTAGAAGGCTCTGCATGAAGCTATGGGTACTCAGTTAAGGTTTAGCACAGCCTACCATCCTCAGACAGATGGACAGTCAGAAAGTACTATCCAGACGCTAGAAGATATGCTGAGAACGTGTGTCCTAGACTTCAAGGGAAAATGGCACTACTTTCTTCCATTGGCTGTGTTTGCCTACAATAAAAGTTATCATGCGAGCATAAAGATGGCTCCATATGAGGCATTGTATAGAAGGAAGTGTCAGTCACCATTGTGCTGAACAAAGTTGTCTGAGAGGAAGTTGTATGGCCCGGATCTTGTTGATCAAACCTCTGAACAGATCCGAATAATCAGGAAGAGGCTCCTTACAGCATAGAGTCTACAGAAGAGCTATGCTGATAAAAGGAGAAGACCTCTAGAGTTTGAAGTGGGGGATCATGTTTTCCTAAGAGTATCTTTGGTCACAGGCATCGGGAGAGCAATCAAGTGGAAGAAACTAAGCCCGAGGTATATTGGTCCATTTGAGATTCTGGGGTGAATTAGACCTGTAGCATACAAGATAGCCCTACCCGTGAATTTCAGTCGACTGCATGATGTGTTCAATGTCTCATAGCTCAAAAAGAACCAACTAGACCCTAAGCATATTATTGAATATGAAGAGATCGAATTACAAGATAACTTCACTTATGTGGCAGAGCCGGAATGAATCAAGAATCAAGAAGAGCAGTGGCTTAGACATCGTAGCTTACTGTTTGTGAAGGTGGTCTGGAAGGGAATGTCTCCAAGGGAAGCAATATGGGGAGCAGAAGCTGACATGAGAAAGCGATTTACTGAGTTTATGCCCCAAGATGTGTAACAATTATGGGGACAAAATTTATTGAACAGGGGAAGAATTGTAGTGCCCCAAATTTTGATTAAGAGCTAATGACCGTTTAATGAGTTGTAATGAATGATTTTATGAATTAAAGTTGATTTGGGACATGAATTAATTATTTGAAATGCTCAATACTCTATACTTTAGCATAATTATGTGGCAAAATAATTAATTGGGCTAATTATAGAGGTAAGGCCACATGAATGGAAAAGATAATTAAAATATGTGTTTTGTGGCAATTTAAGTTAATATGCCATAATCAGGGAAAAATTTAAAGAATGTAAGCTATTGGTTAATTAGTCAGTGATTAATGGAGAAATTAATTACTAACTAAGAAAAGAAATGAGAAGTATAATTAAATGGCTAATGGAGTGGTTAGAGTAACTAAGTAGTTACTTACTTTAGGAGAGCCGATGGAAGTTTGACAAGTGGTAAGATGAGAGGATAAGGGAGATGTTAGAAAAGTCAAATACACCATTATTATATCATTTTCCCTCTCTCTTCCTCCTACATTCTGGTTGATCAAGGGATGGGGGTGTAATATCCTGAATTGTAATCAAGGATTAATAACTTCAAAGTGATGTAGTTAATGATAATTAAGCACTTTTGAAGTATATGTTGGCAACGTGATATAAAGGTGTTTAGTAACGGTTTAATGAGCAATGTGATAATCAGGGGCGAAATGGTAAATTTACCAACCGACAGTCAGTTACCGAAAAGAAAACTCCCTAGTAATTGAAACTAATGGTTAGGATTGTAATTAAGAAATTGAAAGTGCTTGTGCATGTGTTATATGAACTCATAGAAGGAAGGATGAGATTGTGCCATGTGGTCAAATGAGAGCCATTGGATTTAAAGTCAAAAAGTCAAATGATTTTGCCTCTCTCTTCCCTTGTCAAGTCGGTTGTGTGTGTGTATATGTGAAGGGAAAATTTCATCATCATCTTCATCAACTCATCTCTCTCCTCATTCTCTCTCCATTTCCGGCGAGCTAGGCAAGAAAGAGAAAGGAAGGGTTTGAAATTTAGGTAGGTAAATGACTTCATATGCCTAAACACTCTTCATTGATATTGATCAAGAAGTTGAGAGCTTTCTTGCTATGTTTTCAGAATTGTGAAAGGTGGTGGTTTGGAGTTCTCACAAATTTAAAAGTTAGGAAAATAAAGATTTGATCTTTCTAAGTTGTAGAGGTAATCATTTAATGCATTTTGGTATAATTGTTTTGGCCATTGGTTTGGTTTTGTAAATTCTGGATTTTTGCCCTGATTTCTTGTGATTTTAGAAGATGTGAATTAAGTGATGTAATGTGGTGGAATAGAGGCCAAATAGTGTATGGGAGTCAATGGTTTTGGTTTAGATTTGAAAAGAGGAAGCTTAGCAAATTATGGTTTTGGGTGATCTAGTGACCTAGAGATGTGAATGTGTTGCTTGAGTGGGAGTTTGGTTGTTTTGGGTTTACCAATGGGTTCCTTATGTCAAAATGGGTGAGAATGAGTTCTAGAACAAGTCTTAGGACCATTGGTAGCAAATTGGTCTATTTTGAAAAACCATATCAGTTGCTGCGATTTGGCATCTGATAGGCATCACTCGAGTGAGGGAGGATCTCACTCGAGCATGCTATAAACTTCTGGGAATATTAGTTAAGTCTTCAAGTAGAAACCACGAGCACACTTCCTGACTTGCGAGTGCGATATGATCCCACTCGAGTGAGCATGGGCATGCTCGAGTAAGGGAGTCAGTTTAAGACCTGGGAGTTCATGGTTGCTCTCGGGTAGTCACTCGTTAGGCCTCACTTCTTAGTGCTCGAGTGCACTTGAGGTCATTGCTCGAGTACCGCTTCTTGTGCTTGAGTGAAGTGTGAGAAATATTTTGAGGTTTGCTCTCAGGCAAACACTTTCTGTGTCTCACTCGCTGGTACTCAAGTGCGATTGGGGGTGTCACTCAAGTGAGACTTCCATCACTCGAGTGAGCCAGCCCAAAATCAGAAATTCTTCTAAAAAGGAGGGTCTTCGGGGTAGTTTCTCTCAACCCTTTAGGCATATGTTTAGATCTATAATAATCACCTAAAGAGCTTAAATGATAACCAACTTAAAGTATTATAGAATCAAGAGCTTGGAAAAGAGATTGACGGGTTGTCCCTAACTTGGTTTGTAGGATTTGATATTTGCCGTTCTCGAGAGCCCACAGTGCCGAAAAATATTAGGAAAGGATCAGGTAGTGACTCTCTCTCTTATACTATGTGTAATGCACTGTATGTGTGTTGTATCACTGTTTTGTGATGATCTCTGATACTGCTGCGGTTACAGCTGGTGATAGCTGTCGTTTATAGCGCAAGCTATCGTTATTGTGATTACAGCGTAAGCTGTCATGATTGTGATTACAGTGTAAGATGTCTTTATTGTGATTACAGCGAGAGATGTCGCATTGTGTATACAGCCGTGAGCGCTGTCGTTTGTGGAAGAAACCATGTATCTTTGTGTTGCTACTGCTGTTGCTAATTGTGATTTACGTACATGCTTTATGTTTATGCATTGTGTGAGTGATTTGTTACTACTGGGATTCTCTCGAATCTCATTCCTTCCAATGACTAACATTTCAGACAGGGCATGTGGCTCAAAAGAGAAGCGGGCAACTCGGAGTGATTAGGACCCTTTAGGGGTTATATTCGATTTCGGAAATGTTGGTTATCTATGTTAAACCTGTGATTACTGTATATTTTGGGATGTAAATATTATTGTAATGGAGCTTGGTTGTGTAATCCCCTAGAGAGACTTACAAACACTTAGTTGATGTATGTATGGAACCCGGGAGTTTCCGGGAATTTGATTACACACTCTGATATGAATGAATGTATATTAACTGCACAGGTAATTATATTCGAACATTGAAATTGAGACCAGGATAGGAAAAAGGTTTTAAAAGATTTTCGTGAAAAACCTACTGTAAGGTAGGAAGTTAAAATAAGTTTAAATCATTCAATAGTCTCTAATCTGATTTAATTATACGTTATCGAATTATAATTACATGATTAAAGGCAGGGGGTTACAAGGGGCATGAGAATTGCACTCATTTCATCTTCCTCACACACTCATCTCTCCCTTCTGTCTCTATTTTCGTCCTCCATTGTTGAAGAAGAAAGAAGAAGAGCTCTTCGAAAAAAGTAAGCCATTTGACCCTTGTAATTACCTCTAATGCAAAAACTCCCTTCTTCAATTTTGTTCCTTGTGTTGAGAGCTTCGATTCTATGGTTTTAGATTTTCCATTGGTGGTGTTTTGAGTACTCAAGGAAATCTAGAGTTTGGAGAACCAAGGAATAACTTGGGGAGAGTTAAAGAGGTAAGTGAGCTGAACCTTTTTATATAGGTTTTGTGTCATTTGTTTGAGGTTTGAAATTCTAGAATTTTTGCCCTTTTTTTGAAAATTAGGGTCATTGTGTGTTTGGCATGTTGTGTTCATGGAATTGATGTCTTGGGATGCAATTTGGATTGATATAAGTGAATTGAATCATTGAAGGTTGGGTTTGGCAATTTGTGTTTGGTTGTGTATTGGTCAAAACAAGACATGTTGATAGGTTGTGATTTTGTCATTTTGAGGTTGCCATTGTGTTCATTGTGGAAAATTATGTGGGAGTAGTGTTGTATGTGAATTTTGAACCATTGAAAACTTAGGTTGAAAAGTTGCAAGTTTGGTCAGTGAAAAACTCTGTGCTTGCAGTTGTTTTACATGGACGTTTTGAAATAGCAAATGGTGTTGAAGAATTCTGAAACTTTCTAGTCTTAAAGTTCACATGCCAAGCTTCAAAATGGACCCATAATTTATGTCATTTCATTTGTGAGCTAGGAGTTATGATTGTCCAAAGTTTGATGTTAAATCTGGGATCAAATCTGGAACAGCAAGGAGATTCGTGTAATTCTGTATTTTTGTGGTTATGGACAACCTTGATTCATATTTTTCCTATGTAGAGGACTTAAATATCTTTCAATAGGCTTTAGGATCAACTTATTTTGATTTTTCTAGAATTAGTTATGATTTTTTGAAATTTCCTTGGCTACAGCCGAAAGTTCTTGGCTGCAGCCCAAAACTTTCTGGGCAGTCATTGGCCGCATCCAGAAAATCTTGGCTACAGCCACAAACCTTTTGCGCTATTTTTGGCCGCAGCCAGAAAATCTTAGCTGCAGCCAGAAACCTTCTATGCTATTTTTGGCCATAGCCAGAAACTTTCTGTGCTGTTTTTGTCTATAGCCAGAGGTTTCTTGGCTACAGCCAACCCCTGTTTTTAGCACCTTATGATTTTAAAAAGTGGTTTCTACCCTAGTACTTCCCAATCCTTTTGGGCTATTGTTAGAGGCTTTGACAGCAACCTAAAGGTCTTTAATGATAACCAAATCTCAGTGTTTTGGAGTAATTTGAGTATTGGATAAGTGATAACCTATTATCCTTAATGATTATAGGATTTGATATTTTCCCGGAATGTAGAAGGCATACACGTGAATAATAACGGAAAGAACAAGGTAGTGACACTTTATCGTATATCATGTTTAATGCATTGCTTGTATATATTTATAATTGAATGATCGAGGGGACGTGGTGGTTAACCCGGCCTTGAATAGGGGATGTTGTGTGAGCCCGGCCTTGAATATTATGAGGGGACGTGGCGTGAGCCTGGCCTTGAATATTATTGAGGGGACATGGCGGTTAGCCCGACCTTGAATATTGATATGCTGTATTGTGATATATGCTTACTTGCTATGCTTAATTATGCATCATATACGTAAGCTGTTGCTACTGGCATTCTTTTGAATCTCACTCTTTCTAAATAACATTTTTAGACAGGGCAAGTAAACCGAGAGGCAAGCACGTGAGAAAGGGTGACTAGGATTGCCAGTGGTAGTTCTAGTTACTTTTGGTTTTTGGTTATCATTTGGACAACTGTATGTATATATTGGATTGACCATAAATTTGTAGTTATTATGTAATCCCAGGTATAGGAAATTGAGATGGGCGATGATGTCCTGTAAAACTCTTAGATTAATAATATTATCCCGGGTAAATGTTGGAAATTTTGTTAGTACTCTGATATTGTATATGTGACAAACCGAACAAGCCAATTGTTTTTATTTAAAAATAAATGGAGAACATATTGTACAAGTATTGTAAAAGTTTTTAATTATCCCGGATCTCTTATTCAATTATAAAATGTATTTAAACACTAATCATGGCCTTGGTGAGGACAGGGGTAACATTTGTGATATCAGAGCAGTTTTCCTGGCATGTGTAGGAATTGCTAGGATAGTTGCCCTAGTTTGTTGCCTAAGTGTTAGATGATTGAAAATTGTTGATTGTATACACATGAATATTCCTGTTATTGATTGGTATATAAGAGTTTAGGAATATATGTATACATTTGTGTGATTATTGACTTGGTGAACTGATTGTAGATTGAAGAGAAATGACAGCTCGCCCTAGAGTCAGGAGAATTGACCCAGAGATGGAAGAGCTCAATGACAATCCACCTGACCCTATGTAAGAGATGATGGGTTTTATCAGAGAGCAAAGAGACATGACTGCTGAAATGAGGAAAGAGATCAGGGAAGAAAGGGCGAAGCATAATGAGGAAAGGGTCCAGTTTACACATGAGGAGACCCAAGAGGTGACCCAACATGAAGAGACAGCTGAGGGGTTAAACTGATCCCATGAGTCCCCACCTTATACTGAGATGAACCAAGGATCACATGGGCTGCTGGCTTGTAATGATAGAGACCTTCAATTCTGGGTTTCTAAATTCTATCAGCACATGCCTCCAATGTTAAGAGGAAGATTCGACCCTCAAGCAATGGAGGATTGGTTGATGAGGTTGGAGAAAATTTTTGTGGTGCTTGAGTATTCATCCAAGGTTAAAGCCAAACTGGCTATCTACAAGCTCGAAGGGGACGCAGACCAACGGTGGAGAAACATTGTCATGACTATGCGGGCCCGGAATGTGCCAGTGACTTGGGAGTCATTCCAGGAGCAGTTCAACGACAAGTATTTCCCAAAGTCCGTGAGAATTGAGAAGGAGTCAGAATTTTTTGCCATCAAGCAAGGAGACAACGAGACCTTTGATGACTACCTATCTTGGTTCGTCCATCTAGCTCGATACTCCTCTTACCCCAGGCTATTGGATGACGTGGAATAGAGTTCTTACATGTTGATCAGCGGGTTGAGATGGGAATTGAAGAAGAGGTTGGCCACACGGCAGTTTACTATGTTCAACAAGACTGTTGAAGAGTGCCGCATCACTGAGAACAACCTGAGAGATATCAACCCGAGTAAGGGTGGTGGTCGTGGTGAACCTGGTAAGGGAAGCTCCTCCCAGAAGTGCAAGAGCCAAGGATTCTCATCCAAGGGTGGCAGTAAGAAACCGTATCAATCTGGGGATCATGAGAACCAAAGATCCTCAGGTCAGTGGATATGCCCTCGGTGTAACAAAGCACATTCTGGTAAGAATTGTGAGGGGCAAGTAATATGCTTCACCTGCAAGCAGCCAGGACATTTTGCCAAAGATTGCAAGGGGCGACCGACAGAGTTAAGGCCCAAGAATCAAGGGAGAGTATTCGCTATGACTCACGAAGAAGCAAGGAAATCTCCCGACTTGATTCAAGGAAACATTCTTCTAAATGGTAATTCATTACAAACTCTGTTTGATTTGGGTGCTAGTCATTCATTCATAGCTTATGAATGTGTAAAGCACCTAGGATTACATGTTCATAAACTGCCATTTGACCTGGTTGTGTCAACACCTATGGGTATAAGACTGTGACAGCGGAAGCTTATCTGAATAGTGTTATAATTGTTGAAGGGTTTGAGTCTACCATTGATTTGTTTTGTCTGCGACTTCATCAACTAGAAGTTATTCTGGGAATTGATTGGTTGACGGCAAATAAAGTCATGTTGGATATTGGGAATAGGAAAATAGTTTATCTTGATCCGCAGAGGGATGTTAATGTAGACAGTAAATTGAATTTCCCCTCGATGGCTAAGGCCGAAGAATGTCTGAAAAAGAGATGCTAAGTGATATGGTATTCTTTTCTGTTCAAGGAGAGTTATATGAAGCTCTAGAGAATATATCCGTTTTGAGAGAATTCCCTGAGGTGTTTCTTGATAATCTCGGCGGATTGCCTTCAGAAAGGGAAGTGGAATTTCTAGTTGAGATAGTACTTGGAGCTGGGTCTATATCCAAAGCTCCATATAGAATGGCCCCTAATGGAATGACAGAATTGAAGAAACAGATTGAAGACTTGCTCGAGAAAGGGTTCATGCAACCCAATGTGTCGCCATGGCGAGATCTAGTATTATTTGTGAAAAAGAAAGATGGAAGCTTGAGGCTCTGCATAGATTACAGAAAACTTAACAAAGTAACTGTTAAGAACAAGTACCTTCTCTCGAGAATTGATGACCTGTTAGATCAATTGTCTGGCTCGTGTGTATTCTCGAAGAGTGATATGAGGTTTGGGTATCATCATTTACTTGTGAAGGAAGTGGATATTCTGAAGACTGCTTTCAGAATGAGATATAGGCACTATAAGTTCCTTGTAATACCCTTTGATTTGACCAATACACTGGCGCTATTCATTGATTATATGAATCTCATCTTCCAAGCGTATCTTGATTAGTTTGTGGTAGTGTTCATTGACAACATATTGATTTACTCTAGGAGTAATGATGAGCATGAACGGCATTTGAGAATTGTGTTAAGAATCTTGCGAGAAAAGCAACTCGATGCCAAGCTGAGCAAGTATGAGTTTTGCCTTACGGAAGTGAAGTTCCTCGGCCATGTTATCTCACGTGAAGGGGTCTCGGTGGATCCCAGAAAAGTGGAAGCAGTACTTGACTAGAAGAGGCTAGAAATTGCTTCTGAGATCTGCAGTTTTCTGGGTCTTGCTAGTTACTATCGGAGGTTCATTCAGAACTTCTCCCATATTGCATTACCGATGACCAAGCTCACGAGGAAGGATTAACCGTTTTTATGGGATGACCGATGTGAACAGTATTTCACTGAGTTGAAGGAGAGGTTGACTACGACATCAGTATTGATTATACCTGATTCCAGTGAACCTTACATCGTGTACAATGATGCGAGTAAGCAGGGGTTAGGGTGTGTCCTGATGCAGCAGGGATGTGTGGTGGCCTATGCCTCTCGACAACTCAAACCGCATGAGATAAATTATGATACTCATGATTTGGAGCTTGCGGCAATAGGGTTTGCATTGAAAATTTGGCGTCATTACCTGTATGATATTACAGTGGAATTGTACTACGACCATAAGAGTCTCCAATACTTGTATGACCAGAAAGAATTGAATATGAGACAGCGTCAATGGATGGAGTTGCTGAATGATTATACCCTGGAGATTAAATATCATTCGGGTCAAGCTAATGTCTTCACAGATGCTCTTAGTCGGCAAGCGGTGCTAGTAGCATCGATGATGATCCAGGAAAGGAAATTGATAGAGGATTTTTGAGACTTCAATCTCTCTAATAGTATCATGTGTTTCAGTTATGGCATTGTCCAAGGGGAGAATGACCTAAACACGGAAATTGAAGAGGCTCAGATGCATGATGAGCGAGCCCAGTCCATCCGAGCTATGATTGAGCAAGGAGGGACTCGGGATTATGATTTGTCACCTAGTATACTGGTTTGGTACCAAAAGAGAATCTATGTTCCACTGAAGGCTGACTTGTGACAGAGGATTCTAGATGAGGCTCATAAGAGTCAGTATACTCTTCACCCCGATATGACCAAGATGTATCACAATTTGAAATCTATGTACTGGTCTCCAGGGTTGAAGAGTGATGTGACTAATAGTGGCACGGTGTCTTACCTGTCAAAAGGTGAAGATTGAACACCAGAGACTGCCAGGATTACTTCAGAGTCCAAAAATTCCAGAATGGAAGTGGGAGAGTGTGACCATGGATCTAGTGGTGGGTCTACCTAAGATCAGGAACTATGATGCGAACTGGGTGATTGTTGATCGACTCACAAAGTCAGCACACTTCATACAAATTAATGCAATCTGGGTGATTTGTGTTCCTTTCATGTCTATTTAAAGTATTTGTATTAAAATGAGCCATTATAAGCTATTTTCTTCTTTTTGAAAATCAGCATCTTCTTTGTATGAAGCAGCTATAAATGTTCTCATCTAATCTACATTCTCTTCTATGCTCGGGAAGAATTCTTTGATTTATTTGAGAGTTTTCAAAAGGAAGGCTCAAACTACTTTGAATGGGATCTCAGTTAAACTATCTTGCTTCATAGTCTCACAATTTCTCTGATGTCATTGAGCATTTATTGGCCATTTTTTTGACAGCATCATCTTCTATTATTGCTCTTCCTGTAGTTTTGATGCTGGTTTTTAATTGGTGATAACTATAGTGAGAAAGTGTTATATCTGCTAGTTGCATAATCTGTATATGATGCTAATATGTGTGTGTACACACGCGCACACTCTAATACTATATATTTGATTATTTTTTTTAAGGTCTTCGATGGAGAAGAAGAAATTATATTGAAGATTTGATATGAACATGGGAAGATTTACATTGATTGATTCAGTTAAAATTGTGAACTTGTAATGAAAATTGTTGTTATGTTGTTGTGTTTAGTTTCATATTTTATGATATATTTTGGATCATTAGTATTAATTGATGGAAATTTTGGCTTGTTTTCAACTTGTTTAAAATAGGCTTGTTTGTGGCCTGTTTTACGGTGAGGTCTGTGGTTTGTTAGCCTTCTTAAAATGTTTTAAAAATCTAGGCCTCCTTAACAGGCCTCAGGCTAGGCCAAGCCTGTGTACAAGCTAAGTTTAGACTAGAAAAAAGGCCTCTAACAAGTCACAAGTCAGACTCAAGCTATCCTGTTATAATATAGGCCTGACCTGACAAAAAGGGGACTGTTTACACCCATATGTCGACAGAATTGAGCAAAAAGATATTATCATATGAAATAAAGCATCACATCAACGTCAATCTTTTTGAATAGTGAGAAAAGTGTCGGTCTTTTTGAAAAACTTAGAAGCCAAATGCACATGTTCATTCAATTTATGAAAGTGTAGCAAAAATGATAACATGTTTATAAGGGACTAACCTTTATTTATTGCAAACTGAAAACTGAAAGTACTAAAATACTCCCTTTCAAAAAAAATTAAAAAATTCTCTCCCTCCCAACTTCTTATTTATCTCTTCGCTTTCACAAATGCATCATTAACCATCATCAACCAGAAATTAAATCAAGTTTTCACGAAAAAAAAAGAAATTAAATCAAATAAAAAACATAATTAGATTCAGACCAAGTAATTGCATGACTTCCAGGGGCACCACAAGCACTGTACGACCACTAAGCTTTAACCCATCATCAGTATATTGAAGGCACGATCCTGACAACGTCTTCTTCATTTGCTACTTAAGGGCCTGTTTGGTTGGAGGGGAGGGAAGCGGATGAAAAATGAGCCCTCCCCTTATTTGGTATGAAAAATTGGAGAGGAAGGACCTCAAAGAAGGGGCTCCAAATCCCTCTCATTTCTTCATTTTTGTTCCCTCCAAATTAAGAGGTTTGGAGGGAATGAAAAATGAGCCCCACCCCTTCCATCCCCTCTCTTTGAATCCTAGGGCCTATTTGGTTCAAAAGGAGGGGATGGAAAGGGAAGGGATAGAGGGGAAGAATAAATGATCACCTTGTTTGGTTTGGTTGGAGGGGAAGAAAGGGAAATTTTTTTTAATAATCCTTTCTTTGATTTAAGAGGGGAGGGGAGATAATGACTAATTTACGATTTTACCCTTATATATTAGCTTACATTTTTTTACTTATATAAAGAATTTAAATTATTTTTTTAAAATGAAAATTATTTAAATTAGTTTGTAGACACAATAAAGGACAAAATCCTCCAAAATAGAACCACCCACAATTAAGATCACTCCACGGTTGAACCAAATGCAGTAATTTCCTCTCAACAAAGTATGCAAATAAAAAGAGAGTAGAAGCATATGACAAAGCAACATTCATTGGGAAGTTTGAATAGAGACACATGAAACCTCAACAACTGAGAGAATTATCAATCACATGAATCTCAATTCACATGAACTATGACACAACATTGTATGAATAATGGTGCTGTTGTTTTTTTTTTTGTTTTTTTTTTATTTTTTTTGCATCAAGTATAGCTAGGAGAAGTGAGAAGGGAGGGGGAAAATTAAAGACTTAAAAAAGATCTAGGCCAAGAAAGTGTGTTTTTATTTTTCATGAACGGGTATAATGGCAATATGAAAAAGTCATGGGAGCAAAATAGTCCTAATTTTTTAATTCCCTCCAAAAGCTTCCAATTTGGGGGGATAAAAAATGAGGGGATGGGAGGGATTTGGAGCCCCTCCCCTCCAATTTTTCACACCAAGGAGAAGGGCTCATTTTTCATCCCCTCCCATCTCCTCCCCTCCAAACAAATAGGCTCCAAACAAATAGGCCCTTAGGGTTATCATAGGTTGTATGGCCATCCTTGCTCCATTCAAATCATCATCCTCTGCTTCTAATGCTAGGACCACTTCTTCCTCCTCTAAATTGAAACTGGAGGGGAAAAGTATTGCTCAAAACCCGCATTCTTTGTCGTCTTCCTTGTCCACTTCTTCTCCATGTCGTCGAAGCTCCACCGTGAATTGACTCAACCCACTGGCATCTAGAAAGTGGCTTCTCTTTCCCCAGTACCACATAGCTTTTTGGATTTTCTAAAAAATCTTGTGGCCAAGCTATCAACTATCAAGCAAATTTGGTCATGCGTCATGAAATAGAACCTTCAAAATCCTGTGGATGGGAGGAAAATTAGTGAAGAGAAGGAGGAAGTTGGGTTGTTGATGTGCTTGATTCAGATCTACAAAGTAGAAAGTTTAAAAAAAAGCGCAACTAAATCGGATCTTCAAGAAGTTAGGAGAGAAGAGAATCATCACAATTGCTAGTGGAGGATAGTTGCTGTTGCTTTGGAGATGCTGATGCTGACGTGGGTGGAGGATGCTGCTGCTGCCGTGGTTGGTAGAGGATGTTGTCATCACCGGAATTTGAGAAGAAATTAGGGAGATGAAAGAGGAAGGGAGAGACAGTTGATGGATCAAAGAAGAAGGGCATAACGAAGATCCTTGCTAGCAGGCTGAAGGACGCTATGGCTTACCTAATTCAGCCTCAACAATGTAGTTTTATAAAACAATTTTGTATTGCACACTTTGAATTTTTTTAAAAAATATTATATAATTTTACATATATAACTTATGAAACATTCTTACTCTATAGAATTGTTTTACGAATATTAATTATGATCAATACATAGTATGGCAAATAATAACTTGAGACTACATCTTAAGCAAACTGGCCCATAAGTGGGCGCTGTAGCCATGAATAAGCTTATACTTTTTCAGTTAGTTCCATCCCTCTTTGCTCATATAGGAAGACTTCCCCCTAAAGAAAACGGGAGACTTTTCCTCCCATCCCATGCTTATCACCTTAATTCTATTATAATTAGTTCATTTTTATATACTAAGAAAAATATTGTAAACTAAAAGTAATTTTTTCTCCATTTTCTTTTTTTTTTCATACAAATCCTTGTGAAAATTTAAAAGAAAAGTTGATTCCTCGGTCCCTATAATTTTACTTATTTTTTAATTAGGTCCTTTTTTATTGTGTCATTACAATTTTTTCGAATTGTAGGAAATGGTCCATATGCATATAATGTGTTAATTAGGGCCAATATGAATGCTGACTAAGCAACATATAAATTGCCACAAAATACAAAAAAATATTTTTAAAATTTATTTAATATCAACCTAAAAAAACATAATTATTTGGATCCGTGTGACAAAATCAATCATGGTTATTTATGTTGAGTGAGAGCCACATCATTAGCTATTCACGTGGTTTCTCTTGCAAATAACAAATTTTGACTATAAGGACCAAAGAATCTGGAATTTTTTGACCGTTGCTTAACAACGGTCGCTGCTTCGGTGCTGGGTCCGTCAGCAAGTGTCGGGTCTGAGCTTCTGATCTCCGACTGGAGCTGGGTTCGTTGGCAAGCATCGGGTCTGGGCTTGCTTTACTGATCTCCGACTATCTTGATTTTGTTGATCTCAGACTGGTTCAAGGCTGTCGACGCGTTTTCGTCACAGTGTAGAGCCAAGGTTTTTTGGCACAGCAACGAATTCATTCTGATTGGTCGTCTCTGCCTCGGAATTGTCTCAGTCAAATAGCGTTTGACGTTACTGATCTTTGACTGGCATTTTTGCTGATTCTCGATTGGTTCTCCGTTGTAGACAGGCTTTCGTCACAGATCGGGGAAATATTCTTCGTCACAGGTGAGGGCAACGGTTTAAGTCTTCACAGTGAACTCTATTTTGTGTTAATAGAACAGAGCTTCTTGATGTAAGTATAGCACGATGCGTGAACGTGAACGTAGTTGTGCCAGAGTTCTTCCGGCACTGACGTCGGAGGAGCATGATACGATGGTGCAGAGTCTAAAGAAAGTTAGAGATGGAGAAGATGAGTACTCTGGAAACCAATCACTTATGCTGAGAGTGGAAGACTAGATGACTGATGAAGAGGTTGTAAAGGAGGCTCCTATACAACTGAAGAAATCATACAAAGAAGCATAAGTTGATATGCCGATAACGGAAGACATGTCTGGCAAAGAAGATGAATAGTGGCGTGGGGATAGATGGAAATCTAGAATCAAGGTCAATATCACTCCAAGGGGTCCAAACAACATAGTATCGCCGGAGATCCGTCAAAAGTTAGCGAAGAAATGGAGTACCTTTCTGATTGTGAGGCTTCTAGGACACATGGTTTGTGAAGAACAACTTAGGTGAAAGTTACAGCAACTAAGGGGTCGGAGAGGCGAGGTAATTACGATAGAAATTAGTTTTGGATATTTCTTGGTTCGTTTAACCAGTGGGGAGGATTATAAGTTTGCTTTAACGGGTGGCCCATGCTTATACATGGAACATTACTTAGCTATACAACCTTGGAAACCTGATTTTGATCCTGATGCCGAGGAGGTGCCGAAAATTGCTGCTTGGGTACGTATTCCAAAATTTCCAGTAGATTTTTATGATAAGGGTATCTTATATGTGGTGGGTAGTCAGATCGGAAGGGTTATTAAGGTGGATAATAATACATTGAAACAAACCAAAGGTCGCTTTGCTCGATTATGTGTTGAGATAGATCTAAATTCTCCGTTGCTCCCATCATTGATGATTAATGGCAAGGAAAAAAGTAGTATACAAGGGACTATACCTGATATGTTACTCATGTGGGAGGTATGGCCACGGGTCTGAACATTGCTTACACAAGAAAGAATCTGAAGTTTCGGGCATACGAGTTTCGAAGAATGAGGTTGAAGGGCGAACATCAAAACAGACGAAGACTGATCACAACCCAATAGCTACGAATTATGGTGAATGGATGGTGGCACCTAGGCGGCGTAAGGTGCAGCATGGTACTAAAGGAGAGTTAAATGTTCGTAGAGAAAGGGTACGTAATTTGCATAGTCACAATAATGTTGGAGACTCAATATTTGCCGCATTGACAGATGAAAATTTGGAAGAGAAGGGGAATGAAATCCCTGTAATGGTGCATAATAATTTGGCCCATGATAATACAAATCAAGAAAATTCAACAGTCAACTTTATTAAATCACAAGGGCCTTTGCCTAGTAAGAAAAAGCCTGGGGAGGTTAAAGCTGGGATTATAGAAATTGTGGGGGGTCGTAAGTCCGATTCGGTGAGTCTAATGGAAAATTATCAAGTAGTGAAAAATAAAATGGTAGCCCAAGGGAATTATAGTTTGAGCCCACAAAGCGGTCAAGTCCAGAATGTTAAGAGATTGGCACAAGCTTTTAATAAATTGATGAACCCATGTCGTGTGAGTTCTCAAAATAAAACTAGGTTTGAAAATGTAGCGTAGTTGCTCAACGTAGGTTGTTCATGTGAGGAGATTAATTTCCAAATTTCTAAATAGTAAAGTAATAAAAACCTTAAAGTTGTGAGAAATCATTTTGAGAAATTAATTTTTAAAACTAATGAAGTAATCTAATCAAATTCAATATTTTTATATTTTTCAGTTTTCAAGACAAAGAAGTAAACAAAATCTAAATTAACAATAAACAAGCTAAATTCAATAAACTAGTATAATGATGAGACGAGATTCCCTTGAGCTGCGGTTTTAGTCTTCCTTGCTTGCTAATAATATAAATTCCATAATATGAGTCAAGAGGATGGAACTAAGCTACTACTAGCTCCATACTTGTAATAATCATTTAATTCATTCTACCAAAGAAATTAAATGAATACTACCAAATAATTTAGACTCAAGGAGATGAATAATCAACTTTCAATTCTAGCTTGTAATTACCATTACAAAAGTTCAAAGCATTCAGTTTAGTAATTTACAATCAACTTAACCAAGTTGGAATAAACAACTCAACCTTCTCCTAGTTTGAATCATACAAAGCTTAATTAATCAACTCCTAGCTCAACCACCAAGTTTATTTACTTGGCATAGAACAATCTAGATTATAACTACATACTTAACTAAGTCTTATAATTATGAACCAGAAAGAGAGCTTAAGGAGTTCCATTGAAGTTTAGAAGCTCAAACCATTACCCAACTCAAGGAAATCACCAAGACTTAGCTACTTATGGAAGAGGAAGATAAAGCTTGATGAAGGAAGAAGGGATTAGCCATTAATGCTTGCACATGCCTAGCACCTTGCGCCTCCTCTTTTCTCCCTTTCTTTCAGCTGCTCCCCTTTTCACACTCAGTCCTCTTTTCTTCACACACAGGCACCTCCACGTCTTTCTTCTCTTTCTCTCCAATCCCTTTTTTCTAGCTTGCGTCTCCTTCTTTTTTATTTGGTCTTTTTGTTTTCTTCTTTACAGCCGCTTGCTTCTTTTATCTATTTCTCCAATTCAGTCCAACACTTCCTTCAATTTCTCCAGCTTGCTTCTCACCTAAACGGTCAACAATTTCGGCTGGGTTTCTTCTCTATTTCTCCAATTCGATCTAGCACTTCCCACATTCGGTCAACCATGATTTTCACCTCTTATCTTCAATTATCAATCTGGTCAACACCTCATTCATCAATTCGGTTTACTCCCTCCTTGTCTTTCAATTCTCCAACTCTGTCCAACTATCTCTAATTCTTCAACTCCATTATTCCCTTAGCAACACCTCTCATTAACTCAGCCGCCACCTCCTTCCCTTGAGTTATCGTTAGGTTAAAAGTGAGTTAAGGTATGTTAGGATAAGAGGTAAAAATCTGTTTTGGCATTAGGCACAAAATTGCAACTACAAAGCAAGACCCTTACTCATTTAACCTCCTCTTAGAAAAAATATGAAAATAAATTCTGAACTTGTGATGTTCCACTCTTGTCCTTCATTAAGCTCCAAAATAACATCTTTGACCTTGATCACTCAAGTTGTGCCACATCATCACCTACAAAATTATATTCACAAAAGGTAATATCTTTCGCTCACAATTAAAACAATAATGGGAATAACAAATATTAATTAAAAATATAACAATTTAATCACTATAATTCCCAAATTATTCTTTCACAAAATCTCATATTAACACTTGATTTTGCTCAAAATATTCAATTAAGTCCCACAAAAGCCTAAGATTAATGAATAAAAATATATAAATATTAAGCTCTATCAGGCGGGACCCTCAAAATTGCATCCAATGAAAGCCAGTTTGGGTATGCCTTTAAAATCTGGAGGTGTGAAAATTCATACCCCAAAATCTACTCGAAATAGTGCTTCTGACCCTATTGATCTAGGTGCCGTTCAAAAGATCAACTATTCAACACGTATAAATCCCCTAGGTGAGGAGGGTGATATCGTTATGAATGAGTCAGGTGAAGAGGCATACAACCCTACATCCCAGTATGTTTTCCAAGTTGTTGGAAATTTTATATTTTTATTTTTGTTCTTAATGATAATAGTTATGACATGGAATACTCGGGGTACCAGTAGTGCCTCATCTCGTCATTTAATATGTGACTTAGTTGAGAAACAAGGAGTGAATTTCTTTGCACTTTTGGAGCCTAGGCAGGCGGGCATAAAGGCTAAGTTATTTGCTCGAAAGCTTGGATGGTCTAATATTCACGTGGTTGAAGCACGAGGATTCAGTGGAGGAATATGGCTATTTTGAGATTCTAGCTATAAGTTTTCAGTTATTTCAGCTAGTAAGCAATTTGTCCATGGAATGGTTAATATAGGTAATGATAAGGAATGGGCACTCACAATTGTTTATGGACATCTTAATATGAACTTGGGGTGCCTACTTTGGTCTTCATTAGGAGACATTCACCAGGTTATATGTGGCGGTTGGTTGGTCGTTGGTGACTTTAATGGTCTATCGTTTCCTAAGGATTGATGGAGTATGAAAATATGGGAAAGCAATGGAGTGGACAAATTTTTTTGAAAGTGGATTGCTGATACTGGTTTGATTGATATTGGCTTCAACGGTCCACAATTTACTTAGGGTTCTTCGACTAGTCAGAGTAGGATTGATAGAGCATTGGTAGATAGAGGTTGGCAGGCACAATATCCCAATGCATCGGTGCTTCATTTACCCAAGTATAAATCCGATTATTGTCCCATTTTGGTAAATACTAACAAGTTGGCGCATGGTGAGAATAAACAGAGGCCTTTCTGCTTTTTTGCCCCTTGGGTCATGCATGATGAATTCTCAGATTTTGTTAAAGATCAATGGAATATGAATGAAGATTGGTATGGTTCCTTAAAAGATTTTATCGAGCAACTATGAAATTAGAATAAAGACATATTTGGGAATTTAAATTATATGAAGAACAAAATCTATAGATACCTTGATGGGATTAACAACAAGATTGCTCAAGTTGGGCCCTCGGTGAGATTAGAGAGCTTGCAATGTGAATTGTGGCAGGATCTTGAGAAAATCTTGGCCCGGGAGGAAATTATGTGGCTTCAATACTCTCGTGCTACTTGGTATGTTTAGGGTCACCGTAATACCAGATATTTTCACTCAAAGGCGAATGGTCAAAGAAAACAAAATCGGATCTTAGCTCTTAAACTTGATTATGGGGAATGGTCATATGATGAAAGGAAATACGAGATAGTGGCAGTAAATTTTTTGAAGTGCTATGTATAAACACTAGTACGTACCAAGGTTCCTTGGTGTTTGGGTACACTTATTCTAAGATTGATACAACTAATAGATGTGCTTTGAGAAGATAGGTTGATGACATGGAAATTAAACGAGCTTTGTTCAATATGGGTTCACTCAAAGCTCTAGTGCCAGACGGATTCAATCCTCTTATTTATCAGAGCCATTAGGATATAGTGGGTTTGTCAGTAACACCCTTGGTTAAACGGGTATTTTTTGATCCGGAATGGGTCCACCACATGAATGGTTTTCAAATTGTACTCATTCCAAAAATTGATTATCCTCAGTCTTTTCGTGATTTCGGCTAAATAAGCCTTTGTAATATAGTGTACAAGATTATTACAAAGATTATTTCTAATAGGCTTAAAACTATCATGTCATTGGTTGTGGCCCCGAACCAATGTAGTTTTTTGAAGGGGCGCCAAAGTACTGATAATATTATTCTAGTACAGGAAATCATACATTCTATGTAACCCTTTTCCTTAATAAGCGTAATTAAGATTCGATAACGCATAATAAAAGGGGTTAGAGACTGCCGGATAAGTTAAAACTCATTTAAAACTCCTTCCTTGTAGTAGGGATTTTAAGAAATTTTCAAAACTTCTTTCTTATCCTGGTCTCAAGTTCAAACATCGAATATAATTACATGTGCAGTTATATCACATTTAAACATATCAGAGCGTACAACTCAATCCCTGGCAACCCCCGAGTTTAATCTATATATGGATCTATAAGGTTTCAATTCCTAGTTAGGGGATTACACCACCATATATTCAAAAACTATTTACAACTCCACAAAATAACATACAGTAATCCCTATCCAAAATGAATAACCAACATTGCCCGAATCAAATGTCCTTACAGGGTCCTAACCGCTCCTGGTCATTCACTTTTCCTTGGAGCTACTTGCCTTGTCTGAAATGTTAGTCAATGGAAAAAATGAGATTCAAGAGAATCTTAGTAGTAACAAACCACTCATACAACACGTAATCACATAGCATGTAAGCAAATCACCACATACCAGTAGCAGTACAAATCATACTCTAGCCTCATCCCATTTTACCGCCAGGAAGGCACACCATTCTAACTCGAACCGTTGTTAGCGACTCAGGGACTGTTGGTATGGTAGTGCATACAAATAGCCTTACGGCTCACATATAGCCTTTCGGCCCAAAAATAGCCTTTTGGCTTCCACATATTGACAAATATCACACCCTATCCTCATCCCCTTTTACTACCGAGAAGGCTCACTGACCTTACTCGAACCGTTGTTAGCGATTCAGGGACTATTGGCATAGCGGTGCATACACATATCCATAAACATTATAGCATTCGAAACCATCCCAAATGAATGATATAACACACATACAATGCATCACATGCGATATAAGAGAAATAGTCACTACCTTGTTCTTTCTTGATGTTCTTCGGCACCGTGGGCTCATGAGGGCGGCAAATGTCAAATCCTATAAACCAAATTAGGGACAACCGATCAATCTCTTTTCCAAGTTCTTAATTGCATAATACTCTAAGTTTGTTATCATTTGAACTCTTTAGATGACTATTAGAGGCCTACACATATGCCAAAAGGGTTGGGAGAAACTACCCTGAAGACCCCTTTTTCGGAACCAGAACACTGATTTTTGGTTGACTCACTTGAGTGAAGATGACCTCACTCGAGTGATAAGAGACTTGCACTCAAGTGAGAATCGCTCTTACTCGTGAGTGTTCGACAGCGAGCAACAACCATGGCCAGAAAGTGCTCACAATACTCGAGCATGAGATTTTGCACTCGAGTGACGATCCCAAATTCACTCAAGTCCCAGAAAGTGCAATACAGGAAGTGACAACCCGAGAGCACAGACAACATCAGAGAAGGAAGCTCACTCGAGCACAACCCTTGGCACTCGAGTGAGAAGACTACACTTGCGAGGGTCAAAACACACTCTTGAAAATTGGCCAGCGAGTGTATACCCAAAAGCAACCCTTAACATGAACTCACACCTTCACTCAAGTGAACCTATGCCCACTCGAGTGATCACCAATATCACTCGTGGGTTAAGAAGTGCACTCTTGGTTTTCATTAGGAAACCATGTGAGATGCAGAAGGTAAAGGAAAATTATACTAAAGCACTCGAGTGAGAACCCCTCACTTGAGTGATGCTTATTAGATTGCCAGATCACAGCAACTGACAGAAATTCCCAGATTTGCCAAAACTGATCCCAATGGTCCCCAAACTTAACACAAAGCTCACTCCCACTTAAAATTTCATAAGGAACCCCTTGATAGCCTCAAAACACTCAAAAACCCATCCTAACCATAATCTTACTCTTGGGTCTCTAACACGCACAATACCCAATTTCATTTAACTCACTTCTAAAATTCAAAACCATATCCAACACTCAAATAACTTCACAATAAACCAGTTTCAACATCATTCACCATGTAATTCATGCATTCAAAAATTGCCATAAAACCTAGGCAAATTCCAGAATTTATCAAACTTAACCAAAAATCACAAATAATTTACCAAAAAGCACTAAATGCTCACCTCTTCAATTTGCTAAATCCAAAACCTTGATTCTCAACTTCCAAATTTGCTCCAACACCCAAACTACCACCTTTCAAAATTCTAAAATCATCAAGATAAAGCTCTCAATGAGGTGCACAACATTAGAGAGGAGGTCTAGAGCATTAGAGATCAATAAAGACATCAAAATCTCACCTTTCTTCTTCTCTTTCCACCTTGGGTCGCCGGGAATGGAGGAATAGGGAGAGAGAGACGATGAGAGGATAGAGATGATGATGATAGAGGCAAACATATATTTTTCCCTTCCCAAAGCTCACCATCGAATAGGTGAGAGAAGAGAGAGAAAAGTGAATTTTTAACTTATGTGCATGATCCTTTGGTCTACAAAATGCTATTTGGCATAATCTTGTTCACTCTTCTATTAGCTCACATAAGCTTAAAGCATATGATTCCGACCCATAGATAATGGATCTCAACCATTGATCTTTAATCACCAATGAGTTTCCTCTTCGGTAACTGACCAATTGGTTGGTAAATTTCCAATCTTACCATTTTGCCCCTGATTTTTACAATGATTATTAAATCATTCCTATGAACATTTATATCAAATTTGTATCACAATTCTCCAAAAGTGTTTAATTACACTAATTACAATCAATTTCAAAGTCATTAGCCCTTAATCTCAAATTGGGTCATTACATTCTATACAGAGCTTGAAGAAGAAGCAAGGATTCATTGCAATCAAGATTGATTTAGAGAAAGAATATAACCGGGTCAAATGGAGTTTTTTTACTGCTTAAATAAACTAAGGATTCTTGAGTATCTCTGTGACGTGATTAAAGCTTGTGTATCTACATCGCAAATATAGCTACTTTGATATGGGTGTATTGCAAAAGCCTTCCACCCTTCCAGAGGAGTTCGTCAAGGAGACCCTATCTTACTGTATCTCTTTATCATTATGATGGAGAGGTTGGGACATTTAATTCAGTCTGCAGTAGAAGACGGAGATTGAAACTATTTAGGTTGTTGAGGCAAGTTACAGGTATTTCTCATGTCTTTTTTGCTGATGATCTTATTTTGTTTGCAAAAGCATATATGGATCAATCTGGGGTGGTGAAAGCTATAAGTGATGATTTTTACGAGATATCCGGCCAGAAAGTGAATGATGAGAAGTCGTGCATTTACTTCTCAAAGAATGTGGGCTACACTAGGAGTAAAGATATTAGTGAGTTCTTGAATTTCTCCTCGTCTTCCAATTTGAGGAAATATTTAGGAATGTCGATCTTACATGAGTGGAGTACTAAGTCCTTATACAAATTTATTCTGGACAAGATGGATGCTCGTATAGCAATCTGGAAGCCAAACATGTTATCGATGGCGGCAAGACATACTCTAGTAACGTCAGTCGTGTCAACAATGCCATCCTATGCCATGCAGACTGTACCCCTCCCTTTAGGTACATGTGATGAGATAGACAAAAAGTGTAGGACTTTTCTTTAGGGAAGTACATCCACAAATCATAAACCCCATATGGTAGCTTGGGGTCAGGTGTGTTTCCTGAAGAAAGATGGTGGACTGGGCTTAAGACAAGCAAGGCTTCAGAATCAGGCTTATATTACGAAATTCGGGTGGAACTTGATACACAAACGGGATGCATTGTGGGTTCGTTTCCTTCGGGAGAAGTATAAGACGGGCAGTGATTTGGTGCCAAAAGTAAAAAAATGATGGACAAAATCTAGGACATGGAAGGGGATTAGACAAAGTTGGGAAAGTGTAAGTGAGAGTATTGCCTGGAGGATTATAGATGGATCTTCGGTGTCATTTTGGCATGATATATGGGTTCCCCACTTTGACAAATTGGAGAGATGGACAACTCAACTCCTAACAAATGAAATATGGGAATGGAAGGTGGCTAACTATATTACTCTGTCAGGTCAATAGGAGCTGGATAAGTTTGGACATTTATTGCCAAAGTAAGTCGTGTTAGCAATCCAAAGAGTGAATATTAACCATAATATTGGTGGTGATGTTCCAGTTTGGCGATGGGCAACTAATGGTAAATTTTCTCTAAAAGAATCGTATAAGGGGTTAGCTGGCCATGGAGAAAACCAAGATTGGTTTGGATGGAGGCTTATATAGAAGCTTAAAGTTCCTCAAAGGTACATATTGTTTCTTTGGTTATGCGCCTATGGGCGTTTATTGACAAACTTGGCACGAGCTCAACGGGGAATCTACATGACTGAGATGTGCTCCTTCTGTCAAGACAAAATCAAATCAGCTTTGCATGCAATTTGAGACTGTGCTGTAGTTAAAGAACTCTGAAGTGAGATGCTGTCTAGTCAATGGTATTGGCATTTCTTTGAGGAAACCGATAGAAATACTTGGTTAACAAGGTGTTTACGACATTGGGATCAGGTATATGGCTACAAGTTTTGATACTGGTTTACAGTTTTATGTAGGCACATTTGGTTGGCAAGGAATGACCGTATTTTCAATAATAAATAGTAGAGCAAACAGGAGTTACTGGCACGTACTAGTTTGGTGTTGTCTTAGGGTATGTTCAATCTCATGCAACCGAAGTCTTACATCGCACCAAGTACGGCTTGGTGCCCTCCACCAGCCGGGGTGGTTAAAGTTAATACAGATGGGTCTCGGAATGACGTATTGGGATGCTGTACATGTGGTGGGGCGATACGAGATGACCAGGTGGATTTGTTCTGGGGTTTATGGGGTATGAAGTTGGCTTGGGAAGGAGGATTTAGGATATTATTATTGAAAGTGATTGTAGTGAATTATTAGAGCTCATTCAAGGAGTAGTATCCAAAGAACATCATGACGCTACTGTAATCTTGGAAATTCAATCGATGCTGGAACATAAGTGGAAATTGGAGCTGATACATTGTTGTCAGGAGGTGAATAGGATAGTAGATTGTTTGCTGTCAGTTTCACTCTCGGCATCGGAAGAATTGAAGCCAGGCACCACCTCTCAGATCTGACAGAGTGTTCACAGTACTGGGTGGTTTCTTTTTCGTGTTGATCTATTGGGTTTTGTTCAGTTGTCCAAAATATGAGTTGGCTTTCGTTCATTTTGTACTGGATTTTTTGCAAGATTTGTGTTCTCTGTTTCAGATTGTGTTCTCTATTTCAGATTTTGCGTTCATATTTTTGGGCAAAGCATTCGAAGCTTCCATCTTCTCCGACATTGATCATCCTTTGCTGGCTCTTGAACTCGCCCTGTTCACTTAGTATTGGTTAGGATTTTCTCTCTGGCCTCTTCCTCTTATTGAATTTTCTTTAGTCTTTTAATTGCTAATCTTGTTTTGTAATGTTATTGGAGGAATGTAATGATTGATGTACACCATTTTCTAATTTCTGGGTTGGTTTTCCCTTTTCATTTGTTGAAAAAAGAAACACAAACTAAATGCGTTTTTGGATTGGCGATTGTTGCTCTTGCTGTTTTGTGAAACTTTAATTGAAATCCGAGGGATAAAATGATGTGGTTTATGAAAGTAACATGTTGTGGGCTGAGTTAGCATACTGATACAAGGACTAATAATATTTCCTTCCATAGTTTATGCATTTTTTGTTTAAATTAATTATGGCTCAAGTAGCCATCAAAAGGCATAGATCATGACGAATGTGTGTTCTTATATTGTAAGAGTGAATATTTGTCAAACTGAAATACAGGTAAAACCCCTGATAAGACCCATAAATGAAGCTAGATCTTGATGAGGTAGAAATGCTAAAAGACAAGACTTTCGATTTTTGTTGGATTTTCTTAATACAAGCATGCATTATTTTGGTTTTAATTGGATTTGTTTGTTTCACTTCATGAAGCAAACTTGTGGGCTTATTTCTTCATCCGCTTCTCTAATCACTCTCTAATTCGAACACATGTTGAATCATTGCAATAATTTATTTGGTTGCTTTCAGTTCATTTGTCTTTATACCCGATATAGTTAAGAGGCATTTTGTTTTGTGTGAAAATGATCACAAAAAGCATTTAATTCTTTTTTATTGGTGAAAGGAAACTTTAACTATCTTGTTTTTTCTATATTAACTAAGAATCATCTTAGCAATTATGTATGCACTTTGAATGCCTTTGCTTTGCTGATCTAGAATTGTTTTTTCTGTCCATGTTACAAAACATGAAAAAATTGCTCAAGCGTCACTTACCTTAGGTGATTTCTCTTGTTCTGTTAAGTTTGGGTTTTTGGTCATAAATCATGTCTCTTGTTATTTTGACATTCTTCGTAAAGAAATATAGACACAAAAGCTGTTTGGGATGCACAGTCAACAGAGATCTTTATCAATGCATGTGTTGAACAAATATACCAAAAAGAACAGCATGGGCAGTCGTTCATAAAAACAGGATGGAAGAATATTGTTGCCACATTCAATGAGATCATTGGAAAACATTACTAGAAGAAACATTTAAAGAACCTATTAGATATCTTAAGGAAAGATTTAAAGACTTGGAAGTCCTTAATCAAGGAGACCGGTGTTGGCCGAGACCCTATTACGAACAATGTCATTGCATCGCCTGAGTGGTAGGAGCAGAAAATACGGGTAAAAATTTTGTTGTGTAACGTAGAAGTTTCATTAGTTCACTTTTCTGTGTGCCTACTTGATAGTGGGTATGTAATTCATATGTTTATTGTTATTCATTTTACTTGTATGCATGTAGGAGAATCCTAGATATAAGAAGTTTAGGAACTCAAGCCTAAAGTATGAAAGGGAGTTAAGAATAATGTTCAAGGATGTCATCGCGTCAGGAGACCATATTTTCTTACCCTCTCTCACACAACCACAGACAAATGAGGAAGATGTTTACAGACCCATGATGGATAAAGAGGAAGGCTCTGGGGATAGCAAGGATGAGCATTTTGGCGCTGACCCTGTAGTTAGTACATGGGTGACAGATGAAATGGCAAGCTTTGGATTAACATCATCAACACCATCAGGCACTGGTCCCAGTGCAAATTGAACAAAAAAGGAAGAGGGGTGAAGGGTCTGGTAAAAGTAAAAAACAGAAACTTTTGGCTGCAAAGCAAATAGCTGATGTTGTCAGTGTCATTGCTAATGTTTCTATGGATAGAGCTGCGGATTTAATGGCAAATCAAGAAACTAGCATGCCAAAGGTTATGAAATCTCTACTTTCCCTTGACGATATAAAGGAGGACAAAGCCTTTGGAGTCTGATGTAAGCGAGCTCTGGAAAGTAAGGCACGTCGGGAAGTGTTTGTGTCATTGAAAGGAGACCTTGAGTACTTGATGACATGGTTGCGTCATATCGTAGAGGAGCTGTAGTTGTAGTTGCATTTGATGTCTGGACACTTGAATTAAAACATTTCTCATTTTTTTTCATTTCAAATTACTTGACCCATCTTTTAGAACGGTTTTATCATGTTGACATTTGTATTATATGTTATGTTTTAATCATCCTGCTCACACCACAATTTCACCACACTCACAGGTACATCAATAGCAAATCGTAACAACTAAAACAGGTTGCAGGGGATGGAGGAAGATGAAGATAGTGACGACGCCTTAATTATTGAGGCTGAGTTGGATGAATATGAATAATTATGCGTATCGCTTTGTCAATATTTAGGGCCATATATGTGCAGACAACCGTATAGAATGAGTCAGCGAAGAGGTCACTATTGGGTACAAGAAATGTTGGCAATTGAAGGTTTAAAATTTCATCAAAGGTTTAGAATAGAAAAACATGTATTCGATTGTTTATGCATTAGTTGTGTGAGCATGGGCTAAGAGATTCTAGGAATATCGATGTTGAAGAAATGGTTGCGATGTTCTTGCTCACTTTCAGACACAGAATAGGAAATAGGCTAGTACAATAAATATTTCAACGTTTAGGTGAAATTGTAAGTAGGCTTCTACACACAGTTTTGAAGGTCTGCCTTATTTTTGCAACCGAAATTCATGCAATTCAGAATTCCATCAATGTCATCCAAAAATAACAAACGATAACCGATATTTCCCATATTTTGAGGATGCCATTGGAGTTATTGACGGTACTCACATCAGGTGTGTCATAACTGGTCCGAGCTGAGATATATTTATTAGGAGAAAGGGATATCCCACGCATAATGTTATGGCTGTTTGCGATTGGGATATGTGCTTCACGTTTGTGTTAGCGAGATGGGAAGGTTTAGCACATAATCCTTGTAACCCCCTCGCCGTAATTATACCCAGATTATGAAATTAAAGTGAAATAGAGACAAAAAAACAACTTTATAATCCCTCATCTATGAGATGGGGTGTCTTGAAAAACAGTTCAAAAACATAATTCATCTGGTCCCACATTCACATTCAAATATAATTACTTGAGAAATCAAATCACATTGATAAATATCAAAGTGCGTAACCAAAATCCTGGCAACTCCGGGCTACATGTATATATATATACAATGGGTTTAAGGTTTCCTAAAATGGGGATTACATATCCAAAATTATCATTTACATCTCATATATAAAAGGTAATCCCAAACCAAAAACAGATAACCAACCCAACAAATTATCTCTAAGAGATCATAACCACTCCTGGTTGTCTGCTTCCCTTTTGAGCCACTCGCCCTATCTAAAATGTTAGTCATTGGAAAGAGTGAGATTCTAAAGAATCCCAATAGTAACAAATCACTCATACAATATATAAACACAAAGCATGTAAGTTCATCATGTTTAGCAGCAACACTATGAGTTATTGCTCGCGCCACAACCGCCAGCACTCATGGCTGTATCACAATGCACTATGCCGACTTTCGCGGTAATCACTATGCCATCTTTTGTTGTAATCTCAATGCCATCTTTCGTTGTAAACACTATGCCCGCTTTTGCGGTAATCACTATACAGCATCATCACAAGGCACAAGGTATCACAAAGCAGCAGCATCACAACGCACAAAGTACCACAAAGCTCCACAAAGTGTCTCAATACATCACAAAGCCGCAGCAGCAACACAATGCATGATAGGTATATATACAATGCATTTACACAAAGTATAAGAAATGAGTCATTACTTGTATCTTCTTGACGTTCTACGGCACAGATGGCTCACGAGTTTGACAGATGTCAAATCCTATAACCAAATTAGGGACAACTGATCAATCTCTTTTCCAAATACATATTTTGATAATACTCTAAGTTGGTTATCATTTAGGACTCTTTAAGTGGCTAATAGAGGCCTAAACATATGCCTAAAGGGTTGGAAGAAACTACCTTGAAGACCCCTTTTCGAAAGTAGAACATTGATTTTCAGGTGGCTCACTTGAGTGAAGATGGCTTCACTCGAGTGATGAGAGACTCGTACTCGAGTGAGAACGGCTCTCACTTGCGAGTATTTGACAGTGAACAACAACCATGGCCAAAAAGTGCTCACAACACTCGAGCATAAGGCTTTGCACTCGGGTGATGACTCCAAATCACTCGAGTCCCCAAAAGTGCAACATAAAGAGTGACAACCAGAGAGCACATGCAGCATCAGAGGGGAAGGCTCACTTGAGCACCACCCTTGGCGAGTAAGAAGCCCACACTTGCGAGTGTCAGAACACACTCTTGAACATTGACTAGCGAGTGACGAGCCGAGAGCAACCCTAACCATGAACTTACGCCATCACTCGAGTGATCCCATGCTCACTCGAGTGATCACGAACATCATTCACGGATAAAGAAGTGCACTCGAGCGTTCTTCTTAAAAACTCAGCCAAAACACAAAGCAGAAAGGGAAAACACACGGCAGCACTTGAGTGTTATCCTCCCTCACTCGAGTGATGCTATCAGATTGCCCAGATCATAGCAACTGATAGAAATTCCTAGATTGGTCAAAATCGCTCCCAATGGTTCCCAAACTCCACACAAAGTTCATACCCACTTAATATTGCCTAGGGAACATATTGGTAACCTCAACTCACACCAAATCCCATTCCAATCACAATCTAACTCTTGGGTCTCTAACTCACACACAATACCCAATTCCAATCAATATACTTCCAAACTTTAAAACTATAACCAACATTCAAATAGCTTCACAATGAACTAACTCCAACATCATCCACTATGAAATTCACACATCACAAATTTACCAAAACTAGGAAAAATTCTAGAATTTCTCAAACTTATCCAAAAATCACAATAAATATATCAAAAAGCACCAAATGCTTACCTCTTCACTTTGCCAAAACCAGAATCTTGATTCTCAAACTTCCAATTTGCTCCAACACACAAACTACCACCTTTCAAAATTCTGAAAACACCAAAATGGAGCTCTTAACACTATGAACAAATTTAATGAAGAGGATTTGAGCATATGAAAACCATTACTCACCCAAAATCCAAGCTTTCCTTTTTCTCTTTCCTTGCTTGATCACCGAAAATGGATGAATGAGGAGAGAGAATATGAGAGATGATGAGAGATGGAGATGATGAAGTAACATATTCCTTTCTTCCCCATACATAAAATCGCATAGGAGAGAGAAGAGAGAGAGAAAAGTGAGTTTTTTTCTTTTTGCACAATCCTATGGTCCACAACATGACACTTGTCATGTTCTTGCTCACTCCCTCCATGAGCTCACACTAATGCAAAGCATGGGATTCCGACCCATAGACAATAGATCTCAACCCTTGATCTCTAATCACCAATGAGTTTTCTCTTTAGTAATTGACCAATTGGTCGGTAAATTTCCAATATAACCATTTTGCCCTTGGTCTCACTATGATTATTAAATCATCATTATGAACATTTATATTAAATTTCAAATCACCTTTCTTCGAAAGTGTTTAATTACACTAATTACAATCAATTTTGAAGTCATTAGCCCTTAATATCAAATTGGGTCATTACAATCCTTGTGCCTTTTACTCTGCTGTCTCAGATCCAACCATAAATTTCGCACATCCACCATAAGGTATACTTTCGTATACTTCAATTACATTTCTTTGTGCTCATTTCACTTTTAACATAATCTAACATTTATAATGATTTTAACACATGTTACGCAAGTATTATTTGGTCGATTTTGGCTACCCAACATCAGCTGGGTTTCTTGATCCATACAGATGTGAACGTTACCACCTCCCAGAATTCAGGAATCACCGGGGCTTTCAGAATCCTAATAAGACCTTCAATTTTTATCATTCAAGCTTGAAGTGCACAATAGAAAAGACTTTTGGAGTGTGGAAAAATAGGTTTGAAATATTACAACATATGCGCAAGTATAGCTTCGAAAAAAATGCCTGGAATACCCTTTGAGCTAGCTTGAGTTAGGTGAATTAATTATCCCATACCAAGCAAGACTTAATCCCTCTAATTGAAACCCAATTTAAACTCTAACAATTTGAATCAATGAAATGCAATGACACAAGTAACTAAGAACCCTTATATTACAATCACAATTTAATATTTATAACAACTTTAAGTAAAAGTGATATCAAGTCAATTACATGAAATTGCAATTAATGAAACATAAAGTGCTAAATACAAAACATTAAAATCCAAATAAATTCAATCTCCCAAATTGTATGACACTTCGATATAAAACATCAAAACCATCATAATAATCAAACATAAACCTAAAATTCAATTATTAAAATAAAAAGAATAAGAAATTAGATAAACAATACTTCTCTTTAAAGCTCTAAGCTCAAAAGTCAAGCAATTGTTCTTGGAGAAAAGAGATTTAGCCACGTAATTTATCATTACAACTCCACCAAATATATTCAAAGATTTAGCCATTAAAGAGGATTAAAAGAAGGGTGAAACAGAGCAACCTCTGGCTGTGGTAATGGAGGATGAAGGTTGCCGGCAGTGAGGAAGAAGGTAGTGCAGGGTGGTGGAATGAGGAAGGTCGCCGGTAGTCTAGAAGAAGAAGTACCATTGCTTTGTTTCATAGTCTCTCATGGTGCTGGTCTCGTGACTCCCACTCTCCCAATTCATCGATACCGGTGAGTGGAGACAGCGACCATGGCACGACAGTGGAGGAATGTTGATGGTGAAAGTCCGCGGCGCTCTTGTCTCTGGTCTTCTCTAACTCATGGCACTCTAGTCTCTTCTTATCTCGATCTCTGCCCGTCGAGGCTATGGTGGAGGGTGAAGGAAGAAGGGACGTCGCCAGCGATAATGGTGATGAAGGTGAGAGTCGGCATAGATGAAAGTGGAGAACAAAGGTGAAGGAACAAAGGTGATGCATCTGGTTCGAATGGAATTCCTTTGCAACACTGTTTTGACACTCCAAAGTTGAGATTGAAGGTTTGATTAGACCTAGTTTTGACTAGGGACCAACTGCAAAATATAAAAATTTGTAGAGTGGCTAAATTGAAAATGTTAAAATGTTTATGGACCTAAAATGTAATTTTCAAAAACTTTTGGCCTTTTCTATAATTTTCTCTAATCCTTTTCTTCATTGATTTGTTGTTTTAAGAAATTATGGGGAATTTTCTATAATTTTTCCTAGTCCACAAAAAATTAATTCTAACCCGAATCACTACTACAAAATAAAGATTTGGTGGTGCACCTCCTATGGCCCTTTTTTAAAGAAGCGCCATAGCAAACTATGGCTATATGGCCCCTTTTTTTTGTTCAACCTATAGCTACTTCTTTTTTTTTCTTTTTTTTTGGCTTTAGGGCTCCTCCTCTGGCAAGCGCCGGAGGAGCTTTTTTTTTTGCGTTCGGCGCCTGAGGTTTTATTTTTGCTTTTAAGTGCCTCCTCCGGCGCTTGCTGGGCCAAGCGCCAGCCAAGGCGACGCCACCTTGGTCGGCGCTTGCGCCACCAAGAGCCGGAGGAGGTTTATTTAATAAACCTTGGCCGATGCTTGGTGGGGCAAGTGCTGGCCAAGGCCCTTGCCGACAGTCCCTATTCTATTTTTTTTAATATGCTTCAGATTCTGAAAGGCTGAACAGCCTTGTCCCATGCGTAAAAATTGTCTTCTTTATCGATCTATGTATTATCTAAACTAATGAGAGAGCCAGAGAACAGACATCGTGGGCATAGAGACTAAGGGTGAGAGTTAAGAGTTACTACTACCATAGTGTAGAGATCACAGAAGGCGATCGAGCTTGGATCATCACCTTCATTCCTCCTTTATATGCTAAGGACATGCAAGCTGATTATTAGTTAAGGCACTTCGTTAATTAAGATAAGCTTCAGCACCTTCTTTCCTTATTTATTATTGATTTATTTTGCTAGTATCCTTCTTTCGTTATTTAATTTATATGATTTTTAGCATTAATTATCTTATTATCCTTTATTTCTATTTAATTTGCCAATGATTAGAATTATTTCAATAGGGGAAATTTATATTATATTTTTTGTATTTTAACTTATTTAATTTTTTTTCCGTCTAATTACAAGCTAAGAAGTTGGTATGTAGATTCACTGTCACCATTCATTTCTTTATCACATAGCTTTCATGCGAATAATAGAGACAATAATATATACTATACTTTCTAGTCTTACTTCTCATTTGTTTGACTTAATAATAATATTAATTACTATTATATTCATTTGCCTTTATATCAATTAAGGTTACGTTTGAAGACTAATAATGGCTAATAATAATAAGACATAGGTAAATTAAAACAAATATTTGGGATGTAATGACGCTTTTATAGAAATCGCCATAGATCCCTTCACCCTTTAATTAATTAATTATTTTATATAATGAATGGATGCTATACCAAGCGCTGTAGCTTTTATATACCTTCTATGTCGCTTAAGGTAAAAAGCGCCATACAAAGTGTACAAATTTGCCGCTCCTGCCATTATCAGTGTCCTTCTGTTTTTCTCGCGCATCCTCCTTCACTCCATTTTTCATATCTAATTGGTCCCCATATTGTCTTTCTCATGCGTACTCCCACACTCCATTTGTTACATCTAATTGGTCCCCACTATACGTTTCTATATCCATTGTCCCAACGGCCTCCTCTCTTTGACGACTACTGTTGGAAGCTTTGTTGGTCATACTTTATGTTTTTTCTCTTCTCTGTGTGTGTATTTCTTCAAAAAATTTGGGTCACACACTACCGTTACAGTACAAAGCTTGGTTAGACACATGATTTGCTTTGTCTCAGCCTCGTACAAGAAGTTTCCCAGCTCCTAAGTTTTTTTAGGTAGATTTTCTTCTTATTCTTCTTTTTTTGGTAAAATCTGTTGTGAATATTATATATGTGGTCATGAATTTTTCTTCCAGGTATTTATTTGAAGTTTCAGCTATCTTCTTAAAGCTTAGTCTGTCGGTTGTTTTTTTCTTCTGTCTCAGCCTCTTACAGAAGTTTTTGCTAGCTTGTAAGTCTTGAACTATATATTTTGTACAGAACTTTAATTCGTATATTTCCAAGCACCTTTTTAAATATTGGGTATCTGAAGATTTGTCATCAATTTAGAAATGTTGGTTGTTAGAGATTTCTTATGTGTCCTGCTAATCATTAAATTAAAGGAGTATTGAACTAGCTATTCATTGCGTTAAATATCATTCAACTATGTAATATTCTTTTAATTTATTTTTGTTGTGAGTTGTGAAAAATTAGTATGATATATGCAGTGAAAATGGATGAAAAATTAGTATGATACATGCTGTTGTGAGTTGTGAAAAATTAGTATGATACTTGCTAGAGATTTCTTATGTGTCTTGTCAATTTTTTTTTAAAAAAAAGGCAGAAGATAAAAGTAATTAGTAACTATAAGAGGCAAGCAACTAACTACTTTTAAACATGTTTAAAGGTAAAGATGGATCGAAAAATGGATGTCATCTGATCGATGCTCAAGGGAATACATAGATGGAGTGAAAGAGTTTATTAGATTTGCAAGCGAGCATGCGAAAGATTCTAACAAAATTGTGTCCTTGCTTATCTTCTTGTTATGGAAAGTAGATTAGCCCACTTGATTTGCTAGATCATTTAGTGTGTCATAGAATTGATCAATCATATACACGATGGACAAGGCACGGTGAGATGAATGCTGCATGTAGTGATCGGGTGAATACCACAAGCGGTCCTTTGAATGAGTTTGATCAAAGCATGTGAGATGATCAGGACGATGGTCATCAAGAAATGCTAAATGCGGTCAAAGGGGTGCTTCATGACTATCCTCAAGTATTTGAGGCCTTGAAAGGTGATGTAAAGAAACCATTATATGCTGGCAGTACTAAATACACAAAATTGCTAGCAGTGTTGAAATTGTACAACTTTAAAGCATGATATGAATTGAGTAATTTAGGTTTCACTGCATTGCTTGAACTTATACAAGATATATTCCCAAAAGAAAATGTCCTGCCTACCAAGACATTTGAGGCAAAGAAAATACTTTTCTCTACTACTGGCATAGGTTATAAGAAGATAAATGCATTCCCTAATGATTGCATTTATTTCAAAATCAGTATGCAACGTTAGAGAAGTGCCCTAAATGTAATGCATCTCGATATGGGAAGAAGAAAGGAAAATGTTCGTTGAAGGTCGTATGGTATTTTCCAATTGTTCTGAGATTCAAGTGAATGTACAGTAATGCAGAGATTGCTAAACTGTTAATGTGGTATACAGATGAAAGGGTTGAAGACATGAATATTAGACACCCTGCAGATGCCCCTTAATGGAAAAAAGTTTGTCATGATCACCCTGTGTAACACCCCACCGCTGTCTCACCCTACCGGGCCACAACGGTTGGTGCCCTCTCCCACCTCGCGGTGCGGAGCAGGATGGGTCAAGTCCGTTAGACCCACTACTCACAAGAGTCCCTCGCTCCCCAAGCGAGATTTTTCGCCTCCGTGGGAATCGAAGCCACTACCTGGGGGTAAGTAGCGCCTCAATGCATTCCCACTACCACTAGCTCAAGTGGTAGTGGGAATGCATTGAGGCGCTACTTACCCCCAGGTAGTGGCTTCGATTCCCACAGAGGCGAAAAATCTCGCTTGGGGAGCGAGGGACTCTTGTGAGTAGTGGGTCTAACGGACTTGACCCATCCTGCTCCGCACCGCGAGGTGGGAGAGGGCACCAACCGTTGTGGCCCGGTGGGGTGAGACGGCAGTGGGGTGTTACACCCTGACTACGCGAATAAAGCAAGAAACCTACATCTTGCACTTTTAAATGATGGAATCAATCCCCACGGGGTTCAGAGGAGTACACACAGTATGTGACCGGTGATATTGATGATTTATAACCTTCCTCTGTACTTGATCATGAAACGTAAGTATATGATGCTGTCCATGTTAATTTCTGGGCCAAAGCAACATGGGAACGATATAGATATATACTTGGCTCCTTTTGTTGATGACTTGAAGCTGCTTTGGGAGGAAGGCGTCAATGTGTATGATGCGTACATGGAAGAAAGTTTCACTTTGAAAGCCATGCTGTTTGGCACAATAAATGATTTCCTTGCTTATGGTAATTTGTACGGATATAGCGTCAAAGGATATTGTGTGTGCCCTATATGTTAAGATGACACTCATTCAGTGTGACTAGATCATTATAAGAAAAATGTCTACATGGGACATCAAAGATTCTTACCATCAAAACATCATTGGAAGAAGTAGAAAAAGGCTTTTAATGGTGAGTCAGAAGAAGGCAGCCCACCAAAGATGTTGACCGGTGCTCAGGTTTTTGAGAAGTTCAAACACTTGGATAACAATTTTAGCAAGCCATTTGTAAAACAAATCACGACAAGTGACTGGAAGAAGAAGTCAATTTTCTTTGAGCTTCCATATTGGAAGTCCTTATATATGAGACATTTTTTTAATGTGATATACATAGAAAAAAATATCTCTGATAGTCTAATTGGCACACTGCTCAATATGCAAGGGAAAAGTAAGGACAATGTGAATGCTAGGTTGGATTTGGTTAACCTAGGAATCAAAGAAGAGTTGGCTCTGGTTGAGCAAGGGCACCGTACTTACTTTCCTCCAATAGTTTACACTCTGGCGAGAAAAGAGAAGAAGTTATTTTGTGAGTTTCTCGAAGGAATCAAAGTTCCAGGGGGCTATTCTTCAAATATAAAGAATATTGTTTCAATGAAAGAGTTGAAGCTAAATAACCTTAAATCTCATGATTGTCATGTGCTTATGCAGAATTTTATACCGGTTGGTATACGATCAATCTTACTAAAAAAAGTAAGGAATTCTATAACTAAACTGTGCTTGTTCTTTAAGTTGATTTGCAATAAAGTGGTTGATTCAACAAAGTTACAAGATTTGCAAAGGCTGATTGTTTGTACTTTGTGTGAACTTGAAATGTATTTTCCACCCTCATTTTTTGACATTATGGTCAATCTAACTATACACTTAGTGAAAGAGGTTCAATTGTGTGGTCTAGTGTACCTTAGATGGATGTACTTGAATGAGCGATTTATGAAAATTTTAAAAGGGTATGTGAAAAATAGATATTGACCAGAGTGGTGTATAGCTGAGTGTTACCTGGTTAAAGAAGCAAGTGACTTATGTGCTAATTTTTTATCAGATGTTGACCTTGTAGGGATCCCAAAGTCTCAGCATAATGGGCAAAGATCAGGGAAAGGAATGAATGAGAATGATGTAACTAGGATATCAGTGACTAAATGGGAGCAAGCTCACTTGAACCGTATGTTGAAGAACATAAGGATACTCTTCGATTAGTACATGGTGAGAGGAAGGAAAATTTGGTAACAAAAGAGCACAACCGATATTTTCCAACTTGGTTGAAAAGGTGCATTAATGATGAGGTAGAGAGGAATCCTGATTTAGTTTCTGAAAACTTAAGATGGCTATCGAATGGACCATGCTTACATGTATTGTCTTACAATGGTTATGCAATCAACAGTTACACATTCTACACACAAGAATATGATATAAGGAGTACGATGCAGAATAGTGGGGTAACACTTGTGCTGATTCATGGCACAGATCTAGTGCCAAAGATGTACACCCTATCTATGCAACAATGTCATACTTTAGTGTAATTGAACGAATATGGGAGTTAGATTACACTATGTTGAGGGTCCCTGTATTCAGATGTAAGTGGATTAACAACAATAGTGGGGTAAGGATAGATGATTTAGGGTTTGTTTAAGTGGATCTTTCAAAAGTTTGGTATAAAGATGATCCTTTCATTTTAGCATTACAAGCACAACAAGTGTTTCTAATTTTGGATCCTTCTAAGAAGAACTGGTCCATTGTACTTCTATCGAACAAGAATCATTAAGAATAAGTTGATAATAAAAGTAAAGAATATTTAAATATTCCTGAGGACTATCTCTCCTTTGACATGTTGTGGTCAAAATATATTGATATAGATGAAGATGAACCTTTATACATGAGACATAATCATAATGAGGGGACTTGGTTTTTAAATCAAACAAAAAAGAGGAAAAGATGATAATGAATGCCTTGATTTTTTGCCTCGTATGTTTTATTACATGCATTCATATATCTCAACATAATTTACTTTCATTGCCATGATTGTCAAGTGCATGCTCTGATTTTTTGTTTGGTTTATTTAACTTGTAGGAAAATGGATCCTCACAGTGAAGAAGATATTGTTCCTATCTAACATGATGATCAAGCAGCATTTGAGGCTGAGGTAGGCAGTGGTAGGATCGTAATTAAAAAAACTTATCAAACTAAAGAGTAAAGGCATTCGGTTAGAGCTTCAGTGGAATGAAAAGGGAAATCCATTTGGACCAAATGCCAATAATCTTATTAATTACATTAGGACATCGGTCAGAGAAACAGTCCCCATTATTGTTTAAGATTGGCGCCGTTCAAAGAAAGATTTTGATGATATGCTCTTCGATTCTATGAAGGTAAACATTATTTACTTTATTATTCTGGTTGTTTTGTATCATGAAATTACAATCTAAAAAATTATGTGGTTTTTCTTCTAGTATTACTTCATAATTGAAGACGATAAAGAGAAATTCGTCTTGCGAAAATGTGGCAGACTTTTGAGAAATTTTCGCTCTGCTCTTGTCAAATTCTTCTTGTGGGATGACAATGACATTATCATTAATACACCTCCGGAGATGTATGATGGGATCATAACTTAAGAGCAGTGGGATGAGTTTGTGGCTGCACATACTATTCCACAGTTTGCGGTAATATAATATTAGCCTTTACTGGTACATGAAAGGACTGGTCTCGTATGTGGTAGTCATTAATATTTATTGATATCAATCATTTGGATCTAAATAGGAAAGATGTGAGCCAAATCATGAAAATGCATCCAACATGCCATACCGTTACATGAAAGGACCGGTCTCGTATGCAACGTTGGAGCAACAATTAGTAAGAACTAATCATCATTTCATATGAATATAATATTTATGCCTAATTATTAACTACAACTAACCTTAATATGCAGCTGCAAGAATTGTATTATGATGATATCACACATATACCTCTACATGATTTGTGGCTGGCAGGCTGCATGAACAAAAAAGGCGAAATTCCCAGCGAACAAGCCAGACAAGTTGCTGAATATTGTGTAAGTAGTGGTTTATACATACAATAAACATTTAGCTTCACTTAAAAGACCATATTTTATAGTAAATAATATTGTTGTAATTCTTTTTTTGATAGCACTCAATAACGCAGGAGCAGCCAGACTTGGCGCATTATGTTGGTAGCGACGATTTGCTCAGTAGAGTGCTTGGAGCTCCTGAGTATGATGGTCGTGTTCGAGGTACTAGTTTTGCAGTAACCCCAACATCGTACTACGGACCCAAAAAGTGAGCCATAAAAAATGACTTCCTACAACTACAGGAGCAATTTTTTGACTATAAGGATCATGTAGACCAGAGGATTAGTGGCTACGAGCATCAAGTAGAGCAATTCAATAATCATATGCGTTTAATACAAGAGCAAAATGCGTTACTGAAGGTGCAAATTGAGGCCTTACTACAGTCTAGGCCAACACCGAGTCCAGTGTGTGATAGCACAAGTGCAAGGGATAGTTGGCCCTCCATGCTTAAAGTCCCCATTCCTATGGTAATTAATTTCTTCTCCACTTCACTTTTTGGTACGTTATACATTAGTGTACCTTAATATATTTTTTATAAGGGCGAATTGAACTGCAAGTTGGACGTCGATGATTCTTTCAAGCATGCGGTTGCTGTTGGTGTGGCCTACAACACCGAAAGTGATATCTTGCATAATTCACCATTGCCGCCGAACACACTTAGAGTTAGGGTCAATGTATGCACAATTGATTATTCCCTTTTACCAATCCCTTCTTTGGATGAAGCAATACTGGTAAAAGATATCGTCGGTGGTTATGTTGCATGGCCAATAGGTCTGATTAAGCTATATGAAAAGGTAGTTAATTTATAATTCTTTTTACTTTTTCTATACACTTTAATCTAAAACCACATGATTTCATTTCATTATGTTTTTAGGTTGCTGCTCGTGCTAAAGGAAAACGAATTGAAGGGCGTGGGAAGAACTCAAAGTGGTAATCAACCGAACATAAGTCTGAACTCTCAACCAGCAACTGACAGATGCCCTTATATCGACAACAATTGGTGTTAATAGTACTAGCTTTGATCAGCTGAGGAGGTTAGACAATACATTTCGATATCGACATCTATCATACAGTTATAGATGATCATGTCGATAATCGTGTGCTGAACGATGTGCTTACTTGTGATTGGCTTAGTTTGACGGCCATCAATATATGGATTAGGTACTTTATCATCATCGTCTATCACTATTATTATTATTCATCGTTAATTTTTTTTAGGTTTTAGTGACATTGTTTATTTTCTATAAAGGCACTTGCACCATGATCTGTTACTGCAAACGACAAGGGCGCATAGATTCGTATTTGTCAACCCACACCTCCTTGCTAGCATAAATTAGATGTGGATGCACTATCTAATGATATTAGGGACATGTTCAAGTGCCGAGCAACCCCTAATATGCTTTTCATCTTTCCAAACAATCCGGGGTAAGTTATTTGCAACAGTATTTTAATGTATGTTTTTTTTATTTTTCCACTTTTACTATAACATGATTGTACAAGTAAAATCTTTAAAATATATTAGGGGACATTGGTTTTTGATTGTTGTCTGTCCAGCATGTCTTGGAGTCCTTGGGATTTACTATTTGGGTCCTATAAAGACTGGCCTTTCGAATAACCTGTCTGATTTTAAGATTATAATTAATAGGTAAGTGCATGGGTGTATGTGTAGATATTTGTCATTATTATATTGAATTACCAAAATTAATCAGTCAGTGCTTGTTTTGTTAGTGCATTGACTGCTTACCGAAGCAATGTTGGATTGAGCTATTCAACACGCAAAGACCCAACCAGTAGTTATCCCTGGAGGAAGATTGTGGTACATATATATATGAATTTAATTATTCCAATTTTGTTATTCAAAAATGTTTCTTCAAATGTTTACTTAACTATTTCATTTTATTGTCAGTGCCCATTCCAACCAAAAGACAATGATTGCGGTTATTATATTATGAAATTTATGAAAGATATAGTACTCATGATAACATTTCTATTCCTACATAAGTAAGTTCTTTTTACTTACAGTTACTGTGTTTCAAATTTAATTGATAAGTATCTGAGTTAATTGATTTTTAGTAATTTTAATTTTTTTTGTGCAAGCTTTTTATGTAGTATTATAAAGATGAACGTAGTGACCAATTGACTGATCAACAAATAGAAGAAATCATTAAAGAATGGTGTGAATATATGGTCAAGGAATTAACTAATATTTAGGTACATACGTAGGTTGTTTCTTGCATATTCATCTTGGTTGTAAATGAATTAGTTGTTGTCAACATTCTATATACATAGGTACTTACAATTAGTTGTTCTTTTTTGTTACATTGTAATCAAATTTCATTTGTACTGGTATTATGAATTAATTATTTTGATTCGAGCTATTAGTCATTTTGATTTGATGTGATTCTGGCTTGGGTTTTTACTGTTGTGGATTTGTAAAATATAAATTGTTGTGGATTAAATGTGGGTTTTAAAAAAGAAACGTACCTCCAATGGGGCTTCCCAGAGGAAGCGCCATTGGAGGTATATAACCTCCAATGGTGCTTCCCAGGGAAGCGCCATTAGAGGTTATATCACCTCCAATAACACTTCTCGGGAGAAGCGCTATTGGAGGTGATATACCTCCAATGCCGCTTGCCCTGGGAAGCACCGTTGGAGTAGTATATTTCCTCCGGTGCTTCTCTCAATAAACGCCATAGCTTTTTATTAAAAAAAATTAAAATACTCAAGCTATGGCGCTTCCGTATATTCAAGAAGCGCCGTAGCTTTTTTTAATGGCGCTGGAAGCTATGGTACTTTCTAAGCACCATAGTGTTCTCTAAATTAAGCGTCATAGCTCGCATTTTTTTAATAGTGAATTGACATTTTTTACATTCTCTAATTTTCTTCCACAACACCTACAATTTTTTTTTGCCCAACCAATACACCTACAATTAAAGACAATTAAACCAACATCAAATATTCTTATAAAAATAAATAATTAAGAGTAATTACAAGTTTTATGATAATTTTTCCATTTTTAGTCCTAATTTAATTTATTTACTTTTAATCTTAACTTATCATAACAAAATCCCTAAATAAAGTGTAAAAATATATAATAAAAAGGGAAAATCCCTATAAAATACCTTTGAAATAGGGAAATCCCTAATCAGTACTCTGAATTCAAAAAATCTGGATCAATCCCGCTTCAGTACGAATGAACAGTGTGAGCGGCGCCAAAAGACGATTTTGCCCTTCAGCCATCATTCTCGCCACTTCAAAAATAATAACACGCAGTTCTTAATTAACAACTTCAGATTCTTGATTAACAACTCCGTATTCTCGTTTCACAACTTCCTCATTTAAGTTTCAAGGCCAATAACAACACGCCCTCTTAATTAACAACTCCGTATTCCTTATTAACAACTCCGTATTCTTGATTAACAACTCCATTTCATCTTTTTACTTTCACAATAACAACACCGGTGTTGTTATTAACAATACCATATTCTACATTAACAACTCCCATTTCTTGTTTCACAACTTCGTAATTTAAGTTTCAGGGCCAATAACAACACCTCTTTCTTTATTAACAACACCGTATTTTACATTAACAACATTATATTTTTGAGATGCGAATATGTAGAAGAATAAAGCGGAGTTGTTAATCAAGAATCTGGAGTTGCTAATAACAAGACCGGTGTTGTTATTGTGAAAGTAAAAAGATGAAACTGGAGTTGTTAATCAAGAATATGGAGTTGCTAATCAAGAATCTAGAGTTGTTAATTAAGAACCGCGTGTTGTTATTTTTGAAGTGACAAGAATGAGAGCTGAAGGGAAAAATCGTCTTTTGGTGCCGCCTGCACTGTTCATCTGTACTAATGCGAGAATGATCCGGATTTTTTGATTTCAGAGTACTAATTAGGGATTTCCCTATTTCAAAGGTATTTTATATGGATTTTCCCTAATAAAAATATGGATTTGTCACTAATACTACCACTGAATATTTGGGCTCACAACTTCCAAAAGTAAGTTTGAAAATGCATTTTTCACATACTTTTGAAGACTGTGACCATCTTTAAATGGAACCAGTTTTCCTACTCATCCTTTGGATGAGTGGGGAGCGCTCATTGTATTTGAACCGTTTAGATAAGACTTGGACAGTCTAAATTTAATTTTTTTAACCGGTGATTTTTAAATGAAAAAATCATTTTTTAAGAATAATTTTAGTTAAGAGATTATCTTTATTTTATATTCTCTACCTATTAAAATAATTCTTTTTTTTTTTAAAAAACAAAAAGTAAAAAAAAAAAATCTAGACCATCTTGATAAGACAAGCGGATGAGTAGGAAAACTAGTTGCATCTTTAAACATGCCTTCCATGGATCTTCCTTTAGTTAACATCTCTAATACAAAAATGCCAAAGTTATACATGTCATCTTTTCTTGATACCTCAAAACCCATTCCATATTCTGAAATATTATGAGCATATTGATCCTTTAAATTATATAAATGATAATTAAAAATGAAAAAAAGTGAGTTCGAAAGCATAATGAATTTCCATATATTTCTATGTCTAACTTTGGGCTTTGAACACTTGTTAATTAGTTAATTGAGCATAATTAGAGATAAATTATGTCTATTAGTGATTGTGTGAATCAATCAATAAATGGAATGATTTAATCACTTTTTATAGTTTCTCAAAGTGTTTCTTCTTTTGGCTACATGATATTGCATTACTCTATGATTTATGTGTGTATGGCGCTTAAGAGAACTTCCAGAATGGGTTAATAACGATCAATGATAAGAAGATTTGTGGCTCATAAACCAAAACTAATGGAAAGTAAGGACTAGAGCTATCTAATTAGGGAAGTATTGTAGATCTAGGGAGAACAATCTTCATGTCGGCTTCCACTCATTTGACCCATTGCACACTCCATCTCCATCGACTATCTCTACCGCCACCATCATCCATCTCCATCCTCCCAAAGAAACAAAGTACATTATGAAGATTGTTATTTTCCCATTTCCACCACCCATACTCTATCTCTTCAAAACTAAAGCCTCACCATCCAGTTTCCAATAATTTCCTTCTTCTCCCATCTCATTCCATTGCCTCTATTTGATTCAACTTCACTTCTAGATCGTTATTCAATCTTTCATCCAGCTCAATCTCACCCCTTTGTATCATCTTCGTCTCTACTCTTCCCTTTCTCCACCGCAACTTCCATCTCCTTTGTCCAAGTCTGTCCTCCATTTAATTTCTTGAGCTGCCATGGCCGAGCATCGATTGGAGTTAGTTTTTGTTAACTTGAGTGGCTGAGTTTGTCAGCTCCTAAGAGTTGATTCAAGAGCTGGAGTTCCCGAACTTCAAAGGGGAGTCACTTTAGTTTCTTTTCATCTACTTCAGTTTTGTGATTTATTTTCTTAGGTATCTAGGAATTTGAATTGTGTTATTTGAAGAATGTGTTGTCAACTTATACCTTGGTAACCTCTTAAAAATTAAACTAAAGATTGTAATATAGGGTACAATCCCATATCGTCTCCTTAGAAGCTTTTTATTAATTACCTAGGAACTAAGTGCAATGATTGACTTGAAACAATAAAAATGATTTGAGCTTTTTTATCTGTCAATGAGATTGCAATTAAACTAAAATGCTTTAAAAACAAATATTTTTGGAATGATAGTGGATTGAAATGAAAATTGGTTAAATGAAAAAAACAAAAAGATCAACAATGGTATAAGCAATCTTTCATAGCAATGGTGCAAGCAATCCTTACTTCAAATAATTATGGGAGATTAACCATGCTAGCTTTAAAAACCTCTAAGGGCCACCCCTTAGACTAAACCTAACTTAGATTAATTAATACCAAGCCACCCTACATATTAATCTCTCTAAATTAAGTTGATTAAGAATTCTAGCAATTAATGAATTTAAAATTGTATGTAGCTTTTAACACAATAACCAAGCCACCTTGCGTTACTACTTGATTTTCTCATTAATCTTAATTTAACAATGGCTACCCATATGAAAAATCAAGATTAATGATGCTAAAGCCCTATACTAAACACAATTAATAAATTCATATTCAATAAACCCATGCAAACACATGACATCATTGATCCACTAATCAAGACACTTTAAAATTAGCACAAAATATTCACAAAATCATTAATTCAATGACTAACCTGCATAAAGAAATGATAATTAAGCTAATTAAATATAATGTTGAGTACATAACAAAGGTTAAACCTACATCCAATCTTCAAATGCATCAAATTAAATTAGTCAAATTTTATAAAATTCATCCTAAGACCTAGGAACCACAAATATAATGTAGAAATAGAGAAATGGAAGAGCCAAAAACTCCACTATTGAAGCTCCAAGTTTAGGATTGAGAAGTTTAGCCACAAACATCTATGGAACTAGCCTTAAGAAGGAAAGCCACCCACATTAAAGATAGCACAACCATAGAAGGTGAGTGATGATTTAAATAAACACAGAGAAAGCTACGGCTGGGTGAGGAAGAAGAAGCTTGCTGGCGATGGTGAGTGGAAGAGAATAATGGAGGCGAGATGAGGATAAATGATGAGAGCTCCAGTGGAAAAAAAGAGTCCCCTCCACAGCATTGCCTCTCTGTTGGCTACGGAATAGGACGATGGTGGGGAGATAAGGACGCTAAAGGTAGTTCGATCTCTGTGTTCTTATTCTTCCTACCAAGTATCGCATAACCTTCTCTGCCTGAATGTGAATTTGTGAACATTGGTGATGTTTTGAACATCACCAGTGACAATGATAGTGGAGGCGGAAGCCGTGAACGACGATGATGGTGATGCGTGGTAGAGAAAAATGATGGAAGGAAAGGAAAAAATGGTATGCTTCTTCAAGGTCCTTACGCGGAGCTTCTGGTTTGTAAATGTCGAGCAAAAGGTCTCAAAAGCATACCTAAATGTTGCTATAAAACGTTGCAATTTCGATGAAACTAAATTGTCATTTTTCAAATTCGTGGTACCAAACTATTTTTTTTGAAATTCGAGCCCTAAACTGCCATTTTCAATTTTAATCCAATTTTTCAAGAACCTACAATTAAAACCAATTAATCCAGCATCAAATATTCTAACAAAATCAATGATTAAGAGTAGTTACAATTTTTTGGACAATTTTGCCCTTTTAAGTCCTGATTTAATGTATTTACTCTTTATCCTAATTAAACACAAAGAAAGTATTTTAAGCTCAATTATGATGATAAAAATCTCAAATAAAATATGAAAATATATAATAAAAATAGGGATTTGTCAGTTCCCCCGCACTTAGCCTTTTGCACTCTTGAGTAAAACAAGCACATACTCCTCCCACGCTTTGCGCGGGTGCAACAAAACCCCTAACAAAAAGCAAACACTTACCTACTACTCATCCGATGTGATTAACGGACCTGCTGCAAAAAAACAAACAAACAAAAAGAGTAACATGTGTATATGGCTGAGAACATAATTGCATTACAAAACACCCACTACAATATTAAGGTCCACACTTACAAAGATCAAAACATCCAGCAAAAAAAAAGGGGAACAAAACCTAGCAATACATCTTCGTTCAATACAAACATATTTTCCTTCATGTAACAAAACAAATGAAAGAACCATATAACAAAACATTTCCACAACAAAATACATCAAACATTTGTAAATGTGATATGACTTCACAACATCTCATCTATGTTGCTCTATCTTTCTGAATATCTCCCTGTAAATGACATTCATAGTAAAACTCTTTTGATGATTACTCCTATCATGTATAAGAATTTTGAAACCTTTAATATTCTTAACTCTTGATAAGGCAACATATAATCGCCCATGTGTGAACACCGGTGTAGAAAGGTATAGCCCAACATTTTGTAATAATTGCCCCTGGCTTTTATTAATTGTCATTGTAAAAGACAAAGCAATAGGAAATTGCCGTCTCTTCATCCAGAAAGGAAGACTACTGTCTGAAGGATTCATATCCATTCTATGAATTAAAACCGTCTAATTTCGGTTTGACCCATTCAATGTTATTGCTTGAATCACATTTTTCCCAAGCAGTGTAATACATAACCTGGTTCTATTGCATAACCTATTAGCTCGATCTATATTCCTTAATAGCATTATAGGTACTCCAACCTTGAGATTATGACTATGCCTAGGCAGACCTGAACAATTAATTGTATTCATGAACTCCATGCTGTATAAATCATCAAATTCACCAACCTCTTAAGATGACTTACAAATAGTATCATAACTATAATACTCTATCAATTCACTAGGTAATAAAGAGCACATGTGTTTATTCACATGGGTTACACTCTCTATCGTAGGGCATAGAATGGCTCAGCTATTGAAATAATTTGAATTACCTAAATTTTCCAGCAAGCCCGGGTATGTTGCTGACACAATAGCATGCATAGGATCTTGATAATTTTGAATAAGGAATTCTTCTGGAATATCAATCTCTGCAATACCATCATGCGGAAAAAATAATTTACCATCGTCTAGATCTAGAAGCCATTCTGAGAACACTTGTAATTTATGACTATCTTGATTAAATGAAGATAAGAAATGGAAAATTGTACATGAATCCCACAAATATGACGAAGTAATGCAAGCATTGACTATAGTGGCTCTAGAACCCTTCGAAATCATAGGTAACAATTGGCAAAAGTCACCCCCATCAATACAGGGTTCCCACCAAATGGATTATTGCAATGCATAATATCCTTCAAAGTTCTGTCAAATACTTCAATACAAAAATGTTGAACTATCGGTGCTTCATCCCATATAATCAATTTAGTAGACTTAATCAACTCAACCAATATCCAAGTTTATTTAATATTGAACATTGAATCTTCATTAACTGCAATGGGTATTGCAAACCTCGAATGAGCTGTCCTTCCGAATTATAGCAATGTGGTTGCAATACTACAAGATGGAATAGTAAGCACAATTTCACCCTTAGAGTGAAGTAATGAAGTAAATGCACTCCACAAGAAAGTTTTCCCCGTTCCTCCATAACCATATACAAAGAAAAATCCACCAACACCAATACTCAATGAAGACATAACTGAATCATAAATAACTTTTTGCTCTGCATTCAATGAATTAATTATTCCTACTGACTGCGCTCCCAACTGAACTTTATCATAATTTAATTCTTGACAAATCAAGTGATTACCAATATCAACATGACTTACTGATAAAGGTAGCGGGAGTGAAGGGAAATTAGAAATACTCTTTCTATTCAGCTGCAACAGACTTTTAGTCTTAGTAAGGGTAGCTTACTCTTTTTCTAATGCTGATATCTCTATCCTTATATAAGTGAAAACAAACGATGAAGAAGACATTAAGAAAATGGTAATGCAAAAGAGATGCAAGGAATATGAACATACTGGATATCATTGGGTCACTATGTGGGATGTATAATAGATCTTTTGATAAAAGTTGAGAAGTCTCAGTCCAAACAACCTCAGGCCGGCTTAGACAACTACACAATAACATGCTGACAAACATGGCACGTAATAAACGGGCTATTGCCTACACTAAAGCTTCCTTTAAAGCAAAAATAAATTTAGTGTCATCATCTAACAATCGTAATGCAATACATACAACACGATATGTTGGATGTACCACACCATCAACTATCCTAATAGCTTCATAAGATAAAGGTCCTTTCACTTTGGTCAATAAAATCCTGAGGTAATATAGTTCTCCAGATATAGGTGAAGTATGAGTGAGTCAACCAATTGCAAATCTTCTTTTCCTTTTTTTCCAAATTCGTTGCCTTCGATGATACACATAATATTGTGGGAATTCATAATAATATAGTATTTTTGCCAAATCATCATCTTCATTTTGTTTCATCCAAGCAAGGAACATAGATTCACACACTCTAGGTTTGTCTAGAATCTCAGCCACATTATAAGTATTAGAGTAGATGACACATTATTGGTTCGGTAGATGAAAACTTAACCTTTCCACTGGTAGGAACCTATGATGGATATCAAAACCAAATATCCGCCAAGCTGCCTCACATGCAAAGATATAAAAAAAACATAGTATTGTTGAATCTTATGCAACGATATCTGAGAATTCCCATTTTGGTCACTATCATAAATTAAGGCTATGACACTGTCATTCCTTTTACTAATATACTTGAATAGGTACTCTATTACAGTTGACTGATTACATTTTTCAATATTGATGTGAGCATAAAACATAGACAACAACGTGGGATTATACGGCACTATAAATCTGTTATCCAATAGAATGCCTTTCATTTCCACAGTCTTTCCTTGATCTCTTCTTCTATATGTAAGAAACCCTTCTTAGTCAACAATTATTTGTTCATTAAATTTCTTAAGAAAGAACTTCTTGCATTTCTTATCTACCATACATTGCGCTTTTGGATTGAGATGTCCACAAGGAGAATGCATCATGAATTTCTGTACCAACTCATGCAACTGAGGATTATATTGCACATCCGGAATTTCAGCGGATATAATTTTGTCTATATCAACAGGATCTTTCAATTTATCAGAAAGCCATATCAAGATATGTGCATGTGGTAGATCTCTTTTTTGGAATTCAATGTTATACACTTCTATAAAGCACAAAGAAAACAAAAGGTAAAATACTTAAACTTGTCATACAATAAAGATTAAGATTTGAAACTGCCTACAAATGCATAACATAGTTGACCCCATGTATATGTACCTGTACGGATGTTGGCAAATATTTTCTTCTTCTTAATAAGCTTCATTAAAGCCTTCAGTTTGAGTCTAAATATCTTAGATAATATATCAGCTCTATTTGCAGCAGTTAGACACCCACTTTGACAGTACTTGATATGTCAGGCCACACTGGATTGCATGTAAATGTTATGAATAGATCTGGATACCCAGCAAATCTACATATTGTCATGGCATCTTGATAAGCCTGGAGCATGTACCGTGCTCTACTAGTAAAGGAAGAAGGCAAAACAATTTGCTTTCCTCTAGTTGATGCACTTCTCTCCCCACTAAATAATGCATCAGACAATCCTTGGTACATGTCCACTCGGAGTTTTTCTGATGTGTCCTAACCCATAACAACCTTTGAGCCTCAATCATTGTATATGCATTAACCATAAATTGTTGAAATAGTCTTCCAGCATGCAGGATAGTTGACACTTCATCATCTTTAGCCATCAACTTATACACAAAGTATTCTCTCATACTAACTTGCTTCTTTACCTTATTACTACTTGTGTTGTCATCTTCAAAATGCTCTATATCGTCTCTATAACCATCCTCTCCTTTAGGAAATAAAAGTAGGTACTGCAATGGTAGATATGATGCATGTAGCTCATGTAGTCTTTGTGGTGTACCAGACAACTCCTTTATAATAATGTCTCTTTACTACAAATTGATATCAATATCTCAAACTATCAATGCCGCAACTTTTGAAGCGGAGGGCAAATTATGTGTTCGGTCATCATGTTGTCTGTTGCTTATCAAACGTAATTTCAACCCATGAGGATGAGGCTGACTAACCAGTGTAACCGCCATCTAATACTGTTGCACAAACAGATTAAATTTGTCTAGCACATTGTTTATCAAATCTACAATTACCGGATCAATGGTTGAGTCCTTCAAATGGTTGCTAGAAAAAGAAACAGCACACTTACGTTAGATAAACACTACTAATTATCATGACATATTCATATTAAATGTAACATCAAAATATATAATATATGTACCTCACCGCAGAAATCCTTTTCTAAACTTATATCTTAGTGTCATATATATACAGCTATAAGTACATAGGTTTCGCTCTATGTTCAGGTAAAAGATTGCCAATGTGATGGTAATTAAGACTGGATAGTGCAAATGTGTACGGATCACTAGCATTATTTTTAGCGTGATCATTTTTCCAACCCATTGATGTAAATGCAAACATGTTATTGTATGACCTAATATTCACATGAAAATTCTTAGATATAGTTGAGTTTTTATCAAAGAACAGATCATACAACAATAACAGAGGCTCTTTGTTTTTTGGAAGCCTGACTTTTCCTCCATGGCATTGATGGCAACACATTGTAAAACTTGGTGAACTTGCATTCTTTTGCTTCTGAACCTTTTCATTATACCACATCTCTGCACCACAAATTTGGCACATATAAGTAGCATCTCCCTCATCAAGATAGTCTACAACATTAAATATATGTGTCAAAAAAAGGAAACCCCTGACATGCATGATCTGTCATGATTAATGTTCATATTACATACCAATAATTAATGGTGGATTCCTTCTGGTTTTTCAATGTGTATTTTCTGCGGTCAGACCAACTTCTAATACTGTATCCTCAGTATCTGAATCTTAACCCGAACCCATGAATATGAGTAATTGTTCCACAAAAGTCATACATATACTTGTCCTCAAAGTTGGGATTACTACCTTCAGCTAATTCAGGTTGGTTCTTATTGCCCTCTTTATTAGAATCCAAGCCATCATTATAGGTGAAGTCAATATCATGGAAATATTGTTCAGGACCTATTGATCGAAAAGAATTATATGTACTTATTGAAAGCATATAAATACCAATAATTCATTATGTTCAAATACCCATATTCTAACAAAATTGCTATGTGAAATCAGAACTCATATTGTTTTCATGGCCATACTAATGAATTGCCCTTAACCCCTTCCATTCTAATTGGACATGGTAATAAACAAACAAAACTGCCACAAGTTGTGCAAGTATTATCCTTATAACTAATTAAATGTTGAGTCATAACATTACTCAGAAGTTGTGGACATCTAGATTGCAAGTAATTAATTAGTGAGTGATAACATTACTTAGTATCCGTATTAAAGAAAAAAAGATAACATTACTCGAAAGTGGTCGACCTCCATATTATAACTAATTAATTAAGGAGTCACAACATCACTTAGAAGTTGTAGACGTCCAAATTAGACATATAGCTGAATGGTTTTGACTTCGAGCATGCAATACAAATAACTCTTGCAGAAGGCTTCAATGAATATTGGAAAAAAGACCATGGAATGAATGTATAGGAACAAACATGTAATAATCATTAAAGTGGTATGAACTAGTTTGCTTATGATAGCTCATAATTAAAGAGAGAACCTGTATGTGTTTGAAGAGACCGAGGCTTCCCTAATGATTGCTCTAATATTGTGGGTAAATTTATCATAGAACTAAGTTCGGTTGATGCATGCATTGAAGTACCCTCTACAGTGATGCCATGTGAACTCAAAGCTGTACTTCATATCAGTAAAAGTAGTAATACTTATTAATCAATAAATAATTAATTGATTAATAGATTTGGCGGTTATGTTTACATAGTAATGAGTACTTATTATACAGATCAATAAATTTCACCAAACGGAACCACCAATGGGAAATTGTGTGTGTTAGACTACATCATTACCTTTAAGTGATGACTCCAAGTTAAAATCCAGGCGTCGGGTAGCCTCAAATGCATGAAAAACTTTTCTAGCACTACTTGATGAGCCTATGAACACTGTACTAAATTGATTAGAATGTATTTCTATTAACCAAAACTTGTTGCTTCGGCATCTAATGGTATTGTTCCTGAAGTCCATCTCCCCTAAAGAAATGCATCAATCAGATAATAGAAAACTTCATACCTGTATTGGATATACTACGAATCATAATTTAAATTCACATACTAGGACTTTTTAAAAGCTTGGAATAGTGACTCGTCACTATTCACCATATTTGTAATATCCTGAAAAATACACCTCCTAGCCTGTTCTTTGTAGTCAGTTTTCACTCCATTATTTATGAGTGGTCTTTTCCTTGGAGCCATCTTAGAGAAACATGTTAAGCAAATAAAGTGGTTTTAACAAACATTCACATCCCAAGACATTGCAACAGAAGGAGATTGAAACTGGCTACATTTGGATTATAAGCAAAACCGAAATTCTGATATCCATTTACTATTAAAAGACTAGAAAAAATTTCACATAATTATTGATTGTATGAAAAAACCAACATAGAAATAGAGAAGCATTTAATGTATGTTGGAATGAAATTGTGATAGATTAAATGCGGTGAATGACATAGAGATAATTGTGATTTATGAGACAAAATTATTGCCTTTGTGGTAGAGTTCAAGGGAAATGGTAAGGAGTCAATTTAGGTGATTCTTTTCCTTGTCTTAAGATACTTCTCATTGTGGAGAAATAAACGTAAGATGATTCAATAGCTGCAAAGTTACTGTTGTGAAACTAAAGTTTGTTGATCCCAAGCATAACACTTGTATGTATTGTACAGAACAGGGGCCGTATAACTAACAGACACAACTCTGTACGTGTTGGTAATATTATTAATTTTTTGAGCTGCAAATATGAAATTTGTGAAGTATATTTCGTTAAGATTTTGAAATTTCTATGCATACCATATGGTTACGTATCAAATCATTTCACTGATATACCAAAAATGGCAACGTTTAGCATTATTTACATCAGTCAACTTCAAATAATCCATTATTACATAATCCCTTGAACAAATAGAAGATAGCAGAAACAAACATGGATTATAGCAACCACCCAAATATTGAGGGTTAATCAAACACAATCAATTAATGTAAGGAGAAGACAATACTCACATGTACATCATTTTGGAGTTCTTGTTTATTTTTTGATTATTCAAAGTCAAATTGTCCCACAATAATTCAAAAGCAAAGATAAAAAATGAAGGCTTGAAGTTCGCATGGCTTCTGGCCATTCTGTGAAATAGTAAGGATAGTGGGATTACACATATCATATACAAAGAGAAATTAAGCTGTGAAAAAAGGGAATATGGTAAGTTGACTAATTAACACTTTAAAAACTGAATTAACACTTCCTTTCACGCATAAGTGTTTTCAATTGGCTTACCTGAGAACTTGACCTAATTTAAAAACTGGAAGTTGATGAGTTATGCATCAGTTATAGAGTATGATTTCTTGCCTGCTCAACAATGTGCTAGATTAATGGTGGCAAAGAAAATAGAAGGATTGTTGTTCTCAGGATAAGTAATTGGAACCACAGACTATAAAGAAGCTTCAGCACAAGTATTATGCCTATGAAAACAACACATTTCTACTACGCTAAAAAACACTCGAGAGAGAGGTTCCAATACATTTCTAATATGACTGCATAATACCAATACCAGATCTGCTAGAGAGAAGTTCCAAAAACTAATAGTGGAAAATCAAGTAAATATGTCATAACTCTAGTACAAATAAAACATGTATACCAGTCTACCATAATACATGTGAAAAACATTATGTAGTCTAATAGGATTGATGAAGTTACCTTAAAAACATGGAAAATAAAAAGCTGACTACATAATACCAATACGGCAATACCAGTTCTGCAAGACAGAAGTTTCTAAAAGAAAGGGTGGAATATCAAGTGAATATCCTAGAATCCTGTTCTTACAATTATTATCCTTTATGTATTCTAACAGCATCATACACGTTCAGTGTCACAAACATAACTTTCTGACTATCAGATCCTAAAACATCAAGAAATATGACTCACCTCACCAAACTATATAGTCCTTGCCGAAACTGAACATGCTTTGAAGTTTGAACTTGACTTAGGATATATCACAAATAAAGTCATAAATGAAGGGTGCAAACTTTTCTCCCTTGGTATCAAGTCGGAACTTGACTCTTTCTTATTTCTTTTTGTTATTCATCTTTCATCAAAATAGTACCATCATATATATACATAGGAAGCATTACGCTGATTGATTGGAGATATCTCTAGCCTAATAAGCAAGCTGCTTGAGTAAGGGAACGCAAAAACTTATAACTCATGATCACTTTTTCATGAACACTTTCATATCACAAAATTTATGAATTAGGTCTATGACAATAGAACTTCATGAGTATTCATACACTTTCATATCCAATTTGAAGATGTTGAAGTGTAAGAATTGATCCAATAGTGTCTAAGTCAGAATGCAACATATTATAAAAATCCTTAAACAATATGTCTACAACATCACATCTATTGCAAACCTAATCTCTATCATAGGATTACCTCATTGATAGTGCAAACATAGCAGTCTTAAGTCACATTACATCAGCTCAATCCTATTGTCAATATAGCCACCAATTCCCAAAGTCCATATTTCAAGTTTTAACTACAACTTCCAATGGATGCTTGAAAGATTTTGCTACCAGACATGGAACTTTTAATTAAATCATAACTAGAAATATACAATTCCACTTCCAACTGCATCATTATTTCTATCAAGATTATAAACAATAGAACCTTTTGAGGCTACATAACTAAGGAAAATGTTCCATTACCAATCAAATCTGCCACATGTCTTGACTTTTGCTGCAAACATATGTTCCCAAGAACCTTTCTGATATAAAAAATATAGAGTCCACCTACTGCAGAACCTACTACAAAAATGATTTCAAGATACAAGTGCATAACTTATTTAATTATTTTAGTTCATGTATGTCTATTTCAAAGAACACAACTCTTAAAAGTTCACAATAATCCTTGTGTACACATAGGATAGTGGTGCAATATCAATTTGTGGTGTATTCCTAATATCACAAGTTTAAAACTCATCTTCTCAATACCTATTCAGTATTCAGTACTAGGATAAAATCCTACATGTGAACTATTCAATAGTTGTTCTTACAAATCATACATGAATGCACAGATATCATAATCAATGCCTGACCAGGGAATCCAAAATGATATACTGTTAGTAAATATTCCAGAACACTTCTCCAAAGTAGTCACATAATTTTGCTAATATTCCAAAACTCAGCAAAGAGTTTGAATCAATATGAGTTTGAAAACAAATGTAGATTACTTAACCACAACCACCAATATTAGAAGGCAGCTAATTTGAGTAATATCTTGGACATAAAAACTATGAGTAGATAAGTAAGGCACCTTCTGACTACTTCAAAGAGGTATATTTGAAACATTACCCCCTAACCTTACTCTAGAATCAATAACCTTCTTGATGTCAGTACATTGCTCCAAGTCCCTTTGAGACCACACTAAACATATCTGAAATTGTTTCAGAACTGATAATTGTGTTTATGACATTGTGGCAATCTTATCAAACCTATTAACATATTCTTAAATGAGCTATTGCCATTATAATCTAAGTATCTGACAGTAATGGCAATACTTGTGATATTAATATGTTAAAAACTTTAACAGATGTGTGAACATTATAGGCCCTTCCTTCATATAGAAATGTTGCTAGTATATTAATATCATTGATAACAAAAGGACTTACAAAAGACAACATCCATTCAAGAGCTGTTATAGCATCCACTACATAAATAAAAAGACCACTGCTTTCGTAAACAGGTTTATGTTACACTAATGACATAGAGAAAGACATTGCTGTAACATGACCACCAAAAAGCTAAGCAATACAACCAACATTGGGAAAAACTACTTAAAACACTGAAGGAAGAAGATCAATCTATTCAATTCTTCTCCTGCTTAATTGACTTTAATGGTTTTAAGCATGATTTTACAGGAGAATCAGGTCCAAATCTGACACTCTTTGAACCCTGTATAGCTAGTTTCTTCGAAGAAACCTCCCTCTTCCCCTTTAAAGGTGTTGCAGGCATGACATCCAAAACAGAAACTCCATCTTGCTCTATAGTGGGAAAAGTTTCAGAGAGCGTAAGATATGTATCAGTGTCTATTGTGCTTTTATCTGCAGTAGTAGCATTCCTCATGAAGATAAAATCCTCCTCCTCATCATTGACTAATCCATTTGGTTCTTCAACCTGATAAACATTTACATAATTATCAATTAGTGCAAAACAATATAGTCAGGTTGAAGATGAAACTTATATATATTACGTGACACTAAACCTGAGAAGCAGCTTTATTAAACTCATTAATAAGGTCAGCACATTCTGCATATGATGCAACTGATACACTTGAATTTTGGTGCTCCTTGTTGTACTTGTTCAACTTCATCTTTAAAATCATTTTCTTCCCAATCAAGCTGTTTTTTTCACTTGGAAACTCATACTTGATTGCCTCTTATTTCGAAAAACAATGAGTAAATTGAAAAAACATAAGAAATAATGTAATGATTATAGAAAATGAACAAACAAACCTCAGGAATATCTACTTTCAATTCAACTGCACTTTTCTTCATAAGCTCAGATGCATGCTTGTCAAACAAGACAATTGAGGCAGTTCTAGAATCATCACCAATCAGGTAATTAAGCCTCGGCCTGGATAAAACAAAACCTGAAAACATTAATTCCTTTGGAAAAAAACAATAAGTAGAACTGATCCTATCTTATTTAATCAACATACTTGGATTGGATGGTATAGGGTTCCCCCTTACAGTAATTACTGCCACATGAAATTGGTCCATTCTAAATTTTTAGTTTAGTGCCACACCTTGCACAACCCTCATACACCCAATTGTGACGGATCTCAAATTTCTTAAACTCACACAACACAGCAAAATACTTCTCCTGCACACAATTGTATTTCATTTATTTCACATAGGCCCACAAGTAAACATAAGAAAATTGCATTCTCAAACACACCACTTCCTGATTAGGGATGTCAGATACTTTGATTATTGGTGTATTCCTCAGAATACTTGCAACAGCAGAATTAGATCTGTGGGACTCAACACTTTGGCTCAATGAACTAATCATTGGTGATGACAAGTTATTAGCATTATGGACATATAAATAGCTAGTAAGTACTAAATCTATGACAACTACTTCACCCAAAGATGCACATAAAATACAAGTAACATTATTTATAGACCATACCAAGCCAGAAATTGTTTAACCTCAGCAAACTTCCCATTCAAGTGGATCTTTGTTGCATGAAAAGAGCTACAAACCTCTGGTTTGCCTTTAAGATCATTGATATATATTCAATCAGCAAGCATAATCGTCATTAAAGAAAGCTACAGAGAACATGAGAGGTAACAACAAACTAACCACTCTCATCAAAACCAACCCTTACAAGCTGAGCTACCAATACTATAGGCTTCTACATACCATTGAAATCATTCATACAGAAATTTAAAGCACACTCATCATACAAAACCATGTGGACAATGTTCTTCCTCCCACATTAGAATTTACAACTTAAAAATAATATAATACACCATCGTAATACCATAGAAAAATTAGTAAGCACATGGTCCATTTACCTCTCATTACTCAATATAAGGCGAATCTTATTCTTAACCTCAGCTCCTGAATGATATTCTTCCAAAGGGCCAATATTTATCACAAAGCCAATGACATATGAGAATAAAAGTATAACTTCAATGGGGAATAAAGTGAGATAAGCAAATGGTAGAAAAAAATCACCAAATAGGTACATTGTATGATTCTAAACAGTTTGTGTAAGTATATCTTTAATGGGAAAGAAGCTGAAAACATAATTTGGAATCAAAGCAACCTCTTCTTTTACATACGTGGCCGAGTTAAAAAGCAATTTAAACTTGTGCTTAGCAGCCTTGTAATCCTTCCTATTAGGTATCACCTCCAGATTTGTAATGAAGTAAGAATGCCCTTCAACAGGGCCTTTCTCAAACTGCTTAAACAGATACTTGTTCATGATTGAAGCTTGGATCTTACTACCCTACAAACAAATATGCAAAATGTAACCCCCTTCCAACCATAGGCCGAGATTACGTTTATAATCAAGTAATTAAGTGAAATTAGAGACCTTAGCTGATTTGGGACTTAAACAAAATCAAACTTCCCAAAATCAGTCTATAAAAACTATTCAAAAACCTGCTCACAAGGTCTCATATTCACATTACAAATACAAAATGGCCTGTACAGGTTGATTTCATTCATACATATCAGAGTACAGCATAAATTCCTGACACACTCGGGTTCTATTATTCAATAAAGGGTCTTACAAAACAACAATGCCCATAATCTCTTTCTCTTTACTAAGGCATTACACAAAACTATGCTATCCATCAAATATAGACAACTATTTAGCCCAAAATATCCAAATGATTTTATACATTATAACCATTAATCAAAATAAAACTCCCGATCTGGAGCTCAACCGCTCTTCGTCACCCGCTTTCCTTTCGGTCCTTAAGCCCTGTCTAAAAATTTAGTTTTTGGGAGAGTGACATTCTAAAGAATCCTTGTAGTGTCAAATCACTCATAATGTATACAACAATAAGGCATGAAAGCAATCATATCACACTGATATTGCAACTACAACGGCAGCTACAGCGGTAAAGGCAGGTGTGACGAACACCACCCTTACATTTGCTCATGCTGAATTGCTCACGCTGTATCGCACGCATCACAGTTTACAACAATATATATATTTCACCACAGCTGGGTTTCATATAACAGTTCACAATACATAGCCGTACTGGCCGAATTACAGTTCACAGTAGATCCATGTCGATTACAATGGCAGTTCAACGGCCAGGGTAGGTGTGATAAGCATCAACCCCCTACGATGGCTCCCACTGAAGTGCTCACGCTGTAATGGACTATGGCACATTTTCCTTCACAATTCACTAAGCACAAATTCACATTTCACAAACAATATGATAAATCATGCATACCAGATATCATACACAATATGAGAAAGAAATCACTACCTGCTCGTTCCTTCCGTGCACGCTCCGGCACTGGTCGCTCCCAAGTAGGGCACACGTCGTATCTTATAATTCATAATGAGTAACAAAGTATCCATTCTCTATTCCAATTCTCAATGACTTCTCACACTTAATTGGTTATCATTATTGCTCTTTAAGTACCCACGAATCATTCTAACAATAGCTCTAAAGGGTTGGAAGACCATCCCCTAAGATCCCCTTTTTGAAGCTCCAAACTGACTTTTTTCACTGCGACATTCGAGTGAAGATGACCTCACTCGAGTGAGATTGTACGGACACCTGAGTGAAGAAGGCCTCACTTAGGTGATGGTACGGTTTATACTCGGGTATTAGAGGGTAAAGGATAATGAGTGAACACCCGAGAGCACAAGGATTTTTCAGAGACTACAACACTCGAGCACACTGGACCTCACTCGAGTGATAGCCAAATGCCTCACTGGAGCACTAGAGAGTGAAGTCCAAAAAGTGAGAACCCGAGAGCACAAGAGTTTTCCATAAATAGGAGCACTCGAGCACAGGACTTTGCACTCGAGTGATGGATTAACACTCGCAAGTAAAACTATACACTCTTGAGATTTTCTAGAAAGCACAACAGAAAAACTGAAGAGAACAATGAATATACCCACAGCACTCGAGTGATACTCTACTTCACCTGAGTGATATTCATCACGCACTCGACTGAATCCCAAATCACTCGAGTGATTCTATCAGAACCAGAAAACGCAGCAAAACTGACCATTCATCATATCCTTTGCCCAATTGATCCCAATGAACCCAAAACTTCTACCAAAGCTACTACTACACAAAAACACCCAAGGAATTCAATGGAATCATCAGAATTATCAAAATCCTATTCCATTATCATGCTTTGGTTTTGGGCAACATAATCATCCAAATTCCAAAATCATCCAAACTAAACATTTCAATCCCAAATCAATCTATCCATCCCAAACTCATCACAAAATACCATTTTCATGCCAATAACATACCAAATACTCAATAACACTCATTTTTGAATTTAAGGCCAAAAATACCAAAAATTCCAAACTTCATTAAATGGCATAAAACTTTGATAGAAAGATTGGGTTCACTTACCTTAACAACTTTCTCTAAGATACTTTTGATTCTTCAAACTTCAGATTTTTGTGATTCCTCAAATCACCACCAATAGAGAAGCTACAACCATCAAATTGAAGCTCTCACTCCAAGGAACAACATTAATGAAATAAACTTTTGCATTTGAGGTCCTTAACTTACCTCAAAATCAAGCTTTTCCGTTCTCTCTCCTAAGCTCCAATGGCACCGAAAATAGAAGAAGAAAGAGAGAGAGAAACCATTAAAATATTGGGCATTTGACTTTTCTCATCTTTTCTCTCTTCACACCCAATCATGTCACATGTCACTTTGTAATTGGCCCACCTAAAATAAGTCACCAATTAGCCACTTTAATCCCTCCATTAACCATTTAATCACACTTCTTATTTTCCTCTTAGCTAGTAATTAATTTCTCCATTAATCACTAACTTATTGCCCAATAATTTCATTCCTTCAATTTCCACTAATTATGGCATATTAATTAATATTGCCACCAAAACACATAATTATTCCACTTTCACTCGATAATTATCCTCAATAATTATCTTTAGCCCTTAATCGAAAATTGGGGTGTTACACAAAAGATGAAACTGTGATGTAAGGAAACACATTGAAGCTAAGATATGTAAGGTAGTTATGTTATCCTACTGACCTCTTGATCCATAAGAAGGAAACATATAGCATACAACTAAGTTGGTTAGTCCTTCTGATAGCTATTCCACCTCCTCAACACACGTATAAGACCTCCACATATAAGCGCTATCAACAATATCTTTGATCATTGAACACTTCCTAACAGCCATTGAAGAAATGTAATAAGATCAAAATGTCAACATATACCAGACTGCTCAATATTGAGAAAGCTTGAAAATGAAGGTGACTTATATAGAAGAAGTCATTCCAACATAGGCATTCACTTGATGACACACAGAAAAATGGAGTATTAATTCAATTTTGAGAAAAGTAACAAACACAGTAAACTACCCTCATCAATACAACTATTTCTATTTCTATTATGCCACCCATTCATACTCCAGACATGCTCTTGATTTTTTTCATATATTAGCTGAACTGATACTCTTCCGATCATAAAAAGTTGGATCTACTTTGTACATACATGACATTGGGCAGAAGGCAACAGGCATTAGGCATTAGGAATTAGGAATTATGAATTAGGAGTTTTTAAAAACATATGCAGTAGGTTAGAACTATACCAGAGAACATCACTATTGATACCTACTCTAGTATGGAGCATCTGTATCATGTCATTTTTACCCCTTTTAAAAAAAACAAAAACTCCCTTAGAAGTTGACCATTAGAATATGGATAGACAAATCACTCACATCGGTTTTCAAAGGATGAGATGATGTCAGAGGAAAATGGTATATTAATTCAATTTTGAGAAAAGTAACAAACCACGGTAAATTGCCCTCTATAGTACAACTATTTCTATTGGGCAGTAGGTAATAGGCATTAGGCATTAGGAATTTAAATTATGAAATTTGAAAAAAAATGCAGTAGGTTGGAACTGTACCAGAGTACGTCACTATTGATGCCTACTCAAGTATGGAGCATCTGTATCACCTACCTCCTTAAAAATCATAGATAGAAGCTACAGACAATTGTCACATCGTATAACCTATGGTGCATTTAAAACAGATAAGTGAAAGGATGTTGATGAGAACATATTCAATGACAGGCATGTAAGATGACTCAGTTAAATTATGAACATTTTACTGTGGCACACATATTTGTGGATATACAAGACCTTGATAGATGACTGATGCAAAAAAAATGTCTCCCCTTCATGGAATCTACTTCTCCCTTAGTATTTGATGAGTAAAGAAGAACAAATTATTAGTCACTTTCATTCATAGCCATAACTTAAATGCCATTAAACCCTTGCATTGTGAATTGATGCATATGAATACCATAAAAAAACCACATTATATCATAACTGAAATCAGAATTAATCTTTTTTTCATCTGTAGAAAAATAAATTGGCTTTAGACCCTTCAAGATTGATTGAATATGTTAATAGCCCTTAACATTACTCAAAACTTGTGGACCTCCAGATAACAACTGATTAATGAGGGAGTCATAACATTTCTTATAAGTTATAGACCAACATATTACAACTAATTAATTGGTGAGTTATAACATCACTCAGAAGTTGTGGTACTCCAGACTAGACAAAAAGCAGAATGGTTCTAACTTTGAACTTGCAATATACATTAATCAGGGAATATAAGATTAATATACAATAATCAAGTCAAAGCAAATAATCCCACAATTTTTTTAGCACTCATATCTTCACCCAGTTCTTACAATTTAGTACCCAATCAATTAGAATGTCAACCCAAAAAAATACAAACCAAATCACCCTGATTGATTTGGACATAATAGAATAAAAAAAGTGTGTGCTTAGCTATAAAAGTAACATAATTTAATCTAAGTTACTGGAGAAGAAAGGGAGATAAATACAAAGACAAAGGATATGGCATACATTACTCTTCAAATAAATAAAAAAATGGGAAAACAAAGAAAACACATCAATAGAGCACAGCTCACTGATCCATCTACGAGTTTGGTAGATAAACCCTTCTAAAAGACCATTTGGTTAAACACGCAAAAGGAAGGGGAATAAAAGCATCAAGCACTCAAGCTTTATAAAAATTCAACTGCAAATGTCTTGGGCATCTCACCAATAATGAGTGGCAAAATAACATCACAGATCAGCAAATCCTATTTAGCTTATAGAACTATTATGATGTTTTAATTTTAAATGCTTGAATAGTCATTGCATATATTTATTTCTTTTAGTTTTCAGCCATTAAACAACTATAATAATAATGATATGGAGAGAGGTCTTCATCCTTCATCTGGTTGAAATAGAATTTTGCTTCTTCCCATTTACTTTTGGAAGCAACATTGCTAGAATTACCTCATTAATTACATCAGCTATTTGCAGCCTTTTGAGTTGCAAGTCCTAAATTAGCTCCAGCGCTTTAGAATATCCATCTTGATCTTAATGAAATCTTCTAACAGCTAAGGATAACAACCATGATAAAATAGTACAAAAAATATAGTTGCTATATTTTTATTGAAAAATATAATAGAAAATACCAAAATAGTACAAAAGTTTAGTCCATCTAATTTTGCAAGTAAAAAGAATTTAAAGAGTTATAGTAGTAGACGCTCACCAAGATGATGAGAAAAGTCACTTATCAAATGTTATATTTACAACCCAATATATATATATCATACCCAGTTGCCTTTGTTGAAGAAGATGCAGTTTTTGTTGCTTCTTTCCAATAAAGGTCAATGCTCTTATCTCCAATAAAAGAAGGTGCCTTAGAGTGTAATGACTGACCATGCAAATTTGAATGGGAAAAAAGGAAAAATAGAATATCAGCTACTAAAATACTTTATGCATAAGCTAGCCCTGCTAAAGGTTGCATCCATCTTACCTTTGTCATTGCTAGTATATTCTTTCTTGTAGGTGCGCAACCCAGTTGTAGTGATATACTTTTCTGGTTTCTGCAACATGGTGTGAAAAATGTAAGCATGGTGCATAGCCATAAACAGCAAATAAGGAAATAAATCAGAATACCGCACTCAACAACAAACAAAATATTTGTCCCACTTCCCTTGTAAAGTATGTTGTTGTTGAAAAACATGGAAAGGGACTGAAGCCTGAAATAACAGTAATGAAGGCAAACCAAAAAGAAATTGTTATGTACTTATGGAGTGGTAATAGGGCTATCTCTGCATCCATGACTATTGAAGACAATAACACACCATCCTTTACTTCAGGCTCTAATCAACATATGTTTCACATAGGAATCTTCATTGCCCCGGTAAAACCTGGCTACAAAATCCTGCATTTGAATGTTGTCGAGCTAAGACTTTCTTCATTACCCATATTTCAGTTTGATCTTTCATCGATAGCATTTTTCTAGCTTCTGGAAGAAAGATCTGGAATGTTGCTAAGCTCAAACTGATCTAGAAAAAAGCAGTTATTGAGCTCAAACTTATCCATAAGATCTGGAATGAAGGCCAATCCCAAGCAAAATCTAGAAAAATGGAAGGCATCGGTGTGGACAACATGCTTGGTAATTGAAAGAGAAAGTAGGAAAATAAGCGAAATGACATATGAAATCTATATCACTTTTAGTAAACCTCTAAATCCTAATCCTAAACAAATAAATAACATATGCAAGATATAAAAAAAATGACATTGACAAAGCAGAGGTCGAAAAGTACCTTAGGATCCTTCACCTGTGACCTTGCAAGCATGAAGACCCTTCTCTTTAACCTTGACCATAACTGTGGCCTCAGAGTTGTTTGGATCTACAACATCAAGCTTCGGTTGTACAGACCCATTTTTGAAAACATCAACAGAAGGTTGTTTCTTGATGCATATTTGCTAATGAGATAGAGGAAGGAGGAAGATAAGCGAACTTTGAAGAAATTTTTGTTTCTTTCCTTACTGCCAAAATGTAGGTAAAGATAGAAATTTTACAATCAGCTATAGTGAGTGAAGACAGAAGCCCAACTACATTTAGAAGTGACAGGGTGGGTGTAGTCAAAAAAATAAAAAAGCAGACGTATAGGGTAGGTAAAGTTAGGAAATGAAAAAAAGTAGATAATAAACAGCATCCAATATTTTAAACTAAATGACTGTTGAATTTTATTAGGTTGGAACGAAGCCAACTGATATGCAACTGGCTTGCTAAGTGAATCTGCTATTGTAGTAAGGAATAGTAAAGCAAGAGACAAAATAGGAAAGAAAAAAAGCAACGGCTTAAAGTACTATTACTCGTTTGGATATATTGATAAAACCAAAGTTTTCAAAAATATGCCTAATGTTGTAATCATCAAGTCATTCAAAAATGCAAATACATAAGGGTTGAATAACCACAGTCTCAAAACAATCAAAGCTCATGGAATTTTTTAATGTGAAGAAACCAACACCAACTTGAACACATAACAAAACCAAGAAAGATCGACATGATAGAGCTATCATGTGAATAAGTGTTTCTCTCATCTCTCAAATCATAGGGAATTTCACTCAATTCACCTATTCTAGCATCTACCATAAGCTTATAAAGGTTATACTATCTCTACAACTAGTTTGCCAGAAATCCATAGTCAAGGGAACTTCTTAGGGTTGTAATGCTGCAAAGGCTAAATGGATGGAAAATGTAACAAACACTATGCTTGCACTAAATAATTTGATAGATCACTTAGCACTACTCAACTAAACTTAATTCAAATCTTTTATTATAGTTCCTTATTTATTTCTTTCTTTGAATTTTCCATTTTCTTTCTTTTCCACACTTTTTCTTTTCTTTTTCTCTTTTTTTCTTTTCTATTTTTCTTTTGGTTTTCTTTCTTTTGACTATTCACATGGCACTTTTTTTCCACATATACAATAGTACTTTTTTTCTCTTTATTATTTTTTTAAAATCATAGTGCTAGGAAGAACTTGATAAAGGATGCAACATAGCATTTGTATAATGAAATAGAAATGAAAGTGAAGTCTCAAGGGGGTGATAAATCCCCAATTTTATTATACATTTTTACGCTTTATTTTGGGATTTTGTCATAATAATTGAGCCTAAAATGCCTTTCTTGAGATAAATTTAGATTAAGAGTAAATAGATTGAATTAAGACTAAAAGGAGCAAACTTGTCAAAATAATTGTAATTACTCTTAATCATTGATTTTTTTAGAGGATTTGATGTTGGTTTAATTGTTTTCAATGGCAGGTATTTGAAAAATTAAATTAAATCAGAAAATGGAAATTTGGGACTCAAATTTCAAAAATGATAGTTTAGTCACATGAATTTAGAAAATGACAGTTCAGTTCCATTTAAAGCATAGCGTTTTACTCAGAATTGGCTTGGTTAAACTTGAATCAGTTTTAAGCTAAAAGGAAGAGCTAGGAGTCAAAAATCGTAGGGAGCAGTAGCGAAGAACAAAGGGAAACCTTCCACCATTTCTCTTTCATCTTCTTCATCACCAAGCATCACCTTATCCATTGCTGGTGACTCTTGCTCTCATCACCATTATCACTGGTAGCAGAGCTGCTACTCTTTTACATCATTGTGAACATAGCTCATCGTTAGGCACCGTGAGGAGGGAGGACCGAGGCACAGGAGGACGTCACGAAAGAACTTGAGGCATTGAGGCTTGTTCTCCTCCACCTTCATCATCATTCCAAGCTCCATTGTTGCCAGTAACTTGCAACCATTCCAACCCCCAAGTCCAAGCTTCAGTGAAGATCAAAGAGAGATAGTACCACGACAGAGACACAAAACCTTGAGAAAGTTTCAACTTGACGAATTAGTTGGACCTTTGTCATTGTCAACCCTATATCAGACCACCACCATAGTTCCACCTCACCATCATCATTCTATTCCCTTTCATTATTGTCATTAGAGCTTGAGTTTTGGAGAGACAGAGCTTCATCTGCAATATTAAATCTCTCTTTTGTTAATTGGTTTTAATAGATGGGTATTTGTGTCAGATTGTGGTATAACACCCATTCCTTATGCCCCTTTACTATGCATAGGAAGCGACGTCATTATTATTACGGCTCAAGAGAATCAGTAAATAATCTCCTAGCTAAAATTTTTCACATTTATTCTTGGGCAGTATCCATTTGGTAAAGGATGTATTTAACAGATTGTTTAACTTTATTCATGGGGTTACTTAATTCTCTTCATTCCTTATTATCAGAGTATCTCTCCGTTTATTAAACCGCTATACTTACTTACTCAATGGGATTGTACCATGTGATTACCCATTCCTAATTCATTTAACGTGCTTAGATAATTAATGCCTTCGTCATGCAGGTTATACAGTTAACCATATCAAATATTAATACATAACAGAACATCATGTAATAATTCCTTAACTCTTCATCTGCAGCTTCTTCTTCCGGTGCATTGTCCTGCACTCCTTTCTTGTGCTCACCTACCTAAATGGTTGGTTGGGGAAGGGTGAGATTCGGGGGAATCTCAGTAGCAAACAGTACTACTATGTATGCAAGATATATATTTAATGCACGACATGCTTGCCTTACATAATTTCATGCCAACATAATGACATATCTGCATGTTCAACGTTACAACATACTCATGGCCATTACATAAATATAACAGAGCTTCAAGAAATCAAATATGCTCAACACAATTAGGCAAAGCAGTCACATAAATCAGTACAGAAACATACATATCAAGTACATGCAGATTAGGTAAGTTTACTACCTTTTGTCTTCGAGTCCCCTTTTTGTACCTTTTCTTCCAACTACTGAAATTGCTTCTATTGCCTTTTCTTTGTTATCTTATAGCCCTAGATAAATGGTCATATTATTAGAGCCATCACAATTAAATGTCCAATGGGCTACTTTAGCCTCTAGTACTTGTCTTTATTCTTTGGGCCTATACTTGTCCCAAACTTTAATAACCCAAGACATATTGGTTGGTTAACCTTAAAGTGAACATATTAGGCTCAATGGGTATTTAATGGGCTCACACTAACTTTATGGGCTTTACTTAACCATTGACGTTTAAATTAATTACCAATTGCCCTTACTTTCTTATTTTAGTCTAATTACCAAAATCTGCCAGAATCTTCAATAATCTTTGAAAATTCATATCTTGACCCAGGAATATGCGATTAAGGTGGTTCAAAATTTTGTGTCAATTATTAAGTCTATTTTAAGGGAAAAATGCTTCCCATTGCTACCTGTCCACATACTATTCCCAGTTTCCACTTTTGCCATTACAGCCAGAAAATCTTTCCAGCTTTAATGGCCTGACTTCTAAACTTCATAACTTAATCTCTAGAACTCCAAATGGGATGGTTCAAAATCCTATGTGACCCTCTTTAAATATATTTTTAGGAAAAAATTAACCATATTCGATTACAAGGCTAAATTTCCCAGAATCATCGAGCAACACAACTGGTCCAGAAAATGTTCCAGATTCAATGCCTAACTTTAAAAATTCATATCTCACTATCTACAAACCCAAATGACACATATTAACTATCAAATTAAAGCTTATCATGTCTACTTTAATTTTGGACAGTTTCATGGCCATTGGATAACATCTGATCAATTAAAGACTCATCACAAATCAACTACCTCCAAAAAATGAAATATGGCAGCACCGATACAAAAATCCCAACTTTTGCTTTTTCATTTCGATTCATTTAAGACTATAACCGAGGGCTATTCCTACACCATTTTTTGTGTAGAATCCATCAAAGTCCTTAAAAATACCAAAATCATATTCTTTCTCTAAGTTATGGTTCTTAACGAAAATCATAGGTTCATTAAAACTCAACAAAATCTCAGAATATTCGGCTTAAATAAGAGCTTATATGTACCTATACTCGATTTCATAATTGGTTCTTGATTTTGGCAACGCCTCCCCATGTAGACGGCACCAAATACCTCTGATCAAGAATCCGAACCATAGAAATGTTTCTCTTACTATGAGGAATAACATTACAGAAGACTCCAGGAGTTGGAAACACCAAATAGGAGGTGAAATTGGCTCCGGAACTTTAGGATTTTTACTCTTCATCCACCTTCTCTTCTCTTCCATTTTCTCTATTCTTTGTCCTCTTCTTTCTTGGATGGACGAAATGATCATTAAAGGGGGAGGGAAGAGCTTGATTTTTGCCATGGGTCTTACCCTTTTGATCTAATGGTCACATGGTGTGACAAGTGTCATGTGATCAAGTCATAAGATGCCAAGTGTCCTCCTCTCTCCCTCCTAGGCATCCTTAATTGGTTAGGGGAAGGAGAGGCCTGACAATTTTTTCAGACTCTTGGGTTTGGTGTTTGGGGAAGTCAAATATGCAACTGGACCGGAGACCTGTGGATTTCCCTGACTCAGGTGACATGTGGCGTCTTATGAGTGTGCCAACACAAAAGGCAAAAAGTAAGTGTCATCATGAGGAACACATGTCACCTTCTTAACATGCCAACACAAAAGTCAAGTTGTACTTTATCATAATGAGAGGACATGTGTCCTCTTCTCATTTGTCCAACACAAAAGTAAGGCCATTATGAGTCATCATTACTTACTTTATTAAGCTACTTTAATAAAGTTACTTTATTGATGTCTACTCTAGGTTTGATTTGGGACTTACTAAGGGTTGCGTCACTCGTATCGAAGCCCATAACATTATGCCAGGTTGGAGCATATGTGTGGGCCCCACATGGCGATGTCTTTTTTAAAAACGTAGGGTTTACATGTTTGCCCTTAAAATGCTATGTGCACACCTATGCTGGTATATTTCGCTCGACCAATCAATCCCATACCTCATGACATAGTTGGGTGGCATCTTTATACCAACCCAATGGCACCATATATGTGTCTTGTGCACATCTGCACCAAAACTTTGATCCTACTGCCTATGTATAATGGGTGCTCTACCCGGTAGGACTGGATCACATAGTCCCCTAGAGTCTTTCTACTTCTAGACATTCTTGGGACTCTTTTTGAACTAGGCTTAGTAGTCTGTCAGATATAGGCTTATCCTCAAAGTCCTAGGCCCAAAATTTAAGATATTACATGTGGTCTGCTTCTTGATGCTGATTCTATGGTAGTTTGTAGCTAATTTCTTTTCTCCTAGAGCAATGGTTTGAATCTTGAGCTTGGAGCTTAATAGGGGAGTGCTTTACTATCTAATTTCTATCTTTAATCTTTTGCATTAGTTAAATTTTAAGTTTAAAATTTAATTAATTATTGGAATAAGATTTTGCATTTGGGTTCCATGCAATATATGAGGTTAGATATGTATTTGGATTTAATTGTGTGCATTTGTTGCTTTCGACTTTATTAGTAGCAATTTTATGTAATTGACTTAGTATAGCTTTTGCTTGAAGTTGTTATGAATATTTAATTGTGATTGTAATGCAAGGGTTCTTGGTTACTTATGTCATTGCATATTGTTAATTTTAATTGCTAGTATTTAAATTGCATTTCGGTTAGAGGGATTAATTCTACCTAGTGTGGAGAAATTAATTCGCCTAACTCAAGCTAGCTCAAAGGGTGTTTTGAGCACATTTGTCAAACTAGCATACTCTCATGATCTTTTGAAGTAAGGATTAATGAAATTCATTGTTCTAGAAGGTTTTTATCATATCTTTCAAAACCAATTTCCATTCCATTCCACTTTTATTTCCAAAAAATTCTAAAAATATCTATTTTAATTGCATTCAATTCATACTTTTGAAAATCAATCATTCATGTTTTACCATTGTCAATTTTGCATTGTAATTACTTAGTTTACTAGGAATTAGTTTCGTAATTGGCTCCTTAACGTGAAACGACACAAGTTGTGCACTATATTACATTAATTTGGTTTTATTCTTGATAACCCTGAGGCAACTAAAGGGTGTTATTTCAACTGGCTCCATTACTGAGGAGCCAAGAAATTGGTTCCCTAGTAACTAAACATCAAGTATTTTTTACTGGGGTGAGCCTTTAAGATTGCATTTAGGTAGTTTTGCATGTTTTTCTTAGCATTTCATTGCACTTTGCATTTTGCATAAGAAAATTTTGAAGAAATACAAACAAATATCTTAATCTTCCTTTGTTTTTTGCATTTACATTCTTGCATTTTGTCTTATATACACTTGATTTGTGGCTGGAACTCAATGTTATATATTGGTAAATTACAAGCTTCGGTTTCTTAAACTTTCCGGCCATTCTAAGAAAGACCAATAGTTTTACTATTGGGTGTGGTGAAATTTAGCTAAATTCCATTGTTTTAGCTAGTTTTAAAATTTTTCTTTATTTTCTGGAAGTTTTCCAAAATTTTTGTATTAGGTTAGTTTTGAGTTTTCTTCTTTGATTTCTTCCAATTTTTAGAATTCATTTGCATCTCTAGGGCTTTGTAGGACTTGTAATTCATTTGGATTTAATTGATTGCAATTTGAATGGCTTGGTTTAATGAAAATCATGAGTTTAGGTTCTACACTAATCCTCCTGTGCATTCCTTTTTAGGGAATGATGGGACCTCGAGCTCTCAATTCTTAGATAAATCTTATAGAACTTGGAGACATGAAGCACTTTCTAATCTACATATTCTCAAAATCTTGATGTGCTTCAACAAGAATTGGATTCCCTCTGAGCACAAATAAATTATCATGTAAGAGCCTTTGAATCTCAACCGCCTTAGTAGCTCTGCCCGTATTTGGAATAAGGTCCACAAACCCCCGATTTTGACCACGACCCCACCTTCCAATCATATCAACCCCACTTCATCTGTACTTCTTCACCCTCCATATTCTATCAAGAATCACGCACTTTACTCTACTAAGAACCATCATCTCCATTTTATCTTCCATATTTCTACCTACTTCCATGTCATGTAGAACTCCCTATAAACCAGCTTCTCCATCATTCTATGAATCTCCACTCCTATCCTCTACACCTCAATCTAGTGGACTTTATGCTTGTCTCACATCGCCTAATATAAATGATCAAACCCTTGTTTTGAAAAGAATGTATAATGAGCTTAAGGTTGAACACTGCCAATTATTCGTGTTAAAAGAGGCAAATGTGCTTTCCACGAAGAAGAAAAAGAGATTTGAGGAGATATAAGACTTCTTCAAGGCGTTTGTTGACTATGAGCTATGGATAAAGACTGAAGGCGAAGAAGGAGCTCCCTGGACCTATGACTCCAATGATAAGGGAACTAAAGAGCAAGAGTCAAATGCCACTTCACAAGTGGAAGACTCCAACCCTCAATTGCCTACTCCCACACAAGATGCATAGAAGAAGAAAGTATATTTTCAATTACTAGAGGAGTTACTTCTAAACAATGGTAATATTCATCCTTTTCTTGAAGAGGTTGACCCTCCTCTTACTACTATTCTTGACATTGTGAATGATATTGAGGTGGATGAAAAAATTGTGGTTGAATTCCCTCAAATACTTGATGTTGATAATGCTTGCTGTGATATCTCTAATAGTAGTTGTGTAATTGATGAGGTTGGTTGCATTGTCAATGCTTCTATGCTTGATGAACAGTTATGTTCCCTAGTTCTAGGAGTGATGAACATATTAAGCATGCAATTATGGAGAATGATGAATTATGCTTGAATACTCAAATTGTGGTAAAGTGTGAACTTGATGATAGCTCAAATAATTATCTACATGATTATTGCTTATATGATTCTTCCTTTCTTTTAAGTGTTGGCAAGTATGATTTGGACTTTTATAATGCTCTTTAACAAGATGAAGAAATCATTTTTCTCTCTTTCCTACATTCTTCATTTGTTTGTTCGTGTGAGGGTGATGTGTCATGTGCCATTTGTGCTAAAATTGATAATTGGCTTTGTACTTCATATGACCTTGCTTCTTAATCTAGTTCAATTGATAACATTAAAGTACATACTACTCTTGCTACAAGCTTGAAAATTATGCACCTTTTGATTGCTCTAAATTACATGTTTTAGGTAGTTCAATAAGGAAAGATTCAATGATTTTGAATGATAAAATTGTAAATGAAAATGAATCTTTCTATTTAGTTCTTTCTTGTAATTTGCCACCTGATATAAAACATGAAAATTCTTGTTTTGAAATTTTAGGTGGTGATCGCTTGATCAATTATCTTTCTTCTTCCACTCTTTTATCTCTTAACTCTTGTGATTGCAAAAGTGATGTAATACACCCCAACACTAAGTTCGATTTTGCATTTTCCCCATTGCAAGCACAAGAGGATTTTCAAAATATGACCACCTGTACAATTCCTATTGAAGTGAACCAAATTGACTTCCTTGGTTGTAAAGTTTACTTGAAGAATCTCATTTATACAATGCTTGTGTTTTATTTTAGATCTCTCTATGTATTTATTTTTGGACTATATACTACTACTAGTCTGGTGTTTTTTTACAGAAACTTACACTACCAAGAAGGTACATTTTAGGAGAAGTGGTTACAAAAAGGAAATGCATATTTCTCATTCGGGATGAGAACTTCTCCTACAAGAGTCTAAGGAGATTTAAGCCTCAGGTTGTCTCTTTCCTTACTTGTTTTCTTTCTAATTTTTATGATTATTTGATCTTAATTGTTATATGAAAAGAATAAGTGTGGGGGAGACAAAATCATTAGTAAAAAGTAGATTTCTTTGTTTTTCTTTTTCTAGGAAGTGAATAAATGCTTCATGTTCATATGCCATTCTCACTTTGCACTTATTCTTTACTACATTTTGAACTTCATTGTTAGACTCATTTCACTTGTTTCTTTCTTCTTCTCCTTATAGTGATTGTTAAAGTATTGTGCTTTAATCTTGAATTAGACTTCACAACTTATCACTTTACCCCAAGGAGCAAGTCAAGTAAGTTTCTATTTGTTATTTACATTGAGGACAATGTAAAGATTAAGTGTGGGGAAGGGATTGCTCTAGTCACAATATGTATAGTCAGAATGTTTTGGTTCATGAAACTTGAGAAAAATTGAAAATTTTTGAACTTAGGAATTGGTTCTATGAAGTGCTTACTGGACCCCTATTTTCACTTTCCTAATGCAACTCCTTGGCATGTTTTTATGAAAATTTTAGTGCTTGATGATTGTGAAAGTCAAGCATTTTCAAGTATTATTGCATTAAGCTTGAGTAATCCCTTTCCTTGATCAATTGAGTGATTGGAATGTCTTTAACGTAATTTTATTTATTTGAATGCCTAACTTGATTTTAGGAAATTGATCAAATAGAGAAAAGCCTTGTTGGAAGATTCTTGAGCCTTGATTATATTTTCTCATTGTGTGTTTATTTACCTATTCTCTAGTTAATCTTTAGAACTTTTTTGGGTTCTTTTTCAATGCTACATTAATGCAAGCTACATTAATGCCTTGGATTTGTAGTATGAGAGGGGCAATAATTTCTAAACCCATTAACCTAAGCAAAAACCATTAATCATTTACCTTTGATTAGCCCATTGAGCCTTTTACTTCCATTTGTATTTCATTATATAAGTGTTATGATTGCATCCTTTACCAAGTTCTTCCTAGCACTATGATATGAGAGAGAGAGAGAGAGAGAAGGAAAACATTATTGTATATGTGAAAAGAAAAGTACCATGTGAATACTCAAAAGAAAGAAAAACAAAAAGAAAATAAAAAAGAAGTAAGAGAAAAAGAAGAGAAAAATTGCGAATACTATAAAAAAGAAGTTGAAAATTCAAAGAAAGAAATAAACAAATAAATAAGGAACTATGATAAAATATGTGAATTAAGTTTAGTTGTATAGTGCTAAGTGATCAAGCAATTTATTTGGTGTAAGCATAGTGTTTTTTATAACATTCTCCATCTATCTAGCCCTTTTCAACAATACAACCCTAAGAAGTCCCCTTAACTATGGATTCATGGCAAACTAATGGTAGAGATAGTAGAACCTTTACAAGCCTATGGTAGATGCTAGAATAGGTGAATTGACTAAAATTCCTTATGATTTGAGAGTTGAGAGAAACATTTATTCTCTTGAGAGCTCTATCATGTCTATCTTTTTTAATTTCGTTTTGTTTTCAAGTTAGTTTCTTTGCATTAACAAAAAATTTCCATGATGTATAATCGATTTGGGATTATGATTATTCAGTCTTTATGTAATTGCATTATTGAATTACTTGACGATTACAACATTTGGCATATTTTTGAAAACTTTGATTTTATTTTGCCCAAGAGTGCAAAAGGCTAAGTGTGAGGGAATTGACAAATCCCTAATTTTATTATATATTTTTACACTTTATTTAGGGATTTTGTCATAATAATTGAGCATGAAATTCCTTTCTTGAGATAAATTTAGATTAAAAGTAAATAGATTGAGTTAGAACTAAAAAGGGAAAAATTATCAAAATAATTGTAATTACTCTTACTCATTGATTTTTTTAGAGGATCTGATGTTGGTTTAATTGTTTTCAATTATAGGTACTTGAAGACTTAGATTAAATCAGAAAATGGCAATTTGGGGCTCAAATTTTAGAAATGATAGTTTAGTCACATGAATTTGGAAAATGACAGTTCAGTCACATGAATTTGGAAAATGACAGTTCAATCCCATTTAAAACATAGTGTTTTACTCAGAATTGACTAGGTTAGACTTCAATCAGTTTTGAGCTCAAAGGAATAGCTAGGAGTATAAAGCCGTAGGGAGCAGCCGCGAAGAACAGAGGGAGACCTTCCACCATTTCTCCTTCATTGTCTTTATCACCAAGCATCAACTTCTCCATTGCAGGTGACTCTCGCTTTCATCACCATTGTCATCAGTGGTGGAGCTGCTACTCTTTTGCACCATTATGAACATACCTAATTGTTCAGGAGCCGTGAGGAGGGAGGACTGGGACATAGGAGGACATCACAAAGAACTTGCGGCATGGGGGCTTGTTCTCCTCCTTCACCTTCATCATCATTCTAAGCACCACTGTTACTGGCGACTTGCAACCATTCCACCCCCTAAGTCTAAGCTTCTATGAAGAAGACTAGAGAGAGATAGTGCTATGGCAGAGACATAGAACCAGGGAGAGTTTCAGTGCAGTGAACCAGTCAGACCTTCATCATCGTTGACCCTATCTCAGACCACCACCACAGTGCTACCTCACTATCATCATTCTATTCCCTTTCATTATTGTCATCAGAGCTTGAGTTTTAGAGAGATAGAGCTTCATCTACAATATTAAATCTCTATTTTGTTAATTGATTTTAATGGCTGGGTATTTGCATCAGATTGTGGTCTACTTCTTGGTCCTGATTCCATGGTAGTTTGTGGCTAATTTCTCTTCTCCTAGAGCAATAGTTTGAGTTTTGAGCTTGGAGTTTAATATAGGAGTGCTTTACTATCTAATTTCTATCTTTAATATTTTGTACTAGTGAAATTTTAAGTTTAAAGTTTAATTAATTATTGGACTGACATTTTGCATTGGTGTTCTATGCAATCTATGAAATTAGATGTGTATTTGGATTTAATTGTGTGCATTTGATACTTTAGACTTAATTAGTAGCAATTTCATGTAATTGACTTGGTATAGCTTTTCCTTGAAGTTGTTGTGAATATTTAATTCGCTACAAAAAATAGTGATTTAGTAGCCTTTAAAAAGGTATATTCGTAGCAGTTTTAACTGATACCAATATCATTAGTAGCGGTTCATGAAACCACTACTAAATCCACTATTACAAGCAGATTTGTATTTTAAACCACTACTCAAGCACAATAACCACTACTATATTTGTAGTGGTTAAAACCCACCGCTACAACATTGCCAAGAGTAATAACATTTTCTCTGAACTTTGTAGCGTTATATAACGGCTACAGATCTCAAACCTTAAAATTTGGAAGGCGGGAAATGAAAAATAAAAACTTGGCTCTGTTTTGTAGCGGTTCAAGAACCGGTACTAATATGGATTTTAGAAAAGGCGCCATTAACTAGTAGCGGTTCTTAAACTGCTACTAATTTCATTAGAATTCAAATTTTGCGCAAAAAAATTAATTTCCATTTTAAAATGGTGCTGTTAATTATTAGCGGTTAAATAACCGCTACAAAAGTAAGCAAAATTAAAAAAATACAATCATTTGTTTCCAATTTTTTGATATTAAATAAAATACTTTATTATTTTAATAGTTTAGCTAATTTAATTAGCTTATTATTCAATAATTTAGCTCATTTATAATTTAAAAGGAATGATTTAATTTAGTTGGATAAGTATGAAGATTATATTGATAATCACTACTACAGAATATATATTTTACGTCCCTAAAAGACGTCCCTTTTTAAAAAAGGGAGGTAAAAAATAAAGGCGATGGCATTTTTGTAATTATGGATAAGAACTGAATAGCTTTAGACATCCCCAATTTAAATAAGGACGTCTAAAATGTGACTTTACAAATTTTAGACATCCCTATTTGAATTAGGGATGCCTAAAGTAAAAAAAAATTTCTTTTACTTTAGACGTCCCCAATTCAGATTAGGGACGTCTAAAGTCTGACTTTAGACGTCTCCATATACATTGGGGACGTCTAAAGTTTTTTAAATTTTTTTTGAATGAGGGACGCCCTTTGGCATCCCTATATATATAAGGGACGCCAAAGGGCGTCCCTCATTCAAAAAAAGATTTTAAAAACTTTAGACGTCCCTAATGTATATGGGGACGTCTAAAGTATGACTTTAGACGTCCCTAATCTGAATTAGGGACGTCAAAAGTAAAAAAAAAAATTAAAAAAAACTAAACAACTTTAGGCGTCCCTAAATTAAACTGGGGATGTAAAAAACAATTCAAATTTTTATTGACAGTCTTTATTTGTCAGTCTTATACTACTTTTACACTCATCTTTCTTTTCCAATCACCGCAAAACATAAGAAAAGCCATTACCACCACGCGTTTTAACTCTTGCTTCTTCTTCTTTATATGCTCATTTTACTCTTGCTTCTTCCTTTCTCTCTCTTTTTTTCACCTCCAGATCTTTTATGCTCTCTTACTATTGTTTATTATTTTATCCTCTTTCTCTTTTTTCTTTTCCTTCTATTTTATTTTCTAACTCGTGTTGTTATGGTTTGTAGATCAGGACTCTGAAACATGCTTCATGGCTACGTTCTGCTAAGAAAACGAGGTTCATCTCTCCCTGTCGCTCTTCTCTATTCATTATTATGTGAAAATGAATTTCAATAATAGAAGGAGATAAGTTTTTTGCAACTGATTCCTCTTATTGTTTTCATCTTCTCCCTATGAGATTTCAGCTTTGGAGTTATTATTGTGTAGATTTGGATTTCAGATACTAGATCTGTAATTTTATTGACGATGATATGTAATTTCTGGTTTTAAATACTGTTCAGTTCAGATCTGTAATATAAACAATTTTTTTTAAAAAAAAAGCACTTTAGATGTCCCCATTTTAAATTGGGGACGTCTAAAGTCCCACTTTAGAAGTCCCCAATTTAAATTGGGGACGTCTAAAGTCCCACTTTAGAAGTCCCCAATTTAAAATGGGGACGTCTAAAGTGCCACAGTGACACTTTGGACGTCCCCATTTTAAAATGGGGACGTCCAAAGTGTCACTGTGGCACTTTGGACGTCCCCTCTTAAAATAGTGACGTCTAAAGTCTAGACTTTAGACGTCCTTTTATTTACGGACGTTATTAAAATGGGGACGTCCAAAGTGTCACTGTGGCACTTTAGACGTCCCCTCTTAAAATGGTGACGTCTAAAGTCCAAACTTTATACGTCCTTTTATTTATGGACGTTATTGCCATTTTTTACTACGTCACTCATATTGACGTCCCCTTATTTTCAGACATTAAAAGGCCTAAAATAGGGACGTTAAAAACGTTTTTTGTAGTAGTGAATATTATTGAGGATACCTAGGTAACAAAGAACTATTACGTTGTCTACTATAATGTGATTATGATTGTGTAAGAAAAATAGGTGAAAATGAGAAAAAGCTCTTAAATATCTGCAAAAAAATAGTGAGAATAACTTTTATGCAAAGGAAAAAGGTATTGAAATAAAAAATTTAAAAACTTGTTACCATATTTGATCACCTTGTTTAGCTCCTCAACTTAGAAAAAAATTTGTAAATGAGAGAAAATGAAAGAGGGGTTAGGTGGAAAGAAATGGGGGAGTGTTTGAAATGAGATGTGGTGGGGGTATTTATAGGGATCTGCGTAGCACTAGTAGCGGTTAGTGTATCGAGTTTTGTAGCGGTTTTTATTAGTAGCGGTTGTTGTTGTTTTTGTAACAGTTTATAAACCGCTACAAACATTTTATTTATTTATTTTTAAATATTTTTTTAAGACAAAAACATAATTTGTTTGATCATTCATCCTCGCCATCCCTACAGAAATTATGAAGAAAATTTGTTAGTTATGTATTATTTTGTTAAAAAAATTTAATTTAAATGCTATGAATTTAAAAAAAAGCACCGAAGTAGAGGTAAATTGTCATCGCCTTCAGGGAATAAGCTAAGTTTTCAAAATTGACAGGCTGAAATGGCTCACACTTGTAGTGATGTTATCGCCTTTACTCATGTCGTAAAGGTTTCGTGGCTTTAAATGAACGACTATGTGCTAATCCCTGTGTGCCTGGTGTGCCTCTGAGGCAAGAATATATGGTTCATCATCTGAGAATTACCAGTATGAATTGGCCATGAGAAATTAATTGATGTGATCCCTAAATCGTCAGTTGTCACTCCCCTAGAAGTAGTAGTATTTGCCTACAAACACTTGAACAGTGTCATGGTGAAATGGCCTTAGTAATTAAGTTCGACGACATCAAGAAGCTTTCCATAGTAAGGGATGCCTCCGAATTGCATGTTGGCGTCACTGCTGCTCGCATAACTCCTTGTCCCAATGGTGACATAAATACCCAAGTTTTGAGTTTGCAATCCTTGTTGCTGTGAAACCGTGCAAAACTTGAAATCATTGACATTGTATGTTGTATACCTTTTTGCATGGTCAAGAGGGCCGATTGCAAGAGCTCTGAAATCTGGTGAGTGTGGGTTGTGGTCATTTACTATTCTATGTGCAAACCAGCTTGGAAATTCTTTGTGGACCTTTTTGTCAACTTCGGAGGATGTTTGTGTACGAATCCTGAGTTAATGCTTAACATGACTTCTGAATTCCCTGCAATTTATCATGGGAAGGGGATAGTGAAATGAAAGTAAAAAATATTACGAAAGATATAGAATAACATGTGAGTGTACAATTCTTACTGTATGAAAGGTTCAACTTGAGTGTAATTAATCAAGACATGTCTATGTCCTTGCAACTTCTCAGTTGTTGTTAGTTTGAAGTTCTTAGTTCCTCCATCTGGTTTACCAACATGAGGGATAAGTTCTCCTGATGTTGGCGCGGGTTCAGGACAATCGTCAATACGAGGTAGGTGATTGAAAGCCGTCTCAAGTTTATCAAAGTACCTTGAAAAAAAATACAGCACCTCATCCTCTATATAGCCTTCAGCTATAGAACCTTCTGGCCATGCCTTACTCCTTACGTAAGATTTTAATTTCCTAAGAATCCTACGAAGTAAAGAAGGGAAACCTACGAAGTAAAGAAGGGAAACATGATACTAAATGCTGAAAAGGGCGACTAACAAACATAGGAATTAACAATGAAGAACATATTTAAAATGAGCACCTCTCAATCAGATACATCCATCGATATTGAACTGGGCCAGCGAGCTATGTTTCATGAACGACGTAGATTGTAAGGTGAACTATCACAGTGAAAATGGACGGAGGAAAGATCATCTCCAAATGACAAAGTGTAAAAATAATTTTGGACTGCAGCTGATTGAGCTCCTCAATGATCAAAACCTTGGAACACAACTTCCAAAAAAAAACGAACAAAGGTCCCCCAAAACGATGGACACATTGGGAGGAAGTTCATTCTTTATAGCAAGAGGGAGTAACTGTTGCATAAGAACATATGAATCATGACTCTTCAGGCCAGCAACCTTTCGAGCCTGCAAGTCAATACATCAAGAAATGTTGCTTGAATACCCATTAGGAACTTTTAATTTCTTCAATGTCACAAGGAAGACTTCCTTGTTCGGTTTTGTGAGAGTAAACTTTGCCGGTTGAAATTTGTCATGCTCATCTGGCCAAGCATCTTCACAAACTCTTATGGTGCGTAAATCTTTTCTCGCTTGAAGATGATCTTTTGTCTTGCCGAGTTTGTTAAGCAGCGTATATAGCACATTATAGCAAGCATTTTTTTCAATGTTCATGGCATCAAGACTATGGCGAAGTAAATTAGATTTCCAATATGGAAGAGTAAATAAAATATTTATGTTCTTCCATTGCTGAGTCACCGAAGACCTGCGCATCTTTTGGCAAGCTTGTGCTGAATCGTCGCTTTGTCCGAACTTGAATTCAACATTCTCAAGCTACTATAAGATATCTGTACCAGAAAAAGTCCGAGGTGGTCCTCTTTTTTTTGGTTTCTCATTGAAGCGATTCCGTTGCATTCTGAACTTATGCCTTTATCGAGAAACCTCTGATGTCCCATAAAGCACCATTTTTGGCTGTGGGGAAGGTGCACTGTGTCAGAGTCAAAATTGCAAGATGGACACAACGACCCAATATGCACATTCCAACTAGATAATGTGCCAAGGCCAGAAAAGTCACTAATTGTCTACATCAAGGCTGCACGCAAGTTGAACAATGTCTTCCTGTAAGCTTCGTATGTCTCGATGCCGGCATTCCACAGGTTAAGCAATTCTGTAATAAGCGATTAGAGATACACATCGATGTCATTACCCGGTGCCTTTTTGCCTGGAATGATCATAGACATAATGAAGGAGCTTTATTTCATACATATCCAGGGGGTAAGTTGTAGGGAACTAAGACTACTGACCAAATACTGTAACTTGTGCTAAGATTCCCAAATGGGTTGAAACCATCCCAAAGCAAGTCAAACATTTCTTGGGTCAGCCGTGAAAGATGGAAAGTCGTTGTCAAACATTTTCCAGGTGTCTGCATTCCAGGGATGTCTTAATTTACCATCTTCATTCTTATCAACGTCATGCCAAATCATGTGCTTTACCTTTTTGGAAGACAGAAACAATCTTTGTAGGCGTGGCTTCAAAGGGAAGTACCTGAGAATCTTTGTATGTTTCTTCTTCTACTTTTTCCCCTTTTGAATTGTCTTGTACCTTGATATGTGACATATCTTACAGGTCTCCATACTGGAGTCATCTCCCCAATACAGCATACAATCATTCAGGCATGCATCAATTTTTTGATAGTTCAACCCTAACCCGTTGATAATCTTCTTGGCCTCGTAGAACGTTGTGCGAATCTCCGCATCAGGGAATGCATGTTGTAATAATTCGAGCAAAATTGACATTCCCTTATCTGTGATTCCACACAAGCATTTGATATGATACAACTTGATCAAGAAAAATAATTTAGAGTATTTTCGACAACCTTGACATGGCCTCAGAGGCGGTGCTCCTGCTGTAGACCATGCTAGGTCTAGCGCCTATCCCCATCCCCCATATGCATTTGGGGTGCTCAATCTGACCGAAACCCACCTTCAAAGGAGCCGTAGGGTCCATAACCCTTGTGATCTTGGGTCTGGGTCTCTCATAGCTCAGCCTGTGACTGCTGCATCCGCTCCTGCCATTTTATGAAACAATTAATTATAAATTATTTTTCATAATAAAGTTGGTTTAATTTTACAAACAATATAATAATGAATTAACTTATAATGGCCGCCTCTGCCTGCTAAGAGATCGGAGTCCCATCACGATGTCTATAGGTGATAGCAAATAACTCCCTGTAGTCCGTCTAACGGTTCTCCTACTGTACCTTCCTCTCCTAAAAAAATTACAAAATTAAAAAATTAAATTAGTATTATGAACAACAATATACTAAATTTATAATATGAAATAACCAGCTAAAAGTAATTGATAACGTGAAAATTTACCAGCTCGCTGTAAGTGACAGCAAAGGTCTTCGATCCTGCCATGTGGTGGATCGTCTGCTGCCCTTGGTACCTTGTATTCCTCTAAGAAAACTCCTGAAAAGGAATAATATTAAAAGTATTCAAACAATATAAAACACTTATAATTAATAAAAACATAAAATTTATTAAATTTATAATTTAAATTATACTTTAATAATTATAAATTAAGTTATAAATTAAAAAATTATATATAATTAATTAATATTTTATAATTCATATTAATATTTATTAATAATAATTTATTATATTAATTTTTTTATAATCTAATCTAAATCTAATAATCGAAATAATCTAATAAATACATTACATGCCCCTCTGCGCTCCTCCTGAACTAGACAAAACTTGCCCAGTCGTTCGGCGGGACACCGTCCGGGATGTTCTCAATAAGCTGCTGTAGAGAAATTGTCCCATCCTTATCCATACTATGGAAGAGACGATTTCTCCTGTTCCTCCAACCGTCACCCATCTTCATCAGCGTGTACCTCTTCTGGTTGTCCTGGATGGCAAACCTAAGCTGTAACACCATTGAAAAAAATATTTAAATATAACTAATTACAAATAAGACAATTAAAAAATATTAATTAAATATAATTAATTACAGAAAATATAATATAATTAAATACTATTAATTACCTACACCACCTCGTCCCACACTAGGTCCTTCAGCCCCTTCGGAATGTTCCTCCATGTCCTGAAGTGAAGGGGGAACCGCATCCAATTCAAGCTCAGCTCGTTCAGGAAACTGTGTAATAGGTAACCCCTATTGTCGATGGGCTGGTCTATGGCCTCATTCCACGGAGCTACAACTTGTAGTGACCGGTCCAAGTTGTTCAAACGGTCCACGTCCAACCTCTTCATGGACACGTTCCCCTTCTCATCTGCATAATTTACCTCACATTAGATAAATTGCAATTCAAATTTAACATTTCAAATTTAAATATTTAATATATTAAATAAAAAAATATATTTACCTTGGTCCTGCACCTCAAACCCAGTAGATCGAGAAGACAACTGTCATGGGTTGTTTAGTCCCGTGCCTCCTCCTTATCCAAGAATTGCTCCATGTCTCTGATTGGAATCGGGATGTCGAAGTCGTCGTTTGTGTCATAGTCATTGACACTGATATCTCCCTCCCCCAGATTAGGTACCTCTGGTGCGATCGTATTCTATGGGACTGTTTACGGTGGCTGTGGTAGGGCTGACTCCTGTGGCTACTATGGGGAGATGGGCTGAAATGGTGCGGTCGCTCTCCCTCCACGCTGCTCCCTCCTACCGCCCCCTCATCTACTGCTGCCACCCCACAGAATCAATTTGGGGACCTCAGGCTCCTTCCCTTTGTCCATCCCTGAAGCCATATCAACTGCAAAAAATTTTAAAAAAACAAACCAATTAATCACATTTATATTGAAAATTATAATAAAAATAAAAATAAAATATGTATTATCCGTACCTCAAGTGAAAATAATGAGAAATGTTGCAGCGAAAACTCTCCAACAGGTGTCAGAACGCTCATATCTAAAGAAAAACTCTTAGAGAAACGTTAGAAAACAAAATGGCCAAACAAGAAAATGGAAAGTGCAGCAGCCTGTTATAGTTGTGGACTTTCAAGAACCGCTACAAAAAAGCTATGGAGGCAAAACTTTGTAGTGGTTAAAAATAACCGCTACAAAATCGTTGACCTTTGAAGTTCTGTAGCGGTTATGAAGGCCTAACTGCTACAAATGTGACGACCTTTGAAGTTTTGTAGCGATTATGAAAACCTAACTGCTACAAATAGGTGACCTTTGGCATTTTCTAGTGGTTCAGTTCATTATAACCGCTATAAAAAACCGCTACACTATTGGCCCGGCTTGGTAGAGCCAAGTGGCACGAACTTTGTAGCGGTTTATATGGTGTAACTGTTACAAGTTAACTGCGATAAATTTTTACGAGAATTTCTCGCAATATTTGTAGCGGTTTTAACCTTTCAACCACTACAAATAATGTTGCCAATCAGTCCTGCTACTTGGCGCATAGCTTACTACTACAAATTTGTAGCGGTTTTTGTTATAATTACTACAAATGTCACAATTTGTAGCGGTTAAGTGTAACCGCTACAAATTCAGCGCTACAAAATCCTTTTTTTTAGTGATTGTGATTGTAATTGCTTACTTGTGTCATTGCATATTGTTAATTTCAATTGCTAGTATTTAAATTGGGTTTTGGTTAGAGGCATTAATTTCTACCCGATGTGGAGAAATTAATTTGTCTAATTTAAGCTAGCTTAAAGGGTGTTTTGAGCAAATTTGTCAAACTATTACACTCCCATTATCTTTTGAAACAAGGAATGATGAAATTCATTATTCTAGGAGATTTTTATCATATCTTTCAAAACCAATTTACATTCCATTCCACTTTTATTTCCAAAAATATCTATTTTAATTGCATTCAATTCATACTTTTGAAATTCAATCATTCATATTTTACCTTTGTCAATTTTGCATTGTAATTACTTAGTTTACTAGGAATTATTTCATAATCAGCTTTTTAAAGTAAAATGACTTGAGTTGTGCACTATATAGCACTAATTTGGTTTTATTCTTGATAACTCCAAGGTGACTAAAGGGTGTTATTTTAGGGGGTAAACAAAAGTAAATGATGAATGATTTATGTTTGGGTAAATGGGTTTAGAAACACCAGTGGAAAAATGACTTTAAGACCGGTTAAAAATGACTTTTTAGACCAATCTGGACTAGGTCTTGAACATCCGGTCCTAAAAGTTTATTAATTTTTAGATCGGTTCTAAAAAGAATGCCTTTAGATAACCAATCTAAAAGAATGGTTTTTAGACTGTTTGTAGACACAACAGGTCTAAAAAGCCTTTCTTTTAAGACCGGTTGTTGATACAACCTGTTTAAAAGTATTTTTTAGACCGGTTGCAGTTACAATCAGTCTTAAAAGTGCCATTTTTTCTTAAAAAAATTCCTCTTACAAACTTTACCCATCCATTTCAAAGACATCCCAAATTCCATAGAAGCAATAATGTAACACATCACACACAATCAGAAGCAATATCAGCAGCATTACTACACCCCACATTCCACAAGGCAAGAACACGTTATTCACACACAATCAAAAACAATATCAGCAGCAATACTACAACCCACAATATTCCATAAAGCAATAACACATTATCACACACAAGCAAAAGCAATGACAATAACTACACCCCACATTTCATAGAAGAAACAATCGTAAAAATCATTGAAAATGAACACATTGTCACACATAATTAGAAGCAACACTTTCATTTGTCAACAATTATCATCATTCTTCTTACCCACATTCCCAACAACAATATCAACACATTATCATCAAGCATTTTAAAACACAATTTGAATATACCGAGGTAACAATAAGCCATAATTTAACAATGACAGCAGTAAAATCTCAACTTTGTGCACTTTCAATTCCAAAACTTTTAAAGAAAAGTGGAATGAAGACAAATTCCTCAGTATGTACAGAAAATTTCTCATTTTTATAGAAAAAAAGGGAAGAAAAAGTACAGAGGTCAATCCTTTAAATCCCATGCTGGTAGCAGTATCAGACTTGTATCACCCATATCCCAGAAATTGTCTTACACAGAGACATAAACCCAGTTAAATATGAAAACTATAACACTTTATAATTCCACACAGCATGTAATTGCAATTACAACAATACTTTATAATTAATATAGCAAAATCAATACGTATGAGAACAACATAAGATTAGAATCTAGAACACACTATTTTAGTAAAAGCTTATAGATGAATTCAGCACAACATTTGCAGATGAAATCAATATCTTCTTTAGGAAAGGGATCAGCAAGATCAAACATCTATAACACCAAAGCCTGACAAAACATTAACTTGCTAACTTAAAAACAATAAAAGTAATACAAAATTTTTGAAATATACATTTACCTCTTTAGTAAAATCAGTCATGCCTAGGGTGATAATATTGTAAATGAGTCTCAAAACATACAAATCACATAGGTTGGACCCTGATGGTTGCCTACGGCTCTAAAAAAGAACATGTCATCATTAAAACAAGTATAAAAGGCATGGCTTATTGAATGCATTCTTAAAACAAACCAATATGTATTAACCTTTGGGATGATCCATGTAGGGTCTTTTAACTCACGATCATGCTTACCATAAGCAGTGTGTAGGAAATTCTGTATAGCCCTATCATCAAAATCATAAAGGCTACTTATTTTACATAAATTCCAAAAATTTGCACATAAAAGGTAATAATGCAAGAAAAATTATGAGTTCATGGTCTTCTTTAATTCATTCCCTGGTTTGTAGTGGAGGGAGCATAAGTGGATGACCGTATAACTGTTCTTGCATAGAAGAACCAATTGCCAATTATCCCTGAAAAAAAAGAATGAATATTAAGCAAATTTAAAGCATTATATATTTATATTATGAAATATATATTTGTTTCTTAGCCATACACATATGAAGCCAAGAAACACTCAGTTGTGGTTTCACTAAGCCTCTCTGATAAGTATGTATGTCTGATAGCAGCAGTGGTCCCTTTGTCGTGGATTTGAACAAGGTATACAAATCCAAATTTATCGCTTTTGCGAGAGGAAACTAACCTGCAATTCATGTACCTACAATAATGCAAGCACACAAATCAAAGTTTAATGACATAATTTGTGAAATATTCACTTCTAATTGAAGAAGATACTTACATTAAATCTTCCCTCTCCAGATAGCATTGCACCCATGACTTGCCAATAATTGAATTAGTAGGTCAATCTCTTGTTTTAAAGGATGTATCATATGCCATCAGAATCACTTGTTGCATGACATTCAATTATGGCTGTGAACCTCTTGAGTGAAGGGAGGTGCAATTGGGGCTGTGATCAGAGGTTCCTCAACTCGATCTGAAACAAGGTTCTTTAGCCACAATATGAAAGAATTGTAGACATCACTACAATCTTGAAGTTATTGGCCCGGAGAGGTGCATCTGCAATGATCACCTCTTCAACTGCCACTCTGACTTAATCATCTTTTATTTGTTGGTGGTGAACAGTTGATGCCAAGTTGTACATGCTCCCCCATGAAACTAACCGTCTAGAGGATCCTCTATAAAAAGGTCACAAGGCTCAACAATTTCTTTTTCAGGACTCTATGATGACTGACCAATATTGTAACAACTCCCCTTAGTGCTCTACTTAGGTACAAGCAAAGTTTCCTGGGGAGCACTGGATCTCCTCTTGTGCTCACTATTTTCATCATCTCCTCCCTCATCTTGCTCAATTAGGCTTCTAATTGTGCATCAAATTATGCTTCTGCCTCAACCCTTGCTTATGCCCTTACAGTTGCCAACATTTACTCCATCTCCTCCCTAGTCACCACACTGGAGGAATGGTGTGGGGGTGCTCTAAAATAATCCCTTACGCCTACCCCTCCTCTATCTCCCCTGTTAAGGCCGGGATGTATGTGTTTTCTTGTAGCAATAGTCAGAATATCATTCCTACCATTCGACCCAAATGATCCATCGGCTTGTTTGTTTTTTAAGTTCCTCTAGTAAGACACAGATGACAAACATATGTAATGAAATTTGTTTACCAAATAATTAATAACAACAATGATACTTACAATATTTTCACTAACTATATGAGATTATTCACTTGTATAAGACCCGCTCCTCTTTTGGTGAGCAAACTACCATTTTTTTTCACGATGTATCGGAGATGGTGGAGAAAGAAGAATAGCAGGATTGGATTGAGCTGCTTCTTCCAATCTCTTCCATTTGGCCGCCAACATGTCTTTTTTGACCTTTACATAACCCCCATGAGACATTGTTTGAGGGTAATCATTCTTTCTACCATTCTCTTGTGCTTTTTTCCTATGAATAAGAAATAAAAAAAAGGGTTACAATAAATCATGACAATTCATAACATAATAAAATGCCAAATAAGTCAACTCACCAAAGCTTATGGAGTAGTTCAAAGCAGTCGAAATTCTTGCCAAGTGTGTTCGTCAATATAAGAATACTTGTCACACAGATAAGGACGAGGCTTACTATCTTCTACCTCAATATACACATAATTGTTGGCTAGACTTGTCTTAAACTTCATCCAACATTCATCACAATACGTCATTGTTTTCTTATACAAGATGTCACATTGAGGAATGTCGTAAGTAAGCTATAATGCATGCATTGAAGTCGTTAGTGACAAATTTTATAATTCAACCATACAAATAACCATTTTATGCCTGGATAGTGTCCTAAATATGTTGCTTCACACGTTCATCGACTTTTCTCCACTCCTCTATCAAGATGTTAGGCTTGTTGCATGCTAGGAGGCCCACCATACACCTATACTAGCTTGCATTAGGTTCAATTGGTTTCCAATATTTATCAAACTCAATTAGAATCTTTTCCCCAGTAATCCGATTGAGGGGAATGTCTATCAAACATATGCCTCTTCTACCCCTTCATATCGACTATCTCAGAGCATTGCTAGGCTCGCTTTGATCAACACTAGCTGGATCGCTCTGCTGAACACTAGGTGGCTTAGAGCATCTACACTAGGACCGAAGATCCTTCATTTTCCTGTGATGACAACAAAAAATTGTAGTTTTATATATAAACTAACTTTATACATAATTTAAATATAATTCATAATGATAATTACTTTAGCTAGCTAACTTTTAAAGTAGTTTTATAAAGGGATATCCTCTCATATCCCTTTATGATGATTGTTTCTTGTGCTTTGTTCATTATCTGCTTTATCTTGAATAGCTACTGGGAATAGTTGTTGCATTAAGACATGACAATCATGAGACTTTAGCCCTACTAATTTTAAGTCTTTCATCGATACAAGCTTCTTAAAATTTCAAGAATGCCCTGAGGGAACTTGATGCCATGTAAACACTCACAGAAACTTCTTTTCTCATCCTTAGACAGAGTATGAGAAGTAGGAGGACAAAAAGTTCTCTTATCATATGGCCTTGGATGTAAGTCTTCTTATATTCCCATTTCTTGCAAATCAAATCTTGCCTTCACACCATCCTTAGAACTACCTTATATATTGAGCAGTGTCCCAATAATACTATCACATACGTTTTTTTCACATGCATGAAATCAATACAGTGTCTCACATCAAGATTGCTCCAATATGGAAGATAGAAGAAGACAGACCTCTTCTTCCATATATTTTTTTCATTTATATTCTTTGTAGTCTTACCAAAGTTAATATTGAAATCTTTCACCTTTTCATAAACTTGCTCCCCAGTCAATGTCTCCGGAGCATCTTCAAACTCTAGGCTACCAAAAAAAGCTTTCTTTAATCTATGATATGGGTGGCCCCATCTAAGAAATCTCCTATGGCCAAGGTAAACCGTCTTTCTTCCATGTTGAAGTTGATGGTAACATGTGCCTTCATCACAAATAAGACATGCTTTATGGCATTTAACACTATATCCTGAAGAGTTTTTATATGCAGGAAAGTCATTTATAGTACAAAAGATCATGACTCGCATTTAAAAAACATCAACACCTTCATCCTACAACTCTATCAAGTCTTCAATCAAGGGTTCTAGGTAAACATCTATGTCGTTTTCAGGTTGTTTAGATCCCGATATCAACGTAGACAACATAAAGTACTTTCGTTTCATGCATAACAAAGGAGAAAAGTTGTAAATAACCAATAGAACAAGTCATGAACTATGTATACTACTTAGGCTACTATAAGGATTCATCCAATCTGTGCTAAGTCCAAGCCTAAGGTTCCTAGGTTCTTCACTAAAGCTAGAAAATAATTGATCAATTTTCTTCCATTTAGAAGAATCAGTCGGATGTCGAAGCTTTCCATCAGAAATCCTCTCATCTACAAGCCTTCTCAAATGTTTTGCATTATTTTCATTAGCAATCAAGTGCTTGAACCTTGGAATGATTGGAAGAGATCACAACACTTTTACAAAGGCCTTATTTGATTTGTACCTCAGGGTTTCATGTAACCCCCTCAGTAATTATATCCGAAATACACGATTAAAATGAAATAGAGACCAATAATAATCAAATAACATTTACTAACCCATCACATGATGGGGTTTTCAAAAATACCTTTCGAAATCATTTATAAACTTGGTCTCATATTCACATTTCGAATACAATTACTACGCGAAGATAAATCACATTCATATAAATATCAGAGTGCACAACATAATCATCCCGGCAATCTCGGGTACATACCTTCGCTAAAGATATACAGGGTACAATTGCCCATTACAATTCTTCAAATGGGGATTACACAATCTTATCTCGAAAGAGTCCTAGCCGCTCCCTCCACGAGCCACTTGCCCTGTCTAAATTGTTGGTAGGGGAGAGTGAGATTCGAGAGAATCTCAGTAGGGAAACAGATACCATAATGCATGCATGATAGATGCTATGTGTATGACATGTTAGCTTTATCTAGATGCATGGTCCATAATGACATTTCTGCATGCTCAATATTTCATGTAACAAAACTATGGCCACAGTAAAACAGAAACAGAGCTTCATTTATTCAAATATGCTCTACACAATCAAGTAAAGCAATCACATACATCACTACACAAGCAAAGATATCAAATACATGCAAGTAAGGTAAGTCCCCTACCTCCAGTCTTTTCTCCTCGATTTGCGTGCCATCAACTCGGGGCTTTACATTCGATCCTACAATGTCAAATGTACCATTTAGACACTTCCATAGTGTTTCTGGGGGTTATATGAGGCTATATTAAAAATTTACTAAAATACCCCCGGGGACCCGGCCCGGCCCCGCCGTACCCGGTTCGGCTGTACTTTTCTTGAAATTTTGACATGGGCTATTCTGACATATTTTCGCCCAAGGAATCCATTTCCAGACTCGGAATTATCAAATTCAATGTCAATTACAAAATTACCCTTGACAGCCCCACTTTAAGGGTTTCAGGGGCATTTTCGTAATTATGCTTTTTCGGCCTTTTCTGAAAAAGCGCCCAACTGTAACCCCACCTAATTTTCGCTCCTGAACTCAATGGAATCATCAAATCATTGAAAATCCAACTCTAAGACCCATTTATAGTCCAGACCGAAATATATGGGTTAGGAGCTAAATCATCGGAGAAATCGGCTTACCATGCGAGTTCTCTTCTCCTTTTCTCCCAAAACCCTCTCAACTCTTTTTCTTTACTTTGGTTGCAGAATGGCGTCGGAATGCTGAAGGAGAAAGATGATGTTTCTTTAATAATCTTATGCTTATGTCATTGCTTATGTCATCAACAATTTTCCATTTTCGGATTTTTCAGAAATTTTGGCAGATTTCTGTCCAAACTTTGAAAAATCATAACTAATTCTAGAAAAATCGAATTAGAGTGATTCCAAAGCCTATAGAACCCTTATTGAGTCTAGTTTCAAGGAAAAATATATAATTTTGCTTTATGGAATCACAAAATTCCCAGAATTTCAATATTTGCATATTGTTCCAGAAATTTCACAGTTTTCTGTGCTGACTTCAAAAATTCATATCTTTTTGTGTATAGCTCTAATTGATTCATATGACCTATCAAATTAAAGCTTAGGATGTCTACTTTCATCCTGTAAAATCTCATAATTGTTACTTATCATTTAGTCTTCCAAAACCTTATGATAAGCTCACTGCCTCATAGGCGATTTTATCGAAAACATAATTATATTCTCCAAAATTCACCATTTTACTTTCTTTAATGCCCCAAAGATATAAGGAACATTAGAGACTAGATTTGGGACATCTACTAAATCGGGGCTTAGTAGTCCACTCAATTTAGGCTTATTCCAAAGCTTCCAATCCCAAATTTCGGGGTATTACATTTCTCCCCCCGTTCAATAAATTTCGTCCTCGAAATTTGTCACACCACTAACCACAAACTAAAGATGCTTCTTCACGACAGCTTCTGTTTCACAATTCATTTCACATTGGGACGGTCTCCTCTAGACCACCCACACACAAAGGATACTCCACAAATCCGATTCTCGCAAGAATCTCAAACAATGAATGCAACTCAATGGCCCCAAACTGCAATCGGCCCATTTCACGATTGCCACACAAACCAAATCACCATATTTTTTTTTTGCCAAACAGATGCAATCGCTTCCACATACGATTGCCACAAAACCATCATAACATAACCACAATCATCGCAAGCCCCCTAATTCATGAGTGGCTAGTGCATCTCGATATCTGGAGGCTCTAACTTATGAGCCATATCATAAGATCTTGGCAGTTGGGCGGCATAGGCCACCACTCTGCTTAACTCAAACTAGTTACTCCTTCCGGGAGTAACCCCAAAACACCACAACCTCAATACATCAAATGACAGCCTCAGCTGTATACACAAACATTCAGCTTCCGCTATATCCACTTTCACAGCTTTACCCTCACCCGTACACCCACCAGTAACTCCACTAGTGGTAACCGGGACTTTTGGGAATTCACAACAATATCACATCTGTATCAACTTTCATGGTGTCGCCCTCACCCGTACACCCACCAGTGACTCCGCTAGTGGTAACCGGGACTTTTGGGTATCAACACAATATTACTTCTGTATCAACTTTCATGGTGTCGCCCTCACCCGTACACCCACCAGTGACTCCGCTAGTGGTAACCGGGACTTTTGGGTATCAACACAATATTATTGTCACACCCCTTCAGAGTGCCCACCCCCCTGGTCAACTACGTACCAGGGCTACGATGGCCGTCCCCTGATCAGAACTGGCAGGCAGCTGGGTTACTCACCTTTCACCCAGGACTCACAAGAAAATCCACTTCCTTATCAAACGTACATTGCAGACTCTAATTTTACGCACCGCCTTTTGGCCTCGGGTCAACACCAGTGCAACCAACGTGGTGGCTAGCCAGGCTGGCCATGCCGGGGTAATTGCCCTCACAAACAAGAATCCCCGATCATGTAGTCGAATTCGCCATCAGCTAAACTAGCTCTGCTCTGGTACGACACACCTCAATCTCAGCTTGTTCACAACTATCACAGATTCACAATCACACTCCATCCTCATCCCCTTTTACCGCCGGGAAGACACACAGTCTTTACCCGAACCGTTGCTAGCGACTCAGGGACTATTGGCGTGGCAGTGCATATACATAGCCTCGCGGCTCACAATTAGTCAATCCCCCGTAACTATCGCTCCAGTGGAACGGTCCTCCACCATAGGAATCACCCCATGCGGCTACAGGTGAGAAACTCACAATACACAATCACGACAAGCTGGAACCGGGTATATTCATCTACAAATGCCTTTCTCACAGCAAACTCTTTCGTACTGGGATCCTTCAAGACCCCTTCTCACAAAATAATCTGGACTTCGAAGTTTTACCTCCCGAAGCCATGGTTAACACATCATTCTCACGGTAACCTCGAGCTTATGCTCAACACAATTCTCAAACATATCACATTCTCATGCTTCCGCTGCACACTCTGAGGTCAATCTCCTCATCGGTGCTTTAATAATGTCAAGCTGATTTAACAGAAGTCCCATAGGAATCTCCCACCAGAACTGATAACATTCACAACATATATTCATCTGCGTCAGACCTTGGCCCGATTCAACTTGAATCAATCAAAGCCACAACCAGCACTTCGTTGAGATCCCATACTCCCAACGTTCCCAGAGCTCTATTCTACGATTCAACGTCATGGCGAGTGCACACTAAGGTTCGTCGTCACGGCAGCTGCACACTAGGGTTTGTCGTCCCGGTGGCTGTCACAATTTTTTTATATTGTCACACCCCTTCAGAGTGCCCACCCCCTGGTCAACTACGTACCAGGGCTCCGCTGGCCGGCCCTTACACTGAGCCTGGCAGGCAGCTGGGTTACTCACATTTCACCCAGGACTCACATATCCCCCGTATCTCCACCGCCCCGAATGCACGGTCCTCCCACTGTGTGCCATACACACCCCCAGTGGGCCGCAGGTGATAAACACACAAATAGCCTCTCCGATCAGACGTCACCGTAGGTAGCCCTCTCCGATCAGAACTCCCCGTAGGTTGCCTTCTCCACTCCGAATCCTCGTAGGTAACTCTTTCAAGTTCAAATTCTCTGTAGAATCACTTTTCCCTGTGCTAGATTAACGCTAGCAACCTCAGGATACCTGATACACATTTCAATGCCAATCTAGTACCACATCCTGGTACCACGGACCATCCAGGTCAAGTCAAGCTCCTAAGAATCAGCCCAGCTATTGAGTCTGATCCATAGATCACAATTCAATTTAGTTCTCAAAGTCTTAACCTCAATTGAATCGGGAAACCACTTCCCTCGTTTCATGGAGCATCATCAACTCCAACACAAATCCAAATATCATTGCCAGCCTAGGGCACACCAGTCCCCTAGGTCTTAAGGCCTTTAAACATACAAGCTCAGTATGACATCACTAAATATATCATCATACTACCTTAGGTTTCTTACCCAATATTTAGGTTGGACATAACACCTAGAAACTCAATGTCGCATTCATGGGAAACCATTTTCTTCCATCTCTGGGTCTACACATCAATTCTCAGGCGAACCACTGTATCTTTCGATTCTACAATGATTCTCCACTACATAATAACCAAATAATGTACACACATAGTCCATAAATATCATATATCCACAAAAAATAGGGACCTTAATGTGTATTCACAACAAACAAAGTCATCTCTTATGACTTAAGGTAGCAACTACTGCTACTATCCTAGCAAATTCCCATCTTTGCCAGGAACTGCAGCTCTGATACCAAAATGTAACCCCCTGCCGTAATTATATCCGAAATACGCAATTAAAGTGAAATAGAGACCAATAAGAAACAAATACAAATTACAAACCCATCTACCAGACGGGGTTTTCACAATTACCTTTCAAAATCATTTATAAACTTGGTCTCATAATCACTTTTCGAATACAATTACTACGCGGAACATCACATTCATAATAAATCAGAGTACACAAAAATAATCTCGGCAATCCCAGTTTCCATATATTAACTCGAGCTTTATAGGGCACATTCGCCCATACAAGCCTTCATATGGGGATTACACAAATCTTTCTCATACATATACAAATATCCAACAACTCATTTCAAATACATAACCAAATATACTCATCCTAAACATGCATTGATAACCACCTATCACAAGATTACAACCCGAACGAGTCCCGTCGCCTTTGATTGCTTACTCCATCCTCGATCCACCTACCCTGTCTAAATTGTTGGTAGGGGAGGGTGAGATTCGAGAGAATCTCAGTAGGAAACAGATACCATAATGCATGCATGATAGATGCTATGTGTATGACATGTTAGCTTTATCTAGATGCATGCCCCATAATGACATTTTTGCATACTCAATGTTTCATGTAACAAAACTATGGCCACAGCAAAACAGAAACAGAGCTTCATTTATTCAAATATGCTCTACACAATCAAGTAAAGCAATCACATACATCACTACACAAGCAAAGATATCAAATACATGCAAGTAAGGTAAGTCCCCTACCTCCAGTCTTTTCTCCTCGATTTGCGTGCCAGCAACTCGGGGCTTCACATTCGATTCTACAATGTCAAATGTACCATTTAGACACTTCCATAGTGTTTCTGGGGGTTATATGAGGCTATATTGAAAATTTACTAAAATACCCCCGGGGACCCCGGCCCGGCCCCGCCGTACCCGGTCCGGCTGTACTTTTCCCGAAATTTTGACATGGGCTCTTCTGACATATTTTCGCCCAAGGAATCCATTTCCGGACTCGGAATTATCAAATTCAATGTAAAATTACGAAATTGCCCTTGGCAGCCCTACTTTTAGGGTTTTAGGGGCGTTTCCGTAATTATGCTTTCTCGGCCTTTTCCGAAAAAGTGCCCAACTGTAACCCCACCTAATTTTCGCCCCTGAACTCAATGGAACCATCAAATCATTGAAAATCCAACTCTAAGACCCATTTCTAGGGCTGGCCGAAATTTATGAGTTCTCCAGGGAAAATCGGGGTTTTACGATTTCGGCTCCGTAAACGCGTTCCTCTCTACTCCTAACCACTTTATTAACCATTACATTAGGTTACAACTGACATTAAGACCCAATTTGGGCAGCATAACCCCTAGGCCACATCATTTCCAAACTTTAAAACCAATGGCAATCCGGCGAAATTTCACCGATTAAATTGCCCACAGCAGCTAGAATAGTCAATACACAAGAGTTTGGAAGTTACCTCAAGCTCCTTCTAGCTTTTCTCAAAGATGGCTGAAAACCCTAACTTTCAAAACACCAAAATTGAGCTTTCCAAACCTTAAAGAATAAAGAGGAGCAGTTTAGAGTCGGAGTTATACGCGCTAGGAGCGAAATCGTCGGAGAAATCGGCTTACCTTGTGATTTTTCTTCTCTTTCTCTCTCTAAACTCTCTCAACTTTCTCACACTATGTTCAGGTGCTGTGCGTGAATGAGCAGCTGAAGATGATGAGAAGATGTTTTAATTCCATGCTTATGTCATCTTGCCTTTTGATGATGTCATAATTCCCAAAATTGGCATTTTCGGATTTTCTGGCAGATTTTCTGCCCAATCTTTGAAAAATCATAACTAATTCTAGAAAAATAGAAATGAGGTGATTCCAAAGCCAAATGAAAGGTATTTAAGTCCTCTTCATTGGAAAAATATGATCCATTACTAGAAATCACCACAAAATTCCAGAATTACACAAATTTCATCACTGCCCCAAAACAGAGTCCATTTTCGACCTCAAATTTTGGACAGTCATATCTCCCATTTCCCAAAACGAAATGGCACAAATTATATGTCCATTTTGAAGCTTGGGATGTGAACTTCAAGACTGGAAAGTTTCATAATTTTCTGACATCATTTGCCTAGTCAAAACATCCACACGAGAAGACTGCCCAGACAGAATTCACACTGGACAGCATTTCGAATTTTTTGCAACCAATGTGTCCAATCCAATTTAAATCAATTCCAATGATTAAATACCACAACATGACACCATTTCCATCACAATATCCCATTCAATTCCTCCCTCTATTCTAAGTCAATTTGGATGTTAATCCACAATTGAACTCAAATACAGGGTTTTGGCGTTGCTCATAACACAAGCGACTACAATCCACTTTATATTCTCTAAAAGGGTTCATTAATCACTAACCACGTCCACTTTTGTAGTCATTAAACCCTAATCACAATTTAGGATCTTGCTAAACCGGGGCTTAGCAATCCACTAATCTCAGGCTTATTCTCTAGCCTCGAGTCTCAAAATTCGGGGTGTTACATTTCACATATTAGATACTACTGCTTCTCTTCATGCTCTTGTCTATACAATATGCAATCATTAGGGCATGTATGGATCTTTTTATACTTAATCCCTAGTAGACACAGTATTTTCGTAACATCATAGTATCTACAAGGTAACACATTATCATCTGGAAGCATGTCCTTAAAAGCCTCAAGTGTTTTTGAAAAACTCTTATCAATCTATCCATGATATGCTTTCAAGCGTACCAATTTCAATACTGCTTTCAACAATTGGTTTTTTTTTGCACCCTGGGTACAACAACTTCTCAACATCACTACACATATTACATATGTATGTGATTTGCTCAAAAGCATCTTCTCCTACATCACGAATAATATCCTCTATTCGGTCATCTGTGTCATTATCTTCAAATGTCACTCCCCCTATTGAGATGCACTTGGCATTTCTAATTCTTCACAATGCCATACCCATACTATATAACTTTTACAAAATCCTTCACAAATTAAATATGTATATATATCTGCAACAATCAGTCGCTTCTCATTTAAACATTTTACACAGGGGCAATAAAACATCCCATTATTATTGTAATGACCCAATTTGAGAATAAGGGCTAATGACTCTGATGTTGATTGTAATTAGTGTAATTAAACACTTTTGGATAAATGTGATGTGAATTTAATCTAAATGTTCATAGCGATGAGTTAATAATCATAGTGAAACCAGGGGCAAAATGGTAAAATTAGAGATTTATTGACCAATTGGTCAGTTACCAAATAGGAGACTTATTGGTGATTAGAGATCAAGGGTGGAGATCTATTGTCTATGGGTCGGAATCCTATGCTATGCACCTATGTGAGCTCATGGTGGAAGTGAGAAAGATGTTGACAAGTGGCATTTGGTGGACCATTGGATGGTGCTAAAAGACAAAAACTCACTTTTCCTTTCTCTTCTCTCTCCTATTCGGTTTGTGTATTGGGAAAGGGAAAGGAAAATACTTCATCTTCATCATCTCTCCTCATCTCTCATATTCTCTCTCCTCCTTCTCCATTGTTGATGATGAAGGTAGAAAGAGAAAGAGAAAAGCTTGATCTTTGGTGAGTAATGGTTCTTATATGCTCAAATCCTCTTCATTAAACTTGTTCATAGTATTAGAGCTCCATTTTGGTGGCTTCAGAATTTTGAAAGGTGGTAGTTTGTGTGTTGGAGCAAATTGGAAGTTTAAGAATCAAGGTTTTGGTTTTGGCAAAGTGAAGAGGTAAGGATTTGATGCTTTTTGATATATTTATTGTGATTTTTGGATAAATTTGATAAAATCTGGTTGCCCTAGTTTTGTGTAAATTTTGAATGTATGAATTTCATAGTGGATGATGTTGGAATTAGTTTATTGTGAAGCTATTTAAGTGTTGGATGTGGTTTTGGAGTTTGGAAGTGTGTTGATTGAAATTGGGTATTGTGTGGTGAATTAGAGACCCAAGAGTTAGATTGTGGTTAAAATGGTTTTTGAGTGTTTTGGAGGTTACCAATATGTTCCTTAGACCATTTTATGTGGGTATGAGCTTTGTGTGGAGTTTGGGAACCATTGGGTGCAATTTTAACCAATATGGGAATTTTTGTCAGTTCTGCGATCTGGGCAATCTGACAGCACCACTCCAGTGAGGGGGGATTTCACTTGAGTGCTGCCATGTGTTTTCCCTTTCTGCTTTGTGTTTTGCCTGAGTTTTCACGAAGGAAGCTCTAGTGCACTTCTTAACCCGCGAGTGATGTTGGTGATCGAGCAAGGGATCACTCGAGTGATAGTGTGAGTTCAAGAGTGTGTTCCGACACTATCATCGGCAGGCACAGTAGAAGAATTTTAAAATTTTACCAATCCTAATCGAGGATCTATCAACGGCGTTTTAAACCAAGTTTGAAGGATTTATACCTTTTATGATTCAGGGTTTTCACGATCTCTAGGAGTCAACACGTCAGGTCCGCTCCCTCTACTGGTATCCACACGAATGCTCTCCAACCGAGAGTGCGTGCTAACGCCTCTAATGTCTCCTAGGGTTTCCCTTGCAGCTCTCAATTCTCATGTGTATATCAATATATCTGCTCTATCAAGTTTATAACCTATGAGGGATATTTTCAAATTTCAAAATTAATCATCATTAATTTTGAAATTAATTAACTATTAATTATCTTGATGAGCTAATTAAATAAATTCAGTTTAAATTAAATCTGTCCAACAGTTTTAATTTAACCTATTTATTTAATCCAAATAAAGAGCCATTAGATTTAATTTATCTTCATAAATTAAATCTGAGATACTATATCTCTATCATGTTAGTTATTAAATTTAATATATCTTAATAAATTAAATTTAAAACTAACACAATATAATAATATCATATAATATATATACATATATATATAAGATATATATATTTTGAAAATATATATCTATATAATATTATTAATGAATTTTATATTATATATATAAATATAAAATTCGTTCACCCTAAATTAAACATTATCTCGTGTTGGGCCATTCTTGTGTGCGACCCTGTAGGCCCATATGAAGTTGGCAGTGGGCCAATAACTATACTAACCCAAAAGTCGCAAGCGGCCTCTAGCAAGACATTACGACTACCCAATTCATATGAGGATCGTTATCACGATGCAACCTGTCATACAACCATGTCACGTCCCTTTTGTCACACAATATATCAATCAAGGATAAGGCATGGATAATGTCATCCTCTTGTTCCTGACCATTACTTTCTCGATTCCTGAGTAGCCTGATAATAGAGACAGAAACTCCTTTCCATCATAGTATGGCCATACATTTCTCAGACTCACTCATCGAGGGGCCCAGTAATATCTCTCTACTAATGTGAGGGACAAATTCCATCTTGATCATTCATATTCCTCTGCATGAAAAAACCACAAAGCTCGATCGTTAGCCTTTATCATCACCCGGTCAAAAGTGACTTTTGACTAGTTCAAAGCTTAGCAACTCTCATGTAGGAATCCATGATGACCTAAGGTCTAAGGGCATTATGACGTGGTTATACATGAGAAAAGCTTATGACTGATCCATGTAGCTTTCTCATAGTGGGTCGGTCCAGCACCTTGTACTCTTACAAGTGCCTAAGACTTTGATTCGTATCTCCATATCTTATCAAAGTCATACTGATCTTGTTTCATCTCTGCTCCCGCATAGATGACCGACCAGGGACATTTTAGGACAATCTTTATGAATTATCCAAGGATACAATTATCATAGTTAACATGGAATAATATGATAACAGAATGGAGAAATTTCATTAAAATAATAATGCTCAAAGTATAATGATTGGCCCTTAGGGCACAATTTCCAACAGCTTTGTGATACTTTGTGCCTTGAGATGTTGCTGCATAGTATTTGCCGCGAAAGCGGGCATAGTGTTTACAGCAAAAGCT